>OY987335.1:1331000-2662000 GCA_963920685.1 Polydrusus tereticollis
TTGAGGGGTGGGGGGCAAGTTTGAAATTTTTTACGAAATGATGTATTTATGTTGCTTAATGGTTACGGAATTATGATTAACCGAAATTTGATTGAATTTAAAAAACGAAATAAATTTTACCAACAATTCAAGTTCACTTATTTCGGATAAATATGCGTTTCCATGAAAATGCGTAATGTTTACTTACGTCAATTAAAAATTTTGAAATTTTAATAATTATCTTTCAGTTTACTACTTAAAACATTGAAGCTTCTTCATGTGCAAGTTGATATGTTGTTAGTTTTGCGAAAGTGTAGAAAAAACTACAAAGAAGCTGCACTAGTGTGGGCAAAGAGATTTACTAACAACCCGAAATCTCACACGGCACTTAAAAAGGCTGGAAACCAGATGTCGTATGGTTCGCCACACGGTTCTAGGGCTACAACGCCTGAGGAGGCAGGGCGGTAAAACGCATAATTTTTTTAAAATTATTTTAGTCTTAAATTGCGTAAAATATATAAACTAATGTCTTATTGGCAATTTCTGCCCTAGCTTTAAACATGATTAATTATAAATTGGATTTAATAATTTTCAACTCCGGCAATGCCTGTGAAATTTCTGAAAGTGTGAAGATGTGCCTTGTATCCCCACTAATTCAATATCATATACAATAAAAAGAGATAAAACCATTAGTAAGGGACAGAAATCCCCGCTGATTACTTGATTTCGGTGTAGGTTGCCAAATTTACCAAAACATATTACCCTCACCGCTTTAAGCATATAATGAATTATTTTAAGCGATTATAATTTGCAATTTAAAGGGAAAAATGAACGGGATATAAGTTACAGGGTATACAATACTCAATACAGGGATATGCATACATCTAATTGTTTTAAACAATATATTTGAATTACATACAAATTAACATTTAATGGAAATTTAAAGAGAGAAGTACGGCAACAATGTAAACTTTTTTGTTCGGATTCCTTTAGTAGCTCACTGGTCAACTTTACTACTGGCAGTCTGAAGGCGATACCACGAGTTTGGAGTAGAACTCCGACGAACGAAAAGTTGGTGTTTTAGGAGCGGTAGCTATTGATTTTCATCTAGGTTCCAGGCGGCTTGCTAGAGTAAGGGAATGACTCAAAAATCAGTTATAACCATATTGCACTTCTTCAAGTTTCATCCATAGCACATTACGCTTCACCAAGTGCTGTATGGGCAAGACTTTGAAAATCGCGTTACCTTTTGCAATTGGGTCACAAGGCAAATACAAGACAGGTTTTTGAAGAATGTAATATTTTCTGACGAAGCCAATTTCGATCATTCCGGGCAGGTGGGATTTTAAGTTATTCCTCATTATTAGAAATGTGTGTGAGTATTGAAGAAAGTGTTTGGAAGTTGAAAGGGGGCATTAACTTCTCAAGCACGGTAGACGATAAATAATTTAAAATTAGGTTGTAAGTTATTTTTTCATTGCAATACCATAATAAATCATAATTACATACGTAGTTTTTCACGTAGATTCGAATATTAGCAACAGAAACACATCATCTCATATAAAATTCCAAGCTTAACCCCCACGCCTCAAAATTGAGAAAGGGGTAAAATATAAAAAATATGTCCCCCATATTCCTATTACCTCACCAAAATTTCATGAAAATATTAAAAACCGTTCTGGAGATACTGCCTTGGAACACTTTAACTGTATATCTATCTGAACTTCATTAAAGCCTCACAGCCCGGAAGGGTAGATACGCTGAGAAGTAAGTAAGGAATACAGTGTCTTGCGTTGTCATCAAACGGTCACGTATTTTTCTGATGCCCCTGTATATTAAATGAACTAACATGGATTCCAAAGCTACGATGTCCGCTAATGGATTTGGATTACGTAATTAAATGACGTTGTCACTGACAACATATCAATAACAACATTACATAATTAAGCCACCCACGTGTGTGATGGACATATTTGTGGCAAAGGCGGAGATGCTCGGCCTATACGGGACACGGTTATCCTTTCCATATTCGGTTTTATCTTTTAATTAGCTCAATTTAAATGGATTGTGTGTAGTTTTGGTAACGTTGCTATTAAAGTTTCGTAGTAATTTTTATGTTTATGTATTGATCACGGGTCCTTTTATTTAATATTTCGGTATTTAAGGCAAAATGGTTTAACTAATTGTCAATTAATGCAACAGTTCTATTGTCCGCGGTAAACAAACACTTCAGAAGCCAGATAAAAAAAGTCTTCGGGGAATAGAAATAGTTTAGTTTTTAGTCACGAATTTTATGCGATAAAGGGCAGATTGGCAGGGAATCATTGAAAAACTTGACAGATTTCAAACGCCCCATTACCGATGTTTCGTATACGTATAGCGTCTTTTACAGCCTTTTTTAAGAGGTCGGATTTACTTCCTATTTCGCTCTTAACTTTCCTTTGTTTAGAAATATGTAGCACGGTTCATAAGTGATAAAACGAAATTTATTAAATAAAATGATGATACTTCGATTGGATAAATCAAGTTTTATTTAATTGAATCAACAAAGAAACTAAATGCTTAGTGACCTGGTTTAATTAAATGATTACCAACAATTAGTGGATTTATAAAAAATATATTTTGATTTTGATGTCTTCAATTACTTGATAATTGAAATTAAACAGGTAAAGAAAAAAAAATGGAAATGCCATTTTTCAGGTTAGTTTGCTATCTCAAATGGAATGGTATATTCTTGACTAGGCGGAAAATTTGATCCTTTCCAATTCAGAAGTATTGTACGTAACTTTAGGGGGTGATTCCTTATGATATTCTACGAAACAAAGTACATATGAAGTCCGGAGTTGCCCCGTTTTGATATACACTGTGTCAAAGGTTTCCTATAATTTCTTTAAATATCCTTTTCCCAATGTTATTGAAGTGACTTTTTCCTAATTGTGATATTGTTTTTCGGATATACCAACTAATAATACAACTTTTTTGATCTTTCAATTGTCTTCGTACCTTGCTTCGTTTCCTAAAGAAAATATAGAAACCACTTTATTGCATGTACAGAAAAAATACCTATGTATTTTTATTTTGTCGAAATGCAGGTATCTGCCAGTTATCTGAGGCATTGTAAGTTAACACAAGAAACCAAAGAAATGACAGAAAAACGAAGGATGTTGATTGTATACAGGGATGAGGTAAAGTAAGGAAAAAATTCAATATTTTTAAAACGCCTAATTTTTTGAGAAATTGCCGGATCCGTCAATTTTGATTTTTTTTTGCTGTGCATGTTTTATAAAATAATTTTTACTGTATAGGGTGGCCCCCAAAAAGATGGTTAAATAAATGTACTTACTGTAAAAAATGATTAATTTATTTTACCAATTGTTTTCCATTTGTTAATTGGCAGTAACATAGGCGATTTATAAATTCATCCTGTACGTTAGAAACAATTTCTGGACGAATTAACCGTATTTCATAAGTAATAAGGATTTTTAAGTCCTCTAAATCCGCAGGTTTTGTCAAAAATACTTTATTTTTATTATATCCCCATACAAAAAGTCAGGTGGGTTAAGTCTGGTGATCCTGGTGGCCATTCGGTTGCTCCTCTTTTTCCACTCCACCTATTTGGAAAGATATTGTTTAAGTAGGCACGGACTTGATCGGCGCTATGTGATGAAATAACTTGCAAACTTTTTGCTTCTATTCTCAGCGTCTCAGTAAGTCACATTACTTAATTGAAATAAAATTACAGAATTGTAACTTATTTTTAAATCAAAAAGAAAATTTTAACACGATCCAAAAACTACTTTAAAATATTAAAGTAAGAAACTCAGTTGATAATTTAGAACAATATGATTATTTATTTTCGTTACTGTCAAAGCCTACTAAAAATTTTTAGACACATTCGTTCGCTATCGTGGCCGAACTTTAATAATGGTATTTTTAATTACCTTCGTTTAACATTTTAAAACACTTTTAACTTAAAAACAATTGGATTTAGGTATAGGACATGCTGCATAAAAAATGTTTAGAAAGGTACAAGGATTCCGAAAATAAGAAAAAAAGATTTAATCAAAAAAACAACTGAGATGAATAAAAATATGGAGCCTCCTCTTCTACCGAAAACTACACATCTTGCGAATTGAGAAGCCTGATGCACTACCGGAAAGAATAAAAATGGCGTAAACGTCGGAAGAAATTTTGATGATAACTAAGGAAGACATCTTGTACCCTCTTAGTATAATGAAAACTAACAATGCTCCGAGAAAGGGTAAACTTATAATCCTCAAACTAAAGGCCCTTTTGAACAAGTGCTTAAACGAAGTGCACCCGGAAACTGGAATTAATCACAAATATATAAATTATGTAGGCGAATAATCAATAATAGGATAAACAAGAAATAAGATGAATACCGCAACCACTACTGATTTCAGTAAGTTGCATAAAAGAATAAAATAACGTTCTTAAGAAATCGGAAGTCTGTATCGTAGCTCAGCAGCCTGCTTTGAACACAGGTGTTAGTAGTAGAACTTTGCTCCACTATCTTACTACCTTCAAAGAGAGATAGGATGTCAAAAGATTTTAATATATTCTTGTATAAAATGCTGCACAAACAGAAAGCAAATGATTTTTCTAAATAAGTTCAGTAAACAAAGAGTGAAACGTGGTTTGCATGTGGCTTACAGCGGCAGTGCCATTTTTAACCGTTTCTTTTTGTCTGTTTGTCCGTTTTTGCGAGGGTGGTTGTTTACCCGCAGATTTACTAGGCAGTGGACAAGCGAACACTGCATTCGGAAGTATAATGGAGTAGAAACGGCAGCCACGTATCGATATTTACTTCGTGTCGACATATTTTCAACTAACTTAAAAGATGACAATATATTATATTTCTACAATATATCAAAAAAACAAACAATGATAGTTTTTGATATTTTCATTAAGGTAAAAGTAAGCACATAATTAAAATATTTCGAGGGACATGTCAACTTTACTTTTGGCGTATCACGAGAAGAATTTAATAGGAAATTATAATAGCTATTTATGTTATAAGGGCATAAAGGAATGCTCGATTGATCGAGTTTTTTTTAACGTCCGAGCGAGGCTATAAAGCTCCGTTTGATTTTTCATTTATTTAGTTCCTAAAACTCTGTATAACATACTTGACTTTGTCGAGACCGTCACAGCTGTCACACATATTTGCAAGGTTTATAATTTTTTAATGATACAAATCCGAAAGTTAACGGTGAATCAATCTAACATTTTATACTGACACTGATGGGATAGTGACAGCACAACAATCAAAAGCAAACAATAATAACATTTATTACAGGAAAGCTAAATTAATGCAATATTTTGTTTTTGCCTTATAACTTGAAAACAAATGAATATTGGATAACAACATTTGAGTTTTTTCTTATTATTTTGATGCATAGATTACACCCTTAGAGTTAGGCCCATTCCTCCTGACTCACCCTGTAGAATTTATTGTAATTGAGATGTGGCCCTCTTATAGTAGGTAAGACTGTATTCTTGTCTCGAAACTTGTGCTTATTGTCGAATACACTATATCGATAGCCCTTAATCCCTACAGATAAATGTTTTTTGTTACAGATAGGGCAGAAGGCGTTTCGGAACACGTCATTCCTTACTGGGACCAACCGTTCTCGCAGCCATATTTTGATAACACAACGCGCAGAGAATACACTACTACTGTCGGACAAACGGCCCATTTGCATTGCAGGGTCAGGAATCTTGGAGATAGAGCGGTAAGTTTTATTGTACATCCACTATTTGTATGCTAAGGGGAACATTTTTCAACTACTTCTCCGAGTTCTATGGCAAAACCCTCAAACTTTATCGCTTCAAAAAAAAAATAATTCACTATCACTATCTTAAGCTCTTCTATAAGGTTCTCTGCTATGCAAGATGTTTAATTGTAATAGATAAAGAGAAAAAATACAGCACAAGTTACATTTGGGTTTAGAAATATTTATTTTCTATAAGCTTCGGCGCTTATGT
Organism: Polydrusus tereticollis; assembly: GCA_963920685.1. Taxonomy (NCBI): domain Eukaryota; kingdom Metazoa; phylum Arthropoda; class Insecta; order Coleoptera; family Curculionidae; genus Polydrusus; species Polydrusus tereticollis. The sequence goes on from OY987335.1 coordinate 1,336,989, forward strand.
GATACAAGCCTAGCAATGTTTATACAGGTTTTAAGATAAAACTCCCCAAATTTGCTAAGGGAGTATGTTATTGATCGGGACCGTCTATGTAGAGGAAGCTAGCGAGAGTGATGACCGCAGCAAAATTGTCCTAATAGAAATTATTTTAGCAAGTCGTTGAAAGTGAAATAAACCATTTTATTGAATTATATTTCTATTGGTTGATAAACACAAGTAGTATAGTATAATCGGTAATATATAATTGAAGTTGATGATGACATTGGTATAAATTAAATTTCGGTAAGGGTCTTGTAAAACAACCAGGCTCAAACTAGCTTATTAATGCTAAAGGCAAATGCATTTGCCAAGTTAGTTTATGGACAATATGGGCAAATGGACATGTTCTCTCCAAGAGGGGCTCAAGCAATCCTAAGGCATATTTTATTTATTCAGATCATCAATGATACAAACAGCTACAAAATACCCACTAGAGTATCCATTTAATTTTTTTGAGGAAATCAACAATTTACTGTAATTAATGTAATGGCGTATTTATTAAGTACTCAGCAAAAAAAAAACTCTTTTAAACGGGACCAAGTTTGTAGAATTCCGTTCAGCCACGTCAGAGTTATTAAATAAATGGAAAACAGTGCTTAGACTTTCCCACCGTTTTTTTTTTAAACTACGGAAAATAGTACGGGACAAAAAATATGTCAAATCACGGGTAGTAATCCTATGTGCTTGTGCATTTTTAAAATTTAACTTTGATACTCAAATTCTGAAGAAAATCCATATTTTCTAATCGAGTATGTGTGTTACGCCCTCTTGTGGCCAATCTAGAAACTTAAAATAATTTCCAGCAATTTTTTGTGGCCACTTTTATACCAATTATTTTTTTCATTATGGTTTTTTAGATATCGCCGGTGTCCAATCTTATTAGGACACCCGGGAACAGAGTGTTGAAACTTAATATCAAAGGGGGTTAATCTATGCATGATTTTTAGACAAAAAGTTCATATAAACATAGGTCCGCAACCGCTTTATTTTGGATATACAGTGTGTTTTTATTTTTTAAACGGAACAAAAAATATGTACGCCACTGCCTTCTCCTTTTTGATAGCACAGTTATGTACAGAGAACAATGTCAAATGTAAAGTAACTTTTGATATTTGTTTGATTTCGGTATTGTTTAGGTGATAAATACAATTTTATGAAACTCTGCAGGTGTATAATAGCGATATTTTAAAAAAATTTAATTTATTTTTTTAATCGATAACCGTTAGTCACATGAAAGAAAATGTAGGAACAATTTTTGCTCAGTGTTAAGGTGTAATTATGAAAATAATCTTTATTTTGAAAAAAAAACAGTGTTGCATTATTTTTTTTTTTATTATTAAAAGATATGTTAACCCGGACGCCACTGGTGGAAGTAGACCAAATATTGTCTATGAAACGTTTTTATGCCTAGTTAGTACCTATTAAAATTCAAAATTCAAATTTTCAAAACTATACCTCAAAAATAAAGCGAAAAACTATTGTTTATATGAACTTTCGGTCTTAAAACGATGCACAGATTAACCCTGTTCAATATTAGCATTAAATTATGAAACACCCTGTACTATTTTAATTACATAAACAAGTTATCAGGACTATTCGGTGGATGGCAGCTTCACAAAGATTGACTCCCCATCCTAAGACGACATATTATGTATACTATTTATATCGTCATCAAGAGTTTATAGGTCGTCGTTTTAGTCTGTTCATTAGGAAGAACAATTAAAGAATATATAGACAAAAACAGCACGGGCGTAGATTAACCCTGTTGAAGGAGCTTAACCTATGGCGTCGCTTCCCCCTTACGGATACCGCGTAGCTACAGACTGAATCGACGTACTTTACTTATAAAAGAGCGAGCATTTCCGCAACAAAAAGAACTGTTATTAAATGGTAAATAGGCTGAAAGTTCTGAAAAAAGCAATTAAACTAAATAATATTAACGCAACATTAAATTTTAATTAAAGTAATTTGAAAAGATTTTATAACACACTATGGAATGTAGATGAATAGGTTCTGCCTTTCTGGGAATAATACAGTATGAAAGGTATATATATATATATAGGTGAATAGTTGCTACCTTTCTGTTGACACCTTTTAATACCTGAATAGATGCACATGTCATAAATATATTTTGATGTGAATGAATCCCGCACAGCTAAAGGAAATATTTGAACTGAATGCTGTGAAAATTAATTATATTTATGTGAGCGAGGACTTTCTGCTTATATTGTTTTTCTACTGTTACTTGTTCTGTAAATGAATAATATTAATTACTCTGGTGACTAATTACGAATACAAAACGCTAATTTTGCGGTATGATATTTCTGGTAAATTTAATTTTGTCAATAAGCGAAAGGTTTAATGAATTTAATTTATATCCCGTCATCATCAATCCAAATTATGGTTCACTGCTAACCGACCATTTTAATAAAGCTGATGCTAGCTGAAAGTAAAAAATGCAATTGGAACTTTCGAACTTGCACTGTTGGGTTAAAAAGTATATTTCAAAGTTGTGCAATTATTTAAACCTTGAAAAATCTTATTTAAGTTTAGTAAGTATTTATGGTTTTTTGCCTACGCCACTGCAAATATTTGAAGCTCTAGAAGTTCCTCATATGATCATATTTTTAGGTTGACATGTGCTCTTAAAAAATTAACCAAAATATAAAAGGGCATAACGTAAGAATCGTTTCTAAAGACGAACATTTAAAAATTCATTTTTAAGGAATATTTCTACAAAATTTTACATGTTTAGGTCCATAAATCACTAAAAGTATTCTCTTGAAGACGGTAATTTTCTTACAGCTAAAAGTGTTCATTATTTATTATATAACGGTGACTAAGTAAAGCTTCGAGGTCATCTTTGAGCTTTATAAAGTTATAATTAAATGTTCTTCTTTAACTTTGTAAAAATTTATGTAATTATACGTCAAGCGTTGGTCCCCGTTTCCAATTACCTGTTTTGTAGGTATGCTATTAAAATGTGTATGAAGATAAAACTAAATTTCTTTACACAATATTAAACTCTAATTTTTAATATCTTTTAATTATCCCTTGCGTTTAAATTTATATGCTCTGTTTGGAAATAGTGGTAACTTTAAACGGGCAGATCCGTCGGCGCAACATAAGACAAACATTTCATATAAACATGGATTCGCAAATGCACCCTAAGGGAGCTAGGCGCCTTAAAGAAGAGGGATGGGTTTTGGGTGATAAGTTACCGCCAAAAAACATTTTTACTGGAGGGTAATAGCCGATCCAGATTATAACCAGTGGTTTGCGAACAAGCGGGCTATGATCATATTTGTATTTAAAAAAAAATGAGTAATTTCTCATATATTTTAGTGCTAGCAGATCATTCTTTGCAGTTTTTTACATGGCGACGAATATCTAAAAAGAATCGGGAAAAACGCATTCACTAAAAGAGTTATTAACTAGTTCAGCTAAAGGAGTAACAAGGATATTATATTCTAATTATGATTTATATAGCAATATATTCTACCCTATTCTATTATTTAAATTCTAAGCATCTAAGTATGGAAAAGAAATAAAATTAAATAAAAGCACAGTCGTACTCGCAATGATTATGAAAATTTGAAATTAAATATTTTTGTCGTATGATGTTTATTTAATTAAAACAACAAATATCGTATGAGTTAATTTAAAGCAATTTACTTTTTAATGGAGGTACAGAGGAATTTCATTCTTGGCAAATTTATGGTCCCAGTGAAAATATATGGCGTCAAATAAATTTCCAAGATTTATTTACAATATTTCTTTTTACATTATCGCACTTGACATAATATACTTATTTTCATCACGTTTAATGAAATACATTCGTTTTTCATTAAAAACAAATGATGCCGTAAATGCAAATATCGAGGTCAGGTTTTAAAGGATTAAAATAAATTATTTAAAAATACACATTTATTTAAAATTATATTCAACTATGTAACTATAAATCTGAAATAAATATCACATATGTGACTTAAATAGTTATTTACGTATTAAGGGCATTATGAAGATGTTTATGCCTCTGAGGGCCCTTGGCCCGGGGGTTTGTAAGTTGCCCGAGGGTATAGACATCAAGTAATGTCCGTGGTACATATACCGGGTGTTGCATGGTCGAGCGGGACATAGGAAATCCCATGTAATTTTAAATGGGGTCAATTATTGGCTTCCCTAATTATTTTAGAGAAAAATTCTATTTAGGTTTATTAAAGAGCACTAAAACCCACATTCAAAAGAATAACTTTAGATATTTTTGATGAGCCCGTTTACGGGTTATCGCCGATTTCTTTTTAACTATTTCTCCTTTTTATGGCCCCGTATTTGCGGGCACCAGTCAAGGTAAAAGATGACTGTCAAATAAAGTTGTCATTTTGAAATGTGTGCTTTATTGTTATAAAAACTCGTCCATCGAAAATATTAAAGGTGTATTTATGAGTACAAATTAATCTGAATAAAACTAAAATAAAGTATCCAATTACAAGGTTAATTATGGCATTTTACATGTTTCAATATTTTACTAATTAATAGGTAGGTACTATTAAATTGTTAGAACTTTAGGATTTAAGAAGATGTTCAAATATTCCTCCATTGACTGCTAGACAATAACCGAGGCGATCATAAAATTCTCTTCTTACATTCGCTAGTTGGTAAACTGAAATTCTATTGCATTCGGCAGAAATAGCATTTTTTAACTCGTCTAGATTTGGGTATTTTTTATCTTTGTATATCCTGTTTTTTAAATGGCCCCAGAGAATGAAATCATTTGGCGATAAATCAGGAGACCTGGCTGGCCAATTTACTGTATGATTTAAGCCAATAACATTTCCATTAAAAGCACGGTTTAAATATTCCCGGACAGCCAGGGTACTATGTGCCGGGCAGCCATCCATTTGGTACCAAACTTCCTGATTTTCCCTGGCGGCATCATGTAAAGTAGGTAAAATATGATCTTCAAGTAGTTCCAAAAAATATTCTGCATTTAAATTTCGTATAAGAAATAATAGCCCGATAATATTTTCTCCGAAATTCCCAGCCCATACATTAACTTTTTGTGGATATTGCGTCCTTGTTTCCACAAACCTGTGTTGGTTTTCTTTGCTCCAATATCGATAATTTTGAACATTGGGTTCATTGTTTAAGGTAAATGTGCATTCGTCAGTGAAACAAATGTTTTTTAAAAATTCCCTATCCATGTTTGCTCTTTCCATCATACCAAAACGAAACTCCTGTCGTCGTATTTCGTCCCTATCTCTTAGCTCTTGGTATTTTCATATTTGTATGAATAATATTTATGTCGTTTCAAAGCTCGTAACGCTGTGGTGTGATCTAATCCTATGTCATCCTCAAGTTTCCTTGTGCTGATCTTCCCATCATTTTCTTCCACGCACAATAAAACTTGCAAGTCCCTATCATTTCTTGCATCTCTTCTTTGTTCCTGCCTTTCTTCACATCTGCAGTTATTTATTACAGTGCCTTTTGTCTCAAATTTCTTGATAGTCCTTTCGACTGTAGATTTTGTAGGTATCGGTCTATTCGGATACAGAGCAGCAAACATGTCTGACACATTTTGATAACTATTTCCTTGATAATACCATTTAATCATCAATATTTTTTCTTCAGAAGTGTAATGCATGGCTAATATTTTCGATGTACGAGTTTTTATAACAATAAAGCACACATTTCAAAATGACAACTTTATTTGGCAGTCATCTTTTACCTTGACTGGTGCCCGCAAATACGGGGCCATAAAAAGGAGAAATAGTTAAAAAGAAATCGGCGATAACCCGTAAACGGGCTCATCAAAAATATCTAAAGTTATTCTTTTGAATGTGGGTTTTAGTGCTCTTTAATAAACCTAAATAGAATTTTTCTCTAAAATAATTAGGGAAGCCAATAATTGACCCCATTTAAAATTACATGGGATTTCCTATGTCCCGCTCGACGATGCAACTCCCGGTATAGTAGTTGCTAAATAAACAAAGGTAATACGTGTTCATTGTTGTGCTGTGTCAAAGTCAAAACTGAAATTCATATAACATAATGGATTTTCCGTTGATTCCGGATAGAATTGCTTTGAATGCTGTCAAAGCTTTGGATAATCTTGTTCCAAAGAAGTCTAAAGACGCCTAAGATAAGGAATATCAAAGGTTTGGGGATTGGATGAAAAATAATGATGTAAAAATTACCAACGAGACGGTGCTACTCGGATATTTTCAGGAATTGGTATGTTAAAGTTGCTGTTGTAAATTATATTAAAATACTAATTATGTATATCAATTATAGTCTGGAACATTCACTCCTAATTCCCTATGGACGAAATATTCAATAATAAAGAAGACATTAATAGTTAATAAAAATATAGACATTGCAAAATATTGCAAGTTAGGCCAGTATCTAAAGCAAGCATCCAAAGGATATGAGTCGAAGAAATCGAAAATTTTGACTCGAGAAGATGAGCTAGAATTCATCCGTCAAGCTCCCAATCAAACTTTTTGATGTACAAAGTGGCTCTGTTACTTGGTGTATTTGCTGGGTGCCGCCGCCAAGAGCTAGTTATTATGTTGGTTGAACATATAGAGGATAGAGGATCCGTAGTAATAGTTAATATTCCCGATACAAAGACCGATAAAAAGCGTGTCTTCACAATTATTGATGCGAAGGAGATGGGTTGTTTAAAGCTACTGAGAACTTATTGGTCTTTACGCCCGACGAACTGCAACATCAATAGATTCTTTTTGTGTTACCGTAACGGACGTTGTTTTTCACAGCCAGTTGGGAAGAACACCATAGGCAAGATTCCTTCCATTATTGCAAAATACCTGGGTCTAAGCGATGCGGACAAATATACTGGTCTATGTTTGCGCAGAACCGCTGCAACGTTGGCGGACGCGGGGGCAAATATGACCACATTGAAAAGACATGGCGGTCGGAAAAGTTCAGCTGTGGTTGAGGGATATTTGGAAGACAGTATGTCTTCTAAAAACAAAATTTCGAAATTGATAGCTGGAGTACCATCAACGAGACCATCAACATCGAAAAACGTTCAATCATCGTCAATTTCTGTTAGTAAAAATCACAAAATAATAGAAAACATTGACTTATCAAAAGCCGGTAAATTCGTGTTTACTGGGTCTTTTCATAACTGTTCATTTACGATAAATGATAAATAAGTTCTTTCGTTAATAAAAAGTTGTACTTTGATTTTTCCTATTTATTTGTCTTAATGTCCGAGGGCATTAGAAACTTCCTTAATGCCCTAGGGTATTATTTACCATTTAAAGTGTCTGGTAACTATGGTATTATGAAACAATAATATTCGAGTAGGACATAAACGTAATTTGTGTATTGGCACCAGAAGCAAGAGCGTTGGTGGAATCTTAGAAAATTGGCCTTCACTAACTTCTGTCGTTAAAATCCGGTTACGGTCCCTAATAGCATTACTAAATATATTCAGATGTAAAATATATTTCTAGAAAAACACTTAGATTTACCGCAAAGCGCAAAGCGTAAAAAGGGCTATTTAAATAATATATTGCAAACGTCATTACACGAAAATATAATGCGTACGGTTGCTGTGCCATAAATATAAAATTAATTTGAATTTACTTTAGCTCTATATCATAAACGATGAAAAATACCTATTTGTTAACATATTGCGAATAAAAATTGTCATATTTTAAAATATTTACTCACCTTATCCGCCTCTTGTCAATCTTTATCAATTAATTTTATTATCCTTTTTTCAAATTTACTTTTTTGACCTTACGGCCTAAAGAAAATGCTGAGACAAATTTGTTCAGGCAGTTTCCCAATATTTTGTGGATCAACCCTTTTGTAAAAATATGTTTAGTCCTGCGGTTTGTGGCGAAAAATGGTCAAACAAAATATTGTGCTGTCAAGCCTAATGTCCTAACAGTTGAGCCGATTTGCTATTTCCTCCATGGGCAATATTTTGACTGAAGCAAAAACTTTCCTCAGTGACATATATAGAGGACCTTTTCGTGTTTGCGTGGGAAAAATTCTAAATGAGCAGGTAATAAAAAAATGCGTAAACAACGTCAGTTTTTAGGATCCAAATACTTGTTGTTCTGTTTTTATGATATAACTGTAATTTTATGCTTTTCTCTTGGAAAAATAAATCTTCAGAATTATTTTTAACTTACAAGGCAATAATACAACTTAGATGTTTTCTACATAATATTATGGGCCGTTAGGATTTCTTTTTCGAGTAATAAAAAATTGTATGATATTCATTGCGAGCATGCGCAAAACAAGTATAGTCTAATTTGTTAGTTGCCATAATATAATATAGGTTATTCCAGATAAGTAAAAAAAGGATTCTTGATTTTCCTCCTTAAAACTTCATTTAAAACTTTTGATAGGTTTCTGCAGTCAGGTCCCAGCTATAGAAAGCAACCTACTTGGGAACTGGCTGTTTGTAATATGCAAATTAAAATAAAATTTAATAAACAAAGTTTTTTTTAGCGCCGAAATTCGAAATGAAGGCGACGGAAATGGGATTTTTTATTTTGACTGTTAAAAAGAACAAGAAAAGTAATTAAAATATTCTTGTTGTCACTTCTTGCTAAAATTAAGGTACATTGTTTGACGATGTCTTTAAAAAAGCACCCCCATTGCTAGGTATGTTGTTTAACTGGCAATATTTATATTTGTTTAAAGGCATCCTTTGTTTTTTGTTGTAAAAATCTAAGTGGTAGATATGCATTTTTGGAATCATAGGCGATCATTTGCTCTCTTTAAAAAAATATTTGAAAAAGCGAAATAATTTTTCAAAGGTATGAAAAAATATTTTTGCTTAATATTATTTGAATAAAACACATTAATTCCAATAGAGAAGCAAGAAAAGGAGAAATGATTAATGACTGCTATCCAGAAAAATTTTCAATAAAGCCCGGCTACGGAGGTATTACAGAATAAATGAATTCAAATAGACAGTAAAAGAAAAGCATATGGAATGAAAATTCATAACATTCACCCCAAGGACCTTTTCGATGAATAATAAAAAAGGCATAACTGCTTGAATTTTGATCGAATCCAAACCTTCATCGAATGTGTTACTAAATAGCGAATTAAATGGACAAAGTAAATACCATTTTCTATTGACGTCACTTTATAGCCGAGCAAAAGTTTAAATAAGGGTTCATTCCATGGTGATGACTGGGACAAATTTTAAAATATTTCTACGTGTTATTGTGATATAGATTCTAGATAAATATGTCTCAATATATTGTAGTGTATCAAAAAAGTGGACATTAGGTACCATCTTTAACCGTATTAAATTAATACCTAAACTTCATGAAGCTTTGAAACTTTGTGAATTTTGCAAACAAATAAAATTTTCTTTTCCGACATAATCTAAAATCAGAGAGTAAAAAAAATGTTTATTTTAACATGTATAACAATTATTATGCAGTATCTATTTAGAAATATTATGCATGGCTTTAAGTATTTCTTGCAGGTTAAAATTAAAAACAAATTGGTAATGAACACTTCAGATTACTTTTTTGTCTGCTAATGAACATTTTACAGAGAGCAGTCGCGCAAAAACCTTAATTATGCCAATTAAACATGTGTTTTTTACGTTATTTTATTTGACTTACGCCCCAGCGCGCACTTTATTCTAGATTTATTAAAATGCAATTTAACAGCAAATACGAATTATGAGACTTAATTACACGGTCTTGTTGGAAAATGGCCTTGTTCACGTACCATACAGTGGTGTACGCCTGATATTTCTATTTATACGACGAAAGGTGTACAAAACTATTTCTTTTTGTAAGCAGATTAAAAGCAAGTCAGAACGGATGTTTTGAATGTTTATAGTATACTTAAGCATCTTATACAAATATTCTCATGGCAAACGTTCGACTGAGATTGCCCGCTTGATTCCACCTAGAGCGGTACACGGTAGAAATACACGACGAACTACTGCAGCCCACCATAGTGGTTGAGCTTAGCTTTTCTCGTAAGACCCTGTTTAAAAATTCCTTTATCTGGATAATGACGTCACTCCGCCAACGAGTATAGTCTCCAAAGATTGAAGACCAACGTTAATCGCTTCCTTCGTCATGTCATACAGAATTTTTCCTGCAGTACTGTGGCTGACCAAAATAAAACGACTAAGAGAGAGAGTAGTTTAACATATAAAATCATAGAATTATCCGAGGATCAGCTTTTCATTTCATAAAAAGTGCTCCAAAAGAACACGGACAGTTTTTTTTTTGTTTGGAATGGCTATCTGTAAAAGGAATATTTATTGGCAGTAGAAAGATTATCCGGAGTGATAAAACGTCGCAATTTAGCGGCATTTTAGCAATTTGAGCTGCGGACATTCGTGATTTGTGACGTTTCCTTGTAGTAACTGTAGTGAGTGCACAGTTCGATAACATCGCTATCTGACAGCCTTTGTTATTTATATCATAAGTCATAAGTCATATTTATTTCCTTGATGATACCGTATGTAAAGGGTAATTTATCCTACATATTTGCGGTATTATCATAAAAATTCATCAAATATACATGGAACGTAAACACAGATATAGAGAATATATTTACGAAAAACAATTTAGACAAGGAAAAGCAAACAACAATGGTTTTGTATATCTTTTAACAACAAGGAAAAGGGAGGTAGTGGATGATATTTGCATTCGCACGAAAACATTTTCAAGAAATAGGAGAAAATGACAAATAATGTAGCGAAATTTGTTCCTGACTGTTCCACTTGAAAGTTTCCAGTTTGACTTTGAGGCCATACCATACGCTGCTAAGATTAAAGTTATTATTAATTTTCCTTAATTTGATAGTATTAACGTTCTGTTAGTAGCAACAGTCACACAACTTCCTTGGATTGTTTCAATAATGGCATCTTTAGAAATCAACTCGTTTCCAGTTTTAACAGGTCACTGATATTATACGTTGTTTCAGTAAAATGTTTACTTTTTATTCAAGAGGCAATAAATGAACGTTAAACGTTTTTTAATAATCACGGAAAATGAACCGTTACTTTGCTTTGGCACGAACAGGAAATTTTGTGGTTTCAACATGTTCGAGATAAATCGAAGTCAGTTTGATATATCCCCTGTAATTTTCCGGCGAGTCTATAATAGTTCACCAGTATAATTTCTATTATAATAATAACTTTAAACCCTGTTATAGATTACCACGTTCATGTTTCTAACTAAGGCCAATTTCTATTCAAAAGGCATACCTTTAGTCCATACGAGGTGGTCATAAAATTTGCAAATAAAATTGTATTTTTATTCATTGTCCAGTAAGGAGCCATGCATTTTTCATGCTTTACTGGGGGAGGTTGCGGCGAAGGTTAATCCAATTTTAAACAATTTTAAACAGGAACTTGGTATAAGGACGACAAATAGATTGATGGAAGCAATTTAATTTCTGGTTAGTTTAGCTCAGTTCCCGTTTTTTAGAACTTTAACTCTTGGCACGTTTGATGCATTCTATTAAACCAACGATTAATTTAAAATAAAAATAAATATCAAAACTTTCAATAGTGGCCTAAAAGTTTTTATCCCGTGCTGTCACTATGTACAGGGTCTCCAGATTTTTTGGAAATAAACGGAAACTGTAATAGATATTAAAAATGTTCGTAGATTTGGTTAGATATATCGCCCCCTTATATTTGTGACCTAAAACAAGCCCTACGCTTTTTAGTCTAAGTCCTCTTGGACGAAAATATACACGGTATATAAATTTTAATTTTATTATGTATACCAGGGTAAGTCGTTTGGCGTCCTATTATTATACCTGTAACTTTTGGGGAAAATGCTCGGACACGTCAATTTAGTTTTATATATGCTCACGTTTTGACGTTATTCGTTTGTTATTTTATAGACATTTGTCAAAGATATGACGACATCGATCCTTTTTTTAAATGGAAATATACAGCTTGTGATACATTATTTGAAAGCTAATATCTCGCGCAGTATGCTTATAAATTTTGGCGCGATTCTGTCGAGCTATTTCAAAATGGCGACTGTTAAAAGTTTTATAAAATCCCTATTTAAATAAGCGGAAATGATAAATCATTGATGTTTTTTTTTACCTTTCAAGGTAAGAAATCCTTATTGTTTCACGTTCTGACATTCTGTGACATTGTGAACTTGTAAAATTAATTTAGGTATTTCCGAAGTATTATTTTACAATTAAGATAAAATAAGAAGTCAAAGTGAAGTGTGCACTTTATTTAATGCTAAATATCCGGAAAATCAAATTTCACAGGGCACTGTTAGTAAAATATTCCACAGATTTGATGAACATGGCATGGTAAAGGACTTGCCTAGGAATGGACGACCACGTGTTTTAGGCGACGATGAAAAATTTGATATTGCATTATCTCTGCAGGATAATTCGCATGTTTCAACAGTTTCATTGGCTCAAAATCATGATACATCTAGAGGTACTATTGGAAGATTTTTGAAAGCAGAAAAATACCACCCTTATAGAGTATGTCTTGTCCAAGAGCTTTTAGAAGATGACTATGATGGGCGTTTGCAATTTTGCGAAGGGATGATGAGACGGTGTGACGAGAATAATAGGTTTCCACAGAACATATTATTTTCGGATGAAGCTACTTTCTATTTAAACGGGGTGGTTAACAGACATAATTATCGTTTCTGGAGTCAAGAAAATCCACGATGGATATTTGAAGCGCATACTCAGCGGCTCCAGAAAGTAAATGTATGGGCAGGTATCATTATTAACCGAATTTAAGGGCCATTCTTTTTGGAAGGAAACCTCACGGCTGAACGGTACCTGGATTTCTTAACCTTCGAGTTGAGGCCTGCTCTAGTTGTAATTTTTCCCAACGAAGTAGATCCAGATATACCTAATGAAACAATTTGGTTTCAGCAAGATGGTGCTCCCCCGCATTTTGGTGTCAATGGTGTGTGAGATCAGATATTTCCAGGTCGCTGGATTGGACGACGTGGTACAATTGAATGGCCACCGAGGTCCCCAGACTTAACGCTTCTAGACTTTTGTCTTTGGGGATATTTAAAAGAAAATATGCCTGCTGCGGGCGGCAGTGCTGCCTGAAGCCATTCGAAATTCCGTCGACTGATTTTACCATCGTCTGGGAGCATGCCAAGTAGAGGGTGGAGGACATTTCCAGCATTTGCCACGTTAAACCACCTTTTTGTTGTGTTTTGTTTTGCTTCGTTACATTTTTATTTTTTTTGACAAAATAAATAACAAATAAACCATAACTATTGTTAAGTCACAATGTCACAAAATGTCAGAACGTGAAACAATGAAGATTTCTTACCTTGAAAGGTAAAAAAAAACATTAATGATTTATCATTTCCGCTTATTTAAATAGGGATTTTTTTAAAACTTTTAACAGTCGCCATTTTAAAATAGCTTGACAGAATCGCGCCAAAATTTATGAGCATACTCTACGAGATATTAGCTTTCAAATGATGTATCACAAGCTGTATGTTTCCATTTAAAAAAAATATCGATGTCGTCATATCTTTGACAAATGTCCATAAAAAAATAAACGAATAACGTCAAAATGTGAGCATATATAAAACTAAATTGACTTGTCCGAGCAGTTTCCCCAAAAGTTACAGGTTAAGGCTATATTAATTTTATTCCGGACTTTTGGGCAGCCCTGTATTTTAATTTACTTCAGACTTGTCTAGCGGACCTAGAGGTTGCCCATTATTTTTGGACTCCTCGTATGCTATAATAAAGGCCGGCTACTCTTCATTTTGACATGTGGTGCTCACATAGCAGTGGCAGCTCGCGACTCTGCGGATGGTCCAGGGGTTGGAAAATGTTTGCATTATTTTAAGCCTAACAGTTTTATTGGTTTATACTCAATACTCTTCGTCCGGTTGACGGTTACCTTTTCTCCTTTTGATTTGTTCACGGACGCTAAACTCTCTCTAGTATAAATTGATATGTCTCAACCTCTTTTAATAAATATTATACTCTGCCATTAATTAATCGAGTGATGGTTTAAATCGCGTTTATATTTATATTTTGTATAAATTATTGGCAAACTGCATGGAAATTTTATATAGCTACATTATCCTTGATACTTTTGAAAATGAATAGAAATAACGTTTTGTAAATATTTAAATATGAACTGCATTGTCGAGGAGTGCATTATTAAAATCAATTTTTCCCAAATGCGCATAGTGCGTGAGCTGCAATTAATTTCTATTTGTTAGTTCAGGTTAGGTAAGTTACTGCGGATTGACAATTCAACGTTCCTGTTGCTTTCTTAAAGAAAAATCAGACTATATTTTGCCGTTAGAATTGCATTATCCCTATTGCGAACATCAGATTTTAGAGAATCAAAAGCCAATTCAAAACACACTATAAATTTGGTCGATTCGAGCCAGGAAACATTATAAACGAGCCACATAAAACACATAAGGAATTGATAAACCTGGAAAATCAGTACGGAAACATAAAAGCCTTGCACACAGATAATGCCGGGAACAAAAAGCATGGCCACTTGACCATAAAGATGGCGCCTGAGTAGACTAACAGCATACAAATGACGTAACAGGGCCACGAGAGATTAGCTAGAGGTCAATACATTTTGGTTTGCCAACTCGTTAACTTTAAAAGATACTTTAAGGTGGATTGTCGCTTATGCTTTAACGACCAGTTAAATTTCCTAATGTGAACACCCCATTTGTTTTTTAAATCCATTTTCCCGCCTGATTAAACGTATGACATAATAATTAATGATGAGACATGTTTAAAGTCTCTTCTCAAAATATCACTAGCACTACTCGCATTAGTTATCCAAATTAAAAAAAAAATGTTAGTAGGGTGGCCCAGGTAACTTATTCAATTGTCTACAATCAAATCAGGTGGAATATATGACTGATTTATTGATAGGTTCCTAATCGCTTATCAATGAGTATTTTCCTTTACAATCTGTTAAAGGTAATCAATCTCCTGTCCGAAAGTTCACTAAATAATTTAAAGAAAAGAGGGAAAAAATGTCCATTGTAAAATTCATTAACAATCAATAAAAATTATTACGCTTTGTATAAAATATTAAACAAAGACTACAAAAATTCTATTATAAAGTCTAAAAAACAAGCATATACTAATTGTATCGATAACCCAAAAAATAAATCTAAAAGTGCATGGAAAATCATAACTACTTCTTACAACATTTATGATATAAATAGAGTTATTTTGAAGCATATATTTGCTAGAACTTGTCATCCCCCTACTTTTCTTAATGGTTGCATTCACAAAGGCGTATTTCCAAATTTCTTAAAGTTATCTAGAGTAACTGTGTTTATACACGAAAACGTAAATAAATTCTGCAAGTGACTACAGACCAATTTTAATTATTCCAATTTTTGGCAAAGTTTTTGAAATTATTATAAAAACTAATGTGGGTCGATATTTTGAGATTAATGGGTTACTTAATGTTTCACAACATGGCCTCAGGGAGGGTCATTCTACAGTTCAAGCAGTTGTTCAGAGTGTGCAGGACATAGTCGAGGGCTTAAAAGGGGAGAACATGTAAATTTAATTCTGTACAACCTCAGCAAGGCTTTTGACTGTGGATCACAAGAATAACTCATTGAAAAGCTATATTGTAATGGCATGAGTGAAACCTATTAAAACTTGTAAAGTCATATCTGTCTTTGAGAAGGCAGTGTGTTTTCCTGGTTGACGAGGTGTCGGATTTCGGTTCGATCCCGAGGGAGTGCCACAGGGATCTGTCCTTGGGCCTCTGCTTTTGTGATCTATATTAAGAACCTGTTCTCATTTCTTTCTGACTACAGTTGTTTTTGTTATGCAGATGACACATCCCTACTTTGTAGTCACAATAATGTTCAAGATCTTAAGGAAAACAGCGACCAACTATCGATATCTGGAACTGTCTTAGTTTAAATACCGATAAAACATCGACGAGTCATGATGTGGTGAAGGGACGAAGCGTAAAGGTTCTAGGCTTGACTCTCGACTATACACTTAGCTGGACTTCACATGTTGAGATGCTGAGAAGTAGATTATCATCATAAAATTATTTCTTAATAATCGGGCTATTCTGAACATCTATTATTCGCTTTTTCATGTACACCTTTCTCATGGGGTGATTTTGAGCGGCAACTCGTCCAGCTCTTTACAAGCCTTTCGAATGCAGAAGAGATCAATTCTGATTGGATGTGACCATTGCAAACCACACTTTATTAATCTAAAGGTGTTAATGATTCCATCATTGTTTACCTTGCACCAATTACTTGAAATTTATAAGAACATAAATCGTTTTCGACATAGCTCAGATACTCACAATTGTGGTACAAGATCAGCGTATTTAATACGAACCAATAAGTACAGGCTTAATAAATCTATAAATAATTCACTTAGGATTGAACTATATTATGTACTTCCTACAAGTATACAAAATCTTCATGAAAAAAAAAGTAAACTTGTAGTAAAAAGATTTCTTGAAACGCAGCCATTTTATTCAGTTACTGAATGCCTGGATATTGTTAATCCCGGTTGTGCATTGATTGATCTGTGCGTTGAATACATTCTTCTTCTAATGTGTAAGATAACTATTTATAAACTCATTATATTATAATTGCATTTATGTATCACAAAAATGAGACTTGCTACAATTTGTATTGTATACGGTAACGTGGTCAAATAAATCATTATTTATTTATTACTGGGTTTTAAAATATTAAATTAAAAACAATTTCTTGAAAGTTCTCAACTATTTTTTGTTATAGTTTAATATAATGTATAAGCTGTAGCACTATAGGCCTACGTCATAGTGCTTAGTCATTTTAAAATTAATTGCTAATATGTAATATAATTACAAGACCATTAGGGAGAAGTCTTTGGGTCCCAGTACCCTTTTAATTGAAGTAAATGGAGATTTACCTTTAACAATGGCTCGCGATTTACGTTCCTAAAAATATCGTTCATGGTTTTAGCTTTCTGAACAGGCAAGATCAATCATTTTTACGAAGCAAAATTAAATCTGACATTCTTATAATTCTCCCTGCGGACGAAAATAAATACTTTCGGTATAATAAATTTCAACGAATTCTTGTTATAATGACAAGAATTGCAATTTTCGACTACATATTCGCCACACAGAAATACCGAGGCTTTTATGAATTACCACTATAAAGATAAATAATCTCAAAAGCTAACCGAAATTTTCTTTAATACATTTTACTAAGTATTTATGTTCCAAGCTTATGCTCTTTTATGATCAGGCACAGCTGATAGGTTTGACTCTATAAATTGTTATGAAATTGAAAAACAAGTCGACAGCTGATGATGTATGCAATATTAAGCTTATTAAAAATATTTTCGATCAGGTGGGTTATCCATTGCTACTACACTTCATCAACACTTTACTGTCAACTGGACGGGTCCCAAGAGACGCAAGCGTGAGTGTAATAGTGATAATAACTAAAACTCAATACCCAACCGAGCCTGAAGAATTTCGGGCAATTAATCTGCTACCAGCTGTCGATAAAATTCTGGAAATAGCTGTGTGTGGACAGTTGCGTGCATACTTTGAGGGACAGAGCTTCATCTTTTCGGGCCAGTCCGGATTTCGGAAGAAACACTCGTTTGAGTATTCAACACAGTATGCTTGCCACCAAGTGGCGTTAAGATATTAGTAAAGAGTATGTTACAGTTTGTGAAGATATTGAGCTATGGGTGACGTCATACGCAATAGAGTGGCTTAAAAACTACCTCAGAGATACCATAAGTTTGAGATACCATAAGACGAAATTGAAAGATTGAACGCGTTCAGGTACTTCTTTCTGCTAATTTTCCTCTACGGATTGCATTCTGTCAATGGCTTTTGTACACATTGGTTCAAATCCCTCAACTACTGACGCTGATTCTTTTTACCGATGAATTGAATTTCTCAAGAAGGGATTTTCACAACAATCATGTGTGAGCTGAAGAAAACCAACCTGAGGTACTTGAAGATCGTTTTCAACATCAATTCTCGTTGAACGTATGAGTTGGAATTGTGGGTGAATGGCTAATTCTACCAGGAAGACTGACCGGCGAGGTTCACTCTAAAAATTAGGGGTAATTTTAATAGATATTTACAGGTAATATAATGTAATATTTTTACATATATGCTGTAATTTTACATGCACTCTGTACATTATCTTTAAAAATACACGCTAATGCGTTTTTAAATATTTTTTACAGTAAGTAGCGTGATATCACAAAAAAAATACATACAAAATATTAAAATCACATGAATATTACACGCCACTGTAAAAATTAGGTGATTCTGCTGTGAACTTAAGACATCAGTCTGTGGGAATTGTGGGATTCCCCATCACTTTTCGGCACAACGAAAGAGACGCGTCCGTCTCGTCCATGAGTTTGCATCATACCTGCCGGCATCGGTCTATTGTTTTTCCTCGTATACAGTTGTAAGTGTTTTATTTTGTGGTTAAAAAAGTAAATTAATTGATTCAGCCGATACTAGGTGGAAATCCATAACTAATCTTATGGGATGAAGTAAAACAAAGTTGAACTTTAAAATTCCACTATATTAAAAACAAAAATGACATGATTCGCTAACACTGTAGCTTCGTCAGATTACAATGAAATAATAGTTATTCAAATAGAAATAAATGTGAATTTTATTGCACTGTGAGTGGTACAATAATAACGAACTCCGAGTTTCGAGTTTGTATTTTTTGTATACTTATTTTTTATTTTACTCTAAATCAACTTAAAATTTTGGCTCAACAGTAATCAAGTCTTTACCTAAGGGTCGAAATTCGCTAGACTGATACGTAGATAATCGCTTTGTTTTGGTTAAAATCGCCAGCCGATCATTACAAATGTATAAGGTAAACCTACCGAATATTCCCCTAGGACCGGATAGAGCTATATTTGTTCAGCAGCACTTACACAAACAAAGCAAAACCTCACATTCCATTTACTTTTCTCAACATACTGATTTTATTTTTCAGAGAATATTTTGAGGAAGAACCGTTTATTTCCGAAAATACTATAAAATAATAGGCATGACTTAATTAAATACCGAAATTTAACGTCAACATTTTTTTATTAAACCCCAAAAATATAACATTTTGGCATATTAAGGTACGAGATTTAATGCCGTTTCATATAACACTTTTATAGCCCATAAAAAATTTTATTATCCCCCGAACACATTCTTTTTCCAGTTTACTATTCGGATTCCAGACTGTTAATAAAATTAGCTAATATATTAAATCCTTTTTAAAAGGTGCGGTGTCTTATTGCCACTAAAATTAGAAATCTAGTCTGCTTTTGTGATAGCGGCTTTACCACTTTTTAAAATATATAGAAAAATACAAATTCAATTTTGTTACATCCAAGCAAAAAAAAAAGGGGGCAACGAAAATGTTGATCAAATTCAATCGTCAGCAACGTCTTTATTTTTATGCCGATGTTACCAAAATTTACTGCAAATAGTAGATTGATTTATAAAGCTTGTCCTCGACTTCGCGATGTTAATAAAGTGTAAAGTACAGTTTTGTAGTAAGGTTTGAACACCCTATGGAGAAATTGTGTAATACAATGTTGTTTCCTCGCCTCTTTTTTGCCCGGTTTTTCTGTCCAGGAAAGTATATAAAAAAAGCTTCAGATTGCGCATAACCCCAAACCTGGCCAGTGCAATTAGGAAGGCTTTTAAGAAAAAGCTGCCATTTCATAAGCTTATATTGAAACGACCATTTTTCAAACAAAATCTTGGAATAAAGGGAAATGTAAAGAAAAGATAAAAATGCCTACGCGTAAACCCTTATAAAATAAAATATGGGGTAAACAATGAGTTGTAGGGTTGTGTATTCTCTGTTTTATCTCTTCCTCATCTAGAACAGCCGCAAAACTAGTTTACATTTTATAACTTATAAATCTAGCTGGACAATCTGAAATTGTTATACCATAAATGTTGTTTAATTAGAAATGTTGGAGTATTTTTCCAGCTATTAAAATTATTATATATATGTATTAAAGTCCTGGAATAATAAATATACTTTACTTGATCCTTTTATAATATACGAGTACCTACTCCTACTATTATATGCTTACGAACTGATCTAAATCAGCAAATAAGAAGAATTCAATTAAAACTCTTCATTTATTTTCTTTTCAAGATTTTATTGTATCCTTGTGACGTTATTGCCTTTTAATAGTATGTTTCTACTGAGGTTGAACTCTTTTTATTAAATTCGCATCAATGGGGGAATTCGTGCCGAGGGGCGTCTAAACAAAGCAAGGGCAATTTGTAAAAACTGACGAAAAATAAACGCACGAAGGATTAGGTATACGTCATGTCATAAATACCGCTCTCTAGAAAATTTGTTTTGAATATATTAAATTTGGATAAACAACTTATACCCACCGAAATAAAAAGGTTCTGGCATAAAAATTGTGATATTATAATTTGGGATATTTAAATTTAAAATAAATACAGGAAAAAATAAAAATAATACAATTATTTCGAGTTTAAATCTAAAAATTAAAGAGAGTTGTTATCTGTAATTTTAATTTGGGTTTTAGTGGGATCCTTCTCAAAACTACCTTTTTAACGAAATTGAATAAAATATCTTCTTAGATAACTGTGTACAATGATTTCATTTATATACCCGGTATAGAAATATACAGTAATATACACTATCGGACAAAAATAGAGCAACACTTTCGAAAAATGAATGAAATCTCGATTTTATAATATTAAATGCATGATATCGTATTTAAATACATCGTGTCTTAAATATGAAAGAAGGCTGCTGTTATCGGCGATAACAGCTTTTTCCAACAATCAAAAGTAAAGGTTAAAATATTTTTGCAAAGTTTATTTTATGTTTAATTAATATTTCTGTGCTGGATTAATCATGCCAAGAGGTATTCCAACTTCGAAAGAATTAAAGCAGAGAGTAAGTAGTGAATGCACGCTTGGAAGGTACAACACAAGCCACAATTTCAAGACGGTTTGTTTTACCAAGATACAGCGTATCCAAAATGATTTCAAGTTACATTCAAAGGGGACATTTAGAGAATCTACCAAAATCGGAAAGGCCGAGAAAAATAACAATTTGAACAGACAGACGCATTAAAAGAACTTCTCAAAACGATCCTTGGATGTCTGCACCTAGAATTATTGCTGAGATTCCCGAAAGTATGGTTAGTCCACGGACAGTTCAAAAAAGGTTGGTAGATGCAAAGGTATTTAGTAGACACCGGGCTAAAAAGCCCCTTATTTCGGTAAGAAATAGAGTGGCTAGGCTTGAATTTGCACGTCGACATTTACATTGGACAGTAGACAAGTGGAAAAAAGTTTTATTTAGCGATAAAACGCGTTATAAAATTTTCAATTCTGATGGAATGAAGCGTGTAAGACGGCGAATCAACACAAGGTTTAATCCCAAATACGTTACACCCACAGTTAAACATGGCAAAGGCATTGTTCTTCTATGGGGTTGTTTCTCATGGAATGGGGTGGGTCCTTTAAACTTCATTAATGGATGGATTGCCTATAGAGATATAATGCAAAATGTAATGTTGTCTTATGCAGGGTGGGAATGCCGTTGCGTTTTATTTTCAAACAGGATAACGATCCAAAACACTGTTCACAAATCGTTCAAGAGTGGTCTCAAAAAAATAACGTTCGGGTCTTGCAGCGGCCGGCACAATCCCCAGACCTTAACCCCATTGAAAATCTATGGGAAGAAGTTGAACTGGAATTCGTAAACAATTATGTCCAAATAAACAATCATTGGTAAATAAAATCAATGAAGTTTGGATATTCCATTAACTATTAACATAATACTTCTAGCTATTGTAATTATTAAATGTGTTTAATGCTTTTTTATCGTAATAAGTATAATAAAATACTGTTGACACAATTTGTTGCTTTACTTTTGTCGCACTTCATTTCGTCGATTTTTATAATTATAAATATTTCTCTACCTTCTATTTGTTTAAAGTGTACCAAAAGATTGTGAAATAATACTGACATTGTGAGGATAATATTTCATTAAAATTAGCTGGGGATCACAATCATATAATTAATTTTTTGAATTCAAAGGAATAAAGGCACTTTGTTGCTCTACTTTTGTCCAATAGTGTAAGTAGTATTAAAATATAACCGAAACATAACATTTTAACAAAACGGAAACCTAACGAAATGATAATAAGTCATTATGGAGTATGAGTAAAGCCAGAATTACAATTAATTAAAGTTAGTTTAAACAATGTTTGGAAAATTGGGAGCAGAGTATTTTAGTTCACATGGGGAAACCGCAGTGATAAGGAATTAACTCGGCATTTTGTTCTCAAATTTACTTAAATGAAGTAAAACCTTTAGAAAATTGTTTTTATAGTCTTTAAAAGACCACTCTGCGAGAAACCTTTACCATTAATGCTCAAATCCCTCTAGGGCACATAATATTGTATCCCGCCCTTTTTGATATACATATAGGTTGTGGCAATTAAAATCCAGACACCAATTTGACATTTTATGACGTTTATGTAAAACTTGGTAACTTTGGTTACCTAGTGTTAGTAGTTAATAGGTAGGTACCGATATTACTATTTTGGAAGGTCGGACTATTATTACCGTGTGAGCAGAAATTATTATCATCTAAGAGGGCTTCTAACCAAATCTAGGTTAAATTTGTGTCAAATTTATTTATTATGACATGATATGCCAAACTGATGGATATTAAAATAAATAATCAAATACAAGCTTATTTTTGTTGTTTGCAAAATTAACAAAGTAAGAATATAGAGAAAAAAAAATTAAAAATGATAGAAATTGTTAAAATTGGCCACCGTCATCGTCGAAGCGTCCCGATGAAAGAATTTAACAACTTGTCCCGATAGTCACCGGAGCACCATAAAAACGTCTAATGAATCACCTGTCGTGACACCGTCGCGAACCTCGTCACGTGACATTATTGCGTATCAACGGTATCATCGTCGCGAACTTAATGCGTTCCGCTCATTTTAATAAAAAATAGTCAAGACATCAAACGGACTGATGACACGCGGTAAACGTGGCGATATCACGTGACGAGGTTCGCGACGGTGTCACGACACAAGTCTGGACGCACCTCTATGTAACTTCACTGACGACACACCACACTCATTTCACTCATTTCATTGGGTGCTTAAGCATCGTCTGCCCATGCAGAACCTCGTCGTGGTTCCACTACATTACAATTATTACGTTGTTGAGTATATAAAAAGCAACAGCCAATGTAGTTCCCCTTATTTCTAGATTATCTCTCAAATAATTATTAATAGATATTGAGATGAAAGTAAATAAATGTAATGAAAAAAACTTTAAATTCTGTTCAGGTTTTCGTCTAAGCCTTTTTTAACTTAAATGTTGTCCTAGGTGAAAATCGAGATCGACAGCTTGATTGAAATGGATATTTTCTCGTGGTTTTAGATCGTCTCACGTTTTTGGTTCAAGTCAACCTCAAAAAACTGAGCGAGAAGGTTAATCGAAATGTTTTTCCTTAAGCGGCTTAGTTTGAAACAGCCGCTTCGAATCGGGCTTAAACAGATTGATTCGGTCCCCTTAGGCATCGAATCAAAACAAAGAAAATATTTTTTGCATGTAAAATATTGCCTTTCAACTTTGCATTTAAAATAAAATATACAGTGCGCTAGTAAATACTCGTGCATACCGGGTTAACCATTATTATCATACCTGATGGTTTACCGTTTTCGAATTATTAATTAATTTCCATTTTTTAGCTAAAACCGGGACCTACAACAATTACTTTGATATACTTAGTCGCTATAATTCAGTTGGGAATTAGGCTATGGCCAAATCTTAGCTGTAATATACAGGGTCTAAAAATACAGTTAATTTGGTTACCTGACAAAAATTATGAATTCTATTTTTTTCAAATGAAACACTCTGCATATTATTTAAAAACTTTATAACCTAACCTACCATGAAAAATATGCTCACCCCCCCCCCCTTGTATAATTTCTGCGCACGGGCCTGACCAATATCGAATAATTTATATAAAAGTTAAATGTCCAGTTTGAAATCAAAGACAGGATATAACAGCTGTGGTGTGACAACAATTCAATTCCCGAATTCCTAACGGTTCTTAGTGGTGGTCTAATTGCTTGGCCACCGCGAACTCCGGATCTCAACTCACTAGACTTTTTCATGTGGGGGACATGTGAAGACACTTACCGATTCAATGGGAAAGCCTAATAACAGGGACCAAATCCTACAGAATATTCATGCAGCGTTTATGAGGTGAATAACAGGATAGAGAACTACAAATGGGAACGAGAACTCTGACGGAGGATGAAATTATGCATTGCACAAGGCGGTGGTCACATTGAGCAGCTTTAATAATTGCAATGTCATTACGCTTCCATTAAAATAAACCGCATTTTTTCCTAAGCCCTCTCTAGTAATTTAGTTCAACTTTAAACCTGTATTAAAAAAACCTTACGAGCACTGGCATCCACAATCATCAAATAATAAAAAAAACACTATGCAGGTACGTATTTCTTCACGACATTCACCATTTCCCTAAACTTGTAATAATCTTGTAAGTAAATTGAACCATCAGGTCCCTTCTCGTGCAAAACGTAACATATTATGTATTTGTAGGTGTATAACTGTAAAAACATCGACGGCCGCATACATAAAATACTACCATAACTGAACTACACAGCTGTATAATAAAATATATTCGCTCTCTGACAAATTGCATTGTATTTTTCATGTCTTCTTAGCCCTCAGTAAAACATGAAGAAAACAAATTTTTGACAGACGCTAATTTTAATAGGGCTTTTATCATCTAAGTTTTGGGTTTCTGCCGAGATTCAAGTTCGCTATAATGCAGTTTAGCAAAGTATTTTGTGCTCAATCATAATCTGTTAAGCCTTCACGGCTAGAGAGAGATTCAGCTTGGGTTATCTGACCCAGGCATTAGACTATTAAATTTAGTTTACAGTCGCGCTTGACAGTAGAGCGACAATTACCAGGTGATTTCCCTTCAGACACATAAAACATTTTTTACTTGGTGTGAATTTAATAAATATATTATGGTTCTCTATCGAACGCTACTTTACCCACATAGCAAAAAGATATCCTGTGGATATATGAAATATATTCTCTTTCGGATATGGATATTGAGTGGCACATCCTCCGCAGATTCATAGAACATACATATATGTACTACGTATATGCATACGACATGCGTTTGGCCACAAGTCGGACATGCTGAGAAAATGCGTTTCCGGACATTTAGCATATCCTCCGCACATTCACAGAAGATTCGTATGTGTATACCAATGACATGCACAGTATATTCGTTTTGCCCAAAATAGAATGACCCGATTTTTACTTTTAAATTTCTGGTATTTAGACAAAGAATGAAAATGAAGATAAAATAATAAATAAATAAATAAAAGTAGAAATCTATGAGCCAGACTCGAACCGACGACACTCGGTTGTAGAGTTAGTAGTACATCTACTTTTCATTCTTCATCCGAATGCCACAAATTCGCGTCTCTAAAATTAAATGATTATTTTACAGTTTCTGCTTGTAGGCAGGTATGGTATGATGCCCATTCTTGCTTGGAATTTTCATCGAAAATATTGTAAATGTAAATAGGCTATACTATATACCATTCCAATGCAAACATCATTCAGTAGAGCCTTTGGGAAGCTGGCAAATAATAATTTTTTGTGTCAAGGATTTTATTGCGGCTAACTACCCCTACTAAATTTAAGAATCCAGAGTATTTTGCCGACATGGCCACTATGGCCGCCGTATCTCGAAATGTTGGGTCAATCGACGTTTCAAATACTTAATATTGAAGTGTCAGTCTCATATTTATTTAAATCAAATGAAGTAAACATAAAATATTAAAAACAGGCTTTATTAGAGCACAATCAAACTCTTAGAAAACAATTACAGATATAATTATAAGTTTTTTAAATTAAGGAGTTACTGCTTTATAACGTCAGTTTCGTTTTTCCTGAAAAGAAAACCATAAATGAATGGTTGAGAAAATATTTACCTTAAAAAAATGTAGAGTAATGTCTGAGCACTTTAAAAACAGGCTTCTATTATATTATTACGTTCTTGCAGTTTTTAAAAATTTAATAGGGAATTCTTACTTGTCAAGGTTGTTTTTCTTTTTATTGTTAAGCATTTCCTTCGGTTTGACAAGCCATTTTTGAATGTGTATCTACTATGACTTCGTCCTCACATGCGTCCATTGTCCTGTTATTTTGACGCACAGCATCTAAAGAATTACAGAACTTATTATTACAGTATCTTAACATTTCAGGAATTTGTTAATCTATATTTTTTAGTAAATTATAAATTATTTTAATAATGAATACCGAAAATTTCTGGACGATTTTAAATAGGTACCTCAAAACTTTTTTTTAATTGAATTGTTAGTAAACACCTTTAAACTAAGACATTTTCTGCTAATGAAATATCATCTGCTAATACACCTTCGGGTGAATGGCTCTAATACTTCTAATGACAGCAAATCATTATGTTTTTCTGGATATAAACCTACGAAATCACATCTAACTTTTGCTGCTTGAAGACTTATTTAAGAGAGTAAAATTTCGGCTGTTGAAAGCAATATGATTAGGTACGTTATAAAATTAGACTTATATATATATTGTTCACTTATTGTTTACAAATTCACACACCAAAAACACTTTAATAAACAATGAACATACTTACTGAACTGTAAGAAAATGAAAAACAAGCCATCAAAAGAACTTACACAATAGGAGCAGAGAAAATGACAAAAACTGAGGTTATGTAATGTCATCCCAAGCGCGAAGTGTTGTATCTGCCGTGCGCGAAGTGCGGGCGCAGGACTGCCAAAAGTTGGAGATTTAAATACCAACCTGAGCAATCGCATTGCCCTAAATTATATTATTTTAAAAATACTAAAGTAGGAAAATCTTTTTAATACTATTTTTAATTTCACTTTTTTGACTTATGATTTTTATACCAATTTCTAGATATGACTTGGATATGCTATGGATATATCCAAACGAACATGATTTTAATCAATTTTTAAATATGACATGGATATGCTATGGATGTACCTAAACGAATGTGAGTTGTGGGCTGTCGATAGCATATTCTCAGGATGTGAATATACTTTTTTGCTATGTGGGTATTATCCCGGAAAAAGCATCAGATTGTCAGATAATTTCTATACGGTCACAGATATCATGTTTGAACGTTTTTAGAGTCCTAGGTTAAGCCTGTCCAGAGATATAAGAAAGTTACACTTTGCCTCTAAATGGGATTATCCAAGGGTGGCCATAAACAAACAATGAATGAATGAATAAATGCAGGTAAATTATGGTCCGTACTTAAAAATGTCTGAAAGTAAACTGCAAATCCGGAAGACGTAATTTCATTATTAAAGTAATAGTTTGGTGATTTTAAGCAGATTTTTACCTGATTTAAAATGAGAGGGTTAATCCCATAAAACAAATTATGTTCTAAAGACTGTATATATAGCCCCTCTAGTTAGTTTTAAGCTTAGTAATTATTCTTACTTCGTGTGTAATACAGCGTTTGTCTAATTGTGTGTCATGAAAAATATGTGTGAGCCCAATGTATCTCAGGAGATAACCCCGTCGAAAAGCAGAAAACACTTTTCTGTGGAAAGAACCGATACTGGCATTTTCTCGAAGGTAGATGGAAGTGATCAAGATATAATACGGCGTAAAATTTACAAGTTATACGAGGAACAAAGCGTGCCTACATTAGATAATTTAATTAAGAGGCTTGATAAAGATGAAACCGGCGTTAAAGTGACAGAACAACGTTATGGAAGTGTATCCAACACATGGGTTTTAGATTTAAAAAAATGAACAAAAGACAAGTTTTAATGGAATCCAGTAGAATTCGGGAATAACGATCCGAATATCTACAAAAAATTCGGATTTACAGAGATCAGCAAAGGCCGATTATTTACTTGGATTAAACCTGGTTCGAGACATATGATACCCCGGGAAAGGGTTGGGTTGACTCAAGCGGCAAGTGTAAAACAAGCGCGCCATCAAAAAGAGGTAAACGAATTACGAATTTTCATGCTGGATCTAAAGACGGATGGATTCCAAATGGACTTTCTCTGTCTGCAAAAAGCAATAAAGATTCTTCCCTGGATTGCCATGAGGACACCACTGCTGATTTATTCGAAGATTGGTTTAAAAATAAGCTAATTCCAAATATACCTCCGAATAGCGTAACTGTAATGGAAATGCCAGCTACCATGCATAGTAGGCAGTTGACCAAGACTCCCCCCTCAAATGACTCAAAAGCAACAATCCAAAACTACTTGTATGATAATGACATTTATTTTTTGAAAGATTACACCAAAAGGCAATTAATTGAGGTTTTACAAAGTTTAAGACTACAAAACGAATAATACTGTGATAATTATGCAAAAAAGTCTAGCGCATACAGTTTTAAGGCTTCCACCATACCATTGTATATTTAATCCCATCGAACATGTTTGGCACCAACTGAAATCTGCCATTCGTCGTAACAATATTTTCCCTACTTTTAACTCCAGTGTCCTTGAGCTTATAGAAACTAAATTTTTAACATTCCTTCACAAAGTTGGACAAATTCTGTTACACATGTTAAAATAAGTGGAAAAATCCTATATCCATATAAACAATATAGCACAAATAACAATTAGAACAGATAATGATAGCGATAGTGATATTAAGTGAATGATTATTATAAGTACCGAATAATTTGTATATTTTTGTAATCATAAATATAATTGTAATTTCACATTTAAACATAAATAAAATATTATTTAATGTCTTACTTATTTTTATTACAAACCATGATTAAATTCTAAGCAAAATACGGACCTGTTCGGGTTCAATTTTACAGCTGGCTAATAGGGATCAGTTAGTCACTTTCTTATATTTCTGAACAGACTTTACCCACATTTATTAACTTACATGCGTATGGTGTAATAAAGTTCTAAAATAATAATTTTCTATGTTATGTTTATATATTTAGTGATGACAACATTTGAGTTTGTTAGATCTTGTATGGATTTTGTAAGCCTAACATCGAGCTGGTTCGAATCTTCTTTTCCTTTTTTAAAAAATCAATCTTAATTTTGACATCTCTTATGGTAATACTGGATTGCATTACTTGATTTTTAAATTTTAACCTCTTTTCATTTCCCACGTTTTGCGGAAGTACCGCGGTTGTGTTCGCACTAAGGTTATATTGAATCTTCTTTTTAAACTTTTGAAAATTTTTGAAATTTTTAAAAAAATTTTTTGATATTTTTAAAAACCTTTCTATAAAACGATCATGTTTTATCATTCTTCTAAAATATGGGGCAAAGCCCCGTATTATCACATAAGCTAAAATAAGACAAACCCCTCTCATTTAAAAATC
Source organism: Polydrusus tereticollis (assembly GCA_963920685.1). Lineage (NCBI taxonomy): Eukaryota > Metazoa > Arthropoda > Insecta > Coleoptera > Curculionidae > Polydrusus > Polydrusus tereticollis. The sequence continues at coordinate 1,366,520 of OY987335.1, forward strand.
TTTCATTAGTTTTTACAAAATTCTTATAATAAAAAAAAAATTTTCTTTTAAAATAAAACCTATGATTTAAAAAATTAAAAGAAAACTTCTCTCCTCCAGAGTTCACATTATTTCTTTATTTAACTTAACATATGTGTTACTCCTCTAAACTTAACCATACAAGCACATGATTCTTAATTTTTAAACAAACTTTTCTTTAATTACCTTCAGATGTCATAATCTTCTATTATCATACTTAAAAATGCTACACTTATCTATATTACAAAACTTAATCCTAACTTTACTTCTCATTCAATTTATTTAACCATTTAATGCACCAAGTCTCCAGCCTTTCTGTTGTACTCATTTATTTGAGACAACTTATTAATTCGAAGTTAAACTCGAAGTTGGGTAAGTCCTTCTTTATCTTTTTCTTTTCATTCTCAAATTTATATTATCCTTTCAGTATCCCCTGAAGATGAGTACTTAAGTGCTCGAAACATGTCGGGAATCTAATAACTTTTATGTAAACAATTAAATTGTGGAAATTGGTTTATTTCATATTACATTGACTCCACTGAAAGTATGGACTATTTTTTCAACTTTATCATCAATAATTTTCTAGTTTTGGTTTACATTATTGTGGTTTTTAAGTTTTACAATGTGGGGAAACTACAACAAAAATAATTGAAACTTTAGCGTAATAGTTTATTGATTATAAATAGACCGCTCATATATATGAGTAATTTGATGAGGTACATGAAAAATTTAAATAAAAAAGTTGTAGTTTTTTTTATAAATAGTTATATGGTGTTACATAAAAAAACAATCGAGCATCACATTTGTGACATATGACATAACGAGGTTAGTTTTTTTAATATTGTTTTTTATATTTACATTTTTCATGTAACTCATCAAATTACTCATATAAATGGGCGGTCCATTTATAATCAATATCCCTGTACATATTTTAAATTTAAAATTGTTGCAACAAAATACCGGGATGGACAAAAGTCTGGACATAGCTAAATACCTCCCGAACTAGTAAATTAAAAATTATTCAAGTTGTGTAATTTTTAATTTAGGTGGTGTAGCCAACAGACAATGCGCTTTTTATGGTGATCGTGACGCTTACAAACTTTTTTTTTTTAATAAAACGCCCTAAAAATATTTACCTTTTTTGAGTGGTGTCGAAAAGACCTTTCAAGAGGATGCCATATTTGATGCATTTATTGTAAAGAAATTGGTTAACTAAGTTTTATAAACTTTAAAAATTAATAGGTAAGCATTAGGGGCTTTTAATTAAAAATTCAAACTGTCCACCATTTATTTGCTGACAATATCCCCCAAACAAATTGTGTTAAGAAGTTAGTTAGCCAAGCCCAGACATTTACCCATCTCTGTATACCCAGCAAAACTATAATTTTCTTCGATTATTCAACATTTCCTAAGTATCCCTGTATAACTATTCTATCCTTATATCGTCTGTAGATATGTATTATTAAAAAATGCACAATAATAATTAGGTATTTAATCTATTATCGACGGAAATAAAAATCAGTTATTTCTATTTCTAACTAAAGGGATTTTTTAAAATCACAACATTGTTTGATTAAAAGTTAAAAAGGTTTTGTTATTTTGTACTTGCTTTGTAAAGCCTTTTTTGTCTCTTTCATAAATCAGCGTTTCATTATCTCTTAAATAAAAGAGGAAATGAAAATGCAAAAGCCAGATATAATTAAAATTTACTTTTCTAAAAGAAAAAAAAATATTGTGGGTTTGATAGCACAACGACAAAGTCTCCATATTAAAATGTATACTTATGTCTGAGCATAAAGATCATTTTTAAAGGTCTATTTTTGGGATTCTTTAACAATACAAATACTTTAAGCCGACTAAAAATGTCAGAGTTGGTACTTCTCCTTTTTGTTTTAAATTTTTTAGGGTTTGTAACAAATTAAAAAAAAATAATGTTTATCGGGACACCCAGTTTTATAGGCAATCAGCAATCATATTTGGCACAAATAGCTATATTCAGCCCTCAATTGCAGATCTCTGACCTGAACATCATGAATGGTTTGCGATTTTCCTCAATTTGCACGAAATACCTGTTAACTTTAACCATTAGGATATGATTTTGTATTGACTAAAGGAATTAATCCATCGCTTATCAATATAGAATAGAACTATTGACTCAAGGCGGGTTCTCACTGGTCGATTTTATTGATCAATATCATTGAATGTATACTATTGAACATAGAATGGAATGGAAAACTTGTTCACATTTTATCAAGAACATTGAATATTAGTATGTTTTTAAAATGACTGCCAAGAAGAAAATTCTGCGTGCCGGTGTTCGTATCGTCTGTGAATATTTAAAAACCTTGATAAATAACCGAAAAAAGAGAAAACCTCGTCGTTGGTGGGTTAGACCGTGGATTTACAACGTGCATATTCCGGAACGAATATTTTCATAACTTTTTGCCCGCATTGATGTATTTTTATATTCATCGATTTTAGTATTCCATGTGCAGTCCTCCTTCTGGTAGGTACAATTCCAAAAATTTTGGTAGATGCTCATCTCACCATTTAAAATTGGACATTTTTAAATGCAGAAAATAACAAAAAACTTAATAAATAAAACTACCGGTTCGGTTTTCACGAATACAAAATAAAATTTAACCTCAAAATACCAACACTGGCCATTCAATGCGGCTGAACACGCTCGTTCTCAAGGCGGGTTCTCACTGGTCGATTTTATTGATCAATAGCATTGAATCTATACTATTAAACATAGAATGGAATGGAAAACTTGTTCACATTTTATCAAGAACATTGAATATTAGTATGTTTTTAAAATGGCTGCCAAGAAGAAAATTCTGCGTGCCGGTGTTCGTATTGTCTGTGAATATTTAAAAACCTTGATAAATAACCGCAAAAAGAGAAAACCTCGTCGTTGGTGGGTTAGACCGTGGATTTTACAACGTGCATATGAAGATGCTTCAGTAAAGCTGTTAAAAGAATGGGGAACAGGTGACCTGGATGCTTATAAAACCCACTTAAGGATGACCGAAAAGAAATTTGAAGAACTTCTACAAAAAGTGTCACTCTTGATCTTGATACAGAAAAAAAATACTCCATTAAGGGACGCTCTTCCATCAAGACTTAAAATTGGACATTTTTAAATGCAGAAAACAACAAAAATCTTAATAAATAAAACTACCGGTTCGGTTTTCACGAATACAAAATAAAATTTAACCTCAAAACTGTCAAAATACCAACACTGGCCTTTCAATGCGGCTGAACACGCTCGTTCTCACGGTCAAACACCGTTCAATTTAATTGAATCAGTCCCGTTGATCCATGAAAAGTAGAACTGCCTTCCAATTTGATTGAAACACAAAATGATTGAGCAATATCATTGAACAAATGTTCACATTAGACTATTTTGCTTCAATGGCATAGATTCAATGATATTGATCAATAAAATCGACCAGTGAGAACCCGCCTTTAAAATAACCATATTGTAACTATAGGCCAGATCATATCAACCTCTTACAAGAAGCATAACGGCTAAATAAAGCAGGAATTATTTTGTGTTTTCTTTAAAAATGTGGTTAAAACTTCCGTAACAAAATTGCGAAGGACGTGAGAGGCCAAAATCTGCAAAAATGTTTCTAGTTTAAGCCTTATCAGCCAGATAGCAAATGACTTAATTACAAATTAAAAAATATAAAAATTAAATGAAATTATGTTTTTAAGGCAATGAGATAAAGAAGACGTTTGCCTTGATTAAAAAGGCTAAACTGTAAATTAGAGCCCTTCTAAAATTATCAAAATTAGACCCAAAGGGGTTTCCTTAGTAAAAACCGTAAAAGTTCTTAAGTGAGAAATCGAGTCATATCATTATTTCTAGTTAAAAGTGTCGCTACAAATCACTGAATGGGTTAATTGATTAATTGACAAAGTTTGAAAATACTTAAAGTTTAAATTTAAATTCTACAAGAACTCTTAAAAAGAGTAAATCATCATGAAAGATATTGAAAATTAGGTTAGCCAGATTTCTCCATGAGGAGATTACACTAGCCAACTTTAAGACAATCCTCAATAGGCTTTAGTAAAGTGCATCAAGGTGTTACGCTGAAATTTCCCACTGTAACAGATAGTGTCTAAAAAAGAAAAAATAATGCTTGTTCTATTTTCCTCGGATAAGACATTTTGCCTCAACAACTTGACGGAAATATAATGCATAAAGTGCTGTGGTGCAATATTTGTACAATGACTTATTTTATGACAAAAGGTTAATGCATCATTCTTCTTTTAACGTGCTAAAGATATACAACCTTATGTGACAGTATGTATGTTTTAAAGTTTTTAAATAAATCATAAATTATTTTGCGTTACTAAGAATTCTTTGAACTTAAGAAAATTGATTTTGGTCATACGAGGTATAGGATATACAGGGTAGAACTATATTGAAGACCATAAAATTGCACATTAAAGTAATACCTTTTTTACACAATTTTCGGCAGGAAAAAATGTTTCACTTGGATTAGTTACAGTATACTTTGCAGAAAGAATTTGAGTATGGATTTTTTTTTAATAAATGAGAAACAATTTTATTTTAAAAGTAAATTTAATTAGCATAAACTTTTAGTAATTGTTGAAAATGACCTCCGTTAACATAAGTACAAAGATTAATACGACGTAAAAAGTTTAAATTTACTCTGTGCATCAATTCCGCATCGTTCTTTAATATGTTGACTGCATTTTGAATTATTCCCCACAATCCTTCTTCATTATTAATCGGTCTGGAGTACTCTGAAGTATGCCATCGTTTTTAAAGACCCTTATAAAAAATAATCCAACGAAGTCGTATCCGGTGAGCGTGGCGGCCACTTTACAGGAGCGTCATTTCCTCTACTGATCCATCTGTTTGGATACTGTCGATGCAAATAATTGCGGACATTTAGACTAATACACATTGGTTTGCCTTTGAAAAAGATTTAGTATCGTTTGGTTCAGAGCAAGTTTTTAGATTTTTAAACCTCTGGTAGTGATAAACGAAATTCACTAACATAAATATTAAACTCTAATACATTTGCACAGATTTTCAAAGATTTATTTAGCGTGAATTGAGCCACCCTGTATGTCATACATCAGTGTTCTCAACCTAGGTTTCGCGTCAAGTCGTCAATAAAACCCAAACAGTTGTAAATAGTATATGAACCCACAAAAAAATGTGAAAAAAATATTCGTAGAACTCCCCCTAGTGATTTATTTCTTCATTCGCGTTCGCACGCAGGTATCATAATTCGGTCTCTTTTTTATTCTATACGTACTGTTGTGAATTAATAACGCATAAGCATATTCAATCAATATTTGAATATTGTAACAAGAAATTAGGCTCAATCCGGCAACGTCACCGGTATCAGCCGCTCTTCACGCCAAAAATAAACACGACCTAACAGGCGCGCGAGAGAAGGAAAAAGTTTCTGGCAGTGACTCTTGGTCTTGGCCGATTCTTATATCACTGAAAAGAAGCATCAATATCTGCATCGACGGCGATGGTGCAAAATCAATGACTGGAAAATACACTGGGTTTATTGCGCGCGTTAAAAATATCATTCCGGAAATTGAAGGCAGCCATTGTGTTATTCATAGAGAAGCATTAGCAGTAAAAAAAAACATTTTGGATGAAGCAGCAAAAATCGTAAATTTTATTAAGTCAGGCCTTTAAATTCGCGAATTTTCGCTGCTATCTGTAAAGATATGGAAGTTCAGTTCACTACGCTCTTGCTACACACAGAAGTTCGGTGGTTATCTCGAGGAAAGGTTTCGGTACGCCTCCTTGTCTGCGAAATGAGGTCTTGGTGTTTCTTGTGACTCCTCATTTGAATTGTCACCAAGATTAACTGGATTCAAGTGGTTACAACGTTTGGCCTATCCTACAGATATATTCTCGAGCCTCAATGAATGGAACATTTGAGACTATCTGTGACGTACTTGCACTTTACGATAAAATTGAAGTCTAGTTAAAAAAAATACCAACTTCATTCGAAGAATATTTTCCAACGCGAGAAGAGGATCTAAGCTGACTTCTTAATCCATTCTCGGTCAGAATCGAATATCTACATCAATCCCTAACCCTAACAGTAATACAAATTGAGTTTATTGATTTAGCAGCTGATGGGAACCTAAAAACTACTTTTAACTCGACTACTTTGTTAGAGTTTTGGGCCCAGCTTAGATGTGAATACCAGTAAATTCTGTAAAAAACTACTACCATTTACTACAACTTACCGTTGTGTAGTAGGATTCTCAAAGTATGCTCTTACAAAGATTGACCAAAGAAATAAACTGAATCCTGAACCAGACATGCGGATCCAACTTTCGAACATTGAACCTGACTTTGACAAACTTGTCTCACGAAAACAAGCTCAGCCATCCCATTAAGCTTGCTTAGATGAATTGCTATTCAATAAAAAATAACTAATGACTAATGTATGTGTTTTTTTTGTGATTTATATATTATTTTGTTCTTACAGCTGTTTTTGATTTTATTATAATTATGTATTTGGGAGCTATAAGAGTAGCATGATAAAAAATTGAGTATCTCATATTTTGGTGCTAAGGGGTTCCTCAGAAAAAAACAGACGTGCTCCAGGGTTTCTCACTGGTTGAGCAACACTGTCCTAGATCAATCTTTCGAATTGGAAAGGTATTTTCTCAAGAAAAATATTAAAAACGTTTTCTAGTTGGTACGAATTTTCCAGGACAGGATATAGTTTGCATTTGCTATAAAGGATAAAAATTTTGACATTCAAAGATCGGAGATTTGATCGTTTAGTCGTTAAATGGAAATTCCGGAAACACGAAAATACTTATAGCCAAAAAGACATAAAATAAATTCACTTTCCTTATATGCAATATATCATTCTAACACGACATTTACGCTGCCAGCACATGACATATGCCAATTTACTTTCCTTGTTTTTTCTGCATTTTGATGGCAAAAGTTTTATCTTTGCGTCCTATAAAGCTCCAAAATCTATCTCAATTTATCGAAAACTTCTGTTTTAACGCATTGAGTCCATTCACGGACCGAGTCAATATGCGTGATAGCCCATCGATATCGTTCCTGATACAAAAGGGTTTTTATGTTAAATTTTTGGTTTGTCACTCGGCTTTTATTTCCTACAGCAAATTGATTTAATCAATGGGCTTAATTCCGGCTCAATTTTCACACGCTATGGACTAATGTTATTTTACCATTTAAATTTTTAAATTATGCTATATATATAAGCAGCATAAAAACACGAATTGAAATTAAATTTATGAAAAGTTGTAAAGCAAAACTTTTGAAATACAATTAAAGTAGCTCAAAGAATTTTTTTTCAATAAATCATTGATATTTTAAATTTAGATCCATGTCGTAAACTCTTGTTTCGTAAGAAATAAATATTAACTTTGTATGAAGAGAAAATGTATTAAATTTCTTACTTTAAAACAAAGGTTCTTTAATTTAAATGAAAAGCATATTGGTTTAGCCTTGTCACATATTTACAAACATATCAGTTCTTTACGTCACGAAACTGTTTCTTTGACCCAATTGTTTATTACATGACTTAATTAAATAATTCGATTATTTATGTGGTTGACTTTATTGAAATAGCATATTTACTTGAGTGAAATGACATTTTTGATCCTAGCAATAGTTTCTATCGTGCTGGCCAGAAATAATCTCTTGTAGTACACCAATTTGACCTGGGAAATTTATATGGGGAGTCTTTGTCAAAAAGTTCACAGGAGCTTTTGCGGGTATTCTATGCCTTTGTCTAGTTTCACGGTTATGAATTACTTCATTTTTTTTAATTTGAAGAACAATGACTTTAAAACACCAATTGAAAATTTAGAACAGTTACAAGAAAGGATTATCCAAGAATATGGTAACATTTCTCCTGGTCAATGCTTTCGAAAATATGAAGAGGCGACCAATTTCAGCAATTTCTATCATTTTTATTTTCTATTCCCAATATTCTTCCTTTGTTTATGTAGTAAACGACAGAAAACAATTTACATATGTTTACTTATTTTAATATTCATCAATGTGGCATATCATGTCATAATATGAATTTGACACATTGGTTAAATATATCGTCCCCCTATAATTGTGATCTAAACCAAGTTGCTCGCACGGTATATAAAACCAAATTAGATTTCTAGTATGTAAATTTATGAGGTTCAAGTAACTCTATCTGTTGGAACATTCTTGTGTAATTTTACTGCTTTTCTATACGATGTTCCCTGCTACACTCAAATTAAGCACAGCAGCGTATATAATTCCGGCATTTGGTGCTTTACACTTGACATGTTTCATGCAGCAAATGTCTTATTATTACTCCTTGAATGAGGACAATTTTTTAAAGAGTTTTGTGAACAAGGTGACAAAATATATCATAATATATTTTTAAAAATAATTAGAACCAGGGGCTTTGCACTCGGACACGAGGGTATTTGGAAGAGCAAATTAAAATTGATTAAAATATACAAGAACTTTTGAAAAAATGAAACGAATTGGCAAGGGTATTTTCAAAATTCATAATGGAAAACTTTTCTACTTTTAACTTTACGAACAAACGTCACTCTTCATGAAAAGTTCTGTTTGTTCAAGAAATAATATTTAAAACATAAATTTCGACTCAGTATATACGAGGTCACAAGAAAGATAAATATTGTTGAAGAATATGAAATTTAATAAATAATTCATCGTATTTCATACTGCAATTTTTTTAAATAGAATGGAATGGAAAAATGTTCTTTACCTTAAAAAGTGTTTTATTTATGTCAATCTTTGATAATCCTCGTTTATCACTCTTCGCAATCCTTCATACACTACCACTGGATATAAGAAACACACTTTGGTTCCAACATAATGGTGCTCCCTGTCACAGCTATTCAAGAGTGACATCATTTTTAAACCGTCGGAATTTGCCTAGTCAACAAGGCCCCAGATCTAAATCCTCCCGACTTTTTTTTATGAGGATTATTAAAAAAAAAGTCTGCCCATAGACTTTGCGATAAAATTGGAGAAAATTGAAAACTTTGTATACACATACACAAAAAGTATTAAAAATAAACTCGGTTTGCAAACAGAATTGCGTTGTTAAAGGAAATGAAATAGATGTCGGTGGACTCGATGCAAAGCAGCGGTGCATTTATCGCGGGTCGTTTTTAAAAAGGTTGTGTCACCATATATTACCTTGTGTACATCTGTTAACGTACATGCATATCTCTTTCTCTCTGCGCGTGGCCCTTCTTTATAGTGGCCAGTATTTTACCGAAACAAAACAGTATTAAGCCGTTCCACCCAATAAATCTTTAAATGAAAATATTTCCCTCGCTTTATTAATGAATATGAGAGTTCGCAATAACAATGCCTAATATCTAAATTACGAAGTTATTAATACCTCATATTCTTATACCTCATATATATACTTTTTTCCAGGTTTCCTGGATTCGGAAAAGAGATTTACATATCCTTACCGTTGGCATTTTGACATATACAAATGATCAACGGTTTCAGTCTCTTCACACAGATGGTTCTGACGAGTGGACCTTAAAAGTAACTTCACCTCAGACCAGAGACACTGGGATCTATGAATGCCAAGTCAGTACAGAACCCAAAATCAGTCAAGCGTTTAAACTAAATGTTGTTGGTAAGTTTTTATTTGATATATTTGTGCAAAAGCAACAAATAAATAGAAATTGTATAGACAAAGCATATAAATATATATGGTTTTTGTTCGGATTTATAAAATATATTTTTCTCCTTTACCAAATAGAAGTTCACCCCGATTTTTGAAAGTAAGTCAATGGTATATGAGCCAATTTAAAGAGAAAGCTCAGTTGCGACTAGGGTAGATTAGGTAAAGGAACAAAACAAACTTGTGTATGTAGTTTTGCGTTTTGCAAGAGTTTAATTTAAGAAAGGGGTGTTTGTTCTAAAGTTTAAATTTAGTACGTTTAGCGTAAGGATTTTCCTAAATTAAATTTCTTTATTTGAGGTTTGTTGCCTTTCGCAAAATCCTTTTTATGTACCTATAAACATTTTAGCGGATTGATACAACAATAAGAGGATATTTTGATCCTGTTATATTTTTAAAGTTAAATTTACACACTTGAAAGAGGCGTTTTCTAATTTCCTCGCGGCATGCGATATCGGCAATGAAAAATCTACAATGCAATCTCTCGCCTCTGAAATAAAATATTCCACCTATTCCAGCGACTGAAATGATTCCTTGATATGCAAATGCCATTCTTTCTGGACTGCATTAACTGGTAAAACAAGATTTCATTCAATAATCCATGAAAGGGCATGTGCATATTTGCCGCAAATAGGATAGCAAACGACGCAAAGACGGGGGCAGTTAAATGCATATGATTTTGCTAGAAATACCACGGCCGGCACGAAGTTTTGGATTTTAAGATCAGTTTGTGGAAAACTCATCAATATACGATTGTAAAAGCTGTAATAAACCCAATCGAACCTAACGATAATCCTAGTGTCCTAAAAATTCAATTTCTTGAAAATCTAAGTACTAAGTAGGCAAATCTTTAACATATTTATACAGAGGGTTCTCTGCTGGATTACAAAACCGGATGCGCCATAAACCATGAGAGTACAAAGACATCTAAGAACTACAGATTATCTTTTAGTTGCTCAATATATCTATGTTAAACTACGGGCTATCCTTGAAGCGATTAAATATGCTTTCCAGAGTCCTCAGAATATAACCGTCTTGTGACTTTTTCGGATAGCAAGAGTTCCCTTAAAGGAATTTTAAATATTGTAGATTTTAAGTCGAAAATGCGGTATAAAAGTTTTTCGCATGTCGCTTCTTTTTCGAAATACAGGGTGTTAAAAAAAATTAGTAAAGCAATAATAATCATTTTAATAATTGATTTAAATACTTTTAATAATAAACTCACATGAACAAAAGTCAAATAAATTGCTGAAAATATCCTCCATGTGCCAGTAAACAGCCATGTACACGACGTGCTAAATTGTCTCTTATATACGTGTTGGAAAATTTCGGGACTGGCGCGTATCGTATTAAAACCATCAATAATACTCAGTCGAAGTTCAGTTTCAATAGAAGTAGTTTAAACGAGTTGTTTAAGGTGACCCCAGAAATAAAAATCCAGTGGATTCAGATCCGGCGAACGGGGTGGCCATGGGTGAGGTCCTCCTCTACCTATCCAACGAGCAGGATATTGTTGATCTAAATAGTTTCTAACACGTACTGCGAAGTGAGGGGAAGCGTCGTCATGCATGAACCACATTAAAGTTCTTGTTCTTAGACATCGCCAGTAATTCGATTTGTAAAAAAATACGGTCCAACTAAGCTATCTCCAATAATCCCTGCCCAAATATTAAAAGAAAATGTATACTGGTGATGTCCTTTGATGATAGCATGAGGATTATCTTCCGCCCAAATATGGTTGTTGTGAAAATTTATGATGCCTTGTCTGGAAAAATTCGCTTCATCTGTAAACAGTATTTTTGCCGAAAAATGTGGGACCCTTAAAGAATTTTCTTGAAACCAGTTACAAGAATTAACTCGAGCTGGAAAGTCTCTAGGCCACCAAACTTGCACTCTTTGTACGTGATAAGGATAAAGTAAATAGTCCTTTAAGATACTCCATACTGTTTTGTAACTCACATTCAACTCGTTCCCGATTTTTCTCGTACTAGTGCCTGGAGATTCTTCCACTATGTGTAGGACCTCTACCTCACGTTGTACGGTAAGTGGTCGGCCGCCTATTTTGCTTTTTGCAATGCTACCTGTTTCCTCTAACCTGAGGTGCAATCTTGTAAATGTTTCCGAACACGGTAACGGTACTCGTCTATTAGGAAAGCGTTCTGCATATAAACCTCTCGCCTCGAGCGCATTTCCATTTGCCAAACCGTACATAAAATGAATTTGAGCCATTTCTTGATTGGTGAACTCAGCCATTATGAAAAGTATGTAATGTAGTACAAATAAATTCAAAAACAATTCGAAAAGATATTATTTAAAATATGTTAAACAGGAGACAAATGTTACGGAGAAAACAAATGTGGTTGCCATGGAACGAAGCAAGGCCTACTCGTATCATTTGACGCAACATAATGATAAAAATACGAAAAATAACTAAAAAATTAAGGTACTCTTTTCCCCAGATCCCCGCCAATGATCTAATTGTAAAATTGACCCGAAGTAAAACGCTCTAATCCCTTATGTTTAACAAATATCATTAGAATATCGTTTGGCATTAATTAATAAAATGAAAAAAAAAATGCAAAATTTTTTTAACATTCTGTATTTCGAAAACGAAGCGACATGCGAAAAACTTTGATACTACATTTTCGTCTTAAAATAAGGTGAGGATTCACCTCCTTCATTTTTTCAGAGGTTAGGAAACACCCTGTATAATTCACGTAATATTAAGCAGTTACAATCTTTTAATAAATTCCAATAAAACAATTTTTTCTTGTGAATAAAAGCCTACATAGGAATCTCAGGAAACGAGGTTGCAGACAAATTTGCCAAAGATGCAAGAAAAATTTTAACGCCTATTTAAATTACTTGCTAAAACGTAATTTGAAATAACTAAATCTAGGAAGAGATTAAGAAAATACTTGTTAGCCATTTGTAAATAACAAATTTTACCCAGAAATTTACATAATGTTTATTGATGGCAAAGGGCAAGACGATATACTTTGAGATTTTCTTAAATCATTAGCTTTTCAATATCGTTTACCAAATAGTACTATTTGGAATACTAACCGAGTTCTTGAATTTGAACAGCGACGTGATTTGTCATTTAAACACCGTTATATTAATCAAAGCACTTTTACTATATTAACGTTTTGCTGGAAACCTCCTAAGATATTCACCAGAGCAAATCTAAGAAATTAAATTTCAAGATTTAATGGTTACATTACTAATTTTCGGTAAACGTTACGTACAATCTTCATTAAATAAGAGCTAAGAAACTAAGCTGAAACTGCCAATAGGTTTTTAATTTAATTTTAAACTAGGTATAACGTCACCCTAAATGTCGTAGGTTCAATTTTGGGCAAAATGGGGAATTAAGCGGCATCTCATAGAAAAGCAGCTATGTAAAAAATTGCAGTGCAAAATTACAATTTCTTGTAATCTTAAACACGCCTTAGAAAGCATCGTTAATCCGCGCATAGTGAATTTCAAGAAGAAATTATCGTAAGTCCGTCTGTTCATATTACGATTAATAATATATAATGATATCAAATTTTAATAATAATTCTTTTATATCTCAGTAATGCAAATTATCTTTGGGAGACTTACTCATTTTAACTCCGAGGGCGAATTGTCATTACATACTTAATTTATGCAGTATAAATTAAGCAGAAAATAATTGATGTTCAAATAAGTATAGATTAGTAAGGACCGAACATAGAACACAAAGGAAATTACACCTACCTAATATTGACTTCTCTGTTTTATTACACTCAAGAGAAAATATCGTAATGTCGTGAGTCCTCAAAAAGAATCAAAACCAGCATTTCTCGTTACGGTATTTTATAAAATATCAGAATCTAACAATTTTTAAAAAATGGAATCCTCTCCAACTAATAATTTCACCACAAGTTGATTTTTTCCTCCCCTGTAAAATTGGGCAAAATGGACTTACGACATGTGCGAATTAGTTTGACGATATCTAGCCATAACAAGCGATAATTGTCGTAAACGTTTGCGAATAAAGAAAGTAGAGAATTAGAACTTTGGTTCCTAATATGGAGTAGGGCACACTAACACTAACACTAACATACATAAATTAAATCCCTCATATAAGTGGTAATTCCAAAAATTACTCCAGATGTACGTTACATAGAATAGCTAAAGTCTGAATGGGTAGAGCCCAGGAAAGCCAGGGCTAAAGCTGAAAACTGACATATAATTAATGAAGGGCAACTGTCGACTAAAATAACTTATGTTAAGAATGGAACCTATCTTGAATTAGTCTAATGTCTTTTGGTTTCTGATTTAGGAATCCACAATTATACTTCATATGTATGCGACAAAGTCGGACAAAGTATGTAAAAGGCCATAATATTAAAGGTTACATTCATCCGCTTAGGAGTTGCTGTTTCTATATGATAATTGAACAATAGTGCAACAACCGCTCTCACACAAGTCTATTAAAGGCACTTTAAATTTTTATTATTACAATGCAGTTGATTTTAGAGTAATTGAAATCAACACTTAATATAAAAATATTATTACCATGCTAATATAGATTTTATCAAGTCTTTATAATAAAATTAATAAAATTTGTCGTCGTCAAATTCTATTTTAAATGCCCCGTTGGCATTAAAAAATGTCAATGCATTATTAAATAAAATGTTGCAGCTGTTAAATGCAACAATGTAATTTATTTTTATTTTAATCGTTTCAAATGGTCGTAACAGAGGTAATAGCCATACTCGCAGGCACGGTTTAGAAGGAGGGGGTTTATCCTCCCGTGAACACACTAATTGCTTTTTAATTGATTTATTGAGAGTTTTAAAAAATCTGGAATTTTTTTTATTTTTTCTCCAACAGAAGCATTCAATTTTTTTTTGTTTTTATTGATCAGAACAGTGACAGTTCATTTGACGATTGTATTGTATCTAATGTGGTTTCTCCGCATTTGAGCCGTTTGTAGTGCAGTTCAACCTGAGGAGTTCTTTTCTGGATACCCTGCATTAGTTTTACCCTGTAAGATGTAATCTCTTTGCAAATTTTCCAAGGGGTCAGTTTACTTATATCTTTAGTCGTTAATGTTTTTGTGACTGAAGAAGCTTTTGCATGCATGATATCCTTTCGTATATAGACCCGCGATAAAATAAATTTGTATAAATGATGCAACAGATCAGTTAAACGTAAACCAATTTATTAATTGTTTTCCGGGAAGCTAATAGGTTTTTTCTAATTTAAGAGAAGGAATTTGGCTTATTGATTCCAGCCCAACTGAGTTTGAGAATCCGGAAGAGAATATTAGGTAGCTTTTAGAGTGATAAATCGATTTTCTTGGAATAGAGAATGTTTCTGTCTAGCTGTGCGATAGAAATGAGCATTTTATATACATACTAATATAAAATTTAAAACCAGCATATTTGATAATTTTAATAGTAGCCTATAAAAATGTTGCCATATTAAATTACAGCAGTAAAAATACTTAATAAGTTTCATGTTTGCGAAACCATTTTCTTTCTGAGATTATAGGAGAAATATGTTTAGGCAATTTATACGATTTCATTGTGTTTGTCCAGCAATTTCAGAAAAACTATATTTGGTTTATCTGGCAATTTAAAAGACATTATGGATTTCCAGATAGTTGTAGAGCCAGTTCTTGACACCATGTCGTTAAAAATAAATTATTTTACGTTCAATCGACATAAAAATAGCATTTTAGCTTTATTATTAAACTTCTCCATTGATATTGTTTCTTTATATTTAACGAATAATCATTTTTATGTTCTCTTTGCAAAACAACAAATCACGAAGATAAAGAATTTCCACTTCTATTAATAAATAACGTAAGGCGCTTCACAATTGACTCTTAAAAAGAGCATTTCGAAAGTAAATTGGCATAGTGAACTTATAGCACTGCAGAATTGCATTCGTCTTTTGAATTAAACAATAGTTTTCACAACGTTTTTATTTGCCAACTCTGAACAGGTTTTTAAAGTTTAAAATTCAAACAAACAGAATTCGACGCTTTAAATTACTAAATATCACTCAATAATAAATGACTATAGGTAAACCTATATTTTGTGAATATTTACTATGTTACAGCGTGTTCCTATGTATTGAAACGCCGCTATTGTTGGAATCAACTCTATATTTTTATTCGTAAATTCAGTGATGGTGGTAGTTTAATTTTGAAATACAGTCGCGCAGTTTTAAAGGGAAAATGAAAACAAATTTTGGTATCATCTATTGTAATATATCTATGCTATCTTGTCGGCTTCATAGTGCGGTTCATATAACTCAATTTAGTCTTTTTTTTAATGAATTTATTTGTTGAAATATGTGAACTGTTTCGAACAGGCATTTTTTAACACTACTGCGTTTAGGTGGAATTTTCGATTGAAACATATTTTGGCTAAAATTAAACTATCTTTTTCTCGAAGTTAGTACACCGAATTGGAACCTACCAAGTTGACCAAAATTAAGGTCTTAGGCAAGTCTTAATTTAGTTTTCAAAGTTGTCACTTGCAGTGCCAACGCGTAAAAAGGGTAATTTAAAACATTGCTCGTTCTCCTTCGTTTTAGTGTTTTTCCTATTTGTCGCAGGTTCCGTTCTTGTAGCTAATTTCCGTCCCCTCCATCAGCTTTAAATTAGCTAGCACTTTTCGAATAGCAACTTTATATAATTGCTGTAAAACCTAAATTATATGATAACGTTGCTTAATAAAGATATATTGTGTAGTTTGTTCTATTATTATTAATCTATTTTATCATAAAGTAAAACCCACTTAACGGACACTTTCTTGAAAACTTCCTTATTTACAATACATGTATTTTAGACTGTTGAAAGGTTAACCTGCATTTAGGAATTTAAAAGGTCTACCCGCAAGTGCACGTAATTACTAAATAATTTCTTCTAATAGGTACATTGATACTGATTATTTTGTAATTTATTTTTACTATACTGCTGTGTCTGTACTACATTTAATTTAACATGTTTTTTTTTGTATGTATTCTTACATACTTACACATGTTATTAGTACATAGTATAGTATAGTATAGTATGTAAAATATGTACTTTACAAAGTAATTTTTTTATAAATACAGGGCTGCCCAGAAGTCCGGAATTAAATTAATATAGCCTTAACCTGTAACTTTTGGGGAAAATGCTCGGACACGTCAATTTAGTTTTATATACATATGCTCACATTTTGACGTTATTCGTTTGTTTTTTTATAGACATTTGTCAAAGATATGACATCAATTTTTTTTTTTTTTTTAATGAAAACATACAGCTTGTAATACATTATTTCAAAGCTAATATCTCGTACAGTATGCTCATAAATTTTGACGCGGTTCTTTCAAGCTATTTCAAAACGGCGACTATTAAAAGTTTTAAAAAAATCCCTATTTAAATAAGCAGAAATGATAAATCATTGATGTTTTTTTTTACCTTTCAAGGTAAGAAATCTTCATTGTTTCACGTTCTGACATTTTGTGACATTGTGACTTAACAATAGTTATGGTTTATTTGTTATTTATTCTGTCAAAAAAAATTAAAATGTAACGAAGCGAAACAAAACACAACAAGAAGGTAGTTTAACGTGGCAAATGCTGGAAATGAACTCCACCCTCTACTTGGCATGCTCCCAGACGATGGTAAAATCCGTCGACGGATTTCGAATGGCTTCAGCCGGTATGTAATGTGTCTCCAATCTAATTTTGTTTTTCAAATCTTCAATATTATTTGGCCTATTTTGGTAAACTTTTTCTTTCAAATATCCCCAAAGAAAATAGTCTAGAGGCGTTAAGTCTGGGGACCTCAGTGGCCATTCAATTGTACCACGTCGTCCAATCCAGCGACCTATGGAAATATCTGATCTAAATATATTTTCACATTGACACCAAAATGCGGGGGAGCACCATCTTGCTGAAACCAAATTGTTTCATTAGGTAAGTATATCTGGATCTACTTCGTTGGGAAAAATTACAGCTAGAGCAGGCCTCAACTCGAAGGTTAAGAAATTCAGGTACCGTTCAGCTGTAAGGTTTCCTTCCAAAAATAATGGCCCTAAAATTCGGTTATTAATGATACCTGCGACCTGCCCATATATTTACTTTCTGGGGCCGCTGAGTATGCGCTTCAAATATCCATCGTGGATTTTCTTGACTCCAGAAACGATAATTATGTCTGTTAACCACCCCATTTAAACAGAAAGTAGCTTAATCCGAAAATAATATGTTCTGTGGAAACCTATGATTCTCGTCACACCGTCTCATCATTTCTTCGCAAAATTGCAAACGCCTATCATAGTCATCTTCTAAAAGCTCTTGGACAAGACATACTTTATAAGGGTGGTATTTTTCTGCTTTCAAAAATATTTTAACAGTACCTCTAGATGTATCATGATTTTTATCCAATGAAACTATTGAAACATGCGGATTTTCCTGCAGAGATAATGCAATATCCAATTTTTCAACGTCGCCTAAAACACGTGGCCGTCCATTCCTATGCAAGTCCTTTACTGTGCCATGTTCATCAAATTTGTGGAATATTTTACTAACAGTGCCCTGTGAAATTTGATTTTCCGGATATCTAGCATTAAATAAAGTGCACACTTCACTTTGACTTCTTATTTTATCTCCACATCGTAACAATATCAAGACTTCGATACGCTGCCTTTCCGACAAAACCATTTTTGTTTAGAAAACTGTAAAATAATACTTCGGAAATACCTAAATTAATTTTACAAGTTCACAAAGTCACAAAATGTCAGAGCGTGAAACAATGAAGATTTCTTACCTTGAAAGGTAAAAAACATCAATGATTTATCATTTCCGCTTATTTAAATAGGGAATTTTTTAAAACTTTTAACAGTCGCCATTTTGAAATAGCTTGACAGAATCGCGTCAAAGTTTATGAGCAAATGATGTATCACAAGCTGTATGTTTCCATTTAAAAAAAAGATCGATGTCGTCATATCTTTGACAAATGTCCATAAAAAAACAAACGAATAACGTCAAAATGTGAGCATATATAAAACCAAATTGACGTGTCCGAGCATTTTCCCCAAAAGTTAGTGGTTAAGGCTATATTAATTTTATTCCGGACTTCTGGGCAGCCCTGTATAGCTACTTATATTAATTCGTTCTTTTATGCTACAATATCTTTTTATTTTATAGAGTTGGACATAGGGCTTGGTTTAGATCACAATTATAAGGGGAAAATATATCTAATTAAATCTATATAGAAAAAGTTTAATTTTTCATATTTTTTTGATTCTAAATTTTATTTTTGCGCTTTTTAAAAAGTTTCATTGACAACGTTCAACTCTATGTTATAAAACCAATACAAAAAAAATGTTTCTTCCCCTGTTAAAAAGTTATGGGAAAATTACAAACACGCTACAATTTTTCACTCTCTCATTCCCACTAACGAGTTTAAGTGGGGGAGAAAGAATAGAAAGATCGGCGTCGGTAGGCGGTTTCCGCGGAAAAAAATATTATGGGATGAAAGCGCAATAATAAATTAAATGAGTTTAATTCCTAATTTAGCAGCAAACTGCCAACTTATTACTGAATGCTTCTTGGAACCATTAATTTCTCAAGTTTTGGTAAATCGATGTTATAATTTATATGTCGAAATTTACCTAAGACCATATTCTTCGGGACATAATAGAACATATTATCTCTAAGGCGGGAATATGAATATAAAGGCAAAATACTAACTAATCCCCAGATTACCGCACTGGCAAAGTGTACTTGTAAAGTAGTAATATAATCACGTTGTTTTGTTGTTTTGATAATAACATTAATAACATAGGCAATCTGTTTGAAGATGTAATAAAGATGTTTAAAATTAATACGGATTATACAGGGTGGCCTATAAGTAATGGATCAAACGAAAAGAGACACCTATTAGAGGAGATCATTTGCAACAGAAACAGTCATATAAACAGCGGTCCCTTTCGTTTGATCCATAACTTATAGAACACCGCCTGCATATCTGCTATATAAATAATTATTTAACTTTTAACTAAAAGTGTATTAATTGTATTTTAACTTGTTGACTAAAGCGCAAAAATAACAAGAGTTTAATAATTATAAAAGTTGAATGTACAACTTTTAAGTAGTTTTATCCAAGCGACATTAAAATAAACTCGGTTTTAAATCTTTCTGGACTTTTTCGAATTTCATCTGCGATTTAATTTAAGAGTTCTTGTTAATTTTTACAACTAAATGGTACGTATGCCTTCCTTAATTGTCTGTTTCTTTTACTCGGCCAAGTAGGTTTTGATAGTTTACGATATTTTAAAGATACGCTGGGGTAATTAAAGTTTTTAAAAGTTTTCACCCCGCGAACTAATTTATTCATACAAAAAAACAACAATCGCAAAATGTCTCGTTACATTAAAAAATGTAAAAAGATGATAAATTTTCAAACATAAGTTTTCTTTTTATAAAGTTGTATTAGAGAAACTTGCAATGACATGCATTTTTGCGGTGGCATAAACTAAAAAAAAAAGAAACTCTAATAGGCATTTTAAAACTTTTACACCTGCATGCCGTGACGTGCATGTTTATTTTCCGTGGTATTTACATTTTAAGCAATTTTATAAACTGTCGAGTATAGTTTTACCAGAATCGGCTTTAGGAATATACATTTTATACTACCCTGCGAGCAAAAATTATTTTCATCCAAGAAGGCTTGGACTGACGTAGGGCTTCATCTAGATCACAATTATAACTGATGAATTCTGTTTTTCAAATGAGGAAAAATGATGGTCTATGTGGAAATTCAATGCCTGTTGAAAATAATCAAAACGTAGTTCATCGTCAAGTAATTGCTCCACAAATGGTTTTCAAATATTGTCCCTATACCGTTGTGCTGTATAGGAACAGCCAATTTTTTAAGGGTGCAATGTGGATTTTCACTACCTACTTCACATGCGTGTATTTTGAGAATTCACATAACCGGTAAGGTGGAACCAGGCTTACGTCAAAAAAAAATTTCAGGTCTAATAAATCATTTGTTTCGAATAAATTTTGGGTTAGTTCAAGCGTCTTTCAAAACCTGCAGCTCGTATTTCTTGGAAATAAATTTAACTGTTTTTTAAGAATGTTCCATAACATCTTCCCACTTCTTGAGGCAGGCGTCTTACACATTTTGTTGGCGTGTTTCGCATTATTTTACGAACGTTTGCTACAGGTCCTTCTGTTCTTACAGATGGTCTCACAGCTCCTTTTTTTTATATTGAATAGAACTTGTTTCCCTAAACAAAGTCACGGGCAATGATAAAAATTCCCAGCAGTAAAAGCAACGCAAGAAAAGGTGGTTAATATCAATAACCAGTAGCGTAGCAAATACTCGTTGGACCCCTAATATTTACCATAACCAAGGCCACAGCAAATTACTTATACAGTGTATGTATAAAGTAGTCTGGAAACGGCGGTATATTTTTCCATTCATAGTTTTTACTTTAAATTTGTTACACTTTTGGTATAACATACTTGGTTCCTAATATCAGTAGTTTTCGAAATAACGAGTACAATTTAGAAAAAATATAATTTTTATATTAAATGTTTAAACTGTTTTCCCTGTACAGCTTGACAGTGTGCTAATTGAAAATAAAATTTTTCAATTGTGTTGTAAATCATTTCTGGCGTTATTAATTCAAATTCGTCCAAAATTCGATGCTGCAAATCGACCAAATCTTGAGGCTTTGTGGTATAAACTCTGTTCTTCAAGTGTCCCCATAAAAAGTAGTCGTTAGGCGACAAATCAGGGGACCTAGGTGGACACTCGATTGTACCCCCTCTACCGATCCACCTATTCGGAAAAGTGTTGTTGAAAAATTCGCGCACGTTTCGACCAAAATGAGGAGGAGCTCCGTCCTGTTGGAAGAATGTACTTGCATAATTTGGACCCATCACATTTCCATCAATAAAAAATTGACCGATCTTGTGGTTACCCAGAAGCTCAGCCCATACATTCAATTTTCCAGAGCGCTGTGTATAACCTTCTCTCATCTAGTGGGGATTTTCATTTGCCCAAAACCTACAGTTGTGTCGATTGACTTTACCATTTAACATAAATGTTGCTTCGTCCAAAAATACTATAAATTCGAAAAGCTGGTTATTTCGGTCAAACCTTGACATCATAATATGACAAAATTCAATTCTTCGCTCATAATCATCTTCTGATAACTCTTGAACTACATATATTTTGAAAGGGTGATATTTATGTTTTAATAAAACATTATGGACGGATTTGAAGCAGATGTCACTTACTTGAGAAATTTTTCTTAATGAAGAAACAGGGGTTTCAACAACATGTCAACTAACCGTCGGAGAGTTTTTAGAACAGTTGCTTTTGAAATTGGATTTCGGTTTGGAAATGCGTCATTAAATATATTTTTAACCTCTTCGTAAGACCTGACCCTATCGCCATATCCTCTCATCATAAGAATTGTAATTATTTCAGTTAAAAACATTTTTGCATGTAAAAATGACAGCTTTTATGACTTTACATCAAAACTGAACTGGTGTTTTTTTATTAATAAATAAAACACAATTTGTTGATATTTTCAAAACACGTCGTTATTTCGAAAACTACTGATATTAGGAACAAAGTATGTTATACCGAAAGTGTAACAAATTTAAATGAAAAAATATACAGGGTGTTACATTTAAAAATATAAAATTCGTTCGAATTCCAGACAAACTAAAAAACTGGCAACACCGCCAATATCGTCATTCGGTGCGTCAGATCCTCTTACACAACTGTACCAAATTCGGTTGAAATCGGCCAATAAATTGTGATGTTATTAAGCCGTTTCCAGACTTTCTACACACACTGTATAAATGGTAAAAAGGACAAAAATTAAAAACCACTTATGGAGGAGCTTTATTTAAGCACTAATAAAATTGGATTTGTTAATGATTTTAACAAAATGACGGTTACAAATTAAGCTATGAAAAGCAAAAACTACGTACGGTTCTGTTGTAAAGCGCTTACAATGTCACTTCCAACAAACGTGTCAGTCAGGACTAAAGAAAAGAGGCACGCTCCGAGTTCTTCTCGTATTCGGGTGAGGTTCCCAATGAGTTTTGACGCGAATTAAAAAAACACTTACTAATTAACTTTTTGTTGTCAACGCGCCACCAACACAACTCGAAAGCGTGATTTTCATTTCTAATTGGCTGATTGTGCTTACCTAATTTTTCACGAGCTATATACAAAGTAGGTAACACTGTTTCCTTGTTTTATGTTCAGGGTTCACTCGTGTACGAAATAAGCCAAAAATAAGCACATATTTGGCATAGGTAGATATTTCTGCAATGATTTATTGACTTTTGCAAATACAGCGTATCATCTAAGTTTTTACTTATTACACAGGCCGACATGAATCTATAGGGACTGGATTATCGTTACTGTACGTTCGTATATTAAAGGTATGTATATATATTTTTTCTATCACGTAGATATAATTTAAGGAAAATAAGGTTTTTAGATTTTGCGAAGAAAAACGCCAAAATGTACCCAAAATTTAAGCGTTACAGTTAAATCAAGCGCGCGAAAGTTCAAAAGTTCAAAATAGTACAGCAAACGTAGACTGCAATCAACTGGTATTTCTAATTTTCTTCGTGATAAAGCCTTATCAAATACAAAAGTAGAAATACGCCAGAAAACTAGGAAAATTACCGGTAGCTTCGAAACAGGTAACCATAGCTGTTCAAACTGCCAAGAAAAATTATCTTGAAACTAATATACGTCAGAACAACCAAAAAAATAACTGGAAGCTTCTCGATGAACTTGATATTTACTCTAGAGAACCTAAATTCATTCCAACGCACCTTGCAAATGTGGACGATATAAATCGTTTTCTTTTTGTCAACCCTGCGAAACCTGCAACCCCCGACCCTGCTACTTCAAGTTATTACTTACAAAATAAAAAAAAAAAAACAAGATAACGGCACGTTTCAGTGCAAACTCCTTACGACTGAGGAAGTCCTTGCAGCTCTTTCCTCCATCAAATCACATGCAGTTGATACTTCCGATACCAGAAGTTCCAGTTACTGATGAGTTAGAAGACCTTAGACTTAAATATATTGGCTACTAGGTCGAAGGTCTTGAAAAAGGTGTTGCAGTGCCAAATTCCAAAATATTCTTAGCTGTATGAATTAATACCATAGATAATAACATCTGTTTAGTCAGGATTTCGTAAAGATACCAGCTGCGAAAACAGCACTTTTTCATATCACTAATGATTTCCTAGGGGCAGTTATCCGTGGCGAACTTGCAGCATTAATTTTACTCGGCTACTCCAAAACTTTCGACAGGTTGAATCATCAGATTCTTTTGGCAAACTTATAACTCCTTAGTCTCGAACTTAGTTTATGTCAGCTCATTATCTTACTGTTAGGACACAATCCGACCTCTCAACTGACTAAACGCCTGAGATATGCTTCTGTACACCTTAATGCGGACGACACTCAACTGTATATATCATTTTGCCCTGAAAATGTCCTTGAGTCAAATAATAGATTTTCAAGTGACCTCGAAATACTGTTTGTTATAGAACTTTTGTTTGACAAAAACCTTACGTTCACGCAAGATATAAATATCTGTATTAAAAATGATTTTGTTAATTTAAAACTAATTTTTAATCAGAGGCCATTAATAAATACAAGCCTTAAGGAATTGTTATGCGATCGTCTGGTCTTATCACAATTTACCTTGCATGATACCTGTCTTTCGGGCGCAGACGGGATGCCAGACGCATCCAACTTATGCAGAATTGTTGTGTAAGGATGTTGGGTGGTATAAGAAAATGTGATAGAGTGAGTGCTAACATTAAGGAAATTAGTTGGTTCAATACAAGGGAACGAAGAATACTTCACATGCAGTCTAGTTATTTAATAAAATAGATAGTAAAAAGTGTCCAGCACATCTATGCCCAAAAATCAAATTAGGTGTGGATCTAAATATTAAATTTGCAATACGCCACCTGATCCTGCAGTTCTGCCAGATTTCAAAGTAGCTCTCAGTCTACACCTCGATGAATGCCACCCTGTAGTTATGGATATATTGATAGATTGATAGTTTAGAGATAATTAAATTTATAACGAAACTTCATGTGTATGCCTTGATCGAATATTATTTAAGAGCTACTAATCAAACATAGATTATGGGCATTTAATATTGTATAAATTAAAAGCTTCTCAGGTTAAGTGAGGAGGTCTGGCTTTAACAACGCCTTATGTATCTTAGTTTTAGTAACTTACTGACATCTTAAAACTTTACATCACACATCCTTGCTACAAAGTAATTAAAAAAAAAGAACTGAAAGTAACTTTTAAAATATTTTTTACCAGAATTGTTCTATTTGGAATATTAACTGAGTTCTTAAATTTAAACGTACATTTTTTTCTATATGTCGTTACATTAACCAAAGCACTTTTACTATAACGGTTTGTTGGGGACCTCTAAAACTTAAATATTTATGGCATCGCATTACCACAGACAACATAGGTTAGGTTTTCGGGTTCTCTGTATAATCCCTGCTATTACATAATATTAGAATATTACTGAGAAGCTCACAATAGGTGGCGTTTGATATAGTAGCTGTTAGTTCACCGACATTAAAATATATGAACACTGAAAACAAAACAGTTCAAGAACAACGGCTTTTTGTTATTTATGTTATAAATTCTTACATAATTGATTATAAGTCATAATATGGCATGTACTTTATCTCTTCATTGTTGTTTCAAATACCCTGACTGTTTTTGTTGCATAAGGCAAACAACTGTGGCAAAAGGTAATGCGGAAATTTCTTGTGAATCGGGGACGAGTATGTCGATGCTCTAAAATTAGGAAAGAACCCCGATTTACCGAAGGAATGATTTATTTTTGAAATCACATGGCATTTTTTTTTAAATTCTGGGTTGTGATTCAGAACATCAGTTTCCAGTGCTACAACTTCCCATATTAAATTTAACAATAAGCATTTCAAATAACGTTTTAACATTAGTGGTGTGTTTTTGATGACCACATAGTCATCAACAAAAGTTTTGGTTTGGTGAGTGCCAGACAACAAAAAGGGTACATACTGTGGTGTGAGTAGGATTTACTGAATTTTGATAATGCTGCAAGGTATGTGGGACGCATTAGACATTTTGCGGGACTATTTTATTAATTATTACAATGCGGGATTACAACTGCAATAACGGGGCTGTCCCGCAGAATTCGGGATGGTTGGTTGTTACATAATTATATGGCCTCTGGATTATCAAAAAACACCGAAGAAATATAACTCATTTCGTAAATAAGCATTTTTGGGTTTAGCGTTGACCTTGTGGTCTCAAAACTAAAAACTTACATGATACAAAAGTTCGAATAGCACTTTGGCAATGTGTGACTACATGATGGCCAGCATATTTACACCAAATTATT
Organism: Polydrusus tereticollis; assembly: GCA_963920685.1. Taxonomy (NCBI): domain Eukaryota; kingdom Metazoa; phylum Arthropoda; class Insecta; order Coleoptera; family Curculionidae; genus Polydrusus; species Polydrusus tereticollis. The sequence goes on from OY987335.1 coordinate 1,392,719, forward strand.
CAAACCCCAGAGAAAAAGTAAATGTTTATCGGCCTGTGATTATCGATTTGATAAAAACGGTGCCTTTGTATAAAGCGTTGCTTCAAATGGGTTACGAAAATTTTAATCATGATCATATATTATTTTTATTTATCCGTGGTTCGTCATGTAAAATGAAGGCAATGGATATTTAACTACCAAATTGTATTTAAATTTCAATTTCAGTTTTTGGCTCAATTTTGTATGTTATGCGATTGCAAAATAAAAAAAGAACCTATTGGCCTCGTCTTTGGCAGGAGCATATTTTATATAAAAAACCTCTTTGTTTTCACATTTCGGTTAACTGCGTATGGGAAAAATCCCCTCTATAGTTAAACGCTTTTGGGAAAGCGAAATCATATTTTAAAACAACTGAAGCTGAAAAACATATCAACTTTCTTTCAAGTTTGCATACGAAATCCCTGGCTGCTGCTGTAAATAAACGCAAAAACAAAAATACATATATTATCCAATATTTGAAACTTAGAAATCAGTGGTGGAATTAATTTTTTATTTTCGACATCAATGAATTGAAATTTAGGATTTGAATTGCGTGTCGTTAGCGTTGTGTGAATATAAAATATAAAAATAAACACATTTCAAAAATGTATTTTCAACAATTTCAACAGTACCTAAAAGAAACTAAATAAGTTGTTTAGAAGAGTTTAAGTTAATTTTTATAATTCAAATAAATGACAAATGAAGAAATTGACGCAGTGGGTGAAAAAATAGCCATTACGGGTGTTGTGCTGACCACGTCGAAGAAATATAAAGACAAAGAATATTTTTAATTAATTAAAGTATACTTTTTGAACAGTACCTAGTTAAAGATTTTGAAAAATTAAATGGGCGTAGATTCCCGAGCACTTACTGTATGTGATATATGATATGATTTATAAACATTTTATAGTATTTGTATAACCCCTACTAGAAGAAGTAGTTCCTTTTGGCGCACTGAAACTTACTGCGCAGGAAGATTTTCAGTCCTCCTTAGTAAAAATATAAGGAACCCTGTATTCCAACCAATTATATAAAATATTATTCCTTATAATCTATTATATCCAGCTTTTCCCAGCAAACAAACACTAAAACTGTCATTGTATATGGCAAACATTTTTATCAAATACTTTTCTAATAAACTTAAGAGTCCTAGTACCATAGACAAAATGCTTATCGTAAAGGTTTATTATAGTTTTTGGTTTATTTTTACCGCAAACTTCCGTATTCCAATTCTGTTGTTGGGTAAAAAGATATATTATTTATTTGAAAGTTTCTAAAACTCTTTGCTTTTCTTCTTCGACACGTTAAGCAATGGGTCGAGGCTAAGTTTTCTGTACAGAAAGTTGGCCGTTGTGGAATATTGTTAAGAACGGCTGTGAGGCACATACAAAAGTTCAAACACTTCAAACATGGCGCGGCTTTAAATATACTTCTGTTTTCCTTACATATACGGAGGTAATTTTCGTTTCTGTACGGAAAATAGGACGAAATATGAAATAAAGCTGTTGAAAACTCACATAAAAATAAACACACCGCACGACACGTGAGATTGCGAACAAAGGCCGTTTTGTTTTACTCTGCTGCAGTATTGGATAGCAAGCAATAAATACACTTATAAAAAAATAATTTAAATAAAATTAATTCCAAGTAAAATTTTGTTTGATTTGAGCCAAACGTAGGTATGCGATGTCTTGACAAATCCATGTTTTTTTTTGGTTCAATTTATTCAAGTCATAATTAAACATTGATTTGGCATTAATAAATGCTGTTTTTGTTCTGTTAATTATTGTTACAATTAAATAAGTATTTGCTATTTAACAATGTGCGTTATTTTTCCATGGGGTCTTTATCTCCAATTTGAATTATACACAAATACCCAAAAGACGAAAGGCATGTGCGATTGACCTACTCAGAAAAAGGAATTAATTAAGTGAATTTTAACATATTATTGTGAAAGATTTTAGGAACAATGAAAATCTATTTTTTAGATGTTGTCGAATAAAAGAGGAAACTTTCACTTACATGTTGAAGGTAATCAAAAAAGTAGGATGTATGGTTATACTGATTATAGATATTTCTACTAAATTCCAGCGAATATGCGGCCAAAATACGTTTTATTTTATTTTTATTAGAAATCGTGCGAAGTACAGACACATGATCTAAGTTTTTAATCGTATTTTATGTACCTTTATAGAAGCTGTAAATTGTTAAACATTAATAACCTTAATTGAGGAAGCATGGGCATGGCGAGATGAAAAAAAGTAAGCAATGGAAGGAAATTGATGGTGGATAGTTTTTATTTAGTTTTTAGATGATTGCCTTTAAAATATAGTCGAAGGTAGATCTTGTCATTCTCATTCTAGTATACTCATAGAACTTTTTATCATCCTTTCTAAGTTGTCTCTAAATCAAAGATGTAGAATCAAAAACAATCAAAAACAATCAAAAAACGCAATTTATTTAAGACAAACTATTCTTGTTTGGTTTAAACAAATTTTATCAGTGATGTATATACAGGGGAAATATAGTAAGATTCAGTTAAGCGCAAAAAACATTTTTATTTCTAGCAGGAAAATAAAGACGTATCCATTTATAAAGTAGTCGTTTTGTAATATGTGTCTACTTAAGCCTAAAACGCCTGAGTGAAAAAATTAAACACTTCCTTTTTCTCCGCCGAAAAAATACACATAACGATAAATCATTTTTGGTTGTTTTTGGAATAATTTATGCCCGGAAAATATATTATGTTGTAGCCCGCAGGGTTGACAGAATGAATGATAATGAGAGCCGAACGGAAGAAAATTTGTTTAGCTAAGGAATTTACACATTACGAATACTTGATTCGGCACTTCTCGAGTGTGGCTCAACGCGACCGAAAACGCTCTTTCATCTCTGCTTAGAACTCGTTTGATTTTGTTCCCTTTTCTTGTGCCTATTCTGTTTTACACGTTTCTAACAATAATTTGCTTTTAACGTATTTATATTTACGCCATCGCATCACACGCAACATTTATTACACTAACGCTGTTTATTCTTCACTAAATATTTTATACCTATAATTACATAAATCAACTTGTCACAGTAAACCCTTTTCTATGCTTAGTGTGTCTCACTTAAAGAACGTTGAAATAACGATTACTTCCCGGACGGGCGTGTGCTTTTTGAAATACTCGGTATTATAATTAGGAGTTACGAACCTTTAAAATTTAGAGATCTTTGGAAACATTGCATAAATAAAGTACCGGATTGACACTTTTTACTACTTCAAAAATAAAACATACAAAGTAAGAGCGTCATAAAACCGAAGTTAACAACAGAAATACGAGTTACAAACTTATTGCCATAATAATTTTATTATGCTTTCTATAGATGTTATCTATAAATTGGAAATTACCCTATTTTATTAAAAAATGTGATTGATGAGGGCGAAGCCAAGATTTTGTTAAGAAGGGAGGCGACTGTATAAGTGTATAACCCTAAAACCAACCAAACGACTACTACACTACGACGCGACGTATAAAGAGAACGGGGAAATATGGAGTTTTAAGCAGCGTGTTATAGACGTGCGTATAACTTTTCTGAATATTTTTTTTATTATAAATTTCGGTTTTTTAAAAGGAAATACAGAAATATATGAAACTAAAACAGAGTTAACGTATCACCTCTCTTGAGACGTTTCCAAATTTATAAACATGAAAAAATTACAACGCGTAACGCGTGTACATTATATACATTTTAAAACTTGCATTTAGAATGCTACGCTACTGAGATTACTGACGAACAATCAGCACACGCCTAGAGAAGCCAGACGCTTGTCAGTACACCAAATGTTTTTTGATTATGTGAAACCTGTGTCAATTAAGTTACTTTGTATGGTCCACTGCCTTAAACTCGTCGCGTTTACATATTGCCAGATTTGGATAATTATTATTTAATTTAATATAATATTCCACGACAGAAATCTTAATTATTTCTTCATTAAATAATAGATTGATGTGTTAAAAATTTAAATAATTTTATAATATCTATATGTTATTATTCTTACATAGTCTAATAATTACCATATACCTATTGCAATATAAATAAATTTTAGATGTTCTTTCATTATTGAAATGTGTGCTAGTAAAATCGGCAATATTGCACTTATTTTATTCGCATTCTTGTCATAGGGCAACGCTCGTACTTCGGACTTTACCTAATGAAATGAAGTAAATACAAAAAAAAAACAACAGCACATGATTTTTCTAACCAAGAAGCACACATTATAGCAAAAAAATATTCACCCGAAAACTGTTAAAGGAGCGGTTCATATTTATAAATGACTCATAAAAACTCAAGTTTAGTGACAAGAACTTTCTTCTTTGAAATACGGTAAGACATCGCCAAATTAACCTAAAATGTTTGCTATTTTGTAGCAGAAATGAAGTTTTACATTTCTGAAAAGTTTCTCACATAGAAATGTAAATTAAGTCTCGCGTCTGGAAAAAAAGTTTCAGCATAGTGAAATTTTAAAATATTAAACAATTTCTCAAATATTACTATTCTGTTTTTCCAGCACAAATTAAAATTATTAAAAAATTGACTAAACAGTATGTTATGTATAGGTACAGTGAAGTCGATTAGGTGTGCAACAAATGGGAAACCTTTTATTATTGGTTTCACAGAGAATTTAATTTTTGATAAAAGTTGGTAAAGCCTGTTCAGAGATATAAGAAAGTTACACATGGCCTTTGAATGGGATTATTCGAAGGTGGCCATAAACAAACAATGAATGAATGAATAAATGCAGGTAAATTATGGTCCGTACTTAAAAATGTCTTAAAGTAAACTGCAAATCCGGAAGACGTAATTTCATTATTAAAGTAATAGTTTGGTGATTTTAAACCGATTTTTACCTAATTCAAAATGAGAGGGTTAATCCCATAAAACAAATTATGTTCTAAAGACTGTATATATAGCCCCTCTAGTTAGTTTTAAGCTTAGTAATTATTCTTACTTCGTGTGTAATACAGCGTTTGATTAATCGTGTGTGAGTCATGGAAAATATGTGCGAGTCCAATGCATCTCAGGAGATAACCCCGTCGAAAAGCAGAAAACACTTTTCTGTGGAAACTAAGGAACCCTCATTGAACGTGCGGTCAGCAAGCAAGCAGCGTTAGAAGAAACGGCCACATTAACAAAAATTCCAACATCAACTGTATGGAAAATTGTGAACAATCCCATTTTAGCGAGAAAAAAAAGAACCGATACTGGCATTTTCTCGAAGGTAGATGGAAGTGATCAAGATAAAATACGGCGTAAAATTTACAAATTATACGAGGAACAAAGCGGGCCTACATTAGATAATTTTTAATTAAGAGGCTTGAAAAAGATGAAACCGGCGTTAAATGTGGCAGAACAACGTTATGGAAGTGTATCCATCACATGGGTTTTAGATTTAAAAAAAAAATAACTAAAGACAAGTTTTAATGGAATCCAGTAGAGTTCGGGAATGGCGATCCGAATATCCACAAAAAATTAGGATTTACATTGATCAGCAAAGGCCCCGGAAAAGGGTTGGGTTGACTCAAGCGGCAAGTGTAAAACAAGCGCGCCATCAAAAAGAGGTAAATCAATTACGATTTTGCATGCCGGATCTAAAGACGGGTGGATTCCAAATGGACTTTCTCTGTCTGCAAAAAACATTAAAGATTCTTCTCTGGATTACCATGAGGACACCACTGCTGATTTATTTAAAGATTAGTTTAAAAAAAAAGCTAATTCCAAATATACCTCCGAATAGCGTAATTGTAATGGACAATGCAAGCTACCATAGTAGGCAGTTGACCAAGACTCTCTCCTCAAATGACACAAAAGTAACAATCCAAAACTGCATGTATAATAATGACATTTATTATCAGGAAGATTACACCAAAAGGCAATTAATTGAGGTTTTACAAAGTTTAAAACTACAAAAATAATACTTCTGTGTTAATTATGCAAAAAGTCTAGGGCATACAGTTTATAAGGCTTCCACCAGACCATTGTATATTTAATCCCATCGAACATGTTTGGCACCAACTGAAATCTGCCATTCGTCGTAACAATATTTACCTACTATTAACTTCAGTGTACTTGAGCTTATAGAAACTGACATGACTGACTAACATCCCTTCACAAAGTTGGGCAAATTCTGTTACACATGTTGAAAAAGTGGAAAAATCCTATATCCATATAAACAATATAGCACAAATAATAATTAGAACAGATGATGATAGCGATAGTGATATTGATATATTAAGTGAATAATTATTATAAGTACCGAATCATTTGCATATTTTTGTAATCATAAATATAATTTTAATAATAAAATAATTTGTAATTTCACATTTAAACATAAATAAAATATTATTTAATGTGTTACTTATTTTTATTATAAACCATGATTAAATTCTAAGCAAAATACGGACCTGTTCGGCCATATTTCAATTTTACAGCTACACTTTCTTATATCTCTGAACAGACTTTCCATGAATATAACGCATATGAGCCAAAGTTCATTTGTATTTTAAATTTTTTGTAGATGAAAGATGACAGCTAAATTTTTATTTCGTGTAAATAACGATATTTCTTACATCGGGGGCACGTAACCCCTTAAGCGATAAATTATTGGCGCATCCTATTCCTGTAATAGTGTTTCAAATGGAATTGGACAAAGTGAAAAGCTAGAAAACACAGAGAACATACCTGGAATATCAATTAGTGTTGTAAACCAGGAGAGCCATTTATCATTAACTCTGGCCACTTTATTAATTCCCTATCTACAAATCACCCTTAATAACTGTTTTGACTGAAGTAACGTCGGACCTCTGAAAATACTATTGTATACCCCTGTGCATACGAATGTCTTCCATGCTCCACCTAACTGACAGTCAAATTACAATTTTGTTGGTTTAATCTCTATTTAATTTTAATTTATAATTTAATATTTTTTGCTAATTTTAAGACTAAATGTTTATGAATCAAGGTTTATTATTTTTATCTAAGAACATTTTTTTTAATAAAAATAACAACACTTTTTAAAATCCTCATTAAACTTAATTATAATTTGGCACACCTATATAGTACACTAAAACATGTCAAAAACGTTTCAAAATATTAGGTCACATCGCTAGACTGTTAGGCTACAAAATATTATTAATAAAAACTGACTTGGTTAAAGGTGTTTTGTTTGTCCGTGACTATTTCAACCTTGTATAAAAACAACATACAGAAATGAGCCAAAATGAAAAAAAAATCTAAGAAAACCAAACTTTTTAAATCTCACTCAATTTGGTAAAAAGTAGCTTTTGCGCGACATTTTAAAGACGCCTTTTTGTGACATCCTGTATATTTAAATCTTCGTGTTTCCACAGAATTGGCCTTCCTCTACAAATAAATTCCTATAAATAATTATTATATGCCATAAATAAATGGTTTAAATTTATGCTAACGAATATCCCACCCGGTACACTAAATCAATCAAAAACGTTACGAAATCTTAAGTTTCATCGTTATAGTTTAAGGGGACAAAAACATTAAATACTATTAACAGAAATTGGCATGTTTAATAAGATAATCTTACAAATCGTCGAACTAGCAAAAAAGTCTGTATAGATTTTTTAAACGTTCGATAAAACATTGTTACGAATGTTAAACAACTTGTATTATTGTCAGTTTAAACAATTGAATCCAACGGGTATAAAATAATTATAGGCAACACACCATAAATAACGAGATATCCAGACATCGCTTGAATTGCGCGCTGAAAGCTAGTGTAAGTGCAAAAGTAGGAAACAATGTATTAGCTAGTGCAAATTTATGAATGTAGGTAGTTTGACAGAAGACGTTCATTTCACGAACTCGAAACAGCATAGAAAATAATTCTTATGTAGAACTGAAATCAATTATTACTAGCGATAAGCCACACGTAATTCATTGAGACTGTTATGCATAATATCTATACCATTGACACAGTGGCGTAGCCAGGTAGGGGCCAGAGGGGGAGACTGCCCTCGCCCCTATTGTTCAGAACACCAGACGCCCCCCCCCCCTGCGCATATACATAGTAAGAAGCTAACTTTTATAGCAGCCTGTAACCTGTAACATTTATATGTAATTAAACATTTTCGAAAATTACTACTACTACTATTACTACTACTACTACATCCTATTTCTTTAAAATAGGTAAACTATAAATTAAGTTTCGAATGTACCTGTTACAAAAATAATGCTACCGTAAAGTGGGGTGACATTGATATCGAGAGGTGGCATTGATCACCACTTTATATTTATATATAAAAATATTTTCTGCACGCGTATCGCACTACGCATAAACAAATTTGGCAACCCTGCGCAGGTGGAAGGCCACTGCATAGGAATTTGAGCACGACATCCATTATTAGTCGTCCACTCGCATGAGGTAGCGTCATTTTGTCGGAGGTCAAATTTGTGGTATTTTTTGTGTGCTGGAAACTTCCAATGCAGAAAGGTATGTATAAAACTTAGGTATATTATTGCATACCTGTTGACAAGCTTTATATATAGTCAGTTGTTAGACATATTTGTATATTTTTATCTTTATCAGAAAGAAAAATATTTGATGTGTTGTGTCGTGGGGTGTCTTTGATCAACATGGCGGGGCGAGATTGGTTGGGTGATCAAAGTCGCCCCATGGTAAACAGACGTGATGTGTCGTTGGGTGTCTTTGATCAACATGGTTTGGCAACATTGTTTGGCTGATTAAATTGGCCCCAGGGTAAACAAACTTTTTGTTTCAGATGGTTCGAGACTACAAAAAAAAGCCGGGCTCCAGAGGCTATAAAAATTACACTGAAGCACAGCTAGAGGAAGCTGTTAGCAAAGTGGTGGAGGGAAGTTTGAGCATGAGAACCGCAAGTCAACAGTACAAAATTCCATTTGGAACGCTTAATAATAAATACCATGGGCGCTATTTTAGAGTGGCTGGAGGTCAGCCCGTATTTTCCCAAGCTGAAGAAGTCGCAATTTTGAATTCAGTGGTAAAATGCGCCGACTGGGGTTTTCCATTATGTATGTTAGAATTAAGAATGTTTGCAAAATCTTTCTTGGATCAATCTGGTCGAAAAGTAGAACATTTTCAAAACAATTTGCCAGGGAAAGATTGGGTTAGAAGTTTATTAAAACGGCATAATACTAGAGTAGCACAACGTGTTTCAGCAAACATAAACAAGGCACGAGCAAGCATCAGTAGGGATACTATCACCAAATATTTCGACAACCTAAAAGATACAGTAAAAGACATACCCCCCCAAAATATATTTAACTACGATGAGACCAATGTTAGCGACGAACCAGGAAAAGGGAAAGGCATCTACAGGCGTGGCGTAAAGTATCCCGAAAAGATCGCTAATCATTCAAAAAGCGCAACAACCATCATGGTTTGCGGATCAGCTGACGGTACCCTTCTACCGCCATACATCATTTATAAGAGTCAACATCTTTATAACACGTGGCGAGAAAATGGACCAAAGGGCTACCCCTGTTGCAATAATGCATGTTGTGCTGGTGGATGTAGGTTTAATCGGACGTCACATGGGTGGATGGATTCAAGCACTTTTCAGGACTGGTTTGAAAGTAGCTTTCTACCTCATGCTAGAAGACTGGAAGGCAAAAAGGTCCTCATAGGTGATAATCTAGCTTCTCATTTCAGTGAAACTATTATTCGCCAGTGTGAAGAAAATGATGTCGCATTTGTATGCCTTGTGCCACATTCAACACACATTTGTCAACCACTTGATGTGTCTTTTTTTAGACCCATGAAAACGGCATGGAGGGCTACTTTGACAAATTATAAGATGAAACATAGTCGTCAGTCAGGCATACCAAAAGAGGTTTTTCCATCACTACTTCGAGAATCGCTAGAAAAAATGAATTTGGTGTCTGCTCAAACGAAACACAAGTCTGGAGACGGGCAAGTTTCAGCTATAAAACGCAATTTGATAAATGGGTTTGAAGCCACAGGTATATATCCCTTCAATGCTCAAAAGGTTCTGCAAAAAATTCCTGGTGACAACGACCCAGCTCAAGACGTAAATGAAGTGTTAACACAGTTTTTAAAAGAAAAACGTTATGGTAATGATTTAGAACGGGCACCTCGTAAAAAGAAGACTAGGTTAACAATTGAACCAGGGAAAAGTGTAACTGCTGACAATGCCACCAGCTCCGACGACGAAGATCAAGATAATCCACCTGAGTTGTCAGACGAGGAGGACGATAACGCTCCCATAGGAGGCGTGGTGGAAGAAGTTACAAACTACATAAAGCCCACATCGGATCTCTTAGTTCCGAACACCTTTGTTTTAGCGAAGTACTTGCAAGGAAAACGAAAATCTGTATGGTATAAATATGTGTGCGTGGTTAAGGAAAAATACTCTGACGGTGAATTTACTGTTGCGGGTCTCAAATCGGTAAATTCTGATCATAGCGTGTTTTCTCTTGTAAAGAATGACATTTCTACCATTCCGTTGGAAGACATTCTGGCCGTACTTCCAAACCCAACAATTAATAAAGAAATGCATCATCAGTTTCCCCATAAAATAGATGTGTTTGAGTTGTAATGCCGTTTTCATGTCCTGTTGTAATATTGTATGTACCTATCTGGTAAATAAATAAATAATCAAACCCCTTTTTGTACATATCTACACCGTTAAGTTTGTTTTTTTTTATTACGATTTTTGTTAGGGCGGACGCCATACCAATTTTTATTGTTAAACCTGACCGATCAATGTCGCCCCACATAACTTAATTTAGCCTAACACAAAAATTGCTTAGCCGATTTGCAAGTGGGGCGAGATTGATCGATTTGGGTATTAGACACTTAGTTAAATGCATTTACATATGGCCGATCAAAGTCGCCCCACTCGGGGTATGACTTTGATCAGCATGTTTTTTTATTTTTTTAGTTGCACTTTAATACAATTGACAAAATTAATATGGTGTATGGATTTGGATACCCATTTGACATGGTTCTATATTTTGTGTCAGTATGTCTATGTATTTGTTCTTTTATAAATCAGAAATTAATTATGAAATTGATCAATGCCACCCCACTTTACGGTACTACAAATATATTTTTATTTTACTGGGAAATTAGAGCGCCGGCGTTCTTCAAACTGAATGCTGCCGTGGAAACGTGCTGCTTTGTGTGGTCCGGCGCGGCGGTCGTTTAGTCTACCTACGTAGTCATTTCTGTTTTATTGTTTTTTGTTTCGAATCCAATTTTTTTTCCCTTTGAATCGCATTTATTTAAACATATATTTTATTAAAAATAACTTGAGGGTGTTTTTATTTAAAATAATAATGGTCCTAAGAAACAGAAAACGCCCTTCTAAATGTTGACCTCCCCCCCCCCGCCCCATAATGCTGGCCACCCCAAGTAACAATTTAAATGCCAACAAGTATTTATAGGGTTTTATCACAGGTTTAAGAAGGAAAATAAACCGAAGTGGGTTTTATTATTTCTTTTGTGCATATCAATTTATCTGCAGATAATATGTACTTTAAAAAAGGCCTTCAAGTTATCTTTAAAGCAAGTTGCTAAAACTTTTTGCTCTTTAAGACCTATTGATTATATAACCACTTAATTGCTGCATTAATTAAAACCACAATAAACTCATTAAGGTTTATAAAGGATTTTAAATCTTTTAAGTTTTGTGGTAGACATCTATAAATCTTTGGGTTTTCTGGGAGTTTTAAAATATGGTTTTTAAGTACTCCTTACGATCAAGCAATAAAACGAGGGACTCTTAAGTAGTCTTACCCTTAATATATGTTATCGTAAATACTATTTACTTTGGACGATAATTGGTAAAGGCTCCTTGAGACCTAATAGTTTTTTGGTAGCTTTAGTAAGCTAAGTTAAAACCTTTTGCTTTATAAAAGTATTTCACAAACCCACAAAATCTTAATAGGGCATTCTATTAAAATAAACGGTTTTATTAATTTTCCAGCCATGTTTTTTTCCGTTAACTACGGCAGACATGTTTAAACAAAGTTAGAGCAACAGTGTTTGGTTATATTTTTATTTATTCTAACTGTTTACATTTAGCCTGAAATTATCAAAAATATGTTAATATGCTATATAAACCCCTAAATAGCCCAAAATCATACTGATTAAGCTAAAACTAGGGTTACAATTTGTTTTATTAATTGTAAATAATGATTAATAAGCTAACAAATGAAAGGCGCGTGATTTTTTTAAAAGTTTTTTAATATACTTTATCAATAAAGTGGCCGGGGTTGACAATTCTTAAATACTAGGTTGTTTATTAATATCAAATTATAAACTGTTAGCACATACAGATATTTCAATCGAGGCAGACATATTTAACTATACTTGGTGACATTTTTTGATATTGACAATTTAAGTGCAACAAGTCTTTGACAAAGAATTATTAAAGACACAATAATAAGAAAATTATTTATGATGCTTTCAAATCACGCATAAAATTTGACTGCAAGTACTAACGGTTTTAAGAAAATTTTATAAAATGTTTTGTGGTGGACTTAAAAACATCTTGCAGATTTGGGTTTAAAAGTACTGTTGGTTTTATTGACAGTTTTAAGGAAAATATTTATAACCTTTACAAAAGGTCCTTTTTGGTTTTATGCCGGGTTTATTGAAGCTTTGAAGAGGTTATCTAGTATAAACAGTTTAACGATCAGTTTTATTATATAGACTTAATAATCTCTTGTAGATTGTGATAAAACTTAAAATGGTACTTGGGACTGCATTGACGTATCAATTAATGAAAGACTGCTTTAACTAAAGACGAATGATGAGGGTAGTTTTTAAAAATTAACCTGAACTAACCTAAACATCAAAATGTCGAGGGTACTCGAAATAATGGGCACGAAGGAACTTTGCAAGTTTAATCGAAGCTGTAAAGTAAATTTCATTTAATCCCTTGGTAAAATCCAATCTCGTCTTTGTGATTAGTAGCAACACATGATGATACGAACATAAATTTGTGTCTTTCTTTCCTTGATATATTTACACTTCCATATCACTTAGATTGTCAACCAGTGCGCAGTGCCCTAATTTATTCCTATTGTGAGTGACAGATCCGTTTTCCATCGTTAAATATTTCAGTAAACAACTGTTTTGATATCTCATTTCAGTTCTTGTGTTTCTCGGAAGATTTTCTTTGTGTTTTCTGTGCTGAATATGACAAATACATCAATTCAACAATTGAACAACTTAAATAATAATATGGTGAATTAGCTCAAATAAAGTTTATATCTTACCGTTTACGAGTTTCCAAAAGTAAAAATTGTAGTTATATATTACCCTGCATAAGCTTTTAGTACGCCTATGTCATTTAGTTTAATAATTCCCACTTCTACAAATCACATACTAACATTAATAATTGTTTCAGTCTCGAAAGCGAAGATAATCGGCAATCCTGAGCTACATATCAAGAGCGGAAGCGACATAAACCTAACATGCGTGGTTCTCCAGACACCGGATCCCCCTAGTTTCATATACTGGTAAGATTAATAGCATTTCTGCACGAAAAATCACACACTTTTGGACAGTTACACCTTCGAAAAAATTTATTAAGAGGCCATATTTTATTTCTTAGAGATAACATGTAATAGCAATTTTCCTGATAGATTTCATTCATAAGATTTATGTGGCAGTAAGAAAATGTAAATTTGTACGCAATTTTTAACACAAAAATACGTTCAATTAAGGTTATTAGCACATGCTCCTAATTCGTTTGCAGTTCATTTGTTTAAATTTTATTTCTTTGCAAGTTTTTATTCATTAACTCTCCAAAAATATCCCTTACTATAAAACTGATGGTTTATTGTAAATAGGTATACTTTAGTTACGATGTCTTGATCGATGTTTGTGTGCCACATGAGATAATAATAAGAATGATTTTTAAACTTAACTTTAAATAATCATGTTTTTCAAAATTTTGCAATCCTGACTATAAACTTAATTTTCATCAAAACTTTTTATACATTAAAACAAACAATAATAACAAATAAACAATAAACGACGATAATTACGATTGATTTGTTAGTGGCATCCCACTAAAACTGTTTATGTTATCACGAAAATGTTTTTAATTCCAATAATTGATTTTTACAAAATCTTATTGCCTGATGTGTCTCTCTAAAATGTAATTTTTTGTAATTATGGGACTAACAAAGACATTCAAACGACTTCGAATAATAGATTTTGAAATTAAAGTATTTGAACTTTTTCATGGTTTAAACCTGAGAACCTAGAACTCCCAGTATTTTAGTTAAGCAAGAGAGAAATCACGTCTAGCGCGTTTATTTTAACGATTAACCATTAGATAGTCGTATCTAGAAATCACGGCATTTCCAAACTAATGCTTAGAAGCTTTATTTCTAATTTTAATGAGCCCTAGCAAATGGCTGATAAATCGGGAATAGATTTAAGTACATCATGACTTTTTTGATAATTAAAACACATTTGTTAATCAGGAACTTTGAACGTGCTATGTATTCCCCCCTAGTATTTCTTCTATAAGAAGTCAATATATGCACATGTATATAAAAACAAGTGCTTATGGTAGCAAGACGTGGCTACGGGTGTTATTAATTAGATTATCCAATAAATACACATAATATTTGCAAAGGACTAAGTATGCCATTAGGTTTGATCCTAATTAAACAGCTCTGATTATAATTTATAAATTCATATATATATATATACCAACCAAATATCAGCTGACATCATTAGCTAATCCTAACAGTGTTACTAATCAAGACAAAATAAACCAAAACATATAATTATCCTATTATTTAAAATGTAGGTAATTCAATATATTTATTATCATTGTGAATTATTATTATCAATTAACTAAAAATTTAACTGCCTTAGGCAACATAAAATAATGGGATTTACTATTTGATTGGTTGCATTTATTTAACCACATAACCGAAATTTTGAATAAAATATTATGTTACTTTAAACCATTTTGTAATCGTTAAGCAATAAACTTTTTTTTAAAAATCTAAAGGTTTTTTAAAGTTTAAATTTGATAAAGGCTACATCTGCCATTAAACTTTTTTTGTTTATAAAAAGCCATTATTAAGATTCCGCGCAATTTTTCCTATGATTCTACTTTAGGAAATCAATTATTCTAAACTATTTTTAATAAGTATCACATCCAATGAATCCGGCATTATAAAATATTGCCTTTTAGTACTGTAGGAGTAGCGAATCCATTTCAAAAACGCTCCGCAGCAATATAACTTCGACGCTGTATTGAAAAATATCTTGTCCAGACAGAGGGATTTGCTATGACTTTTCAAATTAATTTTCCTAATAATTTATTTTGTAAAACTATTACATATTCTGACATTTTTGGCCCACCATGACCAATGAGGTGTTCCAAATCCTACACTATCTATAAAAATACCTTCCCAAATGATAAAATTAATTTCATTACTATGCCGCATGAGTGGTCCCGCGTATTTTATCCGTCAAGTTCAAATGTTGTCGATATTTCGGTCGCAAAAATATTTCCGGAATTGGCAAGTCAAGAAATCCCAGACCTGAATGCTGAGAAAACGCCAAACAAATCTTTTCTAAAAGCTGAGGTTCATTTTTAAAACATCTCGAGTCAATAAAATTATTTGAAATCTGTCAATTTTTTGATCAAGCTTTACGGTATGCCATAATAGCACGAGAATCGTTATAAAACGGAGACTAATTTGTTTCAGTTTAGTATATTTTGTAAACTGAAGTAAAAAAAATCCCAAAATCCTTTATAACCGATAACCGTTAATAATTTGTATATATATAACAAATTACAAATTTGCTCCTCTTAGGTTTTACATGACATGCAGTAATGAAAAAGGTGCGTCAGTCATCAGTTCTCTCCTAAAGACCCAGGATAAAAGGAATATACCCTGAGGAATACTGGGGATAAAAGTAAACTTTCATTATTTATTACCATTACTTTTCACAGACTGAGTTCAAACGCCAACTATTTTTGTCCTTACTGCCTGTTAAAGTGGTCTCATCACAGCTAATTTTTTTTTACTTTTGTCTCCGCGTATTCCTGTTCTATGGTCTTTTTTTTCTGATATATCAGTTAATAATGCACTTTTTGCTTTAATCATTTTTTTTTCTTTTAGGGTCATGTTAGAACAAAATAGCTGAAATTTGTGCATGCGCTTAAAATATAGTAAAGAACTTTATCTTTATAACTTTTAGCATTGTTTCACAAGCGGAAGATTTTTGCCGGAGATATATTTAAGTAAGCTGATAAATTAAGCTGACAGGTGTGCTTAGGCTGTCCAATATTTATTTTTTACAATCTCGTTATGCCGACCGAAATAAAAACGAAATCGTACAATTTGTACGACGGCCAGGTAGTAAAAAGTCATACTTTATGGCGTTTGAGCATGAACTATGGCCCAGCTCTGTTATGTCGTAAACCAAGGGAACTATCATTAGTATTCATTAGGAATTCCCTCCTTGGTAATCTTCTGATCGTCTAAATCGATATCATTTAAGTCGTTCCTAAAATTAACCCCTTTTTTGTTTGTAAAAAGAGTTGAAAATTATTTTAGTAGAATTTTCAATGCATAGTATAAAAAAAATAATTTTGCATCCACTGCAATTGTTCAAAATTCCTTTTTTTTATTTACCGGCAATTCTTCCCATTACCAAAGAATATTAGGTATTCGTAAATATATTTAACGTGCTTTGAGAATCCAGGACAATGATGAATAAAAATACGACCATCATTGTTATCATAAGGCAGGCCATTTAAGAAATCAACTAAAGTCGTCGACGTCAGACGATCAATAAATATTGCCAATAATAAAATAAAAAACTTATTGGAATACAGTTTTACAAGAATATGGAATGAGATTTTACAAAGCTTATGATTTTAGACAAAGAACGAAAATAAATAATATGACGAGAAGAAATATCGAAAAAGTGCAACATTTTAAATATTTGGGAGTAGAAATAGAAAAAAATAAACAAAGGTCAACACTAGGATTTAAAAAAAAAAGCTGAAAATACACCATATAATGAATAAAAATTTCATTAGTAGGAGTATAATAGATGTACATTCCAAAAAGAAGTAGATAAAATGCACAAGTTTCACATAAACAAAAGATTCAAAACAGCCTATAAGAATTTTCAATAAGTTACCACTAATGGCCCCAGCCAAAATTATTATTTGACAAAGAAAAGGCTTGGTAATTATAGTATATTTATTTTCTGAAAAAGTGATATGGAGATATTATCCACGTTTAGGTCAGATCAATAACGCAATTAATTTACTAGAAGAGTTAACTAGAATGTTACCATTGCTTACCCCAAAAAATTATACCTGCGTTTAACTTTTATATTGTTTCTACTGTACTACTTTAGCTTGTAAACAATGGCAATAGTATATTTGTCGTTTGTTTTATGGTTCATCAAATACATATTTCATTGGAATCGGACCCAATAAAACTTTAGACAGCTTTTTGTCGCAACGTTGAAAGATATAAAACGAAATTGGACAATTTTTCCGACAATCAGCGCCACAATGGAACTATTATTAAGTTCTAAAATTGAAAATTGACCTTAACCGTAAGGAAATTATTTTAAAATGCCGAGCAGGGTCTATTTTGGAAAAATATATGGATTTATTTACGTCCGCGTTAAAAGATAAGTTATATACCCTCGCCCACATTTAAAATGAACCATTCGGAAAATATGTACGTATCCTCAAACCATAAAATGGAGTAAAAATTACTGCCTTTCATATTTAATTTCACACCCCTGCATCAGATTAAATTCTATTACGGCTTTAATTGCTCAAGGAAAATAAAACAAACATAATCAAGATTGCTTTAATGGCTTGAAGCAGCACAACTTCTTGCTTCCTTCTTGCATTGTATAAAAGTGAATAGTTTTCCTCCTAAGTTGGTATGCAGAATGCAGAAGGGAATATCTTACAGGATGATTTTTAAGTAATACACAAAAGGGATATTAATTGCTGTAAATTAAAGAGTGATTCAAGAATTAACCACTATTTTTCTATAAGGCAAACTAGTAAACTATGGTTCTCTGCAAAAATCGTTTTACCATCATAATTTTTTTTTACTTAATTTATCGACTGCCCATATTTAGTCGAGGCGCAAAGGTTTTCTCAACCAATTAAATAAATAATAAAATAAATGCATTATTTGCACAAAGTTATTTATATAATTAGGTATATGTTTTAAAACCCCAGAGGACATTCTCGCGAACAAGTAACCCGAGATGCGGTCGGAATGCCTACCCTGTCGTTAGAATATCAGTAATGAAGACTAAGGATTTCAGTCTTGAAGATAGGCAACCAGACATACACCATGTATCGGGGTTAAACCCCAGGGTCGGCAAATTCGTACCTGCAGCTAAACTGAAAGTGAGGTTATTGGTATGTGTAATACTCATTATCAACAGGCATGTTATATATCGGTCTGTTGTTATAAAAGCTCTTGTGATTATCCTTGACAGAAGAGAACTAAATTAGTGACAAATAACTGAGGGTAAGTGTTATTTGATTGAAAAACAAAACTTATTCAGGTAAGTGTTTTCAAATTTAAATAAAATATCCTGTTTGAACATTCCGTAAAATGGAGGGTAACGCACACAACGACATGGAAAACCAAGTTGAAACCGAGGTAAAAAGTGATTTTGTTCAATATATTTTATGTTTAAAATGTGGGTTCTCGTCTCTATCGCTCAATGAACAAAATTAACAAAACCAAAATTAAATGGTTTTGTCAGACATGCCTTTTATTTTTAAATCAAAATTCGGGGTGCGAAGTTGGCTACGACAATTTCAAAGAATTGTTTCGGGCTCGCCAAAAGCATGATATTACAGTGAAGCACCTACAGCCAGGTAAAACTTGATTTATTTGGTAAACGAAATATTTATATGACTCTTAACAATGCAGCTCGATTATAATCTGTTAAACAAAACGAAACTGTTAAAAACAATCACACCATCAATTTGGGTTGTCAAGAATTTTAGCGTTGATATGTCACGATGAATCTGAGAACCTTTAAACAAGAGGGACCATTATAGGGAATTAATTAAGCTATTCAAGAAATATGACCGTGAATTTAGTGAATTATGATTAGATTTAAACATCTTTAGCGGTGTGTCAAGAAATGTTCAAAATGAATTTATCGAAAGCATTAGTTACATCTTAGGCGCAACCATAAAAAAGAAAATCAAGTGAGCGATTTGCTTCTCTATTAAAATTGATGACAGCACAGTTATTTCGTGACTATCACAATTATCTATCATTATAAGGTATGCGTTAAATGGGGAGGTTTTTGGGAATTTTTAGGGTTTACTCATGTAAGTAAGAGCCACAAAGCGAAGTATATTTTTAATATTGTACAAGAAAAATTAAATCAATTCGATCTATTAATAAGCAGTAAAAATTAAAACCATTGCCCCTCGGGCATTATTTACCTACCGTTACGCACACGAATGTGCAGTCTCTGAGGAATTCTGTAAATAGGTTGCAGTATTTTCTGTAGGGTTATGCTGAGTGTAGGTTCTTGCTACTAACAGAACATTGGAAGAGTGAGGAACAGTTGAAATGCACAGGCATACAGAATTTCAAGTAGGTATCAAAGTTATGTCGCAGTGAAAGAAGACATGGGGGGGGGGGGGGCAGCTGTGTATGTTAAAACTCATGTCAAATGTAAAAACAGGAAAAAGATTTCCGATTGTTTAATTATTGGTGAAATAGAATGTGCTGCAGCGGAATGCACTATAAGTAATCAGCAATTTATTGTTTTATCAATTTATAGACCGCCAAATGGAACCCCAGACATATTCTTTCAAAGGTTCGAGCAGATTTTGACGATGATCTGTAATGAAAATAAAAAAATTCTTATTGGGGGAGACTTCAATATAGAATTAAAAAAACAAAACAAGCTTGGGACTAAATTACTATCAATTGCAAACTCATTTAAGTCATATGAAAGAATCTTCGATAATACAAGAGTTACAGATAATAGTCAAAGCTGCATAGATAATATATTTACAAACTTAAGCCATTATCAACTTAGTGAGGTGATAGAAAATCATGTGTCAGGTCAGATCATACATCTCAAAGATTAGTTTTAAAAGTAGATAGTAGTAGTAAGATAAGCACTAAATACAAAAGATTTTTCAATGATAATGATATAAGTTATTATTTGCAAATGCTAAGTCAGCAAGATTGGGAATATGTATATAATGTTACTAGAAATGATGTAAATGGACAGTGAAAGATATTCATGAATAATTACATGAATATTTTTAATGAAAGTTTTCCAAAAAAATTTATTCACAATCATAAATGTAGGATAAATGTATATAATAATGATAGAATTAGGGAATGCAAGAATAGATTGGACCTGCTCCTCGCTCTCGGTAGGCGTGACAATAACTATATAAAGATCTATAAAGTAATACTAAGCGGGAATATGATAACATGTTGAAAGAAGTAAGATCGAACTCTCTAAAGCAAAAAATAACAAACTCTGTTAGTAAAAGTAAAACTATGTGGTCTGTATAGTTAATGATATCAAAGGTAACAGGCTGATAAGGAAGAATGTCAAATTAGGGGACATCCAGAGGTTATAGTGAAGGAATATAATAATTTTTTAATCCATATTGTTTCTAGTTTAAGGAATAATGATAAAAACTCACCACCACATATAAATATTCCCAAAACTGACAAATCACTTTTTCTAAAACCCTTTTCTCCAGATGAAGTAATAGATCTCTCAAAAGAACTAAAAAATAAATGGAGTAGTGGTGAAGATGAGATACCTACTAAAATAGTTAAACTTAGTATAAGTAAAATCAGTACGGTTTTGTGTTACATTTTGAATAGCTCATTAAAATTTGGCGTTTTTCCTAAGCAGGTAAAATGTTCATTAATAAAACCCATTCTTAAGAAAAGAGATCCGGAAGATATTGAAAATTACAGGCCAATAAGCTTACTGAATAGTTTTTCAAAAATGTTTGAGCTTGCAATGGCAAGAAGGTTACTAAGCTTTTTTAATGAATTTAAATTATTTAGCTCCACTCTACATGGTTACCTAAAAAATAGATCGACACAGACGGCAGTGTATCAATTCACACAGATAATACACAGATTATTAGAAGAAGGTAAGCTAACAGCGGGGTTATTCATAGATTTATCGAAGGCATATGACTGCATTGACTTTGCAGATCCAATAAGTGGTTTAAAGGTAATAAATTAATAATCAATGAAGATAAAACAAACATTGTAATTTACCCATAATGGATTGTAATTTTTAGTACAAATAGAACAACAAAAGATAAACCAATGAATATTGTGTTAGATGGAAGAGTCATAGGGACAGTAAAATGCACAAAATTTTTAGGAATTGTCATTGACGAGTTTTTGAAATGGTCACCCCAAATAGATAGTTTGGGTAAAAAACTAAATAAAGTCTGTTATGCAGTTCGAAGATGTAGAGTTTATGTAGATAGGAATATTCTTATGATTTTATATTTTGCAAATTTTGAGGCATTACTTAGGTATGGAGTGATTTTCTGGGAAATTAGCTCGGAAACTGAATCAATTTTCATTATACAAAAAAGGGTTATATGGATCATTCTCAAGATGGGTATAATAGAATCTTGCAGGGGAAAATTCAAAGAAAATGGGATCTTGACAGTATATGGCTTATATTTTCATAAATGTTTACTTTATTTATTTAGACACAAAGAAGAATTCTTAATAAACAATGTAAATAATCTATATAATACTAGAACATTAGACCTAAATTTTCCAATCCATAGGTTAACATTGACAAAAAGAAGCCCTTCCTATATGCGTATAAGAATTTTTAATAAACTACCGAATATAATTAAGAATATAAAATGCTTTAAAAAATTTAAGTCGGAGACTAAAAAATTACTAATTGGTATTGAACCATACAAAATTGAAGATTACTTTAACATGTAAAATTAGGATAAATATGTGAAATATTGGTAAATAGTAATTTAACTAGTTAATTAGGAGTGTAATTTTGTGACGTCATTTATTTTATGTTTTATGGTATCCATTGTGTATTGTGAAAGCATCATATAAAATAAAGTTCTATTCTATTCTATTCTAACGATACAGGGTTGGCCCAAAATGAGTATTATCTATAGCTATACTATTACATATCGTAAATATACTTATGTCAGTATGTAAAATATACTATAAAAACTCCTAACGCGAACAAACCTAAAACTAAATAATAACTTGAATAAAGTACTGAGCTGTAAAAATATTTTATAAAAATTTATTTCAACATAACTTCGTAAGACTGCTTATGACTTATGATTTACAGACAAAGTTTATTCAGCCAAATGCCAAATGGTTTAGTGTTAAGTTAGATTATTACATGAAGAACCATAATTTTTCAAGCTGATACGCGGCCTGGCAAACGACTGCAATTTCTTAAAAAATGTTATTATGCGGAATATTTTCTTGTTTTAACCTTTTCGGCTAAACGCCCTTTTTATCCCTTTCTCTTTAGCTAACAATTGTAGTTTGCAGCAATGGAGTTTCTGACATTTTCCATTTAAGGGTTAACAATTAATATCTTGAAAATCAGGTCAAATCCTTTATTAAGAAAATTCTTGTATTTTAGATTTACGAAAATTGAAAGCATCTTAAGGGAAATCTTTTTAAAACGCATTTAACACTGGAAATAATATTTCAGGTTGTGACTTTTGGAACCATTTTAAGTAAATACCTTCATATGAACGTATGTCCTAAGCCTCTTAACTTTTGATCTACAGCGTTGTTAATAAACTTGCACTGGGAAAATTATCCAATATCTGATATAAGAAATATTATATCAGTTATTAGAATTCCGCATACGTATTTGGACAGCGCGAAAGTTCGCTACTGTAACTAACCTCGCTTTGCTAAAATGTGTTTATAGTGGTAATAATTTACTTTGTATAGCGTTTATAAGAATTGCTAATATCAGTGATATTCTAGATAATATCGAATAATATCATGCTGTTTTTTCCACTTAAAAGAAAGTTTATACCCAATATAAGAAAGGTTGTAATACCTGTTATAAGAAGGTTTTCCCTGCAGTGCTTTTGCCTGATCACAAAATTTAAAAAAAATTGACGTACATAATTTGGAAGGCAGCCCATCCAACAGCTCGGCCCCTGCTGCTTATTACCCTTTAAGTAATTTAATTGAATAATATTAAATTTTCATCAAAGTAACCGCCCCTCTTTTTCTTTCCCAAGCCTTCGTTATTTTATACAGACAAAACGTCTAAGTAATTGTCCTTTAATTCTTAAAACTATTCCTTTTATCTTTTTTGGCTTTTGATCATCTTTTAAAAGCACTTGGCTTATTGTTTAGTTAGTGAGGAATTAAATTTTGGTGTCCTACTAGTTCTTATTTGGTCGTTGTTTAAACCAGTTTTTATGGCCTTTTATATCAAGTTCTAATCTTTAATATTGTTGACTGGAATTTAAATTTAACCCCTGGTGGTTTACAGTTTTTTTTTCACTACCTTAGGTTTTTAAAACGTAACAAAATTTATTGGACTAAAAAAACATTATAAATCCTTGTAATAATCCTGTGCCTTGCCATGTAATCAATAATTATTACGTTTAACATAGCTATAAAACTAATGAAACCAACCCCATAAAATGTTCATTAAAAAGATTCTTATTTCTGATAATTCGAGTACAAGATTAAACCCCGATTTTTAAACAGTATTATTTTAATTTTTTCCTGAAAACACCTGATTAGTTAATTATGTTTTTCCTATTTAGTTTCGGTGCCTACTTACTTTTTACATATGTTACATTTAATTTATTCAAAGCTTGGTATTAAATATAAAAATGCTTGTTTCTACCGTTAAGAGAATAAATAAATCCGCTTATTTTCAAAAATTAAAAATTAGGCAGTAGTTTTGGGGATCATCTGGGGTGTACCTATATGTATAATAAATGCTTTCGTTAAAAATATCCCCCTTATTTTTTTGATTGATTTTGTTATTTCCTTCTGACATTCTGCCGAAATGGTACACATAAAAAGTAAATTCATGCAGAGGGAGTTTACATATCTAATGTTTTATTCAAAAGACTTTTCAAAGATTCGTTGTGCCTGAGTATAAAAAATTATATTGAAAAGTGAGCTCACTTATCGAGAAAAATGCTCAGCCTGTGGAAATGCATGAAATGGAAATTCCTAGAAAATGTTAGTTTAATGCTGCGGAAGTTGTAAAAATACCTCTTTTAAAACCTCGCAGTTTTGATAAACTTAACGCTAGTGGGTGTCCATTCAAGCAGGAACATCGCACAGATATTATTAAAGTTTGATACTACGTTAAATGCTGTTTTAAAAAAAATATATATAATTTCTACAGTTCCATTGATTTCTAACCACACAACAAATTAGCAGTCCGATTAAAAATCTCATTGCTTTTGAATAATGATTCCATTTCCTTTTCCAAAACTCCTATTGTCCTATTTGTATTTAAAGAAATAACCAACGAATGGACAATGGGATTTTTCTCGAACGATTGTTTGCTAAGTGTGTAGGATCTCCGTTGTTGTCCTTGTGTTTATATAGACTTCTTTAAATTAAATCCTAAAAAATACAATCATGCTATTTTTGGCGCCTTGACAGAGGGTCATGAAGAATAAGTTTAAAATGCTGCGATTCAAATAAAATATTTTTTAATTTAGGAAGATGTTAGAACGAAATTTACATATATGCGCCATTCCACAATTTTTCGTTGATTTCTCGACCGCAATAAAATTTAAACCCAGCCATAAATAAGTGCCTTCTGAAAGGGTACAGGTTCTGATTACCTACTAATTTCAACAGTTTAGGTTAGCTATTTTCAACAAAATAACAAATATAAAATAATAGGTAAGTATCTTTATTTTAATCATGTAATTAAATAGCTATTAATATTTATACAAAAATACTAATCTACAATATTATAATATCATCCATGCCTAAACTAATTATTAAGGGCCTTACGTTACTATTAATTATGTTATTATATTGGTATATTAGGTAAGTCAATGGCAAATTGCAGGTGTTCAATATAAAGCAGAGTCTTTTCATCTTAGTTCATCAGTCGTTTGGTGTTTGTCAAGCTGTGCGTTAAAGGTATTTTCGTGTGTGCTATCGAGCATCCAAAATATGTCAGATCTGTGTGAAACTTCAGATAATATTGCTTCCGGAAGTTATGGTGTAACGAAGAAAAAACATTTATCACTTGATGCCAAAAACATCATAAAGAACGTTTCGTTTACTGTACCCTTTTAAAAAAAGGGTATGACCGGAGTGCAAGTTTTAGTGAAACGAGTATTTTGCCCAAAAGTAAAAGATATAATGACCAAACCCATCCATCCAATAATTATTAGTAACGTAAGGCCCTTAATAATTAGTTTAGGCATAGATGAAGACGATAGTGATAGTGAAACAGAGCTAAATATAGAGTAGGTTAAGTTAAATATTATATTATTATAATATTGTAGATTAGTATTTTTGTATAAATATTAATAGCTATTTAATTACATGATTGAAATAAAGATACTTACCTATTATTTTATATTTGTTGTTTTGTTGAAAATAGCTAACCTAACCTATTGAAATTTTTAGGTAATCAGGACCTGTACCCTTTCATAGGTTCCGACACAATAGATATTTATCAGGCAGCTTATTTATGGTTGGGATTACGACTGAGGGTTGTCATTTAAATTTTATGGCAGTCGAGAAATCAACGAATAATTGTGGAATGGAGCATACAAAGTGGTTTTGTAGGACTTTTAAAAATTACACAATAGTATATATTTTATGTAACAATACTAGAAGACCAAGGATTTGCAACAGATAATAAGGAAAGCATCAAAACGTTGTCAAATCGAACAAGCAGTTGAAAAACTCGTAAAAATGAAGCTTTCACGCGGGTAATTACCTGTAAGCTTTAACCTGTCGTGCCATCGAGCGTAATTTCATGAATTCAAAGCCTCGCTCGTTTACTTTGTCTTGTCTTGGCCTAACTTTTAACCCGATAGGTTTAGATCTACCTGACCTGGAACACTTGTTTTTATCGCAAAACTTTTCGGGAATGAAAGTTACGTTCAAGTTTGAGCAACAAAAATGTTTCGGGATTCGGACAGCCAATCTATATTGTGTGCTCAATTCTTGATTGTGCTGTAAAAGAAATGGAGTAAAAACTGACAATATTTTAGTTGGTCGAAGCAACACTATACTCACACTACTGATCATACAACGTACTCAACGTGCTAACATGACACCCTAAATACCTTCTAGTGCTGTTCGTAAAACAGTAACAGCATGTGTGGAGACGGCAGTACCTAAGGGATATGACAGGATAAAAATATTCAACGCTCTCATCAAACATTTAAAGAAGGTTTGTCTACTGGTTTGAAAATATCTGCAGGTTAATAATAACACATATGCGTAGTGAAAATAGATGTGTGAACAGTGGTTTGCTTGAATTTGAGTCAAAACCAACCAAAAAGATTATTATAAGGAAATGGCTGCTGACGTCTTCGAAGAGTATTTTGAGCAACTGATGGAATTAATTCCCGAAAATAATGTTGTTTAGGGTGTTTCCCAACCTCTCTGAAAAAATGAAGGAGGTGAACCCTCGCCTTATTTTAAGACGAAAATGCGGTATAAAAGTTTTTCGCATGTCGCTTCTTTTTCGAAATACCTACAGGGTGTTAAAAAAAATTAGTAAAGCAATAATAATTATTTTATTAATTGATTTTAAAACTTTTAATAATGAACTAACATGAACAAAAGTCAAATAAATTGCTGAAAATGTCCTACATGAGCCAGTAAACACCCATGTACACGACGTGCTAAATTGTCTCCTACGGGACTGCATGGCGCGAATCGTATTAAAACCATTAATAATACGCAGTCGT
This sequence comes from Polydrusus tereticollis, assembly GCA_963920685.1. NCBI lineage: Eukaryota > Metazoa > Arthropoda > Insecta > Coleoptera > Curculionidae > Polydrusus > Polydrusus tereticollis. The sequence goes on from OY987335.1 coordinate 1,419,757, forward strand.
TTTAATAGGAGTAGTGTAAACGAGTTGTTAAAGGTGACCTCAGAAATAAAAATCCAATGGATTCAGATCCGGCGAACGGGGTGGCCATGGGTGAGGTCCTCCTCTATCTATCCAACGAGCAGAATATTGTTGATCTAAATAGTTTCTAACACGTACTGCAAAGTGAGGGGGAGCGCCGTCATGCATGAACCACATAAAAGTTCTCGTTCTTAAGGGCACTGCTTCCATCAATACTGGCAATTTATCTCTAAGGAAGTTGTAATAGACATCGCCAGTAACTCGCCTGCCCAAATATTAAAAGAAAATGTATACTGGTGATGTCCTTCGATGATAGCATGAGGATTATCTTTCGCACAAATATGATTGTTGTGAAAATTTATGATGCCTTGTCTGGAAAAATTCGCTTTATCTGTAAAAAGTATCTTACCCGAAAAATGTGGGACCCTTAAAGAATTTTCTTGAAACCAGTTACAAAAATTAACTCAAGCTGGAAAGTCTCTAGGCAACAAAGCTTGCACTCTTTGTACGTGATAAGGATAAAGTAAATAGTCCTTTAAGATTCTCCATACTGTTTTGTAACTCACATTCAACTCGTTCCCGATTTTCCTCGTACTAGTGCCTGGAGATTCTTCCACCATGTTTAAGACCTCTTCCTCAAGTTGTACGGTAAGTGGTCGGCCGCCTATTTTGCTTTTTGCAAAGCTACCTGTTTCCTCTAACCTGAGGTGCAATCTTGTAAATGTTGCCGAGGTACTCGTCTATTAGGAAAACGTTCTGCATAGAAACGTCTCGCCTCTAGCGCATTTCCATTTGCCAAACCGTACATAAAATGAATTTGAGCCATTTCTTGATTGGTAAACTCAGCCATTATGAAAACTATGTAATGTAGCACACCCTGTATTTCGAAAATGAAGCGACATGCGAAAAACTTTTATACCACATTTTCGACTTAAAATAAGGTGAGAATTCACCTCCTTCGTTTTTTCAGTGAGGTTAGGAAACACCCTGTATAGTCTTAGATAATGCAAGGCTTTTAGAGAAACTACCTACGACTTTTTGGAAAAAACAGAGCTTTTAAAAACAGTGATGACGAAATGGCTAAAAAGGATGGTCTTGTTTTACTTCGACTGCCACCCTACCATTGTGAAATAAATCCAATTGAGTTAATATGACCACAAAAGAAAGGCTATGTAGCAATTAATAACACTACATTTAAAATAAAAGATGTACGTGAGTTATTGTCATTAGCAATTATTAATAGTTAAAATGGGCAAGAAGCAATACAGTATGTAATTAAAGAGGAAAAAAAATATGGGACTAAGGCAATATGATGGAAGAAATGGTAGAACCACTTCCACTAATTATTTCAGTTGAATCTACAGACGAATGCTTCGAATTTAGTGATGGTGAAGACACCTTTGTAGACCTTTAAATATACAGATTTTTTGTACTCTCTATTGTTATAATTTCCCGACCCTATTATGAAAAATAAAATTACGAGTGTGTCGATCTATACAATGTTAAAAATACCTGTATTGTACCTAGGGGTGGCAATCTCGGGATCTCGAGGAAAAATTAATCTCGAAAGTCCCGGAATCAAGCCGTCAAATCCCGCGATAAATTATAACTTGTTTTTGTGACCAAACTTAAAATTTGCCCATAAAGTTATATACAAAAAAATCAAAATTTCGTTGCTTCTTTAAAAATATTAAAATGTTTTTTTTTATTTGTTAACAGTAGGCATTTAGTGTATCTATTAAACAATAAACTACTCTTTAACTTTTCATGTTAATTTTTTTTTTCGGGATTGATCCCGGAATTATATACATTTTATCTCCAGGATTGGAAAAAAGCTTCGGGACTGACGCCCCTAATTGTAACTGAATACTTTCAGTCTAAAAATAGTATGTTCACACTGTAACCCAAAATCGATATACTTGCTGTCAGGCAAAATGAAACACAGTATAAATAAACAAAACAAACGCCGTAATATTGGTTCAGGTTAAATCGTTCTTTCCTTACTTTTGCAGGTACAGAGGGGGCAACGTAATCAACTACTCCCAAAGAGGTGGCATAAGCGTTGTCACCGAGAAGCAGACCCGGACTAGCCGTCTTCTGATATCTCGTGCTACTCCTGAAGACAGTGGAAATTACACTTGTTCCCCAAGTTCTTCCGATGCGGCAAGTGTCCTGGTGCACGTCCTCCAAGGAGAAACTCCAGCTGCTATGCAACATAGCATCGCCATGCGCTGGACTATAGATTTTACACTACTAATACTTCTTTTAAGCTTTGTGTTTGTCAGGTGAATCATAAGTGGCTTTTAGACCGATTTGCTAATTGATATCCAGACACGTCTCTAGCTGACCAATGGCCTACTACATCGGTACAATCTATATAGAAATTCGTTTCTCCCAAAATCTTCACCCTGTCACTTTTTTTTATTTAAATTTTACATGACATATTTTATTAAATATTCAATTTGGACCAATCAGCTATCGGAAATAAAATCATTTTACCATATAAAATCACTTCCTATAATTTTCTACCGCGTTTTCCGTACACCCTGTACAATATTTGCATGTACCGGTCTATAGGTCTAAACAAGTAAATACTTTGTCTCATAACCTAGATATTTTTTTCTATAAATTATTTATATAGCCCTTATTTACTTAAATAGAAATTTAAACGTCCATTAGCGGTATTGGGACATTTCCATTTTTGTGTGTTCGAAAATAGCTAAATTTATAGACAGTGTCAGAAGTGTTTTTTTTTTGTTCGTGCCCCTTAATGTACCCTTAACATTTGTTTTCTTGGCTTTATAAATCTAATTATTTAGCCTAAAAAGTACATTATGTTAAGACAAAGGATAATATTGACAATTATGTATAAAATTTATTATTTGTGTATAATTGAGAATTGGAAATAATATAAGATTCCAATAGTGAACTTTGGATAAAGTTTACTAAAAAAAAAAAAGAAAGAACATTGCGTTGTTTGTGATACATAATTTTTAAGTGTTTGGCCCTAGTAAAATAGATCCTTAGCTTTTGGACTTTTAATTCAAAATGATTCAACAAAAAGTAAAAATGCCATTGCTCTTAACTACCTATAACTTTCAAACTGTTTGGTGTACATATTAAAGCTGTATCTTGTGTCCTGATAGAATTTACCTTTTCAAAATCTCTGTGTTGAGATGATGGTTATTCGATTGAACCAATTAGTTGAGTAGCCATTCATGGTAAGATACATAAATTTTAAAAGTAGAATCCATTAATGTTAGTATATAAGATGATATATATATATACTGAGAGCTGAAAAAATAAATTTGTTTTGCACCTAGACAAAGAATACTGTCTATTCGTCAACATAGTACATTACTTATTTTTATTGTATATAGCAGCTTTGACTACTTTTAGAATTTTCTAAAATAAAATATCATTATTAAAATTTTAAGATAATATTAATGTGTAATATATTTCATGGAATATTCGAAGTACTTCGTGACTAAATTTTCGATGGTATACCTACTTAAAAGCCATTCGATTGCATGATCAGATTGAACGTCCATCCATTTTAAATGCCATTGACAATAAATATACTTTTATTTTTTCTCTAAAGTATCATAATTTAAAATGTTGTAAGTTGAGCAAAAGCGGATATAAATGATTACTAGCTCTTATAACAATAGAATGTACTTTTACCATTTAAAATGTTAGGAGAAACCGGGACAAAATGGATTACAGGGTAATAAATATAATTCAAGTAGCTATTCCTATTATGAAAACAACTTCACTTACAAAGTGATTTTTTTTCGATTTTTGTTTGTGCAGGATGCTCTATGTAAATCGCCCGTTTCTAAAGCTTAATAACAATTTTGCTAATTATCCTGTTGCTAAAATTCAAAGACAGTATTGTAGAATACTCGCTAAAATTTTTTTACATATAATATTCACACAGGGTTGACCACAAAGTCAGAACAAGGCCAACTTGCATTTTTTTAAATGAAACAAGTTATACTGTTTTTTTTTCAAAGAAGATCATTCGTTTCCGACCGGAACAGGAAGTCGAATCATTAAAGACAATAATTTCCATTCTTTTATCATTTTTGAGCTTCTGGGCGGTGCTGACTTCGTTCATGCCTGGAGGACAGAAGCCAGAGGGTGTATATGGGCTTACTTCAGTCTGACAGTGGATCAGTGAAGACTGGTGTTCCTCAGGGTTAGGTGCTGGAGCCTGTTTTGTTTTTGATCTACATTAATGACTTGGCATTTGTCGACATAAGTGGTAAAGTCCCCTACTTGCAGACGATACTGCAATTATGTGGCATAGTGATAATACCGACTTATTAATGGATTTGGTATCGTCCGACTTACTTAAGGTTAAGAAATGGCTTGACTCTAAGTTACTTACTCTTTGAAGTTATTAATTTTGTAATATTTAATCGTTTGCTGGATCGTTTTCGTTATAACACCTTTCAAAAGAAGTAATAAGTGTGATATATTTCTGGAATGGAAATTTACAGAGGATTAAAAAAAAATACCAATATATCGTCTCCCATTTAAAAAAATGCAAATTATTGGCCATATTCTGAGTTTGTGGTCAGCCCTGTATCAATATTATATGTAAGTAACAAAATGTTTGCGGGTATTCTACAATAATGTATTTGAATTTTAGCGATATGATAATTAGCACCAAATTAATTAAGCTCTAAAAACGTGCGATTTAAATGGAGCACCCTGTATATCTTTAAAACGAAATGTTTTCTTTTTATCTTTCAATGGCAGCACTGCTTATCAATGGCAATGGTAGCCATAATTAATTTATTAATATTTTTAGTTTTATGAGTTATGTTTTAAATCCTCATTTAATACCTGACATAAGATGTGCATCTTTTCAGTTACGAATAAGATTAGGCTTTTGATTAAAAATAGCGCAAAATTTATTGCCAGTTTACATAATATTTAATTTGTAGACTTTCTCTTGAAGTTAGCCCTTAACGAAAAGATTTAAAGAAGCATACAAAATAAAACTTAATATTTTAGAAGAAATTACATTTTCCTACATGTAGGGTGTTAATTAAGAAGAGTAAGAGCGAATTAATTAGAACTTTTGGCACACACTAATACATTTAATCCCACATAGCAAAAAGATATCCTGTGGATATATGAAATATATTCTCTTTCGGATATGGATATTGAGTGGTACATCCTCCGCAGATTCATAGAACATACATATATATACTACGTATATGCATACGACATGCGTTTGGCCACAAGTCGGACATGCTGAGAAAATGCGTTTCCGGACATTTAGCATATCCTCCGCACATTCACAGAAGATTCGTATGTGTATACTAATGACATGCACAGTATTCGTTTTGCCCAAAATAGGGAAAACCCGATTTTTAAATTTTACTTTTAAATTTCTGGTATTTACACCAAGAATGAAAATGCAGATAAAATAAAAAAAAAATAAATAAAAGTAGAAATTTATGAGCCGGACTCGAACCGACGACACTCGGTTGTAGGGTTAGTAGTAAATCTACTTTTCATTCTTCATCCGAATGCCACAAATTTGCGTATCTAAAAGTAAATGATTATTATACAGATTTCTACTTGTATGATGCCGATTCTTGCTTGGAATTTTCATCGAAAAGATTGTAAATGTAAATAGGCTATACTATATACCATTCCAATGGAAACATCACTCAATAGAGCCTTTGGGAAGCTGGCAAATAATAATTTTTCGTGTCAAGGGTTTTAGTGCGGCTAACTACCCCTACTAAATTTAAGAATCCAGAGTATTTTGCGGACATGGAAACTATGGCCGCCGTATCTCGAAATGTTGGGTCAATCGACGTTTCTAATACCTAATATTGAAGTACCAGTCTCATATTTGTTTAAATCAAATCCGTTTCTAATACCTAATTTTGAAGTATCAGTCTCATATTTGTTTAAATCAGATCAAGTAAAGGTATTAAAAACAGGCTTTATTAGAGCACAATCAAACCCTTAAAAAACAATTACAGACATAACTATTAGTTTTTTAAATTAAGGAGTTACTGCTTTATAACGTCAGTTTCGTTTTTCCTGAAAAGAAAAACATAAATGAATGGTTGAGAAAATATTTACGTTAAAAAAATGTAGAGTAATGTCTGAGCACTTTAAAAACAGGTTTTTATTATATTAGGTATGTTCTTGCAGTTTTTAAAAAATGAGTAAGGAATTCTTACTTGTCAAGGTTGTTTTTCTTTTTATTGTTAAGCATTTCCTTCGCTTTGACAAGCCATTTTTGAATGTGTACTATATGACTTCGTCCCCACATGCGTCCATTAATTGTCCCGTTATTTTGTCGCACAGCATCTAAAGAATTACAGAACTTATTATTACAGTATCTTAACATTTCAGGAATTTGTTAATCTATATTTTTTAGCAAATTATAAATTACTTTAATAAAGAATACCGAAAATTTCTGGACGATTTTAAATAGGTACCTCAAAACTTTTTTTTAATTGAATTGTTAGTAAACACCTTTAAACTAAGACATTTTCTGCTAATGAAATATCATCTGCTATTACACCTTCGGGTGAATGCTCTAATACTTCTAATGACAGCAAATCATTATGTTTTTCGGGATATAAACCCACAAAATGACATCTTACTTTTGCTGCTTGAAGACATAATATTAAAGAAAGAGTAAAATTTCGGCTGTTGAAAGCAATATGATTAGGTACGTTATAAAATTATACTTATATATATATTGTTTACTTATTGTTTACAAATTCCCACAAACTCTATATTAAACAATGAACACACTTACTGACTTTTTTGACTTATGATTTTTATACCAATTTCTAGATATGACTTGGATATGCTATGGATATATCTAAACGAACATGATTTTAATCAATTTCTAAATATGACATGGATATGCTATGGATGTACCTAAACGAATGTGAGTTGTGGGCTGTCGATAGCATATTCTCAGGATGTGAATATACCTTTTTTGCTATGTGGGATATTTAAAGACTACATTTCGCCAGTATTAAATTATTTTTAATCCAACGGAGAGCATAGATCAGTAACCTTCTCAAGATTTAAAAAAAAATGACACACTACGGTTTTTTTTTTAATTGTCGGTTAGGGCAAGTAAAAATACAAATCGATTTCTCTGAACGCCTCTAGACCAATTTAAGTGGTAAAATTCGTTAGAACACAACAAGAAATTCATACGAGGCCTTATAGTAGGAAAATAAAGCAAGAACAGTTTTGGATTCCTATATGTAGTGGGTAAGTGCTTAGGTTTATTTCGCTTAAATTAAGCTCTAAAGAATAAATTCTAAAAGGCATCTTATGTTAGGTATCTTTAACACCCACAAAACATGAAGTTTTTCATAAAATTACCTGAGGGATGGTTATTTTAAATATTTTAGATCATTAAGGAAACACCCTGTGTGAACCTAAAGGTCCTTTTTGTCATACCAAATAATAATAAAACTATTGATTGAAAGGAGAGATCGATTCGCCCCTCACTCCCCTGCACAAGTACTTAAGGCAGATAAAAATATTTAATAATAGTAAATCTAAGGGTAATTTGGGGGTTTAGAATATGCCGCAATATGGGAGAAACTAAGTTCATGAGATATTCAACAAGTTTGCCGCCAGATGGGTATCTGATTTCGCCAAGCACAAGTTTCTATGTAACTAAGTTTTAGCGGCATATTTTGGTGTTTTACAGCATTTAACTTTATTAGATTATACCAAAAACTATTAATAAAACATCCTCTAAGTAAGTTTAGGCAAAAATCTGATATTTAAGGAGACATAGAGAAATATGTCTTGCTTAATCTCAATGTCATAAGAGATACTTACTGAAATTAAAATGTTGTCAACGAATATGATCCCATTAGCAATTTCAGTCTCCCTTCTACAATACTTCCAAAACACGCATAGTTTATACTCGATGTTTAGCAAAACGGTTAAGCCATAATATCTTATTTTCTAAGTACATTCTAAAATGTTAAGTCCAATTTTCCTAGTTATAACGCTAACTACATATGCTTTATAAATAAGAAAGTGTTTTATAAGGCTTGAAAATTTTCCTTAGACGTAGTTACACGCTAAATAGAAATTCCCACATCTTTATTAAGCGTTCAGTAAGATTTAAAAGACAATGTCAAGACCCCATGAGTTAATATACTAAATGCCAAAGGCAAACCTTCGCTGTAACTACCGTGACGCATTCAGCCTGTTGATTGGGGAAGTGTCCTGCAATTGTAATAATACTTTTTCCTTACAGATTTAATTAGGGCAGGCATTATTCTTCAATTTTTAATAAATCGACCGGCGCTAATAGATGTTCATTAATAACACAGGCCTACGAAGAATTTGTCATTAGACAATTTTTGTTCTTTTAAGTTATTTTTGACGTACTAATAACTAAATCAATCGTGTTTGTTTTTATCACGTAGAGTTTTTTTTTTATTAAATTGTCATATTTTTTATTATATAAAAAAAAAATAATTTGCTGATTATTGTTTTTATTTAGGAAGCACCGCTAATCCTACAGTAATAATAGGTGAAATACTGATGGAGAATTCCTATATTCGGAATAAACTATAAACCAGTGCTAGTGATAATGATGAAGATGACGAACCCTTATCAAGGAAATATTCATTTGGACATATCGAAAGATATGGCGGCCTTGTTTTAAATTCGTTTTGCTTTACATTAAGATATCTTTTTTTTTCTGCGATTCTTACGAAAATCTTAAACTTCTCATGAGAATAGACTACAAAAATCACAACTGGCTACTATGCGGCGACTTAAGAATTTTAGGCCTTCTGTTAGGTAAGCTATCTGGATTTACGAAATATCCATGTTTTTTATGTGAGCTGGATAGTAGAGCTAGAGACCAACACTGGTCTTTTAACGATGTTGTAAACAAATTGCTGGGAAATAATAAAGACCCAAACTAGGTCGCGACCCGGTACCGGACCACGAAAATAAAATGCCGGGTCACAGCATTATCTCCTGCAAATGCTCAGGCTGTACAAAAACTGGGTATACAAAGTCACCTCCCAAGACTGGCTGCACAAAATCGGACTCATACGATTTTTACAAACTCTTGTTAATTCTACATTTAGAATTTTTCATTTTATTATAATTATTATAGTAAGTATAATACATACTTATAAGTAAACATTTAAATGGGTTTTATCTTGCCTGTTTATACACCAGGAGAATTAAAAAAAATTTTTGATGGGTCACGAAACTGAAGCATAAAAATTACCGGACCAGGACAAAAAAAAATGTTTGGAAAACGCTGCTACAGGTAATAGATTTAGTATTTTGTCAATTTTAAAGTTAAATCTCAAGAGAATTGCCTGTCTCAGGTAGGAAATACTTGGTCCGCCGAAAACTTCTGCGAAGCACCAAGATGCTCTATTTTTATTTGGAACTTTTGAACTGGGTTGTGTTACTTTATAAACTAATCACCATCCGGTGATATTTTATTCTCTCGGCTTTATTTAAAATAAAGAGGACATTAAAAGTTTTTGAAAATCAAATTGAATTGCAATATTATAATTAATTATTATTAACACTATTTTTTCTATCCAAATATTAGTATGGCAATTATTTTAAGATAGTTTTAAGCAATTTGCATTTATTTTGGGTTAGTCTCAATCTCAAAAAGCAAGCAAAATGGCGGCAGTCATTAAAAGAGGCCTCTATGTCGAACGTTTTTGCCAAAACTGGTTAGATATTATGTTATTTCTAGAGTTTTATTACTGGACATCCAAGGAAAATGGGAAGATAAACTCGATTTCATTGTCGTTTTTATTAACTTATTTTATGTTTTTCCATGGCCGGGAATTCGGTATAATTAGGATGTTATAGTCCGAGAGTACGGTCATAAAATATTACTTAAAATAAAAATATATTTTTTTACTCCATTTCGTGGAACTGTGATGTGAACGAGCTAAATGGGCTTTAAAAGGATCTGAAAAGAAGCCTTAAATCATTATTTTTACTTAAAAAAAAACAAAATGCATTACATTAACTTGATTCTTCTTTTCTTTGCTTTAGAAAGCTACTTTTTAACTGTCAGTTTGAAAAATAAAGGATATTTTATGCTTTTACGCACTTTTTTTTTTGTCAAAGTACGATTTAAATAAACGAAAATTATCGCTATAGGTCTAGCTTTTTTAAAATCTGATAGGAAATAGTTATAATGTTATAGAAGCTAATAATGAGCGAAGTTGTAGGAGTTGTGAGACTTTTGTTAAATTTTCCTGTTATTTTTGATATAGGAGTTACTCTAAACATCAGCTTCCTTGTTAATAGCTTATACATACAGGGTGTGTAATGGATACAGGCTTATATTTTTGTTATTTCTGAATTGATTTTTTTATGATCCTAGGGCGCACTTTTCTATTGCTTAAAAATTTAGCTAACTTATTGGCGTACGGTTTTATAAGGGATTTAAACTAAAAATTTAAAAAGTAATGTACTTTTAGCGATTATTTTATATCAGAAATCGATTTGGCATCCCTCAAAATGACCAAATACAAAATTCCAAAAAAATGGCATAACCAGGGGCGTTAAAAATATTCACATTTCTAAATAAGCGCGATAAAAAGTTGGCTATTTAAATGCTTCATCAAAAAAAAAATATATAAAATATAAAATTAATATAAATTATAAACTAAACTAAACATGATTGAGTGTACAACTCTGAACCAATACATAATTACACATTAAAAGTCAATATCTTCGACCAAACCACCATAATTTCTAAAACATTTTTCATACATTTTTCTACCCCTTAAACAAAATTCGGAAATTTCTGCACGTGCTTGTCTTATATGACCCTTTAAGGCTTGATAAGTCGCTGGACGAGTTTTAAAAACTTTATTTTTTATAGTATTCCATAGATAAAAATCTAGCTGGGTCAAGTCTGGAGTCCTAGGAGGCCAAGCAACAAAAGGACTATGGCGACCAATTCACTTATTATCAAAATATTCATTGAGCCCTCTTCTAACAGGAACATAATAATGAATTGGAGTGCCATCCAACTGAACATACAAATTCTCCCTTTATTCTAACCGCAAACCGTGAATCCCAAAAATCATGTTGCAAGAACTCCAGAAATCTCACACCATTTTAAGTTGTATGTGTGTTGTTGTTTCAAAACACGACACCTCGCATTAATACGCTCAGAGTATTAAATTTTACAATTAATAACCGAGTGTCGACTTTCCTCAGTCCAAAATCTAATATTTTGAGATGACACGGGTTTCTACTTTTTCACATTGCAAGAATAAATTATTAGATCATAATTATGTCCTATGTATAAAAGTTAATTTTATAGCAAAAAATGCAGTACGCCACTGCTCTTAACTTATCATATTTTTTAGATGAAGCAGTTAAGCAGTCAACTTCCTAAGCAATTAAATTGTTCCTTATCGGGCGTATTTAGGTGTATATTTTTGATACTAAATAAAAATAAAATTGTACATGCGCACGCCACTGTTTGTCTCCATTTATTGATATTTTGCATTTGGTCGTTTTAAGGGATGCCAAAACGATTTCTGATATTAGTTTTAAAATAAAATAATCGCTAAAAGTAGTTTACTCTTTAAGTTATTGGTATAAATCTCCTATAAAACCGTACGCCAATAAGTTAACTAAAATTTTAAGCAATAGAAAAATGCGCCCTAGGGCCATACGTAAGCATACCAAAACTAAAAAAAAAATCTATTTAGAAATAACAAAAATATAAGCCTGTTTCTATTACACACCCTGCATATACACACTGTGTAAAAAGTCCGGGACCGGTCAATTATTTAGAAAATGGCACACAATATTAAAAAGCTTCCGGTATAAAAGTTGTAGGCCTTAAAAAAATGTATCAAACTAGGACACCTGTAATTATACAGGGTGCCTTAAACAGTCATGGTAAACAAAACTTTGGTTTATTTAGATGGAATGACCCCTTTTTAATCCGTTTCCTGATTCCTCTAAACATTCTAAACAACAATTATGGAACATGTCAGGCTAAACCCATTAGTTTAAGAAATAATTTGAGTTAAAGGACATAAATACAACAGGTAAGATATTACCTACATTTTGCATTTTTACACGCTGGTACCAGAATGTTTTGCGTTACTATCATATTAATTTCTGAAAATGTCTCAACGAAAGGGAACGTATAACTTTACTAATGATTAGAGCAGGTTATGGAGACCGAGAAAGATCGTTTACCGAAACAAAGCAATTTTTCAATATAACTCTTTCAAACCGACAGCCTATAACAAAATCTACAGTTGTGAGAACAGTTCAAAGATTCGAGGAAACCGGGTGTTGCAGAGATAAAGTTCGTTCCGGAAGACCAAAATCGGCAATTATTAGTGATGAAAAAAAAAAATTAGAGACATTACTTCATTTTGTTCAGGATCCACATTTGTCGTTGAAAAAAGCTGCTACCCAAGTTGATGTAAGTTTTAAATCAGTTGAAATTATTTTAAACAACAGTAATTTTTACCCCTATAAAATAACTTTAGTCCAGGAATTATTATCAGAAGACGATTTCGAACGTAGAATGAAATTTTGCGAAGTAATGATGCAAAAACAGGAAGAAAATAAAATTTTTTTAAATCAAATAGTTTTATCGGATGAGGCAACATTCATGTTAAACAGGAATCTCAATCGACATAATTGTCGTTACTGGGCTGATCAGAACCCACATTGGATGAGAGAGACACACACTCAACACCCCCAGAAAGTAAATGTGTAGGCCGGTATTATTGGCAATATATTAGTGGGGCCTTTCTTTATAGAGGGGAATTTAAATGCAGAATATTATCTCCACATGCTGCAAAATCAAATTGTTCCTGCAATAACCAATACAGTAGGACCACGGCATACGTGGTTTCAGCAGGACGGAGCTCCTCCTCATTTTGGGCGAACTGTAAGAGTTTACTTAAATAATACTTTTCTTAACCGCTGGATAGGGCGAAGGGGCCCCACAGAATGGCCCGCTAGGTCGCCAGACTTAACGCCCCTTGATTATTTTCTCTGCGGGGTCATCTAAAAAATAAAGTGTATTTGACAAAACCTGAGGAATGTGAATCTATTAACCAAGTAATGTTACAAATCGTCATCGACAAATTTTATTATAACCTAGCCCATTGTCAAACTGTGGAAGGGGGACATTTTCAACATTTAATTAAATAACGACTTACTTAAATTTATTTTAGATCTTGTAAATTTGTTATTAATTTTACTGCTTGAATTTAATTTAATTGTTATTAAATTTTTGGCAAAACTTGCGTGGGTACATTTAGTACAACTTTTATGTTTTTTACAGTTTTAACGCAAAACATTCTGGTACCAGCTTGTAAAAATGCAAAATGTAGGTAATATCTTACCTGTTGTATTCATGTCCTTTAACTCAAATTATTTCTTAAACTAATAGGTTTAGCCATATGACATGTTTTATAATTGTTGTTTAGAATGTTTAGAGGAATCAGAAAACGTGATTAAAAAGGGGTCATTCCATTTAAATAAACCAAAGTTTTGTTTACCATGACTGTTGGAGGCACCCTGTATAATTACAGGTGTCCTAGTTTTATAGATTTTTTTAAGGCCTACAACTTTTATACCGGAAGTTTTTTATATTGTGTGCCATTTTCTAAATAACTGACAGGTCCTGGACTTTTTAAACACTGTTTATATTCATTGAGTGTGTTCTTTTACACATTTTATGAATGCCTTTAGTTGTGTTGCTATTCAGCCCTATGATCAAACATACAAATTAATTTTTAACGTTCCATTTCCATGACAACAACCGAAAGAAGCCTACTTGTTAATTTTTTACTGTGGTTGGAGAACAGGTAATTTTGAAGTTAGCGTCTTGTTAACTTGTGTGTTTGATCATAGGGTTGATTGCTAGTTCGGACAAATGTAAAGATTTTTGCCCAACTTACAGTTTTTTAAAGAACATAATTGTATCCAAAATGTTTGTCCTTATTGTTTATTCGACTTTGTATGACCCCTTTTGAAATCCAACAATACTTATTTGTAAAAATAATGGATCGTCTCTTACTTACATTAAAATAATAATTATCCTATTTATTCGCCCTTACAAAAACTTGAATGTTCCACATAATTAGCTTTAAACTTTCTATTATGGTCGCGGGATTTAAAGCAAAAATAAATACGCGTTTTTTTTTATTTAAATTACCAACATGTAAGATTTTTTTTTATATATTGTACACAATTCAAAAAATGCTAAAGATTTTTTCTCGGCGTCTTTTTTGTTAACCCATGTTTGGTTAGCGTCAAGGTGAAAGGCCCTTTGGCTTTTTTATTATAACGTGAACATTTTTAAATTAAAAACTTGTAACTCCTCGTCAAAAATTAAAAAGGATATGTGAATGTGTAATACAATTTGAAACATTTATGAAAGTATTAAATATCGGGGCTGGTGTTTTTAGGAACTGATTAAAATTTTTATCGTCCTTAAGGGCAGTATCAAAACATATACATCAAATAGCAAAGTTCTCTAAATTTATCTAGGTCCAAAATATTAAAATATTACAATATTATAATATCAAAATTACCTAGTGTGTATGATTTTTTTTATGTTTTAAATGTCTTTCTCCAATACATTACATTGTCAACTACTAACCTAAGTAGTATCCGTATTCTATCTTTAAATAGGTTAATCTAGCACCGAGAGATCATAACTAAAAGTCCCTAAAGTATTATGTGGAACTTAATGTTTTAAAGGTTTCAACAACAAAATCGCAAGGAAAGGAAACACAATGGAGACTGTAACCCTCTTTGGAACAGTGCAAACGGAAAAATGACTGTTACATCCTGTCCCAAAAAATATGCAGCCTATGCTAAGAATGCACAAGCAAGGAAAATATCTTCTTGTTAACAATTTTAAAATTCTCTCTAGCATTTTATTCCGAACGAACCGAACAAACACACAATCAAACAGTGATCGTAGTTGTATTTTCCATATTTCTATCCAAGTGTTTCTGCTAATGTTAGGTATTCGTATTTTTCTCCTCTTTTCTCTCTGCAGCTTGTATTATTTCTTGTTGCCACGTTCTTCTTCCTATTTCTTTTCCTCTTTTTTACTTTTCTTGTTATTTGATTCCCACTATTTTTTTTAACATGGCAGTACCAGCCTAGTTGGATTTCTTGCACTACTGTTTTAAGTGTAGTTTTATCGAGTCTCGTTATAACTTTGATTACCCTTAAGTATCTCATTCTGTTGTGATTTATTTTTGTATTCTTGTCCAAGATTCCGATCCATTTGTTAAGATTGGTGGTACTGCTTGTTTTTCCATTTTTTGGAATTTCCTTGTTTTCGAAAAAGGTGAATTATATACTGTTAAAAGGTTTACTGTAAAGTCTCAAGACATCAATCTTTCAAATTTTCTGCAGATATTCCCGTAAAATGTTTCAAATGTATACCTACTGTCCGCATAGCTCGGCGAGTTTGCGTAAACAGGATCACAGCGAACAGTGCAAGACTAAACGAATATCGCGAGTTATCTCAAAAAAGAATTTTGTTCGCTCAGTTCGTTCCATTCGTTCAGAGCAAAATGCCCAATCATGCTAATAGCCAAGAGTCTAATAATAAAGTATATGTATATGTTTAGTGTGTAAATATAACTGTAATCTCTATGCTGTAACATTAAACTCGAATTTTCGTACCCAGATAAAATGCAAAAGAACTGTTAGGTGTAATAAATACAAGCATATTATGTCGTTTTTAGGGCACACGGCATTGTTTTACATTTAGCCCGTAAAAAAAAGAAAACAAATTGATACAATGCTTTTAATCTCTTCAACATCAGTATTTGAAATATGTGTTGTAAACCATATCATTAAATGTAATTGTATTTTAATTTTGCCTAAGATTTTTTTATCATGCTTTATCGAAATTACTGTATAAGGAATTTTGTAAAAGTGATTCTGTAGTAGGTCACTCATTGTGGTGCACCGAAGAATTCCGGAAATGTAAAATCAACTGCATACAAGTAATATTCGTGATTTTGCCATCATAAACTGATAAAAGAAATTCTTTTTCGCCTATTAAAATGTTGGTTTAAATCATAGAGCTTATAAAATAGATATAACTTAACGATAAAGTGTAGGTATTGATATTATTTAAATGTGATGTTACACAATGAATATTGACCTTGTTTTATGTAAATAAATTTAATGACTTATAGACAACTATGTAGGACATTGTTTATAAATGTATTATACTGAAATAAAGAAAAAATAATAGCCAATACTCTGGTTTCATTTTTTGAATTCGTCAAAATATTGATACACTGAAAAAAGATTCTTAAATCAAGAAATAATAAATGTCTGAATGATTTTCTGTCCAAAACTATAATTTATTTCAATCAGCATAATACACTTTTGCATTAATCATTAAAGAAGTTTATTTGGATGACCTTTACTTTGTTTCAGACATTGTTTATTTCCTAGTATTAACAACTACTTGTACTTCAATTTTTTTCTACTTTGTATCTTTTCGGACTAGTAATATCCAGAATCCAGATAAATAAAAAAAAGATAATGTTGAGAAAAAGTGCGGCTTTAAAATAATTAACATTAGGACATTATCAAATCGCATCATTTATCCACCAAGGTATTTACAAAGTATGTCTACAAACGTTACTCCTTGTATATTACCAAATGATGAATACTTTACGAAAACTGAAATATGCTAACCTAATGATTACTCCGAAAATTTCACCATAATCGGTCTTAGATTTAAAAAGTTATTAAACTTAACCCACATTTTTTTGGTCGGTTTTTTTTTACCAGGAATATACATACATATTCTGTTCAATTTTAAACAATTTTTTTATTTCATTCAAGAATTTTAATGTTTCAAAAACAGCTTTTGTAACTAAATTCGTAACCTATCATTATCATCGCGTCTTTTTATTCATGCAAGCGCACAGGGCTTGAAGAAAAGGAGTTTTTTGTATTATTTATAGAAAAAAAATAGTATGGATATAAAAGGTGTTTAATTACGGATTTAATTTGAATTATTTATAACCAGTTTTTAAAGGTAACTAAGAATTTGTTTCGTTAAACCCAATGTTTCTTTTAATGAAAGCTCAAATATCTTAAATAAATAAGTAAAATAATTATTTATTAACTTATTTATTTAAATCAAATAATATATTTTTATTGAAACAACTATTTTCCTCCGTGGAACACAAATATTGAGCCTATCCATTGGTAAACCTAGACGTTTCTATAAATGAAAAGTGATAGTTTTAACGAAATGTGTTTCTCCATTTGAAAAACAAATCCCTCTTGAAAATCCTCTAAAAACTTTTTATTAGGATCGCCCGAAGCTGTTATATGACAGTTTTTATCTCGTCAGAGCTAAAAATGATCAAAAAAATCAATTTATTAAGTTTCGGGGTGTCGATTGGTTTTGACATTTTTATCAGGACCGGATTTCAGTTTTAATAATTTAATTGGTAGGATTGCCGTTTGTGGCTTGAAAATTAAATATGGCTTACATGTTTATCAGATATTAAATTAAACCTGATGGCCTCATGGGATGGGCATAGGTAAAATTTTCTCTGTTGAGATCAAATTATAGAATGTAAAAAATGTATCCAATTTTCCAGACAAGAAACAAGGTACTCGACTTTTTAAAATGTACTCTTATCAAAAACCGCGAAAAGTATAAAATAATTTCTGGATTTAAATTCTCAATACCTTCACGCTTCCCGGGAATTTATCGATTTCAAATGTGTTAACCATAAATCCACAGATTTATCCTTTTTCCACGGGACACTGAATTATAGCCTTTGAACATAATTGCTAATTGATTGGACAGGGCTTTAAAACCACCAAAGAAATTACAGCTACCATGGCGGTGAAACCTTTAAATGATAAAGGTAGGAAAAAATATTATATATTTTTATTATTACAATTTCATTTAACCCCTTTTTCGTTCGCCCTTTCCTAAAATTAATCATATTTATCTAAATCTATTTGCGGAACCAGTTATTAATTTATTCAAAAGACAAAAAGTTTATCAAAATTCACCTAAAAATAAAAAATGCATATTATTTTGAATTTTTGAAAAAAATTGAGTATCTACTTCAATTTGATTGTTAACGGGCTTATATTCAGATTTTTGACCAGCATAATTTACTAAACTTTATTATTATTGGGTTCATTAAATATGAAAACGGTTCCTTGCTTTTGGGGACGCGTTTCTAACAGTTTGAAAAGGGTAAATTTCGCTTTGCTAAATAAGTAAGACTGTTCTGTTTTGTACCTATAGTTTCAACCCTCATTAATTTTTTTCGCCTCTTACTCTTGACCCTTTGTTGTCAAATTAGAATCATCTTCATTAGATAGTAATAAAATACTTTATAGGTAAGTATTAAATTATTTTAAACTTGTAAGTAAAATTAATAAATATACAGTGAAGACATAAAGTCTGAAAAAGTCTTGAAAACAAAAGTCTGGAAAAAACATTGATTTTTTCGGGATATTGCGTATGAATCACTTGAGCCCAATGAGTATTCTCTATGGCCCAGTATCTACAGTTTTGTTGGTTGAAGAAAAAAAAGGTCGCTTCATCGAAAAATAAAATAATATATATATAATAAAAGATGGATCCACGTTGCACCGCTCTTGCATCTTTCGCAAATGTCGGTCATAGTCGTCTTCATTTAATTCATGTATTAATCTTATTTTGTTTTTCTCCGAATATTTTTTACCGATGATTGACTAAGGGTTAAATCTGATGCTATTTGACTTGTAAGTAAATGTGTATTTTCGATATAACCGAGTAAAACATTACTCTTTCTCGCTCTGAAAGCATTTTTATTGAGATAAAAGTAACTCTCCTACAGTATTTTAAAATTGACGCAGTTGTCACTGCTGACAACGAGTCAAAGTCACAATCTAGATACTAACTAGATTTCGACTAGATTTCACGTTGCATCATGGTTTTTCTCTAAATTAAAAAATGTCAATTTTTAACTGTCAATATTTTTAAAACGGTTAAATTTAGATATAGTATTTGTAGAATTATATCGTTGATCTTTAGACTGCAATAAAACCCTCATTATGGCTTTGACCATAAAATAAATAAGGAAATCCCAAATTTTAAAACCTTTTCGAGTAGAGCCGGACCAGGTACAAATTCAATTTATACCTATGCCTGATACATATATAAATACAAACTGATTTTTAATAATTTTAGTCTTTAGTGGTTTTCCGGTGAGTAATTTTTATTTGGGCTTATTAGTGGTAGAATGTGGCGTCCTTGGAATTGTACTGATAGGGGGGCATCTTCAAGTGTCATTTTTAAAAGAAAGCATTTATCTACCGATGCCAAACTAATAATTAAAAATGTGTATCAATCTTTGTTGAGTAGAAATTTTAATTCGATGGATGCTTTAGCAGAGACGTCTACTTTGACAAAAACTCCTTTATCTTCGGTAAGAGACATAGTACTTAAACCTGTTAATCCTAGAAAAAATAAAAAATAAATAAGGAATACGAGTGTGACAAACTTGCAGCAGAAAATGGACATACAGCGTTGCGTCTTCCTCCATACTATTGTATATTCAATCCTATTGAGCTAATATGGCACCAATTAAAATCCAATACTAGGAGAAAAAATATTTCTCCTACATGAAATGCATCTGTAGTAGAATTAATTAAAAACGAAGTAAGAAAAATTTTTGCAGACAGCTGGAAAAACTGTGTACAGCTAGTACAGCATGTACTTAAGGTGGAAAATTCTTACAATTGTATGATTACAAATGTTCAACCCTTAATTATAAGTTTAGGCTTAGATGAAGATAGTGATAGTGATACAGAGTTAAATTTTGAATAAATTGTCAATAGTTTTTAAGAATTTAATTAATTTTAATTGTACTTGTTATCCTAATAGTTATACTTTGAAATTATATTATTTTCAATTATTATTAATTGTTATCATTATTTTACATTTATTATAGGTACCTAAAACTAAAAATACCTGTCTATTTATTTTAAATTATAAAAATAAATCATGTGGTGTAGTTACATTTTCGAGCCGACCCTGATCCCATTTATTCAGCTTTGAAGAGGTTGAGGCGTTTACAATAGGATTTAATCAGGTAGATTATTTATGGCAGTAAGAGTCAACGGTATAATTCTGCAAATATTATACAGGACATCCTACATGAAATGTGCTTAGAATTTTCCGTAGAATCTAAAAATGTATAACATACAGGATGTTCCATTTAAAAAAATAATCTTAACAGCCGCCCAGTTTTATTGAGGCACTCTGTATAATTTTCAGGTTAGTTCAGTTTACTTTTTTACTTAGGTGCTTCGTTTACCTGAAAAATATAATTTATCTACGACTATTTAATAATAGAAGCATAATGTGTTTGTTAGTACATATATAATGTGGTTCATATTACCATAGTTACTCATATTCCACAGCCGTGGAATATGAGATTTCATATTCCACGGTCCCAACAAAACAAAGTTACCTGAATTACGATAAAAACGCACCAGATCTAGTTTAAGCAGGCGTGAATGGTATTAATACCATAGCAACCGATTGACAAGTAAACGAATCATTTTTTTCCTCAGTCATTTAAGTTTCGCTGTGACATTTTGTTGTTGATTTCAAAGTAAAATATCATGATTTCGGATGACGAAAACGAAATCCAAAGTACCCCTCCAGAAATTCGGGCTGCAATTGTATTTTGTTTAATTATGGTTAACATCGTTGAATTGTATTTTTTAGTTAAGAAATACCATTAATAATAATCCTATTGTAATAAAATGTGTTGCTCTGAATCCATTTTCTAACTTCTTGAATATTGAATAGTCGTAGATAAAGTATAGTATTTGACTCGCGTATAATGGCTATATTACACTCGAATCCTTAAAACACTCGCCTTCGGCTCGTGTTTTAAAATCTCGTGTAATATAGGCTTCATTATACGCTCGTTAAATAATGTACTATTTCCAGGCTTTATGTCCTCACTGTATGTACATTAGTACCTAAACGGAGGAAAATTTATAGGCCTTCTTCTTTCTTTTAAAGATGAATAAGATTTGGTTTGATTATAAATTTATTAATATAGATATGAAGAATGATAATTAAAATATGCAATTGATAATATGGGTCGTTAAACATTGTTTATAGTTATAAAAATTACCAATTGATTTGTCACTTATGGACAATAAAATAGCAGTACCATGCATTGGTACCCCATTCGCGCGTCAACCTTATCACTGTATAATTAAATAATGTCGGGACTAAAAAAGATAAAAACCCTTGCTAATTTAACTAACATACAGGAAGCAGAGGTTCAACTTTTGGTTTCTTCGGAAATTAAACAAGCCACAGGAAAGAAGAAAGTGTTTTTTAACGACTTAGCCATTGAAGTGAAGTATTTTAACAAAGGAGCTCCAGTGAGTGAAGTTAGCCAGTGCGTTGTTTCTGTGAGTATATTTTATTGCTCTTACACAAAGAATACCAGTCTAAGGAAACCTCCAAATACAAATACAAATAATAGTCCTAACCATATTAAACCGGAATACTTGTTATAAAGTTCTAATTACTTAATATTAATTTTCTACAACTTGTGCCCCTATTAGCTGGAAGATAAACCTCTGACAGTTAAGATTATGTTGTTTTATAAATTCTTAATTGCACCAATTAAATTTAAAATTATTATTTCTGCAAATTAATGTCAATCAAGGAGAGCATTTAATTGCTTATTATGTATTATTTAAAGCATTTTGCTCAGGTGTCTGTTTGCAGGCGATCTTAGATCTATTTATTCTCGTCTGCTCTTCTAACACGCCTATACCAATTAATCTTTTTTACTTAGTGTATTTTACGTGTCCCCCATCATTCTCTCTATTTCTGTATTCTCTATTCATATTTTTAAATGGGATACCCTATATTTGTTACCGGAAGTAGTGCCCCTCTTTATTGTTTATGTAATCCAATTTTTTTTTTTCAAATCTGTTGCGGTGTTGCTAAGTTATAAATTATTTCCCAATTTGTTTTGCTTTTTTACGGTCGCACTAAATATACCACAGTTTATTTATCGATTTTACTTTCATAAATTTTGTTGGCATTAGGGTTATACCAGTACGATTTATATTATATTACGAGATGGTTTTATACAGAGTCTAATTTTACTTTCAAATTTTTGGAAGTTTCGATTACCTACTTAAATGTGTTCAATTTTTTGAAATATTGTATATTTTGTCAAAATTAAGCTTCTACAAGTCCCCTTATAACTCTAAAATATTATTATTATTATTGCTTGCGGCGTTGTCAAATCATGAAGATTTTCCCAAAATGTTCGTTATTTTTTTTTTATTAATTCTTTTGTAAACCTTAAATTAGATGGCCTGGAATGTTGTAATATCTTATATTTTGTTCTATGTCTTCTACGCTTTATAACAAAATATTATTATGTTCTTTTTAATGTTTACTTTTAGAATATTGGTCAAACTTATTACTCGTTATTTCCAATTTTTCCTAAACCATTTAAAATACCAAAATTCGTTTATTTTTGGAGCAATTAGGTTTAGACCAAAATTAATTTTAAACAATATGTTGAAGACCCTTGTAATTTACTTTACATTTTTATTAGAATACATTTAAAAAAATAATATTAAAGATATTGTCAGAGTGTAACAACAATATACAGGAAACACTTTTTCTTTTAAACTTCAATGTGTCTAATGGAATATTGGACAACCGAATGTGTGTTTAGAGAAAATTTAAATGCAGCTCGTTGCTTACAATGTTTACAAATGTAATCACCAATATTTTAAATGAAATTACAAATTCGGAGAGCATTATTTTTTCAACAAGATGGTGCACCCGTACATAGTACATTAAAAGTAAGAAGGTGGTTAAATGAACAATTCCCCAACCGCTGGATCGGAAGATTCATCCATGGCCTGCTAAGTATCTAGATCTTACGCCATTGGACTTTTTCCTTGTGGGGTGGGAATATCTTAAAAATAAGGTGTATAAATATCGACCTTTCGAAAACATAAACCATTTGGAAAATGTAATAACGGAATGCGTTTAAAGAATACCACCGACCTTTTTAAGAAATGTTCGAAGGGAAATGAACATAAGAACAATATACTGTATTGAAAACGGGCGGTGGTAGACACCTTAACGTTTAAAAGAAAAGATGTTTGCTGTATATTGTTGTTACGCTCTGACGATCTCCTTGATATTATTTTTTTCATGTATTCTAAAGTAAATTACAAGGGTCTTAAACATATTGTTTAAAAAATTAATTTTGGTTAAAACCTAATTGCTCCTAAAATAAACGAATTTTGACATAATTTTTTTGAATGGTTTAAGAAAAATTAGAAATAACGACAAAAAGAAGTATGCTCAATATTCTAAAAGCAAACATTAAAAAGAACTTTCTTTTGAAAATAATTTGATCTTTTCAATTCAGTTTCTATACAGGGTAATTAAGAAAAATAAGTTTTTTTTTCGTTTCTTGAATAGAAGACCGTGACTTCGTATTCGGACATAACTTGTAGTTCTAAACAACTTTTGGAAATGAAAATTGCATCTAAAAACAAAAATTAGAGTACTTTTCTCTTGAGCAACTTTTAAAAAAATGAAACTCCCTCGCACACACTACTTTTTTCTTCAATTTTAATGAGCGCTTTCTTAGTTTAAGGGGACGCAGAAACTTTTATCAAGAATAAGATTTTCTAAGTAATCAATAATACAAAAGTTATCACTGTATAAACCTAGGGGCAACATGTAAACAACATTCCATAAAGCTTATCACAATTATTTATTACCCTCTCCAAAGATGGACAGAAATTTTCTGGAGCAATTATTTTTTTGCTATAAAGCCTATGGTAATTTAATTTCAATAAAACCTTTATAAACGCAATTTTTAGAAAGATGGAACCGTTCGTACAAAACCTTTTTATTTAAGGATGTTTCGGCGTCTTAGAAAAATGCTTACTAGAAAACTATACAAAGGAAAAACGATCTTAGAATGGATTCGTAAATGCAGCATCTGGATTTTGTGTACTGCCATGGGAATCTCATTGGGTTACGTAACGTTTATATTTTACCTAAATCATTTTAATCTTGTTAATTTATTTGAGTAGAATGAAGTACAATTTACTCATTATTACAAAATACTATTAATTAAATTTAATTTAAAAATGAAGTTATGTAACTTTTCATTTTTGTTTACAGTTGTACTACCAATATACATTATAGCCGTATATGCATGAAAGTATAGAAAATGGAACCAAATTTTGGAGCAAAATACCTATCTAGATGTTTATTTAGGTATACCATACTGCTGTGTGTCGATAAATAAATAAAACTTTTTAGTGTTTTGTCTTTTAATAAAAATGTCCAGAATCTATCATACCGAGTAAAGAAAATTCCAAAATCGGAACGTTTTAAGAGTGCTTTTTAAAATTAACACATAGCGGCCTAGGCGGATGAAGATGTACAGAGTTTTTCGGTATATTTTGGAGCAACCCTATAATTAGGTGCGCTAGAAATAACTTTATATTACGAAGGTCCTAAACCATCAATATTTGATATCGGATAAATCAAAAAAACATCATAGATTTAGGGTTTTTTTAAATTGTGAAATGTATTGATAAGTGCTCAAAATTTCCCTTTTAAAAATATAATATACCTGTGTTGGCTATACCCGCTTCAGTCGTTTTTTAAATATTTAATATGAGATAATTATACTAAGTAGTTTAGATGATATCGTAGTGATGGACAAAAGTCAAAGGCAAATTATTTTAGAGTTTCTACTATATTCTTTCAGTAAAATAGGGATTTTCCTGGGGAATCTTTATAAGCGCTTCTACATTTTTTGATATTCTATAAATATAGTATTATTAAAATTTTAATCGTTTTTTGTTAAACCGTCTTACTATAATTGAATCGTTTATTTCAGAAAGGGACTAACTAACATTTTTGGCCATTTTCAGTTTTTTAGCTCATTGCATTCTTTTAAGATATATGTACCTTTTGGTGCAGAAAGAGACCATCTTCCGTAAATACAATGTCAGTAAATTCAATCTTATTTCAGGCATTTATTTGAGAAAGATACCAAGTGACATCAGTTAGTCAATAACTGTCAATAAGTTTTTACTCATTTTCTCAAAAGTAACAAAATGTTTGATAGTACCTTTCTGAAATAAACGATTCAATTGCACCCAAAGAAATATAGTAAGTTTTATTTTTTATACTTTTAAAAATAATTATAATAAAAATAAATTTATAAAATTGGTTTGCAAGTTTATTTTAGTAAAAACTGATAAATGTAGATGCAATTTTATGAATATCTGATGCGCATAGCGATTTGCAAATGAATGTCATTTATTTTTTTGTTATTCTTTTTCTCGAGAAAGGTTGCTGGTAGCGACGTAAAAATGATGGAAAAATCTATTTTTTTGATTCAAAAATGTAATACGAGCATGTATAAAAAAGTTATGACTCCTCAAGAGAAAAAAAGACATGTAGGTGGCGCTTTCTACTAGTGGGCACTATACTAACATCAAAAACGAATTTCGCATTTCGAAAAACCCCTTGAAACCAATTTCAGTTCAAATATCGACATTATTTCAAAAATTCTTGAGAAAAAAACAAAAATAAAAATAAAACTTTAACATCCTGTATCTCCGAAACAACGCATTTCCGGACATATCTTAAATAAAACCAGTATTAAATTGTTCTATCGCTCATATTTAAAAACTGTTTAGTATTATAATGTTCTAAACAGGCCAACTAATGAGAGGAGAGAATTTTGGGTTGTTAGAACAATAGAATTTTTGCTGTTTCAGTTTTGTATGCAAGAAGTAGTAATAACACGGCGTGTTTTTGTGGTGCAATTTTGAGAAATTTTGATTGAAATACGTGTCTTAATACACCAGAACCTAACAAATGTCTTACCATTTGCAAAAGTTGCAGATCTTACAAAGCTTTTTAAGTTTATACCTGCTGTAGATATTACCTTTATTCGTACTTTTTTCAAAAAATATAATAACACCACCATGTTTGCTAATTCAAAAAAAATATAGCAAAAAGCAAAAGCTAATTCCAATGTTTCAGAAACTAATAGGAAAGTAAATAAATGTAAAGAATCATCCAATAACAAAAGTACCAAAGCAAAAAAATAGTGTAAACCTTGTTTTTTTGTTTAAAGTAATAGTTATCTTCAGTTCATTATTTTGTGTTAATTTTTTTTTTAGTTAGTAATACCTCCATTATTTTGCAAACCTATATTTCTATGTTAGAAATAGGTACCTATGTTATTTCTTATACTGCAATAATAATGTTTTCATCTTATTATTTCCCTAGTATCTACGCTGAACTTTTTTGGAACTAATAACTTTTTGTTCTACAGAATTTTGTATGCTGTTAGAACAAAATCTGATATTTTGTAAAATTTTTGCAATCAAATAAAAAAAATGTCTATCAAAAATTGTTAAATTCGCTTAAAAACGTATAGGAACAAATAAGTTCAAATAGGAACCATGAAATTTTTTCATTCTTAAGTGTATGAGTCCAAAACCAGTACCTACTTAAAATTATTAAAATATTTCCTTGGTAAAAAAATGAACCTCGAATATTCAATCACCATTTCCCAACAATTTCATTTTGGACTTATAGAACAATATAATACTCAACCCACGATATGTTTATAGAAACTTTTGATTCATATGTTAGGGAAACTCATCCTGATTTTTTTCGTAATCATAATGAAACCCTGTAGAAAGCCCAAAAATGTTTTTTTTCGCTTTTGGCAATACGATAGGTACCTATATTTGTTATCGTAATAAAAGTGGAAAACCTGCACCTATGGTACGTATTTTAATTACGGAGAGAATTTGATTGAAATTCGGAGATTATTAATATATATAAATTTCATTTTAGAAAAATTGTCAACGAAAAATTGCATACTGCATAATGTTCAGTGGCTGAACAATTCCTAAAAACGCATGTATGTATATGTTTTACCATTTTGTCTAAAACCGACACAAAACATTTAAAATGAGAATCTCACCTGATCTAGGTCATGCAGGATTGTTGTACTCCAGCTTGTGTCTCTCACATTGAGAACGTTGTTTAGCTTTTCATCCTAGAAGAAAATTCATTATAAGTACCTAAGCTTTTTTGTTTTAAATTTTAAAGTTAAATAGATAAAAAGTATATCTAATAATATACATATAAGAAGGGGAAAGTAATGGCAAATGTCATAGCAGTCAAAACCACACATCAGCAATTTCTCGGTTTTGGATTTCTGTATAAGCAATGTTTCTGTTAGGTAGATTCGAACCCTATTACTATGAAAATTCTTAAAAAGGGATGTTGGCAGTGGCGTATTTAGGGGGTTCCCAGGGATATGAACCCCCCCCCCCCCCGTGGGCTCAATTTACAAGAAACAACATGAAACAAGATTTCAAAATTTTCAGATCGTTATACCTACATACCTTCAACAAACTAATATTTAAAATAAAAATATTGGCGTTTATATTTAAAAATTTCTTTAGTTCTACGTTTTTTCGGGTTGGGCTATCGAAAATTGGATAAGATTTGATAGTCCAAAAAAGGGAGTGGCATCTAGAAAAATTTTGCCTGCGGCGCATTTTTTGGAATGAAAGCTTAGATGAACCTCCCCCCCCCCCTGTGTCACAATCCTAAATACGCCACTGCTTAATTAAATCACAAAGTCAGTAAATCATCATCAAATATGATGAACGCTAGACGTACAAATTTTGAGCAATACAATTTAGTTGTTTTTTACCATCTAAATTCTGTAAATATGGCTGCGAGTACCTACACCTTCCACCGTCACGGATCACGTGACCACAAGGCATACACACCCTTGGTAACCCTTGCCCTCAGCCAGTGTGGGCAAGTATCTAAACTATTTAAACTTTATAAAGAAAAACCCAAAAAGCGCGAGAAACCCTGAATTCTAATTAAATTCCTACATACTAAATATCGCACACATTTCTTACCTCATTGGGGGCACAGCGCACAGCAGGCTTCATTTTTCGACTACCAAAAAACCAAGCTACGAATGATAAGGTCACACACGTTACACTTTACTTCCAATGGACGAAAATATGCCCCGCGCCGCGGTGGGCTTATTCCATTGAAGAAACTTGAAGAAGCTATTAATTAGCCAAAGAACTTTAATAATTTTATATCGAAATTACCGAACGACCACAACGACGAAAATGGCGCGTGTGTTAACGTGTTAGCAGAAGAAAAAACAATTGTCACAAAAAACGGCAACTTGATTATTTTAAAAAAACAAGCGTTCTTCTTCTTTTAAATTACAATGGCCTGTAAAGAGGTAAACATTTTATTGTATAGAAGGTGGATCAAATTTTGTAATCGCGGGTTAGCGGTAAGAGCAAATACCATTAATGATCGTATTCGTAATTAGTGTGCAAGGAAAAATATTTAGGCCCGTTAATTGTGTTTGGATAAAGTCCGAAAATACATATCGTCGTCACAGATGCAACGATAAGCATTCTTCTACGAAGCTGTACCGTGAAGCGTTTCCGATATACTTACCTAGAGCCGCTTACGCTTTACGTATAAAATTCAGATAAGGAAATCATAAAATCACATTTACTGGAAAGAAACACTGCTAAAAATTTGTTTCGGCTCCAAACAGATCATAAACTTGGTAATAAATATTTAATTATTGTCCCTTTTCAATTTGGCTTTCTAAAGTAAAAGATCATTGCAGATGTGAAATCCCCGTTAGCCCTAGCGGCATCTAGTAATTACATGGGAGAGGTCCGAAAGAACCTTGTGATTTTAGAACTATTAAGAGTTGCCTATAACAGGCTATGCAGTACCATCTTCGAGAGGTATTTATAACGAGAGTGACGCTCCCATGACATTTCTCACTTTGTGGGTAAAACAGTTTCGAATTTTACCGACGTTACCAATTTTGTTGTTCTTTGGCGGATGCGTGATGCGTTACTACAAATTTACAAATGTTATTTTTTATAATAAAATGTAAGCAAAAATTAGTGTAAAAATGGGGCGAAGCAAGTTTCCAGGAAAGCCTTCAAAACATTGCCATAGAAAAAGGGTAAACGTGCTTCCTCCAACCGGAGAATTAAGCCAAGAAAGCGACAATTCCTCCGTGACAGTTATTGGAGCTTCCAAAGAAAATAAACAGGTGAATATTTGATGTTTTTGCCCCTTTTTAGGATATATTATATCGTTAACAATAGCTAATAATCAAGAGAAGTTACACCCAGTCGCATAATAAATATATTTTTCAATTTCAGGATGAAGAGTTATCAGAAAATGAAGGTGAAAGTACATCCCAAACACAGAAGTCAAAGCCCCTTAGAAGTCGCTTATCCAGAAAGCTTAGCACAAGTATGCGTAAGAATGGACGACAGAGAAATTTTATATCTAAGATTCGGGGCAAGGCCACCCTAAACAGTAATCGTGCATCTAGAAATAACTTAGCAAAAGGCCTTGCCCGCAAGGACACAACCAACTTTGCAGGTAAATTTGTACTACCAACCAGGAGTGTCCATTCCTCCAGAGTTATTAAACCAAATAAAAGATTTATCGATCTGAATGAAACTCTTAGTGTTAAAAAGAAGACTTTGACTAAAAGGCCTTTAAAAGTCTTGGAAGACAAAAGTAATGATTCCGAATCAGATTTCAAAGACAAACTGGCGTTTTCAAATGGTCATAGAGTAATACTAAGACAGGCTCGGCTTAAGCTGCCCAATCAAATAGGAACCCAAGGTCCTTTCTCAACAAATCTTCACAACGGCCCTGGTACTATCATTTGTGGGGTATGTGGTGCGATCCGTTACTATCGCTTTGTCAAACAGGCACGTAAATTCAACATCTACAGTTGTGAGTCATGTAGGAAATTCATATCTAAACAAATTAAACGACAAAGTGTAGGATCACGCAGTTCTAATGTCTTACCTTGCCTTATGGGACAAGGAACATGCTATGTCCCCCCAGTTGTGAGAAGTCAGCATTGGAAAATTACTAAGTGTGCTTATAGGTCCAGATGTCCAGCTTGCTGGCTCAAAATGTGTCTCAAAGCGTATCTTTTACCACCAACCCTAAAGCAGAATCTCACCCAGTTACTTCCTAAGAATATGAGAGGCATTGATTTTTCATTTAGCAATTCTCTACCTCCAATTTTATGGCAAAAAAATATTGCGCAAGATGCTGACTTTGTCACTAAGCAAAGGCCTGTTAGATTTAAGGCTCCACAGAAATCTCAAGTAAGTGTAGTGCCAGTAACTTCAGATGTTAAGAGACAAAAGGTGGACTTGAAGGGTCCCCGAGTAAAACATGTATGTAGAAGTGCTTCTATAGTGCTAGGTCAACCTATAGCTACTTTTGGAACTGACAAGAAAGGTAATATTGACCCTTCCGAGGCTCTTAGTGATAGAATTATCCCAAGTGAACCTTTGAAAATAAGTGATCTGTGTAAAATGGACTCTCCAAGTGGAACAGATGAAGATGGATCCAATAGTGGAAGTTGCAAGAGTTTTTCCGAGAAAATTGCCTTGTCTAAGAAGGAACGAACAAAAAGTTGTCCACTTATAGGCAGTAATGAGGTAAGCACTTAAAAGTTAAAAGCTTTTTCTTTATTATTGGATAGAGTAGTAAATTTATTTTATAATGGAAAATAATGGTGGTAAATTTATGTAAACAACAACATATTTGTTAAATTAAGATTTGTGGTAGGTACCTACACACAACAGACTTTGTGTAATGTGACTTAACAGGCTGTCAACTTTACTTTACTAATACTAGCAATTAGTAGGGAAGAGGTGGGATACCTGTGCATAGTTTTACGTTTTAAGTAGTATAAATAAAATATGTAAATTGTTCTTGTGTTATAAATTTTATGGTTTTAGATGTACACCTACTTAGTGTCATTACATTAAAAAAAAATCCTTGAGTTTCAGAAAAAACTAAAAACTTGGCATACTCACAATAGTTAATTTTGACTTCTATTACCTGCCAATAAATTCATTTATTTTTTATTTTTTTTAGTTTTGAAGCAAATTAGCCATTCTGTTTATTTCTATGTACTTACCCTGTACTTATAGGTATAAAGTATATACATTCTAAAGTTAAATATTAGAGGTTGTTTAACATTTTTTGCGGACGACACGGACATTCTCTAGCACAATACGTATGCTCATAAATTGAAGCAAATAATTTTAGAAGCACAGGATAATCAAATCCAGGAGCTCCTCCAATACCAATATAATTATTATGCTTTAATTCATTAATGATATATTTCCCTTAATAAAAACAAAATTTTAAGCTGATATGAACCTAAAAAATCTTTGTATTAATAAAAACTAGTCCAAAATAAAATTTTGAAAAAAAAAAGGATTTTTTTAAATTGCTGATTTTTTTTAATCATTTAATTGATTGAGGTGGTGCCTTTGTTACACCTCAGAACTACCCTCGCTTTTCCTCACTTTATTGTCACCACTGACCAGTTTCTAGAGTAGAAGGATTTGGTTTTTTTAATATTATTTTTTATCATTTTGAAATGTGGTTTATTAATTGTAAAATTTAAATCCTAGATAGGTTAGAAATCTTTGATTTACATTTATAAACTTCAATGGAATTTGGTGTTTATTTTAGTTCTAGTGCTAGGTTTGTTGGCCTCAATTATTATTGTTAATGTTATAAAGGAGAAGAAATACTGCTGCATACTTCGATAATTATAATAATAATAATAATAATAATAAAAACTACTCAAGATGTCTAAAAGTAGTTAGGTATGAGAAGATGTATTTAATATAGTTTATTATACCTACAGGGTACCAGCAAAAACATCTCACTTTCATTTTTTAGGCTAGCATTTCTTCACCTCCAGAACCTCAAATACCAACAGGAATTTTGCTGGACTACTCTCAAGAATTAAACCTTGAGAGCTGCAGTACCACTGGATTTTCTCTCATTGGATCAGAAGATATTTCAATAAGTGCCATTTGCTTTCTATGCGGCAGTGCTGGGGCTGAAAACATTTTAGTATGCTCAGTATGCTGTGAGCCATGTCACACTTTTTGTGTGGAAAACTTTGGTACTCGAATTAGCATAACAAGAGACTGGGTGTGTATGCGGTGCACACCATGCCAAGACTGTAAAGGGTTTGATAGAAGCAAAATTAGTTGCCCCAAATGCCTTAAAGTTTATCATAGTGAATGTTTTGGTAGCATCCAGGAATTGAACAGTCCTAAAGTGGTAAGGACTTAATTTAATTAGTGATTTAATAAGTTTGGTTAAATAAGTTACAAATTTTAGAAGTGTTTAAAGAATAATAACTTTGTTTTTAGATTTGCAAAGAGTGTATGAAATGCCAAGATTGTGGCACAGCTACTGCTTTCAATCTGTCCAGTTTTCCTGGAAATATGCCATTATGCCTCAACTGTATAGATAAAAGGAAATTTGAAATGCACTGTCCAATTTGCCGAAATTTTTTAAATGAAAATAGTGCTGGTTCTGAGGTAAGTCTTACAAAAATAATTTTGGGATAAATATGACCAGATGCTAAAGACCTTTTTGTGTATTATTGTACATTGTCATCATATGGGAAGAATATGTATCAGACGTCAGTAGTCTTTTTTGATGTCAAATTTGACGTTTTTCCAAAAAAATATCAAAGGACGTTTTTTTAAGAACTATATTAATAATTTTTTAAGAACTAACTATTCATATTTCGTCAAGCCTGACGTTAAGAACTGCAGTTTTTCGTCTTAAAATCATGCCAATAATCTTCACTATAGTTTGTCAAAGTACTTTTGAAAGGTGGATTTTTTAATGGGTTAAAAGGTGATTTTTCGAACAGTCTAAAATATTTTTATGAAATTTTGGTGAGGGGGGAGGGAGGTATTATTTTAATATTCTCTATTTTGTTATGCTAAGGGCATGGGCAGTTGTTACCAGTGGTAGGGCCGATCTGAGTAATCTGAGAACTAACCTGGACACAATTCGACTTTTTTTGAAGAAAGCGCCCATTATACATGGCTACTAAAGCCTTTGCACTATGAGATCGGAGCAAAACTTCCTGACTTTTAGGAAGAGCACCACTGAATAACTGTTTATATAATTTTAATTTGAAAGTCGTAGGGTGGCCAGACGTCCTCTTTTATCCAGACAAGTCCTCTTTTCTTATTGACAATTTTTTTGCGATATATATCCCAGCATCCCTCAAAGAGACCTTTTATTTGACTAGCAAGTAAAATAAGCTAGATCTGTTATTTTTTTTGTTTAACTTTGAAATTAAGGATTTAGCCAAAATGCGGACAGATGATTTAATCAGTTCTGTAATTTAAAGACATCTTTAGTGTTACGAAAAATGGGTTAAAAGTATTTCAAAGCAGTGCCTTTGAATGAGGCTAAATATAAAGAGCAAATACCTCCTCATGTAATGTTAATGCTGAGCGAGAATTTTCGTTACTCAATACTCAATTCCCACTGGTCAGATGAGAGCAATACATGCAATGGCGTAGGCAGGTGGGGGCCATGGGGATGCATGCTGCCCCCGCCCCCATTGATCAGCACCCTAGGCAAAAACGATTTTCTTGAAATGTGAAATTTTTGGTCCATTAAATCTAGGGTAAAGTCCATCAGTCGAAATACTGTATATAAAGAATAAAGTTGCTTTGTTGTATTATTAAAATATGGTTGGAACCTTAGTTTTTTAAATTGTGCACGTCAATTTTTTACTTAAATTATTATTATTATTATTTTGCACATTACAATTCGCTTTCATGTTCAATTGATGAATCGTTAATCAAATAAATGAACTTGATTTATTGGTAAAGTTTATTCATTTTTTGAATGGGTCCGAATTTGTAGCTAACCATGATTCCGTAACTAGGGAGCATATAAAAACATGTTTATACACGTACACGTTTTAGGAACAAAAGCACCATCATTCCATTAAAAATCCAAAATTACCCACAATCTCCAAAAATCCAAAATAGAGAGGGAGTAAATGTCAATTCCCTGTTACCTCACCAAAATTCCTTGGAATATTTTAAACCGTTTTCGAGATATCACCTTGTAACACTTCCAAAGCCCACACTCTGCCGGGATATTTAGTCTCCTTGTCAATCTTTTGATTTATTCCAGATGTTGGAATGTTCTAAATGTAAGAAATGGGTCCACGCCGAGTGTGAGAAACTGACAAGCGAACAATATGACATTTTAAAACTATTGCCTGTCTCAGCAGGCTTTACGTGTAACCAGTGTTTAACAGATTCAAACAACGCTTGGCGAAAATCTGTGCAAAATGAAATGTACCACAGGTTTTATCAAATTTTCAGTCTGTTGATAAAAAATAAATTAGCTAGAAGCATATTTAAGAAGGTTGGGATCAAGGGGTGCCAGCTTAGAAAACAGCTATTACCAAGCAATTTGGATATTGATAATAACAATTACGATAAAGATATTGATAAAATTTATTCCTTAGAGGAATGTGAAAGGATTCAAAAAGAATCAACTGTAAATACTCTTATAGACATTAAATATAGGCTGTGTGAATACAATTCAGTGAAAATATTCAACAACGATATGAAAGAGGCTTTAAAACTTTACGAATCCGAACAAGTTATTGCTGTTTACAATAGTATATTTGAAACAGTGTTTCCTTGGTTTTGCCAGTCGCACGAGGCAGCTGAGAGTGCGCCAAGAGTTCCTTATTATCACATACGCGGGGGGCAAATAAACAAGATGCCTGTTTTACCCAGGAAAGAAAAAGACAATAGGTATTGCGTCCTTTGCCAAAATACTGGTGATGGATTGAGTTATCAAGAATCCAGGTTACTGTATTGTGGAAATAATATTTGGATTCATGCCAATTGCGCTTTTTGGTCCACGGATGTTTATGAGGAAGTAGACAATCATTTACAAAATGTGATACACACCGTAGAAAAAAGTCGGACCACGCGGTGTTCGTTTTGTGACAAACTAGGAGCTAGTCTGCAGTGCCACTTGTGCAGAACCGACAGTTATCACTTTATGTGTGCTAGGAAGTCGGATTTTCGTTTTACTAAAATTGACAAGGCATGTTTTTGCTCCAAACATTCTCCAGAGAAGCCCGAATATCTCCTGGAGATCAATGAAGATTTTGAAGTTAATTGCAGCTTGTTTATTGAGCAGTGTTCAAAGGAAGTGGTTCGATCTGAGCCAGAGAAAGTCACTTGTCTGGTGGGTTCTTTGTGTGTAATCAGTTTGGGAAAAATCGAACCTGTGGTTTCTGACACTGCCGACGCAATAATACCTACAGGGTTTATTTGCTCCAAGGTCTTTTGGTCCACTAAGGAGCCTTGGAGATTGGTTACCTATGTTATAACCACGTCTATCCTAAATCCAAATTGTACCACATTAAGCGTCGACAAAAACTTCACAGTAGATCACACCTTAACAAAAGAGAGTGTGGAAAAAGCCATGAAGGAACTAAATGATTGGCGACGGGTCTGTGACAAGAAATCAGAAGAAGTAGACTCTGAGGATGAAGAAGAAAAGAACGGCACAGAATTATTATCACCTGAACTTACGGACACAATACTAGAAGATTTACCCCATGATATTCTTGATGGTATTTCTGTTCAAGACATTTTCCCCAACTTTAGTTATGAAGACATGCTTAGTTTAGATAACAGTAACGCCGAGAGCATCACCGATTCGATAAGAAAACCTGAAGATGAGGAGTCAACTGTTGAAACACCCGACTTTAAATCTGGAAGCAGAGAATGGATCAGAACTAAATCCGAAACAGCAATTAAGCCCAGAGTACCACCTTTAAGCCTTACTTTAAGTTACAAGTTGGATAGCACTATCCCCCCAGTAACAAAGAAACGAAAAATCTCCAGAGAACCTACCAACTTGTTGCTTCTTCAAGTAGATGGAGCTTTCGACGATGATAGCTCTAGTGAATGCGGTTCCCCAGTGGGCATTTGTTCCATCGACCCATGGGCAATGTCAGAAGAACCAGTGACCTGTGAAAAATGTCAGTGTACCTACAGAACTCAGGCTAGTTATAAAAGACATTTGGATTCATGTGAGATGCTTTGTACTAGCGAGAGCGATTCAGAAAATGCCCCAGACCAAAATGGCGAGGATGACTTTATGGCACCAGTTACAGAACCTATTGAAGTATCCGTTCAAGTTAACCAACCCACTCAACCAGTCCTTTTACAGGCTTTTGAGTCCTATCAAAGTCAAGTCCACACATCTGTAGTAAACGTGGTGCCAGAACCAGCTCTACCTCGCCCATCACAGCCAGTTACAGTACAACCAACTATAACAATCGCTGAACCGCCTGCAACTCCAGCAACAATTTCCATACCAGTTCCATTATGTGTAGGGCCTTCTGTAGCACCTCAGATGGTTCAGCCATCCATGGAATTTCAGCAAGTTCAACAGCCACAAGCGCAACAAATTTCTCTACAACCCATGCAACAGCTACTGATGCAAAGGCCTCAAGCTGCCCGAAGAGAACCTGTGATGCTTCAGCAGATTCAGCCAGCACCCACACCTGGATATGTGCCTTTTGTAGATGCCTTTGGTCAGCAGCAGGTGAACCCAAGTGTGCAATATGTCCAAATAGCCCCACAGGTTCAGCAACAACCGCAGCTATTACAAATTCGCTCTGATGGAAATGTAATAGGGATCCTACCTAATATTCAGCCCACGACCGTGATTGTCCAACAGCCTCAACAGCTAGTATTAGATAGCAGTGGCCATTTTGGATGGGCCCAACAACCACAACCTCAGATATACTATGGATTCGAAACAATTGTACAGAACACTGTAATGCAAAGCCAACAGTTTCTTCCTACTCCAGTTCCTGGTGTGCTCACCGCCAATAGCAGCTACAGTACCACCACTCAGGTCTTCCAAACTAGTAAATTAGAGCCAGTACTAGACGTTTCATCAAATGGTTTTGTCCTAGTTAATCCCAGTCAATTGGAAATATCACAGCAATATCCTCATAGTCAACCTGTTACCGTCACCTCTCAAACTCCCACACTTATTTATTCACAACCATCCGTCACCCAAAAATCAATCGCCGCAGCTCCTCAAAACTGCATTAGTTTACCCACAGCTCCATTTGTATCTGATCAAAACATTCCCATGAATATAGTCCCTCCAATTCCAAAACCGCCCACCTCACATGGTAGACCTATGAGTAGAGTGTTACCTATGCCCACCAACACTGTCAGGGCACTGAAGAAGATGGCTGACACCACGAAAATATTCACAGAAGCTGAGAAACCTCAACAGTTTAAATTTGAAGATAACAAGTTTATATTTTCGAAGGATTTAATGAAGATAATAGACACTCCAAAGGCGAGAAACAGAAAATTCGAGATACTAGATTACAAGGTAATCAAATCTCGTAACGGACCCAATATGGATATCCAACAGACTTTTAAAGTCGAGGAAAAACCTTTCAAAGAGTTTGAGCCAGTGGAGAAAATCGCTAAATTGACTTATGATCCTTTAAAGGAAATAGAGAAGGTTAAGATAGAGATATTTGAAGAGCCAATAAAAACCTTAAAGATGCTCGATGACGAAAAGTATGTTAAGCTGAATAGCATCAGGACCTTAACCTC
This sequence comes from Polydrusus tereticollis, assembly GCA_963920685.1. Classification (NCBI taxonomy): domain Eukaryota; kingdom Metazoa; phylum Arthropoda; class Insecta; order Coleoptera; family Curculionidae; genus Polydrusus; species Polydrusus tereticollis. The sequence continues at coordinate 1,457,494 of OY987335.1, forward strand.
TATAGAGGATCGTCTAAAGACGTTCGAAAGCCTACACTTGCAAAATAATCTGCAAAAAACAAACGTAGACTCGTATAAACCAAAGCTGGAAGCAAACTTACAGAAATATCAGATGGAAAACAGTCTGCAAAAGCTTGAAGATAGTTTACAGAAGCGTCAAATGGAACTAAGCATTCCTAAACTAAAACTAGAAAATATTTGTAAGAAGAATAACGTGGACTTAACGGTTCAAAAACCTGAAAACAATATCCAAAGGAAATTTATAGACAATCCAGCGCCAAAACTTCATAAAAGAACTATGCAGTTTGCATCACACAAGTCAGGAAGAATGGTTGAAATCAAACGGCCTTATGAAAAGCCTTTGGACATGCCGAAATTAGAAGAGTTTGTCAAAATTGAAGAAAAGCAAGTTCATCCCAAGGAAAGAATTACGATAAATAAGGCCCCACCACCTATTCTTCACATCAACAAGTTACCCACTGTGGGAGCTCCCTTGCGATCTTTAAAACCCCAACCTAAAGAAGAGGAGAAACCCAAAAAGATTGACGAAAAGCAAAGCATCGCTCAGTCGTACACATCCGGACCAAAACAGCAATCGAAAAAAGAATCAGAACCCTATGGAGCCCCGTCTATCCTCTACACCATGGAGAACAAGGAGGAGGGATTCAAGTACTCTTCTACATCCGTCTCGGATTGTTGGGCCAAAGTTTTGGAGGCTGTACAGAATGCTAGAACAGCTCACAATATGCCTCCTCTGCCCACTGATAAATCACAGTTAAAATCCGTCCAGGTGATAGGATTGAAATCCCACCACCTTAAATATTTGATAGAGCAGCTTCCAGGGGCATCAAAGTGTGTCAAATACAAGCCCCTATTTAAGTTCACGCCCCATTTGCAAGATATAGTGGACCCTTCACTGCATGGTTATGGTGCTGTCAGATGTCAACCTCATACCAACAAGAATACTGAACCCTACGATATGTTTAGCTGGCTATCTTCCAAGCATAGAGAGCCGTTTATGTCTCTGGATTCTCAGATAGTCCAATCTCGGTAAGTATTTAATGTCAAAATGTTATAATTTACGTTAATTATAGACTTACTTTAGGGGTCTGCGTTATCTTTATTAATTTATTTCATGGTAGAGGAAATTAAAGTCTTACTTGTTATATTTCACAATTTTAATTCAGTTGCCTGACACGTGTTTCGAACCTTGCGGATCATTATCAAAGGAATACAAGACAATACTAAATTCTGTATGTCATTAAAACAAAATTAGGGAGATGAAGTGAATTGACAGATGATGGTTTATTTTGGACCTTAATTTACAGGTATTGGCCAAAGGTACAACTAAATTACAGGTGTGATTATAGAGGTATTTACATCTAAGTAATAAAATTAAGAAAATGATATTGGGTATATAATTATGGGTTTTTTCGTTCGTAATTATTGACAGTGTTTATTGCATATTTATCCTAAGTTATTAGATTATTAAGTATTAGATTTTACCTGAAGGTATTTCAATTTGATTATTAACAACATTACATCGATTTTTTAAGGCTTTTTTGATTGCTAATGTTTCTAATAGGTTGAGTTTTCTACCCTTGTGTTGAGTATATTATATCTGTTTTATTTTGTTTTTTTAAAATTGATGTTTTATGTTCTTTAAGCCTAGTATTAAAGTTTCTACCTGTTTGACCTATTGCATCACAGTCATCACATTGTATTTGGTAGACCTCGCTATGTGTTAATTTGTCTATATACCACTGTATAATAAATAACCACTCAATATCCAACAAAATTAAACCGATATATACTCAACACAAGGGTAGAAAACTCAACCTATTAGAAACATTAGCAATCAAAAAAGCATTAAAAAATCGATGTAATGTTATTAATAATCGAATTGAAATACCTTCAGGTGCCAATCTAATACTTAATAGCCTAATAACTTAGGATAAATATGCAATAAACACTATTAATAATTACGAACTAAAAAAACCCATAATTATATACACAATATAATTTTCTTAATTTTATTACTTAGATGTAAATACCTCTATAATCACACCTGTAATTTAGTTGTACCTTTGGCCAATACCTGTAAATTAAGGACCAAAATAACCCATCATCTGTCAATTCACTTCATCTCCCTAATTTTGTTTTAATACAATGTAGAATTTAGTATTGTCTTGTATTCCTTTGATAATAATCCGCAAGGGTCGAAACACGTGTCAGGCAACTGAATAAAAATTGTGAAATATATAATTTCCTCTACCATGGAATATCCATTTCACCAAGCATGTAGCCCATCACAAATTAATTATTTATTTCATTATGGTAAACATCTGCAGTCGCCTTCAGGTGAATTAGTGTTCACCTGACGACTGGAGAACGTTATGAAGAAATAAATAATGACAATAGAAGTTCAAAACACGTATATTATTCAAGATGCATTATTTATGTTGTACTAACTATTTAAATATATTTAGGAGGGTGAATAGTTTCCCCATGGCAATGAAATTCAGAAATCTCAAGCAAACGTCCAAATGGTCTGTTGGAGTTTTCAGGTCTCAAATCCATGGAAAGGGCTTGTTTTGTTTAAGGGACATTGAGCCTGGAGAAATGGTCATTGAGTATGCTGGGGAGGTAAGATAATTCTTTAAACGCCGTTTTATCAGAACATCTTTTTAAATAATTTTATAACATGAAGATTGTGCAAAAATTCAATTTTAAAATATTAAATCTAGACGGAATTATCCACAGTTTATACCTTTTCAATCTTGAACTTGCCTTAGATTTGAAATTTAAAGTGTAAGTCGTTAACCTAAAGTGTACCGGATTCGGGCTACGAAATAAATATGTTAAATTGGCAATTGTGTTTGTTAAAACAGTTTTAATAAAACACTACAACTTCATTTAAACATGTTTTCAATCAAATTCAAGTTAAAATATTGTTTTTTTTAGTTTATTAACTTGAACCACGTGATAAATAATATATTTTTTCCAAACTGTAAATTTTATGACAAAAATTAATAGTAAAATATTTATTTTTAAAAAACAAGTGGCGTAACATTTTTTTTTTCTATATTGCACTTCGTATGACAATAGCGTACAGCTATAATATTTATTATAATTATAATATTGTTTATTTTAGGTTATACGGTCGATTTTGACAGACAAACGTGAAAAATTCTACAATTCCAAAGGCATCGGGTGTTACATGTTCAGGGTAGATGATAATTTTGTTGTTGATGCAACAATGAAAGGCAATGCAGCGAGATTTATTAACCACTCCTGTGATGTAAGTAAATATTTATTATACATACATTTTCAAATTAAACAATAAATTTCACAAGCTTGACAACCAACTATCAAAATAAAACTTACTTTTCTATTGACAAAAAAATAATTGTTATAATAAATTTTTAAGATATTATTATAAAATTCTACATGGTGTTTGTAAATAGTGATACTTAACTTTAGGGACAGATTGATGATTTATATTTAATAACTTTTTATCTGGTTTGAAGAAGAGGGATGAGTTTGGTGTGTTAAGTTACCACTAAGAAACATTATTATTTGAGGGTAATAGTCGAACCAGGTTTTACAGCTTCGTATTTTTATTATTTCAGCCCAATTGTTACTCAAAAGTTGTAGAGATTGTTGGTCACAAACACATCATTATCTTTGCCCTAAGAAAAATTCTGAGCGGTGAAGAGCTAACTTACGACTACAAGTTTCCTTTCGAGGAAGATAAGATTCCGTGCACTTGTGGAGCAAGGAGGTGTCGAAAATTCCTCAACTAATTGTGGTACTGCCAGTGACTAAAATAACTGTACGTAGTGATTTTACAATTACTAAAGTTTGTTTACTTCTTTGATAGTGGTACTCAGTAGGGTTCTAAGGCGGTTGGAACGCGTCTGGGGGTTAAGCCAGGGTGTATTAGTCCTGTATAACCATAAAAAAACAACAATCAGATGCTTCTATGCATAAGGACCAGTTGCAGTTATCAAGAATTGCTGTCGGGCAGATCTTGATGATAACTGTGATTAGATACGGTGTAGGAAGCGATCTCCGTATTTTTTGTATTCTTCTGAAGAGCTGGTTCAATGTAAGCAGGCGCTTGCCTTGAAGCTTGTTTGCCCACACATTCTCGACTGCGTTAGAGGAGATCCAGTATATGCGCTGGATGCCTTGTTCTGCTTTTCATGCTTGGCAGAGACAATTAGGAAGTTTCCATTTCCGTTTGCAATCAAAATTGGGGAATCCCGAAACATCAGAACTACAATGTCAGGTTATAATCAAACAGCTATGTCTATGAGCGACAACCTGGTTACAGTACATGTGTAGTTGATACTAACAACGCCTTGTGCCGCGTGACGTCATGATGGCTAACACAAAACAATGAATAACTTCGTGAAATTTGAAAGATATTGAATTAATTTTGTCGGTATTTTTTTATTTATGCTTTTACTATTACGTGACGGAATATTACTGCTATATTAGGCAATTGGAACCTTCCTTATTGCAATATTTGAGATCATTGTCGTCTTGTAATATCCAGGGACTCATTATTTCTGCCAAACCACTTTTCTATAAGTTCTTTTGATGGATTTCTGCCTTGCCTGGGTTACCTTGCGTATACCAGCTTTTCTTCTTTGAACCAAGCCAAAAACAGAGCCTCTTCTGTAAAGAAATTTTCCTGTCGCTTCTTACTATGCTTTTTGTTAAGGACCAGTTTGAGAAGGGGTACATCATCCCAATTGTCATTATTCTTTGGTCTTCCTCGGTGTAAACTCCAGGTTCCGCTGGAACAAATGAATAATGTCTTGTTGTTCTGTGGTTGTGCGGGTGGAAATGGGAAATGCTACGTACGTACGCTAAATACATTTTCGTTAATGGCTGTATTTTACAACAACTTCAGAAATACCGGCGTATTTAGTTTAACCCCCCCATTTATGGTTTTGATACCCTTACTACTCTTTACGTTCAACCCCTTAAGAGTGACTGGTGCCATGCTCGTGTGGAACAGACTGTGTATGTATGTATGTTTATTTGTTTTTCAATTTTACAATAATTGCAAGATATTTGAAGAAATTCATTTTACGTAGGCATAGGCATAATAGTGTTTAACCCCTAAAAAATGTCGTCAGCAATAGCGTTCTACATCCTGTCCAAAATGTTGATTGTTGCTCTATTTTTTCTCCTTGTAAATATTTGTAAAATAAAAGTTGCCATTTTTCTCGCGACTAGTTCTCTTTAAAAGAGAATAATGTAACTGTTGAACAGGCTAACAATGTAAAAATGTGTATTTAGATGTAAATATCTAAAAACTCGAGTGTTTTCACTTTACTGCTGTGTTCCAAAACCCGTCTTGGCCAGGCAAATATTACTTGTAACAGCAAATCGCATGCCGATCGAAACGCAGGGTTGCAGAACGCAGCATTCGCAGTACCTACACAGGCCTTTAAAGCAAATACATTTTAAAAATAGAGGTAGGTTTTTGTAAAGACAGTATTTGAAATTTCGAAAGTTCGGCTGTGAGTTTTACGTGCATTTGTGCCATTGGCTGTGTAGGTGCTGCGTTTTATGTTTGAAATTTTTTATACGAAAAAAGAAATATCTGATGTGATATGTTGCGTAGTTTCTTTCTAATTTGATGAGCTAGGTTTGAGATGCTTTTTAATTGTAGTATTTTTTGTCAGTTATGTCCGAAAATGAAGCCCACTAACACGGGAATTTGAAATGTGTTCAAGAAAATAATTTTTAATACCGCAATGGTAATTGTTTTAAAAAAAGTCTAAGTACGATTGTCACCTGTTAGTGTACTATCGGCGGGTTAGTTTCCGATCAATCGCGTTTTGGTTAGCTGCCTTGATTATGACGTTTATGACACAACTGAATTAGTGGATACGTTTTGTATTTACGGGGAGTGTAATCAAAGTGCGGCTGCTACAGTTAGGATCACGGAATGTTGGACATCATTTGTCATTCCACCGACACTCAAGCAGCGTTTATGAACGAACTGTTCTGGACAAGAGTAACCCAAGGTACTTTTTGGTGTACCTAACCTTTCCGAAACTCCTATGTAGAGTTATTATCTGTACTTTATTAAAGTATGTAACTCGAGACATTGTCAATCTAAGTGTTTATGTTAGAAATTATTTTCTTTAAGACAATTCACGGCTTAGCAAAATTCCATGTTAGTTAAGCATACAGTTTGCTCCAGTTTGATCTTATTTTTTTTTATCAGGAGCAAAGTTAGGCATGACTAAATTTTAATATGTCCTTTATACCTGCTCTGTCTTTTACAGTGAGTAATAAAAAAATAGAATTTTGGAACCTTTATATTGTAAATCTATATTTATTAATTTATTTTTGTAAAAAAGAATAAATAAATACATGTTTAGACAGACGCTTTTACATTGATCTTATTTTGTTGCATCATGAACCGAATAAGATGATTTTCTTGTTGTTTTAAACATAGTGTACAGATTATATGAATAACTAACGCTTTTTCTCCCAAATAGATAAGATTTTTTTATATTACATTATTAACATTAGCTGTAATTTTATAAACTTATTGTCACCTTTGAGAAATTGAAGCATCACAGAAACTTATGCAATAGGTAATTTTAACTTTTTTCCTATGTAGTATATACTAAGCGATGATAATTTCTTTTTACTCTTGAAGCTTTAAGAATGCCCTGTTTTGTAAACAGCAAATATTTGATAATTTTGTAATGAAACTGTGTTCCAAAAATACGTTTGTAGGGCTATGTTTTTCCGATTGCTTTAAATCAAATTATACCGGGCGTCAATAAGTCATGGTTACAATTTTGAGGGTCGATTTTAATTTCCGGTCCTTGGTTCGTATTTAAGGAACAGTGGCGGATCCAAGGGGAGGGGCTGAAGTCATCACCCGATTCTACATACAGGATGTTTAATTAATATTGCGAAAAAACTCATGATGAGTTCCCCTGCCTAAAAATATGAAAACAAAAGCAGGGAAACTCGTCCTGACTTTTTTCGCAATATTAATGAAACACCCCGTATAGGCTTTAAAAAAGCCCTTTTTAAACAATGTTTACAAATTCCTGAGATGTTGTATTTTATAATAATACATTTTTTCGAAATTTCTGACTACCCCCCAAAATCTAATTTTACTATTTTTTCACACCCTGTACAACAAAATCAAGCTCTCTTAACATTATTCGTTTTTAGATAACAAACAAAGAAATTATTAACGACTTTTTTCCGAAAACCGAGAATAAATCTTTTTACAAGTATAGTTAAGTCGATCTGTGGACACTGTATTATACAGGGTGTTTGGGGAGAAAAGGGAAGTATTTTAATGACCTGTTTTAGAGGTAGAAATAAGAGAAAAAGGTCATATAAACATAAGGCCGAAAATGTTTTCTTTCCGAGTTACAAGGCTGTTAAAAAAACGTGTAATATCATTTTTAAATAAACGTATTTTGAAGAAAGAAATAGCGGGCAACTGTTTTTTTTGTTTTCAAAGTAAGTATTTGTTTCTTAATTAGTATTTCTTAAATGAAAACGTCTCTGGAGTTTCTCTTGTAGGAATAATTTTTATTATGGCAACCTCTATTTTAACAAAATTAGAAATGTGCTCAAGTCTAGAATCGTTTTCATTGTTAAAGCCCTCCAAAAATAGGTCCCAGATCCGCCACTAATTAAACATGAATTATTAATAAAGACCCTGTCTAAAAATTAATCAAATATTTGTTTGAATTTGCCATTTTCTCTGAACATTTGTTCAAGTCGATTTAATTTTTTACATCACTGTATTAAACCTGGCATAGTGTACAAGAAGACTCATAGATATTAGCTTTAATATATGAATGACAATATGAACATATCAATATGAATCCCATAGGTAGGAGAATTCTACCGTGTGATAAGAGGCCTTCTTAGGTAGTTTAATAATTGGTTGTTGATGGGATGATTTAGTGTCTTACACCGTAAAGGTATTATATTTTAATATGTCTAATCATACCCATTTTGGTGCTTTACAATTCATTGTGTCGTTCTTTTCAGCAGCTGTGCTATAAACATGTATTTACTATGTCAAATAAAAGATATTACATAATTTTTAATCTATTTATTGCACCCCACTCTACCCAAGTTTACAACCAATGGAACAATAAATTTCCGAAGGTATACAGTGGCTCATCTTCATGTACATCTATAAATTTGTTGAAAGACTCTTTGTCGCCTTGAAGTCTCACACTTTTATCACTTCTGCTAGGCTCTCAGTATATCTAAAAAAATTAAATCATAATAGGTAAGTTTTTCTTTAGTTTAGTTGCAGCATGGCATAGTTTAACATTAAATTTACAATGTTAAAATACAGGTACTTACGATATGGTTTCGGTACTGCAGTTATTGAAAAACGTTGGTAGACTTCATTTCAGCAAAAATATAGTGTCTCATTATTGTCCTCTTGTCGGAATACAAATGTCTGATCCCTATGAAAAGAAAATTATTTTCAATTTACATCATACCTTTACAAATATTATAGTGATTCTTAAGGATATACAGGCTAAATTCAAAAATACTTACACCTTATAATCTATGTAAAAATTATTTAATTGCCATATTTTAACAAACTAGGTAATTACAGTTTTTTGAAATAATTCCAAAAACACTACAGTTCCATTTGGAAAGTGTATAGAACTGCTTTTTCATGTTTTGGTATTTTTACGTTCATCTTGTGGCCACATTTATGGAATATTTTTATTTTGAGCCGAAAAATTAACAATTTTCGAAAACAAACATTTGTGATTGAGGTTATGTTTTCAATTTACAAACTCTTCTGTCTGGTTAGTGGTTACAATGTGGCCACAGTACACAGACTTATTCCTTGGTCTATGAATGTGGCTGATTGAATACAATACAATCAAAATTTGCACCAATTGCAATAGCGTCCTCTGCACTGCGTGAATCCGGCCGGATTTGCTAACCTTTCGTTTTCGTTAACATTACTCTCCCATTCTATCGTTTAAATAGCGTCGTTATCGCTACAGAATAACCTTTCTCTACGTAATCTACGTCGTTACAGAATACATAGAATGTAAGTAGTTTCAAAGAAACATAGCTAAGAGCTATAAGTTTCTTTGGTAGTATACAAGTACAAGTGGACCTGCGAAGCGAAGGTTCGTTTGGATGTTTCGGGGTGCTTTGACGGTCTTGGTATATTTTCCTACGCGTAGTATAATAGACTAAGCAGGGTTTAATGGTTGACCTACCATTTGCGCTGCTACAGCATAGAACGCAAAAATGATGCTACAGTCAGGACGAGCTAAAATCCTCTGAATTCTGAATCAACGAGGGCAAAGGTTAGTTTTGAATAGAACCAAAGATAAGTATAGCTACGAATAAGCTATAATTTTCTATGTTAGAACTTAAAAACTTACTTCAAAACCTGCCGCGCCTGGAGAAAGAATAACCACAGACTAGATGCGTGTGAAACCCAAAGACTAAAAAAAAATTTCAGGTTCAGATATTCTATAGGCAACTAAACACACACGATGATGACCTACTTTTATTGAAGGGATGTATCTAGGGCATTGAAGCGATTATTCCCTGGCCCTTGTGGTCCCTCTCTTCGCTTCCCTCCTTATGAAAACACGCTAACCAGCATATTTAACGTCAATGCCATTTTCAGTAAAGCAAACACACAATTTAGATAATATTTTTCTTTCAAAATTTTAATAAATTTGTTGCGCAATTTAAGTAAGCGAAATTGAACTTTCGTACATGTTTTTTTATCTCTCGCACGCTCATTTTGGAATTAGAATTTTAATTCGCATTACTAGTTACTCAAGTCCGATTTAAAGGACGCAAAACATTGATTAACTGCGTAGATAAGTACCTACCAAAGGAAAGGAATAATGAATTACCGATAAAGTTGTTGCACATTACACACACTAGATAAAAATATAAGTTGCTGATTTTTTTTGGGGACAAATAATCATACCGGGGGTAAGGCGTAATTTCTCAGTTTACAAGAGGAGTCTGTGACGATTGATGACGTCATATTAATCCTTAATACCCCCCTGTAACGTAGAATTTTACACGAGGTTGCCAGATTAGCGAGGATCTTTCTTTACAGTCCACATTGTATTAAAATTGGATATAATTTGTTTAAAACTTTTTGGTGCTTATCGTGTTGAAAGTTTGTAATTTTAATAGTATTGTTATTGTAGGTAAGTAGCATCTCTATGCAATATACGTTTAAAAAGACTTTCAAATTATGATGTTTGTTTTGATATGTTTGTAAAACTGGCAAGCCTATGTGGCAACGTTGAAACAGAAGGCTAAATCAGTTGATTAGTGAGGCATGGACCTGCGTGTGTGGGGATCCGAACTTGAAAGTGTTGTGTTGTGGTGCAGGGAAGAGCAGTAAGAATTGCAAATTTGTTGGCCATTGTACCTTTGTGCTAATTACGCCTTACAAATATCTAAAAACCTCTAGTTATAACAAATTAATGGTGAAGTTTTTATGACAATCTAAAATGTCGTCTCCGAGTGCTGGCAAGAGACGTATGGACACTGATGTTATTAAACTGTATCCTTTCCTTTGTGTATTGCAGAAAATGTAAACATTTTGGCTTAATGTCAGCTGATTGTCATATTTACAATCCAAAAGGCTGCTGGCATTAGCTTTCTTCTTTGTCAAACTGTAGAAAAAAATCTATTTAAAATCGCGTATGTACTATTTTTATCTCATTAACTGATTTTACAGCTGATTGTCAACAATATGTTTGTTTTTATTTTTGACTTCCTTAACTTTTTCACAGCATTGAAAGCAAGCATGAGGTGACAATCCTTGGTGGACTTAACGAATTTTGTGTCAAATTCTATGGACCTAGAGGCAGTAAGTAAACTTCAATTAATACTAAAGCTTAACATTAGAGGACTGAAATTGCAAAACCCCATCTTTCTATCAAGAAATGCACCTTCACAAGCAAAAAGCCTGAACTAAAAATAACACTAATCTTATTATCTAGGCCTGGTCATTTCCTAATTAATTTAAGGAAAACTCGGACTGAGAATGCATTGACAGTTCTGCTCTGCTTTACTTACTTAAATTCATCATTCAGTACATACGAATGTAAACTTTAGTTCAGGTTAACTATAGATATTTACTATTGTTATTCTTTATCTCTATGTTATTTATTGTGTGTTATATTATCAAACATACAAATATCATATAGGTATGAGACAAACATGAATCAGTCAAATCTGAGCACGAAGTAGGTACTAAGTACAGTGTTGCCACAATGGATTTCGCCAGTGTACTATCTGGTTTTAAGAAAGTGTACCAAATGTACTAAAACAACTCTCACTACTGAGAAGTAAAGTCAACTAAGACTCGAATAACAAATTGTTGGCTAATGAAATTAAGCCACACATTATACAAGTTACGCTGAGAATAGATCAGGGAAGATCCCATACTTCTAGTAGTCCTAATGCCGTTGTCGCTATAACAAAATGTTAGAGGCAGCCGTGCTTGAATATTATTTTTAAAATCTTCTAAAAAAATGTCTGTTTGTGACATACCAAAGGGATATTTTTAATAGTAGGTATTGCTAAATGTTTCGTATATTTTAGTATAAGTAGGTTATTGTATTTTGGGTCAATTTTATGTTTCCAATCCATTTATACTAGTATGTACTAAGTTTGGACTGATTGTAACCAAAATGTACTTTTGTAGTAGTGTCGAAAATGTGTGAAATTTAGTACAAATGTACTAAAACTAAAAGTACAAGACTGAGTAAATTAATTATCTGTTAAAAAAAATGGAAATGGCTCAAACAGGGTGTTTCCTAAGTGATCCAAAATATTTCCAGCAGCTATTGTTCAGGTATCTTTATGAAAAGTCTTCTTAGCATAACACATTCAAGAATGTCTTTCCTAAAACTCTGTGCTGATTTTTTTTTTTTTTTTGGTTTTTTTAATTAACTTAAAAATGAAGGAATATTTTCTTTTTATCGAACTTTCAACAACTCTTGTATGATCGCAGTTGGAGTAGTGTATACTAGCTGCTTCAGATGACCCCTTCACGCAGTACATCGATTTGGAAATGTATTATTGAACAATTACAGCAAAACGAGTAGGTGCCTCATCTTGTATAAACCAAAAGAAATGTCTCGTTCTTAAAGGCAAATCTTCTGGAGGTTCAGGTAGCACATTAATAATAAAATGGTTATAGGAATCATCTTTGAATCAATTTGGGTTATGGGCCGATCGAATTGCCCCAATAATTCCATCCCACACATGAAAATGTTACCTGGTGGCTTGCTTCCAATATGGCATGCAAATTTTCCTGGAAGTTTGTAATACCATCTCTTGAAAAATTTGCATGCGTGCCATCAACTGAGAAATTTGGAGTATTTAATTGTCTTTTCTCAAGCCACTGACACCAATTTAGCCCATGTGGAAAATCACATGGCGAGAGAGCTTAAACAAAACAAGTTAAGAACTGACCTGAATTATTATCTTTCAAAAAATATGAATTGCGAAATAGGCATGAGTTTAAAAAGATAATATTAACCATACAAGGTATTAATTAAGTTTTGGCTAAACTCAAGGGTGTACATTTTAAGACAAAAACTTCATATAAACGTAGCAACCGCTTTATTTTTGAGATAAATGATGTTGAAAATTTGAAAAAAGAATCTGTTTTTCCTTAGGTATTAACTAGATGTAAAAACACATTTTTTTCATTAAAAAAGATAGGTCTTCTACCAGTGGCGTCCGCACTAGCTTGTCTTTCGATATTTTTAACGAAAAAAATGATACGCCACTGATTTATTAATTAAAATTAAACAATAATTACACGATATCACTGAGCAAAAATGATCCCAAGACTGTTTCGTGTGACGAACGGTTTTCGATTAAAAAATATGTGGCATTTATTATGCGCCTATCAGACTTTGATAAAATTGCATTTATCTCCTTGACGACGCCGAAATCAAGAAAATATAAAAAAAACTTTGCGTTAAACATTGAACTGTCTACATAACTGTGGTATCGAAAAGGAAAAAGGCAGTGGCGTACATATTTTTTGTTCTGCTTAAATATTATGCCTCAAAAATAAAACGGAATAACAGCCTTCAGTTTGGCCACATACTTAATTAACACCCTCTGTATTGTGAATGTAATTTTTTGCCATGTCTAAATCTTCTTGGCTTATAAGTTATGAGCTTTTTTATGAATAATTATTAAATTTCACTAACAACACAAAAAATTTAGTTTTTTATGACGATACCTCGTTTTTGACAAGTTGTTGAGTATACTACGTAGTCACGTGACATACAGATTAAAAAGTACGCTTTTTTAATCTGAAATCAGCTATTATTTTAAATAATATGATTTTATTTATATATTATTATCAATTGATCTACCTTCTCACATAGTTACTTATTTATTTGTTGTAACAGTCGATACCCTATTGTAATGACTTGGCTATAACATGCCTTTTGTCTTAAGCTCCATATGAGGGTGGTGTGTGGAAGGTACGAGTACATTTACCAGAACATTATCCCTTCAAATCTCCAAGCATAGGATTTATGAACAGAGTGTATCATCCAAATATTGATGAGGTCTCAGGAACTGTATGTTTAGATGTCATTAATCAAGCTTGGACTGCGTTATATGGTAAGAGTTGGCTTTATTTACATTTTTATGAAAGTTAAAACATTATTTAAACCTAAACTTATAACATCTTTACTGTTTATTTTAAAAGTTCTGAATCCTTATTTTAAAAGGATATTTGGTTTCTAAAAACACCTTTAATTACTTTTCTTTTAGACCTGTCCAATATATTTGAGTCATTTTTACCTCAATTATTGACTTATCCAAATCCAATAGACCCTTTAAATGGCGATGCTGCTGCCATGTATCTTCACAAACCTGAGGAATACAAGAAGAAAGTTTCAGGTAAGAAATAAGTTCATAAAACTGTACCGACTTACTACTAGAAATTACTTTGCAAGTATGACAAAAGAAATAGTTCAGCTCGGTGAGTTCAAGTGAATATTCAGTATTCTTACTATTCAAATTTTGGTGAGGGAGTGCTTTAGTTATTAAGGTGTATCTTGCAGCCCTATTTATAAGTATATGGAGGAAATAAATGTTTTTTTGTCATTTTGTGAGGTAAACGAACTTGTTTAAATGTATTTGTTATTTGTTTTATTCACAAAATTTCAGAATATGTAAGAAAATATGCCACAGAGGAAGCCCTTAGAGGTGGCGAAAATGTAAGCTCTGACAGCGAGTCAAGTATGTCAGATTTTTCAGAAAATGAAGCCGAAGATATGGAATTATAACGTCGGCTGTCTTTCGTATATATTTATTATGCTCGCTCAATGAGACTTCCCCTAACATTTAAATTTCCCGAGCTAGAGTCTTATGTGATGTGCTTAAATAGTTATTTATACTTTGGTTGTTTTGCATTTGCATTTTCATAGTTTATTATTTGCGCGATCTGTCTCAGCAGTTTTGCACACAAGCCAGGTTGTTTGATTTTGACAGATTTCGAATGGCAGGGGTTTATGCCAATTAAATACCAAAAATGTAGGTATTTTTTCTCTGTTTTTGATAGTATACCTCATTTTTTTTAATTCGTACATAGTTTAATTCCCTACTAATCAAAGAAATGCTTCTTTGAAGAAAATAAAAGTCCGCCAATGATATGAAAATATTCTGTTCGTAAGCAGTAATCAACACATAGGGATGTAGTATATCTCTGAAGTATAGTAAGGGTAAGTTTTAATAAAAAGTATTGATATTTGTCAAAATTAAATTTATGGTAGCACCAAACGTTATCTTATGCATTTAAAATGTTCCCATACTCAAACTTGTTGCTTAATAATAATATGGTAGTGGCACCTATACGAGACAGTTCAAGATTGTTTTGTGGCAGTCATAAATACGAATCAGATATATTCAAAAAAATTATTGTAATTTGACCTTTGTGTATATACAGGGTGTCCGAAAAATACGTGTACAACGTTTGACGACAGACTCCTGTCGTCAGGTCGATCTAAGCCGACTTAGTTATATCCAAAATTGTCTCGTGTAGCCGGTAAAGCGCGTCAAAAATTTGTAAAAATATTGGTTTTTCCTAAATTACGTGAAAACCTGCTAATCGATTTTAATGATTTTTAGTATGTATACTAATACTATAAAATGACGTTTTCTAGTAGTATAGTCACCGGCTGTAATTAATGAAAGTGTTTTAAAAGTGATATAATACGTCAACATTTCTCCTGATTTTTATATCAACGGCGTTATGACAAACCAGATATTTTTGTCGAGTGACTGGATGTATTTGGAAGCTGTTTTACCTCTTTAATATTTTTCGTTGGATGAGCTGTTTGGCCAGAAAAAAAATATTTACAATTATCTGCATACATCAATTATTAACAGTAATAATAAAACAAAGTACAATAAAGTTGGAAGTATGTATTAAAAATATTGTAGGAAACTAAGTAAAACGAAAACATTACTTAAGCAAATGTGTAAAATGACGCCATCTTGCTGAATACACTTATTATCACTCCTTAAAAAATGATATTGGACCCTATTTAATGTCTCGGGGTTATTAAAATTATTGCCTGCAATTGAAATCCGCGTCAATAAATCATGGCGTGTGTTTACCGGAGTCTTGTAAACTTCTGTTTTAATAGCGTCCCACAAAAAGAAGTCACACATATTTAACTCCGGAGAACGTGGTGGCCATTTTACTGATGCATCATTGCCCCTTTCAATCCATCAGTTGGGATATTGATGGTGTAAGTATTGCCGAACGGCAACGGAAAAATGGGGCGGGGCACCATCATGCATATACCACATTTCCCTCCGAAGTAAAAGGGGCATATTTTCCAGAAGAATTGGCAATGTGTCTTGCAAAAAATGTTAATAAATATTTCCATCTAACCTGTCTGGAATAACAATAGGACCAATAAGGTAGCGATCAATAATACCTGCCCAAATATTTAATTTAAATTGATGCTGATGATGTGCAACTTTAATGGCATGTGGATTTTCATCGGAATAAATATGTTCGTTGTGCAGATTGGTTACTTCAGATCTTGTAAAGCACGCCTTGTCAGTAAACAATATTTTCCTACAAAAATTTGGATCACGGATTCTTTTGTTTCTAATAAATTGACAAAATGGAAGCCGCATGGGGGGATCAGTCGGTAAAAGTTCCTGGACTTTTTGCACGTGATATGGATGTAGCAACTGTTCTTTTAAAACCTCATTGACAATCGTTTTAGGAACATGTAACTTACGTTCTAAGCGACGGGTACTGGTACTTGGTTCTTCTTCAACTCTTTCCAGAATGTTCTCTTCTGTTTCCACAGTTCAAGTTGTTCGCATACGACCCCTGCCTTCAATTTTTTTCTTAAAGCTGCCCGTTTCCCGAAGATGACGCTCGATATTGGCAAATGTTTGGTGGTTTGGTATTCGACGGTTAGGAAATCTCTCCATGTAAACCCTAACACTCTGACGCCCATTTCCTTGACAAAACCCGTATACCAGGAGCATGTCAACCTTTTCAAAGTTCGTATAATTTTCCATTTTTAATGGTAAAATGAACGTGTAATTCAAGAATGTTGATCGTATACTTTAGTCAATTTCATAGACTGGTGACAATTTGTCCATAATTGTCAAATTATTAAATACCGTAGCAACAAGGTCACTAAAAATATTATTGTTACAGGTAATTTGATTTTAATTTTATTACTTGATGTATGCAGGTATTTGTAAATATTTTTTTTCTGGCAAAAGAGCTCATCCAACGAAACATATTAAAGAGGTAAAATAGCTTCCAAATACATCCAGTCATTCGACAAGAATATCTGGGTTGTCATAACGCCGTTGATATAAAAAATCAGGAGAAATGTTGACGTATTATATCACTTTTATAACACTTCCACTTATTTACAGCCGGTGACTATACTTGACGTAATTTTATAGGACTAGTCTACATACTAAAAATCATTAAAATCGATTGGCGAGTCTTCACGTAATTTAGGAAAAACCAATATTTTCACAAATTTTTGACGCCCTTTACCGGCTAAACGAGACAATTTTGGATATAACTAAGTCGGCTAACTAGATCGACCTATTTTGACTTCAGGAGTCTGTCGTCAAACGTTGTACACGTATAATAATCATCATAATAATCTTGCCAATGACTCTTTGCAGTTTTTGTCGCTATATAGCAAAATAATAAACATAGGGATAAATAATAAAAAAAATAAAATAAATATAGTAGAAAACGAATGTTCTGAGGATTTCAAATTATCTGCTTACTATGCTGTGAGACCTGCTCTTTCCCACAGCTTCTATAAGATGAACAATAAGTTTCTTTACTATACTTCATTGGGTTAGAAGTATTTGACATTGCATGTTATTAAAAAAAAAAAGGAAAAATATACTCCAATAGCACAATGTTGCCAAAAGGGGAGTGTTGCTTTACGGGACGTGGCTAGAAAAAAATGAATTGATCTTGCTTACCAAACTAAATACATTCTTTGTTTTTTGTCTGATTTAGTAAGCTGTCTGCAAAAATATCAGTGTTAGGTTCTGTCGGGTAATAGTGCCACTACCTTAACTACTTTTCTCTCAACATTACCTACTGTCGTAAAGCTGTTGATAAGTACCTAAATATCGGGAAATGTGGGGTATATTGTTAAAAACTGCCCTAATGTTATTTAAGTTATTTTAATTGCCCTCGTGGTTAATTTAATTATTCTAGAAAAGAGGTTTTATTTTAGTTCATTATTGAATTATATTTGATAAGTTTTGTTAAATCTATCACTGTTTTCATTATAACTTAATTTTTTATTATTATGCCAGTACAGCCGTTTGGAATCACTTTGGTCTACTGGTTTGGTCCGAATATTTTAAGTTAATTTTCGTTACCAACTAGGTATCTGTTTTATTTTATGTAAAATAATAATATTTTAATCATGGTCATTTGGTCTACTGTATAAACGTATGCTGGGTGTTTTCGAAGTAATGTAAAATTATTTTAGAAGGTGATTTCTCAGATAGTTTTATTATTATTTTTTTAAAATAAAATAGAAGTATAAAATGTAATTACAAAAAAAAAATTATCAGGGTGGGGCATCTTTTTTCAGTACCCTTATCTACACGTACGCCCCTGGGGAAGCGAGTTGCTTGTGCTAACACATGGTCGTCTACTAGACAGTTAGTCCATTTTGAGTATGAGAACTTACTGTTTTTACGACAGCTAATTAAAAAAATAATTAAACTTCTACAATAATAAATATCCCTGAGGAGTCACCATCCGAAGTATTTTAGATTAGTTAAAAACCATCCTGTGTTCTTAAAAAAATAGTATATGACAGGAGGGAAGCCCTTACGGCTTTGGTCAATTAGGACATCTTAGTTCTTGGGATTAAATCATGGTAAAGTCGAAATGCTTAGAGTTACACAAGGAATTATTGGGAACAAGATTAGTTGCCAGAGCTAGCACGATTAATGACTACACTAATCTAATACATTTTGTCTTTTTAATACAAAAAATAAATCATCATCTCTTGTAAGTACTATGTACAGGGTGTTCCAACGAGTATTTTTGACTTTCCCTGTATTTTTGGAAAACCCCAAAATAGCCAATCGATTCATTTTTTCAATTCAAAAACCTTACCAAAAAAAAAAACTTTTTTATATGATTTTTGAAAAAGTCGCATTTATTTGTTATACAGTGTGTCCGCTTAAGTTCTGTACATATGAGAAACTTCTTTAATATTAATTTTACGAAAAAAAGTTACTCTTTATAAAAAGTACTGCTTACTGAAAAAATAATATTAGACTATTCAAACTTGAGATAGTATGTACAGGATGATCAAAAAGTAAAAAAATCAAAATTTACCTACGAGAAAAGTACCCTTAATTTTAATTTTAGAGCAAAATGGAATAAGAAAATGTTGATTGGCATTAAAAGTTATATCTGTTTCAGAACTTAAGCGGACACACTGTATATAGTTAAACCTATTAAATCAAACAGGTTGTGATAAAATTATTAAGGATCCTCGTTGAAACACCCTGCACAGCATAGGTACTGCTTAATAATTAAAAAAAAATGTTTAAACAGTTATTTATGTTAAAATTTTGTTGTGTTGTAACTTTGTCAAATAATGTTTTTTTATCCTTTACAGTTTTTACAATGAATTTAAATTTAGTAAAGTTTCCATTAATATTGTAGTACAGTTTGATATAGTATAGCCCTGGCAACACTATAATTTTGTAAATATCCATATTTCTTCCTTGTGGAATGTCATAAATATTTAAATTTCAATACGGTTTAATACTAAAAACCAAAATTTCCTACTTAAACAGTATACTTATAATACAGAATGATTTTTGTGTGTCTAGGCTAGCTACCTAAACTTTTTAACAGCTAAATATAGCTGCGTTCTGACTTGTCATGCCCCAAGCGAAATGAGGGAATTGCAGAACGCTGCATATTATGTAAATAAACGATATTAACAGACATTTAAAAGTAATAAAAACGAATAGTATTTTTATTAACTTGATGCTTCATCAATAGACCTACAACAATAATTTTTAAATATTTGGTTGAACAATAATTGCTGTAAATGTTTTTAGGTGTGCATTTTTAACTAACATTTCTGCGAGCTGAAATTACTCAGGGGTCCTTATAAAAATTAATGGGGCACGTCTTCGATTTATTAAAGATAAATTTGAATTATTTTTCCTTGTGTCTGGCCAATCAGGGACGTTTCGCCAAACTAAAAATTGTTATAATTGTGATTTTTTTTAACTAAGTTTTTAAAGTTGCCTAGTTTTTTAAATGTGGTACACTAGTTTGCCAGAAAATGCCTATAGAATAACAAGGTGGGTTCCGTTTGAAATATCAAAGTTATTACTACTTTCTAATAGAAGTGGCAATATCATATTGTTGAAAATATCCTAGCTTCGGTTAAAGTTTTATTTTTTCTAAATAATGTCGATATTTGAACTAACATTGGTATCTAGGGGTTTTTTGAAATGCGTAATTCGAATTTGATGTGTTAGTATGACTCCCACTAGTAGAGGGCGCCACCTACATGTCTTTTTACTCTTTGAGGAGTCATAACTTTTTTATATATGCTTGTATTACATTTGTTCTCGAGAAAAAGTATAATAACATTTAATTCTTCCACAGTTTCTATTTGGGTCATATAAACCAGGGTTGGCAAATATCATGATATTTATATAAATATCATATATCGGATATATATCTGATATATATCAAATAATTTTTTTCAGCCAAAACAGATAAAATCATACTTATAGTAGAGCCAAGTAAAATCAAGGAAGTAGATATTTGAGTAAATATTTTTATTAAAACATAAATATTATTTCTAAACAGAACAAGCCTCGGAACAAGCATAAAAGCTAACAAAATAATAATAACAGATATTCACCTAGACAACAGATATTTACCTAGGGTGAATGCCTACAACAAAAAATAATCCCGAAAAAAAAATAATATAAATAACCATCAGCCTTATCAATGGTAAGTCATCGTCAGATTCGTCAGAATCGATGGAACGTCCCGGTAATTCTTCTGGTACAGTTCCTGCCCAAATCCAATCAATATTTTCTTTTTTATTTGTTTCTATTTGATTAGAGTATTAGGCAATCCTCATCCTCAATAACAATTCTTTTCCACCACACCATAGGAACTATGTACCAAGCCAGTTAAATTACTAAATAGTGTTACCAACCGTAATACCAACCTAAACCATACAAAATTTGGCAGTAAATTAAAATTTATTTTTTAATAATAAATATCATGATATATATCGAGCTATAAATATCATGATATATATCGAGCTATACATATCATTGATATATATCGTGATATATATCATGATATATATCAGTGATATATATCATGCCAACCCTGAATTATAAACTAGATGTTCGAAGTGACCCCAAAGAAAATGATCCAATGAATTTAAGTCTGGAAACCTGGAGGGGCCAGCGTTGTGTTCCTCCCCCACCTATCCAACGATTTGGATACACTGTGTTCAAATATTCACGAGCAACTAAACTGAAATGAGATGGAGTAAAAAAAGCCTAAAGCCTAAAAAGCGAGTAAAAAGACATGTAGGTGGCGCCCTCTATAAGTGGGAGCCATACTAACATCAAATTCGCATTTCAAAGATCAACAATTATTTAGAAAAGACAAAAATCAAACTTTAACACCCTGTATCTCCGAAACAACGCATTTTTTAGCAGGAACTCGTCCTGAATTTTTTCGCAATATTAATAAAACAGAGCCCTTTTTTAACAGTGTTTTACGGTGTAAACGAATTCCTGAGATGTTGTACTTTATAATAATACATTTTTTTGAAATTTCTGACTACCCCCCCCAACTCCTTAACTTAAGAGCTAAAAAGAAGGAAGACGTTCTTTTACAACTAATCTTTAAGAATAAATTAAGTTATTTAGAACATTTTTACATAAATGCGTATGACTATTAAAGTATGGTTAGTGACACTTTATTCACTACGTAAGAATAATCGTAATGAATGAATTAAATACATAGGTACCTATATAAAATATTTGAAGGTTAGAGACAATAATGTAAATGTACCATGAATGGTCGACGTGCTTTGGACTTCGATTGCCATTATTTATTTCATCGCAACGCCAACGCTTCAACTCCCACTCTGAAGGAATCTAATGATGTTTACCAAATGAAACGTTGTGATGAAATAAACAATGTCAATGGAAGTCCAAAACACTCGATCATTCATATACAGTATGTCCGCAATTCGAGTCTATATGGGGATTTCAGTTATTAAGCGATAGAGAAGCCTTAGGAAGATACTAATCTGATGGTGGTTCTAGGAATAATAATATATTCCTGTTTTACGTAAAAATTGGTGAAAAAAATGTGTTTAAAAATAATAAAGTTATGGCAGATCTTCAAAAATGCAACCTTTTTGGTTTTTTCAAAAGATCAAAGGACCAGAGACGCTCTCAAAATCGCTGATATAATTGCCTAAAGCTTTCGCCATCCAAATTCCGGACACACTGTATAAAACAGTTGTATTATAAATAAATAAAGATGTTTAAACCTATTAAATATTCAAAACACGTTCCCTAGAGCATATGGACTTATGTGTCACCTAGCATATTTAATTGTTAATAAAAACTGAGTACTTAGTAGAAAAAGCTTATCAAAACATTGTACAGATAATAGATGTCGAGCAGTATCTGAGCAGATTGGTGTTTAAAGATAGATATAATTTTGATATTAGCATTGCCTTAAGAAAGAGCGAGTCAACCTTCTTAGTGTGTAGGATAGTGTTAGTGTGCAATTCGAAAGTAAATACTAAAAATAACATTATAACTCATATATTCACTTGTCTGTAACATGAATTACACTGTCTCGATACCTTTTTTTGGGAGAAAGGGAGGAATTCCAGCAATCACTATGAAATATGTAATACCTTAACCCACTAAAATTTTTACAAAGAACATGTAAGGCAGATAAGTGACTATTTTTGTAAGAGTTCACGTATTTAAGTAATCAGGTTTAAATTTTGTGGTCTCATTACTTACTAACTGTGTATGTACATAATAATTTTAGGTAAAGATATCTAAATAACTTTTAATTATTGTTTTATTATGTTGTATTCAAAGAAAACTTTCCCTAACTTGATAGGACGTATTTTTATATAGACAACTTTTTTGTGTGTTCTTTATATTTTAAGTGTAATGTTAGATGTAAAAATATTCTGCGACATCTTATGTAAAAATAATCATTTTTTTTGGAAATTTTATAATGTGTCTTAAAACAGTTGGTCACTTAAGAAGTCCTTAGCAATTTTATTCTTGCTCTTTGTAACAAGATTTTTTTTTATTGATACATTCATTCATAAAATTACTTTACACAACCAGAAGTAATACATCATGTGGCAACAATACGAATGTATAAAAATTATATGTAATAAGCATTTTCAATTTGGTTATACAGGTTTGGCAAACGGTCATTACAGTCAGCCGCGACTTGTTGATGAGCGGTGGGCGCACGAAGAAATGTAGGTGACACACTCGGCAGTCAAAGTCGGAGAAGAAGGCATTGCCTCTCTCTTTTTAGTTAACTTATAGCTGGTGCGTTAAGATCTGTTTTCTATTTTCTTCCCCTTTAGCGATTGATTGTAATAACCAATTGCCAAACGTGTCTAAAGGTATTATATCAATTACAGTGGTGGACAAATATTTGGAAACTGCTGCAAACCAATGTGGTACAATTCGTTACCGCTCGAGTTTTTTTTTTCAAGTCGAATAACTCCTCAGCATCGGGGGCTACACGGCCATCGTTGTAGTCTGGAAAGGATACTGAAATAACTCGAAAACTATTAACATTAGACATAAGACATGAAAGTTGTTTAGTATTTTATAAAGAATCTAAAAAAATCAAAATATACAGGATGTCTCGTTTAAAATTTGTACTGATTTCGTCGTAACAGAATACAACTGTCAAATGTCATTTTGACTGCAGAAAAATTTAAATGCCAAATTGTTAACTTTTTAAAGATGTTGCAAATTTAAGGAAACACCCTGTACAATGATTTCGTTAACATCCGGTATACTATTAGAGACTTTTACTAATTCCAGGCGTTCTACCTTACTGGCTGAACACGGATAAATAAAATGTTTCCATACTGATGGACACCACTGTACATCTTTCAATGATAAAGTTTGTTAAGGGATTTTTAGTGACTGTACCTAATTAGTTTTAAAGTTGGTTTGTCAGCAAACATGATTATTAGTTATTACTAATTACGAAATCTACAAGAACGCATTTCATTGGATTTCTATCTTGTTTGCTGATGGGCTATATTGAAGCACAATAAAACTGTACTATAATTTAAGTTTTTATTATTAGCTGTTGTGAAAAAAGAAATCTAGAAAAAATAAAAAAAAGTAACGTTGTTTATACACTCTTAAAAATTATTTAAAAACTTCAAGAATGCATCACGATAATATTTTTAATTACCAATAAAAACTTCTAAAATGTAGGTCATATTGGTAGCGTAACTATTACCTAATAAAAAATACGTTTATTAAGAAGATGTTTCAATTTTCCTTTTTCAAAGTTTTTTCCACATCATTTTAGATAACTCTTAGACGAAATTTTTAAACAAACAATGTAAATTTACCCTAAATATTTAACTTTACGCATAATATGCATATTATCGTATCCATATTATCTTTAGCACAAATACCTGGAGCTATTTTTATAAAAATATTAAATTTCCAGTTAGAAACCTAATGGTAATGGGTATATAATAAAATATTAAAATTTCATTATTTATCGCAGCAAGTTTAAATTATCCTCATTTAATATGATGTCTGTCGGTGTTGCCAAATCATGGATCTGGGGAAAATTAATAATTAAACGCCACTGTCACGTATAATCATAAAGTTACTTACCTAGAGGTAAAATGTTAGTAGGATACATCCTATTATCCTATCTTATCATCATCAGCCCTATGATCAAACACACAAGTTAACTTTTAACGTACCGTTTCCATGACAACAGCCAAAAAAAGCCTACTTGTTAATTTTTCACTGTGGTTGAAAAACAGGTAATTTTGAAGTTAGCGTCTAGAGTTAACTTGTGTGTTTGATCATAGGGCTGAATGACAGTAACATTGGTTGACATGTAATAGAGTGTATGTGTAGCGTACTAATTTTCGTTCTTGTTTAGTGACTGTTATTAGAGTTGCCAACAGTAAAATGAAAGAGTAACCCAACCCAACTAATGTAAAATGACAACTTTCATATTAAAAGTTTGTGATGTGACGTGTTACCCCGGGCGGCTTGTCAAAATCAGCTGTTCTGAATTGAGGTTGGAATATTTGACAGGTAAAAGGTATTAGGAAATTATCGCTGCCTACTCTAAGAATGCATGTTAAACGTGGCAGCTATGTTATTAAATTAAGTTCCTAATCTTTAGGCCGTCTTATGTATTGAATCCATTTACCGCGGTTGCCGTACTTTCATATTTTTAGGAGTAATTAGAGATTTCTATACATAGAAACACAAATTACGTGATAGAACATTGTAAAGTAATCGATTTTACGTGTTGTTGAGACAATGCACTAAAAAAAAAAATGACAGTTAAATATGACACAGGGTATAGATGTGGGATGTACAATTTTATGTCAATTCAAACAAGTTATCAGTTTTCCTCCTTTTTTTTAGTAATATTGCTTTAGAAAAATAAATAGTGCAGTGCCAAACGTTTTGTTACATCAGAAAGATGTTAAAGAGGCTCACAAACCGTAGATAAATGTACTTAACCCCCAAAAATGCAGATTAAACTTGGATATGTAAGTTTAACCTCGGAATCCTAACCTTTATTTGTTTTAGCTTCCGAATTTTTAGTGTTTTCTAAATAAGGTGTTATCTTTTACAATAACTTTGCATTAAATTAATAAATAAACGTAATTCCTTACACCCGCATTGTTTCAAATGTTTAATAAGTCTTTTATTGACATGTTCACGCCAGATTCAGTTTATTGGAACACCAACTTTTAAATAAACATTCTAATCTATTTACATTAAACTTGACTGTAATTTTGTTTGTATTTGTAGAACCCATAATTATCTTTTAAAGAATACTCAAAATTCTTCAGTAAAAATGGGTGAAACAGCAGGCAATGTACTTCATATAGGGGACATTGTTTCCCTCTATGCTGAAGGAACAGTGTCAGGATTCCTGAGCACCTTGGGGTAAATATTTAATTTTTTTTAATATGCACTCTGTTTTTAAAAAACTGGGTATTTTTAGATTGGTAGATGATAGGTGTGTAGTATGTCCGGATGCAGGAGAGCTTTTAAATCCCCCCAAAAAATTCAGGGATTGCCTTTTCAAAATATGTCCCATGAACAGGTACTCTGCCCAAAAACAATTTTGGAAAGCTGCCAAGCAGAGCATGGGGTCCAATACAGACACAAACTTGTTAAAAAGGCTTCATGTAAGTAAAAAAAAACTAGCAATATTAAAAGGAAAGGGATATCATTTTTTGTAATACTTATTAAGGTAAATGTTCAACTTTTTGTCATGTCATGTTAAGGCATGTCTACTCTTGAAAATGCAAAATAAAAAATATTTTTAATAATTATATATTGAGTAAAATTTTAATTAAATTAATTGGCACTTATATCTGATACTCCAATTATAGATGTATGTTGGAAGGTGCTATGTATAAACTGGCTTTCTTGCTTGCATATTTTTACCTTGCTTTGATTCTCTCTTCATTCTGCATTTTCTTGCTACTTCCTCTGTTTTCCTTTTCTTTTTTTCCTGAGAAATTCACGCCACTCTGCCATAATATAGCACATGTGCATAAAGATTCCCTGGCTCACCGCTTAACAATGTGCCTTAGGCAATACTTACAACCGAAAGTCTCTATTGCAACAATTTTAAAAGGTGGTTATTACCATGGCTGGAAGATGTCAGTAGACCGAATACAATTTATTAAAGTTGTCTTGAAATTACCAGAGCTATGAATGACTGGTACATTTACCTTAATTAGTTTTGTTACAAAAGAAGCGAGATGATGGGAATTTTTTAATTACTACAGCATGCTGCAGAAATAGAAAAAAAGCAAAATGATACTGAAAACAAGAAAATGTTGGGATCTAATGTACTATATGGAAATGTGGTTCAGGTAAATAAGAAATACTATGTATCCTACTCCCTAAGTTTTTTTCTGTTCCAACAATTTCAATTTTCAGATGTTGCATTTGAAGTCAAACAAGTATTTAACAGTCAACAAAAGATTACCAGCACTTTTAGAAAAAAACGCCATGAGAGTCTACTTAGACGGTAGTGGTAATGAAGGGTCATGGTTTTACATAATGCCCTTTTACAAACTTAGAGCTACTGGTGATAACATAGTGTTGGGAGATAAAGTTATTTTAAACCCAGTGGGGCCGGGACAACAACTTTTACATGTTGCCTCTAATCATGAACTAGCAGATAATCCCGGATGCAAAGAGGTAGGTTTTCTTATATAGAGAGCAATATCATTATTTTATGTGGTGCTTTTGTAGGTGAATGTGGTAAATGGGAATACTTCCTGGAAAGTGACACTTTTTTTGGAGTTCAAAGAAAATCTTGATGATATTTTGAAGGGGGGAGATGTAGTGAGATTGTTTCATACTGAACAAGAAAAATTTTTGACTATGGATGAGTATAAGAAACAGTACCATGTATTCTTGAGGACAACTGGTCGTACCAGCGCTGCAGCCGCTACTAGTAGTAAAGGTAAATATTTTAAATACTATCAATACTCAAGATAATGGGTATACATAACTAAAAAAACATTCCTTACCACATTATGTAAGTGCCTTTGTAATTTTTCGGAGGGGGAGGGGGCAAGTGTTTTTAAGCAATCTGAAATATTTGAAAGGGTAATTTCTTGGATATTTTTAGGTAAAAAGTTCTTATTTAATAAATAATTTATAGTGAGGGCCCCAGTGGTCAAGGTGATGTAAAAGGTAAGGGTATGTAAACTTGTGCTGTGCGTTGAGTTGTCCGACAGGCTGTGGTGTGACTATTGCTGGGGATACCTTGGGCCTGCATACTTCTGTTTCATTCTCATTCCTTTATATCATAATATGTGTTAGTTAAGTAGGGGGGGGGCAGTTCAGCAGTTACAAGGGTAAAGAAAAGTTCAACTTGTACATGGCCACGTGGTCCGTGGGATAATAATAATAATAATAATAATAATTATGTCTTTATTGTAATTTAAAAGAAAGAAAATTACAAAAGGCGAAGTTGAAGCAAAGCTTCCTCACTTAACCTAATATTCTAAACTATGGCGTAAGTAGTAATCACTAAGAACAATAAATTGATTGAATTTATAAGACATAGACTAACAATAAATTTACAGTTAATGTGCAATAACACTACAGACTTAACATTTCCTGATACAGACTCTCCTATACCTAATCTAAAATATTTTTAGTAGCTATTCCTCAGGTTTTTCCATAAACTTGAAATAGTTTAGATTACTTAGGCCACACCCTGGATACCTGATAATATGAATTAAGGCGCAGCGTTTCGTCAAATTTCCCAAGATGGTTTAGTCCTGCTTTAAAAAAATTAATTATTAAAAAGAAAACCATTCATCAGAAATTTAAAGAAACTGGACAATACCATTACTATACTTCCTTTGTGACCTTAAGGTCCGAATGTAAAACATTGACAGCAAGATGCTATTCCCAGTACCTTCAAAGGGCCGAACAGAATATAAATAATAACCCTCGTAGCTTTTGGTCCTTCATTAATAGTAAACGGGTTTCCTTTGGATTACCATCGGCCATGACCTTGGGCGATACATCAGCTACTAATGGGCAAGATATAGCTAATCTATTTGAAAAATATTTTTCGAGTGTATTTGTTAAAAGCAATGTTCCTACGCCCAACTATAGCTTAAACTTTGAATGTAATGCTACCTACCGCCCAATACTAGTGGCTGAAGTATTTGATAAAATCAGTCGCTTGCCGGACAAACTTTCGGCAGGCCCTGATGAAATACCTAACTATTTGTTGAAACGCTGCGTCTGCACCCTAACTGACGTTCTTACTCTTGTATTTAATAAATCACTTGAAGTGGGGGAATTCCCGACACTCTGGAAGGAAAGCTTTCTTGTCCCCATTCATAAATCGGGCGATAAAAATAGCATAGACAATTATCGTAGTGTCTGTAATCAGTCTTGCATACCTAAGCTATTTGATTCTTTGGTGTGCGATCAACTTTCGTGGTGCTGTAAGGAGATAATCATAGATCAACAACATGGTTTCTCTAAGGGTAAATCAACAACTACAAACCTAGTAGTCTATGAATCGGAACTGTTGGATGCCTTGGAGGCGGGTGCTCAAATAGATTCTGTCTATACTGACTTCTCTAGGGCCTTTGACAGAGTCGATCATAGACTATTGCTTGCAAAGCTGTCAGCTGTGGGGTTTAGCCCAGCTCTAGTTAAATGGCTGGGAAGTTATTTAAAAAATCGTATATTTAAAGTAAAAATTGGAAACTTTTTCTCTAAGGGATTTGTGGCTGTATCGGGGGTACCACAGGGTGCCCACTGCTCGCCTCTTCTCTTTAACCTATTTGTAAACGATATTAAAGAATACATAATTGAAAGCATGTTTTTAATGTTTGCTGACGATGTCAAGATATATAAGATTATTACTAGTATTTACGATCTGGATTCCTTACAGCACGACATTAACAGATTTGTGTTGTGGGCTGAGACAAATGGTTTGCAATTAAATGTAGAAAAATGTCATGTTATTAGTTTCTATAGAGGATTAAGAAGGGTTAACGGTGATTATAGCATTGGTGGTTTAGTACTGGATAGGGTTGACAATATTAAGGATCTCGGAGTAATTTTAGACTGCCGACTATCATTTACTGATCAAATCAGTGCTGTTGTCACCAAAGCTTCAAAAATGTTGGGCTTTATTCAGAGGAATTGTAGTGATTTCTCAATTACGTCTTTAGTTTTACTTTACTGTGTCCTAGTGCGGTCCATAATGGAATACTCTACGGTGGTGTGGTCTCCGTTTTACGAAGTTCATAAATATAGCTTGGAGAAGGTTCAAAATAGATTTCTTAGACTGTGTGCGTATAAATTGAATATACTGATTGTTAATCATGATTATAGTGAGATTAGAGGTATGGTTGGCCTTGACTTGTTAGCTCATAGAAGAATAATGTTTGATGTTAGCTTTGTTACAAAGATAGTTAGGGGTTATACTATATGTCCGGCTTTGTTAAATTCTATAGCTCTGAATATTCCCATAAGGTCCCTTAGAAATTTTGAACTATTTCATATTGGTCATCACAGTACCAACTATGGTTCACATGCGCCCCTGATACGGGCCATGCGTTTTCTCAACCACCACAATGAGTTGGATATATTTTCTAATTCCCTCACTTCTCTTAAAAAAAAGGTAATTGTCAATTGTTTATAGTTGTTTAATTTCGTCGATACCATCGTAAACTTACTTTTGTCAAGTTAGTATTTAGATATTTCAATAGCCTTTTAATTTAATTTCAGTTGTATTGATATTATAATGGGTTGTGCCCGTATATTTTACAAATAAATAAATAAATAAATAAGTATATTTCTATCTATCTGACCTATGTTAAGCTTTATTGTAATCTAGACTCGACATAAGTAATATCAAATAATAAGCAGGTGTGCTTCTAAATAGGTTTAGGTCTAACTTAACCTAACACGTATTTTTATACTTTTATAATGGTCAAGCTTTGGCAATGCAACCTCATGTATTTTAAATTTCTAATTGTCATGTTCTGCTGGTCTTGTTAATTTGGTAATATATTTATGACTAAGAAGTTATAAAAATTATAAAAACTTAATGATTATTAAATGTTATGATAACAACCTTGTCTATAAATTGATATTAATAGAGTTTAAAATGGGACAATTACTTTAGATTTGCACTTAAAGTAATATAAATGGTGCACTGTACTCATAAATGTTAAATGTAATTGAAAAGGAATGCATTTTTTTAGCATTATGGGAGGTTGAAGTGGTACAGAACGACCCTTGTAGGGGAGGCGCTGGTCATTGGGACTCTTTGTTCCGCTTTAAACACTTGGCGACGGGGCAGTATTTAGCTGCTGCCCTTGACGTCGATGAAGCAGACAAAGATCCGGGTGAAAACCCCAGTTACCATTTGGTGCCAGTGGCGCACCCAAACGAGCGAAATGAAATAGCATCTTTGTTTGAGCTGGGACCAACAAACTTGCCCCCAGCCGACTCTTTGGTACCTCAGTCAAGTTATGTTAGGTTGCATCATATTTTTACCAATACATGGGTACATTCCACCTCAACACCTATAGATAAAGAGGAGGAGAAACCTGTCATGTCAAAAGTAGGGTGTGCCTTGATGAAAGAAGACAAAGAGGCGTTTGCGTTGATATCCGTTTCTCCTGTTGAAGTGCGCGATCTAGATTTTGCTAATGACGCTTGCAAACTACTGTCATCTTTGTCTGTCAAGTTGGCCAATGGAACTATATCACACAGCGAAAGAAGGTATGTTCTTTTCCACGAGTAGTTGAATGAATATTGTAACTAGTATTTATCCATAACCCCTCTTCAGCGACGAGGTTTGTAAACAATCTATTTTACATTTACATGTGGAATTATGCGCACTTGTATTTGTAGCATTTTTCAAAAACGGTTTTGCATAATAATATACATACATATTAGCATTTCAGAAATACCAAGTGTTTATTTTTAAATTATCTTCAAAAGTTGGGTTATTCCTTTTATTATTTTTTTTTAATTTCTAGTTTCTAAAAGAATGGGTTTTTTGTGTGTTATGTCGTTTTTAATTGATTTAATTTGAATAAGTTCAGGAAACAAGTGTATTATACGCTTTATAAATAATATAAATTTGCCCTTTTGCGACGTTGCCTTTCTCCATAGCTGCTTAGTTGAAGATGGCTTTGATATCAGCTGTTTATTGACTGGAAGTGGCATCGTTCATATACTCGTGGAATATTTTAAAGCAGACTTTCACTTCACAGTTTGTCTATGTTGCCTTTGGGTCGTATTTCAAGATGCCCAAATATAATGAGCCTCGCTAATCCGGATTTTCGAGTAATTCAGCCAAAAATTAAATTTCCCATATTTATATTATCTATATCCCTTAATCCGGACTAACTAATTAATCCGGATCTGCGATAATTCGTTTGTCCTTCCACTTTTTATTGGGTATTAGCGATTATAATTTTTGTTAAAGGGTTAAATGATCCAGATCTTTGACTAATAATTCTGATCGTTCTTAATTTGATCCGGATTAGTGGAGCTTCACACAAACGCTTTAATACAAAATTAGATTAGAGATTTTGTTCAGAGCTGTGCCACTGAAAACGTCTCTATTTTTAAATTTATTTTTTGCTCCGACTATATATCCATTTTTAGATCTTTAACGACGCTGTTGCAAGATATCGTTTATTTTGTGGCCGAATTAGAAAATGAACAAAATAAAACCGAGGCCCTCGAACTGATAGTAACGAACCCTAATAGGGATCGCCAGAAACTTTTAAGAGAACAAGCTATACTAAAGCAACTCTTTAAAATTCTTCAAGTAAGTCCTTGTCTGCGTTGTCAAGTCGATGTTGGGTAAACGTTATTTTTCTTTAGGGCCCCTTTTTAGAGGATGACGGGGAGCCGCCCTTTTTGAAAATAGACGAGTTAAACGACCCCCGGCACGCTCCTTACAAGTACATTTTTAGACTCTGTTATCGAATTTTGCGCCTGAGTCAACAAGACTATCGAAAAAATCAAGAATACATCGCCAAGCACTTTGGGTTCATGCAGAAACAAATCGGTTACGATATCCTGGCAGAAGACACTATAACAGCTTTGTTACATAACAATAGAAAGCTCTTGGAAAAGCACATAACACCAGCGGAAATAGAAACGTTTGTGGGGCTGGTTAGAAAAAACATGAGTAATTGGGAGTCCAGGTTCCTGGACTATCTTTCAGACCTCTGCATATCAAACAAGAAAGCTATTCCGGTGACTCAGGAGCTGATATGCAAAAGCGTTTTGAGCCAAAAAAATTCCGACATTCTTATTGAAACTAGACTAATGAAAACTCAGGTGGAGCTTCACGAAGTCGCTGAGGAGGATGAAAATCTTTTGGATGACTGTATGGATCATTTGATAACGGTAGTGGAAGAATGTCAAGTTATGCTTTTGTGGAACAGCAGACAGAAGCAGATGGCTTTGACGGATCTATGCGAAAAGGCTAAGCTTGGAAGCATAGATGATCAAGCGATCTTAGACTACTATAGGCACCAGTTGGATTTGTTTTCGAACATGTGTTTAAATAGGCAGTACTTGGCCTTGAATAACTTATCACCGCATTTGGATATTGAGCTAATTCTCAAGTGTATGGCGGATGAGAATGTTAGCTTTGATTTGCGTGCATCATTTTGCAGATTAATGTTACATTTACACGTTGACAGAGATCCCCAAGAACCTGTCACTCCTGTCAAGTATGCCAGGCTGTGGTCGGAAATACCTTCGCAAATGTCTATAAACGAGTAAGTGAAATTGTATGAGTTGCTTGGGATTAAATTATCACGTCAGTGTAACACGATTGAATGCATGTTGACTAGTTTGTGGAGTTTTTTTTATGCTAATAAGTTTGATTTTAGTTATGATTGTAACAAAATGCCTGATCCCAATAAGGAAGCAGTGCGTGCAAAATTTTCTTCAACTATAGCATTTGTTGGTGGCTACCTTTGTAACGTAGTGGCCAAAATGTGGTCTTTCGCCGATCAGGAACAAAACAAACTAACTTTTGAGGTTATTTTTTGTCTTTTGTGCTTATGTCCCCAAAAATACTAATATCTCTCCTTTCAGGTCGTTAAACTGGCTAGAGAATTAATTTATTTCGGTTTTTATAGTTTTTCTGATTTGCTTAAATTAACCAAAACACTTTTGAGCATTTTGGATTGTGTTGCTGAATCAGATTTAGTTGACGGAAGAATTCCTGTTGGCGATATCGATTGTAAGTAGTGCATTGCTTGACAACTGATTTAACATTAGAAAATTAACGTAAATATACTTTATTTTTAAATAGCTGGAAACGAGAAAAAGTTCAAAAAATCGGGAAAGAAAGGTACATTGTATTTTTTTTGCATGTGTCATATTGTGCATTAAATTGTATTTAAAAAACTTATGTGTCAGTGGCGACCCGGAGCATCAGGCTTAAATTAAATAAAAAAAAAATTAAGTAAGTTGTTGGCCAAATTGTAGTTCATACTAAAGTACCTGTCAAATTCAGAAAAATCTGCTAAGCTGGCAACAAAGGTGTGTTGTGTATGGTCTTAATCTAAGCTTACATTTACTTAACAAGCGTTTCCAAATATTTCTTATATCTAGGGATTTACTGAAGTAATCAGAACTCTGGGATATGACAGCCGTTTCTTTAAATTTCCTCTTTCGCCAATGTTCTTCCTTGGCTTCTGACCTTTGCAAGTAGTGATTGTGGGTCCAAGCGTGATCTGCTATCCCGGATCTGTTTGTTTCTTCCTTCAGTGTGTGGTTTCCATGTTCTTTGATCCACGTTTCAAGACCTATAAGTCGAGTCAAAAGGACATGAAGAATTGTGTATATAGAATACCTTGCAAGTGCGGACAATCCTATGTGGGTGAAACCCTACGACCCCTTGCAACGAGGATGAAAGAACATCGAAACCACACACTGAAGGGAGAAACAAACAGATCCGGGGCAGCAGATCACGCTTGGACTCACGGCCACCTCTTGCAATGGTCAAAAGCTAAAATGATACTCGAGGAAGAACATTGACGAAAGAGGAATTTCAAAGAAGTGGCTGTCATATCCCAGAATCCTGACTGCTTCAGTAAACCCTCTTGAGACACAACAGGTTTTTGTTATGTTAAAGAACCATATATACTCAAAGAGAGACACTCGATTTCCCTGGTTTCATCAGTTCCTACTCCTAAGCATGCTCTGAGATTGCCGCATTTCTCTGCGTTTGATTAGACGCGAAGAGTTTGTCTTCGTGGCATTCTAGCACGAACTTATTTGACTAATTTAGTTGAAACAGGGGCCAAATCTTGGTCTCAAATAGCGTCGTGCCGTTTTTAAAGTTATGAAGCCGAAACATGATTTTTTCTTGGGTTGAATTGGGGCGTGAAATCTTTCTTGATCTCCCCAGTTTTGTTCGCCATGGATCACCACTGATACGTGAATAGTCCGTTTCAGCTAATCCTTTAATATCCGCTGTTAAAAGTTATTGTCTGAAACAGATTGTCTAATATTTTGTCCACGACATTAATCATGAATGTATTTTGCTAGCTGAGGGTGGCGTCTTAAGAACTATAGGCGATATGGGTGCCGTTATGACCTCTTTAACTCTAGGCCCAAGTGGGAGAACTCTAGCTACCTCAAATTCCGGAAATCACGCCAAATCCTCAATATATCACAAAGAGTATCCCTTGGTTATGGACACTAAATTAAAAATTATCGAAATATTAGAGGTAATTTTAAAAACGAATTCTCTACAAATGAAAATTTATAAGGTATTTTTTCAAATTGCAGTTTATATTAGACGTCCGTCTGGATTATAGAATCAGTTGTCTTTTAAGCATATTTAAACAAGAATTTGATGAATCAGAAAAGCAGAGTGGCGGCAATGTGAATCTAGGTCAAAAGAATATTGATTTGGAACTTATCGGGAGCCAAGCCGAAGGAATTTTTGGAAGCAGCGAAGAATGTGCGGTTTTAGACCTGGATGGTCATGGAGGAAGAACCTTCCTAAGAGTTCTTCTTCACCTAACAATGCATGATTATCCTTCATTAGTATCGGGGTCTCTGCATTTACTCTTCAGGCACTTCAGTCAAAGGCAAGAAGTTTTACAAGCCTTTAGGCAGGTTCAACTTTTAGTGTCAGATAGTGACGTACTGTCTTACAAGCAAATTAAAGCAGATCTGGATGTTCTAAGACAAAGCGTGGAAAAGTCTGAGCTTTGGGTGTATAAGTCTAGATGCAGTGAAGAACATGGATCTTCAGGGAAGAAAAATAAAGAAGAAGAGGATGATGCACCGCCAAGTAAACCACCGATGCTGAGTGTGCTGGAAAAAAAAGGTTCAGCCATAAACTTGGACGTAGGGCCTCCCCTACATCCAGAGCAAGCGGATGAGTATAAAAAGATTCAGCAAATTTTAATTAGAATGAACAAGCTATGTACTCAGGAATCTCCTATGGTTAAACCTAGAAAGCATGAGCAAAGACTTCTGCGGAACGTTGGGGTTCACACTGTGGTTTTAGATTTGCTACAAGTTCCTTATGATGAAAAAGAAGACATTCGAATGAATGAACTTATGAGGCTAGCACATGAGTTCCTACAAAACTTTTGTTTTGGCAATCAGCAGAACCAAATATTGCTTTATAAGCATCTTGATCTCTTTTTGAATCCAGGGGTAGGTTGACAGTTTCATTTTAACAATCTAGCTAGTAATATGTGTGCTATATTTATAGATACGAGAGGCCCAAACGGTTTGTGCAATATTCCAAGACAATCCTACATTGTGCAATGAAGAAAACGAAAAAGTTATCCAACACTTTGTGCATTGCATTGAGACCCATGGTCGCCATGTACAGTATTTGAAGTTTCTGCAAAAAGTTGTCAAGGCTGATAATCAATTTATTCGCAAGTGTCAAGATATGGTTATGCAAGAGGTATTTTTGTTTAGGCGTTGCTGGGTATTGTCGTCTGTCAACGTATACGTTTTCTTTTTCAGTTAATCAATGCAGGTGAAGATGTACTAGTGTTCTACAACGACAAGGCGTCATTCAATCATTTCATTGAAATGATGCGTTCCGAAAGACACTGTATGGACGAAGGCAGTCCTTTAAAATATCACGTGGAATTGGTAAAACTTTTAGCCTGCTGCACCATGGGTAAAAACGTTTACACCGAGATAAAATGTCACAGTTTATTGCCTTTAGACGACATAGTTGCCATGGTCACCAATCCCGATTGTATCCCAGAAGTAAAAGAAGCATACGTGGGGTTCCTGCATCACTGTTACATAGACACTGAGGTGGAAATGAAAGAAATCTACACAAGCAACCATATGTGGACTTTGTTTGAAAAATCATTTTTGGTGGATATGGCTGACATTGCTACAGCACCTAATGATAGGAAACATCCTGACAAGGCCTTGGAAAATTATGTAACAAATTGTGTTATGAATTTAATCACAACTTTCTTTAAAAGTCCTTTTTCTGATCAAAGTACCACCGTGCAGGTAAGTGATTGACTAGTTCATTTAAGGGGTTTGGCTTCGTTGTTTTCGCATGCTGGGATTTTTAGGTTACATTTTTCTACTTTAGCTATAGATTAGTTCATAATTAATAGTTTTATTATGGACGTTAAGGCGCTGGACTCCAATTTTTATACCAACTTCCAGCGTGGTCACTGACAATGCCGCGCTTCACGGAGGACCGTCGATTTCAGTATAGTTTTGTTTTCTTTAAAAATGGATGCTAACACATTAATTTTAACACTTAGTTTATTACTTATCGACTTATTGCTCGACTTAACCATTTTCGAAGGGATGAAAATGCTTTACACGTGTAGTTCGGTTCCTGTTGATTTCGCGACGAAAATTGAAGATAGTAAATTGGTTGGAAATAAAATTCTCTATAAGATTGTACTTTTAAGAATTTTCAATATTTTTATTATTTATCGAGTTATTGCTCGATTTGACTATTTTCGAAGGGGTTGAAAATGCTTTTCGCCTGCAACTCGGTTCCTGTTGATTACGCTACAAAAAGTGAAGAAAGTAAAATGGTTGGAAATAAAATTCTCTATAATATTGTTCTTTTAAAAATTTTCGATATTTTTATTATTTATCGAGTTATTGCTCGATTTGACTATTTTCGAAGGGGTTGATAATGCTTTTTGCGTGTAGCTCAGTTCCTGTTGATTACGCTACAAAAAGGGAAGATAGTAAAATGGTTGGAAATAA
Source organism: Polydrusus tereticollis (assembly GCA_963920685.1). Taxonomy (NCBI): domain Eukaryota; kingdom Metazoa; phylum Arthropoda; class Insecta; order Coleoptera; family Curculionidae; genus Polydrusus; species Polydrusus tereticollis. The sequence continues at coordinate 1,495,165 of OY987335.1, forward strand.
AATTCTCTATAATATTGTTCTTTTAAGAATTTTCGATATTTTTATTATTTATCGAGTTATTGCTCGATTTGACTATTTTCGAAGGGGTTGATAATGCTTTTTGCGTGTAGCTCAGTTCCTGTTGATTACGCTACAAAAAGTGAAGAGAGTAAAATGGTTGGGAATACAATTCTCTATAATATTGTTCTTTTAAGAATTTTCAATATTTTTATTATTTATCGAGTTGTTGCTCGATTTGACTATTTTCGAAGGGGTCGATAATGCTTTTTGCGCGTAACTCAGTTCCTGTTGATTACGCTACAAGAAGTGAAGATAATAAATTGGTTGGAAATAAAATTCTCTATAATATTGTTCTTTTAGGAATTTTCGATATTTTTATTATTTATCGAGTTGTTGCTCGATTTGACTATTTTCGAAGGGGTTGATAATGCTTTTTGCGTGTAACTCAGTTCCTGTTGATTACGCACAAAAAGTGAAGAGAGTAAAATGGTTGGGAATAAAATTCTCTATAATATCGTACTTTTAAGAATTTTCAATATTTTTATTATTTATCGAGTTATTGCTCGACTTGACCATTTTCGAAGGGGTGAAAATGCTTTACACGTGTAGTTCGGCTCTTGTTGATTTCACGACGAAAAGTGAAGATAGTAAAATGGTTGGGAATAAGATTCTCTATAAAATTGTATTTTTAAGAATTTTCAATATTTTTATTATTTATGGAGTTGTTGCACGATTTGACTATTTTCGAAGGGGTTGAAAATGCTTTTCGCCTGCAACTCGGTTCCTGTTGATTACGCTACAAAAAGTGAATAGAGTAAAATGGTTGGGAATAAAATTCTCTATAATATTGTTCTTTTAAGAATTTTCGATATTTTCATTATTTATCGAGTTGTTGCTCGATTTGACTATGTTTGAAGGGGTTGATAATGCTTTTTGCGTGTAACTCAGTTCCTGTTGATTTCGCTACAAAAAGTGAAGAGAGTAAAATGGTTGGGATTAAATTTCTCTATAATATTGTTCTTTTAAGAATTTTCCATATTTTCATTATTTATCGAGTTGTTGCTCGATTTGACTATGTTTGAAGGGGTTGATAATGCTTTTTGCGTGTAACTCAGTTCCTGTTGATTACGCTACAAAAAGTGAAGAGAGTAAAATGGTTGGGAATAAAATTCTCTATAATATCGTACTTTTAAGAATTTTCAATATTTTTATTATTTATCGAGTTATTGCTCGACTTGACCATTTTCGAAGGGGTGAAAATGCTTTACACGTGTAGTTCGGTTCCTGTTGATTTCACGACAAAAAGTGAAGATAGTAAAATGGTTGGGAATAAGATTCTCTATAAAATTGTACTTTTAAGAATTTTCAATATTTTTATTATTTATGGAGTTGTTGCTCGATTTGACTATTTTCGAAGGGGTTGAAAATGCTTTTCGCCTGCAACTCGGTTCCTGTTGATTACGCTACAAAAAGTGAAGAGAGTAAAATGGTTGGGAATAAAATTCTCTATAATATTGTTCTTTTAAGAATTTTCGATATTTTTATTATTTATCGAGTTGTTGCTCGATTTGACTATTTTCGAAGGGGTGAAAATGCTTTACACGTGTAGTTCGGTTCCTGTTGATTTCACGACGACAAGTGAAGATAGTAAAATCGTTAAAAATAAAATTCTCTATAAGATTGTACTTCTAAGAGTTTTCAATATTTTTATTATTTATCGAGTTGTTGCTCGATTTGACTATTTTCGAAGGGGTTGAAAATGCTTTTCGCCTGCAACTCGGTTCCTGTTGATTTCGCGACAAAAAGTGTAGATAGTAAATTGGTTGGAAATAAAATTCTCTATAATATCGTAGTTTTAAGAATTTTCAATATTTCTATTATTTAATGAGTAATTGCTCGATTCGACCATTTTCGTCCCCAACCCGTTTGATCGGCATCAGATGCATGCAATTTTTCGGTGACCAGAAACGGATTTTGGGGCAAGGGCTGCGGCCCAGGATTGTCCTTCAATTTTATATTCGAAAGTTGGCATACCTAGGTGTGACGTATGTGCCCTACAACGTTTATTGGAGACCAGCGCCTAAAAGTAGTAGGGTCTCACGCATTATAGAGTAGGTTTGGTAAAAAGCTGTCATTATAAAGTAACCATGCTTTCTGGTGTCTGTTTTGGGTATCTTATTAGAAACACCTGCATGAGGCAAGCGTTTATTGGAGCGATTCTACAATGGACGATTACGATCCCTTCACAAATAACACACAACTTAAACAGTCGCCATTCCCTGCTAACGTAAGTAACATACTTTTATCATAGTTTTAATCGGTTTGTTTTGTAACAGTTTCGGGAGGTTTAGAACAAATTGTTAAGGGTGCAAAGCAATGGTCGAACTTTTTGCCCTTTATAATCTGTCGTTGTGAGGACAAGCTAGAAGCTCAAATGAATTAAGAGCAGCATTAAATCTTCTTAAGAGTAAACAAACAATTTTGGGTTTTGCGTCTAACCTAACAGTTTTTTACAAAATTTGGTTGTTCTGATTTGGTCCAAACCTGATCAAATTGACACAAAATAAAGCAAACCCTTTTCCACTGTGAACGGAGCTCAAAGGTTCAAGATTAAGGTTTATCAGGGGTATTGGTAGATAAGCACCTCATTCTTTGCTTTAACACTGCCAAGTTATAAAAACGTGCTTAGCTGGGTTTTTTGTCTGGTATTTTTTTTGCATGTGCTTTAAAAGGGTTTAAGGGGTGTTTCACACGTTTACGTTGGTTTTATAATTTTGTTTACAAAATCATTGTTTTGCAGACAAGGCAGCCGATTTTTGTACAGCTATTGCAATCAGCATTCAGAGTGTCGCAGTGCCTTTGGCTATCAGCATCACAACGCTTTAATGTTGAAAACTGCATTCGTACGCTGTCAGAAGTTGGTTAGTTAAAATTAATATAAATTTCGGTCAGCATCTAAATTTCACTTTGTTTTTAGCTAAGAATAGAGGAATTGCGATTCCTCTAGATTTAGAAAGTCAAGTTGCGCCCATGTTTAATAAGGCTAGTATATTGACAAGGCAAACAAGTAAATGGTTGACTGCCTCCAAAACCCCTAAAATTGAAAGATCACAATCGACGGTAAATATTTATATATGAAATTAACACATGCGAGGAAAAGGTGAAAAGTTTTCGGCCTTTGTGTGTGTGTGTGTTTTGTTGTTGAACTAGATAAACACTGAAATATCGGGTCGTCTAGAATTCTTCGTTTCGAACCGTTCATCGCCAACCAAAATTCACCCAAAGTTGGTAAAGGTTTATAAGGAGTCCGTTCCTTCATTTCAACATGGATGGCTGCATTTAGACGTGATCCTATATCTCTTCAAGATGTTTCACGTCAAAGACCACCTGCACCCATTGGATGAAAACATCGAGAAGATGCACAGTTACAGTAGCAGGCTTAAAAATGAATGTCGGAAAGACAAGGCTCATGGTAATCAGCACGAGCTAAAATCGAAGAGCCAGAGATTAATTATTGTCAATGGTAACCAACTAGAACAAGTCATGAACTACAAGTATCTAGGATGATTAGTAGTAACTGGGACACTACGGGAATCAGAGCAAGGATTGAGCAATCCAAAACTGCCCTTAGTGGAATGAGAAAGGTGCTGTGCTCCAAGGAGCTAAATCTCCCCTTACAGCTACCGCTGCTTCGCACTCTATATTTTCAAACTTATTTTATGGGATGGAAGCTTGGACACTTACTGCGCGAACTGTCAAAATAATTGAAGCAATCGGGATGTGATGCTACAGACGAGTTCTCAGAATATCATGGATTGATAAAGTGCGCAACAGCACAACCCTGGAAAGACACAGAAGTTATGACCGACATAAAACATTGTAAGGTGGCATTCCTCGGCTACGTAAGAAGGAACAGCCCATACAAAATTCTGTAATATATAAAGCAAGATAGAAGGAACAAGAGGTCCGGGCTGCAGAGGGAATTCCTGACTCAAGGCCGCATTATTCAGAAGAGCAGTCGACAAGTTCCAAATGGCAATGATATTAGCCAACGTTGATGAAGGAAAGGGAACAGGAAGAAGACATATCAGAGAACAGATAGAGTACAATTTACATCAAGAACTTAATATGAGAAAGGTCTGTGCTAGATGGGGGCTGCATTTGTTAAATGCTCACCAAAAACCAATTGCAACAATTTTTAAACCGTTTTAAAAAGGTTTCAACCGATCTCTTATTATGGATTAGGCGTGGGTCCAACCCTACACCCCAGGAATGAAACAGCAATTAAAGTAGTTGATGGAATCCGTGACTCTGCATCTAAAGAGGCCAAGTTGATTTTAGCTGCCAATGTTTTGTATATTGATCTCATTGAAAAGAGTTAAAACAATAACTGTCGCATACTATGCATGTTTCCTGAACCAATTGAATGGAATAATTCGTGAGCTGTGCTTAAGAGAAAATAATTTTTCATCGGGATGTAAATTTGTGACTGAAAAATATTTTTAATGAAATTTAAGAGGTAACAGCAGCCTTAGATGGGATTTTGGATGCCTTTCAAAGTCGTACTCCACTGTTGTAAAAAAATTTCACAAAGTGCATTGAACTAAAGGAGGACTACTTACAAAATACATTCATTTTTGACTTAAAAAAGCATTTCTAGTATTTCACTGCCAGCCTGATTACTTTTCACCTTACCCTTACACAAAAATATGGGGACCACTTATATCCCTGTTTAAATATATTACAGTTGATGAGGTTAGACCGAAGTATAATAGAAGGACTACAAGATATAGTGTCGCTTTTGGAAGACCAACTAAAGCCGTTGGTGCAATCCGAACTATCGCTTTTAGTGGACGTTTTATACAGGCCCGAACTTCTATTTCCTGATGGCACTGAATCTAGAAAACGTTGTGAAAGTGGTGGGTTTATCCGAAGGTAATTTAATTTAAACTTTTTTTTATTCAGTACCGATAATGCCTTTGCTTTAGGTTGATAAAACATACGGAGAAGCTTCTAGAGGAAAAGGAAGAGAAGTTATGCGTAAAAGTATTGAAAACTTTAAGAAAGATGATGACTGTGGATCCAGACTATGGAGAGAAGGTTAAATAAAAATCATTTGTTTAGTTCACTAATCGTTTTATCGCCTATTTCATAGACAACTAAAACTGGGCTTAAATTTAATGGTTTTGACTGTGCAGTGTGCATCCAATCATTTTGCTGAATCACATATTCCGCCATTAACAGATTACCATCAACTGACTTTAGCACCTTCAAAACTCTACTTACATTTAAGTGTACCCGGTTAAGTCGAACTTATTTCACTTGTTTCTTTTTTAAATGCTGCTTAGAATGAAAGTCAATCAAGCGACATGGTATAGTATTCTGTTTTTCCTTTTGGTGTGCACCTCTAGGTCTTTTTTGCTTTACGTATTGCTAATGGTCTGTTTAATGTTTTTTTTTTTTTTTTTTATTTAACTCTATAACAATCCCATCACCATTAATGTTTCGAAAAATGCGTCTAAACTTTAGACAAGATTTTAACACCGTATTTATAGGGCGACGTATTAAGGAATAGCTTGCTAGCAAGGTACTTCGGGAAGAATTTTACGCAAAACAGTGAACATGTGAATACTACGAACTATCTAGCACCCATCACTCATGGCCCAGGAGGTAAGTGACCTACAAAAATAGGCATTTCAAAAAGCAGCTGTTGGTAATTTTCTAGCGAAGATAATAAGCAGAGCTAACCAGACACTTCATGAGGTCCAGACCCATTTGGACAAAGAAGGTGCTTCAGATTTGGTAGTAGAACTGGTTATAAAGTCCGTAAACTCCCCTTCCATTTTTGAGGAAGCAGTGGAACTCGGTATAGCGTTACTAGAAGGAGGAAACTCTACAATTCAAAAAAGCATGTTTAACAAGTTGTTAGGTGGAGACCTAAGCCAAGCATTTTTTAAGGTGAGGTAATAAAATAAGGTACCCTCCTCTGATACGCTAAGGATTTATTTTCAGGTGTTTTATGATAAAATGAAGGATTCCCAGTCAGAAATTAAATCGACAGTAAGCGTGAATACTTCAGATATGGCTGCGAAAGCTCACGAAGATAAGCAAGATGGAAAAGAAACAGACAAAATGTCAAAGAAGCAAGGAAAAACGAACGGGATCCTGATAAGTGAGGAATTGAGGGAGGAGTTGACCAGGGCGGCGGAATCCACCTCTCAAGCTTACGCTCACATTAGGAACATGGCGGCGGGAGATGATAATATAGTCTGTTCCAGTGCTGCCAGTGCCTTTGAAGATCTCTTAGCCGAAAAATTGGAGAAGCATCGAGAAAGAGACGAACAGAACGGGCTTTCGCATAAAGTGCTGATCATGCAACCAATACTAAGGTTTTTGCAATTACTGTGTGAAAATCATAATCCCAAGCTTCAGAATCTCTTAAGGAATCAAAATAACAAAACTAACTTCAACTTGGTATCCGAAACGCTTATGTTCTTGGATTGTATATGTGGCTCAACAACCGGAGGCTTAGGACTTTTGGGATTGTACATTAACGAAAATAATGTGGCTCTCATCAATCAAACCTTAGAGACTTTAACCGAATATTGCCAAGGACCTTGCCATGAAAACCAAAACTGTATCGCCACTCACGAGTCTAGTGGACTAGACATTATTACAGCGCTGATATTAAACGACATAAATCCCCTGGGGAAAACTCGTATGGATTTAGTTTTGGAGCTAAAAAACAACGCCTCAAAGTTACTGCTAGCCATCATGGAAAGTCGAGGTGATAGTGAAAATGCTGAAAGAATTCTGTCTAATATGAACCCAAAGCAACTTGTTGAAGTGGCATGCAAGGCTTTTCATCAAGAAACAGCTGAGGATGATGACGATGTTGACGACGCAAGCGTGGAGGATGTTGTTTCCCCTAAAGAAGTCGGACATAACATTTACATCCTTTGCCACCAGCTGGCGCAACACCATAAAGAGTTGGCTAACTTGCTGATACCATCGGACTCTTTGGATCCGAAGGTACAAAAGGCGTTGGAATATTATAATACTCACACAGCACAAATAGAAATAGTTCGTCACGATCGCACATTAGAACAAATTGTATTTCCTATCCCAGAGATCTGCGAGTACATTACAAAAGATACTAAAATTAAAGTGCTCAACACTGCCGAACGAGATGATCAGGGATCTAAGGTTGCTGATTTCTTTGAGAGAACTGATGATATGTTTAATGAGATGAACTGGCAAAAGAAATTAAGAGGTACAAGTACACTTAAAGGTCAATTTTTTCATATTGAGCTTCAATTTTCTATATTTCTAGCACAACCGGTACTATTTTGGGTGAGCAGTTACATGTCCTTATGGAGCAACATTCTCTTCAACTGTGCTGTGTTAATTAATCTCATAGTAGCTTGTTTTTACCCTTTTGAAGACACATTGCCTCGTAAGTTAGTTTCTTTTGACAAATACTTAATGTCTAATAAGCCATTAACCTGAGACTTAATTTGTTTTAGAGATAAGCTCAACAATATCAATATTAATCTGGTTTGCCATGTTGGTGTCATCCGCTATCGTAATAACATTGCCAAGAGAAACTGGCATAAGAACCTTGGTAGCGTCGACAATTCTAAGATTAATATATTCATTAGGACCAGAACCTACCTTATGGTTACTGGGTTCAGTAACCATAGTTTTAAAGGGCATTCATCTAGTCAGCATCATGGGTAATCATGGTACCCTGATAAAGACATATCAGCAAATCCTTACAGATGCCGAGTTAGTTTACCATCTTACTTATTTGGTGTTTTGTATGCTTGGTCTTATGATGCATCCATTCTTTTACTCATTTCTGGTAAGTTAGGTTAGTTTAGGTTAGTTTTTTCAGAGCGTGCGACTCATGATTCATGACTTTTCAGCTATTTGATGTTGTCTACAGGGAAGAAACGTTGCTAAATGTAATAAGATCAGTAACGAGAAACGGACGTTCCATTATTTTAACTGCAGTATTAGCACTAATATTGGTCTATATGTTCTCAATTATTGGCTATATGTTCTTCAGAGATGACTTCCTCGTCAGCGTTCAAAAGAAAGATGGTAACAACTTTATTTCCAATAAAGTCCCTTGTAAACGACAGTTTAATCTATATTTTTAGATGAAACGTGCGAACAAATTTCCCAACTTACTGGAAAACAATATAAGGAGGATGATTCTCATCAGTACTGCGAGCTAATTGATCCAGGAGAAGAAAAAATGGAAAGAGCCTGCGACTCCTTGAGGATGTGCATTATTACTACGTTAAATCAAGGTTTAAGAAACGGAGGGGGCATCGGTGATATTTTAAGAGCACCGAGTAATGAGGTAATGCGCTCTTTTGGACCAAATTAAACTTCCACGCTTTTTAGTTATTAATAACTTTTTACCTGATAAATCAATTTTGGTTCTTTGCTTACAGGGCATTTTGAAAGACGTTCGTGTAGGTAATAAAAAAATGTCGATGTGCCTATTTTTTTTTAGGAATCTCTATTTGTGCCAAGAGTGGTTTATGATCTTCTATTTTTCTTCGTTGTGATTATTATTGTACTTAATCTGATTTTTGGTGTTATCATCGACACTTTTGCCGACCTTAGATCCGAGAAGCAACAAAAGGAATTGATTTTAAAAAACACCTGTTTCATTTGCGGTAAAAACAATAGTCCTACGACAAATTACTATAAAACTTAAAAATCCTTCATTTCCAGGCTTAAACAGATCAGCATTTGATAATAAGACAGTTAGTTTTGAGGAGCACGTTAAAAATGAGCACAACATGTGGCACTACTTGTACTTCATAGTTTTAATTAAGGTGAAAGATCCAACTGAATTTACCGGTCCAGAAAGTTATGTTTACACTCTGGTAAAGTCCCTGAATTTGGACTGGTTTCCAAGACTACGTGCCATGTCTTTAGCTGCTGTTGAAGGAGACGGGGAGCAAATAGAGCTAAGAAGTCTTCAAAACGTTTTGGAGGGTACCCAGATGTTGGTGAAGAATTTATCTCATCAACTAATGGAGCTGAAAGAACAGATGGCTGAACAGAGGAAACAGAAGCATCGTCTGGGATTGTTAAGTTCAGCATCTGCATATTTGCAAACCAACAATTTTACTTAGATAGATTAAAGAATAGTCATTAAAAATTCCTACTAGTCTTTAAATTTAAAGCGTTTTTGATGGGAACTTTATGCAATATCTTGTTGCAATTTTTCGTGTTGAGGCTTATAGACCTTTTTTTCTTTATTTATACAGGGTGTTTGTACAGGGAAAATGCATTGCAAAATTTGAAAACATGAGAAAGTTCATATTAAGATATACAAGGGTGTTTATTAAACATACGGCAAATATTGAAGGCGTTATTCCCTGGACTATTCTAAGAATATTTTTATTCGTGGAATATTCCAGGGAATCACCTCATCAATTTTTGCCGTATGTTTAATAAACACCCTGTATACATCTGCAAATGCTCTCTTTCCGAGGTACAACTATTTTGATTAAAGAAATAATACGCCACTGCTTTTTACAAAATAAGAATTTGTTTCTTGATCGCCAGACCTTTCTTAAAAAAAAAAATTCTCTTGTGTTTTTTATTCTACTAGATTGAAGAGATTTTTTCTTATAATAAATAATTGCTGCCGTTTATGAAACAAATACTTATCTTGGAAAAGAACAGTCGCGTACCATTTCTTTCTTCACAATAATTTTATATATTTTTCTTAACACCCTGTATCTCGGAAAGAAGGCATTTGCGGACCTATGTTAATATGACCTTTTGTTCATGTTGTCATATGTAAAACCATCCCTCCAAATTTCGTAATACATTTTTCGAACACCATGTATACCGGTTGTCCACGAAATCATTGTAGGTACATATATAGGGCCGCCAAAAGATATTTAACTCAAATTTGGGTATCTGTTATGTTTCAGTGGGATCTTAATTATCACCTAAAAACCAAATAAACGTCACTTCCTGTTTTACCGGAAGTTACACCAATTAAAAAAAAAACTACAGGTTAGTTTCAGTTGGTTTTTAGGTAATAATTAAGTAGTATTCAACTCAGACATAACCATAACCCAAACTTAAATCAAATAACGCTGTGTTGTTATGTGCAATGATTTCGTTAACACCCGGTGTATAATATGATGTTTTCTAACCCAGTGCAATGTCCAGTAAAGAATCTCCAGTTTTATGTCTACAATCAAAGAATAATACAGCTACGCAATAGAAAACCCATCTCGTGTTAAACATTTTTCCATGGATGCCAACAAAACAATCATTATTGGCCCAGTATAATTTGCAATCTCCGCGATGTAGGGTCAGATTACAGTGGGTCAACCATACTGTTTATATAGTAGAAAATTTGGCATCCATATATGAAGTCCTATTATTTCCAGCTTTCTTTTGCGGAGCTATAATTTTCGTTGCTACAGCTCTATACTAATATACAGTGTGAGTGCAATATAAAAAAAAAACAGTTGTTTTTAAGAAATCAAAGTATTTCTATATCTTTTGGATCAGTGATCACTCTTGTCTATATTAATATAGAAATGCGATTGCTGTCATTGTTAAAGTGTGATACATTTTGTACTTTTGATCTGTAATGCTCAACTAATCTTTACGAGTTTAAAAAGAGGTAAAATAAATTATGGAAAATATAAAAAATGTTCTAATTATTATTGCATGATTGTAGTTTAATCTATAGTGTAGAAATTACATGATTTACTTTTTAAATGTGTTGTGGTAGTAGGGTTGTTTTATTTATAAGCAATATTTTTGTTGTCCTTTTTAATGTGTACATTTTGTCAAAATAAATTCTATAAATTCGTTTCAAACAGTTCTTTTATTTTACGCCTTGAGTAAATGTTTGCTGTATTATCTTAATAGCTAACAATAACAATATGGCCTATTAGTAATCGAGATAAGGCTTCTGAAGCAATTTGCCCAAATTTAACTTATTTGGTAGTTCTGATCGGTTTTTGAGGGAAACCTCTATGAACTTTTATAACAAAACCTGATTAAAGTGTTCTGTATCAAACGAGGAGTGAAATAAGACATAAGTATGGACTAGTTGTAGAAAAGGCCCATAAACAATTTTAAATTTTTTATTTATAAAAGCATTCCAAATTCCAATGAGTACTAACCAAATTCAAGACCAAATAATCAGTTTTTTTAGTGGTAAGTTGTTAAATAGAATTCTATATGATATAAGTTCCTGGCGTCCCAATAGAGGGCGCGCAAATCGATTGAATATCAAAACAATCTCATTTGAGAAGCTTCTTAGAAACCGACTTCAGATGTCTCCACTTGCCATTAAACAAATCTTATTATAAAAAGCATATGGTTCATTGTCGCCTATCGTATACAGTAAACTGTTTTCGAGCCGGTATTTTGGGTTATAACATCGTAAAAGTTGGTACCTTTGACGAACTTTTTCATTTTTAAATTGAAATCGGATAACCCTGCTTGTAGTGCCGCCAATTTTTAATTTAAACATGTTATAAACTTTTAATTAGTTGTCGGGTAGTTTATTTTTCAATAATACGTGAAAAATGCCGGAACGTTTTAAAGTATCGCGGGCCGAAGAACCTAAACAATATAATAGTTTTAGTGATACACATGAAGATTCAAATAATTTTAGTTATAGTGACCCCACTGAGGAGCAGCGTATCACAGAGAAACTTTTACCGCCCCCGAGTAACGTAAACATAACAGGTAAACAAAAAAACTTTTCTAAAGATGTGTTAAATAAACAGCATGGAATATTGTAAAAGTTTGTACCTGGGGTAATTGAAAGCTTAAAAGCACTCTTCGCCCTTCAAAAGGGTGTCAAGATAGGGGTGAAATATAATAGAGGGTTGGCCGCAGACTGTTCGAGTTCGTGTCATACTTTTATAAACATCAAATTGTTTGACCATTTTAACGATAAAAATTAGAGACTGTTTTAACTAAAAGCTTTTGTTTATAAAATAAAAGTCGGTGTTAATATGTAAAACGCCTACGGAATAGTAAAAATGTTTAAACAACAATTATTATCGGCACAAAGTAATTAAACCGCTCTACAGGCGCTGAAATTTATTTGATACGTGTTCATGTTTATGCAGCTGCAATTTAACTTTTTCTATTATCATAAAATTTCGTGAAAGGTTCAGGTCAAGGCCTAAGTTTATGCGGTTTGCTCAGGTTTAAATAGATAATAATATTAGGTATATAAAAGATGGAAAAGCACTCAATAGTATTTTACTTCCGGTTAAAAGGCGAAACTAGCAATATTTGTACCTGAATATCCGTCCTCTCTGTTTTGTGGGTTCACCATTATTTAGATATATATACAGGGTGTTTCCTAACATCTCTGAAAAAATTAAGGAGGTGAATCCTCACCTTATTTTAAGATGAAAATGTGGTAAGTATAAAAGTTTTTCGCATGTCGCCTCTTTTTTAAAATACAGAGTGTTAAAAAAAAATTTGTTCCATTTCCATGAGCCAGTAAACACCCATGTACACGACCTGCTAAATTGTCTATTACGTGTTGGAAAATTTCGGGACTGGCGCGAATCGTATTAAAGCCATCAATAATACGCAGTCGAAGGTCTTCTTCAGTTTCAATAGGAGTAGTATAAACGAGTTGTTTAAGGTGACCCCAGAAATAAAAATCCAATAGATTCAGATCCGGCGAACGGGGTGGCAATGGGTGAGGTCCTCCTCTACCTATCCAACGAGCAGGATATTGTTGATCTAAATAGTTTATAACACTGCAAAGTGAGGGGGAGCGCCGCCATGCATGAACCACATTAAAGTTCTCGTTCTTAATGGCACTGCTTCCATTAATTCTGGCAATTTATCTCTAAGAAAGTTGTAATAGACATCACCAGTAAGTTGAGTTGGAAAAAAATACGGTCCAACTAAGCTATCTCCAATAATCCCTGCCCAAATATTAAAAGAAAATGTATACCTACTGGTGATGTCTTTCGATGATAGCATGAGGATTATCTTCCGCATAAATATGGTTGTTGTGAAAATTTATGATGCCTTGTCGCAACTCGTTTCCAAATCATGTTTAAAACTTGAGTGACGTCATTAAATTTAGTGGCGAAAAAAAAAGTAAATTAGTGGCTGTCTCAAGTTACCAAATAATAAGTTAGTGTAAAGTGGGACATCTTCAAATTCACAATAAATACTTTAGTTAGAGACGTCATAAAGCATCATGGGTTGCTCAAAAACATAGTGAAAGGTTTTGGCTGCATTAGAAATTTAAATTTAAGGCAATTAAGTAAAACCATCCAGTAGGGAACATAAAAAAACACATTCTTAAGTATAAAGAAACAACGTAAAATTAATTATGCTGACAAAACGAACAACGACGAAAAAAAATATTGTCCCCTACGATATAATTTTTTGTTATTTCTGGGATATCATCAACTGGAAATACGTAGAGGTTTTTATTCTTTTACGAATTTCTCATTTTTAATCGCTTAAGGATTGTCACTGACTAGCTTTTCTAAAATTTTACCAATGAAATATTTAAAGTGTTCTGCTTTTGCCTTCATTGTCCATTAACTTTACTTTGACAAAGGTGTCAACACTGGATGATTGAGGTTGATTCAATGCAAGTTCTTTTAAACCCTCGTCTTTAATGTTATCAAATTCAGATATTACGTCAGATTCAGAATCATGAAAGGAAATTGTATCATCTACTGATGATGTTGATAATTGTGTGCTTTTTATTTGCATTGCTTGGTCCAGGCAGGCTTTCAATTAGTTGATCATTTGCTCAGTCTGCTAGTTGGTCTTCTTCTATGTCTGGCAGAGTAGTAGCATGAGATACTAAATCAGCGACACTTCTTCCCGGTAAAACATTAAGTTTGTTTTTCTTCTTTTTTAATGGGTGCATCTAATTTTGTCTATTCGTCCAGTTTTTCCCATCATTATTATTGGTCTCGATATTTTCTTTGTCTGCAACTAGGTTTCTCTTAGGAAGTATTTTTAAAACCTGACCTTTGTCAAAGGGAATTATTCCTGATCCTCTAAAACCCGAAAGCAGATTTTTCTTTGTTAATTCTGTATCTTTAAGGCAGTTTAAGTTTTAAAAGTCTTGGGAATACGTCGTTAAGAATACATCGTCTGTTTCGTTGCTTCTATTCTCCCAGCGTTTTACGCCATGACAACTTTAGAGACTTAAAATAGGTTTATATAATATATATAAAAGCGCCAAGAAACAATAAAAATTAAACTGATACAACAATTAAACACAATATTAAACTAGATACTCAAAAACTTCAACGTGCACTTTTGTGGACTGCAGTTAAAACAACTCCAATCGATGCTGAAGTTTTAGTCCTTCCAAATCAATGGACTAATATTTTTTTGGTTAAAATTGTATCGGGACAGCCTTATACCTATCAGGTACCTACCTAATTCAAAAATCGGAAAAAACAATCCTATATATCGAAAACCAAGCATGTAAGGACATTTCTGCTTATATATACTGAACCTAAACGCCATCTATTTCTATATTGAACGTCTTCTTATAATTCTCGTTCTTCTATAGAGTTAATAACCATTTGAGTCCTCTTTTGCTATTCGCTGGAGAGCCGTTTCCTGTGAATTCATTAGTGTTCTCACTCATTCCGACTCTAACCAGTATATCTTCCCAATTCTTTGCGTTGTTTTATGTGCAGTATTCTTATTTCACATTCCACCATACCAAGTTAATGCTTCTCTGAATGTTTCTATTCTTTTTTTGGCTACAGTTTGTTCCAAGCCCTCTGCTTCAGTTATATTAGCATCGAACTTGAATTCATCAACTTGGTAAATATATGAGTCTTATTTAATCTTAACCAGAAAATTGGCATCGCCGATCATTCATGATATGTGGTGTAAAGTCGCTTGCACTTATCTATAGTACAAGTTCTATCCCTATCCCTCGTTCTATATGGCATATATCCACTTTGATCTTCACTTACTTTACCGATGCAACCTGCAATATGACTTAAGATTATTATACATAAGTACAATACTTTGAATCTACAGTAACTATCCATATGTATACAAACCACACATTTTATAGATATAATATGTTAATATGTAAGTATTCTATATTCGGAACGTGCCATAAAAAAAGTCCATCTTAACGTGAGTATAATAACATTCTGCTGGTTATATTACAATTGATTTACCAGAGTTCCTAAAGACTAATTATTTTTAGCTATGCATATAAATGGGTATAAAGACCCATTAACCTTGACCTACCAGAAATAAACAGTTAGAAGTTATCAGTGTTATCACGAACGACAAAATATCACAAACCGAGTTGCGGGCAAACATATAAAAGCTCCATTGTTGGATTTAGTATTCTGAAATATACAGAAATACATATATAGTTTATCTAAAGCTTGGGCAATTGAGAAATGTTCACACCAGGAGTTTTGACTTTATTTTGCGTAAACTGTAGATATATTCCAATAAGGCAATATACAGTGTGTGTTCAAGAAAGTGTAAAATCATTCTGATTTTTTACGAAAATTACGGATTTGAGTGGAAAA
The DNA here is from genome assembly GCA_963920685.1 of Polydrusus tereticollis. Classification (NCBI taxonomy): domain Eukaryota; kingdom Metazoa; phylum Arthropoda; class Insecta; order Coleoptera; family Curculionidae; genus Polydrusus; species Polydrusus tereticollis. The sequence continues at coordinate 1,510,746 of OY987335.1, forward strand.
GCTAATATTTATTATTTTGGTTGTAAAGCGTCGTCATTGTTAATTCTTTTTTATGAAGCTACTTGACGTCCCCTCTTTTAAATCTAAATTAAAATGTAAGGCGAAAAAAACGTATTAAGGGATTTACGGAATTTTTTTTCTCCCTATAAAGGTAGTAAAGAGGTCGAAACACTTTATAAATGAGTATTAAAAAAGTGATTTAAGGAGTTTCATTAAAGCTGCTGCGCCAGAAAATAAATCTTGCTGATTGTGTTTAAGAATAAATAAGCAGGAAGAAAACAGTGGATACCTATCTGTCCGAAATTGAAACAAATTACTAATAAAACCACGTTTTATAAAAAAAACAAAGTTATGTCTTCAACTAATTGAAATAAGCGGTTTATATATCATATTTAAAGAAGTTGTTAACTTAGACAATATATACGATATACAGTCGGTTCTAACTACACATGGAACGGACCAAGTTATTGTGCATTGTGCCAGACATGTTGTTGGGAACCTCCGAATGGAACACAACGACAAAGTTAGGGCTGCCAGACCTCCCGATTTCTCATGTACCCTCCCGCCTTTTAAACAAATTCATCAAAGTCCCGCGTTCATTATATTTAGTGAAATGTGAAAGAGTCTACAAGTCAGGGATGTTAATGTAGCAATAATTAAAGTAATTATGTAGCAGCTTAAATTATTTATAATTAGTTGTGATCAGATTCTCCGGACATAGGTTTATAGGAATTTATTTTCATATTTTTAAGCAAGGAAACTCATCCTGAATTTTTGTAACACCCTGTATAGTTTAAAAACCAAAAAATAATACTTTTATGTCGATTTTCATTAGTTTTATTTGTATTTTCACACTGTTGCCGTCCGTCTTGCCTTATCGAATATGTTATTATTTTTGCCTTTTGAGAAGCAATTTTCATCAACCAAAAAGATTGTGACACCCTTAAAAAACGCCCGTTTCATCCCTAGTCCTTACGAATTTAGAAAAGTTTAAACCATCAGCTTGATCCTCAGTACTTATCTGTAAATTATAAATATTTACTTTCATCATTCAACATTATTTAGAGATACATTGCGGTTTGCTTTAATTACTGGAATTACTTGGTTAGAATAAATTACAATATAATTAAAAATATTGGAATTTAGTTACAAAATAACTCATAAAACTGTCACAATAGATTTACTTGCATATTTGATGCATACGTGATTTGCTTTTAATAATTTAAAAATATATGACTGGAAAAATACTTAAACAAACTCGTATGTCCTTTAGGTATACATACTATTACATAATAATTTCATACATTTATACTATACACCATAAGTTAATTTGCCCAGCTACTTTAAATATTCCTACGTTCCGATACTGTGTGTGCTTCTTGGGGTCATTTTAAGAAAAAAACTTCTGAACTGAACGTAAAGCTCGACACATCTATCTGTAGCTACCGAAAGAAGGCGGACAAAAACCTTTAGCGGTTTACGTTGTTGCCACATACCGTAACTTAATTATAATTTAATATTTATTAGCATGGAATGCCTGGAATTAAATGTATTCATTGAAAATTAGCAATAATATTTATACCTACAAATGTTTTTCACGATTTGCAAACGGATTGGAGAACTATTACAGTCGCAGCGTTATTTTTATCGTGTTTTTGTTTTTTTCTTGAGATCCAGCACAAAACCAGTTAAATAAGACAGTTACTTGTGAATGATATTAGGGTGTCCACAAATTAAATGCAGTTTTCAAGTTCGATCGAATTTAACTAAAATTTCAGCAGAACATAAGTTCATATGAAGTATTTTTCTTAAAATGGCCCCAAGAATCACTACCTGAAATATTAACATATCATTAAAGAACACCTTGTATACTACAGGAGATTATGTCTTTGAAATCAACAAAAAAAGAAAACGATAGAGCGACAACACATACAAAATAATATTTACATACTTAAGTAAATTCAAACATAAGTAACGAAGGGGTGAATAAGATATTTTGGATTTTGGACTTGTTGCCAACAAACAACTTTTAACTTTCATAGAGACAACACTAGTGGTATAGGTAATATGAATGATTAGGATTTTTTTTTTGGTATTTTCCTGCTTTTCTGAAACTTTTTAAATAATATCTTTGTCATGTCTATAACGTAAATGGACAGCAGTAACTTCTTTCTATGTAGGTACATTAACCTGAAATTGTTTTAATTTTTTTTTATCTCATTAAGCTGTTGCCAGTCGAAAGTTATTTATAACTTGTTTATTTTTAAGGGCGCCCACAAACTTTCCTTAAAGAAAAAAGCAATTTGCTGTAAGACAAGTTAACCGTGAATAAATAATAAAGCAAATGAACGCGCATATTTACTACAAATTAACATCAATTTAAGCAGCAAATTAAAAATTAACTTTTGTTGACCAAAATAGGTCGCTATTGCTTATTATGTTGCGTAACTTACCGCCCAATGCACAAACATATATGCGGTACTTACAATTATTGAGGGTTCTTGAAGTGAGATTTTTATTTCAAAAATCCCCAGAGCTTTAGCTTAAAGGACTTTGTGTTGTTTTAAAGTCAAATGGTTCCGTTCTCTTTGAGATCAGATTGTGGAGATCAGGTCTCGCTTTCGGGCAATTTCTCTAGAAAATAGAATAACTATGTCAGACTTGCTAACCCTTCAGAAAATATTTAAAAACACCTCAAGGTATTCTGTAAAGACATTCTTAATTGTTAACCTATACCTACTACCATTATTATACGTAAATAGCGCGAAATAAACGACAGACACACGCAGCCCTCGTCTGCCGGCTGAAATTTCCGCAGCCCTCAGTAGCTTTAAAATTGCATGTAGCGAGCCGCACGATCTGGCGCTTGTTACGTGTAAACTTATGGCTGGAAAAAGTTGAGCCCTCATAAGGCTTTATTCCGTTGGGAAAATCGCCGACGTAGAGTGGTCGCCAGGGACGGACTTCCAAATTATGATTGTTACAAATATAAAAGAACCGAGTTGAAGCAAAATATGGACAATAACTAATATATTTATAAATAGGGATGTACATTTTATTTAGCCGTTGTCGTTGTATTGGGGGGCTGCAGCCCTTACGGAAGAGCCGGCACTGTTGATATCAAAATCTGGAATAAGCATCGCCGACGTCGGGTCTTCTTTTAAGTAAAACATGTGGGATGATATATTAAGATTGACGTAAAGACGTTCTGGTAAACAAAAAGGAAAAATAAATTAAGTTTAAATAGGATTGCAAAGATACACCTTCCATCAGAGTTGTTTTGATGTGAATCCGGGCTATATACTTTATTACTTTTAAAGCTAGATTTTCTTCAGGGCAATCGACATGACATTGGCTGCGATTTGCTTGCCAAGATTTTTGACAATGGAAGTGACAATAAACCATTGTACCTTATTTATTGAACTTGGAAACATATAACGTGCGTTAACGGTCGTCACGACGAACTTCGCGAATTTCTTTACGAATAGTTTCCGTATTATATTATGAAAATCTCGCGACTTTATGACTATGGTCATAAGGAAAATGTAGGTGTAGATAATACCCGCTTAAAATATTGAAGTTTTCATTGTGAAGAGTTGCCTAATAATATCATAAAATTATATACTATATCTAACTCCTCGTATTTTAGGGCTCCGGTCATAGAGGTACAAGCTTCTACTAGAATATAACCTGTACAACTTTTAATCAAAAAAATATTTAATATAGCACGGGTTTGGAAACTTTAGGAGCAACATTTCAATACCATTATTAAGCTGTAAGCAGAGACGTCTTATTTACTTCAAAAGTTAAAAGTTGGGTTAATTAAATAAGATATAAAGACAGGGTAGAAATAAACGTACATTTTCAACGCTATTCAAATGAGATAAAAGAAATTTTTAGAATTCCATCGCGGTCAGAGTTCCATGGAAAATTCCATTTTCACGAAAATATCTTATTTTCTAGCTCGAGCTTTGTTGCCATTTTTTTTTGTATTATCGTTGCATTTTCAGAGTTGAAAACAATAAGTTCTAAAATCAGTTTAGAAGCTGACACTAAAAATAACTTACTAATAACACTAGCATCCTGTATAAATAAAGGAATAAAGAAGTAACTAGGTACATTAGGAATATGACCCACCTATAAATATGGCCTAAATTCCGAGCGATAATTATTTTAATAAAAATATATTTTGTTATCATATGCAAATTAATTTATTAAATTAAAATATCTTGTTAAAATAGCCATTTATTTTTGCTAAATTAATATGATTTGGAAGCGGTTTACTTGGAAATTAATATGTTTGCATATAGCACCGAGGCAAATAAATTTTAGAATTCATCTCATTTTCTATAAAATAAAGTCTCTAAAATATCCAAGATAAGAACTTATAGTTGTTCTTATAAAATGATTGATGGGTTTAATTAGTATTGTTAAAATTAAACTTTTACGGGCGGTTTAAAACTTAATCGAAAACAACTTAATTATTTTTTGTACACGCTCCCTTATTTAAAGGTCACTGTTATATATTGTTGAGGCTAAAATGTTGTTATAAGTAATGAAAAGCACCCCTCGTTATATCAAAATTTGTCTGCAAAACTTGAATTTCGAATTTTAAGGAAATTTAGACACGACATTGAAACTTTAGAAATGAGATGATTTTCCATTGTTATATTTTCAGTAGATTGCTACATTTTGCATTTAAAATTATGCGGGTTTGTTGAGATATGAAAAATTATTCTTAAATTAGGACAAATTTTGATTCAACAATCGACAAGTGTCTGGAATCAAATGAACAAGAAAATAAAGAGTTCAATATAATGACAAGTCCCTGATGAAAAATGAAGTTTATTCGTTTATCCTCAGTCACGTTATAACTTTAACTTCTATCGATTAATATTTAATTGCTGAAGCTCATATTCCCTGTCGCATTATTATAGGGATGGGGTAGTACGGTAGATCGATATATTATCTACATATGTATCAATTTCGAAAACGTATCGACATGTCTCTTTCGGTACCACTAAAATAATTATAATATACAGTACGGACATAAAGTCTGAGTACCTGGAAAAATATCGATATTGTTATTAAAAAATTCGTCACCCTCGCCAAGTCGATTTTTAAAATTAACTTACCATTCCTATGCAATACCCAACTAGCAAATTAAATTTTATAAAGGTAGTATAAACTGCTATACAATAAATTTTATAGAAGCTCAAAATTCCTATAACGTGGTTTAATACTCTTATACGATATTTATAGGATCAAAAAGGGTTCACTTTTATAAAACATTTTGATGCTATAAGAGTTAAATAGAAGTTGTGTACCACATTTTTGAAGACATTTAATGTTGTGGGTTTGCTGGATCAGGATATAAGTTTGTCAAAGTTGGCAAGCCATTATTTTGGAGCAGTGCTAAATAATTATCGTTATTTAAATTGCCATTAATGAAAAAGGGACCTATGATATGATCTCCAACAATTCCTGCCCAAACATGAACCTTTTCAGGATATGGCGTATGTTCTTCTCTCATCCAGTGAGGATTTTCCCTAGACCAATGGCGGCAATTCTGGCGATTAGCATGACCGTGAAGTGTAAAGGTGCACTCATCAGAAAACAAAACATGTTCTAATTGGATCACATTGTTATCTAACATTGCCATCATTTGTTCACAAAAATACGTTCTCCTATCAAAATCGTGTTCCATGAGCTCATGAGTAGGTATCATTTTATAGGGATACATTTTGTTTTCTTGTAATGTTCGAATAATCGATGAATCCCAAACATCAATAATTGGGGCTGTTTTTCGACTAGAAGTATGTGAGTTTTCCTGAAACTCAAACATAATATCTAATTTGGTATCATCACTTATTGCATTGGCAGCTACTTTTTTTATCTGCTTTACATGTCCAAGCTGGGGAAACTGTTTTTCTATTTTACTAATTGTTCCTTGAGTTATAGGCGGCAAATTTGGAAATTTTTCATGAAATAAGCGAGCAACTTCCATTTGTGTCCGTGTTTTATCTCCATAACCAATCATTTGTAGAATTGTTATTTTGTGCATTTGTGTTAAATAAGCCATTTTTCTGATATGCAGTTAAGGAAACTCAAATGACTATAACACTGACAACTACTGTCATGCAGACAGACAACAATTTGCTAAGGTCAGGCGTTTTAAACAAAAGTATATAAACATAACTATTTATACCTTTTTTTAATTTCATATCAGTAAATACATTTTAACATCAATTTTCAACATTTCCTACATTAATGCTTTTTTTTGTTTTTTACATTATCAAGAAATAAACAGTATTAATTACTTATTGGTTTTTTAGTGTGTTGTTAATTTTTGCAATAAATCTGAAAACACTTAATATTTCCGAAACAGTTGAAGATAGGTATAGGATATTGTACATGAAATATGTCTAAAGTTTTCTGAAGAATCCAAGAATTAAATAATATAATGGGTGTTGCATTTAAAATAAGAAAGTTCGTATTGGCCACTGTTATATGACACACCCTGTATAAAAAGTTTTTATTGAAAATATGCGCAACTAGAAATAACAAATGCAGTCTGATAATATAGCAATTTAAATCGTATTATAATACTTTTATAAAATTCTCAAACCAACAAGAATCATTTGTTCTATATTAAAAGTAGTAAGAGCCGTTATAAGACTAATTGATGCAAGTATTTTTCTTTAGGAATAAAATTATCGCAACGATATGCGCTACAAAATAAAACTATTCCCACTCGATAATTACAAAATAATTTGCTTCTTTTAAAGTTCGACTTTGCTAGTTGGGTAGGAACGTACATTTTCCCTAATTACTCTGCATATAGTAATTTGCTTGCTATGTAGCTTAGCCTCGTCGTTTAACTCTTACACAAATTGCTTATTTCAACAAAAATATAAACTTTTATAATATAGGTAGGTATCTATTATTGTCATTCTTGTTAGCGAAACCACAGGTAATCAACCTAAACCACAGCTTTTTAATGCGTTGTGCATATTATGTATTTTATATTGCGGTCTTATATCTACATAATTAAATTAACATTGCAAAAAACATCTTTGCGCGAGTTTACCTTGAGGAATAAGAAACAAAATATTTTGAGAAAGGTAAAACAAAATAGCTGGAGAAATTTTTATCGGGATTCTGGTAATGAATATTACCCGTAATTTTAATATTTAAACTCGTAATTTATTCTGCGTCCAAAAATAATCAAATAAAGCTTAAAATGTTGAAAAAGCTGACAGAGCTTTTAGGAAAATATCATTTTATTAAATATAACTTCAAACGAAAACAGTTTTTAAAAATGAAGTTTTCCTGGAAACATTAAATACCTTATTAGGACCATTTTAAATATTTGCCCTTTAGCTATAAAATCGTTTAAGGAAATTAATTTTTTTCTTGCAAGTCGTAAATTCCTTACAGTAGAAAGGAAAACTGGGAATAAGCCATCCGGTACTGTAGTTGTGCTTGGATGAATAGTAAACTTCTCGAACTGTTAGCATTAACTGGTCCTCAGGAGAATTTACGACTAAATAGACGTATTTGACGACATATTAACTTTGGGTTATTAACACAGATCATGACGGGGTGTGCCTGAGCATGGATTAAGTTTTCATGTGTTTTAATGAGCACAACGTTTTCATCGTTAGCAGAATCTTCGGCGTAAGCTTTATGAGTTTTGTTTATAGCTTTTATAGGTTACTGGGTCAAAATCCGTATTACTCCACTGTGGCTGTAAGCTGTTTGTATTCTTGTTACTTTTGTTTATTTTAATCTCACCGTAAACAATAACTGCTGCCATAGATTATTCTTATTTTCCTCAAAGACAATTTGCTCAAGATAAACAGTTTAGACAGGAATGATCAAAGAGGTTTTTCACCTACACGTTTTAACCTTCTTTTTCCTTTGCCATTTTGTGGGAAATCTCTGGTCCGGACTCATTAATTAATTTAATGAAAAAGGAAGCAAAAAATTCCAGGACACCCCATTTTTTGCCGTCTTCCAGAGCAAAAACTAAATTAAGTGATCACAAGGCAAAGCTTCAATTAAGTTTTTCCATTATGCAAACACAATGGAATATTAACCGTTAAATATATGTTTCCAGTAGCATTCACTCGACTTCCATTCGGAATGTTTTGTGAATTTCTAGCCAGGTATTTACAATTCAAGAGAAAAATCAATTTGCCCGTACTTTGCTTTAGTGAATATTTTACGGGAATTAACTATTCATTCCAGTTGTAGTTGATTTTACAGAGACTTGCTCAAGTACACTAAATTTCAAAAGAGAATGGAAGTCTAGTTTCTTTCGTCATTAAATAGTCTAGGAATAGAGCTGAAATGACTTACTGAAACAAGTCGAATATTTATAACTTGAATTCACTCACATCCACGAAAATTGCAGAACAAGGTTTTTTCTCTAATAACTTTTTTATAGTGTTTATTTCGAAATCCAAAGTAATGTGTTGGAATTAGTTTAAATTAGTTAAAATATACATTTCTAGTTAAAGCTCACCTATCCTGTATACAGTATGTCCACGGATGGGGTTTACAAGAGGACAACTGGACTAAAAATTGAAAGATACGAAAAAAAGTCACTCTTAATAAACGTTTTTGCTTGTCTAGAAAATACGATTCATCATAAGAAACTTCAATTTTTTTTATACAGGGTGGGTAAAAACTGCAAAAATGTTATTTTGCTTAAGAGTAAACATAATTTTGTTTTGAAAGATACGAAAAAAAGTCACTCTTAATAAACGTTTTTACTTGAATAATGAATAGGTGATACTTGTTGTCAATGTCTTTATTTAATGAAGTAATTATAATAATAATAATAATAATACGAACTTTTTTATTAACGTGAAAAGAATACGATAACGATTTCATAATTCAAAAGCTCCACACCCATACTCGACACATTTTTCTAATTGCTTTCTCAAATAAGTGAAAGAATTTCTGATTCTTCCTGAGATATCGATTGGACATGGACAGCCTGGATAATTCTGCCCTTCAGCACTTCAATATAATTTGGTACTGCGGTAGCAAAAACAATTTGTTTTAAACGGCCCCATAAAAACATATCCGCCAAGGTTAAGTCGGGGCTTCTTGGGGGCCACAAAACTGGGCCATTCCTGCCAATCCAGCTTGGACCAAATCTGCGGTCAAGCCATTCTCTAACCTCACGAGCGAAATGGGCTGGACAACCATCTTGCTGAAAATACATATTTTGTCGAAAATTTAATGGTAGATTTTCGAGTTTATCATTGAAAAATGTATCCAGCATTTCTAAATATGATAATCTATTGCACGTGTTATCAAAGAAATATGGCCCTATGATGCCATGGATGGATATCGCGCACCACACGTTCACTTTTGTGAAATATTGTCTTCTCGTCATAATTCTGAATTCGGGATTTTTTAAAGACCAGTACCTAACGTGCTGGGTTGCAACGGTTCCATTGGTAGAAAATCTACTTTCATCAGAAAACATGATATATTTATAAAAATCAACATTTCCACTTAAAATTTTGTCTCCTGTCCACAAGCAAAAATCAAGTCGTTTCGCGTCATCTTCCTCTTCCAATCTTTGATTAAAGTGCGGTTTATACGGATACGATTTATTTGCTTTGAGGATCTTCTGAATTTTTTTCACAACTTCCAACTGAGTAACACGATTTCTAAGGGACGTCATAGGATTTTCTTCAACAGATTGAAGAACTAAGACTGTAACAGCATCATCATGGTCGTATTTCTTCTTTTTTTTTTTTTGAGATCCAAAACCGAACCAGTTCTCTGGTTTTTTTTTATTAACTTGCAGATTGTCATCCTAGTTATTGGGATTCCTACAAATTTCTCGGTAAATTGTTCCATGACGTTGCGGTATGAAACTTGACCATCCCCATAACATTGTATTATAAAAACTCTTTGTTCAGTAGATATAATTTCCACTTAAATAATAACTTCATTAAATAAAGACATTGACAACAAGTACCTATCACCTTAAGAGTCGTTATTATTTTAACTAGGTTCACCAGTCAGAGGTTTGCCAGCGAATACTTTTTGGGAAATAATTTTTACATAGGTAAACCTTTTAATGAATTGTTCTACTTCGGTTTGTTGTGTAGAAAACACATTCATTAGGAGTGTATTTTTTTCGTATCTTTCAAAATAAAGTATGTTTACTCTTAAGCAAAATAACATTTTTGCAGTTTTTACCCACCCTGTATAAAAAAATTGAAGTTTCTTATGGTGAATCGTATTTTCTAGACAAGCAAAAACGTTTATTAAGAGTGACTTTTTTTCGTATCTTTCAATTTTTAGTCCATTTGTCCTCTTGTAAACCCCATCCTTGGACATACTATACATATACAGGGTGTCCGGTAAGTATATGGCATTCTCTCGGGCTCGGGAGCGTATACCGGAGGCCAAAATAACCCTAATTTGTCATAGAAAAAAATTCCTAAAGCACTATGTAACATTTAATGAAATTTTAATATTTTATGAAGGCCATAAAGATTCATAAAACCATACTACAGTTTTACATCGTCAGGGAAGCCAGGAACGGACTTGCCACCACACTCGTTAGGCCATTATTTTGACAGGTGTCATTTTAGAGAGCTGAAAACTGATTTTTTAAATACTCTGGTCATTCCTCTTTAAAAAAAGGTACTCTACATTTGCTTCGAAGAAAATAAATTTTTTCTATACACGTTTAAGCATTGACTTTCGAAATTTAGTTAATAATCAAGCATTAATGCTCACATGCATCTAACTTATGGAGTATTATGGACAAGCACTTGACAATTGTGCGGATGCAATAAGAATTTATTCTGATACATTCCAAATCGAAGTGTGCCGCATAAAGGAACCATTGAAAGGGTTGACATTTCGGAAAATACTTATGTATACGCAAGAATGTTAAAAAAGTGAAAGATTTGCTTGTTCTTGTTTAGGTAGGTACTTCAGCAGAGTTTCGACCTGACTTCCTTGACGATGTAAAACATCTACTGTAGTATGGTTTTACGAGTCTTTATAGCCTTCATACAATATTAGAATTTCATTAAATTCTCTCCGTTACTTTAGGTTTTACTTTAATAACAAATTAAGGTTATTTGACGTTCTCTGTACGCTCCCGAAAGTATTAGCGGACACCCTGTACATTTGTGTTGCGTTAAAAGGTCAAATAATCGCAAAAAACATTTATGTTCCTGTTTTCTGGGGCTGTAAAACATTTTATAGACTACTAAAATCCATGTTTATATTTTCTTTGTTTCCAGATAGCGTTGGTTAAAAATAAGCCTATCGATTGGAGGCAACAATTTTATTTCAAAATCAAGGGTAAGACTTCGGCTAACTATTTATTTTCCCAGCGTTATAATTAATTTATTTTCTTCAAAAAGTTCAAGGTAGGCAGAAGCAATGTGATTGGGTCAAGGAATATTCTTCAATTTCTATTGGTTCCGTATACAGAAGCTTGTGCCGCAGTGGCTCTTTGTTGGTTTTTTCTTTTGCTGCTTCATTAAACTAATTCGTTTTAATGGACTTTTTTATACTATACTCTATTTAATTAGGCCCAATAAGATAATGGTTAAAGTATTAATATCTGTTATTAATTAAAATTCATGGCCATATCCGAAAAGTAATTTAGGGGGCGGGCTGTGTGTCCCCTATGACATAGAAGGAGGAATATATAAAAATCACATTGCTTATCATTCTTGATTAATTTGTATATCTTATCAGGACATAGGCGTAGCCAGGTTGGAGCTCAAACCCCGAAATGCAGAAAATAAGTAATGACAAACGATATAACCATAAAAAAATAATTGACCATTCAATAGTGACTAGAGCAGTGAGTCGAATAGAACTCTATATACCATTTCAACATTTTAGCGTCACGCAAAGACATTTGAACTATATAGGTCCTATTATAATTAATATTATCCCTAAAGTGTTGTGTAACAAAGGAATGAAACATTCTGATAAACTTCGAATCAAGGAATGGCTGATTGGCAACTTCCATATTTTGTCTGCAAGAATCTCCTGGCTTTAGGACCATCTAAAGATAGGAAAAGAGAGAAAAATATTTTTTTTTTCTTTTTTCTTTGTTTTTCTTTTGTTATGTTATTTGATACTCTTTTATGCTGTTTTACTCTACCTACTACTAGTAGTGATATAAGATAATATGTAGATATTAAAAGAACGTTTAATTTTCTGTATATCATTTGGGAAACACACACATTTCTTCGGATACACGTTGTTTCCTAAGTGATGTATACATTGTTGTAATTGTATTGGATTTGTGAAATTTGAAATTTTATGCTTCCAGAAATTAATAAAAAAATATTTAACAGTCAAAATTTAACTATCAATCCAATCAAACCCTCCCTTTCTACATCCCTGGATTAGGGTGTGTATTTTTAGTTTTTGATTATTTGATTATATACGCAATGAATTAGCAAAGATATGTTCTGAATTATCTACTTGTGTGTTTGTTGGCGTCTCAATATAAACAAGGGTGCAAAAAGGGTAAAAGATGCCATATTTTAATATTTAATGTTAATCTGCTTATTTTAGAACACTTTATAAATAAAAGGCACGCTATCGATGACTAAAATTTTCTCAAACTGAATTTGGCTTTTTAATTAAGTCAGAGTTCGGGTTTTGCTTGAGTTTTATTATACAGATCCTCGTATAGATCGGGATACTTTCAATTACTTATCTGAAAGATGAATATTTTGACTTTATGGATCTTTCGTATAATATTATAGGGTATTCTTCCTTATATTAATTGATATCTTAACATTTTTAATGAAACAGGTTAAGAGATTGGAATTAGACATTAAGAATGATCCTAAAACATATTGGTATTTTGTTAAAAGTAAATGGGAATTGAAGACTCTTCCCAGTAACACGACTTACAAACTTACAAATGCCGATACAACCTTAGATATTCTAAACGCGTTTGCCGATTTTTTTTTTAAGTCTGTTTCACCAACCAGCGTAGCCGATGTAAACAACCAAAGTATAAATACCCATGTTACACCCATTATTAATCTTAAATTCTTTATGGGACAAGAGGTCATCACTGCTATAAAAAAGTTAAAACCTAACTTTACGGCAGGTCCGGATTTTGTTCCTGCGTTTTTGGTGAAGTACTGTAGATTTGTTCTTGTGGAACCACTTCTAAAAATAGTTAATCTTTGTCTTAAAATGGGAAATTTCCCCACAATATGGAGTACATGAAAGATTTATCCGAATTATAAAAATGGGAACAAATCAGAGGTAGGTAACTAATTATTATAGACCTGTGTCAATAATCTGTAATTTTTGTAAGTATTTGAATTCCTTCTGTACAATTTATCATGAAATTTAATATCTGAAGCCCAACATGGTGTCTATGAAGGTAGATCAACAACTACAAATTTAATGATTGTTACTCAGGATGTAGCGGAGGCTATAGATGATGGTTCTCAAATAGACGTAATTTACCTAGATTTTACGAAAGCATTTGACAGGTTTGACCATCGACTCTTACTTAATAAACTATCTAATTTTGGATTTTCTACATCATTGACTGCTTTATTTTATTCATACTTATAATATAACTCTAACCTTTTTATTAATGACATCCAGACAATCCATTTATTCTTATTCGGCACAAAGCACAAAACAACAACAAGAAGAAAATACAAATTTACAAATACAAATAAGCAACGAACCACATGACCTTCAAATTGCGTCTTCATTGGTCGTAACGATCTTTCCAAACTCTGAACATAAAAATCTCGAACTACCCGGGAACTTTTCGAAACTATCGACGACAAGAGTTTATAAATTGAACTGAGTGTTCCCTTAAGTTTAAATTGAACTCTTATTTACAACGCCAACTGAACCTCAGCTTTGCAAATTTTTTGAGCTTATAAATCCAGCTTTACTACAAATGTTATGACTTTGGCAGTTATCCTCGATGATAAGCATAATTTCTTATCAATTAATGAGTAAGAAATATCCATGGCCGGACATCCGTCTAATTATTGATTTATATTGAAATAGATTAATATTAATTACCCTATAACAGAGCCATAAAGTTTTCTTGCTATCTGTTCAATGAATGCTAAATTTTAGAGGTTCAATATTTAAACCACAGTTACCACTTGATGTTAGATATGGATATTTTCTATATTTTGTGCGGTGCATAGCAAATGTTGTAAGGTGATATTACTGATGCCCCCACAAGGACATGTGATCGTTTGGGGTAAGAATTTTCAAATAAAAAAAAGTAAATTGATTTACGATGCCATAAATATATTTTATACCTATAACAATATTATATATCCACAATAAAAATAAATTGTAAAATATTTAAATAAACATTAAGCTTTTGCAAAGCTGATAAGGATATGTTTTTAATGTTATGTCACAGTATGCGTTTAATATTGACAATAATTACTGGTCCCTAAAAATAAATTGAGTCACTGGCAACTTTAAATTGGTGTAATTGACAATCAGTATTAATATCTAAAAGTTGACATCTGTTCTCTTTTTCAACATACTAACGCAATCAGCGACAAACCCGCTTTGTAAAATACTAAAGGCTCGCATTTTGCTACCATGCTCTGCGAAAAAATCAAAGTGCCAACTTTTTCGATACTTTAGATCGTATTTGTTGATTGATTTCATATTTAAAGTTAATGAAACACTACCTAATGGAAAGAAAAATATTTTCATTTTTACGTGCATGCCTGATATAATAAACATGGTGGTGTCCATTTAACTTAAGACATCTAATGAGTATATCGAAAACAATGTCTGTTAAAACAAACTGTTTTATACACTGAAAAAAAGATTTAATTTTATTGGGAATTTTGGTTGTTAAAATTTATTTCAGACAAACACGTAATATTAGTATCTCGCCTGGCTTATTACTGAATGCAAACGACGAAGAAGATGGTCACGTGACCACTGCATCATAAAACTTTTATTCGGGCAACCACATTTTTAATATGGGAATTAAATTATGATTTTGGTAACTGTAGATGGAGGAACTGTACGAAGAATAAAAGTTTAATACTATTATTTTTGCATCTAATGTTTGAAGGAATTATTATTTTATTGTAATAATGAAGCCTCAATAAAAGAAATTTCGTAGAAAACTAAATTAGCAAAATTTAATCGACCCAATAAAATTTCGTTTAAGTTAAGAAAATATTCGGCAATTAAATAATTTTTTTTCGGTTAATATCTTCCCTGCAATATATTTCACTTCATTAAATATAAGCTGTATTACCACAAGAAACAGCTCACACCACGGATTTTAAAATACAATGCTTGGCCAACAAAGCAGTTTAATTTTGATTTCACTCTCAGTAAGCCATGCTATTTTTGATACCAATTTTCCGAAAATGACCTATTATACTCCCCTTATCTCTCGTGTTAATTAAGTTAAATATTTTAGGGGTATCGACTATCGTTTTTTAATTTAATTTGTTCGTCGAATGACGAACATTCACATTTTAAACTTAAAATATATTTAACATATTACTATGTATTATGTATTATGAAACTTTGTACTCTAGTCACTTGCTGAGACCTTAGAAAATAAGGATTAACCAGATGTTACAAAGTACAATTATGCATATTTTGACTAACACAGTTAGTCCTAAAATACAAACTCAGATTGCAGAAACTACCGGAAGGGAAGGAAACGAATGAATTATGTTTCCAATTATATAAGGTATCAGCAAGTGACCAGAGAACAAGGTTTCTCTCATATAGACATATTTATATGTCATATTACGATTTCCACTTGTCAAGTAGTATTTATTTGCTATAGTTAAAGTATATTGAATAAGATCACTTTTTACCTCAGTTTTAACTTGGTTTTCCACCCCCAATTTTTTTGGTTGCTCAAACAAGATATTTTATTTTAATTTTAAAACACTTGTTAGATATTCAAATCTTGAAAAAATCAAACCAAAAGTTTTGCCTCTTAACAAATAACACTTACTCTGACATATTTTACACTAATTCAGTCCTTTTTTTTGAGAATAATCACCAAACACGTCTAAGACAACAGACTGATGCAAACTTTTTCCGGACGATAATCAGTATTAGACTTAACCTTAGCCTCACTCTAAATTTAGCGGCATCCTGTAGTTTAAACTTGGATACAAAGTACTAAATGGTGTATGTCTGGTTGCCTATCTTGAAGTTAGAAATTCTTACGGAAGAGACGGCCAGCCGTTCCTGGGTTAGACCATTTAAAAAGTAAAATAATTTATTTGATGGCAGCGTAGGTTGCGAATAATCCACTATGACCTCCGGGGTTACAAGGGTGATTTAAAAAGTGGCGCGGTTGTTCACGGGCAGTTTGCGAGTCCTTAAAAATGCAAATTAATGTAGATAAATAATATAATACTGGCTGTTGCCTCTTTAACATTGGTTTAGCACTGCCGCCCCTAATGAGCCGCCACTGGGTATACCGTTTTACCTTCTGCTATGCCGTTCTGCTCTAGGTTCCTCTATGCTTATGTTCCCTGATATTTTGTATTTTCATCGTCTCCACAAAATCCCTTGAAAGCAGTATTCTGAAAGGGAATTTAAAAATTGTATCTGCTATATGCAGAAGTTATTTTCGGGATTCTTGGGCCTTTTTCCATTATACCAAAGCAAATTGGTAAAAGGTAAGCAATAAAGATACTTGTTACGCCAAGAGGCGTCTTGGAAGTATGCTTAATAAACTACATTTATACTGCATTACGATATTAAAAATGTAAACACCGTGGTACGTTATTTTCCCCCATTCTTCCATTTTTTTAACGACTGCTGTTTCAAATTTTAAATAGGTTAAAGCAGGGTACATATGTTTTATTTATTGTGTGGGGTTATTTGCATTGCTTTTGTGCGCCCTGTTATGAATGTGCTTAGCAGCTTTTTTTTTTTTTTTTTTTGATAGTACGTTTTATATTGGTTACACAATATATTATAATATTAAATCTCCACCTCTGTGTCACGTGTATCAGGGAAAAATAAATTTCCCGTTCTCCATCTATTTTTATCACTTGTGATAAGCCCAACTTAGGACCCGCAAAAAAGTAATCTAACTGATTACTTATTCTGGCGTTTATAACTTTTAATCAAGGTTAATCTACATGGAAGGAAAAACGTTTAGGAAAGAATTTCGTCAAGTAGAAATCATGCAGGACCGCATAAACTAGACTTTTGTAGGGTCTATCTTTATTTAATATACGCAGTTCCTGTATTTACGTACATATTGACAACCCCTATATTGTTATGTAACACACCAATCAGCTTTCTGAATATTGTTGATCACGATTACTTTAGAAGCGCACTGTGTTCAAAAAGTCCCGGAGTCTATATTAAAAAAAAAATCGAAAATGCAGGGTGTTTCACAAAGTCCGTACAGAGCAATGTACAATTTGGAATAGAATAGTTTAGTTTTTGATTAGTGTTCTCATTCTTAGTCAGATTCCTTGTGACATGTTTTTCGTGTACCTCTATATCCACCAGTTTAAAAGATATAGCGCCCTTTTTATTAACGCAATAAATACTTACTTATTATAACTAACTTCTTTAACAAAAAAGTTATTTAATTAAATGTTGTAAATGGCACCCCTGAACAGCTCAACAACAAGTTGTAATAAAATCTATTCATTACATTTTGAAGCTTAATCGGAATTATGAGCTTTCCTTCTGTCGTAATTCTATCTCTTAGTACTTCAATATTGTCTGGTTTTGTTACAATCGGGTCGAACGACACATTTCGTACTTTTCACTTTCAACTACATAGTATGTTTTTGTCCTCGCACTTATAGTATTTGTAGAATTATATCGTTGATCTTTAGACTGCAATAAAACCCTCATTATCCCTTTGACCATAAAATAAATAAGGAAATCCCAAATTTTAAAACCTTTTCGAGTAGAGCCGGACCAGGTACAAATTCAATTTATACCTATGCCTGATGCATATATAAATACAAACTGAAAAATACCTGTCTATTTATTTTAAATTATAAAAATAAATCATGTGGTGTAGGTACATTTTCAAGCCGACCCTGATCCCATTTATTCAGCTTTGAAGAGGTTGAGGCGCATACAATAGGATTTAATCAGGTAGATTATTTATGGCAGTAAGAGTCAACGGTATAATTCTGCAAATATTATACCACTTTGTCCGTATGGTATGGTTCGCCGTGTCAAATCGATATTTTTTACATATTTACTCATAAACGGTTAATGGTGGAATAATTAAACTTTCCCAACAAATCGACAATTTTTTAAGGGATCTGGTGCGATAAAATTTGATTATACAGGGTGTTATAAAACGTCAAAGTCAAAAAATCTTCCTATACTTAAAAATCTAGAAACTGTAGATTTTCGACAAAAACTAAAAATGGCAATTTTTTAAAGCTGGGTTTAATTTTTTTATTTTAAAAAATTTTTTGATCAAAAGTTGAATACCCCATCAAAAACCGCTCTTCAAAAGACTTAAAATGTATATTTTAAAACTTGAAATTTCTAATTATATTTTTTTAATTGAAATAGTTTATAGGAAATGTTTCTTTTACGAGTATTCACATATACAGAATGTACCAAAAAGGTGTTTAATAATTTATGCGGCTCAAAGACTACTCTTGGGCCGGCTTAAGTGTACCGGGTGTCCCAATGAATTATGCTTGACTTGAACAAAATTCATATTAAAAGTGGGAAAATATATAGATCTGTATTTCTTTGCATATTAATAAGAAAAGGATTATCTTTGGAAATGTATTGATAGAGAAAGGTAACTTTAGTTGAAATACGAAATTTCACATATACGGGGTGTCCTAAAAAGGTGTTTTTTAATTTATGTAGCTGAAGTTTTCCAGGTTTGAAAAGTTTAATTTTTTCACATTTCTTTAGTCTTTTCGGCTAATTTTTTGTGGCCTACACTATAAAGCGATGTCACTTTATTATTTAGTAAGGGTTTCGAAGGTTTTTGATTTGTTTAGGGAAAGCGATTTGTCTTAATTTGGATACCTTTAGTGTTTCTGCTTATTAATTAACAGTTATTAAAACTTTGGGATGCTTAAAATAAGAATTAATTATGTGATGCATATTTTCTGGTTGTCTAGGTTTTTCATAGATTTATTAAATCTCATTGCTGTGTGTTAATTTCATACAGGGTGGAAAAGAAAGTCATGTAAAAATACTACACTATGCTTTGTCGTCTTACACTATAGAGGGATGTACTTAATATTTCATAACATGTTTGCCGGTTTTTAGTGTACAGGTGTCACTAATTAGGGTTGAATTAAGCTAAATTCATATTAAAAATTGGAAAATATGAAGTAACTTTTCGTAACCTTTTTAAATATAAAAATTTTAAATACTTAAATGTTTGTGTTATATCTTCTAAACTAAGAGATTTAGGTATAGGATATGTAACAAAAAATCTGACCAAAGCTTCGCCTATATAATTGGAAAACAAATCAAAAACTGTACTAGTCCATTTAGACTAAAAAATGGTCCATAAACTTAAAATATATTTTTAATGTGGTCCGGCACTTTCTGAAGACAGTGTATAATAATTATTTTAAAAAATGTACAGTAACTTTTTTGCCCTCTGTCTCCGTTTTCCTATACGGACTTGAGTGGAAACCCAGACAGTACGAAAAATACGGGAAACAGTTTAGAAAAGGAAAATGAGTTACACCTCTATTGATTTTACTAGCTGTTAGATACAAGCAGCAATATAGGTCTAGGATATATAGCCAGACTAATAAACCTGATATGGAAGTATATAGATCAGTTATTTTAATTGATTTCTTTTTTACAAATTCACTTCTGTACGTAGCAGGAAGATTTCTTATACGCAGCTAGTAATATTCATTAGA
The DNA here is from genome assembly GCA_963920685.1 of Polydrusus tereticollis. Lineage (NCBI taxonomy): Eukaryota > Metazoa > Arthropoda > Insecta > Coleoptera > Curculionidae > Polydrusus > Polydrusus tereticollis. Next base: position 1,530,656 of record OY987335.1, read on the forward strand.
TTTGTAGACTTAAAATAATAGTATGTAAAGTATCCGGTTAAAAAAAAGGACTAAACAGTATAAATTAGTAAATGGCATGTATCAGGTAAACATGTAAAGTGCTAGGACTAGGACTATGCGGTTTATGTAATTCGCAGAATATATAGTAAAGGTGTATATTTACAATGCCTGGTATTTCGATTATTCAGCTTAATGTCATGTATAAGAGACACCAGGTAATTTACAGTGGAAAACCGAGAGGCTAGATAGACATCAATAAATTGTTTGTTTCCAAAGAAAAATGAAATCACGGTTCGCTTGGCCAACTCCTAAGTTGTTGGCAGTTGTATTTTTACTATAAAGAATTACGTTGGAAAGGCATTGTAGTTTTTTCAAAACACAACTTCGGTTTTAGAATTCCCAATTCATAAACTTTGTTTATTGGTTAGATGTATATTGATGGGAAAATTGTGTAACACATTGACAGTTTAAAACAACTTGTAATATATAAATACCAAGAATGATTAGGTAAAATCTGATATTTTGGTTAGATTCAGGTTTCGTTTAAACCCATAGATATATCGACCTATAACGACGATGTAAATTCAATTTCTGTTAATTAAAAAGAGCATTTTCACGTTGTAATGTAACATAACTCATTATAAAAAAAAATACACATAACCGATTTTTAAAATACTTCTGAAAGCAATTTTAAAAAAATAAACACCTACAGTTAGAAATAGGATGAGCTTATTTTTCTTGTTTGTACGGCTCTGCGTACAAGCAACACCTATTTTAAATATTTCCCCGCAAAGCTATAAAGATACTTTATAACATACGTTTTATCCAAAGTGTGTAAAATTTGGGCAACGATGCGAAAAGTACCCGGCCGAAAAAGATATAGCCGGATTTATAGGGAACGACTAAATAAAATAACTGGGAACCGCTGGAATGAAAAATTGAAGGTAAAACGCATTTCCTATATCCATTTTCTTTTCGATTATTTCTGTTCTATGGAGAATACGCTTTACGCGAAAATACAATTCGATGGGCGGGTATTACTATGTCAGATAAATTTAGACACTTTCGAAATAAACGATTTAATCTCCTAGCAAATAAAACTTATTAGGCATTTATAGGTACATTCAGCTTTATTGGGTTCAAATAAAGATAATTACAACTTATTGATATTAATTTTAGTAATACACACTTTCTTGCAATAAATTACTAATGTCACTGATAGGAAAATATCAAACTACGAAATAAATATAAACACATGTTTTGAATGATGGAAGTGTTTTCGACCTCCATTGTCATTTTTTATTCCATTGCAACGTTTCAACTGTTAAGCAACTCCAGTCATCTTTAGGTAAATACATTAGAGATATAAAAGTTAACGTTGTAAAGAAATAAATAATGACCATGGAAACTCCAAACAAAATTAGAATACATCATTGTCACTAACCTTTAAGCAAATTTAGGCATTTTGTATGTATGAAATCTTTTAGGTGAGTTTGTCTTGCATAAAAATGTATTTGCATCAGGCTATTCAATGTAAAACGTTCATTACTTTGTTGTTTTCCGCTGCCTGATGGACGTCAGTGAAAACTGGAATTTACAAATTCCGAAAGCCTGAATGTTCGCTGCCAACTGGACTAAAAATTATTTTTCCCCATTACCAGAAATTATCGTTTTTAATGGGCGAAAGCTTCATCCCCATTTCTCCTGTAAATGGGTTTTATTTTTCCCTGTTTTGGAGGTTAAATTAATTTTTGCGGTTGTAAAAGAGGTCTTAATCTCCGAGATGCCATATATACAATTTTGTAGCAGAGGATGTTTAGATTAACGTGAGAAACCTCTTACCTCAAAAAGCAATTATCTTTTAATGATCATCAGAGTTTGTAATGCGGGGCATTTTACTTACCAGTTCCTGTTTCATATTACTTTTTTGAATAAATGGAATTATTAAAAATGATGATGGAATATCCCAGAAAATCCTCTCATTATTTGATTGATTCGATTAGATAAAACAATATGGTAAATAAAATGTTTTATGATATTTGGGTAAGGTAAGGGTTATCATTTATTATTAACAGATTAGCGATGTAAATAAGTAAAATCCTTTAAATACATTTTAAATCCATAACCATTTCTTAACTCTTATATAACGATAAGAAGGATTACAAGTCTGGATACTCATACCTTCATGACGTCAGTGAAAAATTTACATATTTCCTCGTCAGTCTGAAGAGAACTTGAATTGATGTGAATTTATGGGGGTTCAGAGGTTTAACCCACATTTTTTTATCGAGTTAAAAAGATAATTTTGGTAGTCATTTATCATTGGAACATCACTTTGCCAATATAGAGGTAATATAAGTGGCACAATTCATCAGAATGTTGACAGGACATGCCAATCGATTGAGCCTGGACTATAATTACCTATAAGCGAAAAAATTGCTTTTTAAACATAACACCGCTCATTTATTATGGTTTAGCAGAAATACATTATCTATGGCATTAGACAATATGATTTTTGAATGACTCAAGGCGCCATTTTAACTGTTCCTATATCAACGTCATTTTACGATATACCATTAGCACAAATTAATTTCATCATGGGTAATGCTATGCACTATCCAATGTTTTAATTATTATATTTAAAATAAATTATATTAAATTTTAATCAATAATCAAAAACGTCTGCTGTAGTATAACAATTTCCATTCGGTATATTTTTAAACAAACTTTTCTCATTAGCTTATTAATTAAATAATGTGTCTTAAAATATTCCAACAAAAAACTTTTAACCCTGTTGATTTATAAGTTCTGATTATTGTTTCACACAACACCAAAATTCATTAAAAGGAAAATAACTAAGAAAATGAAAATGTGGTTGCTATTTACATGGATGTCATCGATCTAAAGTTCTAAATGGTAAATTAGTCTAAGACACGCGACGAAAGTCCATTGCCAAGGTGGAAGCCTGACATTTATAGGGGCCCATGACCCTCTTTAGTAAATTATTATCCAGTTTTAATGGAATTGCTTTAGAAAGATGGTATTATTAGCATTTATTTCTAAAGTGAAATCTACTACACATCGATTTTTGGGTATTTACATTAATATTAAATACTATGTTCAGCTATACAAATTGTTTCTCGGATTTAATTATTTCACCGATATACTACTGTCACAAATTTGGAGTAATTGGTACTACTGTAATCAAAAGTGGTCTCAGCAGGGCCGTAGCTAGGCGTTACCCATGGGGGGGTTTAGGTAAGAAAACTCTGGCAATTTATTAGAATTATTATTAAAATTTACGGTGGTTAACAAGGTAGAACTGAACATTCGTTGTTATGGGGGGGATTTGAATCCCCTAAACCCCCCCCTTATCTACGGCCCTGGGTCTCAACATAGTAAAACTTCTCCTAATATGGACTCACTTGCTAAATAGGGAACAGCCACAGAAGAAGTGTCGAAAGAGCCGAACAACCTCATTAAATGCAATACAATAATATTATGTAGACTTTGAAAAGACATTCGACAATATAGAATGATGTAGGCAGAAGGGATTTTTTTGAAATTCAATCCCCAGGGGGTAAAACAAGCCAAAGTGTGCTTTCACGTATTCTTCAATATTTCTCATGCACGATGACTTATCGATCATGTTCCTATTTATAACGGTTACTTAAGGTAAATGCCAAAAAGCTAATTTCAGAATTTTTTGATATTCAACCTTTAAAGGGGTGTAGTTAGATGAATATTGTCATTGTAACGTACGAAAAAGAAAACGTTCTCAAATTATAACCAATCACCCATTAGTAAAAGGTATACAGGTGAATCAAAAATATAACTGTCAAGTTCTTTAAGAAAATGAACAATACAGATTTTAAAAAACGCATACAACAAACAATCTAGAAATTCTAAATTTAAATTAAATGAGAGACTGTTTCCCCAACATTGGCGTTTTTTCGTAGTTTTTTAGCTTTAACATGACATGTATAACATCTGTCAATACAACAAAAGATATACGCAATGATTTTAGCTGTGAGCTCTCTGGTGGTACAATAGAGGAACAATATAAATCACAAAACGAAGTCCCTGTGCCATATACAGGGTGGGGACTTTAAATGGAACGCTGCTTATAGCTGATCTGAGAATAAGATTTCACTAAAATACAAAAATACGTCCTCGAAGATTTTTTATGGGCTTTGTTTTTGTCATGTAAAAAAAAATTGGGCCCCAAAGAAATGGCCGCAGCCCTAACCAACTTTTTTTATAAGATTGGAAGACACCACTTGTGACACCTTTTTGGAAAGCTCATTGAAAAAGGAGTTTGTCAATCAATTTTTTTTTGACATCTGTCAAACCATGTGCCAGAAATTTAATAAAATCTAATTTTAAACAATTTGGTAAACAATTATGTTAAAATACCATTTCAATAGGAAGAAAAAAATGCTGTAATATTGAGGTTTTGATTTTTTGTTACATGGCTAATATTACTTTTGTTTTACTACATAGAATCATCCCTCCGAGGTTGGTAACACATTTTTGGAACACCCTGTTTGTAGATTAGGTATCACCCTAAAAACATTATAAGATGTGTTTTATATTTTCATAAATTACATTCTGTTGTTGCTTAAAAACCATATTGTAGGTAATAACTTGATAATTTTAATTAGAACATTACAAAGTTTTAAATTGAAGGTTTCAAAGATATGTCCTATCTATAAGTCTGGCAAAAAAACAGAAATGTCCAATTCTAGGCCTATTACCCTAATAAGCGTATTTTCAAAAATAATTGAGACTGTTCTCAAAAATCGAATGTTGTGTTTTATAGACCGATTTATTAAAACTGACCCATTTCAGTACGGCTTTTTGAAAAACAGTAGTACACTTAGCGCTACAATTGACCTAACGGACTATCTGGCAAATGGCCTTGACAAAGGAAAAATAATAATTGCAGTTTTTGTTGATCTCCGAAAAGCTTTTGATGTTGTTTGTCATCGGGTATTGCTTAGAAAACTGGAAAAAATGGGGTTTCGTGGTGTCATGCTGAATCTAATAAAAACATATTTATCTGACCGTGTGCAATATGTAACGCTTAACAAGGACAAAAGCACAGCTTTAACACATAACAGTGGCGTGCCGCAGGGCTCCGTCTTGGGCCCGCTGTTATACTCCTTATACGTGCTTAGCTTGCAACTATCACGGCTTAGTGCACAGTATTACACTTTTGCGGACGATACTGTTTTGTTGTACAGCGGTAATAATGGGGATGACCTATCCGCACTAGTTAATGCGGACCTGGAGACCTATTATAATTGGCTATTAAAAAATAATCTGAAAATTAATACAGAAAAAACTAAATTTATGATATTTAAACAAAAAAACAAGGCGGTGGACAATGTAAACATAAGAATAAAAAATAATAAATTGGAAAGAATCGAAACCATCAAATACTTGGGTCTTGTTCTGGATGACAAGATGAACTGGGGAGCGCACATAGATCACATCAAAAATAAAATTATACCGCTAACAGGGGCAATATCCAGGTGCAAGCATTTTCTGAGCTATGGTACCAAGCATAAGGTATACAATGCATATTTTTTATCAGTAATGAGATACCTTATACCAGTGTGGGGAACGTGTGGTGCGACGCAGTTTGGTAAAGTTACTGTCCTTCAAAACAGGGTACTAAAAATACTGTTTGGGTTGGATTATCTGACACACACTGAAACACTTTACCAAATGTTACAAGTTCAACCATTGGAGCAGGTCTTAAAACTAGAACAATCTAAATTTATTTACAATGTAATTAAGAATGGGCAAAAGTGTAATACTGTAATAGCATATACAAATGAAATACATACGCATGACACACGAAATGCCAATAACATCTATTTGTATGGTGTCAGAACCAGTATAGCTTTACACAACCCAATATGGGAGGCTTCAGGTACATTTAACGGATTACCACAAGACTTAAAAAATGAAATTTATTACAAAAAGTTTTTAAAGAAATTAAAGGATCATTTGTCAGATTGATGTGCTCTGCGATCAAATTAAAATAGTTTATAGCTCTTCGATACCAATACTTTCAGTATTGTTTAGAAAAGCGCATTCATTAAGGATATTATATCACTGTTTCCTCTTGTAAATATAATGTTAATGTAAGTGTAATGTAAAAGGTAGGCATATGTAATATTGTTTATGATTTCGTGAATAAAGTATTTTGTTTAAAAAAAAAAAATTAAAAACAATTAGATTCTCCGAATTAACACTGTTGCAGCATAACAAATTTTTCTTGAACTGAAAATACCATTCGCAATAATAAAACAAGTTTGCTTTGACTTAATTAACAAGAAGCGTTAAATACTTCTTTGTCAATACCAATACCTACTGTCATTCTCGGAATGGACGTATGAAACTATTTCAAAAGTTGCCTTAATTGACATAAATCAGTAATTCTGTGCGTATATTATTATTATAAAGCAGAAACACTTTGAATTCTCTCATAGAATTCTTATTTTTTAAGGACGTCAACAATTATTGTGCGACGTTGGAAATAAAAATAACACTAGAAAAGGTCTTGAAGGCGTCAGAGACAATTTCTTTCGGAATAAGTATTTCTACTTGTATAACACTTACTTGCCTTTTGTTATACGACAATTCCTTTGACAACTTTTCTAACCAAGATATATTTAAATATATACTGAATATACTAGTGAATAAAAAGAGAAAAACTTTTTTGTATAATTCGTGCATGGTCCGCAATTTGTCTCTTGACCTTAAAACCTAATCTTCTCAAAGGACCATATTTGAGGAATATTTTCCATTAATACAAACATACATTTTAGAAAAAAAAATTGCATAAAAAGGTGGCCCACCCACAATTTATTTGTGTTGTCTGTTTACTGTTTATACCCAAACACTATTATGTAATGGTTTTGAAATTATTTGTTTAGGTCCCAAAATACAAAAAAGAAGTTCAAGCGTACCCCATATTTCTATACACTTTAACCACTTTCTAAAGACTCACGCCAGAAAAACACTTTTGAAAAGAAATGTCTGTTGTTATTGATCACATCCTGCTCAAAAAGCATTTTCCCGCTAAGCAAATGATATTTTTAGCCATTTCATAATAATTAAACTAATATTGCGACAAAAAAGGCTTTAAATTTTATATTAAAAGGAGAACATTGAGAAAAAGAAAATCCGATAATTCGTTTAATTCTTGAAACAGGGAAGAAGAATTTTTGTTCCTCTTCGCTAAAATTCAATGGAATAACAAACATTACACGCAGAAAAACATTTGTATTTAAACTCTGTCTTCAGTGTCTTCGTAAAATATGGTTTTTTACATTTTTTTCCCATTGTAGACCGATAAACTCATACAAAAACCACATTTTAAATTACAATATTACCTTTAGAAAATACCTTATTACCTGTTCAATAGAACTTGTTGGTTGAAATTGTACGTTTCATTGCCATAACCAGTTAAAAATTGTATTTTCTAGCAAAATATTAGGTTTTTACTTGTCTCCTACCTTAACAGAAATAAAATCGATATATCGCACCTCATATATATGCCATTAATTTATCCATTTCGGGGTTTGGATTCCCAATCGAATCCTCGAAAATCGCTTCGAAATGAGATCTGTCATATTAGGTTTCACAATTTACATTGATTGCTGTATTTTATTCCTATTCCACAATTGGAAAAACTTGTTTTTAATCAACTCGGATTATATATGACAGTTTTTTAAATTACGTTATCATTGCTTTCAGGCATATTTTCCAAACGTACAGGACAAACAATATCTTCGATCCCTATAATGAAATTGTATTTATTTCGCCACTTTTTATGTTCAGGGTGGTTTTCCAACTTAGGCCTCGTTGTAACCAGGCACTTCCCACAATATCGGCAGAAATGGTTAAAATAAAAAAGCGTTTGTCGGTCGCGCTCTTTACCTTTGTCCCCGGGCTGAAGCTGCTCGGTCCCCGTCACTGACCTAGATGGTCCTGAACTCCTTGTATATCGGGTGTGCTGGTGTACGTACATGCCGAGCTTTTGCTTATTTATAGTAGGGGCCTCGTGGCCGCTGAATTGGTGAAATATATTGCGATTATTCTTAAAATTTTGAAGACTGTCCAACCCTTCGGCATCTAAATTATCTCTTAAGAAATCATTGACATCTCTTATTTGATCTTCGCTTAACATTCTACCTCGATAAACAGGATGCAAGAAGTTAGCGGCCACAGAAAAATATTTAAAGTGTTCTTTTGTCGTATTTCTGCGTATGGAATGTATTCATCAAAACCTTCTGGCAGTTGCAGGTTCATCCATTCTTCAGCTGCATCTGCAATAAAATAGTTCTCTGTAAAATTGAACAGGTTGAACCTTTTGAATTTCTTTAGTATTATTGTTTAGTTTGACAACTGAAATTAAAAATTTAGTGGAAATGGCTAATATAATGATCTAAATGAATTAAATATGTAATGTTTTAGTGTTAGTAGTAGAAAAAAATGTATATATACCTCAGTTGAGAAAGCTATTATATAGCTCACACATTATATCTGATGTCGGCAATGTTATTCCTTTGGTTTGAAGTTGGTCTTCTCTCTATATTCTATCAACTTTACTAGTCTGTCTATTTATAAAATCGTCTTTCGCAAGGTGTAGTTTTTCCATTTCAAATTTTAAATGAGGCTTGTAATAGCTTTCAATTAACTCCTACTCCATTTAGCTGTTAACACGTCAATTAGTGATATTTGCATTTAAAAATTCGCTGAATTCTCAGCAAATCGATTAACAAAATTTATAATTAATTGGTCTTTGTTTATTTAAATGAATTTATTTCATTAAAAAAATATATATGAAAAGTAATTTAATAACTTTTTCCATTAGGAGAAAGCTGTAAGGGTAAAAGTGTTTAGCTGGCTTTAAGTAAATATTTATTTTACAATTTTGGGCTGTGCGTTTTAATATCCGCTCAATTGAATTACTTTCCACTAAAAGGATGCCTCGATTAATTAACGTTCAGTCAGACTAAATTATAGTTAGGGTATACTGGGATTAATATACAGAATGCGTCTCAGTATTTTTAACTTTTGCTGATTTAACAAGACACTGAACATCAGTTAAAACCTACACGAAATTCATTTTGACAAAATTGTTGCTGTCTTGTTCATTTTACGCATTTTTTACCAGTTAAACCTATTTGTTATCAGAGGGCTAGTAGGCAGGTATATTCTCACAAGAATGCCTAATTTGGTTTTAATAATTTTATACAGGGCATTTTCTAAAATGCTGCAAACGAAACAGTGCCAATGTCCCTGCTTAAAAATATGAAAAAAGTTCCCATTAACCTATGTACGGGAATGCTTCGTTTTGGAAATACAGAGTGTTAAAGTTTTATTTTTCTTTTTTTAAATAATTTTCGAAATAATGTCGATACTTGAACTAAAATTGATATCTAGGGGTTCTTTGAAATGCGAGATTTGAATTTGATGTTAGTATGGCTTCTACTTGTAGAGGGTGCCACCTATATGTCTTTTTACTCTTTTGAGGAGTTATAATTTTTTTGTACGTGACTGTATTGCATCATTAAACTCACCCGGTGACTGCCATGTAAAACCGGCATTGCTGAAGCATTCTAGACGATATCGTTAAACAAGAAGTGAAATGGTAAAAATTATCAAAAAATTTCGCATTTATCCAATTCAGCCCCTTCGGTCCGCCAATGTTTATAGCCAATAATTAGCGATATTTTTTAAGATTACAGCAGAAATGTTTACTAACAGATGCATTAACATTCTTGTAATAAAATAAGAAAAAGCAAATTTGTCACGTAGCCCAAAAAGTAATTCAAAGTAACATTTAAACTGCACTTCAACTATTTCGAGTCGATAGAAGCTTTTATCTGCTCTTATTTTTGCTTTGGAAATTCGAGACATTTTCATAACATGGAATATTAAAAAGATACTCCTGGGAATTCTCGTAATTTATAAAAGTTTTCAATGGCAAAGTTGTGCTGGATCTCGAATATTACTTTTCTAACCACGTATACCGTAACCTGTACATGTGGCGGCAAAGTTTTCTTAAAAACCTAATTCTATTAGAGCCGATATAAAAATATTCCTTATATTATAACAATTTATTTATGATTCTGTACATTTAATAGGCCCATTTATATAATATATATTTTTAAACGTTTTTCCTAAAATAGTAATGAGCAATAAAAATTGTACTCTATGTTTCCTCTGCTTTTTAACATACACCTATAGGTTTAGCTAAAGACAAAAAAATACATATTTTAGATGTTCTCTTGTAATAATAAATCGCTGTCAAATAAACAAAGGCTTGTTCACATATTGTGTACTGCTTAATCTATTGTTTGCTGTTAAGTTTTACAAATATACAATATAACAAGTAAATATCTTAGTAAATAGGTATGGGTGTATACTATGCTTGAACGTTTAACAGGTTTATGCTCGATTACAATATTTCAAAATATGAAAAGATGAACTACTATTAATAACAAAACCATAATAAACTAACCAATTTGAGGTAGAATGACTTTTATTGATAGAATAGAATATTTTTTTATATTATATAGGTCACGAGGACCCTAATTTTAAATAAAAATAACGGCAATTGAAGAAAAATAGGTTATTAACAATTCAAACAAGAATTATGTAAATCGACACCTAAACCGCGTTCTTGGGAAAATTGTTTTTTTTTGTAATTAAATATTTAAAACAAAAAGCGCTTAATTTAACTGTGGTAAGTGAAAATGGAATATAATTTTTGCGAAAAGTTCATACGTTACGGAATTCCGTGCGCCTGCGGTGACTTTCAGAACCGTACTCGAATCAAATTTATTCCAAAAACTCCTCTGTGTATTATATCACTTAAAAATGATAAATTATATTATAGCAAAGAGAGTTGGCAAATAGAAGCGTTTTAACTAGGTGCTACAGAGGAATGATCAAAGAAAGCTCCATCGACAGAGGCTTAATCGTATTCAACAAGAGAATTATTGCAACACTTATATAGATAAAAGAAGAGATAGGATAATAGGGTGTAGGCGTAGTGGCATAGGCGTAGTTAATGGAGGTTTTGATGGTGCGTAGCCTCCTAAAACCCAAAATTTACATTAATCGCTTCTAATTAACTAATTGACCGTTTTCAGGAGTCTATAAAAGAAACGACGTGATGTGGAATTTATTGCCAGAAATAAAGATATTCATATCAATCTATAATAAATTAAAAAAGAAACTAGTCAAACCTACTTTAAAATTATGTTGTTTTGTCTATGGTTAGATCAAATTTAATTGATCACGCTGATTCCAATGCCGATTTTGATTCAATAGCAGCTCATTTGAGAACTCAGTTTTCTCCAGTGACTCAAGAACTAGAAAAGGCTGTTGATGATTTTCTAAAGCTTGACTTCGAAAGCAGCCCGAAAGGGGCCAAACAGGCATACTATGCGCATGCGTTTATATTCAGTTTCGCTTGCTTTATTGTAGGGCCTGCACCTCGTCCTCAGTCTCTCATTGTTTTGAGATGGTATCTTGACGAGTCATGTGCTTTAAGGAAGTCAATGTCGGTGACCAAGTTTTAATTAATGTTATTGCTCAAGGAACTTTTTTCGCTTTTGTCGTCATAGGTTCAGATTATCTTTAATTTGACCTCTGGCTATGCCAAAAAACGGTTCAGGTCTATAGATTACTCTTTAGCAAGTAGTAGGTCAGCGATTTTGTTGTTTTCTTCTCTCTCATGCCCGGGCATCCACATTAACGTAACCATGTTGGTTGCTGCCAGTTGGTTGAGAGATTTTCGGAATTCGCACACTTATTCTGAATTAATGTTTTAGGAAGCATGAGCTTTTACTGCTACCTGGCTATCCGACATTATTTAATCCCAGATGGTTTTATCTGTTTTATCTATACTTATAGTTGCTCTTGGAATATGGAGGGAGACTTACCTAGAGACAGTGAGAGTCTACATCTGGGTTTAGAAGAAGATGAATCATAACTTTTTTTTTCACGTCATGTCTCGCAATGTTAAGCAGAAAGACATATTATTTTGGAATTTCCGTTACTTACGGACAATGAAATTTCTCTCATCAACATGCAGGTGAACAAAGGGTCTGTTAGAGGTTCATACAAATTTAAGGGAGATAAGCCACGCGTGAAACAAATTTAAGGGAAAGACTAGGAGATTATACAAAATAATTTGGATAAGATGTTTTTTGTTTGCGAGAGATCGAGCTGGATAAAGAAGATTTTAAATAAAATTAGCGAAAGGGTGTAGAGATGCGGTCCTGTTTGAGGTTAATGGGAGTTTCGGGCTCCCGGGATCCGTTGTTCCGCGTGCGGCGGGGTTGGTCCCGGCGACAGGCGGATCCGAAAACTGTGCCCTGTATGTTGGAGGCTGCGCCGCTCCCGCGGATTTCATCTCCACGGCATCGGCGGTGAGAACCGCCATCAGTCGGTAGTCCGCGTGACGCGGGATTGTTGGTCCAGACCGGACCGTAGACATCGCCAGCATCCCTAACCTCCTTCCGGTGCCGGATGTCCAGCGGCGACGAGAGCCAGCGCCCGGAGGCTGCGAGTCCCAGTCCTTGTAATGGGCAAGAGGATAAGCAGCCCCCCGTGGCCGACGGACACTGTTCCCCGGCCCAGGATACCACTCCATGCCCCGCTATTCCAAAAGGTACTCGTTTATTTTTCTAGAGCATGTTTAAATTTTACTCCCCGCCAATACAGACAGTCTCGCGCCATCTGATGGCGCTCCTGCGACTCCGCTTTTTACCGATAAAGAAGAACTTACGTACTCCCATAAGGATTATTATTTTCATGCAAATCTAAGGAATTATCTTCATAATCGTATAATACAACAAAATTCGTCGAAAAAAAAAGTTTAATTCACTTTTAGGCTTGGTTATTAGTTTCAATAAATATAACCTGTAAAAAAAGCATAAATTTCACAACCGTTTGTTTTATGACACACATTCTCATAATATCTGGTATTATGATACACACTTCGTAAAAAAAAGCGATATGGGTTGATCTAACAAACAAAAAAGTATTTTATTTACTAGTTCTGTTCTGAGATATCTAAAAGTTTTTTGTTTAAAAATTGCTATAGACGCCTACAAAAACTTGAAATTTAATCCACAATGATTAAATTCCGCCAATTTAAAAAAAATACTTAAAGACTTTTAGAGCTACCGACGTTGATAGCCCCGAAAGAAAAACTTAGTTTTGTGTAGTCCACGTTGGCCATATATATGACAAACTATTTATTCTGTTTAAAATAGTATTTTGGTTCAGAAAGGTAAGAAATTATTTTGGGTCTGGAAATGGTCAGGAAAAAGACCCACAGTATTCTTAATAAATAGGTATTGTGTAAGAGCCTATAAACCAAGTTTCGTCGCATGCACTATGAATCTTCAGGGATGTTTATTCTTTAAAGTTAAATCCGTTTCCTATTTTTAGCGCCTTCATAACGTACATCTGACAAATAACATTACATATTTGCCAACTCCCTATATTTATATCTAATGGTATTATCATCATTTGTTAAAGTTAAGTTTCTCTTTGTACTGTCAAAATTAAGTATCTAGGAAAGCACACGTACTCATAAGGACATCCGTATAAAAACATTTTAAGTTCTTTAAATAAGCCTTTCAAATGAGTTAGCTTACAACAAACTAGAAAGGCAATGTTCTAGAAGTAAAAGGTAACATTTCTAAAAATACTTTATTAATGATACTTGAGAATACTTAATTACTTTTAAAAAAACTCTGTGCTTTATATAATTTCTTCGATAGCTGCCTTCGCAGCCGAAAAAGCGTAAATTTATTGATGAAAATTTAATGATTAAATTAATGGGTCCCAAACCCCTAAAAATCCGCTCTCTGTCTTTGTTCCGTACTTACGGAAAACTCAGTCTGTGCTTAAGTATAAAAAATTTGTTGATGTAGAGTAGGTGTTCTTGTAATTTTTCTTGTTGGAATAATAAAATATTTAGATTTTTGATCAGTTGAACATTTTTTTTTTAATACATGTACAGGACAAAAAAATCTCGCTAATCCAGCAGTCGTTGGAACGATATGTATCCGGATTATCGCAGTTATACTTGTTTGATATTTGGTTATTATAACATGCAGAAGTTATTCGAAAGTTGTGTCATACTGTAAGAGTTTCATGTAGAATTATAATTTTCTACTAGGAGATCACGGGTCTTAAACAAATGAAGCGAAAAAGGCGCTGCAGCATGGATAACTAACGTGCTGTCAACTTAGTAGGTAATTAATATCAGTACGTAATTTTATATTATTTTAGAATAACATGCAAAAGTACGGAAAAATGTTTTACATTTTCTACAGTTTATTTATAAATAAAGTATGATAAAAAGTTAGTTACCAACTTGAGTTTGCACATTACAGGCTAAAATAGTTATTTGCACTTTTCGGAACCTTGTGTCTCTAGCAATAATTTTTGACGCTCTACTGGATTTTGAATTTTGAAAATATTTGGGGCGCTGCTCCTAAACAAACTCTGAACCTGCATGTTGGATTTTATTCAAAGCAGATCCATTGGCTTCATCGGAGACCATAATCTGATTAACAACATTGAAAGCTTGGAACATCGAAGACAAGTTTGTGATTTGAGTGATATTGAAGTTCAAATATAACATAACTGTATCAGTATCAACATTGCATTAACATTCTATTTTGCATCACTAGGAACTAGGGTTGTACTGTACTACTAGGATACTATAGAGATGGGCAAAAACATCTATGTTTATTTTAAATAAAATGTAGAAATAAAATGTAAACTCAATCTCCGAACGGTGTAGTATTAAGTTTCTAGACAATTCGAAAAATGGCGCTACGAGTTCAGTGAGTGTCATATTTTTAATTCGTAATTGTACGGGGTTTCCCCTGTCGGTCTGTCCTACTTTTAAAATTGACCAGTGACAGTAAACTGTTAAACGGCATAATTATAATAAATTTATGAAGTTGTGGCGTTGTGGGGGTTATATGTTTGTGGTATGTGGCGTAGTGGCTGGTGGTGAGCTGGTTAGTGAAGCTATTTTGTGTTGTTTTATTAATATCTACCTATTGTGTTTATTTCAAATTGTGAAAAATTGACGCCGTCCCAGAAAGTTATGTTGCAAAAACAAGAGAAGAAAAAGTTTAAAGTTCGCTTCAAAAATTGGTATTTGATTACTTAATATTTATTTTTCAAATCTAATCAAGTCGACTAAATTTACCAGCAGATTTTTTGATAGTGAGATTACACCATAATAGTTGAGACTACGATTGGCTCGTATAGAAACTAAAAATGTATTAGCCCACGTTTTACTGACTTGCCATCATTTCTTTATACACCAAACAAAAGCTATGACCATTTCATGTGATTTATCTACTTCATGGCCTTAGAGAGAGCTCTAAACTTAATTATGTATGTTAGAAAATAACGTAGTGTTCAACTGCATATTATATTGTACGACTGTTTTTGTGTTTGCACAGAAAAATATAAAAAAACAGATTTTTAAAATAAATTTGACTAAAATCTTAATTAAGAAAAAAACTCAATGTTTTTTCAAACATCCCTATGACACTACACGATTTTACATATGAAAATTTTTGAATGCAGTGTATATACTTTTCTACAAATATTTATAGTAACGCAACAGGGCCGTAGTTTGATTTTGCATGCCCCTTGAAAATTATAATTCATTTGTAAGTGATCATAAGTAAGAGTTGAATTTGGAGCCAAATTTTTTCACACCTCCTGCCCTCTATCGTCGGTTTCCGGCGACTTATTAGGGCAAAGTGTAGACTTTCCACATTTGGGCTATCGATTCAGTCTAGCCCTACGCTGTGTCGCACACCCCACCCTTTAGACCCTGTTTCAGCTAACCTAGATCCTTGTTTCTCTGGTCTTGCTACATTGCCAAATTTATTAATATTTACGCTGATATTATGGGATTATATCCAGAGAAGAAGATCATAAGGTTTTATAGTTCGGGCAGATTTAGGCGAATATTTGCACAGACATATAGAGGTTTACGTACGTCAACAATGGATTTTAATGGGCCTAAAATGCATTTTTATTAAGGTGCGTCTGGCAGCAACGTACTCTTGTTCCCGACCTGTTTAATTTGAATATCCTTTTAATATATCGATTGTACGTAACGAGCCCCTTATATAGGTCCTTCGTCGAAATCTTCCTGCCACGTCTAAAAACAAGGCTCTGACATTGACTACCAGTGTTTTTATAAGCAGATTCTCTTTTGTCTTTCTTAGCAAAAGGGAGTTGTTTTTGTATGATGATGAGCTCCCTTGAGTTGCTAAATTAGTTTAATAATTACAGTGTGCAAAGAAAGTTATTGGGCTTGGATCTTTGGAGACTATACTCTTTGAGGAACACGATCTGAGGAAGGTCGTTTCAAAGCGGTGAGGTTCAGGTCAAGGAATTTTTAGTCAGTGTCGTTCGAGGAACACTAAGCTGAACTATATCTGATTCTTTACAATTAACTAAACTGCCGCCTGTTTTTTTAGCATTAAAGTCAGAATTTCTTCCTGGTCTTTGCTGAATGTGAAACCTTGCTGCTTGTAGATATACATTAGTAGCCGGTGTTTGAGCATCCAAAGTAAGAAATAAAGCAAGTGCTAAATATCGGAATTTTATTTTTTTCCAAAAGGTCGTTAGTAGAAAAAGGGTGACAGACAATAAGGAGCCTTGAGGGATTCCGACATTGATGGTCAAAGTGTCTGAAAATAGCCGTCCATTGCTACTCGCGGAAGGAAGCTTGACCGTGGCAGTCACGAACAAAATTAGTAAGAAGGAGTCTCTCATGTCAGACCTTAATAAAAGCCTTGGAAATATCTGCGGTCTATCATTTTAAAATATCAAAATATATTGTTGATCTATTGACTATAAACCTAACGAAGTCCAAACCGCGACCATTAATTATTGTATTTTGAAGAGGTTCACGCCGACACAACTGATTTTTATCAAGTGCCTGGTTAAAGTTCAAAAAGTATAATTTGGGACAGACTATATATTCAGGCGCTTTTCTCGGTCCCTTTTAATATCCGACGAGTTCTTTCGAAAATCCAATTTTATATTTTTTGTTTATGTTAGGCAAAAATGTGTCATCAAAGAATGAGGCAAGTTAATTAAAAATGTTGTTAATGATTATGAAATATCTTTAAAAGGCACGAAGCAAATTAATTTAGATAAGTGATTCTGGCATGTTGACACTGGCTAATTGGGTTTAAAAAAATCTTTTTGCCTGCAAAAAAAGCTACTTTTGGAAATAATTTATATTTATATACATTGACTTCATGGCACGTTAATTTATTGCGTTAGCAAAGGTTGTGTTGTTGTTAACGTTAAGACAATAAGCTTTGTATGTAAGTTTTCTACCTGATTGAAGGTCTTTCGCAAAATATGTGTTAGCATATTTTTATTTTGTATTTGTGTTTTATCTATTCCCAACTGGAAATGAGAACAATAACACTGTTTTCACATTTTAGCTCGTGTTCGGTGGGAAAATATAGCAATTATAGCACATCCCTCATTTAAAAATCTATACCTAGTTGAGCCAAATTGAAAATGGAGCTTGTTAACTGGATTTGCATGACTGAATTTTAATTTTCGAAAATATATTATTGAGGCTTTTATTATACAAAACAGTAGACACGTTCAAAGCTGATTACCAGTTTTATTAAATAATCTCTACATTTTTTGTGGAGAGGAGCGTTTATTTTATTTTAACAGGTAAAAGTTTATTAATATTACAATCTAAAAAACGGTAGATGGATATTATTTTTTTATGCCATTTTAAAATGTTTAATGTGAGCATTGAATTTGTTGCACGTGTCCCTTGTAGCAACATATTTTATTCAATACATATTTGACCTTTAACAAAAATTTTGAAAACAAACTTTTATTCATATCTCCAATCTCGATAATAAAAATTTAATTTTGTTTTCGAAGCAATAACTCCATAAATAATACAAATATCGAAAATTCTTAAAAGAACGAAATTATAGAGACTTTTATTCCCAACCATATTAATTTCTTTACTATTCGTCGCGAAATCAACAAGAACCGAGTTACACGCGAGAAGCATTTTCAACCCCTTCGAAAATAGTCAAATCGAGGAATATCTCGATAAATAATAAAAGTATCGACAATTTTTGAAAGTTCAAAGTAAGGAAATATAACTTTTAAATACATTAGAGGGAAAAAATATATTTCTGAGTATTAATCCCAGGTTATACAGTAGTAACGAAAGTATTTCTGTTACTTTTTGATATAACCTCTGGTTATAAACAAAAGGTATTCGTAACCCTTATAAGCTCCGCCATTTAAGTGCTTTACGGGCTTTATAAGAGTAACTGAATTATTCCGTCTCTAAATTATATAACTTAATATTATGTAAGCTTTGTCATGGCACCGTTTCTGTTACTGTTATATGAATTAAAACATTTATTACCTACAAACATTTATTCTATATTGACGTGCAATTAACTTTAATGATGATTGTTATTTGTTCGATTTTAGTTTAATTCTGTAGAGAATTTTATTTTAACGCACTCCGTTGTTGCCGACTGATATATACAGGGTGTACCAAATTAAGTGCGCACCATTGCTAACTTTTTTATTATTGGAGATACAAAGTCGGTTAAGTAGTAGCATTTTTTCTGTTTATTAAAATAGTGAAAGCAGAAAAACAATTGAACATAACGTTTCTGAATAAATGAGGAAAATGTATTTTTTTTAAACGTCACACCCTGTATATTTTTTACCGAAACGTTTGCAAATCGTATACGGAATAAAAAAGTTCATATGCAATATGGGCCTAAAGTTGAAAAAACATCAACACAGCCATGGAAATAAAAAAATGGTTTGCCTTTGGCGTTTCCATCGAGACTACCATGAAAACAAAAACGAATTTATTTATTTATTTCATAAATTAAAACTCGATTTTATTTTTAGCGGAAGAAATAAAAAAAAAACTATATTAAATGTTCAAACACATCACCGTTTTATTCAACACATTTGAGGTCATTCTTTAATACACGTTGTGTAGCTTTTAAAACTGTTCTGCCATCGATGGATGCTATAATGCGTCTAATGTTGTCTTGAAGTTCGACCAGATTCGCATATCTCGTTTTAAAGAATTCGTCCTTGACATACCCCCAGAAGTAAAAGCACAGCTTATAAACTATTTAAGCTGTGATAAAAGTCTAATGGAGTTACGTCAGGAGACCTTGGGGGCCAACGTATCGGACCATTTGTTGCCATCCACCTATCTCTGAAAAGCCTTTCCAACAATATTCTCACTTCGTGAAACTGATGAGGAGAAGCTCCATCTTGTTGAAAATAAATTTGGTTACGGTCCTTTAAGTTCACATCATCTAAATATTCTTCTAGTAATTCTGACAACATATTAACGTATCCCCTGCCGGTCAGAGTACCTTCATAAAAAATTGACCCAATAATTTGGCTGCCTATGAGACCACACCAAACATTAATGCTAAATCTTACTTGGGGATTTCTGGGAAGAGCAATAAACAAATTTGTTCTAGACCAATAGTGCATGTTTTTACGATTAAACATACCCCTATTTGAAAAGTTCGCTTCATCGCTCCATAAAATTTATTTTAAAAAGTTAGGATTTTGCCTACATATATCTTGTAACCATTGGCAAAAAATTAGTCTTCTTTCAGTACTTATAAGGTGCAAACTTATATGTTTTTAAAATCCTCCAAATTGTAAATAAACTGAAACCACTGTCTCTTACCAAATGTTGTAGTTGAATTATTTTTGTGCGCTTCAAAATATGCCAATACATTTACTTCTACTTGTTCACTTATTATAAACTGTTTTTTAGTCCTTGTCTTTATAAAAACTCTTTCGTTACTTCTAAGTTTTCTATACAGCCTTAGAAAATACCTTCTGTCTGGTTGCTCACGTTCAGGATACATTTGACCGTATTGCTCGAGTGCTAGTACACTATTTTTTCGGCAACCAAGATGCGCTTCTAACATATCGCAATGTTCTAAATGCGTGAACGCCATTTTGTAATATTTAAAAACAAAAACTAGATAACTTACTGCAAAACTACGAAAACTTTGGCTTCATTAACAATAATGGCTACCCAAAACGAGGACACTTTAGTTAATTCGTTTTTGTTTTCATGGCAGTCTCGATGAAAACGTCAAAGGCAAACCATTTTTTATTTCCATGGCTGTGTTGATGTTTTTTCAATTTTAGGCCAATATTGCATGTGAACTTTTTTATTCCGTATACGATTTGTAAACGTTTCGGTAAAAAATATACAGGGTGTACCGTTTAAAAAAAATACATTTTCCTCATTTATTCAGAAACGTTATGTCCAATTGTTTTTCTGCTTTCACTATTTTAAACAGAAATAATGCTACTACTTTGCTAATTTAACCGACTTTGTATCTCCAATAATAAAAAAGTTAGCAATGGTGCGCACCTTACTTGGTACACCCTGTATAGGATGTATCGTGAATTTTGGACCTCCTGTATATATGTATACGACCAAGAGTTTTTGAAATTTTTTTTTTTTATAATCAAGAAGTACAAAATGAAAACACTGTAATTTTGTTTTTACGAACACTATAAATGAGGATTTTCCATTTTTCGTTAAAAGCAGACACTCCATAAGCCTCGTAATACCAACATTTAAATTTTTCGAATTAAATTAAAACTTTTTAAGTCCCGCCAATTCATATTCATATCTAGTCTGATTTAGAACCCTCTTCTTTTATTTCGTGTTTTAGCCTCAAACTTTTTTTGGCCTTGTTTCAAACGTTCCTTTTTTGGCATTAAATTTTGATTAGCGGTGGAAGCTACTCGTATCACTGAAGTTGTACAAAGCATTTATTTAGCAGAAAGGGTGTGTCTCGCTTATGCTATCCCATTTTGCAAAAGCTTAACAAAGGTATAAATTACTAAATTTTCTTTTTTTAAGAGCAGATACAAGCCCTACTGGAAAACTACTTTGGAACGCTCTAGACTAGAGGTTATATTCGTTAGAGAACGAAACCTTTGAACAATGCCATTCAAGAGGTACTATAAGTGGTCCACCATGTATTTCTACGCATGTACTGAATGTCGTGACTAGTATCAAACATTATATTCTGAATAATGTGCTAATTAATAACACTGACCAAAGCAGGCGGAAAGAAGAAATCAACTTAGTTAAGAATATAATTCCCTTATTTAATGTGCTTCTAATTCTAAATGGGTATCCCAAAAACTAACTAAGTATTTAATTATATGCCGATTTTGAAATGCCACCACTTAACTTGTTGTTCTCGTGCTGCTGTATTTTCCTACAACAGCTCTCGAGGATTATCTCGCAAGTCGTATTAATGATAATTGTATAATATGTAATACTCACAAGTAGTTTTAACCAGAACAATTAATTGTTTGGTCGATGTTCATTTCCACAGAAAAGCAACTTATATAGTATTTTCTTATGGTCTCTTTCCAGCCCCAAAAAGGCTCTAATCACTAACGCAAGCAGCTTGTGCTTTAAGTCCTAAAGTATTAAAGCCTTTTAAAGCATTTTAATTATTACCTTAAAAAAAAAATGGAAAAAATTCAATTAAATTATATACATATGGTTTATGTGGCCCATTTAATTGCTTTTGAGTTTGCTAATTGAAAATCTGTTTATCTGGCTAATCCAAGCACTGTGGGGCAAATTAAATTGGACCCTTTTTAGGCTCTCGTGGAATCGTTGAACTCAAAATTTTAGAAGGGATCTAATATATTTAACGTGCAACTGTTTTTCTTTATTAAAAACTAGTCTTTACGGAAAGCTTATTTTGTTAGCAATGAAGCAAGTCAGAAAAATTAATTGTGGCGTTCTCAAAGGATAAAATATTTATTTTCCAAAAAGAGCAACTCGAAAACAATGCAAACAACTGTATGAAACTTTATAAATTTAGACACAGACACAGTAATCCCTAGGAATTGGGTTAGGTACTTATTTTGGGGGATATAATATGCCAAATAAGCTTAAGATTAAAAAGCAAAAATAATACAATTCTAATTAAACAAAAAGCTTTTAAAATTTGTATAATTCTGATGAAAGGATTTAAAACTCATCTCCGTGTCCATTAAAACCCCCCTAAGTTATTTAAATAGAATTTAAATATGCGGCAGAATTAATTCAACTGGTGCTCTGAACTGCAAGATCTGGAATAGATGGATATAAAAAGAAAAAAAAGGTTGTTTGCCTTCCCTTGATGATTGCCGCGACTAGTTCAATTGCATTTTTATGTTCGGGAATTATGGCGCTCTATGAGGGGTGCGTGTTTTAGGTTTAGAAAAGTACAGTTCAAAGGATACTAGATGATTATAAATATCACCCCTTCAACAGTCATCTGGTGTAGAGCTTAACACCAGAAAATCCTGAACGTCGCCTAAATTTTGCCAGTGAGATTCACTTTTCCCGGCAAGTTACTCATTATTTAGACGGTATATTTCCTGCGCGCTGGATTTGACGAACTATAGTGTTATCCGGTGATCACCAGGGATCACCGGATTTGACCACTTCAGATTTTTTTCTTTAGGTTAGTTCAGGTTAGTTACACAAACCTTTATGAAATGTCAACGTTTACGGGAATGGCGTTGGTTTGAACATCGACTTCTTAAAAATATTTCCAAAAATAACGAAAATGAAGGACCAAAATAATAATCTTAATATTCGTCGATAGTCTTCATTATCAGTCGTATTTGTCCCGCAAGTTTCGTTTGACAATCTATTTCCGCTTTCGTGATACAATCTTAGAAAATAATCGTATATTATTTTGTCTTGCCAATTTAAATTGTTTTATGCTGCTTTTGATATAAGAGGAGTCAAAGTCCAAGAAGTCCATAACCCCATCAGTTTGTTTCCTAAATGTGTTTTGCAAAACCACAAATAAAGATATAGAAGTATCAACATAATCATATGACTTGCTTGATATCTGTATTGTTTAATTTTTGTATAATTATTAAAAATACAAATTACCCATATTGAGGAAAGTAAATAAAAGTAGTAAACACTACTGGAGAAGTATGGATTTATTTTGATAAACGATAATAATTAGTATTATTTATTAAAAATTGTCCAATAAGGAATGTTTTATTTAACGGCCGTTAAAGGAAGTGTTTATTTTCTGTAACTTTAGTGACGTCCCGGATGAGAACTTTATAACAGTTGTTAAGTTTTACAGCACGACTTAATCGACATTTGAGGTACAAAGTTAAAGGAGTTGGCTTTTTATGTTTTTGTGTTTCTGGCATTAAATGGACATTACATCTTACAAATTATCGTTCAGGCCTTTTTTCTTGGATATCACCAAGAAAATTATTTTAGTAAATTCCTTTATCTGGAAAACGTCGTCACTCCCGGACGACCTTTCTGAGGTCGTGTTCCTCAATGGGTACACTCAATGATGTTTGTGATTTTAAAAACTTGGTTGTCTGTAGAGTGTGTTTGACTAAATTTAAACTAATGGGATGGAATTAGTTCTATTATTCCGATATTGATTTTATTATTTACAGTATTTTATAATTCATGTTTAGTTATTAGAAATGTAAATAGAAGTTACATGAGTAAACTACAACGACTTATCTAAATTATAGTTGTAAAAAATAGAGAATTTATAGGGTTTCATAATTACACTCCATTTTTTACTACTTCGAATGCATTTAAATATAAACGAGCACGTAACCCTTAGAAAAGTTGGATCAATGCTACCCAAAGCTTAGAATCCCTAAAAGTTGTTTTTATCTCACTCATCGATATTTTCCTACAGAGCGAAGTGGATTTAAGTATTTCTCTTCAGTCTGGATAAAACTATAGAGGAAAAAGAAATTCAGTATATTGAATAAACAAAAATTTAATTTAGGTCAAATAGAAACCCGAAAATTGTCTCCATGATACAGATAATGTGCAACTTATGTGCAATAAATCACCCATATTTTTCATCGTACACAGTTACCCAGCTACAGTTAAGTCACATAAAAGAGGAAATACTTATCTTAAAAATAAAATGCTTAACTAGAATAAATCTGAGCTTTGTATATACGCAAATAAATATAGATTTTAAACAAGTATTTTCAATTATTATTTAGTGATTCCAATATTCTCGTGTCAATGCAAGAATTTTTCCAAATAAAATACATATTATGTTATTTATTTGTGTGTTTAAATTATTCCAAACGAGTAAGAAAATAATCTTATTTGAAAAAGTGTATAGTAATGAAGAAAGGAAATATTTTTTTTAGAACAAAAATATGGTGTATCTTTTTAAAAAAATATACTTTCGCGTTTATACTAAGTTTGTTTTTAATTAAAACAGTTATTTCGTTTTCTTGTTATAAGAGTAAGAAGGCAACAGTATATCTGGAGTAAGTATACAAATTTACTTGACTTTGCAATAAAAATGCACCCTTTCCATTTGAGTATTTGGAAATTTTTAATCAGTTTTTAAAATCTCACTAATTAAGTCAGCTACAAGTTACCGGGTTTCCCAAAAATTGCCTTCCTAGTAAAAGTAAGTGTTCTACGAAACAAAAAATACTTGGATTGGTGCACTTGGTAAGCACAGCTGGAAAATAAAAAGTAAATAAACCAACCATGTGCATTTTCATTATTTACCCGGCATGGGTTTGATTTAAACTTTTTTTTTTTGAACTTTTAAGATGGAGTTCGAATATATCGATGCATTTTTTAAATGTGAATCATAATAGTATTGAGTAACTTTACATTTACAATTCCCCTTGATTGATAATGTTGTATGTTGAATTATATTATCTTGGAATAAATCAAATTTTTCCATCGACACAACCAAACCTAAAAGCGATTGAAGATAGTTTTACCAGTTGAAACGTGATGATAGATAAATGCACAATATACAAACAAGTTTAATTGAAATATTTAATTAAGTTTAACTAACCTTACCTAAACTAACCTAAACTTTTATAAAAAGGAAAAACAAATACCGCACTACCTGTCCACATCAAATAATTATACCAAAACTCCAATGGGAAGTTTAATTTATAAGAGTTCTTCTGGTTGTAATTAAATTTTGCAAGCTTAAAAAGTAT
This sequence comes from Polydrusus tereticollis, assembly GCA_963920685.1. Classification (NCBI taxonomy): domain Eukaryota; kingdom Metazoa; phylum Arthropoda; class Insecta; order Coleoptera; family Curculionidae; genus Polydrusus; species Polydrusus tereticollis. Next base: position 1,555,817 of record OY987335.1, read on the forward strand.
TTTGGGAAACAATCATTGGAGTGATAAGCCCTGAGAACAACGTTAATCAGTAAAGGAACAAAACCGAGGGATTGGGCATGCCTTTCAATGTATACACATACAACACAGATTGAATTTTTGTTTGTTGTGGCCAAAATTAACCTTTCAACCCTCTCTCTCTCTCTAATAGTATTGCGAATATAAAACGTTTATATAAACGATTTATATTGGCTAGACTATTTTCGTAATGCTAAAAGGGGTAAGAGTTTTTGGTTATACTGGCTACTAAAAGTTGGACTTTAGTAGAAATACTAGTTGTCTAAGGTTAAAACTAATAAAACACTATATTAGGGAACGCGATTGAGCGTTATGAGAAAATTAAATATGTCACAATATCTTTACTTGGAAGCATTAACCGAATTGACGCTTGTTTTAAGAGGGTTAACTGTACTTCTAGAACAATAAATTCTGCATATTTTGGCCGACATTTTGAGATAATAAACTGTTCCCAAACTATTCTACATTGAGCAGTAATTTAACGTTGGGGTCTGCTGAATACCGTTCTGGTGCAAAAATTCTGGATAACTGGAGCGGTAAACACAGATCAATACGGTTATCTGGCCATTGCCGGTTAAAGGTTGCTTGAAAATTCAGATAACTTATTTAGGAAGGTGTCTATAGAGACAAGGCCTATATAGACAAGAGACTTCTTCATTTAATTAAATATAGTAAGAACAAAGGCCGGAAATTGTTTTCAATTTGGGGCCGGGAGCATACGGACAGAGTCAGATTTGAAGTTGTTCTTGATAAAAGATTAGTAAAAAAAGACGTTCTTTTGATGCTGATTTATTTAGTCTTTGCACGTCATCATTACCTTCAACTTTAAGATAAACATATAAGTCGTGGACCGGGTGTGAGTTTAGGTTTACAAGGACAAGGATGATGTATTTTTAACATAGGTTATTCCCCTATAGGCTTATAGGTGTTAAGACCTTACTGTTCGATTTATTTGCCTTGGATGTTGATGGTGCGGGTGGATTTTCCTCCATAATGGATATAGTTGTAGCTAGCATAGCTGTAGTAGCTTTAACACCGCCCTATACAATTACACCTTCGGTTAACTGTAGGTTTGATTTTAGGAAAAACTTAATTTTATATTTGTCTCTAATCTATGTATACCTACTTATCAAACTCGGCTTAGTAATGTTTTATACAGTCTAAACAAATAGGATTTTGAAATTGTTATATAAATGTCAATTCAGTCAATTAACCTAACTGACATTTCTTGAACTTTTGACAGTTTGTAGAGCATCTCCATTAGAAACAAGAAATTTATTACGTTAAAACACCTTTACCTTCTTATATTCATTTTTTTATTAGAAATATATTCTTTTTTTGCAACAAACATATTTGCCAGTCGTGTTTACAATTAATCATGATGGCCGTACAAACGTCGAAATTTGGAACACAATAATACAGTAAATCCGCTGGAAATTGGGTTCAATTCAATTCACGAATATGAATTCGAATAAATTAAGGCAAACAAATTTCCACAGTTCTTTTCCTTTTTCCCTTCCGAGAAAGAAAAGAAAATCGATGCTACACACAAATAAGATAGATGGTATATTACGCAACTGTTTGTAAAAAAATGTTCACTTTTTCTTTCGATTTTTTGCGCAAAAACGAGATATTAGGGGAAAGTTGCCTAAGATGGAAATATATATGTATAAAAAAAATAATTTTAACGGCACGAAATAATTTTTTTTAAACTGTAATGTGAAATAACAATAAGTTTACGATACTTTAGAAACATATTATAAGCCGTAGATATATTGAGGCCTTTTAAATTATCCACAATTATAGCTAGGAAACTTTCCCGGTATCATGTTTGTGATGTCATTCATAGCTTAAAGAAAAACGGAGGTACCTCGTCTTAGTTATCAACGTCTAACTTAGACAACTCTCCCCTATAAAAATAAGGTTTACAAGCATCATTTAGATAAAGAGAAAACAAATGTTCCAATATATTCTTCATTTGATGAAATGTGCATTTGACAGCGTATAATATTAATTTAATATATTAGCGGATATTCCCAATCCATGATGATGCTTTTATTAGAGAGTTTTTCCACTACCATCAAGCTATAATACTTGGTGTTTAAGACGTCATATCTCTAATTTAACATATCAAAGTATCCGAGCATTTTCCCGAAAAAGAAAAACATACTGTAACGTTTATAAATCGGAATCCAATTGACATCCCATCTGAAGAACTAATGATTTTTACAAGTATATAGAAATGAGTTAAGAATAAACACATATTCTGTAACAATTTAATTAAATTGAACCACCAGTTGGAAGAAGGAAATACATCCAAAATATCGACATTGAGAAAATCGATAAAAACCGCATAAATTTCTTATTTCACTTTTTACTCATCTTTGACTTGTAGATGAAATAAAGCGTAGTGTATTTTAGATCTTATAAGACATTGGGATCCCATTTAGTGGTTTCTGTTAGAAAGATATGACACTATAATGGGCTTGGATTTATTTCCTTCTTAAAATTTATGATTTTTCTAAATGAGAATTAAATAATAATAATTTAATAGAACAACTATAAGAACATCTTTTATTCATAGAACATATTAATGATAAAAAAAAAAACTTGTATAATTATTATGTACTTGTATTATGTATTATAAACTTGCATAAATAATCGATGTGATCCTCGAATGTCCCTTTCTATCCTTCTTCAGATAATGTAGTTGGGAATGTTATTATATTTTCGAAGAACTCTTTTTTTTCAGTGGGAATATACTGAACAATTTTACGCACATCTTCCATTTTTTTATAATTTATAGGTATTTTACCAGCGTATACTGCAGTGTTGGGTAGAACTGGGTGGACCCCAGCTTTTTGTAGCAAAAATCTGTTTTATACCAGCCCATCAATGTATTCTAAGGCTGTTAAGTAACCCTTAGAAGACTAAGCATATTCTAAATGCCTATATTTAGATATCATGAATGACGAAGTTTTATCTACTGACTTACAGGTCTTCTTATAATAGTTTGGTCACGTGTTTTCAAAATCAAGGATATCTTCTGATGTCACGCTTTTTACTACAAACCCTTTTTTCTTGGCATTAAAGATCATTATGTTATACTCTTCTGGTGTATATATTCTATCTTTCTTTCCAATAAGTCGCTTTGCTGTTCCAAAGTTTCGGTCACACTGCAAGAACGAATGCCCACGTACTGGAAAGTACTGATGAATCTTTTCAAAACGTCCCATGGAAACCAACGTAAGGAAGAACCTTATTAAAGTATGGTTCCTATTTTGGCCTCCGCAAGCGTCGCTGAAAACATGGAGATCCTTTATAGCGGGGTTCATATTATGGATGGTCTTCCACAATAAGCTGCAGACTTCGTCTGGGCCACGCTTAGCTTCTCCTTCATGGTATGTGTAAAAATCAGCATAATTAGTTTTTAAATCATGCACACAAAAAACATAAAGCCATAGTTTCCTGAGGTAAAACATTTCTTGTACAGGGATTTTTGAAAGGGGGAGATTTTGCATATAGTCAAATACGATCGCTCCGACATCATCTCTTTCTTGACATAATGCTATCACGTCCTTTTGTTTCTCATAAAATTTTTTCGCTCGTCTCAAGTGTATGATTTTTTCCGCAACTGTCACGCGTTTAGCAGTATCATTCAGTGTTGTGCTTTTTATTTTTACCTCAAGTTCCTCGCAAATTGAACAAACGTCAACTTGGGGCCGTCCAAATCTGTACCCGTGGTTATCATTAAAGTACTTCCTATAAAAATCATACTTCACGGTATTAGTATATATGGGATACTTTTTGCAGAAGAGGTCGTGCATTTTTTTTAAGTAAAGATCGGCATCCAAGTATTGAATATGTTTGCTGCTGTAGTGCGATTCTTTTAAGGAAAACGATCGAATATGCTCATTAACTGCGAGAATTGCTTCATTAGGTAGAACATTGCCACGGTTTAAATGCATACCACGACCATCTATCGGTGGTTGCCCATTGGCATTGAGAGAGGTGAGCCGAAAAATGGCTTTACTTGTTATAGCGTGTAATATAGAAAAAGCTTGCCGGCACACTTCTATTCTTTCAGATTTATTTAAGGTAAAATAGGTAAAGCTATTATCGCGCCTTTTTGGATTTTCATTTTTTGAACGTCTTCGAGCCACACACGAACGTTTTATGAGACCCATAAGAAATGTGTCTTGTTCATTCTTTGGCCGCCCACTGTACAACTTTCGTAAAATTATTTGCTTCTCTTGGACAGTAAAGTTTTGGGTGCACTTTTTTTTACACGTACAGTCACTGTCTGTATTCGATTTAGCCGCCACATTACGTCCCGTTGTTGTACTCTTATAAGCTTCACCATGTAAACGACTGGATTTTTGCATTGCATGTTTATACAAATATGTATTTCTTATACCTTTCTTTTTCTTTTTTGGCGGCTCATCCTCAGTACGAAGGTCTCTATTACTTTCTTCACTACTACTATCGCTAGACATTTTCGGAATACTAGAAACAATTCAAATAAAAAAACACTGTCTACTCTGTATAATATTAGAACAAATACTGAAGTAATACGTCAAACGCGATACGCCACGAGCCTGTTAGCGATGCCTAGGTGACAAAACGACTGATGAGTGATGACATTTACCTACAATAGTTTGAAGAAGGAAATAAATCCAGGATTTATTTCCTTCTTAAAACTGATGAATAAATATTCCGCCTATAACAGCGTAACGTGTCGGGTTTTTAGTTCCTTCTTAGCACTAATAGATGAGTGCTTCTCCCGAAATGCTAATTTTGATAAAAAGTCATTTTGATATATTTTGGTGTTTATTTCCTTCTTCCAACTGGTGGTTCAATTACAATCGTTATTTCTGACTGGATGTGGAAAAATAGTGCAAACCATTGCAAAATGTTATCGACATATGGGGCCATGTTATGTGGTTTTTCCTCAATCGATCTCTTAAAAAGAAATAAGTCAAATGTGGCGTTATCAAAACGGCATGACGTAGATTTGTTATACCTATAAAAGAAGTATCGTATGTTCTTGCTTTTTTAAGGTCATAGTAATATATTTTATAACGGCTAAAAAACTTATTAATTGCCTTTAATGCTCGGTTCTCACGTAAACATATATTTTATGTTCTATTTTAAAGCCTATAATTTTAGAACCCCTTGACATAGAGTCACCCTGTCAGCATTAATGCGAAACTGAAATGAGGTAATTCAATAATTATGACAAAAGATAGGTTTCATTTTAATGCAATTAAAATTCAGGCTGTTTGAAACAGAGAAGGATAGCAAACTGTAAAATAATTGCACATTTCGTGAATATGCTTAATAATAAAATACAACATGATATAGGTATACCTTTATTGATTCTGAAACAATTTAAAATGTTAAAATAAAAGCTACACTAAACAAGACTTCTATAGGGGTAAACAAGAACTGATGATAAACGAAATTCTAATTAAAATCGAAACTGTCGAGCTTTAATCAAAGCTCAAAGAATATTCGGATAATTGGAAAAATACTGAATAAGGAAAATTACCTTTGTCGCTATGAACCATTACATTCTCAAAGGCAATGCTTAAATTTGGTTTTGATTTAAATACTCAAATGTTCTTCTAATAGAATAACGTTCGGTTTACAAGGACATTCAGAAAGGGTAAAGCGGAATGTTATTCTTGCTCCCTGGGAAATCTAATGGCCCAAAATTATTTAAATTTTATAAAAAAGTATCCATAATATGATAAAGGTAAAAGGTATTGTTTTGGAATTGTCCTACTTTGAAATCTTATTATTATATACACTTTAATAAAGTTGCAACCAGCCTCTAATGAGCATAATTTACTCTCGAAGTACTTAGTTCTTAACTGCGGGCAATGAACATATTTTTAAAGTGTTGGGTAGAACAAATTAGATCTAATTAATCTTTTAGCTTTCGAACAGGCGGCCGGCGTCGGCGTCTTCGAGCATTAAATATAGATAGAGAGTTAGCATTGTTTTAGAACAGTGTTTCTTAACCTTTCATAGAGCTACGAACCCTAAGCGCTTTTCATCAGAACAACAGCATTATGCTACTTCCATCGCTTTTAAATGCATCACAAACAACTGTAAGAACAAAATAATGTATTAATCACTAAAAAAAAACATACATTAGTCATTTGTTGATTTTTATTGAATAACATTTCACCTAAGCAAGCTTAATGGGATGACTGAGCTTGTTTTCGTGAGACAAGTTTGTCAAAATCAGGTTCAATGTTCAAAAGTTGTATCCGCATGTCTGGTTCAATATTTAGTTTATTTCTTTGGTCATGCAGTCTTTGTAAGAGCATACTTGGAAAATTCTACTTCACAACGGTAATTTGTAGCAAATGGTAGTAGTTCTTATACAGCACAATTGGCAATTTCTTGGTATACACATCTAAGCTGGACCCAAAACTCTAACAATGTAGCTGAGTTAAAAGTAGTTTTTAGATTCCGATCAGCTGCTACATCAATAAACTGTTTAATTTGTTTTATTGTTAGGGTTAGGGATTGATGTAAATTTTCGATTGTGACTGAGAATGGATTGCGAAGCCAGCTAAGATCCTCTTCTCGCGTTGGAAATTATTCTTTGAATGAAGTTTGTAAATTCTGAAGGTGGTTGGTTATATCTAACGCAATTTTTGCATCGGGATGCAGAGAGACTGCACTTAGAGACACTGCTTTAGAACTTACCCGACAGCTTGGTAGTCACGGGGTTTCTAAATGAAACTTCGGACGTACCTAAATGTAGGTGCCTACTATAGTTTTTACACCTTCGCGTATTATTTTATTATGTCAATAGTGAATTGATTTGACTAGGAGCCATACGGTTTTACGTGGTAAATTTGTACTCCTATTTTAGGCCCTTTTTATTGGATATTTAAAGTTGAAATTGTAAACACTGATAGTTTAAGGCTTGTACACGCTCAAAAATGTAGCAGAATATTTAAAAAAGTAGTTTTATTTTGTAGTAAAGCCATCCCGATCCGGAACATCATTTTTCCATTTTAATTCAAATTCAAAGGTCGGCGTCCATCAGTTTTTACAAATCAGACGCCGCCGCCGCTACACGCGGGTAAAACTTTCAACTTTCTGAATATAAATTGAAGTTTTCATTTGCTTTTTATTTATTCACTGCCGATTCCAAACAAAGTTTGCTATAATATACAAAATGCCTGTCAAATCCTTTAATGCCTTCTTGATAATAATTTATTTTCGTCAAGACCTGCTTTATTCATGTTAACCCCTTAGTTTGAGTCGAATCTTATATAAAATACAAGATACTTTCCCTTGTGTCTGTTGTATAATGAAAGTTTAATTATACTGTGCCATTAAAATATCTATTGTGTCTATTTTTTTTTAAAGTCCGTTTCGTTGCCGTTGATAGCTCGATACCCTCATTAAAGATTCAAAACAAGACTCGGGTGGCTTAAAATATTTTACCTATAAAATGGTCTTTTTACGTACATCTAGCATAAGGATGAAGAAATTTTGACCTATTCCACCCCGTAATAGATAAAGTAACAATAGAGCCATAAAATGAAATGAAAGGATAATGATTAAAACGGCCCACCATGGTCGGAGAGTTGGGTTTTAATATAATCTAACCGCTTATTATTTTATTTAAATATAATAGATTTTATGAATTTTGGTAAATTATAACCATTGATTGATTTATTCTAGAATAAACACAATGTTTTACAAGAAAACTAATTTATTTACAGATCAAAAAATATTGACAATTTTAATAATTATAACTCGATAAAATCGTCCTCAGAAAAATCTGAAGAGTCATCATGTCCTACGCTTATTACTAAAGGCTCAATTCCACAGTTGTGTCAATTACGTTGTCAAGTTCCCACATTTTTTGTTCCTCTACTATAACATGTTTATGGCGTTTTGCCAATTTTCTGATGACACATTTGCTAAAGAATTAAGCAAGAGTTGTCGCACTTCTTGCATTTTAAAAGTTTTGTTATTTCTAGCAACATATCCTTTTACTTGAGCCCATATTAATTCTATAGGATTTAGCTCACAATGATAAGGTGGTAAACGGAGCACTATAATACCTCGATCTCTTGCCATCTCGTCAATAACATACTTTTTACACTGCGATTTATGTAGCCTAACAATACCCAAAAGTTCTTTTTTTACCATGGTATTATCGTAACTCAATTCCTTCTGTTGTAACCAGTTTACGATTTCCGCCTTTTTCCATGAAGTTGTGGAAAGATTCTCTTTTAGCCTAGAGTGATAGCTGGCATTATCCATCACTATTACAGAATTAGCGGGAATGTATTCTATCATTTGCTTAAAATATTCCTCGAAAACATCAGCAGTCATTTCTTCATGGTAGTCTTTTGTAGAATTCGACTGAAATTCTAATAATCCTTGATCCAAAAAGCCATTTGAACTTCCTATATGAGTTATAATAAGTCTGCGTCCCTTTCCAGATAGTGGTCTAAGTCCTGTTGATCAGCCTTCCATGACAGCTTGTCGAGAACTTAGGACATTTTCATCTTGCCAGACTTTAGATATGGTGTGCCTTCATTCAGCCAAGTTTCATCCAAATAGAAAATGTTTTTGCCTTCGCTGCGGTATTTTCGGATGGACCTTAAGTATTGACTTCTCCAGCAAATAATATCTGCTCTATCAATAAGAAATGATTTTCTGTTTTGCTTCTCCCAACGAAGTTCATATCATGAAGTATTTTCCATAGTTTCGTTCGTGATAGCTGTGGTAAGTCCTCGTCATAGTTAATGGCTTGTAAAATTTTGTCTATAGTTGGTATTTCCTTGGCAAAATAAAAACTATGTACTTTTCTTCTAATACCATTTTTAATGAAATCATCAATTTCTAACGGTTTCTTTCCTAGGAATGGTTTTGGCTCAATGAGGTTCTTAGATTTTCTTTTACGCAAGAACCTATATATAGTAGCCTCTCCAACTCCTACCATATTGGCACACTCTGCAATGATGCTACGAACATCACTTGCAGGTTTCTGGTGCACTAGAGCATCATGCACGTTTAATATTAATGTCTTTTCTCGGAGAGAATATGCACTCTTGCTAATTTGACGAAGACACGTTGGCGAAAAACTTGAAGCCATTGTCACAAGTATAGGAAATAATTAAACTTTGGGATAATTCAGTATCTAAATACACTAAAAACATAGTTTGACAAACGCACATCAAATGGCGTAATAATATCCTAAAGCAGGCAAAAATAGGTAAATTTAATTACTAATTACTCCTGTTGTACCTACTTTAACCCTAATATTCCTAATGTATATTTAACAATGGACAGAGGCCAATTTTCTTATTAAATAAGGCATAGTAGGTAATTACTATTATAATAATAATATACTAATTACCAACGCCTATGGTTTATGGTTGTTTTATGGCTTTAACCCTCGATATGAGCTATCAACTGCAACGAAACGGACTATAGTTGCTCATCAGTTTATACTTATAAATATCATGTTAAATGTAGCAAAATTACGATGGTAAAAACAGTATAATATTATAAAGAGGAGCAGCAATGAAACATATTTTATCATCCTAAAAAAAAAACACCTGCACATTTTTATAAATTAACGCTGTAGTTTTGAAAGTAGAATCCTGTAACTAAAACTAACTAAGAAGTGAATATTTATAGCAGGCTTTAAAGCTCTGCATGGAAATGGAAATATTGCCTTACGGTTACCTGCCTAAATTTGCTTTTAGCTTCCTCTAGAAGCCTGCATGCTGAACTTATGTTGTTGTAAACTTAGTTTATGTGGAAAGCAAAATTGAATTAGCTAATATTAGAGCCAAGGAATACTTATAATTGGCCAGACGGTTCTCAACCGTCTTTCTAGTATAGGTACCTATAATCTTGGGAAGTCACGTTGTGGGCTTATTAAAAGCGTCGACCTTGCAGATGCTTTGGGTACTTTTTTGAACTAACATACTTACGTCAACATATTTGTACGCTGTGTAAAGCCGAAATCGATCATCGCTGGATACATTGGGGGTCTTGCTCCTAAATATAATTTCAGGATGTTGGATTTATTTTTAAACCAGAGCCATTCGCTTCAAGGACCAACATGAATCGCTTCCTTCGTACACGCACAGTCACAGAGGGCCATAAAGGATTGTTCATGCAGTGCTGATTATAATAAAAGGTAGATCAGGGTCTCAGTCACATTTGCTTTTAAAAAATAATTGTAAAGATATTGTTTTGTCGATGCCCATAAAACTGCATTTCTGTATTTCGTGTTGGTATTTGTTTGGACTGCGAGCTCCAATAACAATTTAATAAAACGCAGATGATTCAATAAATCTGGATAAATATTTCAAGATCGAAGAAATTTAAATTTATACCGCATGACGTCCAATAACCTATATATGCAATTTTCTGGAATAACTTATTTAAAGCCAGTGATAAATTACGTTTAGATTTTATTGCAATTACACTTATATTTAGCCTAGAGTGTCCCCAGCAGCGTCTCGTGTTACAGCAACTATGACTGGCATAATTTTAGCGCTTGGAAAATTTTCCGTTGCCAGGAAAAATCCTTCACCTCTGAATGAATGAATATTTATTCGCTGAAATGTTTACAATAAACAAAACCCAGAGGGTGTTGTAACAGTGTCAGAAGAGTGGACAATACTTTACGTTTTAAGTTACAATTGCAATTTTCAAAATAGTACTTATAATAAGAATAACAGAAAAGTGTATAATATTACAGGGCGAGGATTTTTAGAATGCAAAATCCGAAAAATGGCTGGAAATATTTTATTTGAATTTTAGGACGCCAATGGGAAGGTTGGGAGACATATTTTAAGACATTATTGGTATTTACCCCCTCCAAATTTTATCTGGCAAGTGACAAATTTGAAATCTTAAATTATCTCAATTTATTTATAAAAATTACCTAGTCCAAAATGGACAATCACTGTTAGGGTCCTTTTTTCAATAAAAATAGGTTTACAACTTTCCCGTTGTTTCATTTTAAAGATACTTCGAATGCACCTGCATGACATGATTCTGTGAATGTCAGGCGAATCACCCCAAAATATTACACCATATCTTAACCTGGACTGGATATATGCAAGAAATCAATAATGGAAGCCTCAGTAAAGTCCGTTCACAGATTTAAGAGTATGACTTACCGACTCGTGTTGACACCTGTTTAAAACCAGACTGAGGTCTACACAGGCCCGCACTGAATTGTATTTCAAGCATGGATGATTTGACACAAGTAAAAACCAATTTTAGATAGAATATATTATAATTAATTAATGCAACTACAGCTTACTCATTTAATTCATTTTCAACTATCACTATCAACACCTATATTAATAATAAATCTTTCTGTAATATTCCCAATTTGAATGTATGAATTTTCAACAGTTTTAATATGCGAAACACAATTTTTCCAGCTACTCACAGGCACTTTGTCCACTTCAGTAATAATAATATCCAGTACACTAGCGTTTATAGTGGGTGATACATTATTACGTCTAACGGCAGATTTTAATTCATGGCATATGTGTTCTATGGGATTAAATATACAGTGAGACGGCGGAAGCCTTAGCAATGTATGCCCCTTACTTTTATCGTAGCTGTCGCAGTAGTACTCCTTTTCTAGGTTCAGAAATTTAAGCACATCAAGTAACAATACAAAGACAAATCATTAGAGAACCCTTATTAACATCTCGCCTAAAAAACTGAATACCACAGGACAGTGTCTGCTTGCAGAAGACTTATACTTCACTATTGGATATATTTTCGCAGCAGAAGAATTCTCATGGAAGGTCCTCGAAATTTTACAGTAATCCAAACCTCCGAAGCCAAACATTGAAAAGAAGAATCCTTGAAGAGCATTGTTTGCGAACTATCCAACAGCCTCAGACTGTCAGATGTGCGAGCAAAGATCGTTGTTATAGTTCGTTAGAGTTATAAGTTCGTGCCATACCCAAACTAATCCCTATCTTATTTTATTGATGGGATGGGATGGGATGGGATGGGATGGGACGGGACGTGATGGAGTTCCCCGAGGAGCAACACAACGTTCGACCAAATTTATATTTTACTGATGGAGAGAAGTTTCTAATCAATACCGCTTTTTTTTTCTTTCACTCATTCCACGAAGCCATGTTGTTTTTTAGTGCTTAGACGTGTTATAGTAAGTTTCCAACTGGAATATTTGTTTTTAGAATAAAAATTCGTATGTAAAACTTCCATTATTAATGAAGTAAAAATAATTTGGCAAGTAGAAGAAACAAAAAGCGATATTTTGGTATAAGAAGTAAGGGGTGTACTTATTCTTATTAAAGGTCATGTTGAAAGAACTGCCCAAAGGGCACAAATGAAGGTAACAAAGGAATACAATAATAAATGAAAATTGTCTGATTCTGATATAAACCCGTGTTTGTTAGCGCATTGGTTTTCTTTAGCTTATTTTTTCAGACATTGTTTTCATGACCTAGTTTGTTATCACCTTTTATTTTATATTTTTGCACTAAAAAGTACAATTATTAGTATTTTAGCACCACTAGCAAGTTCAGCATTTATTATTATTGCTATTATTAATATTTATTTTTTTATCTTAAATGAATTTAGTTTGTTTTAATGGGCTTTCAGACGCAAATAAACAAAAACAAACTCAGCCGGGTTTATTTATCACAATGTTTTATTAGTAGATCGTTATATATCTTTAAATTACTGAAAGTTCTGACGCTTTTATGAGGAAAGCCAATTAATGTACACACTGTACTCTGTAATTAATAATAATTCTCGCAATACAACATCAAACTTTATGTTTTATTGGTATCTGCTTAACAAAACTCGAGATGGAGCATGAATTTCTAAAACTTAATTTAACAGTAGGGTGTTTTACTGTTTTCCCGAAAGGGTCTTAAATTGTTCACTTTTTAAATTACAATTAAAGTAAAAATATCACCGAGTAAAATCACTTACCCAAAATCCTTTGATGTTTTCACATCAAAAGCAGAAAGCCGACCGGATACGACGTGCAGACTCTCGTCAGTTTTCCAACTGCGCGAAAAGTCCCAGATTAGTGCTTGCGCTAGCCACTAACTGGTTTCGCTTCGAATTCGAGCGGTGTCGGTGAAATTGGAAATATGGGAGTAGTTACCGTTTATTTATTCTACCATGATATGTTTCTACATACATCAATTTCTATAAACAACCGCAGTCAGACTCTGGCAGATATAGGCTTTATACACGGAAAAAAATTATGCTTCACTCAAATCAATTTGGATTCATCCAAGGTATTTAGTGATTTGTATATAACGAAGAAAATATATTCTTTACTATAGCATATTGTGTGTGTGTTTTAAGTTTGTGGCTCTGGTTGAAACCAAATGGCCAGACTATAGCATATTATACTCTTGTTTATTTTGATCCACCTAAGAGATTTTCGTGTTCATAAATGAAGCCTTCCTTTTTTAAGATAGAACTTCAGTCGAGAATATTTTAATTTCAAAATTCTTCAATTAAGATAGTCGTCATTGTTTCATTTAAGAAACTATTGTCTTGAAAGGAAACTTAAGAAAGTGTTAGAATTATCCAGTTAATATATATACAGTTTCTTCATTCAAGAATATAATTCGATAATAATATGGGAATTTCCACTTAAGAATAATTATTAGAGCATATATACTTGTTTCAAATTTAAAATGAAAACCGTGACAGTTTCTATATTGAAGTATGCTACTTATTCGTGCAAAAATAATAAATGTTTCATTCAAAAATATATTTTAAGAATATTAAAGTCCTAGAGAAACTCAATAGTATTTCTTTCGCTAAGAATATATTTTTTATGCACAACCAGCTTTCATTCAAGACATTTTTTCCAGAAATTGTTTCACAATTAATCTGCCATAATGTAAAATACCCTGTTCCGATTTTAATTTAATTTAATAATTAAGTTTTAAAAATCGAAGGTTACCGTGCTCATTAACTTTTAGAAACCTTAAAATTGAACGGAGGGCAATTTTTAAATAATATTTTACATTGCTATAACCGTTTGGAATTCATGCGAAGTTCCATATAATAGAAATTATGGATTTTCTTTGTTATTTCAGAAGGACCCTTTACCTTGGAAATAAGGCCCACGTATTTTCCCGTATTAGAGAGATCAGGTAATTGTTTTTCTCCAATGGAACGCTATGGCATTTACCAGGTCAATTTTTTTCTTAACACCTACCCATTTTGCAATTTGATCTTTATAAGCTTAGAGCAGCTATTTTTGGCTCAGGTAATATTTAGTCTCCAGTAACAAGTTGACGTCATATTGACGTGTAGCTTCTCCGGCACCTGTTACGTCAAAACTTTTTTAGGCATGACGTATCAGTGGTGTCATTTTATTTACGGCATTTCTCGATGGTCCACGATAACAGTTTATTACCAACCGAACATTGTTTATACAGGCTGGCCTGCATGACTTGAGTGACGGGAAATAACGTGTTGCGACGTCACATAACGAAATGATAATAAAGTTACAACTTTGCGCCATACTGTAGTGGGCACAGTTGTTGGAAAAATCCGGCTTACATAATTTATAGCATTGAAATGGAGTTTACTTGTACCTCAACTAGATTTATAGGTAAATAATAGTAGAAAGGTAATCTCTCGGGCCTATTATTTGTCAGTATAAATCTAGCTCTTCCTCATGAGGGCGACAAATCTTTCACATAAAATTATATTGAATTGAGGATCTTTTTCCGATCGATATTGCTCGCAAAATAAATTAATTTTCAAAATTACCCGCTCACTTTATATTAAGAGTAGAGTTTGTGGGGTTTTAATCATTATTCTATTACTTTTAACCCGGATAATTTTCCAATTATCCCTTTTAATGGAGATGGATTTCAAATAATAAATGCTCTCATAAAAGCCCTAGTTTCATATATTAATTACTAGCGAGTTTCCAAGGGTTTATTCAACGAAGAATCTAATGAGGTTTTTGATAAGCTTAAACGCATCGTACTCCCGAACAAGTTATAGATCACTTTTTGGCGAAAATTAAATTTTTACATCCACATTGTATTCGTAAGAAAATGCATCCATTTACGTAAACAACAATTTCTAAAAGTTAATGTATTTTATTAAATTGCAAGCTTTTTACGACTAAAACTGGCTCATATTTAATGAAAAGTGACGATAAAGTTGTATTTTGCCTCTGATACGTCAGCTCAGAGACTTGCCATCGCTTTTAACATGTCCACAAAGCGTTTGGGTATACCGATTTTCGACTCACGATCTCCTTCGCTTCTATTTCCATCTATGATCAATCGCATAATTATATCATTTTTCTAGGTGTAAATAGTAAAAAAAAATTTAAATTTTCTGACGGAATTAATAAGAGAATCATTAGTTTATATCAATAAAGTCATTATATTTAAAAAAAAAATATTAGAAAAAGCGTCGTCATCGTTTGAAGAAAAGCAAACTTGAAGTGACATCCCCCTCACGGGTCCCAATTACTCTTTATCTACTATATTATATTAACGACCTTTAAGAAAATACTTAAAATACAGTATACAGCTACGCTGACGATAGAGCACTAGTTGCATCCTTAACATGGATGCTTAATGTACCGTTAGATCAGATCTTCTCATATTCCTATTGATGTTACTCTACTCATCCCACTAGAAATACGTTACCAGGATTACATACCTTAGTAGAAATATATCTTCTCGGAAATGAGCTTGTTTACTCCCTCAACATAAAAAGTTTATTATCATGGCTTTGTTTTTGTTTTATTTCTCTCTAGAGTCGTGTAGAGCTATAATATAAATTCTTATATCCATGTTACATGGGTATAATCCTTTACTATACTTAGGTTTACTTTTGCGACAAGTCTCCTTAAATCTAGGGGTTTTATTTATTTGTGTTAATGATTTTTATATGTTATGTATATATTTAATATTGAAGTACTCCATTAAATAAATGAATGAGTTTTGTTTTATGTTGAAGTTCTAGTTGTGTTTACATTTTCGATATTTTTCGTTTACCCTGGCTGAGTTTACTAAACACAAACAAACCCGTTTTGGTTTAAATAAAATTGTTTTTTGCTGTTTAAATATCTGTTGGCGTGTTTGTTCCTTTGTTTAGAAAAATATTTTAACGGTAGAGGGTCTATTTCCCCTTGTATCAAGTTACTTACAAACACCTCTTATCAATTTATGGCAAACCCTGCCAGAAAGTTAGGTTTTGACCTTTAAAGTCAGTATTTCGAGCTCATGTAACATTCACCCTATAATTTTGCCCCTTTTAAGGAATATACCTTTTTAAATTATAGATTTCTTGTTTTGATATTTTCTTAATTTCTTGATTTGTATACTAATAAAATATTTTGCAATTGGGCGCATATTGTTGATTCCTACAGCTTTTTAATTTAATGTTGTTTATCCCTTGCAATAAAGGCTATATTACAATAAAGGTGCTTCAAAATATATATGTATGTGCTGATCAACAGATAAGTTTAATTAAAATAGCCCATAACCCTTATTTGTCGTGATCAAAGAGAACAATGTTCGACAATAATTAAGGATGATCTAATTAAGGGCCTTATATCTCCTAATTGATGTATTGACTATTTCCTATTAACGTTCAATAATATCGGGGCTCAATTTGCAATTTTCACGTACGTGCGTAAATACATAGATAAGCTTAATTAAGCCAGAACAAAATCCTGCAAATATTACATTATTATTCATGCTGAATTTTAGACAAATTAATATTTGCGGTCGTACGAGGGTTGATCTCTATGCTATACCCCTGGCCTATTTGTAGGCTTGTAGATATTTGGATTAATTGATTGTTTTATCGAAAGTTGCTTAACACATGGGTACGTTTTGTTAACATAATATAAGTTTTCTGTGTCCAAACGTTTCTCTTCAAGCAACCAAGAAGTGTGTTAGTGTTAAGAGTTTAAAAAAATGTTTATTGGAAGGGCGTCAGAGGTGGAGCATATGGATCAACCCTCGTATTTGCATACAAAATAGGAAATATAGAAAATTAAATGAATTCAAGCTAGGATTGATCGATATGGTCACAGCTACAAACAACGTTAAAAATAACAAAATAATGCCGTTATAGGTCGATTGCTATTTTCAATTCTTTGCATATAAAGTCTTTGTACGAAATATATCTTCTCACCCATTCTATATTCTTGAATATCGCCTGTCTGACATTTTAATCCATTCTCTATGTTGTTTGCGAATACGTTTGACAAATTCAACTAGACTTATAGATATTTCTATAAAATAGAAAAATGGGACAGAAATATTGCGCTTGTTTTTAAAATAAATATGTATTTTTCAACTAGAGTACTTTGGGGGTTGAACCTCAAATAATTCCGAAATTAGTCTTTTAGGCACTTACTCAAGTAACCTTTGTAAATTAAATCACAATAGGAATTGAACGATTTTTCAACTGCTATTTTTCTTAGAACATCACTGTTATAAATCTCTAAAACAAGGTGATAGGGTATGATCTAAAATCTCCCATTTTTTTCAGAATATATGCGATACATATTGCAAATATTTTACAAAGACTTTTATCTGGTCGAATTTCAGCGTTAAAAGTAGGTCAACAGATAAGCCTTTTGCTATTGTACCCCTATTGTCATCATCTTTTGTGGTGTAACAATATTGTTTTAATTAAATTATAAGATAATAGGAAACTATATTTTATGTAAGCTGTACTCATATGGCCTCACCGACACAATTGAAAATTTTCATAACATTGCCAAGTTTATGCATCACAATTTAAATTATTATTCAAGAGTGCAAATGCGCATAATATGATGTTTCATTACAGTTAACCTGTGATATTTAAGATTTTTCGCTTCGACATAAAAAAACTTTTTTCCTTGTTTATTATGCAAAGCTACAAATTCAAACTTTACTTGAAAAGTTTTTTAATAAAAACTCTTAAGGAAACTTGCCCTTTACACATGAAGAGGATTTTTATGCACAGAATATTCAAAATAATTTCTGTTTCTGTAAAAAGCCGGTGATGCAAAAATGTTAAGATATTTATTCCAGAAAACTTCAGCACGCAAAACGCTTGTAGCGTGACTTGTTTAAAAAGCGATTAATTAAATGAATATTTAGAATATTAATTAGTGGCGTTTATACTGTTCACGCTTAAAAACAGGCAATGCTTTACATTTAAATAATGACAAATTACCCTAGTTTACACATAAATACAGCCGTTTTGAAGAGCCAGTGATAGCAATACAATTGCGGCATTTCCCTTATGCCAGTAATAATAGTTTAACAAATAAAATAACAATTAAAAAGTGCAACCAACCTAAACCTATGAGGCCGACAAAATCAGCTGTCAGCACCTATTATACCTATATAGCTCTATTTCAGTGCAGACAATAGTATACTTAGGTAGGTAATATTCCTACAATTTGAAGCTACGATATTGATTGGGCACTATTTTACTATTCTATTCATCGGCGTATCATCAAAGCTTTAAAAAACGAGTATTTTAAAAACATAAGTTCATTTATACATATTTTTTTGAACATATGCATACACGCACACTGATAGTTTTGCATCAACAAACAGTATCGCGATTGCAATGATTGCATTGTTGTTGTTGCTGAAAGGCATTTGATAAATTAGCAGCATTCGTATCGCAACGCTGTCTACGCTATGAATGTCTTAAAGCCTGTTTACATTAGGTGCAAAAAATGTCATGCAAAGTATTGCTTCTGCAAAGAATTGCATTGCGTAACCGTTTACATATCATGCAAGTAAAGGATGAAAGCATTGTAATAACCAGTTGTACTAATTACTAAGCACGTTTGCAAATAACGAAATATATTAGTTTATCTTGGCTTGGCTTCGCTCCGCATGGTTCAATGGATGAATTGATTTTTTTATGTTGGTACCTGTGATTTCACACAAAAATTGAATGCCATGTGACATAAAAATAGCGCGTTTTCTAATTTGATGCAATGCAAAGAAAATTGCAACAGCTGATTGCAAAGTCCCAAGTGCCCAAGCCTACAGGCAATTTTTTATTGCATTGCACGTACAAGGCAACTAAACAAAGACATTTCCAAGGCCATCAGGAAAGACATTAGAAAATATAACTCCGAACAGGTATCTAGAGTGATAGACGAAAACAAGAGCTTAAAAGTACTGCAAAGAAAGTTAGCTATAGGAAAAACAAACATCTGTAAACTGACAAATGCACAGGGCATAACTAAGACAGGCAGGGAAGATATCCTAAATATTGCAGAGGAATTTTATTCAGAACTCTACAAGCGTGATTCTAACTTAACCCACCAAAACGACCTACCAAAGATCCAAAATGTAGGATCAGAAGATATCCCCGATATAGAAATTGAAGAAATCACATCAGCTCTCTCAGAAATGAAGAACAACAAATCACCAGGAGATGACGCTATAGTAATCGAATCGATCAAGGAGGGAGGTATGAAACTGATACAAATAATACAGAAACTATTTAACGCATGCCTGTTAAAAGGCACAACTCCTTCTCAATGGAATAACGCTGTTATCGTCATAATACATAAAAAGGGCAATATTGCTGACTTAAAGAACTACCGACCCATTAGCCTGTTGTCCCACATGTACAAGCTATTCGTCAAAATAATTGCTAAACGGCTAACACGTAAATTGGATGATTACCAACCTTGTGAGCAAGCAGGTTTCCGATCAGGCTACGGAACGAATGACCACCTGCAAGTTATTAAAACATTAATAGAAAAATGTGTGGAATACAACAAGCCACTTGTGTTGATCTTCGTAGACTATGAAAAGGCCTTTGACACTATAAACCAGCATAAAATGCTGCAAGCTCTAGCGGACTGTAGAATTGATCATCGTTATACCAAACTTATAGAAAACATTTACAAGACTGCCACAGCCTGTGTTAGACTGCACGACGATACCAATAAATTCAAAATAGAGCGTGGAGTGCGACAAGGTGATACCATCTCACCGAAGTTATTCACGACGCTGCTTGAATATGTGAACAAACGGATAGAGTGGGAAAATATGGGACTCAATGTAAACGGAGAACACCTTAACCACCTGAGATTTGCTGATGACATCGTCCTGATTTCAGACTGCATAAACAAAGCTAGCAAGATGTTGGACAGGCTTCATCAGGCATCCGGAGAAGCTGGGCTTAAAATTAATATTGCTAAAACCCAATTTATGACCAACCTAGTAGTGAGTGGATCTGTGTCAATAGGAGGTGCCCAAATAAAACAGGTAACCCACTATAAATATCTGGGTCACGAAATTCGAGTGGGTCGGGATAATCAAACATGCGAGATTTTTAGAAGAGTAGGCCTAACCTGGGCAGCATTTGGGAGACTTGGAGAAACACTTAAATCTAGGATCCCGATCTGCCTAAAGAGAAAGGTCTTCAACCAATGCGTCTTACCTGTTATGACTTATGGAGCTGAGACACTAACACTGACCAAGAAATCTATAAATCAACTACGAATTACTCAGCGTGCTATGGAAAGATCAATGTTGGGCATCTCACTTAGAGATAGGATACCAAACGAGGTGATAAGGCAAAGGACTGGTGTATCAAATGCGGTTGAAAGGATAGCAACTTTAAAGTGGAACTGGGCAGGACATATTGCCAGGACAACAGATGAGCGGTGGACAAGGAAGATTCTTGAATGGAGACCCCGGCAGGAGGCATACCGAAATAGAGGTAGACCCCCAACTAGGTGGACCGATGACATAAAGCGCATTCGAACTAACTGGATTCAAGCAGCGCAGGATAGGAATGAGTGGAATACTTTACGGGTGGCCTACGTCCAGCAGTGGACACGGATAGGCTGATTGATGATGATTGATGATGACGTACAATTTCCTAATGTAAACAGGCTTTTAACAACAAAAATTTCGGCTATTTCTCTTTCAGAAACAAAATGGTTGTAAGGTAAACATGAATACAACATAGTGAAAAATTGACAGCAATTATAATAGCCTTTATAAATTATAATTCCTTCTTATCCCATTAAGAGTAAGTACTTGGTGGTTTCTACTTGAAATATTGCCTATAAAATAAAACTCATCCTTTCGTCCTTTCTCGCTGTGCGCTCGTGATGATATAGATAAAATATAAAAATATAGCCAGATAATATTTTTATTGAGCTGACATCAGACAGGGACAATGTTCTAAATGTGTTTTTTTTTTATTCTTATTATAGTCTGGCGAAGATACAGTAAGTTTTCCCATTTGTAACAAAGGATTCCTTACACAAAGAAAGTAAAATTGTGTCATTTGCCATTTAGAAAGAAAACTTTTTCCTGTTGTTATTAAAAAAGGACAAAAAACTTACGTGATATGTGGTGCATGTATTTTATTTTTCTTCGTGCGGAAGAGATAAATATAGCGCAATTTAAAATACCTTAAATTTAGTTAGAATCTATGTTTTTGACTGGATCATAGTGATTTATTATTATTATTAATTGCTAAAAATAATAATAAAATATATACACTAGAAAATAAACAATAATTTAAAGAGCAAAGACAACTACATGCATATTATTTACGACTGATATCAACCACGATACAGAGAATACATATTTTCTCTATGTTTCATGGGCATTTTTTCAGATAATAAAACCAAGCTAATAAAGTCGTTTAAAATTCCCGAAAGAAGCAATGGGTCTAAATAAGAAAGATGGCTATTTCCCAGGCGAAGTTAGGGTTTTAATTAAGAAATACAGGTTGATTTAAAATGTTTACAATAAAATTCGTTTTTCTAGTATTTAAAGAATAAAAGTATATTTCTGTTAATCCCGGTTAGAAAGAAAACCTATTTTCACTTTGTTGACTACACAAAAGTTACAACTGATCACTTGTAAGCTAACTTTATTAAATCAACTTTCGAGCATGATACTTACAATTTACAGTTAATAAAGATTATTATTTTTTATGATTTTGCACATCATCACACGAAAAATACTTAATGGCGCTTTGCGAGCAGTGCACGTGCGAACGAAGCGATTCACTTTTTGAAAAAATTCTTGAAAATCTGTACTTAAAAACTGAATATACCTTTCCCCATTTAAATTTTCAATAAAAATGTATGGTCCTATTATTGTATTGCCATACATCTCTGCCCACACATTAACGCTAAATTTAACTTGTTTCCGGATTTCACGGTTTTCCATGGGATTGTCAATGCTCCAAATATGTTCATTTCGTCTGTTGAATATTCCACAATTGGTAAATTTAGTTTCGTCTGACCAATTCGTCTTTTGGGTCGCCTGGATGGAGTTTCTGTTAGATACTTATTTTATAAGGTTTTCAATTACTAGCTTTTAAAACTCGCCATAATATCATGTGGTTTACGGATGAGAGATGAATAGTACTTTTATTAAAAAATTTAAGAAATCCAAGTCCGTATTTAAAAAGTGACTGGTGAATGCTCCAATTTAACCGTCTTCATATCTCTTACGGTTTACGATATCCCTGCAGTGATAAACGAATTTGTTACACCCTATTTGTGTAAAACTTTTAAAGTGTCGATAAAATATTGTTGTAAAAATATCACCAAATACACACTACAAAACTATTTTATAGTTGTTGCATTAAATAGCTTTAAAAGTGTAGTACACAACTTTTATAGAACTCTTATAGTATCAAAATGTTTTAATAATGTGGGTCCTTTTTGATCCTATAAATATCGTATAAGAGAATCTAATCACGTTATAGACATTTTAAGCTTCTATAAAATTTTATTTATAGAGCGTCAAAAGCTATTCAGCTGTAGGTATATAGGTTCTAGGCCGGTGAAATAACACCCCAAGTCTCTGAGGGGCTGCCTTAGTTATGGCCGCAACGTAACTATGCCAGGACATATTATTATCCTTGACGCCCAATAAATTAATTGATGAAGCCAAAAACATTAACTTTTTAGGAATAAACTGATAACTCGGCTTCTTTAGCATTAAATTCTGCTAAGTTACTGCCAATCTAGGACAGAATTTCTCCCTATATGTTAACATGTTTTACTTCTTGTTGTTCTTGCTGTCTGATTGAGCATCCAAAGTAAAAGATAAAACACGCTATATATTGGATATTTAGTTTTTTCTAAAAGATCGTTAATGTATGGAAGGAAGGGGGTGGGTGGGAGATAATATGGAGCCTTGAGAGACCCCACAGTATTGATGGTAAATGTGACTGGAAAGAATGCGTTTACTCGCAAAGAAGGGTCCTCGAGAAAGCTTGAAATCCATGAACAAATTCATTATTCTTAAATATAAAACGAACCAATAATAAAGAACTCTGCGCACTAAGAAAAAATCTAACAGTAATTACTGTAGCGTTAATTTTGTAAGGTAATAAAAACCGAATAATTTATATTTAAAATCTAGATTGATTTTTGCCCTGCGGCAATTATTCCGACTTAAAAAATAACGGCGAATTTAATACCTTTAGGAAGTCGTATAAAAAATCCGAACAAGATAAAGAGAGCAAAGATTTTATTTTTCCAGGTGGAATTGGATTTTTTTAATTAGGGAATGTCCAACCCTGCTTCGATTGATTTTAAATCATTTGTTTTTCTTGTAATACAATTCGCTTGTCTGGCCTTTTAAAGAACGAAAAGTCCGCGTTAAAAGCTGGCTAAGCTTTCGAAATAAACTTTTTGGTAATCCGCGTTACGAAACACAGATTTTCGTTAAGTTCCATTCGCCACTCGCCAGCGTTGAAAGGTATTAGAAAGCTAACTTTCATTAAATCAATATTGTGACGATTACTCCATTCTTTATTACAAAAAGTTACTTTAATATAAGTTAAATCTCCTCGAGAAAGTTTTACTAGTTATTACTTTAAAGTAATATTTCTACAATCTGTATTAAGTATATTACACCTACTGGTAACAACTATCAATGGCATTGATTCTTTTTTATCTATGTATATCTAACTGTCTATCTTTCACTAAATGCGTAACTTATTTTTATTTTTGTTTCAATAGATATTAAGTATTTTATTTAGAGCAGTAACCTTGACAGTAAGAATTTATTATGACTTTTCAAAGACTCCATAGTCTCTAATGGCCCGAAGGAATGTCCCTCATAAGCTTATTGTCTCGTCTTGTCACATGAAAATTCGGGACTCAAAAAATAAGCGGAAAATTCCAAGTTGAAGTTTCGTAATTTAAACCTAAATACAACCCCAAACATATCCTTTAAATGTCAACCAGTTGCAAATACGTCCTCAGACATCCTACAATTGGTTTGAACTAGCTCTATAACAGCACACTCCATTTATTTTGCAAATTAGGTTAGGAAAAGGCCGCACCATCTACACAGAGATGGACTAGCCAAAAGGGACTTCTGCATGTCAAAGCAGCAATTAAGGCTCTTTACTGTATCATGAACCCTACAACAAGAGGTATTTAGATAGGATAGGATAGGATATAGCTTAAAAAAAACATGTGTAAAGCTTTTTTAGTACTTTAATACGAGTATAAATGTACCTACTTAATATAGCATACAAGACAAACCCACATAGGATTTGTGCACGAATCACTACAAATGCTTGACCATCAGTTAACAAAGTCTGGATTTGGTGACTACAACGTTTACCTGAACTAACCTGAATTAAAGTTTACACAACTTTTAAACACGTCCCTGTCTCCCTATATATATGCGACTAGTTCCTAATCTCTATATACAGATACCTCTTTGAACAGATCTTCATTTTCATTCTCTATATTGAGACAGAGACAACGGGAAGTGTGTTTTCCTAGGATGATAGTGCCTTATTTGCTAATGGTTAACAGAAACCTAAGTCTGGGATTAATAGAGGGAAGCTTGGATAAACAGATACAGACTATCGGCATGAAATCAACTTAATTACTAATTCCAAACTTATATAGGACACGTCATGTAGCGTCTCAAGATTCTGATGTAGTTCGAACTAGAAGTTCTCTATGGGGAGAGAATTTCACTCAAAACTAATCTAAGTTTTATCGTAATGAAAATATTTTAGTAGTAACTGTGGTTACGTATATAAACCTGAAAGGAAGTCAATATAATTTGATTTGTAGGTTCATTGCAACAATTCTAACAATGGCTTTGTTTGTTTCAGGCCACGACGAGCCATATGACCTATACTACGACAATGAAGACGAACAGGAACGACCCAGGATAACAACTTTTGTTCAGTCTTTAGCAAACTACTCAAATACCATACCCCCACCCTCCAGCGACCCAGATGCTCCTAGTCAGCCCACTAAAGGTGCCCAAATGGGCACCCTTATTGGGGTCTACCTCCCTTGCATTCAAAATATTTTTGGTGTTATTTTGTTTATCCGTCTCACCTGGGTAAGTGAATTGAATAACTTACAGCATTTGTCATCAGGAGTTTTAATTTTAGGTTGTGGGGACAGCAGGGGTTATATGGGGCTGGATGATCGTTTTTACATGTTGTTGCGTAACTATGTTGACCGCTATTTCAATGTCGGCCATTGCCACGAATGGTGTGGTTCCGGGAGGAGGCAGTTACTTTATGATATCCCGATCTATTGGTCCCGAATTCGGTGGTGCAGTCGGTATGCTTTTCTATACCGGTACCACTCTGGCGGGCGCCATGTACATTGTGGGTGCCGTTGAAATTGTGTTGGTAAGTGTGGTTCTTTTGAACAACATCACTATGAAATGAGCTGAGTTCTCAATTAAAATATTGTTAAGAAAAGATTATGATTAGCATTGTTTATAATTTGCTAAATTTTAAAGTTTGGCTTCCTGTCAGAATTTAAGATTCTCTTAAGATACTGACGACTGGTTTTTCTGTAAGTTTGTTTAGATTGATTAATTACTTTTTGCTCTGAGCAAGACCTGGAATTTTAGAAGGTAAAAAGAGGACAGGGGCAATTTAAAATTTAAATATTTATTGAACGTGATAACAACTCAAAACAAGGGTCTGATTAAAAATACCTGAATGTCCTTCTGTTGGTGTTTCTTTAATAAGGGTTTTCAAGTTGTATTTTGTTCTCCAAATTTATTTTCTATTTTTAGGTTTCAGTTTGTACAAGCAAATAAAATGTACCCAAAAAAATAAAAGTCTTAACTCGTTTCAAAGCATTTTATTACATTGTAGCCAATGTTGGAGGTTAAAGTTCTTTTTATCCTCTTTTTCCTCATTTTCTTTCAAATGTAAAAGAAAATTTAAAAAGCGAAATGGAAATAAAACAGAAATAGCCATCCACGGGTGAAATAAAATACACATTTAACTAACTTTCCTAAGACTTTTTTGGTTTGAAGAACCCATCAGTGTGTAGTTTAGATTAAGGGCTTAAAAACTTCAAAATCTTTATCGAAGTTTATAAAACTTGGAATTTTTAGGTTTATATGGCACCAGGGTTTACACTCTTCGGGGAAATATCGGATGATGTTGTGAAATTCAACAACTTCAGGGTTTATGGGACTTGTCTACTTGGCATAATGGGTACTATAGTCTTTGTAGGAGTCAAGTTCGTCAACAAGTTTGCAGCAGTGGCCCTTGCATGTGTCCTGTTCTCCATTCTTGCAGTTTACGTTGGTATCTTTACCAATTTTAATGGCAACGACAACCTCCAGTTAGTATAATTTTAAAAAATAATTAAAGTACGTGCCAGAAATTAAAGACTTTAAAAATAACAAAGGATTAATAATTTTTAGTATGTGTGTGTTGGGCAATCGTTTACTAAAAGTAGACTCAATAGATCATTGTACGAAAAATGTAACTGGACCTCTGTACAAAATGTTTTGCCCTAACAACACATGTTACCCATACTGGTCGAAGAACAACCTCACTATTGAACGTGGTATCAAAGGACTTGCTTCTGGTGTATTTTTTGGTAACACATTTAATCTTTAATCTTAAATAAAATACTGATCAGACTGTTTTTAGAAAACATTTACGACAGTTTCTTGGAACAGGGACAATTTATATCCAAAGGTAACCTTCTACCGGACGTTGAAAATTTAGGGGATCAGAATTACGCCCAAATAGTGAACGATATCACCACCTCTTTCACTATTCTGATCGGTATTTTCTTCCCCTCTGTAACTGGTATCATGGCAGGGTCTAACCGATCTGGTGATCTCAAAGACGCACAAAAATCTATACCTATTGGAACAATTTGCGCTATTGTGACTACTTCTACAGTGTACTTATCATCGGTGCTATTATTCGCTGGTACTGTAGATAACTTACTTCTTAGAGACAAGTACGTATACCGATTACTTAATTTTTTAACCGATCCTTGACAATAATTGTTATTTTCAGATTTGGTAGCTCCATAGGTGGTAGGCTTGTCGTAGCCAACATAGCCTGGCCAAATCAGTGGGTTATTCTTATAGGTTCCTTCCTTTCTACCTTAGGCGCTGGCCTTCAGTCCCTCACCGGAGCACCAAGGCTGCTCCAAGCCATTGCCAAGGATGAAATTATTCCCTTCCTGTCGCCATTTGCTATTTCCTCATCCCGTGGAGAACCTACCAGAGCTTTAATTTTGACTTTACTGATTTGCGAGTGCGGAATACTGCTAGGCAACGTCGACGTGTTAGCTCCGCTACTTTCTATGTTCTTTTTGATGTGCTACGGATTTGTCAATCTCGCTTGTGCCTTGCAAACATTACTAAAAACTCCAAATTGGAGACCACGTTTTAAATACTACCATTGGGTCCTTTCCTTTTTGGGAATGTCTCTCTGCATCGCAGTTATGTTCATGACATCTTGGTACCTTGCTCTACTTGCTATGGGCATGGCAGGCGTTATTTATAAATACATCGAATACCGAGGGTAAGAACTATTAGATAAAAAATATTTATTCTCCGAATAAACAAACGTTCAATTTTAGTGCTGAAAAAGAATGGGGAGATGGCATAACAGGTCTAGCTCTATCAGCAGCTCGTTTCTCTTTGCTTCGCCTTGAAGAAGGGCCACCTCACACCAAAAACTGGCGTCCTCAGATTCTTTTATTGATCAAATTAACTCCAGATTTACAACTGGAGCACCGAAAGTACGTTTCTTTCGTCTCCCAGCTCAAAGCTGGCAAAGGTCTCACCATTTGCGCTTCTGTCATTCGAGGAGATTATACTGAGGTAGCTCTGGAGGCCACCCGAGCTAGACAAACCCTTAAAACGGTCATGGAGGAAGAAAAAGTAAAGGGCTTTGCTGATGTACTCGTTGCCAAGAAAGTTGCTGAAGGGTTATGTAATTTGTAAGTGATTATATAGTAGATTATTCCGAGGAAGTCATTAACACTAGGTATTTTAGGGTCCAAACAGCAGGTTTAGGAGGCTTGAAGCCAAATACAATCATTCTAAGTTGGCCATATGGATGGAGAGAAAATGATGAAGAAGAAAAGGCCTTCGAATATACAGTTCGTGCTCTTACAGCGGCTAAAATGGCTCTACTTATACCACGAGGCATCGACTTCTACCCAGATAACACCCAAAAAATCAGTGGAAACATTGATATCTGGTGGATAGTCCACGATGGAGGTTTACTCATGTTAATACCATTTTTGCTGAAACAGCATCGCACCTGGAAAAATTGCAAGCTACGCATTTTTACTGTAGCACAGTTCAATGACAACTCTATTCAAATGAAAAAAGACCTCAAAACATTTTTGTATCATCTTCGAATTGAAGCTGAAGTGGAAGTTGTTGAAATGGTTTGTATATCATGTTAAAAGTATTTACGATATCTCGTTAACCGACATTTCACCTCCCACAATTTACAGTAAAGAAATTCCTCACCATGATATTTCTTATTTATCTCACTATCAAATTATTGGTTAGTTCTCTTTGATGATTGATAATTTTTAATTCACTTTTTAGTCGGACAAGGACATATCAGCCTATGCCTATGAAAGAACTTTGGTCATGGAACAACGCACGCAAATGTTGAGGGAACTGCAACTAAACAAAAAGCAGAGCTTAGGAGTGGTAAGTTCCATTTCAGATTTTATACAGAAAACTTAGAAAATACGAAAACATTAAAGAGTTTCTACATGATATGATGTTTATAACATACTAAATAAACTAAACCTAAAGTCCATTTACAGCCAGAAAACTTTTTAATTTTTCGTCTAAAATAAATTTTAATTGAGCTTTTTAATGTGATTTTTAATGATTTTCATAAGACGCTTACGAATGGTGGACTAGAAGAATCGCTGCCTCTGGTAAATTAGAACTCCTCATTCGTTCTAATTATTTTATACATCTCTTGTTTTTCCTTTGTCGCCTTTCTTTTCAGTTTCTTCATTCATTATTTCATCATCTGAATGTATCAAGTGGATAACAATCTGCTCTAAAGATAACTTTGATGTTTTCATTGTGCTTTTAATTAATTCATCGCTGAAAGTTTTTGATAAAACGAACCGATCGAAGTAGGTTTTGAATTTGAAGGCTGCTGCTTTTTTTAATAAATTAATTTCAAAATTGTAATAAAGAGGCTCTATTAAGTCATTTGTTCGTATTTCTTGTTGTTTTTAATTTATATTTATTTTATTTATTATTTAATTAGCGGTACTCCTGGTACGTACATAATATTAATAAAGACATCGCTTTTGAATTTGAACGTTTTCTGGTATGTCTAGACATACCATCAAATTTTTAAAGCTTTACAAATGAATTTATAGATAAGAAGCAGTTAGGTCAGTCGAAGTAAATGTGTATTTAATGGTTTAAATATCAATTTTTAAAAAACGATCAAAAATGTTATAAACTTTACTAACAGTATCCCAACTGTAAACAATTAATGTTTGGCCTTCTGAATATCAGGTAAGAAACTTGATCGATTCGGATATTTGTCGTGATGGGCTTCACAACTCGAACATGACATTTTTCAGAAGCGAAATGATTGATAAGAATTCAAATATGCATTTTTCTAATCCAGACATACTAAAAAACATTGCCGTCATTATTTTCTCCTTATACACATCAGTATATTAAAATGCAATTAATTTGTCTTAAAATAAAAATATACAGGGTATTCCATTTCTAATAAGAACATTTTTAATGCTTGTTTATTTTCGTAATAAACTTTGAATTGTGACTACCCTGTCACTATTTTAATTGAAGAGAGAATATCAACAAACCTAAATCTACAGAGTTTCGAAAAAATTTTAGTTCTCCCAAAAGTCGTGATTCACTGATTGTGATGCTTGGTCTCGGTTGTCATAACTTAAATTAAAGCTAAAAAAAATATTCAAGGAAATTAAGTCCTTTTTGAAAATAATTTTTCTTCTTTACAAACGTTGTTTAAAAAGCTAGTTAAAATCTAGTTAAAACCCTCCTAAAGAGAATTTAAACGTCAATAGCTCGTAAACTGCTATTTTAAACAAAAAATTGTACTCTTTGCGCTATTTTTAGGGGCACGAAGTGTATCAAAATTTGTGAAAAAAATGCATTGATTCCATTTAGGAAATTATGATTTTTTGGAATAACTTAACTTTTGTTGTTAGAAGATTTCTATATAACAAATCGAATACTTAGTATGTAATAAAATGATACAAACAAAAATCCTAATACACTTCTGCAAACTGTATTTATACCTACCAATGTTATATTGAGGAGCAACTTTTAGAACGAATGACGCAGAAGCGAGCAAATGAGTAGAGCTTTTTGTATTACATTTTTAATTTGCTGTCTATCGAATACGCAGAGATGACGTCATTGCAGAAATGGTTTTATTTGTTCTTATTGTTAGATTTCACACTTTTCAACTTCTTCCACCACCTGCCAAGCTATGACTTGCACATTATAAGGAGTTGTCAAGAGTTATCTTTGGGGCAGTTTTTCTCTGTGAAAATATAACTTTAAAGTAAACACAACACTATTTTAGGTCCAATCGGTTGTGGACCAACATCATGCAATTGAAAAAACTCCATCGAAAGTACGGTTCCAAGATCCTAAACCAAACGATATCATTGACAACAAGAAGGAAAACGCGTCAGAACCTACAAATGAGGTATTTCTTATTATTCAAAATTGGGGACTAAGGACTAAATTTTACGCTTGTTTTTAGCCTAACGCCAAAGAAGATTGTGAAAATAACACTAAAGAAAAGGAAGATGGCGCATCTGAAAAAGAGAGTCTAAAGGAACATAACAACGACGATTCAAAGGAGGATGAAAGCATCTCCTTGTAAGTAAAATGGCAATCAAATTTGGATACCAATATACACTCACACTGTCAGGGTCAAATTAATCTTATTTAGCTAGGTACTCCTTGTAATTTTTTTAGAGGGCTAGTAGCTTGGTAGATTCTCAACAGAATGTCCAGTTTTGCTTCAAAAATTATGGACAGGGTCATTACTTAGGGGGTATTTTTAAAAACGTTGCTTTTAGAAATTGTACTGTAAATACGGCTCTGACAAAAATTGGAACGTACTATTCCATATTCGGATTATGAATTTACAGCTTTTTCTCTTCTATCTATTACAGGGAAGCAGATACGTTAAAACGTTTGCATACAGCTATGCGGCTCAATGAAACCATAAGGAGCATGTCGAAAGACTCACAACTTGTCATTATGAATTTACCAAGTCCGCCTAAAAATCCTATACCGGGGAAAGAAACTTACTGTAAGTATCCCTTATCCAAAAACAATTTTATTAATTAATTATAAAATTTCAAAGGAAGTCAAAGTGCAGACGTTTTTCTGTTGATTCAATTAAAGTTAGTTCCTGCTTTCGAGCTTGGTAGAAGTTAACCAAGAATGCCCAAGTAAAGGCTATCTGCATCATAGGTTCCACCAATGTTAATTTTCGATGGGATTTTAATGGCCATATCTCCGGAACCAATAGACCTACACTGCTTCTTCAAACGGGTTTTGTTATTGTTGTGATGCCGTTGTGTTTGTTTGTCTGTTTTTCAAACAGATTTAAAACAGGTTGCCAACAGATCCTGGTTAAAAACAGACATATAAACACATGTTTCGGTGGGTATTCCAAATGCAAATGACAGCAAAATACGGGCTCTCTCTGTTAGGTGTCTGTGGTTTCTTTCCAAGTTTTTATAATATTTATTAATATAGAATCCACAAAAATAAGATGGTTTAGGTTATAGACGTAATCTTCGTCGGATACCTTAATCGTCTACCATCAAAGTGTTAAAATAATGTCAATTACTATAGGCCCAGGGCTAGGGTGACCATGTAATGACTTACCACCGATAGACGTCGCATTGTTTGTTTACATTTGACAAGGCGCCATTACCTCACCGTCATCTGCACATGTAATAAATTAATGGCGATAGTTCTTTGAAATTCTTTTATTGTTAATAAACAACAATACGTTCTGGATTGTTGGCCTTCCATTTCTCGCTTTTCGAGATCGCATGAAAACTTTAAATGTCCGCCTGCTGACACAAATAGCGAATGCTATTTGTGTCACTTTTTGGCTACTTAAGTTTAGCTCCAGCTTCTAATTAGAAATCTAAGTAAATGTCCTCCAACTCCTGGCTCGCGTCATAGGCTTGTTTATTAATAAAATAATAAAATAAACCCCCCCCCCCCCCAAATTTTGAGCATACACCTTTCTTTCAGATTTGGACTTTTTGGAAGTACTATCAGAAGGAATGGAGAAAGTTCTTATGGTGAGAGGCGGCGGCCAAGAAGTGATCACCATTTATTCATAATCTAGTAAAATCTCACCAACTTTTTTGGTGGTGATGAATTCGGTAGCCAAAAAGCTAACTTTATTACTAAATTAATAATCAAAGAGGAAGGTAAAGTAAATAATTAGAGGTTATTATTAAGGATACGCCCTAAGGCGGTTACAGTATTTCAAAAGTATATAATAGAAAGGAATAGTGATTAAATAACCAAAGAGTTTATTTATTCTTCTTAATGTTATAGATTGTATTCCGAGGTCCGACGAATATTCTAGATGTTATCTCTCGCTAAGAGTCGGATTTCGTCGTGATTCTTTATCCTCATACTGTTTTAAATCAAAATATATTGTTCCATAAAGTGCTCATTTTTCTACGAGAACTATACCGGCCAATAATAGTGAGTCATAAGTTTTTTTCCTTGAAAAAAATTAGCCAGGTTCTAGGAGACTGTTTTTTCAAAAGAATAATAAGAGTATTTGGCTAGTTCGGTCTGTTGTCTCAAAAATTAGATTAAAAAGCCGATTAAATTAAAAAAAAAAAAAAACACTGTCCTAACAATTTAATAAAGATTGTTGCTGACATAAACATGTAATAAATAACACTGATATATACAGGGTGTTTCCAAATAAGTGAGAAATATTTTAAGGGGTTGTTTGGAAGGTAATTGTAAGCATAAGTTTGTATAAACATATGTCCGATACACGCAACAATTTTTAAAGTTCCCATAAAACATTTCTATTATCACGTGAAATAAACTACGGCGTTGTACTTTTTTCTGGGTCATGTAACATGTCAATTTATTTTTTTTTTGGGCGCCATTGACTCATCAAGATAAATTAACCAAACCTAAAAAAATAATAAATTATAAACCCACTAACTTAAAAACTAAGCAATATCTGACAAATGTTTATATGGACTTTTATGCTAAAGATTAGCTGAGCAATAACCCCTCAAAATATTTCGCACATATTTGGAAACACCCTGTATATTATGATGATTCGCGGCGGAGGGGACTACTAGACGTTTATGGCGAAACAGTTAACGAGGCCACTACAAAAAAACTTTGATATTTTAAACGAAAACCCCTGTATATAAATTTAATTTTGGAAACTATGTTTCCTAACCACTTTTCTTATTATTTTTCTATACCTATTTGTTACAGTTTCCGAAATAATAATTAATAATCTGAAAACGGAAACAGATAAGTATAAAGTTGTTAAAAGCCTAACACACTATCCAAAAATAATTTTATATTTTTGGGGCGATGGCTGGTTCACCCTAAACGTCTAATGTTCTATCCACAGTGAATCACTCTGTATATAGTGTATCCCGCTTTTCATAAATCTACCCTAATCTCTCTGTTATTAATAATGCATTTGGATGGTAATTGTATATAGGAAAAATTAAATATTTCCTACGGTAACGATTTACATTTATCATTGGCGTGCTGTTTTAGGGGGTAGAAGGGTGTCGATTTTTCGAAAAAAGTATATTAGGGCTCATTTTAAATAATTTTTGTTGTCATATTTAGATTCAGCATCTTAGAAAATCCCTCAATCCATATTTTCAAAATCTCAAGAATAAGGCAGGAATGAAAAATAATGATTTTTTTTTATAACTTATTTATTTCATTACAATAACAAATCCATTTCATAGGAAAATGTTCTTTAAAAAATTCTGTGCGGGGGCACCATCTAACTGGAATTATAAATTCTCTCTCTGTGCTAAAGGAAACTCCATGAAAAAATCTTCAATATCATTTTGTAACAAATGTAGAAAATTTTTTCCGTTGAGGTTATTCAGGAAAAAGGGACCAACAATTGTGTTATTTAATATGCCACACATTAACTTTTTCACTGTATTGATTACAAAGTTGGGATTTTCGTGTGACCACTCTTCAGTTATGGCTAGACACCAGTGGCGTAGCCAGCATTTTGGGGCGGAGGGGGCGAACTATCGGAGGGCCGCAAATCGCGGAGCTAAAGCGCCGCAGGCAAAAATTTTTGAGACCACGCCCAAATTTCGTAGGAATTCAACTTTATGCTTCCTAGGGAACAGGGGTCTGGCCCCAAATGAAGTTAAAATCCGCTATATATAAAAAAAATAAATTTATTGTGATGAGACGCTCTCAAAACCGGTTTTATTAAGTTTTATTACTATCACTCTTCTTTACTAAAAATAAAATAAGAATGATCTTGTTTTTTAAGAATAATTTTTTAAGTAGTAAAGGAGCGCCAGGCCAAGGGGGCGGGGGGGGGGGCGATCGCCCCCCTGTGGCTACGCCACTGCTAGACACCACACCATTTGTCGTAAATGTCGTCTCGTCAGTAAACAATATTTACTTTGTCGCAAAATTACCCTCTAACAGCATATGCAAAAATTATGGCTTAAACGTCCGAATCCTATTGCGTTTCAAACATCTCCAAATTTTATTTTTCGTTAAATTTAGTGTCCTTGCAACTGCCCTTATACTACCATTTGGATTGTTTCAATTTTCTGCTAAGATGCGTTCGTAATCTGGATATTGTCGATGATTTAAATTGTATAATATTTGCAGAATTATACCGTTGACTCTTACTGCCATAAATAATCTACCTTTCAGGACAGGTATTTTTAGTTTTAGGTACCTACAATAAATGTAAAATAATGATAACAATTAATGATAATTGAAAATAATAAAATTTCAAAGTATAACTATTAGGATAACAAGTACAATAAAAATTAATTAAATGCTTAAAAACTATTGACAATTTATTCAAAATTTAACTCTGTATTACTATCACTATCTTCATCTAAGCCTAAACTTATAATTAAGGGTTGAACATTTGTAATCATACAATTGTGTAAGAATTTTCCACCTTAGGTACATGCTGTACACAGTTTTTCCAGCTGTCTGCAGAAATTTTTCTTACTTCGTTTTTAATTAATTCTACTACAGATGCATTTAGAAATATTATTTCTCCTAATATTGGATTTTAATTGGTGCCATATTAGCTCAATAGGATTGAATATACAATAGTATGGAGGAAGACGCAACTCTGTATGTCCATTAACTGCTGCAAGTTTGTCACACTCGTATTCCTTATTTATTTTATGGTCAAAGGGATAATGAGGGTTTTATTGCAGTCTAAAGATCAACGATATAATTCTACAAATACTATACCTTTTGGGTATTGTCTTAAAGCTGCACCTGCTCTTGCAAATAATTTGTTGATGTCACCAATGTTTTTGTGCCAAATTGGTTTCCGATCAGGATGACGCTGACATATATATCTTTCACTATCACCAATAATTAAGCCAACAATGTCAACTTTTTCTTCAATTGTAAGAAATACTTTCCGGTTAGTTTTAATATTTTTTTTTCAAACCACCCTTTGATATCATTGAATGATCGGCGTGTTTTTTTAAAGTTTTGTAAGGAAATTTATTAAATGTTTTTGAAATGGATTGAGGGGCTTTTTGGGATGCTGAATTTGAATGTGACAACAAAAATTGTTTAAAATTAGCCCTAATATACTTTTTTCGAAAAATCGACACCCTTCTACCCCCTAAAACCACCTAATTTTGAAGAAAATTACATTATTAATAACAGAGGAATTATGGTGGATTTATGAACTGTATAAGTTGTTCATTTAGTGTGTAATTATTAAGTAACTTTATTATATAATAGCAATAATACATACTAAATTAACACCTTGGATAAAAATATATACTTGACGGCCAGTTATTTACAATTTGTTCAGTAACTGGTAACTTTTGCAAGTACTTACTAAAAAAAAAACTTAATTTTTTCGTAAAAGTGTTTTGACTATGAGCAAGTGTTACAGGCCACAATTAAAACTTTTAGACTATGAGTAAAAATAGTAAAACATATTTTCTGGTTAAAGTAATATAGAACACTATGACTTTTTAATTATTTTTTTAAGGTACTTAGTGACGTATTTATTTGACGCATATTATGTAAACGAATGAAATATAATCGAGTAGGTATTTTATCCGTCATTCATGGTTATGTAACACCAGTAAAAGGCATCTAAAATCGACAGTTCACCAAATAATCATTATGTTTATAATAATGAATTGACTATATTCAGGTAAAGTTAGCTGTTGGAAAGTAGTTTAAATTGCACTCGTCACTACGGATTGTGACAAGTGAAGTTGAATCTACTGTCATGGAGGAGGGTAAGCTACGTATAGTTACATTTCTTGTTATGAATCCTAACAAGTGTCGAATAAATTGTGTATTATTAGTCCTTGTACAGATATGGATCATCTGACGGTGCAAGTCGATTTGACAGACCTAAATTCTTGCCTGATTTAATTTGCACTGAAGACTACAAATATGCTAATATTTTAGGGTGTCATTCTTGGGAAGGGAAAAACTTGTTCTA
Source organism: Polydrusus tereticollis (assembly GCA_963920685.1). Lineage (NCBI taxonomy): Eukaryota > Metazoa > Arthropoda > Insecta > Coleoptera > Curculionidae > Polydrusus > Polydrusus tereticollis. Next base: position 1,592,924 of record OY987335.1, read on the forward strand.
AGCCTCTTAACTTTTTAACTACAGGGTGTTATTATCTTAAGAAAAAAAGCTTTTTTGTACAACGGACAACTTGATGATCATCACTTTGTAAACTCAAATATTTCAAAAACGGCTGAACTAAATGTTGGCATGTTATATATTTTTGAAATCAGGAGAAAGAGATCTTTCATCCTGCTGAAAAATATATAGGGTGTCGCATTTAAAAAAAGAAAACTTGCAATTGTTTTGCAACTTTGCGATGCGATAGCCCCTGTAGTGGGTACGCGTATATAAATAATAGCCCTGTACAAAAATTTTTTATTTCTGCCAGTGGCGTCCCAAGAACCACACCCATTAGCGTATCATTAAGGAACACCCTGTATATCAAGGACTGTCTCTTCTTAACTGATAATTCATATGAGTCAAATATTGATAATCCTGTAATTAGGAGAATTTATTTTTATTCAATAAACATTTAAAGTGCATGCTTAAACCGTAGAAGCATTTAAGAAACACTCGACTTTATTGTGTAAGTAACGTATAAAGTATAAGAACACGTACATACATGTCCAGAATTACTGCACGTCGACGAAATTTGCCATAGGTCGGTAATTTGAACAAAATTCATAATATAATCATTTCATTTAAAATTTTAGGTAGTATAAGTACCTAAAGTAAAAAAAAATTTTGAGTTGTTTTGGAAATGCTGAACATCCTGTATTTATGGCATATACTTCTTCCAAATGCTATCATTTTGGACAGGTGTGTGTTTTTCGCGTAACAAAAAAACTTAATATAAAAAAAACCATAAGTAAGCAATATTAACTTTATAATATTAAAGTATTGTGTATCTAATTGTCAAATTACGAGTGATAGAAATATTTAAAAAATACTGAAAAACGTACAATCTTATGGTACGAGTCTTTTCTTCCGTGTTATATTTAGGCGACGTACGTACTATATTTTCTGCGCTAAATGTTGTAAAAATCCACAGGGTGTCTCCAAAAACATTTGACATTTCCCCTTTAGCTCTATTTTTATAGGAAATTATTTTTATTCTTAAAAAATATAATTGTTGAATAGTTTTAAATAAATAGTTTATTATATCTAACTCAAATCTCTAAGGTGCTAACAGATTTGAGTAATCTATAAAATTCCCTCACTATATAATAAATAAAAAAGTCAATCAAAAACACTCTCGCGTTCTGTGAACTATAAAACTACAGTGTTTAAAATTTTAAAGGATAGGTATCTTTTATTCTTGTTGATTTTAATAATGATAAGATATATGCATTTATCGACGTTAATATTTGTTTGGAACACCCTGTATCGCCATAATTCGGGAGGCACGCCCCTCTGAAGCTGAGATGGCTCATACAGCTTGAAGTCTTGGGGTTTAATCCCAAATTCAAAGCTATTTATAGCACAATGTCACAGAAAGCAAAACGCTTGCAATATTCCATTTCATCTTGCGAAAGCTCTGCTGTTTCCACAAATATATCAAAAATTTCACGTACATATTGTAAGAAGATAACAGTCGCTTTGTTTCGTACAGACAGTAAAAATTTAATTAGAACTTTTTAAACAAAAAGTATTTTTTCTATGTGCTTTTACAATTTTCAGGGGCTCTTCCCAAATGACGGTTCTGGTGTATATTTATGGGCCTTATAAAGATAAAAAATTGTGATTTAAAAACTGTTAATTACGCTATCTTTGTTTATTTCCCAATATCATTAATAAATAAATTGATGTATCTAATTTAAACGAAATGGATCAATGAATATGGAGGTTTACTAGTCGATAAATCAATTTAAGTAAACTGTTTAATTGCTTCATATTTTTATAACTTTATAAAAATACGATAATTTTTTATTATGTATAAAAAGAGGAATGGCATATTGCAAGGTAAAAATATAAAACATTTATTGGCTGTGGTCAGGCAAGGGTAGATGAGTGTTAGATATTAAGAATCAAAAATGTTCCTTAGCCCCTCACCCCGTAACTTAAGCCACTTACGCCCCGATCTAAAGATTATTTGTATCGGCTTACTTTAGTAGTTTTCTAACAAGTTTTGTGATATGAAAATCTATTTTGGACAATCAATTTTCGGATAAGTATATCACATTATTATTAAATATATGTGCACAAAATTTACTACCAAATGACAAAAACGATGTGATCTTAAAAGGTATTATTTTTAAGTGTTTAATAAGAGGCATTCACTATTTCAGCTTTCTATTGAAATAGATTGGAGCAACAATATCAATATCTGCTCTTCGGACTCCGAATTCGATTATATTTGCGAACAACATTTAAAATTTACTTCGAAGTACAGTACGTCAATGTTCGACTTGTTTTCCTTATTTTTTACATATTATTGCGACTATTTTTTGACTTATCAATTAAATATTTGGCGCAGGAACGCAACTTGCTCACGACTATTACTGATTTATAAAAATGTTGCTCTACTGTGCCACCAGAGGACACTTTACCTAAAATCGATATTTTATTTTTTGCTTATCTTTTTTGTTTTGACATACCGGGTGTAATCGAAATCATTGTACAGGGTACCACAGCGTTTTGTTAAAAACAATTTTATTCAAAATTGGGTTGCTGCTATGGTTAAGTGGTAGTACCTAAAACCCAAATTTTCGGTGAAATGTGAAGTAACACCAATGGAATTCCACCTAAAATTACCTTTTTACCGACATACAACAAGTCAACAATGCAAGTCACATTGAAAAAGAAGTGATAAAATCTGTTAAATTTTAATCTTTAGGCATTGAGAATTTTTTTCTTTAATTTCTGAAGACATAATTTTTTTTTTAATTAATTAACTATTTAATATCAAGGTCTAAGGTAGCCTTAATCATTTAATCTCAAGACATTGTGGAGATCATGTTACGTTTTGCTTCAGGTTTAAAGAAGATTTTATTCCTAATTTATAGGCGTCATTTTACTTTTTGTATAAGGCCATCATTAGGGAATCTGTAAGTAAAAATTCATTGTATACAATAAAAAAAATTAAATTAACGAGTTTAACTTAGTTTGCGCAGGTTTGTCTTTGTCGGCACAACAATAACTATATAGGACACACCATGGCCACATACTACACATCATCATTTTCATTAAATTGTAAGTTAAGCTAGTTATTTCTTTTTTAATTGTATGCAACAAATCTTTACTTTTAGGCGACCTTGATGATGGCCTTATACGCCGAAACGCATAGTATTCAGTGTCAAAATATACATTTTAGAAAAGTTAGAGCTTTACCTTTACCCTTTTGAACTTATTAATGCCCTTATTCTGAAAAGCAGATACAGATAAACTACGTTTTATAGTATCAGCATCGGTAAAACTAAAATGGTGAATGTTTCATCTAACTCAAGGCTTAAGGTGGCAAAGGTTTACTATAACAAACACTAATTTTAGCTAAAATAAGGTTTAAGTAAATGTGATTTTACCAAATTAATAAATATCGAGGCATTCTGCTATAAATTTCTTCGAAAAACTGTTATTTGATGTGGACTAATCTCGCATAGTAAGAATAGTGCACTGTAATAGTGATCTAAACTAGCCTTAAAACGTAATCTCAATTTTTGTATTTGTATGTAATCGATGTGCCAGCTCTGGTTTTTTTACCAGGATTATTTCAATTTGGGCGAATACTTTGGTTTTATGTAACTGTAAATTATTGTTCCAAATTTATCATTATCTTTTATGTTATTAAAATTACAGTACAGTGAGGACCAATGCAAGTTCTAAGCACTGAAACTATTTTATGAATTTTAAAATAATTTTTACAAACAGTTTTTTGTTTTTCGAAAGTCTTGATAAAAAAGTTAAACTGCTTGAAATTAGATGTGCGTCCAATTGAAATTTTGGTGAAATTGTAGAGCGTTTAGCTAGTGACAGATTACGCCATTTTTACATCAACCAATTATGGCTGTTGGTGCCTCTAACTTTAAACGGTGGCGTTGTAGTTGTTAAATACGATATTTTACGAATTTTTGCCCTCAAAATAAGGGCCTTGGACATTCCAACAGTGCCCTTAAGGCGTACTTTTAAATTTTTAACACTCCACAGGTCTAAACGAGCTGGAAAACTCCCTTTATTCAAGAACGTATGCACGTCAAAGGGCACTAATGTCCTAAGTAAAGTGCGAACAAATTCGTACTATGTTAGGTAATTATGTTAGTAGAGAATTTATGAAAAAATTTGGTTGTGGTGCCATATATTATTAGGTAGAACTGTATAGTTACGTTGTTGTCCCAGGTCCTAATTTAGTGGACTTTGTTAAACCTTTTTTAAATTTTATGTGACATTGTTTTTAATCCATTTTTTGGAAATGGCAAATCTGTTCTTTATTCCTATTACCTTTATAAATGATTATTATTATTATTAATACTATTATTATTATTATTGACAATGTGTTCATTGGATAAAAATATAAGAAATAAAAACTTATAATAGTCGAATGCTTTTCATTTTCTTCTTAATTTTATTATCCATTTTTCAAAAACCCAAAAGATATTATAGTTATTGCCTTTTAGGGTTTCAAAATAGAGAATGTTTGATCGCTAATGTAATATCAAGAATACTTTTTAATTGATGCGTAAAGTCAGGGGGACTTTACCTTAGGTGGGCAGCCCTGCACAACCCCCCAAAAAATACGATATAAAAAACACAAAATTCTCCTGTAGATGCGGTTGGCAATCCAAATGCCAATCAATTGGTTACATTGTGCGCAAGCGTGTTGGTACCCCTGGACGTCTCGTTTAGCTTACGTCCCATGAGCTCCATTGAGGTGGCGCGTCAGCCTGCCCAACTCGATTTACTTTTTAAACAAAAATGAATTTCGGCTACGCCATGGGCTAAGAGACTTTCTGCTCTGGCAATACTTATGAAAGAAAGGAACCTTCTATATATTATTATAAATGCAGCCTGTTATTGTGTAAAGTATCAAATAAGACTCAAAATCAATGGTTTTTGAATTGTTTGGTGTTGCCATAGGTATGGGTTTCTAAATAATTTAAAATTCTTCAGAGGGTGACAATTCCAAGTTTAACAATGCCTTGTCAAAAGTACGAGGGGTTTTTTCTCAAACATTGAACAAACTTAAACTGCTTTTAAGAGGGTATGTTTTAATTCAGCGTTCTCAAACTGTTTTCCGCAGAACCCTGGTGTTCCGTTGAAGGCAAGGGGTACATTAAACAAAAAAATGCAGCTCACACCTGATTTTTGATTTAAAGCTTCTTTTAGGAGAAATATGCTATTTAAAAAAAATAACGCAAGCAACTTAAAAAGTAGGCATTTTTCAAGATAATTATGCTGAAAAGAAGTTTTCTCCATAAAAAGGCCTGAGAAATCACCAATACTTCCTATTAGCGTACAAAAATTGGTTTTGTGTCACTCGGTTTGGGCGTGACAAGGTTAATTATCTTGGATAGCTAAAATAGAATCCAAATCAATGATAAAGGAAATATTTTCTTTAAGCTGGACGCCGCACGAACATCCACAAGACCTTTGTTCAATATTTCAGCTAAATTACAAAGAACTATAAGATGGCTTTCTGTGGGGCTAAGGCCACTGACCTTGACCCAATTTCCTATGTAGGTGTGGAACAAAAACAAATAGTCCTGAAGTTAGTAGCGCCATCTTTATTTTACCCTAGAACGCGAAGAAAAAAGTATCAATACTTCAATGCCAAGTTTTAATATAAGCCATAAGAGCTTTATTTAGCTTTTTTCCTTAAAAAATAAGGAAAACAACAAAAATTGGGAAAGCCTAGGATACGCCCAAAAAAACTCAATAAATATCGATCAATACATAACAAGAAGTCGTGCGACATCTGTTGGTAGTAGCCAGAATTTCCTTTTTAATTTCACATGTTGCGTTATGCAAGGCAGCAGTAATCTAATTTTTTTTACCTCCCCATGGTTTAACATCAGCTATCATTTCCCGATTTTAAATTATTCGCGGCGAAAAATCTCAAGGTGATCTAAACTTTCTAGCGAATCTTAGTATTCCTTATCTTGTCGTGTTGATAAACATAAAACAATGCCTCAAATTTCTTATTCAATAACATTAACGATTTTATAGTTAAATAACAACACAAATGGATGATAATAACTATAATTTTTATTTGTTGAGATATAGATGATGTACATTTTGCGTCTCTTTGGCAATTACCATTGAAGTAGAAAACTTATCGCACTATAGGCAACTATAGAGCAACATCAGAGAAAAAATTTGGGTTAAGCCTTGCACAACTTTCATGCAATGCATTGCATTGTGTCGAGTGTTTTAACTTGTTTAAAAAATGAAAAAGAACAAAAGCAAGACGACTCAGAAGTTAGTTCAAGTGAGTTGGCAGCACCGTCACTGTTGTCAAAAACCAGATTGCATCAAAATTGCCTAGATGCAAGAGAAGGACAAACTTGCATTGCATGAAACTTGCAGAATTAAATGCCAGCTTACAGAACACTTTTGCAGATGAAAGTACACAAAAAACAGCAAAAAAATAAATTCAGTAATAATGAAAACATAAGCTTGTGTCCATTAAAAGTGGAACACCCTGTATGAATGTTTTATGTAACCTACCATTCTTGCCACAATGGGTTAGTTTCGTGGTCAAAATCTTAAATGTTTATAACAGTTTTTTCTTAAGAATATGCAAGTATAAAATGAAAGAAACACTTAGTTTAAGAGAATATTCCCATTCACACAAGGAACTTCTAGACAAACAAAGTAGTGCGTATTAAAAAACAGTTCCTAAATACTAGACTTAAAAATACTGACTGGATACTCAACTTAAAATACATAACACCCATTATGTAGCTAAATTGTAATATGTTTCCACTACACAATGTCTAATATTTTGATAATAGACAATATTTTGAATGTATAACATTTATGTATACGACAATAAGTATATATTCAACTTATTAAACACTAAGTAACAATAATATTTTCTATCATAAAATAATGAAATAAAAAAATATCCTTTATCTTAATATGGCATTATGAACAATGTGCTGATGTAATTATTTTGTAACAAATGAAAGCAAAAACATACATAAGAAAAAGCATTCTCTCCCCCCCACTGCTGGTAACTAAAAATACCTATCTTAAATAAACATGGAATGATATAAATGCAGTACAAATGAGTCAAGTTAAGTAGAAGTGACACCTTTCCGAGCTACTAGCAAACTTAAGGTGGGATTTTTCTTTATGTAACTTACTGCTTTTTTATGAGTTACCATTGTAAAGTCGTAACCATTACATTCAAGTATCTTGTCATGAACTCGCAAGCCTGCTTTTGATGCTGGACTAGACTCATGCACTTCTGTTACATAAATACCCTGCAATAATTCATCGTATTATATTAGGGGACAAAGATAAACCACAGCTGAAGAATGAAAGTATAAAGACAATATTAGTTCTTACATTATCCGTGTATCCTTGTGGACTTTTATGATAATCTTGGTCAATGCCGCCTCCAATTTTAAAGCCACATCGCATTTGGTCACCACATACCTCCTTATGTAAAACTATAGGAATCTAAAAACAATACAGGTATATTTCTTCAGTCTTTAGTGTTTATAAGTAGCTACTAAACATAATGCAAGAACAGAGAATGTGTAAGGTGTCTACCAATATAAGTACCTATATCTAAATTTACTCTGCAAAAACGGACAATAATAACATTTAGCCAGGTGTTGCGTATTTTGGTATTAAGATTACAGTCATAATTATAGTACAGGGCCAGTAATAATAAACAAATAGAACAATAATTATGTATGTGGTACCACCGTAGTACTTAAAAATATTAGTCATAAATGGGGCAACTTAAAACAACACCCATGTAAACACTTACACTCAAGCACTCCATTGCCGTTCCGGCCTGATGTTGAAAAGCCATTTTAGCACACATCTTGAATATGGAATACTGTTTTTTAAGTTTAGTGTTTTTATTCGGACTTTAGTAGATAGAAAACAACTTGAAAAAACACACAAAATTAAAAACGTTCCTATTTCTTCTTCCACAAATGAAATGACAGCAAATGCAAATTGATATTGACATAAAAGCAACCACTCTCTTCTTCTCAAGAATTAAAAAGCAGCTACCTACGGATCGCCCAATGATCCATGTGGCTAGCTCAATAATACTGACTATAGTTATATTATTTAATATTTCCTTCGCCGTCCACGGAAATCAATGGTTAATAAGATAATGAAATTCTGAGAGCGCGGGGTTAGTGTTGTTTTTAATTGACTTTTAAGTTTTAACCAACTTCTAATTATATTTCTACCTGCTTACAGACCATTGTAAATTAAAAGAAGAAGAACATGTGTTCTTAAAAAAATCAAGTTGCAGTTTTTGTTTTTAGTTTTTTTTGTTAACTTATACGTGTCAATTTGCTTTTACTGTGGTCGGCCATTTCGATAGCTGATAGTTTTTTTGCGATTCTTTGATAGAATAATCCCCCGGGGGGTAATAACATGGTAAGCTAGCCCCTGCTAGCCCCAGAATCAAATAAAATGTAACGTGTGACCGTTAATTTATTCTAAATTCTGTGTTTGGTACTTTGCTAGTGCGAAAAAAAAATTTGCTGGGCTCTCAGTGAGGTAAGAAATGTATGCGTCATTTAGTTATTTAGTAGACATCTTTGTAGAAATAGGGCTTTGCGCGGTTTTATTCACAGACGATAATTGCTTTATCGTCATTGGTTTTATTTACTTTCCTTAAGGGTTTTTAATCGTTAAGATACCTTCCACCAACGAAGACTATCCGTCGGACGTCGGAGAGGGTTCAATGTTCACATTGACTTAGGGTAATGGGCCCCAAAAGCGATCAAAAAATTTGTCGTTCAAGCATTTTGATGCAATTGTATGCCTTTGATTTTGAGCTGTTGCTCAACATGTTTGAGCGTGTATGTGGATTGTGGCTGTTTGAAGCTGTTGAACAACGATCCCTCACATTGCTTGCTAGAGTTGGCGAAATCTATTATCGCCATTTCTACCCTTTCTCTACGCTGAACAATTAAATATGAATATTATAATGGGGAGACCATAAAGGACTAGCATATTCAAGTAAGGATCTTACAAAAGAACAGTAGAGAGAGACTTAAAAACAGTCAATACAATACAAACAAATATCATCAAAATCCCTCAAGATGCGAGCCATAGATCCTAACCACTTAGTAGCCCTGCTCTTTATATAATTAATATGGTAATCAAATGTAAGTTCCTTATCAATGAAGGTCCCTCATTTCATCTACTCTATCTAAGGGTTCATGAATAATCCTATAAACAAATACCAAATTTTACTAAATATTTCCAGATCATCAGCATAAAGTTGACATTTACAATATTTATCAATTATATCATTTACATAGATATTTAACAGAACTGGAGCCAAATGAGCACCCTGAGGAACATCGGATCTAATGCAAATTTCATTAGAGTAGTAGTTTTTTATTTTTACTATCTCTGCCTCCTATTTTCCAAATAATCTCTGAACCAAACATAGACCCCTAAAGGGAAAAACGCTAGAGTTTATTTTATTTCACTTTTAACTTCGTTTCATTCACACACTTCCATCTCAAGTTTAAATCATATTTACTTGATGATATTTAATAGTGGTTTTTCTATTTCTTTCGCAGGTGGTAATCTAAACTCTAAATGTATCCCTGATATTGGACGCAAGTCGAGTTCACATGCAGTAGCTCTGTCATGCAATTATTAGATTTTTCAATATCAGCTCAGTGGACCGATTGAACTGGGAGTATAGCATATCAGAAGAAAGCAGACGAGGGAACTCCGTTTTTATCCTTACTTAAATAATGTAAGTATATTTAAACTTTGTAAAATATTTAATCATTTTTTGTGCCCGTTCCTGTCATAGCAAAGTGCAAAATATAGAAAAAGAGGGGCTGCATCCAGGACACGCACTGTATAAATTTATTTGAAATTGTGCTTGCCTTACTTATCTGTGGTGTCAGGTGTCATCAATAAAGTTCGCATTACATGAGAAAAGTGGACTTAAAAAATTAGGTAAAATGGCATTATATCTCTTAAAATTTCTAAAGATTATTTTTCTGTTATTTTATATTCACCTACCAACTTAAATTTCTACTAAAATTTCAAGCTGATCACAAAATAAATGCCCATTGATAGTGCCATAAGCGAGAACCAAAATATTATCGCCTTTACTATCAAATTCCTAGCTACACTTTAGAAAGGGCATGATTAACTATAATAAATCTCAGGGGTGTCTTATAGCCTTCTTTATTAATCTCAATATCAAGAGACAAAAGAGTTGTATTTTTAGCTGCTTAACCCGAAAATAATACAGGGTGTTTCCTAACTACGGTACGAAACTTGAGAGGGTGATTCGTAAGGTCGTTTTAAGAAAAAAGTTCATATGAATATAATATGTCCGGAGTTGCTTCGTTTATGAGATAGAGGGCATTGAAGTTAAAAAAAAAATACGGTCATAACTGTGATTTTTGTTTATTTTGTCGGAAACGAAGCCAAATATGGAAAAAACACAAGAGACCAAAATGTTGTATTTGTAGTTGATTAATCAGAACAAATAAAAAAACTTGAAAAAAAGGCAGTGGCGTACCTTTTCTTCTCAATAATAGTTGGCTGTGGTGCCCACTGAGGCGCCACTGGATCTAATAATTTCAATATTGTTAGGGCTAAATAAGCGCCTTATTACTTCAAATAACTGAACCAAGTTTCAACCAAATCGGGTTAAGGATATTTATGACCGTTTTTTTTTAAACGTCAAAACCAGGCTTTTTATGAAACATGTTTATATGAACTTTTCTACTTAAATTTGGTTCAGGAATGCGCCCTATCATTAAGTAACACCCTGTATATTCTAATCTATTCTAATTTCCACCCACCGCAATCTTAGAATATTTGAAGAATGAACCAATACAATGATTGTTTTACTCTTGGTTTGTTGTGAAGAAGAAACTAAGGAACAGTAATTAAGTCATTATTATAAATAGCAACTTTGGCATAGTGATATAATAACAGTGTTGTTGTGTCAATAAATTGCATAATAAATAAAAATAAAATAAAAATTACCTACACACCACACACCACCAAGTTGAAACTGGACTATTTTTTGGGCTTTTTCCAAAATCTCTGTATAATAATTCTTTTTGCGTGTAACTCAGTTCCTGTTGATTACGCTACGTAAGATCAAGAGAGTAATAAGGTTGGTAATCAAATTGTCTATGATTTTGTACTTTCAAGAATTTTCGATATTTTTATTATTTATCGAGTTGTTGCTCGATTTGACTATTTTCGAAGGGGTTGAAAAGGCTTTTCGGGTGTAACTTGGTTCTTTTTGATTTTGCGACGAAATGTGAAGAGAGTAATAAGGTTGGTAATTAAATTCTGTATTATTTTGTACTTTCAAGAATTATCGATATTTTTATTATTTATCGAGTTATTGCTCGATTTTACTTTTTTCGAGGGGTTGATAATGCTTTTCGCCTATCACTCAGTTCCTGTTGATTCCGCGACGAAATGCGAAGAGAGTAATAAGGTTGGTAATTAAATTCTGTATTATTTTGTACTTTCAAGAATTTTCGATATTTTTATTATTTATCGAGTTGTTGCTCGATTTGACTATTTTCGAAGGGGTTGAAAAGGCTTTTCGGGTGTAACTTGGTTCTTTTTGATTTTGCGACGAAATGTGAAGAGAGTAATAAGGTTGGTAATTAAATTCTGTATTATTTTGTACTTTCAAGAATTATCGATATTTTTATTATTTATCGAGTTATTGCTCGATTTTACTTTTTTCGAGGGGTTGATAATGCTTTTCGCCTATCACTCAGTTCCTGTTGATTCCGCGACGAAATGCGAAGAGAGTAATAAGGTTGGTAATTAAATTCTGTATTATTTTGTACTTTCAAGAATTTTCGATATTTTTATTATTTATCGAGTTGTTGCTCGATTTGACTATTTTCGAAGGGGTTGAAAAGGCTTTTCGGGTGTAACTTGGTTCTTTTTGATTTTGCGACGAAATGTGAAGAGAGTAATAAGGTTGGTAATTAAATTCTCTATTATTTTGTACTTTCAAGAATTATCGATATTTTTATTATTTATCGAGTTATTGCTCGATTTTACTTTTTTCGAGGGGTTGATAATGCTTTTCGCCTATCACTCAGTTCCTGTTGATTCCGCGACGAAATGCGAAGAGAGTAATAAGGTTGGTAATTAAATTCTGTATTATTTTGTACTTTCAAGAATTTTCGATATTTTTATTATTTATCGAGTTGTTGCTCGATTTGACTATTTTCGAAGGGGTTGAAAAGGCTTTTCGGGTGTAACTTGGTTCTTTTTGATTTTGCGACGAAATGTGAAGAGAGTAATAAGGTTGGTAATTAAATTCTGTATTATTTTGTACTTTCAAGAATTATCGATATTTTTATTATTTATCGAGTTGTTGCTCGATTTGACTTTTTTCGAGGGGTTGATAATGCTTTTCGCCTATCACTCAGTTCCTGTTGATTCCGCGACGAAATGCGAAGAGAGTAATAAGGTTGGTAATTAAATTCTGTATTATTTTGTACTTTCAAGAATTTTCGATATTTTTATTATTTATCGAGTTGTTGCTCGATTTGACTTTTTTCGAGGGGTTGAAATGCTTTTCGCCTATCACTCAGTTCCTGTTGATTCCGCGACGAAATGCGAAGAGAGTAATAAGGTTGGTAATTAAATTCTGTATTATTTTGTACTTTCAAGAATTTTCGATATTTTTATTATTTATCGAGTTGTTGCTCGATTTGACTATTTTCGAAGGGGTTGAAAAGGCTTTTCGGGTGTAACTTGGTTCTTTTTGATTTTGCGACGAAATGTGAAGAGAGTAATAAGGTTGGTAATTAAATTCTGTATTATTTTGTACTTTCAAGAATTATCGATATTTTTATTATTTATCGAGTTGTTGCTCGATTTGAAAACTTTCGAAGGGGTTGAAAGTGCTTTTTGCGTGTAACTTAGTTCCTGTTGATTACGCGGCGAAATATGAAGAGAGTAATAAGGTTGGTAATTAAATTCTGTATTATTTTGTACTTTCAAGAATTTTCGATATTTTTATTATTTATCGAGTTGTTGCTCGATTTGAAAACTTTCGAAGGGGTTGAAAGTGCTTTTTGCGTGTAACTTAGTTCCTGTTGATTACGCGGCGAAATATGAAGAGAGTAATAAGGTTGGTAATTAAATTCTGTATTATTTTGTACTTTCAAGAATTTTCGATATTTTTATTATTTATCGAGTTGTTGCTCGATTTGACTATTTTCGAAGGGGTTGAAAAGGCTTTTCGGGTGTAACTTGGTTCTTTTTGATTTTGCGACGAAATGTGAAGAGAGTAATAAGGTTGGTAATTAAATTCTGTATTATTTTGTACTTTCAAGAATTTTCGATATTTTTATTATTTATCGAGTTGTTGCTCGATTTGAAAACTTTCGAAGGGGTTGAAAGTGCTTTTTGCGTGTAACTTAGTTCCTGTTGATTACGCGGCGAAATATGAAGAGAGTAATAAGGTTGGTAATTAAATTCTGTATTATTTTGTACTTTCAAGAATTTTCGATATTTTTATTATTTATCGAGTTGTTGCTCGATTTGAAAACTTTCGAAGGGGTTGAAAGTGCTTTTTGCGTGTAACTTAGTTCCTGTTGATTACGCGGCGAAATATGAAGAGAGTAATAAGGTTGGTAATTAAATTCTGTATTATTTTGTACTTTCAAGAATTATCGATATTTTTATTATTTATCGAGTTGTTGCTCGATTTGAAAACTTTCGAAGGGGTTGAAAGTGCTTTTTGCGTGTAACTTAGTTCCTGTTGATTACGCGGCGAAATATGAAGAGAGTAATAAGGTTGGTAATTAAATTCTGTATTATTTTGTACTTTCAAGAATTATCGATATTTTTATTATTTATCGAGTTGTTGCTCGATTTGAAAACTTTCGAAGGGGTTGAAAGTGCTTTTTGCGTGTAACTTAGTTCCTGTTGATTACGGGGCGAAATATGAAGAGAGTAATAAGGTTGGTAATTAAATTCTGTATTATTTTGTACTTTCAAGAATTATCGATATTTTTATTATTTATCGAGTTGTTGCTCGATTTGAAAACTTTCGAAGGGGTTGAAAGTGCTTTTTGCGTGTAACTTAGTTCCTGTTGATTACGCGGCGAAATATGAAGAGAGTAATAAGGTTGGTAATTAAATTCTGTATTATTTTGTACTTTCAAGAATTTTCGATATTTTTATTATTTATCGAGTTGTTGCTCGATTTGAAAACTTTCGAATGGATTGAAAGTGCTTTTTGCGTGTAACTTAGTTCCTGTTGATTACGCGGCGAAATATGAAGAGAGTAATAAGGTTGGTAATCAAATTCTCTATGATTTTGTACTTTCAAGAATTATCGATATTTTTATTATTTATCGAGTTGTTGCTCGATTTGAAAACTTTCGAAGGGGTTGAAAGTGCTTTTTGCGTGTAACTTAGTTCCTGTTGATTACGCGGCGAAATATGAAGAGAGTAATAAGGTTGGTAATTAAATTCTGTATTATTTTGTACTTTCAAGAATTATCGATATTTTTATTATTTATCGAGTTGTTGCTCGATTTGAAAACTTTCGAAGGGGTTGAAAGTGCTTTTTGCGTGTAACTTAGTTCCTGTTGATTACGCGGCGAAATATGAAGAGAGTAATAAGGTTGGTAATTAAATTCTGTATTATTTTGTACTTTCAAGAATTTTCGATATTTTTATTATTTATCGAGTTGTTGCTCGATTTGAAAACTTTCGAATGGATTGAAAGTGCTTTTTGCGTGTAACTTAGTTCCTGTTGATTACGCGGCGAAATATGAAGAGAGTAATAAGGTTGGTAATCAAATTCTCTATGATTTTGTACTTTCAAGAATTTTCGATATTTTTATTATTTATCGAGTTGTTCCTCGATTTGACTATTTTCGAAGGGGTTGAAAAGGCTTTTCGGGTGTAACTTGGTTCTTTTTGATTTTGCGACGAAATGTGAAGAGAGTAATAAGGTTGGTAATTAAATTCTGTATTATTTTGTACTTTCAAGAATTTTCGATATTTTTATTATTTATCGAGTTGTTGCTCGATTTGAAAACTTTCGAATGGATTGAAAGTGCTTTTTGCGTGTAACTTAGTTCCTGTTGATTACGCGGCGAAATATGAAGAGAGTAATAAGGTTGGTAATTAAATTCTGTATTATTTTGTACTTTCAAGAATTATCGATATTTTTATTATTTATCGAGTTGTTGCTCGATTTGAAAATTTTCGAAGGGGTTGAAAGTGCTTTTTGCGTGTAACTTAGTTCCTGTTGATTACGCGGCGAAATATGAAGAGAGTAATAAGGTTGGTAATTAAATTCTGTATTATTTTGTACTTTCAAGAATTATCGATATTTTTATTATTTATCGAGTTGTTGCTCGATTTGAAAACTTTCGAAGGGGTTGAAAGTGCTTTTTGCGTGTAACTTAGTTCCTGTTGATTACGCGGCGAAATATGAAGAGAGTAATAAGGTTGGTAATTAAATTCTGTATTATTTTGTACTTTCAAGAATTATCGATATTTTTATTATTTATCGAGTTGTTGCTCGATTTGAAAACTTTCGAAGGGGTTGAAAGTGCTTTTTGCGTGTAACTTAGTTCCTGTTGATTACGCGGCGAAATATGAAGAGAGTAATAAGGTTGGTAATTAAATTCTGTATTATTTTGTACTTTCAAGAATTTTCGATATTTTTATTATTTATCGAGTTGTTGCTCGATTTGAAAACTTTCGAAGGGGTTGAAAGTGCTTTTTGCGTGTAACTTAGTTCCTGTTGATTACGCGGCGAAATATGAAGAGAGTAATAAGGTTGGTAATTAAATTCTGTATTATTTTGTACTTTCAAGAATTATCGATATTTTTATTATTTATCGAGTTGTTGCTCGATTTGAAAACTTTCGAAGGGGTTGAAAGTGCTTTTTGCGTGTAACTTAGTTCCTGTTGATTACGCGGCGAAATATGAAGAGAGTAATAAGGTTGGTAATGAAATTCTGTATTATTTTGTACTTTCAAGAATTATCGATATTTTTATTATTTATCGAGTTGTTGCTCGATTTGAAAACTTTCGAAGGGGTTGAAAGTGCTTTTTGCGTGTAACTTAGTTCCTGTTGATTACGCGGCGAAATATGAAGAGAGTAATAAGGTTGGTAATTAAATTCTGTATTATTTTGTACTTTCAAGAATTTTCGATATTTTTATTATTTATCGAGTTGTTGCTCGATTTGAAAACTTTCGAAGGGGTTGAAAGTGCTTTTTGCGTGTAACTTAGTTCCTGTTGATTACGCGGCGAAATATGAAGAGAGTAATAAGGTTGGTAATTAAATTCTGTATTATTTTGTACTTTCAAGAATTATCGATATTTTTATTATTTATCGAGTTGTTGCTCGATTTGAAAACTTTCGAAGGGGTTGAAAGTGCTTTTTGCGTGTAACTTAGTTCCTGTTGATTACGCGGCGAAATATGAAGAGAGTAATAAGGTTGGTAATTAAATTCTGTATTATTTTGTACTTTCAAGAATTTTCGATATTTTTATTATTTATCGAGTTGTTGCTCGATTTGAAAACTTTCGAAGGGGTTGAAAGTGCTTTTTGCGTGTAACTTAGTTCCTGTTGATTACGCGGCGAAATATGAAGAGAGTAATAAGGTTGGTAATTAAATTCTGTATTATTTTGTACTTTCAAGAATTTTCGATATTTTTATTATTTATCGAGTTGTTGCTCGATTTGAAAACTTTCGAATGGATTGAAAGTGCTTTTTGCGTGTAACTTAGTTCCTGTTGATTACGCGGCGAAATATGAAGAGAGTAATAAGGTTGGTAATCAAATTCTCTATGATTTTGTACTTTCAAGAATTTTCGATATTTTTATTATTTATCGAGTTGTTGCTCGATTTGACTATTTTCGAAGGGGTTGAAAAGGCTTTTCGGGTGTAACTTGGTTCTTTTTGATTTTGCGACGAAATGTGAAGAGAGTAATAAGGTTGGTAATTAAATTCTGTATTATTTTGTACTTTCAAGAATTTTCGATATTTTTATTATTTATCGAGTTGTTGCTCGATTTGAAAACTTTCGAATGGATTGAAAGTGCTTTTTGCGTGTAACTTAGTTCCTGTTGATTACGCGGCGAAATATGAAGAGAGTAATAAGGTTGGTAATCAAATTCTCTATGATTTTGTACTTTCAAGAATTTTCGATATTTTTATTATTTATCGAGTTGTTGCTCGATTTGACTATTTTCGAAGGGGTTGAAAAGGCTTTTCGGGTGTAACTTGGTTCTTTTTGATTTTGCGACGAAATGTGAAGAGAGTAATAAGGTTGGTAATTAAATTCTGTATTATTTTGTACTTTCAAGAATTTTCGATATTTTTATTATTTATCGAGTTGTTGCTCGATTTGACTATTTTCGAAGGGGTTGAAAAGGCTTTTCGGGTGTAACTTGGTTCTTTTTGATTTTGCGACGAAATGTGAAGAGAGTAATAAGGTTGGTAATTAAATTCTGTATTATTTTGTACTTTCAAGAATTTTCGATATTTTTATTATTTATCGAGTTGTTGCTCGATTTGAAAACTTTCGAAGGGGTTGAAAGTGCTTTTTGCGTGTAACTTAGTTCCTGTTGATTACGCGGCGAAATATGAAGAGAGTAATAAGGTTGGTAATTAAATTCTGTATTATTTTGTACTTTCAAGAATTTTCGATATTTTTATTATTTATCGAGTTGTTGCTCGATTTGACTATTTTCGAAGGGGTTGAAAAGGCTTTTCGGGTGTAACTTGGTTCTTTTTGATTTTGCGACGAAATGTGAAGAGAGTAATAAGGTTGGTAATTAAATTCTGTATTATTTTGTACTTTCAAGAATTATCGATATTTTTATTATTTATCGAGTTGTTGCTCGATTTGAAAACTTTCGAAGGGGTTGAAAGTGCTTTTTGCGTGTAACTTAGTTCCTGTTGATTACGCGGCGAAATATGAAGAGAGTAATAAGGTTGGTAATTAAATTCTGTATTATTTTGTACTTTCAAGAATTTTCGATATTTTTATTATTTATCGAGTTGTTGCTCGATTTGAAAACTTTCGAAGGGGTTGAAAGTGCTTTTTGCGTGTAACTTAGTTCCTGTTGATTACGCGGCGAAATATGAAGAGAGTAATAAGGTTGGTAATTAAATTCTGTATTATTTTGTACTTTCAAGAATTTTCGATATTTTTATTATTTATCGAGTTGTTGCTCGATTTGAAAACTTTCGAATGGATTGAAAGTGCTTTTTGCGTGTAACTTAGTTCCTGTTGATTACGCGGCGAAATATGAAGAGAGTAATAAGGTTGGTAATCAAATTCTCTATGATTTTGTACTTTCAAGAATTTTCGTTATTTTTATTATTTATCGAGTTGTTGCTCGATTTGACTATTTTCGAAGGGGTTGAAAAGGCTTTTCGGGTGTAACTTGGTTCTTTTTGATTTTGCGACGAAATGTGAAGAGAGTAATAAGGTTGGTAATTAAATTCTGTATTATTTTGTACTTTCAAGAATTTTCGATATTTTTATTATTTATCGAGTTGTTGCTCGATTTGAAAACTTTCGAATGGATTGAAAGTGCTTTTTGCGTGTAACTTAGTTCCTGTTGATTACGCGGCGAAATATGAAGAGAGTAATAAGGTTGGTAATCAAATTCTCTATGATTTTGTACTTTCAAGAATTTTCGATATTTTTATTATTTATCGAGTTGTTGCTCGATTTGACTATTTTCGAAGGGGTTGAAAAGGCTTTTCGGGTGTAACTTGGTTCTTTTTGATTTTGCGACGAAATGTGAAGAGAGTAATAAGGTTGGTAATTAAATTCTGTATTATTTTGTACTTTCAAGAATTTTCGATATGTTTATTATTTATCGAGTTGTTGCTCGATTTGACTATTTTCGAAGGGGTTGAAAAGGCTTTTCGGGTGTAACTTGGTTCTTTTTGATTTTGCGACGAAATGTGAAGAGAGTAATAAGGTTGGTAATTAAATTCTGTATTATTTTGTACTTTCAAGAATTTTCGATATTTTTATTATTTATCGAGTTGTTGCTCGATTTGAAAACTTTCGAAGGGGTTGAAAGTGCTTTTTGCGTGTAACTTAGTTCCTGTTGATTACGCGGCGAAATATGAAGAGAGTAATAAGGTTGGTAATTAAATTCTGTATTATTTTGTACTTTCAAGAATTTTCGATATTTTTATTATTTATCGAGTTGTTGCTCGATTTGAAAACTTTCGAAGGGGTTGAAAGTGCTTTTTGCGTGTAACTTAGTTCCTGTTGATTACGCGGCGAAATATGAAGAGAGTAATAAGGTTGGTAATTAAATTCTGTATTATTTTGTACTTTCAAGAATTTTCGATATTTTTATTATTTATCGAGTTGTTGCTCGATTTGACTATTTTCGAAGGGGTTGAAAAGGCTTTTCGGGTGTAACTTGGTTCTTTTTGATTTTGCGACGAAATGTGAAGAGAGTAATAAGGTTGGTAATTAAATTCTGTATTATTTTGTACTTTCAAGAATTATCGATATTTTTATTATTTATCGAGTTGTTGCTCGATTTGAAAACTTTCGAAGGGGTTGAAAGTGCTTTTTGCGTGTAACTTAGTTCCTGTTGATTACGCGGCGAAATATGAAGAGAGTAATAAGGTTGGTAATTAAATTCTGTATTATTTTGTACTTTCAAGAATTATCGATATTTTTATTATTTATCGAGTTGTTGCTCGATTTGAAAACTTTCGAAGGGGTTGAAAGTGCTTTTTGCGTGTAACTTAGTTCCTGTTGATCACGCGGCGAAATATGAAGAGAGTAATAAGGTTGGTAATTAAATTCTGTATTATTTTGTACTTTCAAGAATTTTCGATATTTTTATTATTTATCGAGTTGTTGCTCGATTTGAAAACTTTCGAAGGGGTTGAAAGTGCTTTTTGCGTGTAACTTAGTTCCTGTTGATTACGCGGCGAAATATGAAGAGAGTAATAAGGTTGGTAATTAAATTCTGTATTATTTTGTACTTTCAAGAATTATCGATATTTTTATTATTTATCGAGTTGTTGCTCGATTTGAAAACTTTCGAAGGGGTTGAAAGTGCTTTTTGCGTGTAACTTAGTTCCTGTTGATTACGCGGCGAAATATGAAGAGAGTAATAAGGTTGGTAATCAAATTCTCTATGATTTTGTACTTTCAAGAATTTTCGATATTTTTATTATTTATCGAGTTGTTGCTCGATTTGACTATTTTCGAAGGGGTTGAAAAGGCTCTTCGGGTGTAACTCGGTTCCTGTTGATTGTGAAGAGAGTAATATGGTTGATAATTAAATTCTGTATTATTTTGTGCTTTCAAGAATTTTCGATATTTTTATTATTTATCGAGTTATTGCTCGATTTTACTTTCTTTAAAGGGGTTGAAAATGCTTTTTGCGTGTAGCTCAGTTCCTGTTGATTACGCTACAAAAGGTCAGGAGAGTAATAAGGTTGGTAATCAAATTCTCTATGATTTTGTACTTTCAAGAATTTTCGATATTTTTATTATTTATCGAGTTGTTGCTCGATTTGAAAACTTTCGAAGGGGTTGAAATTGCTTTTTGCGTGTAACTCAGTTCCTGTTGAGTACGCGACGAAATGTGGATTCCAATTTTTTTTCCAATCTGTTGCGATGTTGCCAAGTTATTAATTATTTTCGTAATATTTTTACCCACAATTTATCTATTGATATCAATTTGACAAATATTCTTTGCAGACAGTTGCATTAAGGTTATACGAGTACCATTTATAAGATTTTACGAGATGTTTGTATATGAAACACCCCGTATAGTTTGTCAAAACTTTAAGTTTCTACCAAGTCCCCTTGTAACTCTAAAATATTTTTATTATTGTCTGTGGCGTTGCCAAATCATGATTATTTTCTCCAAATTTTAATTTTTTTATTTGATATGCAGGGTAGGGATGAAGCTTGTTTTTTCTAACTGATACTTTCACTAATAACTCGAACACCCAACCTCCGTCACTGGCAATAAAGCGATGGCAAGTTCATATATTTCGGTTAAAACAGTCGATTTTTCAAACTTAACACTTCCCTTTTAAATTTAAATTTTAAAGTTAGAACAAAAAAGAAAAGCTTTTAGGTATATCTACAAAATAAATTTTCTTCTAGGACCAAGAGCTAAACAGCATTCTGAATATTCGGGACACAGAGGCTGGATTAGAAAAGTCTAGATCAGGTAAGATTTTTATTTTAAATGTGTTGGATCGGTTACAGAAACTATGGCAAAACTGTATTTCTGTACGTCAGAGGTAAACTGTGGTAGAGTTAAAATCAACTAAGAAGAGGTCACCGCGTCACCCGTTTGAAATCGTAAACGTCTTCTATCTCACTTTAACTTCAAAATCATTATGTGTAAGTCACTAAATCTTAATTGTTCAGGAGAGAGAAAGAAAACGATTATTAATTTAATTAATAACGTAAATTAAGTATAATATCTCATACACGCTTTAATTTAGGGACCTACAATTTCACGTATAGGATTATGAGTAAGTGACACGTACTAGGGATAAATATTCTATTTAGAAACAATTCCCGTAATAATTGGTTCTATTATTTAGTGACTGATATAGGTAGGTACTTTACCGCTAGTAAATTTTCTTGTCACCTCTAATAAAGTAGGATAATTTGAAGGTCGCATGTGTTTTAAAAAACATTTAAATGCCAAAAATTTTTTTAGAAGATATTAATGGACATCATTTTGATTTTGCAAAAAGAACAGGATTTCAATAACATTCCTATAATTTATTAATTAAGAAATACAAAAGGGAATTATTTTAAATTTGGGAGGAATCTAGTATTAAGTACGTTATTCTGTTAATAAATTAGCGGGGCATGCACATTGAAAATTCCTTTCGCGGAAGCTTTCCTCATGCGCAATACGTAGAGGAGTTCTACGATTTTTTGATATTCCCCTAAAATTGACGTTTACCTTGTTAGAAACGTTCGTCTCTTTATTCTTTACTTACACAGTGTGTGTGTGTGTGTGTGTATTGTGAGATTTGTGAACGTTATTTTCAGTGCTTAATTGTATTTTGTTAAGATAAGAGAAAAATAATTTAACTTGGAAATATATTAGTGTTCTGCGAGATATCGGGTGAACAAGATAATTTAACGGTGTAATAACCATTCATCAAGTCACCCGACGACTAGTGGTTCGTAAAATACGCCTAAACAAAGGAAAGGGCAAGTATGACCGCTTCCAGGAGGAGGAGAAAGCTGAAAAGGAACATTGGTAATCAGAACCCAACGCGAGGCACCAGTAAACAACGAAACAAGACGAGACAAATTAAAGGATACTTATGGTTTTCAATATTGAATACAAATATTTTAGGTTTAAGTCTAATAATCCGACAAACGCCAGCAGAAAAGCATATTTATTTAATCTTTAAGCTGTTGATTGTTCCAGTACTTTACAATAATTTACCCAATTTGGAACTCGACAGAGTTTAAACTAGGGACAATAATATGTTATTTGTGTCCAATTTGTTAACTGAATTGTAACAAATTAGTGACATATTTTAAAAATGCTTCTCCCTTCTCGCCACCCTAACAAAATAATGCAGAGTATATCCAATTATGCATCAATATTATGTGTTGCGTCAATTGCAATACTATTCTACTGTTGCCTCCAAATTTCAACGTAAAATTTTTTTTTGTTAAAAGATCACATACCAAATACTACTTTTATTACCCCTGATGTGGTTTCGTTTTTTCAGTGTGCTGAACATTAACATTTTTTGTGACTAGTACACCTTAACTATAGTTTTACAATATAAATAAATATATTAATAACATAACTTGTTGTTTTACTGATTTGCAGTCTTTATAATGCCTTACATTTTCTTATATTTCTTATTATACTAAGATTTACTATAAATCCTTTTTTTTTATGAATCGATACATATTCAGACAAATTAAGTTAAATAAGTTTCAAGTCAGACCTGAAGTACACGCGAACTGCGCAGACGTAAAGCTTCCGCAAAACGCCGCATACTGGGGACTTTTCTGTAACAAAGTATTAGCACTATATTGGCTATACATATATATATGTGTGAAATTATCTCGTAGTTGGTGTTAGCAGGACATCGATAAAATGGGCCTTACTCATATAAGTTTTTTCGAAATGATACTCGTTATACAGATACATTGTGTCGAAAGTGAAATTTCGGAAAATAAGCCATAATTTAAAAATAATGTATCGAATTGAAAATTGACCATTAATTAGACCCCCATCGTCCAATACTTCTGCGTTAATCCCTGTGCTACAATTCTTGCTTTGTATCTGTTAAATATTTCCTCGTTGTTTTTCTTTTTTCTAAAAATTCATTTGCTATCGATTAGTCTTATTTAGCGGTAAATTTATTTTTTTCCAGCTATTATTTTTTCATTGCCGTGATTTATTCTTCCATTCCTTTTCTATTTAATGCCTCTTCTACTTTTAGGCTCAAAACATTCTTCTAATATTCTAACTGGGGGTATACCTTTCCTAACTATATGTGATTTTCTAGTTGGTGGATCATTTTGACACTGAGTTGGTATATCATCTAGTATATCTTGTTTTCCTTTTTTTTTATTTTCACCATCTTCGTTTTCAGCTGCAGTTTGATCGCGTTTACATATTGTGTCTAGTTGTTTTTGTTCCTTACATGTGGGTGGTAACATGTTTTTCTTCGTAATAAAATATATTTGAACGTCATTATTTAAAGGGCACATTTCAGCTCCTGTTTCAATATCATTCTTTAAAGTTTACATGTCCGCTTTTGTATTTTTGATACAATGATATGTTTTTTGTGAAATCCGCCATGGAAATCCGCTATAAATTTGACACATCTCTGCTAATGCACATTTTATTTGTTTCTCTGTCTAGCAATCTGTATGCTTTAAACCCTGTTTCATTTTCTTCACCTCTGTCAGATCTTATTTTCTTTGGTTTTTTGTAAGATTTATTTTCAAACAAACTTACATATTCTTGTAGTTTTTCTAGAACTTCTGAATTCTGATTTAACAGGTACACAACAGTACACATGCTAAAATCGTTAATTAGAGTCAAAAAAATATTTCTTTCCCCCTGGAGTTTTAGTATGCATTGATGTGCAAACATCTGAGTAAACAAGATCCAAAATACTGTGACTTTTTATTAAGGGGACTTTTGGGGAAACCAGGGGAAACGAACGTCTTGTCATTTTTCCTTGGATACAAGTTTCACATACCTACATATTGTTTATTACCTACAGCCACTATTGCAGCCATCCCATATAGCTAAAGCTTTATGAATGCAATTTAATTTGTATAAATTGCCACAATTCTTACCTTCTGCTGCAGTCTGATCTTTAATTTCAATTTTACATCTCTAGCAAATAAAACCGTATAAGCTAGATTTGTTAGTTTTTTTTACGGAAAGTAAACTGTTTCCTAAACTAGATACAAATGGCACATTGTTCAAAGATACTTTTACCCTTTTGTTTGATTCTATGATACAGGCTAACTGTCCTGTTCCAATTCCTTCAGATATTGTGCCCTTCTACCATCAGCTAAAACAACTTTACTGGAAATAGGTCCAAAATATATAAAAACAAAATGTCTCTGCTGTTCGTCATATGAGTACTTGCACCTGAATCAACATACCAAATTCAACCAGTTTCACACTCATTCCCCAAGTTACAACAAAGAGCTGCACGTTCCTCACTCTTTTCTGAAGTACTGGCATCTCTTCATAAGTAACAGTAGCAGATTGGGCAAAATTTCCATATATATAAACATTAGTTTTCAAGATATGAGTCCTCAGAGTTTCAAGTGAAAAAGTGTGTTATGTTGTTTCTTGTACAAGTATCTCTAAATAATGATCAGTATTATTTCGAAAAAATTCATATGACTTAAATCGGTCTAGTTCGATCTCGAATGTAACTCTATGGCCCATTAGTTATGGGACACTCTGTATTATGTACAATATGCGCTATAAGTAAAGTCAAATAAGCCTGACGCCTCGCGTAAACAAATGCACTTGGGTTAAATTTTTCGCCATGGCCGTACTCAGGCATATTGTTTCGTAATTATTTACAAATATACAATCAGGAGAAATCGAAAATTTCCCTATGCTCGAATGTAAAGACAGGTCGCATAGTGTAAATATGTTTTCAAGTATACATGGCACAGGGTGCTAGAAGTTGGAGTATGTACATGGGTTCGTATTATTCGTATTATATATTATATTGACTCTTCAAATAACTCCTAAAATGTGTTTATGTATTTTCTTACAGTGGCTAATTTATTAGCAGTAAATCACACACCACCTCTCAAATGTTTCTTCTAAAGTCCAACTCATGTTTCTTCCAGATTTTCTGCATAGGATGTAAACCTTTTGGACAGCTGCATCAATAACTAGGAAAAAATAGGCTGTACCACTTCTTTGAACGTATGCGTTTTTTCCTTTTACCACTGATGATTCATCTTGCCAAAAAAAAAGAAAAGTTTTTAATAACCTTTCTCACTTTGTCAAGAAATTTAAACACGCTTTAAGCACAATTGCTTGAAAACCCCCCAAGAGTCGATACAACTTGATTTTGAACACATCAAAACAAGCCCAAATATACCTGGGGCGAGTACGTCCCTGTCACCTGATGAATTACTTCACGTGCGGTCCTCGCCCATGTGTTTTTTACCCTAGTCGTCAAGCTTATTTGGTTTTAGTATAGTAGCATAAATTTCAACATGTCACTGATCGGTAAGTTCCTAAAAATCCATTTTTTACGTTGGGCTAACGTTATTAGTGATAGTATAACATTAAAAACTGGATTCGTTCGAATGTATCCGGAGTTTTTTAAAATCAATTTTTTATGTTACGCTAACGTTATTGATAGCGTTATAATAAAAAATTGGTTTTTAAGTGCTCTCTATCTATGTAGGAAGTGCCTCTACAAAAAAAAAGAAGAAGAGGTATTGTGCAAATGGCCATTGTAATTTCGGATTTTCTTGCCATGTGTCCAGCAAGCAAGTGCCCTAACGAGATAAAAAAAGAAGAGTTAGCGGACACTTCTTGACAAAATGGCGGAGGATAAAAATATTAAATTTAGCATTTTAAAAAATAGGATTTTGAACTCGCACTAGCACGCCAACGGCATCAAATGTCACGAAGTGAAGGTATCGCCAGCAAAGAGCAACCCTAGTTTTGAATCGCGGAGAATATTTTATTTCTTTTTTCTATGTAATCGACGATTTGCCTCGTTCTGAGGTTACTTCAACATAGCCTGATAAATAGCAAAGACCACATTCAGCATTGACATGTGTCGACTATCGAATATGAACCACCATTTTGTTGACAAACAAAAAAAGTTCATTTTTTCCTTTTGTGTTATTTCAGTAATATGCTTTAAAGTAAAAAAGTGCGAGCAGATCACCAGCCTCCTGTAAGTGTCCAAACATATTATGTGGTAGGAGCTACTAAACAGTTTTTGGTCTTCCGTAAAGTAAGTTTTTTGACCAAGTTGATAGAAGAATATTCTTTGTCATACTAGTATAGTCCATAATTCCATCCCTGTTCAAAATATTTATCAATTTTATAAATTTTGTCTTCTTTCTTCTAAAATTATAAGTTAAATAAATACCTAGCCCGATTTACTATTTACTTATATTAATAAATAAAATTTATAAAAATGCATAATAATTATGCAAAATATTAGCACAAATATCCGTTTTTGAGAGTAAATAGGTGTCAGTCCCGAAGCTCTTTCCAAATCGTTACTGGGAAATTCACTGAATTGTTCGCAGATAGATTCCGTAGTCTAGATCAACAGGATACCTCGCTTTTCTTACTCACGTTTGGAGCAACGTAACGTCATGGGGAGTCCCGGGCGGTAGCACTGCATTAATAATTTCAATCTAGTTAGGGCTAAATAAGCGCCATATTACTTCAAATAACTGAACCAAATTTCAACCAAATCGGTTTAAGGATATTTATGACCGTTTTTTTTTTACTACAACGCTCTGTATCTCAGAAACGAATATATACGAATAATATTACCCAATTGTTTTAAGTGAATGTTAAAAATTGGAACTTCTACTAAGTCCTGTTTATAACTCGGTAGAAGTTAACTTTCAAAGTTTTTTATTATTGTCTGCGGCGTTAGCAAATCATGATTTCTCAAAATTTTTAATATTTAGTTTTAAATTTGTTATCTTTAGTTAAAGTGGTGGGATGAGGATGAATTTTGTATTTTCTAAGTGATTCTTTCAGTGTTGAGGTTTTCACTAATTTCTTGAACACCCAACGTCCGTCTCTGGCAATAAAGCGATGGCAAGTTCATATTTTTCGGTTAAAACAGTCGGTTTTTCATACTTGACGCTGCTTTTTCAAATTTTAATTTTAAAGTTGAAACAAAAAAGCTTAGGTATAACTACAAAATTAATTTTCTTCTAGGACCAAAAGCTAAACAGCATTCTGAATGTTCGGGACACAGAGGCTGGATTAGAAAAGTCTAGATCAGGTAAGATTTTTATTTTAAATGTGTTGGATCGGTTACAGAAACAATGCCAAAACTGTATTTCTGTCCGTCAGAGGTAAACTGTTGTAGAGTTAAAATCAACTGAGAAGAGGTCACCGCGTCACCCATTTGAAGTCGTAAACGTCTTCTATCTCACCTTAACTTCAAAATCATTCTATGTAAGTCACTAAATCTTAATTGTTCGGGAGAGAGAGAAAAAACGATTATTAATGACGTAAATTATATAAGTATATCTCATACACGCTATAATTTAGGGACCTAGAATCTCACGTATAGGATTATGAGTAAGTGACACGTAGGGATAGATATTCAATTTAGAAGCAATTCCCGTAACAATTAGTTTTATTTAGTGACTAATATACTTTACCGCTAGTAAATTTTCTTGTCACCTCTAATAAAGTAGGATAATTTGAAGGTCGCATGTGTTTTAAAAAACACTTAAACGCCAAAAATTATTTAGAATATGGTAATGGACATCATTTTGTTTTTGCAAAATAACAGGATTTCAAGAACATTGATTAAAAATACAAAAGGGAATTATTTTAAATTTCGGAAGAATCTTGTATTAAGTACGTTATTCTGTTGATTAATTAACGGGGCATACTATACTAAGTTATTTTTAACATTGAAAATATTTATATTATCGCACGGGCACGTTAGTATGGGTACGGAATTCAACGAAATTCTTGTGTTGCATTTGTCCCATACGTCACACAGTCTAACGACACCGAATTAAAATGATCCACAAGCCGAGCCGGTGGCCCGATGATGACGGGGAAGGGAGAAGGGACTAAGGATGACGGGATCAGACCAAGTCGAGAGTTAGAGGCGCGCTAGAGTTTATAACCTTTATTTTACTATTTTTTATATTATGAATCAATAAAACTACAACTACCTAAATATTACATTCAAATCTATGAGTTTTGGCAAATCTTAAATCTCACAATAGTCACAAGCGTTGCACTCTGCTTCGGCATTTTCAATGTCCTCCCCGGTTTCATCTTTGTAATGGACTGTAAATTTTTTTGTTATCTTACGAGCTAGACCTTTGACATTTATTCAGAGGTCAAGAATGTTATTAAAAGTGATATACAGCTGAAACGTTATTTTCTGAAAAAGAAAGTGACTTGATACAGTTCACCTCTGACTTACAGATTGGAAAATGTTTGTCATTGATTTATTTTGTCTTATTTTTTAACACAAACATATAATTCTTTTTAAGAAATGTCCAGATTCTGAAGGTTATAATGGGCATATTTAATTTTGTAATATTTTTTATAATCGAAAGTACCTACCTGTACAGGGTGTTAATTAAGTATGTAGCCAAACTCGATTGTATCTGTATTCCTTAAAGAAAAAGAGGTTTTTTTCTCAACATGTTTGAGACCACTTTAGATATTATTTTGAATTTTACTAGATACTAACTAGGCATAAAATACGTTTTTTTCATAAAAAGAAACTACTTCCACCAGTGGCGCCCGTGCTAACATATCTTTTCATTATCTTATTCTTATCACTGAGCAAAAATTGATTCTAAAGTTTTTTCATGTGATGACCGGTTCTCGATTAAAAAAATAAGATTAATTTATTTACATAAATCGCTATGCTTTGCTTTCGACATTTACTGCCTGTATGACTGTGCTATCAAAAAGGAAAAGAGGCAGTAGCGTAGTACATGTCTTTTGTTCTTTTGAAAAATTGTAACACCCTTATTTTGTATGGAGTTTGGATTAACACCCTGTATATGATATACCCATCAAATATTCTTCGAATTTTCTGGAATGTATTCATCAAAACCTTCCGACAGTTGCAAGTTCATCCATTCTTCAGCTGCATTTGCAATAGAAGCCTGAGTACTTTGTAATGCGTTAATAATTTTGCAAACTGGGTCAGTCAATTTAAGACTGTCTTCAATTTGCTTTTTTAGATTTCGGTTCACTCTTTTACCACCGAATTTTAATAGGCTATTCTCAAAGTTAGGTGACAAAAACTCTTTTATTACTGATTGAACTTTTCCCGCGATATTTTCAGAAACCAGTTCTTTGCATAAGTTCGCAAATGCTTCCATACCGAGCTACAGGCCCAACGATATTCTATTCGATAAAAATGTTCAAGGGACTACCTATAATTTATGTAAAAAATGGCGAAAAGAAATATGACCTTAATAATTAGCCCACCATCCTTTTGGTTGCAGTATGGCTCACCTAATGTTTTAAATTAAAAAAAATACTTTGTTGACACCATCGTTAAGGGCCTGTAGCATTTTCTGACCTATGTTAATATGAACTTTTTCCATATTTTTTATCGTACCTTAGAATTTGTCATCGTCTTTTCCGGAGGACACTCTGTATAGTATGAAAATAATGTAGCTATCCATTGAAAAATATGTATTATTCTGGAAAGTTCAAAAACACAATTTGTTTTTGCATCCTTCTATCTTAATGGCCAGTTCAGTGGATAATTTCCAAGTGTTCCGCTGTTGTCATGGAAGTTATGTGGCTGGCATCACTGCACAGTGAGAACTCCGCCCACAATTTTCATGAGAACCGTGTTCCCCAGTTTCGAGAATTAGAACTCTGGCGGTTAACTTTCATTACACCATTTTTAGCAATAATATCAGCCACACAACTTCCATGACAACCTATGTTCCAACAATGGTATCCTTGAAAAGTATCTTGCAGTTGGTGTTAACAGAACAGTGTATAATGGGCCTTGGGCCATTTTTATCAAGATCCTGCTGGGAATAACAGCCACATAACTTCCATGACATCAGTGAAACAACTTGGCAATTATCCATTGAACTCCGACCTGTAGAAGAACAAAGGTAATGGCCGAGCAGCCTAAAAATGTCCCTGGTATGCACATTGAAAATTCCTTTCGCGGAAGCTTTACTCATGCGCAATACGTAGGGGAGTTCTACGATTTTTTGATATTCCCCTAAAATTGACGTTTATCTTGTCTAAAAACGTTTGTCTCTTTATTCTTTATCGATACAGTGAGTGTGTAATAATTTAACTTGAAAATATATTAGTGTTATGCGAGATATCGGGTGAACAAGACAATTTAACAGTGTAATAACCATTTATCAAGTCACCCGACGACGAGTGGTTCCTAGAACACCCCTAAACAAGGGAAAGGGCAAGTATGACCGCTTCCAGAAGGAAGAGGAAGCTGAAAAGGAACATTGGTAACCAGAACCCAGCGCGAGGCACCAGTAAATAAGGAAACAAAGCGAGACAAATTAAATTGGTTTTCAATATTGAATATCTTTAAGCTGTTGATTGTTCCATTACTTTACAATAATTTACCCAATTGGATAATAATGTTATTTGTGTCCAACTTGTTAACTGAATTGTAACAAATTAGTGACATATTTTAAAAATGCTTCTCTCTTGCCACCCTAACAAAAAAATGCAGAGTATATCTAATTATGCATCAATATTATGTGTTGCGTCAATTGCAATGCTATTCTTCTGTTGCCTCCAATTTTCAACGTAAAAATCTTTTTTTTTATTAGAAGATCACATACTACTTTTATTATCCCTGATGTGGTTCTGTTTTTTCAGTGTGCTGAACATACACATTTTTTGTGACTAGTACACCTTCACTGGAGTTTTACAATATAAATAAGTATATTAATAACATAACTGGTTGTTTTATTGTTTTACAGTTTTTATAATATAAATAAATATATTAATAACATACCTGGTTGTTTTACTGATTTGCTGTCTTTATAATGACTTACATTTTCTTATATTTCATATTATACCAATATTACGATAAATCCTTATTTTTATGAATCGATACATATTCAGACAAATTAAATTAAATAAGTTTAAAGTCAGACCTGAAGTACACGCGAACTGCGCAGACGTAAAGCTTACGCAAAACGCCGCATACTGGGGACTTTTCTGTAACAAAGTATTAGCACTATATTGGCTATACATATATATGTGTGAAATTATCTCGTAGTTGGTGTTAGCAGGACATCGATAAAATGGGCCTTACTCATATAAGTTTTTTCGAAATGATACTCGTTATACAGATACATTGTGTCGAAAGTGAAATTTCGGAAAATAAGTCATAATTTAAAAATAATGTATCGAATTGAAAATTGACCATTCATTAGACCCCATATCGTCCCATACTTCTGCGTTAATCCCTGTGCTACAATTCTTGCTTTGTATTTGTTAAATATACCCTCATTGTTTTACTTTATTCTAAAAATCCATTTGCTATCGATTAGTCTTATTTGGCGGTAAATTTATTTTTGTCCAGCTATGATTTTTTCATTGCCGTGATTTCTTCTTCCATTCCCTTTCTATTTAATGCCTCATTTCTAGCTTTAGGCTCAAAACATTCTTCTAATATTCTAACTGGGGGTATACCTTTCCTAGCTCTATGTGATTTTCTAGTTTGTGGATAGTTTGTGGATCATATTGACTCTGAGTTGGTGTATCATCTAGCATATCTTGTTTTCTTTTTATTTATTTTCACCATCTTCGTTTTTAGCTGCAGTTTGATCGAATTTACATATTGTGTCTAGTTGTTTTTGTTCTTTACATGTGGGTGGTAACATGTTTTTCTTCGTAATAAAATATATTTGAACGTCATTATTTAAAGGACACATTTCCGCTCCTGTTTCAATATCATTCTTTAAAGTTTACATGTCCCCTTTTGTATTTTAGTTACATATATCTTTAAATATCCTCTATAAACG
The DNA here is from genome assembly GCA_963920685.1 of Polydrusus tereticollis. Lineage (NCBI taxonomy): Eukaryota > Metazoa > Arthropoda > Insecta > Coleoptera > Curculionidae > Polydrusus > Polydrusus tereticollis. Next base: position 1,625,265 of record OY987335.1, read on the forward strand.
TGACATCTCTGCTAATGCACATTTTATTTGTGTCTCTGTCTAGAAATCTGTATGCTTTGGACCCTGTTTCAGCTTTGGACCCTGTTTCATTTTCTTCGCCTCTGTCAAATCTTATTATCTTTGGTTTTTTGTAAAATTTGTTTTTAACCAAACTTACATATTCTTGTAGTTTTTCTAGAACTTCTGACTTCTGATTTAACAGGTACACAACAGCACATATGCTAAAATCTTTAAATAGAGTCAAAAAATATTTCTTTCCTCCTGGAGTTTCAGTATGCATTAATGTGCGAACATCTGAGTGAGCAAGATCCAAAATACCGTGACTTTTTATTAAGGGGACTTTTGGGGAAACCAGGGGAAACGAACGTCTTGTCATTTTTCCTCAGATACAAGTTTCACATACCTACATATTGTTTATTACCTACAGCTCTTAATTAACATACCAGATGACCAACTCTTTTATGTCAGACGTGAATACAGCCACTATTGCAGCCATCTCATATGCAATTTAATTTGTATAAATTACCACAATTCTTACCTTCTGCTGCAGCCTGCGATCTTTAATTTCAATTTTACATCTCTAGCAAATAAAACCGTATAAGCTAGATTTGTTAGTTTTTTTACTGAAAGTAAATTGTTTCCTAAAGTAAATACAAATAGCACATTGTTCAAAGATACATACTTTTACCCTTTTGTTTGATTCTATGATACAGGCTAACAGTCCTGTTCCAATTCCTTCTGATAATGTGCCCTTCTACCATCAGCTAAAACAACTTTACTGGAAATAGGTCTAAAATATGTGAAAAAAAATGTCTGCTGTTCGTCATATGAGTACTTGCACCTGAATCAATATACCAATTTCAATCAGTTTTACACTCATTTCCCAAGTTACAACAAAAAGCTGCACATTCCTCACCCTTCTCTGTAGTACTGGCAGAATTTTCATATATATATATCCATTAGTTTTTGAGATATAGGCCCTCGAAGTTTTAAGTGAAAAAGTGTGTTATGTTATTTCTTGTACAAGTATCTCAATATAACGGATCAGTATTATTTTGAAAAAATTTGTATGACTTAAATCATCATACAAGTTTCACATACCTACATATTGTTTATTACAGCTCTTTACAGATAGTTCGATGTCGAATGTAGAGCTCTATGGCTCATTAGTTATGGGACACCCTGTATTATGTATAATATGCACTATAGTAAAGTTAAATAAGCCTGACGCCTCGCGTAAATAAATGCACTTGGGTTAAATTATTCGCTGTGGCCGCACTCAGTCATATTGTTTCGTTATTATTTACAAATATACAATCAGGAGAAATCAAAAATTCCCCTATGCTCGAATGTAAAGATAGTCGCATAGTGTAAATATGTATACATATATACCAAAGAGTAGCATTATGCTACTCTTTGTATATACCTGCATGGCACAGGGTGCTAGAAGTTGGAGATACATGGGTTCATAGTGTTCGTATTATATATTATATTAAATCGTCAAATAACACCTAAAATGTGTTTATGTATTTTCTTACAGTGGCTAATTTATTAGCAGTAAATCACACACCACCTCTCAAATGTTTCTTCTAAAGTCCAACTCATGTTTCTTTCAGATTTTCTTCATTGAATATAGTAGACCTTTTGAACAAAAATAGGCTGAACCACTTCTTTGAACGTATGCCAGTCGAGCGCTGAAAACAATATGTAATAAAATTGTTTTACAGCTATATGTTATTGTCCATTTGGTCGGTCGCACGCGCACCTATTCTTTTATTGTATTGAGGAATTAGATATAAAGTCCGTGCGTTTTAAGAAGTCCGCTAAGCCATAAAACCTCTTGAGCATTATGTCGGTGGCTCTCGAACAATAAATTATATTAAAGGTAATTTTGGATGTTGATGAATTACATTTTCTAAATAAAATAATTTAAAGTAAATAAAAAATTAGTTTAGGTAAAGAAAAATAATAATTTTTTAGCTTTTGTAGTATTCAGACAAATCTTTTTTCGAAGTCTTCTTAAGGTCTTCTCTGAAATGCCGCAAGCATCAGACGTTCGTTTTTGCACTGCCAAAACAGACTCTAACGGGCCCGAGTTATCTTTTTCTAAAGTAAAATAACGTTCCACTTGTAATACCAAACGGCGTTCACCTGGAGATAAATGCCTTCTAGGCGATGTGCCACCTTACTGAACATTTTCCATAACTTTACTTAATAACTGATTTTAATTCACACACAATTAGAAACAAACTAAAAGTGAAAAGCACAACTACTTATTTAAAATAAAGTAGAACATACCATCCCGCACTTCAGCAAATTTTAATTATTTCTTGGAAAATAGTAATTATTATGAAGATTTAATTATAATAATCCCAAAATAATGTCATTATCGGAAAAGTATATACCTGACAAAATCTCTAACATATTTAACCATCCCGCACTTGAGCAAATTTTAATTGGTTCTTGGAAAATAGCGATTATTATATAGATTTAACTATAATAATAGCAAAATAATTTAATTATCTATTTAATTATTATTTATGCTCAACGCGTAATTCTAAGATAATTTTGTTTTGAAACCTCTGATTTCGCCCAGTAATAGAATACAGTAAACCAGTGGGATGTTCGGTGTGATCTAGTACAGCGAAGGTGCGAAGATATTGTAACTTAACCGACTTACTGTTTTAAAAGCGATAACATCCCTTGGTGATTTAATCCGATATCGGACTTCTTAAAACGCACAGACTTTATCAAACATCTTACTAAATGGACCTTTTTCCCGGTCCACACCGTTTTTCCTTTTAACACTTTGAAGATTCATGTTGCCAAATTGCTTAAAGAAACTCCAAGAGTCGATACAACTTGACTTTGAACACATCAAAACAAGCCCAAATATACCTGGGATGAGTACGTCCCTGTCACCTGATGCATTACTTCGCGTGCAGTCCTCGCCCATGATTTTTTACCCTAATCGTCAAGCTTATTTGGTTTTAGTGTAGTAGCATAAATTTCAACATGTCACTGATCGGTAAGTTCCTGAAAATCCATTTTTTACGTTGGGCTAACGTTATTAGTGTAACAGCATTAACTGGATTTGCACGAATATACTAAAAGAGTTTTTAAACATTTTTTTATGTTGCGGTATCAAGATTTTCGATAATGTTGCGATAATAAAGAAATCCATTTTTAGTACTCTAATTAAATATTTGATAAAAGTTCCGCGCTAGAGTTGGTAAAATGTCCAGCAAGCAAGTGCCTTGATAACAAAAAAGAAGAGTTAGCGGACAAGTGGCCATTGTAATTTTAGATTTTCTTGACGTGATGGCGAAGGATGTTAATAATAAATTTACCATTTGTGAATTTGAACTCGCACGAGAACGACATCATTTGTTACGAAATGAAGGTATCAGCAGCAAAGAGCAGCCCAACTAATTAGTTTAGAATTGTCGCCGAGAAATCCCATGCAATATTTTATTTCTTTCATCTATGAAATCGACTATTTGCAATAATTTGCATCGTTCACCGAGGTTAGTTCAACAAGATAAGTTGCAAAGATCACATTTAGCATTGACATGTGTCGACTGTCAAAAAATATGAACGACCATTTTGTTGAACAAAAAAAGCTCATTTTTTCCCTTTGTGTTTTTTCAGTACGATATTCTATAATAATATGCTTTAAATTAAAGGTAAAAAAAAGTGCGAGCAGATCACGGGCCTCCTGTAGACAATACAGTTTTTTTGGTCTTCCGTATCATCTAAAAGTAAGTTTTTTCTCCAAAGTACTAGGTTTATAAAGATTATATAATTATTATAAAGCTGTAAGCTACTTCTAAAACTTCATAGTTCCTAGAGTGCATTTTTAAGTATTCAGCTGCAACATCAGATAAAGACAATGCAACACACTGTACAACTCACTGGTAATAATCAGTAAGGGGCCAGTAACACTTTTTTATTCCTAATTTTAGAATGGAGAAGTGAAGATCTGAGTTACATGCCAGTGCCAGCCACGTGAAATTACTGTCTTTTTGGCATAATTTGTGTGTTGCTTGAAGTGTAAGTTTGTTTGGAGTTATTCTTAAATATTTAGTAGTTGTTTTTGGTGTAATTTGTTGTTGATGTTAATTAGAGGTGAGTTTATGTTCAACTGGTGGCGGAAAATAATGGACTGAGATTTCAAAGGATTTGGATGTAATCTCCACTTGTAGAACCATTGTAGTGTGTCATTCATGAGATTTATTATTATTTTGTCCAGAGCTTCATCATGGGATAGTAGTGCTGTGTCATCTGCAAATTGTAAGATGTATCGGGTGGGTTTGATATCATTATTATTGTATATGTCATGGCAGTATATATTGTAGAGAATAAGAGATAGTGGAGATCCTTGGGGGACTCTTTGCTCTGTCAGAGTTGGTTCGGATATATTGTTTTTGATTTTAACCTGAACTAACAGATTTGATGGACAGTTTAGCTGGTGCAGCTTGTAAAATATACCCTTGTTTATATTTAGGAATATGGCGGCACTTTGCATTTTAAGCTGTTGTGAGGTTTATAATAATAATAATAATATAGTTTATTTCTCCAATTTAAAAGTAATACACATAGTCACAATAATTGGAAAAACCGTCAAAAAAGATCGTTACAAAATTAGCGAAAACACAGAGAAATAAAACAAATTACAAGAAAAATTCATTAAGACTATAGCAGTTCTTTTGTAGTAGATTTTTCTTTAGTCTATTCTTAAAAATATTAATATTAGGTGCTACTTTTATATTATTATCTAGAGCATTATAGAACCTAAAACAATTTAAATAAAAACTTTTTTGGTTTGAACATTGGATGCAAGAATTGTAATTGGATGTATTGTGGAGCATTTTTCCTTAAAGCCAAATTGAAAGGACGGTATATATTGGTTGGCTAATATTTCCAGCTAGTGTTTTATAATCTTCTCCAAGACCTTTCCCAATAGGTAGGGTTATAGGTTTATAATTTTTGGGTTTCGATTGGTCAGTGTTCAATTTTGGAATATTTATAGTTAGTCATTGTTTCCATTCAGGGGGAAAGTAACCATATTTTAAACAATATTCAAATATTTCAATTATGTGACCCTGAATTTCCTTGTTAAATTATGGAATAATATGTTTGGTGACCTTGTCGTGGCCTGGGGCAGAGCTGTTTCCATGGTTTATGGCTGTAAAATTAACATTTTTATTTATTGTAATTGGCTGTTCTTTATCATAATTTCCAGTAAAATATTGGGTATACCAGTTGACCTGTATAGAATTCTCGGTATCATACTGAGGAAAGTTTTATTCTTTGAATGCATTTTGAAAATGTTCGGCCATTATTTCTACTTTTTCTTTGTCGTCGTCTGCATGCTTCTGGCCATTTTTGTGTCTTATATTGTTGGGTTAATTTTTTGTATATTTTTGTTGTACACATTTATTTTTCGTTTATACTCTGGGCTTGGATTTGATCTATAGTCTTTATACCAAAGACATTAGTTCTAATGTCTTTGCTTTATACATTTTGCGATTTGTTTTAGTGATTTTCATGATATATGGCGGGAGCGTGCAGGAAAGTAGCGAATTTTTTGTTTGGGTGTATGTTTTGTTATTGAATCTGTTAATGTTTTATTGAAATTTGTTATATGCATTGGGTCAATGGTATTTTTGTATTCATTGATATATTTAGTCATGTCTGCATTAACGTTTTCGGTGTTGCATTTCTTAGTACCATTTTTGTCACCTACAGGAATGGCATTTTTCTCCATTTTTATGGTAAGTTCGATGGATAAGTGATCGGTTCTAGGTCTGGGTGCACCTCTATGTGCCCTGTGTCATTTTGTATGTTTTTGGTAGATCTTTATATGTGACTTAAGTCTAGTTCAAGTTGTATTCGCCTCTTTTCCAATTTTTGTCTTTGTTCATGGTTTTATGGAGTTTAACCACAATACGCGGTTGATCAAAGAGTAACCCAACTAGGTTGAGTAACTCTTTGGCGAACACATTCATCAATTTAGGTATTTTTGTAATTCAGGATTTGCAGGGAACCACTGTCGACTTGTATATTCATCTGGCTACCGTATTTGTTAGCCACCTATTAGACCGTAGTAAAACAAAAATTTAGTAATACAGAAATCTGTAATTGAGTGAGTAGTTTTGCATAAAAGGATTAGTTGGCGCCAGTAGTAAATTTGTTTATTGGTTTCGCTACTGTCGTATAGGTGGCGCTATAGTATGTAAACAACTACGATAACCCGATGCAGATTCACAGTCTAGTGTGGTTTTCTACAAATAGAGTTTTTAAATACTCAATCATCAATATATTTTATGTTAGCAATTTATTAATCAACGAACTTTGCCCTTATCGAAGGGTAATATTGAACTATATTGTGATGATCAGATAAGTCATTACAGAGTAGAACAGAGTTGAAAGTACTGCTTGGTTAACTCGCCAGAATCCAGCCGCTGAGATCTTTGGGCTTGAACCTAACATAGAAAAGTATTACAGACACACGTTTTTGGAGAATTGCTCTCATATTAAGCGGTGTATAGCAAAGAGTCGCATTTCTTATAGTGAGCGACAAGAATCCCTATTTTTAGCGGTTGCTCTCTTTTGCAAAACAAACACAAAGTGAAATAAATATTGGGAGCAAGAACCCCAAAAACAGGTTCCATCCTAACTCTATTAAAGATAGAAAGAGCTACAGTTAAATCGCAGTTGTTTAATATCACCCTCAGCCCTCAGCATAACAGTTTGAAGAAATGTTGTTACATAAATTGTTAATAGAAGTTACAAATTTAAGAGAGCAGCTATTATTGATAATCCCAAAAATTTATTTAAAGAAAGTGTTGATATTTTCTCATTCTCTTTAAGACACTGAAAGATTTAATACATTCGTCTTTAAGATATTACAGGATAACAGATTGGCATCACACCTCCTTTTCATCTTGTTCCAATCATTACTAATATCAAGTTCAGTTGTATTCTACACATTTAAATAAAAATAATTTATTAGTTAGTAAAAATAATTCACAATTTTGATTGCTTGATAGAAAAAATCATTTATTTCTGTTAAATTTAATATGAGCAAGTTAATTCTAGGTATAAAGAAGAATTTTTATTTTAGGATAGCTTTCAAGATGATGGAGGCAACAACCTTAGAATACCCATTTTTTGGGCGCATACAGTGCCTATCAGAAGAGAGCAGATGAGGGAACTACATTTTCGTACTTAAATAATGTAAGTATATTTTTTAAACTGTGCAGTCTTTAATTATTTTATGCTTATTCTGCGGGCGGGGTAGTTTTCACCACTTTATGCGGATGATTTGAAATTCGCCCACTCCTAACTCATTTTTATGAAAGAGTTTAAAAATTGATTTTCTTCTAGGACCAAAAGCTAAACAACATTTCTGAATGTTCGGGACACAGAAGCTGGATTAGAAAAGTCTGCAGGACTAAATCAGGTAAGATGTTTTGAGTCTGTTATAGAAACAATGGCATAACTGTATTTATGTTTGTCATTGATTTATTTTGCTTCATTTTTTCACATATATACATAGTTTTTTAAGAAATATCCAGGCTCTGCTTGAACGATATAATAGGAAATTATTTTTTTTTATAAAAAGTATAGGGTGTTAATTAAGTATGTAGCCAAACTCAAGGGTGTTATTCCTTTAAATTTTTCTTTAATATGTTTGAGACTGCTTGTTTTGAAGTTTGAGAACAAAATTTCGAGACAGAAAAATTACTTTTTCTGCTTAAATTTGTTGTTTTGTTATTAAAATCTGTTGGGTGTGCAGCAGGTAGAGAACGGGTCCAAGGACATTTCTCTGCGACACTCGCATTGTTTGACTCTGAAGTGACGTTTCCACAATGCCTTAAATCAGCTATTGTTATTCCAGTTCATAAAGGAGGTGATTGTGAATCTGCTTCTAATTTTCGACCAATTTCTTTACTTCCAACACTTTCTAAAATTATTGAAAAACTTGTTAAAAATAAAATGATTTCTTTTTTAAATAGAAAAAATATTTTAAATACAAACCAATTTGCATTTCAAAAAAATAAAAATAGTAGTGATGCTATTTTTTCATTTCTTGAACATCTTTATTTTAAATTAAATGAAAGAGATTTTGCTGCAGCAATACTTTGTGATATTTCTAAAGCTTTTGATTGTGTTAACCATGATATATTATTAAAGAAGCTTAAGCTTTATGGCTTTAGAAGTATATCATTTAAAAGGTTTAAATCATATTTATCTGTGTGTCTCAAGTAGTGTTGTTAAATGGTAAGAAATCAAAAACTAATAAAATTTGATTGTGGAGTACCTCAAGGTTCAGTTCTCGGTCCATTTCTATTTTTAATATATATAAATGACCTTGCGTCAATTTTTTATAAATGGTAAATTTCCCATATTTGCTGATGATACAACAATACTTTGGCATAGTAAATATTGTATTGAATTAATTAAAATAATGAATTAATGAAGATTTAATAAATGTTAAAAAAACAAATATATTAACTTTTAAATGTTCACTTAATAATATAGTTTTTGACAATCTCATAAATTAATAACCCCGAATTTATAAAATTTTTAGGAATCTATATTACTCAAAATCTTTCTTTTAATGAACATATCAAAAAGTTATGTAGAAAATTAGCTTCAGGGTGTTATGCCCAGAGAGTACTTTGTCACGAAATGGATATGGCGGTTCTTCGAAATGTTTATTTTGCTTTAATAGAATCTCTTTTGAGATATGGAATTTGTTTCTAGGGAAATTCAAGCCAATATCTTCTAAATTCAATTTTTATTTTACAAAAAAGAGCTTTCAGATGTTTGTGCAAAGCTAGATCTAGAGATTCTTGTAAAACTCTATTTATCTCACAAAAAATTTTAACACTAACTTCAATTTTTATATTGGAAACAGTTTGTTTTAATTCACATACTTATAATACAAGACAAACCTTTAATATATGTTTACCTATTCCTTCTTCAAGCCTTGTAAAAAAATACATAATTTATGATTCTAGAAAAATTTTTGATTATCTTCCAGATTTTATTAAGAAAATTTCAAATTTTAAAATGTTTAAAAAAAATGTTAAAAATTTATTATTGGAAAAAGCTTATTATACTCTCTAGATGAATATTTTGGTGATACTCTGTCATAATTATTTGCATTTTTTTTTATTCTGATCTTTTAAGTTTTACTATATTATATTTTATTGTTAATTTAATTTTAAAAAAAGGCTTTGTCGATAAAAATAATACTTAATGACAATAAAGCATATTTTGATTTAATTTGAAAAAAAACATTATTGTCATAATCTTTACAACATAGGAAGGATAAATCACTAGAAGACCTCTGCACTTTACTCTAGAGCATTTAGTTGAAGTAAGTGTTATGTTAGGAGGAAATAAACAAATAATTTTTGTTTGAGTTAAATGATTATTGATATCAATTGATATCTTTTGCCATTGGCTGAGAAGAACTCTTATTCCTTACCCGTCTTTATCTTTATATTATTATAGCTGAACTCAAAACACTCATAAGATTTGTGGTTGAAGCTGGAAATGGATTTTTTACACATATACCTCGAATATAGTGGAAAACAGTTGACAATTTGTCTCCTTGACTAGCCTCAAGTAATGCCAATTGATTATAAGGATGTCTACTGTGTGGAGAAACTTGTATTGCCTGCCTAAAGTAATATAAACCCAGATTTACCATCAATAAAACATATAGGTACTGAGCTTTTATCTGTTCCACAACTACTTACTTATAAAAAGTTTTTTGCTTGTCTTCTTTGATTTCTGCACCTTGCAATGTCACCTAAATGAACTAAACAATACTGGCAAATATAAGAACAAGAGGCACTTTGAGGAACGTTAATTTGTTCATTGCAAGTTGTGGGTTGCCCATACACATTTCCCCTTCGTCTGAATGGCAAGTCAATGTCAAATGCATTGCATAATTCCTGTAGCAGAATGAGATAGAATCCCGAGGCTGGTTCCAATGCCCATGTCAACAGAGCTTGAACATCTGATCTATGAGGGTTCTGGACCATACAAATACATTCATTAAAATGTTTCCTTTACTAAAATTACTAGTTACTTGCTACAACTTACTTTTTTATCTCTAGCCTTTTCTTGTAAATCCGTAATATGATTTTTAAATCCTATATTCCAAATCAAAAAACGTGTCCATATTTCTCTAAGAGACCTGAATATAATATTCAACCAAAAGAACCAACACAAAGTCCCGGTCTCAAATAATACTTTATTTGAGACCGGGACTTTGTGTTGGTTCTTTTGGTTAAATACTATATTCCAAAGATCCTGCTCCACCTTTTTATCTAAGGCATATTCCAAGTCCAGGACTAATACTTGATGGTAAATACTTTGCAGTTTTTGTTGGTGTGTCCATGCCTCGGAGTCATTTAACAGATCGTACTTTCTGAGAACTTTTGGTTTTAAATCTTTGCTTGTCTGCAAAAGAGAAGAGATATAAGAGCAATAAATACTGTAAATACTCGTAGGGATGAAACTTACTTGAGTACTTGAACTGCAGCTTTGTAACCCATATTCAGCTTTTATCCAGGAATATTTTTAGGTTATGATGTTTGATAATCATTGGATTTTAGTAAATGAGATGCAAAAACGTTCTAACTTTAACGCAATATGGTAAATACTATCCAAAATCACTTGAGTTGTTCGGGAAACTCGTACGTATTTTCATATTTTCATTTTCTACGTAAGTGTCAAATGTGACAGCACGAGATTTTTGACTAGTAAATATTAGGGATGTGCGGCACGATACGGATATTCGATATTTTATATCGGGATTTTACTTTTACTTTACACTCTTTACAGTTGTTTCGTTTTTCGTTCTAACCGATTAGATTTTTTAAACTATTCAATGTTGATTTTCAACAAGAGACCATTGTAGCCCCATAAAATAAGAGTAGAAGAACTTCCAGAAATTTTTACCTGCTTACAGGCCACCACTCTAATATAAAAGAAGAAGAACACGTGTTGTGTTTTAAATAATCAAGTTGCCTTTGTTTTTGTCCGCGCCATTTTGCTTTTTGTGGTTTCTCGCATGACGAGAATTGAATAAATATTGAGGCTTATTTCACGTAAACGCTAGCGCTAGCTGTTCCTTCTATTAAAAAACTAACGGGATATTTGATTGATAATAGTAAGTTAAAAATAATATAATAGTAAATTAAGGTATTCATTTTTGAGACAAAAAATAATTCATTAAATAAATGAAATTTTTAATGAATGACAATATTTCAGTGGGTGGACAAGAAAGGCCAGGGGGGGCAACAAGTAAGGCCAGGGGGGGCTAAGCCCCCCTTCCCCCCTTCTGGCTACGGGCCTGTATTGATCGACCGATATCAATATCGGTCTTGTCACCGATTATCGATATCGGCCGATAAATGTACTGCAATATCGGCCTAATAGTAAACACAGTTTCTCTTTTAATGTTTTATTATGGATTTACAAGTAGAATGTTTTTAAAAAATGTACCGAATTTGTGATTTTCGATGTTACTATAGTAGAGATTATTTAAAAAGACCGAAACCCCAATAAAACGTGCAACAAAGAACGCTACAGGGTATTCTTTGTTTTCATACAAATCAAAAGCAAGAATAAATTAAAGGGAATACCCAGTTGACGCCCTTCAAAGAGAGTAAAATAATAAATCACATAAGTCTTAGTGTTCTATCTTTTACCAAGTACTCAAGCGTCTACCTGAGGAAGAGAGGCATAATGTAATATGAGGGTGTATTTTGTATCCTTTTATAAACTGATTGATATCTCTGGTGAATTCTGGTGGGATATTGGGTCAGATGCGGAATGTATTATTTCAGAAAAGTTAAGTAAAAATTAAAAATGAAACCAGTATTATTGTAATTATGTTGTGTCAAGGTTAAACATTTTGCACCAAATATTCTAAGTCGAATGTCGAATAAACCCCAAAATTCCTCGCCCGTACCTGAATTTTTGGGTACCTGTGAAAAGGTCCTTTGTTCCGCTTTAATTTCTCACACCTGACAAAGAGAGGCAATTAAGGTTTGGTTCTTGCCACGATACATACATAAGTGTATCGTGGTTCTTGCTAATTTCATGCTTATGATTTGTTTGGAATTTAAATGTTTGAATAAATTTAATTTAAAAAATATGTAAATTGGCTGTGCAGTAAAGAACGTCCTAGCTCTGCGCTGTAGGTTTTCATGGCACCCGTAAACACCTCCCTTGTAATTCTTAATAATAAAACATATCGGTTAATCCGCCAGTGGAAACACTGAAAATTTTCGGTCCTCTTCTATTATACATCTAACGAAATTATTTTTTTTTACAGTGACACCACTGCCCATAAAAGGCCACATTCGCAGACCATCGACTGTAAGTGTAGCCTCAACGAACTCCAGTACTTCTGCCCTGAGCGATTCCGACTCAGAAGCCGGAAGTAGTAATGAGAATGATTCTGGTATCGAAGAAGTGGTACAAGAAGAGTGCTGTACTGAAAGAATAGCTCACGACTTTCAAAGGCATTTATTGGGCCTGACAAGCTCGTTGAGACAGATGACTGAAGCAGCACAATATTTGAGTTGGCGTTACCAACACGACATTGGGGGGCCGGTTTAAATTGAGTGTGTGTGTAGGAGGGGGGTTATTAGGTATTTTAGTTCAATAACTATGAAGAGTGCATAAATGGAAAAAAGTTATTAAATAATTATGTTCTAGTAATTGTTAAGTTTGAGATCTTATATCGATAGGTTTCCAAGGGAAGTTCGAATTTAAAAAAATTATATTTGTCGCTTTTTTCCAGCTATGTGCTTCTTGTGCCTGTGGGTGTGAGTACATGGAGTGAGTGACTGAGTTACTGTGGTAAATTTGCAACGTGATATCGTTTAGGTTATCTATTTTTGCTCATTACTTTGTCTTTAATTATAATTATATATATTTTTATTTATTTTAGTGAGTGATAGATATCAAATAATGTATTCTTTATTTATAAATAAAATATTCTGTTAAATTAGTTTTGCAGTTTTATTCCATATGGTGGTGAAACCACAAATCCCTTTATAATTTCCTAGGCAGCGGTCCCAGTCTAAATGAGACATGGCACTGTCTAATGCGTTCACAGTATAAACGTGACGTACACACAGTCTAAACTTTACTGTGCTCGGCATAAACGCCATTGCGCTCACAGTCTAAACGCCACAGTGGTTTGCGCTCACAGCCTGGGCCAATTTTGGTTAATTTTAATCAATTGCGTTCACAGTCTAAGGTCCACAAGTGTCACGTATCGCTTAGACTGTGATCACTCTCAAGGCAAGTCCGGAACTGCGATCACAGTATATACCCCTCGATGTGTTGGTGGACCTTAGACTGTGAACTTTTCCCAAAAATTACTACCAAAAATACATCGATGCAAAATGTGTCAGTTTTTGACGACTTCGTTCACAGTCTAAGGTCCACAAGCACGTTGTGACGCTTAGGCTGTGAGCTCACTCGAGCCAAGTCCGTAACTGCGATCACATTCTAAGTCCCTCGAGTCCCTGGTGGATCTTAGACTGTGATTTTTTTCCTCTTAAAATTGGTTAATTTGTTACTTTTTGGGGCAAAAATTCACAGTAATAAATCTTAACCAATTTTAAGATCTTAACCAATTTTTAAGGGAAAAAAAATCACAGTCTAAGATCCACCAGCGACTCGAGGGACTTAGAATGTGGTCGCAGTTACGGACTTGGCTCGAGTGAGCTCACAGCCTAAGCGTCACAACGTGCTTGTGGACCTTAGACTGTGAACGAAGTCGTCAAAAACTGACACATTTTGCATCGATGTATTTTTGGTAGTAATTTTTGGGAAAAGTTCACAGTCTAAGGTCCACAAGCACGTTGTGACGCTTAGGCTGTGAGCTCACTCGAGCCAAGTCCGTAACTGCGATCACATTCTAAGTCCCTCGAGTCGCTGGCGGATCTTAGACTGTGATTTTTTCCCCTTAAAATTGGTTAATTTGTTCCTTTTTGGGGCAAAAATTTACAGTAACAAATCTTAACCAATTTTAAGATCTTAACCAATTTTTAAGGGAAAAAAATCACAGTCTAAGATCCGCCAGCGACTTGAGGGACTTAGAATGTGATCGCAGTTATGGACTTAGCTCGAGTGACCTCACAGCCTAAGCGTCACAACGTGCTTGTGGACCTTAGACTGTGAACGAAGTCGTCAAAAACTGACACATTTTGCAGCGATGTATTTTGGTAGTAAATTTTGGGAAAAGTTCACAGTCTAAGGTCCACCAGCAAATCGAGGGGTTTAGACTCTGATCGCAGTCCGGACTTGCCTTCAGGGTGATCACAGTCTAAGCGGTACGTGACACTTGTGGACGTTAGACTGTGAACGCAATTGATTAAAATTAACCAAAATTGGACCAGGCTGTGAGCGCAACCACTGTGGCGTTTAGACTGTGAGCGCAATGGCGCTTAGACTGAGCGCGGTACATTTCAGGCTGTAAGCGCATTTAATTAAAATTGAACCTTAGGCTGAGCCCAGAAATTTTTTAGCGGTGTTGTCAAATCGACTTTTTTTTCCTGAAATCTAGGTTTTCAGGAAAATAACTCGAAAGCAGTGAATTCCTGTCAAGAAAACGGGAATTCACGATGGGACAAAGCGAAGTACTAAAAATAAAACACAGGTTTGTATAATAGGAAATATTTATTTTATTAAAAAAGTATAAATATGAAAGTCAGTCGAATGTAATTTATTAACATAAATTATAAACAAATATCTAAATGACACTATAGTTTTGTAATATTTGCACATACAAGAAAAATCATTAAAGCCTTTAAGAAAATAATCACAAACAAAAATACTTTATTACATACTCATATATAAATAAGCAAAGAGTTTAGTAAAATCGAGGGTTAGATCGAAAAAAAAATCTTTACTAAAACATCAATAATTGAAAAGTACACATCTTAGTGATTAAAATTTAAATACCAAACAACAACGCAGGGATATATAAGATATAAGTAATACTTTAAAATGCACCGAGAAGTAAAAAATGTGTATAATATATTTTAAATCGTATATACGCGTTGTGACCTTAAGGTCCAAATACAAAAAAAATTATTTTACAGCAAAAGCAAAAAGAAAGTCAACCTCTAAGGCTTACTTACACGTTAAGTGAACCTTAACAACCAATTACTCAGCAACCTGATTGGCTGCAATAAATACTTAAGTTCCACATAACACATAAGCCAAAGTCCTGGAAACGTTAAGTGGCTAAACTAGCAATCTGATTAACCGCAACTGACACTTGACGTTTTAAGAGTAACCTGACTAACGAGCGCCTAAAAGATCCCCACAAATCCTAAAATTGCGCATGCGCGAGTCTGTCACCTGTCACTTTCACGTTGGCGCTGCGAAATTTAAATTAGAAATAAATGATAATGGTTGGATAATAATTAATAATAATAATAATTATAGACTTATATTGCTTAAACAGCGCTAACACGGCATCTAATCCACCTTTTTTGTTCCAATTCGGTATATGCTAGATATAAAAAAATTGTAATAATTATAGACTTATATTGGTTAAACAGCGCTAACACGGCATCTAATCCACCTTTTTGGGTCCAATTCGCCTTTTTCAAGTTCACCGGCCAATTATTTACCAGCCCTTTTTGAGTCGATCTACTTAAAAAAAAAATAAGAATTATAAAAAACTTAAAAAAAGTCATAAGAAAACTAAAAAAGTCATTAAGAAAAAGTGCCCGAAACGGGAATCGATCCCGGAACCTATGGCATCACACCCAGATGCTATATCCATAGAGCCACTGAATTGCTTATTAGTTTCAGTTAATCTAGTGACTAAAAGCGTATCTCCGAAAGGAGCCGAGGCAGGTGACACGACTCGCGCATGCGCAATTTTAGGATTTGAGGGGATCTTTTAGTCGCTCGTACCTAACTAAAGATGCAGTGACAGTGAGATGATAAGGGTTTGTTTAAGTTCCACTTAAACCGTACAAGTAAGCCTTAATTGTGTAAAGTAATAATTAAAATAAATAATGAAAATTCAGCAGTCGCATGAGAAATTGGTACAAAGCCAAGGTGCTCAAAACCATGAATTGAACACTTCCATGGGCGGTTAGATTGTCTTATATACATGTAAATGTATCCACTGTTGTGTGTTTATATTCATACCTTGGAATAGGGAAGAATAACAACACTTTTGAGGTACCCAGTAGATTGCAAAATGACTAGGAGTATATCGTAGTATCGTAGCCAACCTGTGGCCTCCTTTTTACCCCATTTATGGTGGGTTCCCACAAGCGTAACTTGCATCCCAGGGATTGAACGCAGGGTAATAATCCGTCCGGACAAATTCGGGTTTTTACTAGGCCGGATTTTAAAAATACCCAAAAAAAAAACATCTAAGGGCGATGGAGAAGGACCAGAGGAAACTGCTAATGCAGATGGTAGTAGTATGTGGAAGTTGGATAAAGACAGAGAGGCTGATGCCACATATACAAAATATATGCTAAACTACAGACAAAAGTTGATAAGGATGATCGTATGTCTCCTTAACAGTACACTGCAGACTACGGGACTGACAGACGAAACTCTATGCAGATTTCGCCAGGAGGAGGAGACGGCCAAGCTCATACTCTGTAGCGGCTCGCCGGGAGAAACAAAGTGTTACCTAAAATATTGTTAAAAAAGTTTAAGGACCATAGGAAACTTAAACTTATAGGGATGCAGCCCATCCCCGCTAGGGGGTTAAAGTTACAACTTCTAATATTAGACATGGATACATTCAATTACATAGCAAAGCGCCAGCACCCTGTTACGCTAGTAATGGCCCACCTGCCCACCATAACCGTACCGTATGAAGATGTAAAAGTTTTATTCAAAGTCGTTGCTTGGGTACCTTAATAATTTAGAAATAAAGAGAGTCATACTCCCTTAACCTATAAAATTTAAATTTTGAGGTTAAGAACACTATAGGCGACTTCCTTTTTTAGATTTACTGTGTAAAAGTGCTAGTACAGTGATTATATTACACTTCTTCGAAACAATTCAAGCTAAAACAACATAACGGAGTTTTAACCTAACAGGGATACAAATCCGCTGAAAAATGAAAAATAAATACTACTACAACGAGTCGGATTCACATTACACGAGACACTTCATAACGTGGATCAGACAGAGCATATTATGTAAAAAATTACATAAAAAAAAATTCACAGCCTGTTACTAAAATATAAATATACGAGGTACCTCTCAAACCCGCAATTTGTTTAGTTATACAAGACGCTGGCAACATCAAATTTCTTTAACTACATAACGGTAACAATACATTTTTATAACATTGACTAAACCAAATCCTAAAAGTTATAAAACAAGTCCTGCACTTGGTTGGTAAAAGCGATTTTTTAATCACTTTAAAAATCACAGATCTTGTTTCAAATGATTTGTATTAATATATAAAAGATTTATAATTTAACTCTAAAATTAGTTCCAGTTCATATAGATGCGAATCAAAAATTATCATTGGCTAATTTCACGTTAACATTTGAATTTAATAATAATATTATATAATTCACCAATATCCGCATTCAAGGGTTTGGCTTAATAGGACGAAAAGAGATCCTGTAATGCTTCAGTTATAAGTTAAATAAAGAGCGCGCGCTGTTTTCCCCGTCTACCCGCGATCTCTGCCCGTCCGCTTCTCAGACTTTGACTGCCGTGCCGAGTTTAATCATATCGATGAAAGCGGCTACCAAGGCAGCTTTCGGCATTCCTTCATTTGCCCACATGCTAATCGACATTTTCCTTTTCTTTATTTAGCTTATAAACTGGGGCATTCAGTTATTTTTTCTTCCCGTTAAGTTGGTAATAACCATATACCACCAAAAGGTCTTTACAAAAACCTACCACATATTCTTCAGACCAAAATTAGCCGATTTAAGTAAACTTACCAAAGTTGCTTAGTTTGGGCGCTAGACGGCGCTGAAGTGACAATTTTTAAATGGTTTTTATGGATTAATTCAAAAACTGCTCATACTATTTTGCCGAAATTTGGTACGTTGGCATAGCTTTATGGGGTAAAAAGACCCATGTCACAATTCTGATTAATATCAGTCCATGGGCGTAGAACCTGTTTTTTTTTACTAATTGCTTGTTTCAGATTTCTATGCCAATGGAACAAGAGGGGTTTGGGCACAAAATTCAGATGAACCAACTCATTTGCTACAAAAAAGGTACTCTTGATAAGACTCGATTCTTCTGACGGTTTTCGAGAAATTTGCATTTTATTATATTTATTAAATCGGCTAATTTTGGTCTGATGAATATGTGGTAGGTTTTTGTAAAGACCTTTTACAGCCACCCTGTATATGAACCAAGACTTAGAGAACACCATACATAGTAAGGTCCAAAAGTTCCCGACTTAACAACGATGTATCGCAGGTAAAATTTGGTGTTTTGAAAATATCAACAAATTATGTTTTATTTATTAATAAATAAAACACCAGTTCAGTTTTGATGTAAAGTCATAAAAGCTGTCATTTTTACATGCAAAAATGTCTTTAACTGAAAGTGAAAGAATTACAATTCTAAAGCTGGACTTATAAACTCGAGAAGTTGACAAGGTTGAAGTTATGTTCAAGTTGGTGAGGTTCGATATTCGACAGTCCAGAATATGGCATTTATAAAGTCAGTAGCGAAGTTCGAAAAGTTGTTTGATTGGTTGAAATTTTTGTTCAATAGAATGATACAGAATACTGAAATTAAATTTGACTTTAAAATTTTGACAGATTGTAAATTATTATTTTCTTTGTTTATAATTTTGTTCGATTCAAAATAAAAATCCGAAAATACTATAAATTTGAAAAACTGCTTATTTTGGTCAAACCTTGACATTAATGAAGAAACAGGGGTTCTATAAGCCGCCTAAAACAAAAATGTCGCCGCAAACAGGTATAACATTCTTACCACAGCACGGAACTCAAAAACGATTTAATTTTTATTTCGAATCGAACAAAATTATAAACAAAGAAAATAATAATTTACAATCTGTCAAAATTTTCAAAGTCAAATTTAATTTCAGTATTCTGTATCATTCTATTGAACAAAAATTTCAACCAATCAAACAACAACTTTTCGAACTTCGCTACTGACTTTATAAATGCCATATTCTGGACTGTCGAATATCGAACCTCACCAACTTGAACATAACTTCAACCTTGTCAACTTCTCGAGTTTATAAGTCCAGCTTTAGAATTGTAATTCTTTCACTTTCAGTTAAAGACATTTTTGCATGTAAAAATGACAGCTTTTATGACTTTACATCAAAACTGAACTGGTGTTTTATTTATTAATAAATAAAACATAATTTGTTGATATTTTCAAAACACGTCGTTCTTTCGAAAATTACTGATATTAGGAACAAAGTATGTTATACCAAAAGTGTAACGAATTTAAAGTAAAAACTATAAATGAAAAAGTGTACAGGGCGTTACATTTAAAATATAAAATTCGTTCGAATTCCAGACAAAGTAAAAAGCTGGCAACAACGCCAATATCGTCATTCGGTGCGTCAGATCCACTTAAGCCAAGTTCTCACTATGCATCAAACTGATGCAACTTTTTACGTGCAACTTTTTTTGAAGCATGGAGTTGTAGAGGGTATTCACACTATGCATCTTTTTTTTAGGGGAAATGTTGATTTTAGCCAACATAAAAAAATCACTAGACATAAAATCGAAATACCACTAGATTTAACTGCTTTGTTTACTTTTTTCCTTCATTCCTTCTTTAAAAAATTGGGTTCTTAAAGAGTGTATTTTTTTATTAATCTCTTCAACAGAGACGTCCACCCCTGACCCCACTATCAAATAAAATTGTCTTTACATTGGATATGGAATTCATACGTTTATTTTTTAATTTGTAGTCCTGGTTCCTTGTTACAAACATATAGATTGGGAAATGTTTCGTACGCCATAATAAGAACAGTAGTTGCGTCCCTGTCCCATACACCTGTATCACACATTGTTTGACTACAAAGACTACTTTAAAAAAGTATTCACAAAAAAAGTTAAACAACAGTGATAACATTCATAGCTGATCCACAGGTTGACAACATAAAAAAACGGTTGCTAATCAAAATGTCACTAAAAAATTCCCCAGGATGCATGCAACTTTCTGATAAAAATAGAGCATGTTCTATTTTCGCGCATTTTGATTCACGCTTCATTTTTTGACGTATTTCATAGTTTGAACACCAAAAATGCACGCAACTTTCCGAGATTCATGAAAAAGATGCATAGTGAGAACAAGGCTTTACACAACTGTACCAAATTTGGTTTAAATCAGCCAATAAATTGTGATGCTATTAAGTTGTTTCCAGACTTTATACACATACTGTATGTAATGTATAATTTAATAAAGATCATTAAGTACCGATCTAGGACTATATTTAGTGTTTCTCGGTGTAATGGTATTTAAAAGTGAATGATTTTGAGTTTGTTACTTACTCAAATTGGCGTCAAACTCAGGATCGGGCTGCCCCTCTTCCACCATAGGTAAATCATACCCCAAGGCCCGCAAACAACTCTTGAACTCTTGTTGGTTCAATTTTCCCGATTTATCCTCGTCAAAGTGCTTAAACATCATCGAAAACTCTTTGAGGGCGTCCTCGCTCACTCCTAAAAATCAAAAACCCGTCAATGATAATGAAACGAATCAATTAACGACGTCCTATAACCTGATTGGTTACGAGCCTGTATCTGTTCTAAATTGTGCTGCATCCATTTTAGGTGTTATTTGACGAGTGGATATAATATATAATACGAATAATAGGAACCCATGTACATACTCCAACTTCTAGCACCCCGTGCCATGTATACTTGAAAACATATTTACACTATGCGACCTGTCTTTACATTCGAGCATAGGGAAATTTTCGATTTCTCCTGATTGTATATTTGTAAATAATTACGAAACAATATGCCCGAGTGCGGCCATGGCGAATAATTTAACCCAAGTGCATTTGTTTACGCGAGGCGTCAGGCTTATTTGACTTTACTATAGCGCATATTGTATAATACAGGGTGTCCCATAACTAATGGGTCGTAGAGTTACATTCAAGATTGAACTAGAACTAACCTAACTAACCTAAACTAACCTGAACTAACCTAAACTAAATATCAAAAATTTTGAGAAAATAACCATGATTTGCTAACGCCGCAGACAATAATAAAAAACTTTTAGAGTTAACTTCTACTGAGTTATAAAGGGGACTTAGTAGAAGTTTCAATTTTTGACATTCACTTAAAACAATTGGGTAATATTAATCCAAACTTGCTCAAATTTGGAAGTAAAGTTAGATCACCCTGTATGAAAAACATCTTGTAAAATCATATATATAGGGTGTCTCCTAACTACGGTACGAAACTTTAGAGGGTGATACGTAAGGTCGTTAAGAAAAAAAGTTCCTATGAACATATGTCCGGAGTTGCTTCGTTTCTGAGATACAGGGCGTTGAAGTTAAAAAAAAACACGGTCGTAAATATCCTTAAACCGATTTGGTTGAAGTTTGGTCAAAAAACTTACTTTACGGAAGACCAAAAACTGTTTTGTAGCTCCTACCACATTATATGTATGGACACTTACAGGAGGCCCTGATCTGCTCGCACTTTTTCACTTTAAATCATATTATTATAAAACATGGTTCTGAAATAACACAAAAGGAAAAAATGAAGGTTTTTTTGTTTGTCAACAAAATGGTAGTTCATATTTGATAGTCGACACATGTCAATGCTGAATGTGGTCTTTGCTATTTATTAGGCTATGTTGAAGTAAGTAACCTCTAGAACGAGGCAAATCGTCGATTACATAGAAAAAAGAAACAAAATATTCTTTGCGATTCAAAACTAATTAGTTGGGTTGCTCCTTGCTGCCGATACCTTCACTTCGTGACATTTGATGTCGTTGGCGATGCTAGTGCGAGTTCAAAATCCGATTTTTTAAAATGCTAAATTTAATATTTTTATCCTCCGCCATTTTGTCAAGAAGTGTCCGCTAACTCTTCTTTTTCTTTATCTCAGGGCACTTGCTTGCTGGACACATGGCATGAAAATTCGAAATTACAATGGCCATTTGCACAATACCTTATCTTCTCTTTTTTGTCGAGGCACTTCCTACATAGATAGAGAGCACTTAAAAACCAATCTTTTATTATAACGCTATCAATAACGTTAACGTAATATAAAAAATCGATTTTTAAAAACTCCCGATACATTCGAACAAATCCAGTTTTTACTGTTACGCTAGCCCAACGTAAAACATGGATTTTTAAGGAACTTACCGCTCAGTGACATGTAGTTAAACTTGATGTTACTATTTTACTATACTAAAACCAAATAAGCTTGACGACTAGGGTAAAAAACACATGCGCGAGGACCGCACGTGAAGTAATGCATCAGGTGACAGGGACGTACTCGCCCCAGGTATATTTGGGCTTGTTCTGATGTGGTCAAAATAAAGTTGTATCCACCCTTGGAGGGTTTTTCAAGCAATTGTGCTTAAAGCGTGTTTGAATTTCTTGACAAAGTGAGAAAGGTTATTAAACTCTTTTTTTTTTGGCAAGATGAATCATCAGTGTTAAAAGGAAAAAACGGCGTGGTTCGGGAAAAAGGTTCATTCAGTAAGATGTTTATTAATATACATATCTAATTTCTCAATACAATAAAAGTATGGGTGCGACCGATCAAATGCGACAATAACATATCGGCATACGTTCTAAGAAGTGGTACAGCCTATTTTTACCTAGTTATTGATGCAGCTCAGCTATCGAAAAGGTTTACATTTTATGTAGAAAATCAAGAAGAAACATTTGAGAGGCGGTGTGTGATTTACTACTAATAAATTAGCCACTATAAGAAAATAATAAACACATTTTAGGTGTTACTTGACGAGTCGACATAATATATAATACGAATCCATGTACATACTTGTAAACATATTTACACTATGCGACTATCTTTACATTCGAGCATAGGGAAATTTTTGATTTCTCCTGATTGTATATTTGTAAATAATTACGAAACAATATGCCAGAGTGCGGCCATGGCGAATAATTTAACCCAAGTGCATTTGTTTACGCGAGGCGTCAGGCTTATTTGACTTTACTATAGCGCATATTGTACATAATACAGGGTGTCCCATAATTAATGGGCCATAGAGTTACATTCGAGATTGAGCTAGACCGATTTAAGTCATATGAATTTTTTCGAAATAATACTGATCATTATATAGAGATACTTGTACAAGAAATAACATAACACACTTTTTCACTTGCAACTCTGAGGACTCATATCTTGAAAACTAATGTTTATATATATGGAAATTCTGCCTGATTTCTACTGTTACTTATGAAGATGCCAGTACTTCAGAAAAGAGTGAGGAACGTGCCTCTCTTTGTTGTAACTTAGGGGACGAGTGTGAAACTGGTTGAATTTGGTATGTTGATTCAGGTGCACGTACTCATATGACGAACAGCAGAGACATTTTTTTTTTACATGTTTTGGACCTATTTCCAGTAAAGTTGTTTATGTATCATAGAATCAAACAAAAGGGTAAAAGTATCTTTGAACAATGTGCCATTTGTATCTAGTTTAGGAAACAATTTACTTTCCGTAAAAAAACTAACAAATCTAGCTTATACGGTTTTATTTGCTAGAGATGTAAAATTGAAATTAAAGATCAGACTGCAGCAGAAGGTAAGAATTGTGGCAATTTATACAAATTAAATTGCATTCATAAAACTTTAGCTATATGGGATGGCTGCAATAGTGGCTGTATTCACGTCTGACATAAAAGAGTTGGTCATCTGGTATATTAATTAAGAGCTGTAGGTAATAAACAATATGTAGGTATGTGAAACTTGTATCTGAGGAAAAATGACAAGACGTTCGTTTCCCCTGGTTTCCCCAAAAGTCCCCTTAATAAAAACTCTTGGTATTTTGGATCTTTTTCACTCAGATGTTTGCACATCAATGCATACTAAAACTCCAGGGGGAAAGAAATATTTTTTGACTCTAATTAACGATTTTAGCATATGTACTGTTGTGTACCTGTTAAATCAGAAGTCGGAAGTTCTAGAAAAACTACAAGAATATGTAAGTTTGGTTAAAAACAAATTTTACAAAAAACCAAAGATAATAAGATTTGACAGAGGCGAAGAAAATGAAACAGGGTCCAAAGCTGAAACAGGGTCCAAAGCATACAGATTTCTAGACAGAGAAACAAATAAAATGTGCATTAGCAGAGATGTCACGTTTATAGAGGATATTTAAAGATATATGTATCAAAAATACAAAGCGGACATGTAAACTTTAAAGAATGATATTGAAACAGGAGCGGAAATGTGTCCTTTAAATAATGACGTTCAAATATATTTTATTACAAAGAAAAATAAGATACCACCCACATGTAAAGAACAAAAACAACTAGACACAATATGTAAACCCGATCAAACTGCAGCTGAAAACGAAGATGGTGAAAATAAAGAAAAAGAAAAACAAGACATACTAGATGATACACCAACTCAGAGTCAAAATAATACACAAACTAGAAAATCACATAGAGCTAGGAAAGGTATACCCCCAGTTAGAATATTGGAAGAATGTTTTCAGCCTAAAAGTAGAAGAGGCATTAAATAGAAAAGGAATGGAAGAAGAAATCACGGCAATGAAAGAATAATAGCTGGACAAAAATAAATTTACCGCCAATAAAGACTAATCGATACCAAATGGATTTTTAGAATAAAGAAAAACAGCGAGGGAATATTTAACAGATACAAAGCAAGAATTGTAGTACAGGGATTAACGCAGAAGTATGGGACGATGGGGGTCTACTGAATGGTCACTTTTCAATTCGATACATTATTTTTAAATTATGGCTTATTTTCCGAAATTTCACTTTCGACACAGTGTATCCACTATAACGAGTATCATTTTGAAAAAACTTGTATGACTAAGGCCCATTTTATCAATGTCCTGTTAACACCAACTACGAGATAATTTCACACATATATATGTATAGCCAATATAGTGCTAATACCGTGTTACAGAAATGTCCCCAGTATGCGGCGGTCTGCGCAGTTCGCGTGTACCTCAAGTCTGACTTTAAACTTATTTAACTTAATTTGTCTGAATATGTATTGATTCATAAAAATAAGGATTTATCGTAATATTGGTATAATATGAAATATAAGAAAATGTAAGGCATTATAAAGACTGCAAATCAGTAAAACAACCAGTTATGTTATTAATATATTTATTTATATTATAAACATTGTAAAACAATAAAACAACCAGTCATGTTATTAATAAATTTATTTATATTGTAAAACTACAGTTAAGGTGTACTAGTCACCAAAAATGTTGAAAATCTTTTAATCTGTCTCGCTTTGTTTGCTTGTTTGCTGGTGCCTCGCGTTGGGTTTTGGTTACCAATGTTCCTTTTCAGCTTTCTCTTCCTCCTGGAAGCGGTCATACCGGCCCTTTCCTTTGTTTAGGAGTCTTCTAGGAGCCACTTGTCGTCGGGTGACTTGATAAATGGTTATTACTTATTACACTGTTAAATTGTCTTGTTCACCGGATATCTCGCATAACACTAATATATTTTCAAGTTAAATTATTTCTTTCTTATCTTAACAAAATACAATAAAGCACTGAAAAAAGCGTTCACAAATCTCACAATACACACACACACTGTGTAAATAAAGAATAAAGAGACGAACGTTTCTAGACAAGATAAAGTTCAATTTTAGAGGAATATCAAAAAATCGTAGAACTCCTCTACGTATTGCGCATAAGTAAAGCTTTCGAGAAAGGAATTTTGAATGTGCATACCAGGGACATTTTTAGGCTGCTCGGCCATTACCTTTGTTCTTCTACTGGTCGGAGTTCAATGGATAATTTCCAAGTTATTCCACTGATGTCATGGAAGTTATGTGGCTGTTATCACTAGCAGGATCTTGGTAAAAATGGCCCAAGGCCCATTATACACTGTTCTGTTAACACCAACTACAAGAAGGTGGAAGTTGTGTGGCTAATATTATTGTTAAAAACGTTGTAATGAAAGTTAACCAGGGTCCTAATTCTCGAAACTGGGGAACACGGTTCTCATGAAAATTGTGGGCGGAGTTCTCACTGTGCAGTGATACCCAGCCACATAACTTCCATGACAACAGTGGAACACTTGGAAATTATCCACTGAACTGGTCATTAAGATAGAAGAATGCAAAAACAAATAATTGTATTAAGCATTGTTTTCGAACTTTCCAGAATAATATA
Source organism: Polydrusus tereticollis (assembly GCA_963920685.1). Lineage (NCBI taxonomy): Eukaryota > Metazoa > Arthropoda > Insecta > Coleoptera > Curculionidae > Polydrusus > Polydrusus tereticollis. The sequence goes on from OY987335.1 coordinate 1,651,646, forward strand.
TATTTTTTAATGGATAGCTACATTATTTTCATATTATACAGGGTGTCATCCGGAAACGGCTATGACAAATTCTAAGGTACGACAAAAATAATGAAAAAAGTTCATATTTCCATAGGTCAGCAAATGCTACAGGCCCTTAGCCATATTGCAACCAAAAGGATGGTGGGCTAATTATTGAGGTCATATTTCTTTTCGCCATTTTTTACATGAATTATAGGTAGTTCCTTGAACATTTTTATCGAATCGAATATCGTTGGGCCTGTAGCTCGCTATGGAAGCATTTGCGGACCTATGCAAAAGAAATGGTTTTTGAAAATATCGCGGGAAAAGTTCAATCAGTAATAAAAGAGTTTTCGTCACCTAACTTTGAGAATAGCCTATTAAAATTAGGTGGTAAAAGAGTGATCCCGGCTGGTAAAACACGTTGGTGTTCTTTTCGTGACTCATTTGTCAATTTTTTGGAGAATTTGAAGCCAATGCGAACAATAATTGCTGAAGCCACCTTATTTAAACACAATATAACAAAACTGGTATTTGACGGAAATTTAAAAAAGCAAATTGAAGAGTCTTAAATTGACTGACCCAGTTTGCAAAATTATTAACGCATTACAGTGTACTCAGGCTTCTATTGCAGATGCAGCTGAAGAATGGATGAACTTGCAACTGTCGGAAGGTTTTGATGAATACATTCCAGAAGAATATTTGATGGGTATATCATATACAGGGTGTGAATCCAAACTCCGTACAAAATAAGGGTGTTACAATTTTTCAGAAGAACAAAAGACATGTACGCCACTGCCTCCCCGCCAAAGCATAGCGATTTATGTAAATTGTTTCGTTCAAATTATCAAAAGATATGTTAGCACGGGCGCCACTGGTGGAAGTAGTTTTTTTTTATGAAAAAAACGTATTTTATGCCTAGTTAGTATCTAGTAAAACTTAAAATAATATCTAAAGTGGTCCCAAACAAGTTGAGGAAAATCCTCTTTTTCTTTAAGGAATACAGATACAATCGAGTTTGGCTACATACTTAATTAACACCCTGTACAGGTAGGTACTTTCCATTATAAAAAATATTGCAAAATTAAATATGCCTATTATAACATTCAGAATCTGGACATTTCTTAAAAAAATTTACATGTATGTGTGAAAAAATAAAGCAAAATAAATCGATGACGAACATTTTCCAACCGGTAAGTCAGAAGTGAACTGTAACAAGTCACTTTTTTTTTTCAGAAAATAACGTTTTAGCTGTATATCACTTTTAAAATAACATTCTTGACCACTGAAAAAAATGTCAAAGGTCTAGCTCGTAAGATAACCGAAAAATAACTTAGTATAGCATGCCCCTCTAATTTATCAACAGAATAACGTACTTAATACAAGATTCCTCCGAAATTTAAAATAATTCCCTTTTGTATTTCTTAATCAATAAATTATACGAATGTTCTTGAAATCCTGTTCTTTTTTTAAAATCAAAGGATGTCCAATACTATTTTCTAAATAATTTTTGGCATTTAAATGTTTTTTAAAACACATGCGACCTTCAAATTATCCTACTTTATTAGAGGTGACAACAAAATTTACCAGCGGTAATCCTATACGTGAAATTCTAGGTCCCTAAATTAAAGCGTGTATGAGATATACTTAATTTACGTTATTAATAATCGTTTTTTCTCTCTCTCCGGAACAATTAAGTTTTAGTGACTCACACAAGATGATTTTGAAGTTAAAGTGAGATAGAATACGTTTAGGACTTCAAACGGGTGACGCGGTGACCTCTTCTCAGGTAATTTTAACTCTACCACAGTTTACCTCTGACGTACAGAAATACAGTTTTACCATTGTTTCTGTAACCGATCCAACACATTTAAAATAAGGCAGTGTTAAGACTGAAAAATCGACTATTTTAACCATAGGTTGGGTGTTCCGAGATATTAGTGAAAACCTTAACATTGAAAAAATCGTCAGTGAATGTATTACTGAACAAAATTCATTCGTAGTCCCCACTTTAACTACACACAAAATTAAAAAATAAATATCAAAAATTTGGAGAAAATAATCATGATTTGGCAACGATGCAGACAATAATAAAAATAATTTAGAATTATAAGAGGACATTTGTTAAATTGTATTTTACTCCAAACTCGAAAAGAAGATTCTCAAAGAAGCTTTTTGAATACTTCTCTAACTTAAATGAGCGCAAAGAATGTTTCTAGCTTGTTAATTTAATCAATTTTATGTAAATAAATTCTTTTGATTTTTTAATCAAGAACCGTTCATTACACGAAAAAGTTTAGGAAGAATTTTTGCTGAGTGATAAGGCGTACCTATTTATGAAAATAATTTTTATTTTGAAAAAAATATTATAATTTTTTTCGTTAAACCTATCAAAAGATGTTAGCACGGATGGCAGTGGTGGAGGTAGGCCAAATATTTTTTAAGAACATAATGCGTTCGTTGTGTGCCTAGTTAGTGCCTATTAATATTCAAAATATCTAAAGCGGTCTCAAACATATTGAGGAAACCCCGATGATTTTTTTTTAAAGGAATAACACCCTTGAGTTTGGCTACCTACTTACTTAATTAACCTGTACAGGTAGGTACTTTCTTCGAGATGAGTCACTCCGGCGAGGGTTTGGTAGAACGTGGGGGTCTCGACCTCTGAGCTCAGGGAGACGCAGGGAATGGACAGGAGCCTGAAAATATAATGATTCATCCATCAAACAATCAATATTTTGTTTTGTATAGGATGTCCTAATATAAACCCCGAAACATATGAAAAGCGAGACACATTTTCAACTGATCTTTTGAATTTGCCTTTTTTTTACTTTCATTTCAATTTTTAAAATTATAGTTCAATTGTAGCCGTAATTCCAAGAGCGCATTCCTGAACCAAATTCAAGTAGAAAAGTTCATATAAATATGTGTCCTAAAAAGTTCATTTTGTATTGCTATACCTAAACTTTTTTGTTTTAACTTTAAAATTAAAATTTAAAAGGGCAATGTTAAGTTTGAAAAACGGACTGTTTTAACCGAAATATATGAACTTGCCATCACTTTATTGCCAGACCAAGAGTTGGGTGTTCGAGTTATTAGTAACCGTATCAAGAAAAAACAAGCTTCATCCCTACCCTGCATATCAAATAAAAAAATTAAAATTTGGAGAAAGTAGTCATGATTTGGCAACGCCACAGACAATAATAAAAATATTTTAGAGTTACAAGGGGACTTGGTAGAAATTTAAATTTTTGACAAACTATACGGGGTGTTTAATATAAAAACATCTCGTAAAATCATATAAATGGTACTCATATAACCTTGATGCAACTGTCTGCAAATAATATTTGTCAAATTGATAACAATAAATAAATTGTGGGTAAAAATATTACGAAAATAATTAACAACTTGGCAACATCGCAACAGATTGGAAAAAAAATTGGGATTCACATTTCGTCGCGTAATCAACAAGAACCTAGTTACACGCAAGAAGCATTTTCAATCCCTTCGTAGGTTTTCAAATCGAGCAACAACTCAATAAATAATAAAAATATTGAAATTTCTTGAGAGTACAAAATCATAGGGAATTTTATTACCAACAATATTACTCTCTTCACATTTCGTCGCGTAATCAACAGGAACTGAGTTACACGCAAAAAGCACTTTCAACCCTTTCGAAAGTTCTCAAATCGAGCAAAACTCGATAAATTGTTAAAGCTTGTTCAGATGCATTTGTAATACCCCTTAAATATATTTTCAATTTGTCATTAAGGGTTGGCGTATACCCAACGATGTGGAAATTAAATAAAGTTATTCCTGTTTTTAAATCAGGAGATAAAAATAAAATAGAAAACTAGAGACCTATTGCCATTGGCTCTGCACTGTCAAAAGTTATTGAATTAGTTATCTACAATAGGATATTTCTTAACTTTAAACAGGTTGTGGCTGATGAACAACATAGTTTTTTTCCTAAGCGCAGTACTGTCACTAATGTTAGATTTCTCTCAGTACATTCATAAGGCATTTTTGGAAACAGCACAGGTAGATTGCATTTTACAGATCTTGAAAAGGCTTTTGACAGGTTGTGGCATGGTGAAGTATATGCAGATGAATTTAAACTTCCTATGCGTATTGATGGTATTGATGATTGTAAACTTTTGCAACATAATCATAAAATTGTAACTTGGTTATTTTGGTTTATTTGATCCAAAACTTAATTTTAACTTACATATCGATAACATAACAACTGACGCCTATAAAATGCTAGGTTTTGTCATACGTTGCTGTAAGAAATTTAATAGTTTGGATGCTATTATTGCGGTCTATAAGTCGCTTGTCTTGCCAAAACTTGAATATGCTTGCATTATTTGGTCACCTCAGTATGCGGATAAAGTGGGCCAATTGGAGCGTGTCCAAAGAAGGTTTCTAAAATATCTGCATTTTAAAAAATCTGGCATATACCCGGATAGGGGTTTTAATCACGAAGAACTACTTAAAATGTTCTGTTTCGATAGCCTTTACATCAGGAGAGTCCGGATATGTCTTTCTATATTGATAAAAGTAATTGCCTACTTAATAGACTGTAAGAATTTTCTTTCTCTGCTGCCTTTCAGAAGAACTAATGTTATAAACACTAGATCTAGAGACCTCTTTTATCTACACACCTCTAGGAGAAACCTATATAAAAATAGTCCTGTTTATCGCATATGTGAGCTGGCAAATAATTATTTAAAAAATCTAAATATTTTTACACTTAATCCTAAAAATGTAAATAAGGTCTTAAAAGTTTATGTTGAGTATTGAAATTCAGTTCATTTTGTACGTATTGTTAATGGTTTGTTATCTTGTTGTGTTGACTAGTTTTGTTATTTCTTGTTTTTCTTTAATTTTAAGAATATAGTATCTGTAATTCGTGTTAAACTGTTGATGCTATTGAAATAAATAAATAATAAAAATTTTGAAAATTCCTGAAAGGCCTCTTTTTAAAGTTTTAAACATAAATGGTGTAATTGATTTTGTTTCTGAAATTAAGTATTTGGGGGTTATATTGGATTCACAATTATGCTTCAGTAATCATGTGGACTATGTGTCGGAAAATTGGTTAAAAAAAATAGGGGTTTTTAATCGGGTATCGACCTGTTTGTCTCAGTGGACTAAGATGTTGGTGTATAATACCATTATATTGCCACACTTTTCATATGCATGTTCTTTATTAATTTCTTGCACTAAGGAGGAAATTCAAAGACTGCAGGTACTACAAAATAAGGCAATGCGCATCCTACTAAAATGTGATAAATATACCCCAATTAATGATATGTTGCGGTCACTGAGATGGTTGAACATTGAGCAGTGCGTGAAAAGAGCGAATTTGATATTAATTTATAAGACTGAGCATAAATTACAGCCTGATTATTTGCAATCGTACCTGGAAGAGATCAAATCATTATGAATACATTAGGTCAAATGGACAATATACTATATCCAGGGTAAAGACTTTACAAAAAACTCTTTTTTACAATTGGATTCGCTATTTTAACGATCTGCCCGATAATATTAAGAGAGAACCAAACCTGAGAATATTTAATAGAAACTTTTTGTTATACTTAAGGAACTGAGGTGTGTACTATTAAGAATGTCGTTTTTGTAACCTGGTTTAAATAGCCAAGTGCTTAATAAAGGATATATTTATTTTATTTATTTAACTCCTGCCGCGTCGACCCCTACCTCGTTTGCTTTGGACCAGCTCGACGACGACTTCTTGATTTAGAACGCCTTAGTCTACTAAAGCGTCCTCGCGATCGTCCTCTTCTAGAACGCTTTCCTCTTCCGCCTCCACACCTTCGACTTCGGCTTTGCCTATTCTAGAGGAAGACGTCTTAATTTAGAACGCCTTGTTCTAGAACGTCTTCCTCTAGACCGCCTTCCCCTGGATCGTCATCACCTAGAACGCTTTCCTCTTTCGCCTCCACAACTTTTGGCTTGTGGTGCCCTTGCTGGGGGATATCCGACGGCAGCTTCACCTTGAATTTAAAAAGAACACTTTCACATATTTATAACTTTAGTCTTTAACAAAAAAGTGATTTTGAAACAGAGAATGAAACCAGATGGCTCCGTCTCGTGGTGCTGGTAAAGAACACCAATTTCTAAGCATTGTGAAGTGATTTTAATAATTTTGTACAGTAAAATTACACAGACAATTGTACTTTGGAATATTCCTGCGCAATAATAGAAGCCAATCCTGAAGTCCTTAATTACTTAATTCCATATATTAACTCTGATCACGAGTAACCTTCCATAAAAAGAAATGGAAAAACTGTTAGTTATTTAATGGTAACGTGATCACTTGTTTCAAACATTCTCTCCCATTTGTATAACTTTTATTTCAGCATTGAACAATTAAAAAAGTGCTCAAATCAAATTTGTTTTCATTATATTAGCTGCAAACTCTAGCCAAATAGATGACAATATAGAGGTCATAAATACTACAATAGAAAAATATAGATAATACTATTTGGGTATCAAGTGATTTCCAGAATAGCTATAGGTATAGGTGCGCCCTTAACACATTACCCACTGTTACATAAAACATAATCTATTGAAAAATACAACGAACTGCAGTACTATACTATGAAATAAGCGAGGATACAAACAAAAAAAAAGTAATCAAATAGCTAACAAAATCAATTTAATTAAAGCTGTCGTAAATGGTGCGACGCTGGTTTGCTGTCCGCAGTCCTCCACTAGGGGAAGCCCAAATACAGCGGTGGTAAGTTTACACACGCATTACAGCGAAAAAAATGTATGTATTTTTCTGCGTGTTACGTTAGCAGATATGTAATGAAGTCTTAATGTACCGGCTCATTTTGTGGATATTTTATATTGGAGTCATTTAAAAAAAAAAAAGGATTTTTCTATAATTCATTGTCACTAGCCTATATATTATCCTACAGGAAGATGACCAATCCATTGTTAGTTATTCTATAATACACTGTTAATTACTAAAATCCTGTTCATAATAATGTTTTAAAAACTCGGAAAATTCACATTTACGATTGTTGCATTTTGGAAACACTTGCAGATAGGTGAAAATTAGAAATACAAAAACTCGGGAGTTTTCCCAGTAGAATCCAAAATGCAATTATATGCAGGGTGTTCTATTTAAAAAAAAAGGAAGTTAGTCTCTATTAGGGGTGGGCAAAATAATCGATTAATCGATATATAATCGATTAATCGATTTTCCGATTAATCGATTAAATCGAAATTATCGATTATTTTTCATAATCGATAATCGATTATTTTTCATAATCGATAATCGATTATAACTTTTGATAATCGCCCACCCCTAGTCTCTATGGGAACCAAACCACAAATGACAGAAAAAATTCATGCAGGTTGAAATCTGGGGAATAATTTGTGGTATGCTGACATCAGCACAGCCCCAGTGAGGCTACCCCTCAAACTCCTAATCAGATATGTGGCTCTTGAAAGAAAGAATATCAGTATGCACTGCCTACGTTAAGTCAGGGTCCAGATGGGCTCTCAGAAATTTGATAGAGTCGTCACAGGGCAACTCTAACTTGAGTTTCCTAAGAAAGAAGTTTAGATTCCAGTTTTTGGTGTTTATATGACTAAACTTATTGGCCTGGAATCCTGTATTGACAACTTCATGTTAGTGGCAATGTTGAGTATAGGATCAGAGGGCCGATAGTGCTGCAGATTAGTTGTGTCATCAGCAAACAGTATTAGCGTGTGGTTGTTGGTTTAGTTTGTAAGGTCGTTGATGTATATGAGGAATAGTAAGGGACCCAGAACTGAGTCCTGATTATATCCTGTTTTCTTGATTCTGCATTTTTGTGAAATACATATTGGGTACGCTGAGATAGATAAGACTCGATAAAGGCAATGCTGTTCAAGTGAAAGTTATAGAAGGATAAATTTTTTGCCAGAATTTTGAAAAACGCACAGTTTTATGGTCTCCACCAGAGTAATGAACATTAAAGGATGGGTTTACATAGTCAAAAATTTTAAAAATATCCTCCAGAAATTTCTTAATATCACCATTTGGTGACCTGTATATTGTAATCAGTTAAGTGTTCTATGCTTTTAAGAGAATACTCCTACTCCCCCACACTCTCGTACAGACCTGCAGAAGATCACAGCAGGAGAGGAACCAGTTACCTCATTTTGGGTGAATTCATCAGAAATAAGCCAGTGCTCATTTACACACAACAAATCAACACTATTTTCCCCAAGAATTACCTCAATTTCCAAATTTTTATTATGTATGCTCTGGACGTTAGCATAAAAAATCTTTAGCTGGAAATTCAGTGGTAGGGAGAAGTGATCCTTGTTGAACAGCTTTGCAGGTTCAGAAAATGGTTCACTTTGATGGATTGAGGCCTCCAGGTATGGAGTTTCAGAAGTAAGCTTACACCTTTATAATAATTATATCATATTTGCTTACACATATAAACTTAATTACTACTACTGTGGTAAAAAAACTTACTTTAAGATGATACAAGTCCCAAAACTGTTTTGTAGCTTCTACTACCATAATATCTATAGACACGTACTTTTCAAGCATATAGGTACCCATTTTTTAGAATATGATAAGAGGAAAAACAATTAGGTAGGAACAAAAAGAAAAAAAAAAATTAACTTTTTTTATTCGTCAACAAAATGGCGATTTTTACCGTGTAAAATTCCATTGCCAAACAGAAAAAAAAAGAAGAAGCATAGTTTAACTGAACTTTTAGTTTAAACTCAACCTATAATACTGGACGTAAGGGGGGCACAGATATTTTTAGGGGGGGCTAAAAGTTAAGATACTCAGACACATGTATTTTTATAATGTTGAATAAATAAATGAAATATCATTTTTACCTTTGCTTTTCTCAACGCAATTTTTCTTTTATTTTCCTCTTTCTCTTTCTCTCGTAAAGCCAGTTCTTTTTTTAAAATCAAAGGATGTCCAATACTATTTTCTAAATAATTTTTGGCATTTAAATGTTTTTTAAAACACATGCGACCTTCAAATTATCCTACTTTATTAGAGGTGACAACAAAATTTACCAGCGGTAATCCTATACGTGAAATTCTAGGTCCCTAAATTAAAGCGTGTATGAGATATACTTAATTTACGTTATTAATAATCGTTTTTTCTCTCTCTCCGGAACAATTAAGTTTTAGTGACTCACACAAGATGATTTTGAAGTTAAAGTGAGATAGAATTCGTTTACGACTTCAAACGGGTGACGCGGTGACCTCTTCTCAGGTAATTTTAACTCTACCACAGTTTACCTCTGACGTACAGAAATACAGTTTTACCATTGTTTCTGTAACCGATCCAACACATTTAAAATAAGGCAGTGTTAAGACTAAAAAATCGACTATTTTAACCATAGGTTGAGTGTTCCGAGATATTAGTGAAAACCTTAACATTGAAAAAATCGTCAGTGAATGTATCACTGAACAAAATTCATTCGTAGTCCCCACTTTAACTACACACAAAATTAAAAAATAAATATCAAAAATTTGGAGAAAATAATCATGATTTGGCAACGATGCAGACAATAATAAAAATAATTTAGAATTATAAGAGGACATTTGTTAAATTGTATTTTACTCCAAACTCGAAAAGAAGATTCTCAAAAAAAGCTTTTTGAATACTTCTCTAACTTAAATGAGCGTAAAGAATGTTTCTAGCTTGTTAATTTAATCAATTTTATGTAAATAAATTCTTTTGATTTTTTTAATCAAGAACCGTTCATTACACGAAAAAGTTTAGGAAGAATTTTTGCGTACCTATTTATGAAAATAATTTTTATTTTGAAAAAAATATTGTAATTTTTTTCGTTAAACCTATCAAAAGATGTTAGCACGGATGGCAGTGGTGGAGGTAGGCCAAGTATTTTTTAAGAACATAATGCGTTCGTTGTGTGCCTAGTTAGTGCCTATTAATATTCAAAATATCTAAAGCGGTCTCAAACATATTGAGGAAACCCCGATGATTTTTTTTAAAGGAATAACACCCTTGAGTTTGGCTACCTACTTACTTTCTTCGAGATGAGTCACTCCGGCGAGGGTTTGGTAGAACGTGGGGGTCTCGACCTCTGAGCTCAGGGAGACGCAGGGATTGGACAGGAGCCTGAAAATATAATGATTCATCCATCAAACAATCAATATTTTGTTTTGTATAGGATGTCCTAATATAAACCCCGAAACATATGAAAAGCGAGACACATTTTCAACTGATCTTTTGAATTTGCCTTTTTTTTACTTTCATTTCAATTTTTAAAATTATAGTTCAATTGTAGCCGTAATTCCAAGAGCGCATTCCTGAACCAAATTCAAGTAGAAAAGTTCATATAAATATGTGTCCTAAAAAGTTCATTTTGTATTGCTATACCTAAACTTTTTTGTTTTAACTTTAAAATTAAAATTTAAAAGGGCAATGTTAAGTTTGAAAAACGGACTGTTTTAACCGAAATATATGAACTTGCCATCACTTTATTGCCAGACCAAGAGTTGGGTGTTCGAGTTATTAGTAAAAGTATCAGTTAGAAAAAACAAGCTTCATCCCTACCCTGCATATTAAATAAAAAAATTAAAATTTGGAGAAAGTAGTCATGATTTGGCAACGCCACAGACAATAATAAAAATATTTTAGAGTCACAAGGGGACTTGGTAGAAATTTAAATTTTTGACAAACTATACGGGGTGTTTAATATAAAAACATCTCGTAAAATCATATAAATGGTACTCATATAACCTTGATGCAACTGTCTGCAAATAATATTTGTCAAATTGATATCAATAAATAAATTGTGGGTAAAAATATTACGAAAATAATTAACAACTTGGCAACATCGCAACAGATTGGAAAAAAAATTGGGATTCACATTTCGTCGCGTAATCAATAGGAACTGAGTTACACGCAAAAAGCACTTTCAACCCTTTCGAAAGTTCTCAAATCGAGCAAAACTCAATAAATTGTTAAAGCTTGTTCAGATGCATTTGTAATACCCCTTAAATAAATTTTCATTAAGGGTTGGCGTATACCCAACGATGTGGAAATTAAACAAAGTTATTCCTGTTTTTAAATCAGGAGATAAAAATAAAATAGAAAACTAGAGACCTATTGCCATTGGCTTTGCACTGTCAAAAGTTATTGAATTAGTTATCTACAATCGGATATTTCTTAACTTTAAACAGGTTGTGGCTGATGAACAACATAGTTTTTTTCCTAAGCGCAGTACTGTCACTAATGTTAGATTTCTCTCAGTACATTCATAAGGCATTTTTGGAAACAGCACAGGTAGATTGCATTTTACAGATCTTGAAAAGGCTTTTGACAGGGTGTGGCATGGTGAAGTATATGCAGATGAATTTAAACTTCCTATGCGTATTGATGGTATTGATGATTGTAAACTTTTGCAACAGAATCTTAATAAAATTGTAACTTGGTTATTTTGGTTTATTTGATCCAAAACTTAATTTCAAATCAAATCAAATCAAATCATTTATTGGTGTCAGTACACATCAAAGTATTTACACAAGTCAAAATTATTTAAAATATAAGTAAACTAATAACTACTGACAGTAAAGCATAATTCAGCTATTTACAGCACTGTTACAGAAATAAAATAATATTACAAAATTACTAGATACATCAGACAGAACAGAAAAGTTTGACGTGCTGCAATAATTGCAAAAGGACTGTACTATGACACTAAAACTAACAGAGTTTGTAAAATGCTAACACTAATACAGATTAAAATATAAAATTTAAAAATTCGTCACAACTGTAAAAAGCATTACTTATTAAAATCTCCCTGACTCTGGTCTTAAATTGGGCTTTAGGCAGATCTTTAATGGTTCCTGGTAATTTATTATAAAAATGTATCACCAGGGAATTAGGACCAGTCCGACACCTTTCGAGACGTAGGGAAACCGGGATTAAGTTACCTTTATTTCGTGTATCATAAGAGTGCTGTTCGTCGTGTCTGGAGTATTGTTCAGTGCGATCTTTAAGGTAAAGAAGATTTTCAAGAATGAACAAGGAAGGTACAGTTAATACTCTTAAACCTTTAAATGCCTCTCTGCAGTCAGCCCTGTAGATTTTAACTTACATATCGATAACATAACAACTGACGCCTATAAAATGCTAGGTTTTGTCATACGTTGCTGTAAGAAATTTAATAGTTTGGATGCTATTATTGCGGTCTATAAGTCGCTTGTCTTGCCAAAACTTGAATATGCTTGCATTATTTGGTCACCTCAGTATGCGGATAAAGTGGGCCAATTGGAGCGTGTCCAAAGAAGGTTTCTAAAATATCTGCATTTTAAAAAATCTGGCATATACCCGGATAGGGGTTTTAATCACGAAGAACTACTTAAAATGTTCTGTTTCGATAGCCTTTACATCAGGAGAGTCCGGATATGTCTTTCTATATTGATAAAAGTAATTGCCTACTTAATAGACTGTAAGAATTTTCTTTCTCTGCTGCCTTTCAGAAGAACTAATGTTATAAACACTAGATCTAGAGACCTCTTTTATCTACACACCTCTAGGAGAAACCTATATAAAAATAGTCCTGTTTATCGCATATGTGAGCTGGCAAATAATTATTTAAAAAATCTAAATATTTTTACACTTAATCCTAAAAATGTAAATAAGGTCTTAAAAGTTTATGTTGAGTATTGAAATTCAGTTCATTTTGTACGTATTGTTAATGGTTTGTTATCTTGTTGTGTTGACTAGTTTTGTTATTTCTTGTTTTTCTTTAATTTTAAGAATATAGTATCTGTAATTCGTGTTAAACTGTTGATGCTATTGAAATAAATAAATAATAAAAATTTTGAAAATTCCTGAAAGGCCTCTTTTTAAAGTTTTAAACATAAATGGTGTAATTGATTTTGTTTCTGAAATTAAGTATTTGGGGGTTATATTGGATTCACAATTATGCTTCAGTAATCATGTGGACTATGTGTCGGAAAATTGGTTAAAAAAAATAGGGGTTTTTAATCGGGTATCGACCTGTTTGTCTCAGTGGACTAAGATGTTGGTGTATAATACCATTATATTGCCACACTTTTCATATGCATGTTCTTTATTAATTTCTTGCACTAAGGAGGAAATTCAAAGACTGCAGGTACTACAAAATAAGGCAATGCGCATCCTACTAAAATGTGATAAATATACCCCAATTAATGATATGTTGCGGTCACTGAGATGGTTGAACATTGAGCAGTGCGTGAAAAGAGCGAATTTGATATTAATTTATAAGACTGAGCATAAATTACAGCCTGATTATTTGCAATCGTACCTGGAAGAGATCAAATCATTATGAATACATTAGGTCAAATGGACAATATACTATATCCAGGGTAAAGACTTTACAAAAAACTCTTTTTTACAATTGGATTCGCTATTTTAACGATCTGCCCGATAATATTAAGAGAGAACCAAACCTGAGAATATTTAATAGAAACTTTTTGTTATACTTAAGGAACTGAGGTGTGTACTATTAAGAATGTCGTTTTTGTAACCTGGTTTAAATAGCCAAGTGCTTAATAAAGGATATATTTATTTTATTTATTTAACTCCTGCCGCGTCGACCCCTACCTCGTTTGCTTTGGACCAGCTCGACGACGACTTCTTGATTTAGAACGCCTTAGTCTACTAAAGCGTCCTCGCGATCGTCCTCTTCTAGAACGCTTTCCTCTTCCGCCTCCACACCTTCGACTTCGGCTTTGCCTATTCTAGAGGAAGACGTCTTAATTTAGAACGCCTTGTTCTAGAACGTCTTCCTCTAGACCGCCTTCCCCTGGATCGTCATCACCTAGAACGCTTTCCTCTTTCGCCTCCACAACTTTTGGCTTGTGGTGCCCTTGCTGGGGGATATCCGACGGCAGCTTCACCTTGAATTTAAAAAGAACACTTTCACATATTTATAACTTTAGTCTTCAACAAAAAAGTGATTTTGAAACAGAGAATGAAACCAGATGGCTCCGTCTCGTGGTGCTGGTAAAGAACACCAATTTCTAAGCATTGTGAAGTGATTTTAATAATTTTGTACAGTAAAATTACACAGACAATTGTACTTTGGAATATTCCTGCGCAATAATAGAAGCCAATCCTGAAGTCCTTAATTCCATATATTAACTCTGATCACGAGTAACCTTCCATAAAAAGAAATGGAAAAACTGTTAGTTATTTAATGGTAACGTGATCACTTGTTTCAAACATTCTCTCCCATTTGTATAACTTTTATTTCAGCATTGAACAATTAAAAAAGTGCTCAAATCAAATTTGTTTTCATTATATTAGCTGCAAACTCTAGCCAAATAGATGACAATATAGAGGTCATAAATACTACAATAGAAAAATATAGATAATACTATTTGGGTATCAAGTGATTTCCAGAATAGCTATAGGTATAGGTGCGCCCTTAACACATTACCCACTGTTACATAAAACATAATCTATTTAAAAATACAATGAACTGCAGTACTATACTATGAAATAAGCGAGGATACAAACAAAAAAAAAGTAATCAAATAGCTAACAAAATCAATTTAATTAAAGCTGTCGTAAATGGTGTGCCGCTGGTTTGCTGTCCGCAGTCCTCCACTAGGGGAAGCCCAAATACAGTGGTGGTAAGTTTACACACGCATTACAGCGAAAAAAATGTATGTATTTTTCTGCGTGTTACGTTAGCAGATATGTAATGAAGTCTTAATGTACCGGCTCATTTTGTGGATATTTTATATTGGAGTCATTTAAAAAAAAAAAAGGATTTTTCTATAATTCATTGTCACTAGCCTATATACAGGGTGACGCGGATCTAAATGAACATACTTCAACACAAGACAAAGAATACCTTGGGGGTTCTTAATCACCCATCTTTGATAGTTCAATTGTCGATAGTTAATAAGATACAGGGTCCTTTATGAACTTCAGCAATTTTTTGTTCTTGTCATATTTTTTAATGCACTCCGTATAAAATTTTCATATTGGGTCAACATCTGTAACCTATCTGTCGCTTAAAATTGCAGTATCAGAAAATTTTAAATTCCAGGCCCGTATTAAAAAAAGTTGACATTTTCAACTTTTACATTTTTAACACCCTGTAGATCAATTTTTTCAAAATATTATTTTTTTATTGGAAAGAGCATAAAGAATTGACCCTAACGGCATAATTTTCAAAGTTCCCGCACCCATCACTTGATTAGAATAAATGGTTGTTTTGTAAAAAAATTCAAAATGGTGCATATTTGGAAATTAGAAATTAAGAAAATAACAATAAAAAAGCAAAAACTGCTTCCGAAGTAAAAAAATAAATGTACTAAACGTTTAATAGTTTTAACGAGACTAAATTTTAGGGAACAACACAACAACAAATAACAAAGTAATAATAATAATAACAAAACTGCAAGTTAAAATCGACTGCTTAAAATCTAATACATAGAAAAAGTTTTAGCAAGAATTAATTTTAAGAGCACTTTAGCAGAACACTGTTATTTAAGAAGCTGTTCAAAATGCCCTCCATTGGCTTGTTCCACATCTTCGTCTTCTGATGTTTAAATTTGACACTGCTTTTCTAATCGCGTCTGGGTTATTTTTTATTTCCTGAAAAGCATTAATAATTCGTTGCAAAAGCTGCTCCCGCGTGTTGATTTCTTCTGAATAAACCAAATTTTTCATATTCCCCCAGAAAAAAAAATCCAAAGGATTAAAGTCCGGCGACCTGGCTGGCCATAAATGGGGCCCTCCACGGCCTATCCATCTGTTAGGAAACGTAATATTTAAAAATTCAGATACAACCCTTGCAAAATGTGGTGGGGCCCCATCATGTTGAAAAAAGAGCCCTCTCACGTTAGCATTTTCATTCTGCATAAGTCCTGGCAAAATGTTTTGTAAAAAATTTAAATATTGATTTCCATCTAATCTTTCAGCAAAAAAGTGCGGCCCAATTAATTTATTATTTATTATACCTGCCCAAACGTTTATGGAAAATTTGTGCTGCGAATGCGATTGTCTGATGGCATGTGGATTTTCTAACGACCATACATGGGAATTCCTTGAATTATTTACACCATCTCTGGTAAATTGTGCTTCATCGGTCCAGAGGATTCGATAAAGACTCCTTTGGTGTCTACTGAGCCACTGGCAAAAGAGTAACCGGTTTGCATAATCGCCAGGTTCCAATCTTTGAACTTCTTGAACATGAAACGGATGCAAGCCTTCCTTTTGCAGTGTTACATTAACTCTTTTTTGCGGGATTCCTAGACGTGTCGCAATTTTTCGAGTAGATGTTTTGGGATTATCTTCAACAAGATTTAAGATATCTTCTTCCTCCTGAACTGGATGTCGTATTGGTTGATCAATATTATTGTCGGTGGGAAAATGTCCATGTTCTCCAGCAAATAAAAATACATTTGCAAATGTTTTGTGATATGGACATCTTCTACCCGGAAATCGCCTACGATATTCCCGAACAGCAGCTCTTCCATTACCGTTACGAAAACCGTATACAAAAATAATGTCGGCATATTCGGCATTTGAAAATTGGTAAGGCATCTTCAACAGAAAATTGCAATAATTGTTAACCGAATACTAACAAAGGTCAGACAACTGTCACATATCTGATAGTGACTTGAATTGTTGCTATGGAACAGTAACTCGATAGTCTTTGGTTTGTTTTTAAATGAGGCAAAGCCTACTTTACAAAGTTTGAAATTTCTGACTGTAATTTACGATTTTATGTCGATGTCTAAAAAGCAATCATTATCTTGCAGTTTTGTTATTATTATTATTACTTTGTTATTTGTTGTTGTGTTGTTCCCTAAAATTTAGTCTCGTTAAAACTATTAAACGTTTAGTACATTTATTTTTTTACTTCGGAAGCAGTTTTTGCTTTTTTATTGTTATTTTCTTAATTTCTAATTTCCAAATATGCACCATTTTGAAATTTTTTACAAAACACCATTTATTCTAATCAAGTGATGGGTGCGGGAACTTTGAAAATTATGCCGTTAGGGTCAATTCTTTATGCTCTTTCCAATAAAAAAATAATATTTTGAAAAAATTGATCTACAGGGTGTTAAAAATGTAAAAATTGAAAATGTCAACTTTTTTTAATACGGGCCTGGAATTTAAAATTTTCTGATACTGCAATTTTAAGCGACAGATAGGTTACAGATGTTGACCCAATATGAAAATTTTATACGGAGTGCATTAAAAAATATGACAAGAACAAAAAATTGCTGAAGTTCATAAAAGACCCTGTATCTTATTAACTATCGACAATTGAACTATCAAAGATGGGTGATTAAGAACCCCCAAGGTATTCTTTGTCTTGTGTTGAAGTATGTTCATTTAGATCCGCGTCACCCTGTATTATCCTACAGGAAGATGACCAATCCGTTGTTAGTTATTCTATAATACACTGTTAATTACTAAAATCCTGTTCATAATAATGTTTTAAAAACTCGGAAAATTCACATTTACGATTGTTGCATATTGGAAACACTTGCAGATAGGTGAAAATTAGAAATACAAAAACTCGGGAGTTTTCCCAGTAGAATCCAAAATGCAATTATATGCAGGGTGTTCTATTTAAAAAAAAAGTAAGTTAGTCTCTATGGGAACCAAACCACAAATGACAGAAAAAATTCATGCAGGTTGAAATCTGGGGAATAATTTGTCGGAATAGAAGTACCTGTGGTATGCTGACATCAGCACAGCCCCAGTGACGCTACCACTCAAACTCCTAATCAGGTATGTGGCTCTTGAAAGAAAGAATATCAGTATGCACTGCCTACGTTAAGTCAGGGTCCAGATGGGCTCTCAGAAATTTGATAGAGTCGTCACAGGGCAACTCTAACTTGAGTTTCCTAAGAAAGAAGTTTAGATTCCAGTTTTTGGTGTTTATATGACTAAACTTATTGGCCTGGAATCCTGTATTGACAACTTCATGTTAGTGGCAATGTTGAGTATAGGATCAGAGGGCCGATAGTGCTGCAGATTAGTTGTGTCATCAGCACAGTATTAGCGTGTGGTTGTTGGTTTAGTTTGTAAGGTCGTTGATGTATATGAGGAATAGTAAGGGACCCAGAACTGAGTCCTGTGGTACTCCATGATTATATCCCGTTTTCTTGATTCTGCATTTTTGTGAAATACATATTGGGTATGCTGAGATAGATAAGACTCAATAAAGGCAATGCTGTTCAAGTGAAAGTTATAGAAGGATAAATTTTTTGCCAGAATTTTGAAAGACACAGTTTTATGGTCTCCACCAGAGTAATGAACATTAAAGGATGGGTTTACATAGTCAAAAATTTTAGAAATATCCTCCAGAAATTTCTTAATATCACCATTTGGTGACCTGTATATTGTAATCAGTTAAGTATTCTATGCTTTTAAGAGAATACTCCTACTCCCCCACACTCTTGTACAGACCTGCAGAAGATCACAGCAGGAGAGGAACCAGTTACCTCATTTTGGGTGAATTCATCAGAAATAAGCCAGTGCTCATTTACACAGAACAAATCAACACTATTTTCCCCAAGAATTACCTCAATTTCCAAATTTTCATTATGTATGCTCTGGACGTTAGCATAAAAAATCTTTAGCTGGAAATTCAGTGGTAGGGAGAAGTGATCCTTGTTGAACAGCTTTGCAGGTTCAGAAAATGGTTCACTTTGATGGATTGAGGCCTCCAGGTATGGAGTTTCAGAAGTAAGCTTACACCTTTATAATAATTATATCATATTTGCTTACACATATAAACTTAATTACTACTACTGTGGTAAAAAAACTTACTTTAAGATGATACAAGTCCCAAAACTGTTTTGTAGCTTCTACTACCATAATATCTATAGACACGTACTTTTCAAGCATATAGGTACCCATTTTTTAGAATAAGATAGAGGAAAAACAATTAGGTAGGAACAAAAAGAAAAAAATTAACTTTTTTATTCGTCAACAAAATGGCGATTCTTCTTAGACACATGTCAATCCTGAATGTGGCCTTTGCTACTAAATCAGGCTCATGCTCACTTTAAAGTTTTATTGATGTTCATGCTGCATTTGAGCCAAAAGCGGGGGGGGGGGGGGGGGGTATAGTGCTAAAAGAAACTAAATTTCCGCTTAAGAATATTATATTTCTTCTATTTTCTCCCGCAATGCCACCCCAATTCCTCGTAGTGTTTTTGATCCGGGAAGCCACAAATTCATTTCATCCTTGATTTTCTACTTTTTTAATTTTTATTTTTGCATACTTTTGATTTTCTTGTCAGTGGCGAAGGTTTTATATTGAAAACAAACTTTTAAAAATTATTAGAATAAAATCTTGCATAAGGTTTCAGATAAGTTTAAAATCCCATTTTTGAAAAATGCTAAATTTTATAATACCCTCCGCTATTATGTCAAGAAAATCTACAAACTCGAGAAATTGGCCAAATAGAAATTTGAATTAAATGAGCAATAACTGTGCGTTATTCTGTTCTGTTCGAAATTTGCTATGACCCCTTGCCTTTCGGCATCCAGCCAATTGTGTGTTTAGAATTATTTCCCTCTTCTTTTGTTAGCAGATTTTTGCGTGGATAAAAACTTTTACCACTTAACGGTCGTTTTTTATATTACAATGTCCACTTGTCCGAAGTCGCAGAGTGCCATGGCATAACTTCAAATTACAATGGCGACCTGTCCGCTAGCTCTTCTTTTTTTTTTGCCAAGGCATTGGCTTACACCAGAATAGGGAGCACTAAAAGCCATTTATGATGGCAACGCTAATATTAATATCGTTAGCGTAACATAAAAAATTAATTTTTATAAACTCATGATGGGTGAATAACAGCCAGCACTCAAACAAATTCAGCTTTTACTGTAACGTAGTAACGTTAGCCTAACGTAAAAAATGGATTTCCAGGAACTTATCGTTCAGTGACATGTTGTAGTTAAAACTTGCATTGTTTTTTTGGATATTTTGATATTTATAATAGCTATTTATGTTACTACACTAAAACCAAATAAGCTTAAGGACTAGAGTAAAAAACACATGGGCGAGGACTGCACGTGAAGTAATGCATCAGGAGGTGACAGGTACGTACTCGGCACAGGTGTATTTTGGGCTTGTTTTGATGTGTTCAAAGTTCAAAGTCAAGTTGTATTGACTCTTGGGGGTATGATTTTTTTAATTTCCCGACGTTAATGAGGTTTTTAATTTTGTTTATTATGTTAATGCAAATTCTACTTAAAATCATTATTTAATTTGATTTTGGCATTATATCTGCATAATCCTGCACCAGCAAACCATCACACGCCTGAACCGAAATTAAATTTAAAAAACTACTAATGATATTTCTTAAATTTTTCACCACAAAGTGGCAAGAAAAATATAAAGTTTAGTTACACTGCCGGACAGGCTATTAACAAGGATGACCCTCAATACTCTCAATTTTAAAATTTATTAAAATAAAATAACAAAATTTAATATAAAATCTTCCTCTTGCTGCAAGAAGAAAACATTTTAACAAAAAAAAGCATGCACACTATTAAACAAGCCACGTAGAAGTTTTTATCGTTACTTTAGCCAATTTTTACATATTAATTAAAAGCAAACATAGAGCTTAGAACTGTCAAGTTCTACGGATTCCTCCTTTGTTACAACTTTGATTACACAACTGCCCAATTGGAATGATTGATGTATAAAATTAAGAGACTCTTCACCAAATTATTTCGCTTATGGAAACCTACTTTATATTCTCTTAAAGATACAAAATATGTTCCTCCCACCCTTCCTTTAATATGTTGAAACTATAATTAGCCTTCCATATGTTTGTATTGTCTCATCTGTCAAAGCTTTCCCGAACCATGATTATAATTTGAAAAGAAAAAAATGATTGCTGAAGATTGACCTTCCCTAAGGTCGAAACATGTCCTAGATCAGTTACTGTCATGTAAAGATCTCCTTTCACCCCTCTTCTTTTATTAAATGCACTTGTGGTTTAGACAGACTGATTTCTACCAATTATATTTTTTTGTTAATTAAAATTTCTAAAAGGTTTGTCTATAAAGATATTACTTTCAGACAGTAAAACATATTTTGACTTTGACTAACTAAGTTTGATCCTATAAGAGAATTTTTGACAAGCTATTTTTGTGTTTTAAATTTGAAGCAGAAATAAAATATACCCTAAAATAAAATTGTATTTAGTCTAAAATTCGAAAACACGATTCTCAAAAATTCCTCTTTGCTCTGTATTAATTAGCGTTGAAAACACTCCTAGTTTGTTAATTAAAACTATTGTAATAACAAAAATGCCAATAATAATTTAGAAGTCTGTTTATAAAGTACAATACAGTGTGTCCGCTTAAAGTTCTGTACATATTTTTTAATATTAATTTTACGAAAAAAAGTTACTCTTTATAAAAAGTTCTGCTTACTGAAAAAATAATATTAGACTATTCAAACTTGAGATAGTATGTACAGGATGATCAAAAAGTAAAAAAATCAAAATTGACCTACGAAAAAAGTACCCTTAATTTTCATTTTAGAGCAAAATGGAATAAGAAAATGTTGATTGGCATTAAAAATTATATCTGTTTCTACTCTTGGTAGACTATTATTGAAAATAAACTTAAAAATTTAAATCTTAGTTCTGTCCATTATCTTGCCACCATTTCCCACCTGAATTTGAATTTTAACTGTCAGCTATGTTATTTGTCTGAAACATCACTTTGAATATTTAATTAGATAAATATGCCGTTGAAATTGAGTATGCAAGATAAAATTGAAATAATAATTTTAATTGTTGGTGAAAATTACAAAACGTATCGGGAAACTGCCAAAATTTTTAACTACAGATATCCTGATAAAATGATTTCTTTTACAAAGTAGGGAACATAGTGACTACATTCAAGACCTTTGGAAGTGTGGAAAATAACTACAATAAGAAACGTAGTCCAAGGGTTGCAAATAATGAAACTGTGAACCAAGTAATGTTGTCTGTAGTAGAAGAAGTGACGTTAATCCAAATTTCACTATACAGACACGTGATCAGTACTCACTTAAAACAAATGTGTGGTGCGGAATTTACAAAAATAGAATAACCTTTTCATTTTGACAAAATTTAAATGGTGAACGTTACTTACATTTTTTAAATAATAATTTGTTTAATTTTATTCATGGACTTCACATACCCGATAGACTACGGATATGGTACCAACAAGATGGTGCACCATGCCATAGTACGAGGAATGTAAGACAATACTTAAATACCCTTTTTAATGGAAAAGTTATCGATAGATATTCTGACCTTTTTTGGCTCGCTAGGTCTTCGGACTTGAGCCCCCTCGATTATTTCTTGTGGGGCTACTTAAAACAGAATGTATACCTACAAAGGCTATTTCAAAATGTTGACCATTTAGAGAGAGTAATTAGAGAGACAAATGTACAGTGAGGGAAAGTTAATGAATATTTTTATTTAAATTCATATTTTAATGTTTATTTTTATAATTTTATTGTATTTTTCCAAAATAAATTATCATGTTTCTATCAATTATTTAAATGCGTCATAAAATTACTACAAAACAGGGATAAAGAATCAAAGGTTACGTTTTGAATAAAAATAATTGAATAAATTGATAAATGTCTATTAGCTTGAATTGCATAATAAATACAATTATTAATTATAAATCATTTCAAAAAATGATTAAAATTAAGGGTACTCTTCTCGTACTTAGGTCAATTTTGATTTTTTTACTTTTTGATCATCGTGCACATACTATCTCAAGTTTGAATAGTTTAATAAAGTAAAACGGTTTATTGCTCAATCAAGAGATCTAACATAGATTAACATACATTAGGTATATTTATTGAAATTGTTTATATAGTTTTTTTAAGTTTTGTTACATATAAGTTATTTACTATTTTTTTTTTATCTTTTTATTAGTTTATATAGCTAAAATTATGGCTTAATTTTTTATTTTACTAGGGGGTTGTATAAGAGCAACAATGTTGGATACCGCCCTCATATTTACTATTTTTTTTTTTGTAAAATTTACTAGATATTCTTAATAAAGACATATTATTATTATTAATATTATTTTTTCAGTAAGCAGAACTTTTTATAAAGAGTAACTTTTTTCATAAAATTAATATTAAAAAAGTTTTCCATATGTACAGAACTTAAGCGGACACACTGTATGCCAGGTCCAAACGAATTCATTGTACAGGGCACCCATAGACATCGAGTTACGTTGCCTATGAGGGCACCGCAGGGTTATGTTAAGATATTTTATTCAAATTTGGGTCACTGCTATGTTTGAGTGGGATCTTTTAATTTTTACCTAAATACCAAATAAACGTCACTTCCGCTTAAGATCAAAAGATCACAAATCAGTTCAGTTTAACTTATTTTTTATTTGTAAAGAAAGGGCAAACAAAATATTTAGCTTAGTATAACATATACAGCAGTGGCGCAACCAGAAAATTAGTTCGGGGAAGGCGCAAGAAAAAATAGCGCCACAGGCTAAAAATTTTTGGGTGCCACTCCCTTCTTTTAATGATAGTGCTTGGTTTTGAAGTAGGAAAATAAAAGCACACCACAAAATCCTCAAGAATATCACAAGAACAATCAGGTTCGTTTAACCCTTTAATGCCCAGTAGTACCAGTCTCATTTAAAAGGAAAATATCGTTATTTTTATTTAAAGAAAGGTTCAAAAAATAGGTGCCAATTAAAAAGCAAAAAATAGAAAAACAGGACTTTAAAGGATCGTTGGGGACAAAGTACCTAATTTTGAGAACGAAACGCAATAGGTACAGCATGGACGCAACAATATTTATAAAGGTATTATTTATTACTAAAACAACAATTATAAACGAACAACAAAAATTATAATATTATAGGATGTTGATAAACAATTGCTTCATTATATGTCAACTTCCTGGTATTCCATAAAACAGTTTTTTTCTCTTTGGAACCTAAAAAGACACCGCAAGTGGAGCACTTACTATGCGGTTTTGACTGGATAGCATAAGAGCTACACATTTCGCATCTGCCTCTTTTTTGTCGTAGTGTTATCACTGCAATGTAAATAGCGCAAGATATCTTCAAACCTCTTTTTCGTCGTATTGTTGCTTATATAGGGAAATTTTATATCTGGAGATCCATTCCAGTAATGTTTCCACGCCGACAACCAATGATATGCTATCATAAAGTCTATACCTATAAATGCGTGTAGCTCATCTTTAGATATATTTAGGCTTTTATTATGTTGAATGCCATATAAATTAGTCTAATAGACTATATCATCCAAATTTCCAACTAGATGCAAAAAAACATCAGTTGCACTGTGACAATTGACAAACTCTTCTTCTATTGGGCCTACCGGTAAGTGGTATTCTGGCATGTTTTCTGGTATTCCCGTTTTCTTTCCACTTTCTTTGCGCTTCATCTTCATTTATATCTTCCGAGGTATTTTCTATTTGGGACACATTGTCTAATTCCTTATTTTTTCTGGGTCTCAAAATCTGTTCCTTACTTTTAATTTTCTTGTTTCTATCATCTTCTGGTTTCTTTTCATCTAATTCTTTTTCCGAATTTTCATTAACTTCAACTATATACAGGGTGTTATGGAAATGACCTATTATATTTTAAGGGGCCACTCCTGAGGTGGTCTAGAGTTACACTTGATAGTTTTTTTTTCTAAAATCGGAAGTATTTTGAATTTTGTAAAATACCTTAAAACCGGACTATGTGCGCCTTCCATGATAGTTCAATGCCCCTGAACACATGTGTTTTTGACAAGACAAACTGCTGGAATGGTAATTGTTTAGTTTAGTGCAATTAATGTTGAATTTTGTGCTAAAATTTCGTATATAGACTAATTGAGGGTAGCTGATCACAATTTTCCTTTTGCGTTTTTACGGCAAATGCACTGGTTTTGAGAAAAAAAAATGTTAAAGTTTTTCACTTACAGGTTAGGGTATTCTTTGGGTGTCGCGTTTCACTTTCCTTTCAATTTCCTAGATTTTATGGTTTTCCCTTCAAAATATGTGATAAAACTTTCACCAAACTATCTGTTCATAAAATAAGAACAACATTTTAGCAAAAAAACAATGGAAAAGGCACAAATTTAATTAAATTCGTTGTTAATACGCCGACAAAATAGAAACGTCTCTTTTCAGATTCATTGCACTCACGTTGCCAGATTGTTCTTCTTTTTCTTGTAATTATTAATGGCTTCCATCCAGGAGAATGATATGCTAGCTCGAGCCAATAGGATTCATTCAATTAATAAAAATGAATTGAAAGTATAGGCAATTTATAATACACTAACAATCTGACAACATGGGTCGTGCAGTTTGCTTCTGCTTTTTTGGCCAGCTGTCAGTGAGCTGTCTCCCATCTTTTTCCAGATAACGTAGAGTTTTCTGTTCGCTTACAAGTTATCCCGTTTTTCCGTGTTTCCTTGTGGCATATTTCGTTTATTTCAACTCAGAAGTGTATACTATGACTCCGACAAGTAATATTTTATTGAAAATAGCAACATTTTAGGATTACATGCAAAATAACATACCGGTGAGTTAGAAAAACTTTAACATTTTTTTTCTCAAAACCAGTGCATTTGCCGCCTAAACGCAAAAGGAAAATTGTGATCAGCTACCCTTAATTAGCCTATATACGAAATTTTAGCGAAAAATTCAACATTTGTACTAAAGTAAACAATTACCCAAATCAGCTGTTTGGGTCATTGGCGCGTAGGTGTTTTGGACCTAAATTTTTGAAGGCATTTTTCTCGAATTTCTAGCTTCAAGCGCCATTTATAGCAATTTTTCCCCAATTCGTCTCGACCTATATATTTACGGGTTAAAAAATAATAAGTCATTTCCATAACACCCTGTATATGTTCATTATTGTTGGTAATATCAAAAATTTGTATTTCATTTTGCTCTCCGTTGGGTTGTTCTTGGTTTTCTTGTGTCTCTGTAGGTTTATCGAAATTTGAGCATAAAGGTCCCTCATAAATGCTGTGATTTTTGGGCCGCTTTTTCAAGAGAATTTCCCGGTGGATCTTCATTATCGTACTCATTGTCACTTTCTTCATAGTCAGTAGAAAATCCATTGTCAAGGGGTATATCTTCGGTTAAAATCGTCTATGCAATATCACTTAGCTCTCTCTCAGAGGGGGGCTTCTTAGAGTCCATTATACCCAACGGTACTCAGAAGTCTTGTAAACAAAATGGATATTTTAGGGCCAATTCTTTATTACATAATAAAAATAATTGTTTTTACACATTTATTAAACACACAAATAACAATATTTACAGTTAAAACTATTTAAAAAACAATATTTATATAAAAATTGTAATAACAAACTTACCTGACATGCGCAATCAACCTGTCTCCTGCACTGACAAAGAGAAAACTAGTTCATTCGGCGGTGGCGCCATATAATTTCCCGTAGTAAATTTTGATTGGTCTAGGAACGGAACTACTAAGTACCGACGAGCCGTATGGCGCAATAAACCCGCAAAGTTATTTTATATTATAGTTTAAAAACCTTCATACTTTAAAGTACCGTTGGACACTAAAGGGTTAAGGGGGGGGGGGGGGCAATTTCTGTGTGATTTAACCTATCTTAGGTAGTGATGAGTTGCTGCAGCCCCCCCTCTGGTTGCGCCACCGATATACAGTTACAGATTAGGTCTACCTCAAAATACCTTTTCATTTTATCTAAATTTTGGCTTTCTTTCTAAGGTAAATGCAATTTTATCAAATTCTGATGGGCGCATCGCGATTTGTGCAAATAAATTCATTTTATTTTTTTAAATCAGGAACATCACACCAAAAAAGTTTTGAAACAATTTCTGCTTAGAGATGATATTCATGAAAATAATTTTTATTTTGAAAAAAATCACAGCGTATAATTTTATAATTTTTTTCGTTAAAACTCTCAAAAGATGTGTGAGCATGAACGCCATTGGTGGAAGTAGAGCAAATATTTTTTAATGAAAATAATGTGTTTTTATGCCTAGTTATAGTATCTACTTAAATTCAAAATAATATCTCAAACATATTAAGGAAAAACCGATTTTTTTTTGTAGGAATTACACCCTTGAGTTTAGCTACATACTTAATCAACACTCTGTACAGGTAGATACTTTCCATTATAAAAAATATTGCAAAATCAACCATAAACCAATGACAGACATAAATACAATTTTATCATTGTTTCTATATAGGACCCAAAACATTTAAAACCAATAAACTCTTACCCGATCTAGTCCTGCAGACTTTTCTAATCCATGCAGCTTTTGTATCCCAAACATTTAGAATGCTGTTTAGCATTGGATCCTACAAAAAAAAATTCATTTTTTAGCTATGCCTAAACTTTTTTGTTTTAACTTTGAAATTAAAATTTAGAAAGGCAGTGTTAAGTATGAAAAACTAATTGATGTTTTAATCAAAAAATATGAACTTGCCATCGCTTTATTGCCAGTGATAGAGGTCGGATGTTCGAGAAATTAGTGAACACCTTAACATTGACAAAATCTTCAGTGAAAGTACCTCTTAGAAGAAACAATGCTTCATCCCTACTCCACCACCTTTCCCAAACATATTAAATTTAAAAAAAAATATCAAAAATTTCAAGAGAATAATCAGACAATAATAAAAGTATTTTAAAGTTATAAGGGGACTTTGTAGAAGTTATGTATATTATATATATATATATTTGCTTGTTGTGATAGTTAGGTATCTCTATAAATTCATAAATTCATAAAGTTTTATTCATAAAGTTTACATTTTCTCAACAATGCCACAATACAATATTCATGTTTGAGATCCAAAGCTACAGGCAGCTTGTCTGGATTTCAGGTTATGAATAGTTCTTTACCATCCGGATACCCAAGAACAAAAAAAGAGAAAAAAAAACAAAGAGACTACAATGATATGTCAAAAACAAATCACATAGCACAAGTTAAATTAGTCCAATCAGGTACTAATGCTATAAAAAGTCACATAAAGAGTAACCCAGTTTCTCTTTGCTAACACTAAAGAGTAATTAGTTGGGCTACTCTGTGCTAATACCAAAGAAACTTATTTGCGTAGCTATGTTTCTTTGCTAATACCAATGGGGTGATATTGCTTTATCGTCATTGGCTAATGCTATCGTCTGTTACTGTGAACGACGGAGGCAATGACCTGAACGATTTTTTCTCCAACTAATTTCTTAATTTATGGGATAATATAAGACACCCTTAAAAGAAAAGGCATGAAAAGCGTGGAAAGCCCTAAATTGTAAAAAAAAACCTCTACTGAATCTTACCAAGCAACTTTAACTATAACTTACCTCAGCTGGAAGCACAGCAAACGAAATTTTGGAACGTAAACACAAAAATTAAAAATTATACTATATTTCTGGGGACAAATGGACGGAAGAATATTCTGTCTATTAATTTAAGAAAACTAGAAAATGCTATGGAAAAATAGAACAACCACCAAATGATGCTAAAAATCGCCATTTTCTTTCTTCCTTTGTGACAAACTGTGGAAAGAACAGCAACTTGATTTTTTTTAAAGAAGAGGTGCATATTACAATGGCCACTTGTCCGATTGAATACCTACGAAACTCGAAAAAAGTGAAATATAAACGTGGATTTTCACAATAAAAAGATTTGTTAAAAAAATCAAAGTCAATTTTATTTATTTAATGTAGCTAAGAAATGACCATACTAGTATAGTGTAATTATTGCAAAACACCTTTATTATTATCATTATTATTATTATTATTGTTTTACAAAAAGTAAAACAAGTGGATTTAAAATTAATCACTAATTAAGATTAATTATTATAGCCAGCAGGTGCATATTGTAACATTATTTTAACAAACAAACTACAAAATATTGAATAACCAAAATAACCATAGACTATTAAAACTCAATGCGAATAACGGAATAGAAAATACCGGTGGTTGGATGTTCGAGAAATTAGTGAACACCTTAACATTGAAAAAATCTTCAGTGAAAAGTGAAAGTACCTCTTAGAAGAAACAATGCTTCATCCCTACTCCACCACCTTTCCCACACAAATCAAATTAAAAAAAAAAATATTAAAAATTTGGAGAGAAAAATCAAACAATACAATATATATATACAATATATTACACACATTATATGTTACAATTCAATATACAATATATATATGAGTACTACTTGAATAAATAATAAGATCTCTAAGATATTGATACTGCACCTAGGTAACTAAATACCTGCATGTGCAGAGTACTAAAAATACAATACATTTATTAATACAAAAAAGTAACAGAATATGGAAAAAAAAAAAATTACTCAAGATAGAATGCCCAGTTAAGGGAAATTTTATAGATTAAAATAAACAAAAAAAATGAGAAAAATAAAAATGATAGTTAGCAAAAAATAAAAATAAGAAACAGTAAGATATGGCAGTCCCAATCAAAACATATAAACGACTAAGCAAAGATGCTCTTGAGATCCTCACAATTTGCATAAATGTAATCCCTGCATTCCAAACAAAATCTTTTTAAATTAGTTAAAATCCTTATAGGTGGAGGTAATAAGTTATACAATTTTGGTGCAAGATAAGTTATTGATCTTAATTTTTTTGTTGTAGAAACAATTGGAGTAACTAAGTGGCTATCAACATTTATTCTAGTTTGGTAATGATGGTTTATATACGATTTAAATTTAGCAGATTTGTGGACAAAAATGCAAACAGAGAGACAATACAGTGAACGGACGTCAAAAATATCTCTTGAATAGAGCATAGCAGTCGAAAAACGTTTACTTTTCCTAAAAATTATTTTTAGAATATAATTCTGAACAATGTTAAGAGAGGATAACGTGCACTGATACAGACCACCCCACACAACCACGCCATACCTAAGCAAAGACTCGACAATTCCCCTATATACCATGATTAAGAGCTGTTTATCTAAAATTTCTCTAATTGTGTAAAACTTAAATATCAACTTTCTGATGGTCTTTGTTAACCTGAGGATATGTTGATCCCATCTCAAATGCTTGTCAATTACAATTCCTAAATATTTTGTGCTGTCAACTTGGGCCAACCGACTGTCAAAACTATCAATAAAAAGGTTGTCAAACTCAGGACGGTTTTTAGATGTAAGAGAAAATGCAATGTAATTTGTTTTAATATTAATAAAAGTATTTTAAAGTTATAAGGGGACTTTGTAGAAGTTTCATTTTCGACAAAAAAAAAATGTGTAAAATTAATCCAAACATCCCGAAACTTGAAATTAAAGTTACAACACTCTGTACAAAAAACGTATCATAAAATCATATTAATAGTACTCGGACAACCCTGATGCAACTATCTGCAAAAAATATTTGTCATGCAAATTAATATATCAATAAATTGTGGCTATTATTGCGACTGTGCAAAAACAGAAAAATTACAATTATTAATAACTTTTGGCAATATCACAACAGACTGGAAAAAAAATTGGGATTAAATAAACATTAGAGAGGGATGCAAATTTCGTGTAAAAGTAGGGTGTCTTATTTAAAAATATTTAATTTATAGTTTTCCCTCTTTTGTGAAGCCCTGTATATTTGAAAATAATTTCGAAATGTAGTACTCTATCATAGGTATTGCCCTGTAATTCCTGTGTATTGGTCCTGGATTCTGCCACTCACTATTTATATTTTGTACCCTGCTATTACACGAATGGACATATAGAATTAAGCTTAAAATGATTGATGATTGAAAGTATTGCAAAGTTTAAAACATACTAACATTATTTAAATACATTAGTTCTCTCTTCTTTCTTCTGATATGCTATGTATTTAAAAAATTGTGTAAACTAGAGTCAAATTAAGGAAATTGAAAAAACAATTTGAAATGTCAGTGCTTAAAAAATTATAAAAGGGCCCAATTTAGCAGATTTCATCACTACTAGATGTCTCTAAACTTGTCTAAAACAAATTGACAAATGCAGACAGAATACGATTATGGCAATTAATAATGATAGTGAGGACACTTTATTACAAACAAACCAGAATTTTTTTAACCAGCACCTCCAATGAACAGAACAAAATCTGCACCTACTATACTTATAACTACCGACTGTAAGTTTTACATATTTGAGAGAATGTGTATACATATGTCATATGTGGTGTATGAACAAAATTAATTACCTACAATAAATTATAAATCTAAATAAACGAAGCAATAGTTATTTATTGTCAATTATGTTAGGTGGGAAATTCTGTAAGATGGCTTTTTCAAGGTGTATTTGTAAAACAATATTTGTTTGCCACCAAAGTTTACACCAAAAATTCACTGCCTGATTTGGCCCATTGGTTTAAACCTTCCTGGATCATGTCCTTTTTTTTGTGTCAGAACCAAATTATGAATGCCCTGTGAACAATAACAGTCACAGAACTTTTACGACAATTGTTCCACCAAAGGTATCCTTGGAATTAATCTTTTAGTTAATTTTACCTGGACATCGATAATTTAGACGTAACTCCTATTAATGCTGGATTTTGGCGCTGCTAAGGAATCATCCTTGATTTAGGTTAGTTGTTTGGAAGGTAGTTTCTTTGGTGGCAAGGTTTAAACCTTGAATTATGATGTCGATTCAGTAGTCCATCTACAGGTACTTACTATCAAGTTTATACATTGCCAGCAATACATATATTTGCTTGTTGTGATATTTAGGTATCTCTATAAATCAGCTACTAATGCTAAAAAGTCACATAAAGAGTAACCCAGTTACTCTTTGCTAATACCAATGGCAATATTGCTTTATCTTTATCGTCATTGGCTATACCATCGCCTGTACTGTGAACCATAGACATCCTAACTAATTTCTTAATTTATGGGATAATATAAGATATAAGACACCCTTAAAAGAAAAGGCATGAAAAGCGTGGAAAGCCCTAAATTGTAAAAAAAAAAACCTCTACTGAATCTTACCAAGCAACTTTTACTATAACTTACCTCGGCTGGAAGCACAGCAAACGAAATTTTGGAAGAATATTCTGTCTATTAATTTAAGAAAACTAGAAAATGCTATGGAAAAATAGAAACGATCAACCGCCAAATCACCAAATGATGCTAAAAATCGCCATTTTCTTTCTTCCCTTGTGACAAATTGTGGAAAGAACAGTAACTTGATTTTTTTTAAAGAAGAGGTGCATATTACAATGGCCACTTGTCCGATTGAATACCTGCGAAACTGGAAAAACGTGAAATATGAACGTGGATTTTCACAATAAAAAGATTTGTTAAAAAATCAAAGTCAATTTTGTTTATTTAATGTAGCTATGAAATGAACATACTAGTATAGTGTAATTATTGCAAAACACCTTTATTATTATCAT
Source organism: Polydrusus tereticollis (assembly GCA_963920685.1). Lineage (NCBI taxonomy): Eukaryota > Metazoa > Arthropoda > Insecta > Coleoptera > Curculionidae > Polydrusus > Polydrusus tereticollis. Next base: position 1,684,049 of record OY987335.1, read on the forward strand.
TATTATTATTATTATTATTATTATTACTTTACAAAAAGTAAAACAAGTGGATTTAAAATTAATCACTAATTAAGATTAATTATTATAGCCAGTCGGTGCATATTGTAACGTTTTTTTCTACAAACAAACTACAAAATATTGAATAACCAAAATAACCATAGACTATTTATGGCCGATTCCACCAATACAACATAAAGCTTGGCTTAAACAAGCTCCCGTTAAATTTTAAGCTAAGTTTATCTGCCATAGACTTCCACCGTATAAAATTAAGCCAGGCTGTAATAAACCTCGCTTTATAGGTTTGTTCAGAAGTGATTCAGAACAAATGAACTACTTTGCTTTTAATTAAAATTGTTAGCAGTCTTAAGCTACACAAGTGTTTTCTCTGCATTTTTTAAATTTATATAGTTTAACCCATTTTATGCACTTGTAAAAATACTTTTGTATGAACAATCATGAATAAATATTATAATTATATTATTATTATTATGCAAATAAAGCTTTACCAGGTGACTGAATCCTAACATGGGTACAGTCAATCGCACCAATCACTCTGGGAAATCTGGCTAACGTATAAAAACAGTTCTGCGTCTTAATCTGATCTTCATCTGTTGGCATTTTAATAAAAAGGTGCCTCTTATTAGCTATAACTTCTGTAACCCTAACAGTTATTTTTGATACAGTGGAAGGTTGTACACCCATGAATTCTCCTATGGCATTTAAATGTGTATCAGTAGCACATAATCTTAAGAATATCAGCAACTGATTTGCAGGAGAAACACTTTGATTGCTAAAATGTGTAAGAAAATATTATATACTAGTTAATTTTGGCAGACCTTTTTTAATTATCGAATACTTCTTAGAGAACACAATTTAAAATTACATTTACTATAAAAGCTGCTGTGCTACTAAACTTACAGATCATGGGAGTACTCCAATTCTTTCTCCACTAATTGTAACAAATATAAAAAACTGTCCTTTAATTGTTAACCGAAATTTTCGATCAAAAGTTAAATTATCCATTTCTTTAAAATGATTTTTCCTGTCTCTGACATTCCTTGGGAATCCGTAATCGAGTATTTCTAGCAAGTCTAGGTCATCGTTAAATATATCGCCAACATTTTCCATTTCAAAAAAATAGCAAAACCAATACAACATTCAAAAGTTTGGTTAGAAAAACGAGAAAAACCCGGCTTAACTAGTTTAGGCGGTCAAATTTGGAGGCTTACTTAAAGCCCAGCTTTCCATCATTTCAACTAAGCTTAATTAACGGTGTAATGTAAAATTCAGTTTTAAACTAAGTTTATTACTAAGCTGAGCTTGTTCAGCAACGGTGGAATCGGCCATGAAAACTCAATGCGAATAACGGAAAAGAAAATACCGGTGCAAAAGTAAACTGTATCGTAACGAAAATCCCTATTCTTACTTAACCTTACTTTTAGTCTTTCATAAGTCCTGTGAAAGCCGGGGATCTGTGTTTGAGTTTTGTGTATGTAATTAAGATGTTAAAATATTACAGTTCTTCTCGGTTATGTATTTATAAATCGATAAACATCTGCAGAAAATCATTGTCAACGGTTTTTGCGCTATCATCAGGTATCATATTTTTAAGCCTTCAATATCTAGTCCTGCACTACCAATATACCTAGCTTTTATGTACCTAACAATAGTAACAATGTACTAATTTTAGGACTAGGAAAATGTGGTGTAGCTGTTATACGAGTCAGTGGATCTCAGGCTTCTGATGCCTTAAAGGAAATGACTAATTTAAGGCAACTGCCTCTTCCTCGTACAGCCTTGTTACGCCATATCAGACATCCATTTACAAAGGAAGTGTTGGATCAAGGACTAGTATTATGGTTTCCAGGTATGGTTGCAAGATTTTGAATTACGTTAGTAAATGTAGAACTTTTTATTGTTGAGAGACATTATTTTAGTTCAATATGTTTTTTTTAGCTCCAAAAAGTTTTACCGGGGAAGATAGTTGTGAAATTCATGTTCATGGAGGATTGGCGGTAGTAAATGGAGTTTTAGATGCTTTAGCGAGTATACCAAACTTTAAACTTGCAGAGCCAGGAGAATTTACAAAAAGAGCATTTTTAAATGGGAAGCTAGATTTAACAGAAGTTGAAGGATTGGCAGATTTACTTCAAGCAGAAACCGAAGCACAAAGAAAACAAGTAAGTTTTTGTGTAGCATTATTATTTGTCGGTTTACGGTAAAATTTTGTGAAATATCGGTGTAGGTGAATAATTATTATTGTTAATATATTTTCAAAGGCTTTTTTGCAAATGCACGGATCTTTAAGTAAACTTTACCAAACTTGGAAAATAGTGCTAATTCATTCAGTTGCAAATATTGAAGCACATATTGACTTTGAGGAAACTGATACTCTTGATCATGGCCTTATTACCAGTGTTTTAAAAGACATTCACTTTCTCTCACAACAAATAAATAAGCATTTGAGAGATGGCCGTAAAGGAGAGTTATTGAGAAACGGGGTTAGAACGGTAATTCTAGGAGAGCCAAATGTTGGAAAAAGCAGCCTATTAAACTTATTATGCCAGAGGCCAGCATCTATAGTAACCCCTATATCAGGAACCACAAGAGATGTAATAGAGGTGACATTAAATATCAGTGGTTATCCTTTGGTGCTATCTGACACAGCTGGTTTGAGAAACGTTTCTCGAGATATCATTGAGATTGAGGGCATGTCAAGGGCAATAGAAATTTACAAACAGGCTGATCTTGTGGTGTTAGTAATAGACTTTTTAAATTACTCAAAGTGGAGAAGCAAAAATGAATCTAATAAATTCATTCACTATGTGAAAGAGTACTGCAGTGAGTTGGGTATATCAGACCTAATACAAGATGATTCTAAAAACTGGGAAGATATGTTCACAAAAAACTGCATTGTAGTTATTAATAAGACCGATTTAGATCAAGAAAATTGTTGTGCTGTTCTTGACAAAGAAGTGGTTAAATTATCTTGCAAAGATGAAGATGGCATAAAAGACTTAGTGGATGTTATAGCCCAACATATGAAAGTTTTGTGAGTACTGTGTAATTTTTTTTTGTATTTGTTATTTACTAATACAGCATGCTTAGTTATACAGGGTGTTCTATCCATCGTAAAGTACCCTGTATAGATAGTTACCCGTATTTCCTAAAAAATCTAAAATATTTTTGAGGGCGATTCCTTATTAAGTCTCAGTTCAAAATAGAAAAATGTTATTTAAGCAAAAGAGATGCAGCCCACTGAAATTTTTAATTGGTATTTGGTCCTTTTTTTAGGGGAAAATATTATTAAGTCTTAAAAAAAGTATTTATTTTCAAGTAAATTTATTAATTGTAATGAAATTGCATTTTTCTTCGAAAACAACCTCCAGAAGAAAAAATCTCAGAGGCATCTTATGTCAAGTATTAAATAAGAAGCAAGAAATCCTCAACAATAACTTGTGGCGTGTTTTTGTTATCGCGCCCCCTTTACATGTCCCCTAAGTGGGGTTGTAGAATGAGTCATATTGATTTTGGTCAATTGGCCAAGATAAACTCAAAAATAAAATAAAATTATATTTTAAAAAACCCAAACTAACCTAAACATTTAAATAAGGAAAAAACATATTTCTATTTACAGTAAAAATAAATGTCAGGTTAAATAAAACATTTATCTTTGAAGTAACCTCAAATTACTGAGCATAAGTATAAGCATAAGAATTCCGTATTCTTAGTGAAGTTATGCTTATTAATTTGAGGTGACTTCAAAAATAAATGTTTTATTAAACTCGATTTTGGTATCCCCTGACGATGGACGTTTAGACGCCCGAAACTTGTAGGGAGCAAAGCAACCTTTTTAAACAAACCTTGTGGATGAAGACCTTATTGCAATTCTACTGCAAGTATGAACTACGTCTTTAACATAAATATTGATAGCAAAATGATACAATCCTAGTAAAATACTGCCAAAATGTAATTTGACCGATCAATTGACCACCAGCTCTACCCCTAATAAAAGATTTAATCGTTCAAGTTTCAGAAAAATAAAACAATTTCTTGTTAAGATAATTATAAAACACCTGAGGAATCACCCCCTGAAAAAGGTTAGATAACACTACAAACACCTTGTAATATTATTGGAGAATTGTATACACTTTGGCGCTGAAAAACAAAAAGTGTTTTTTAGGTGTGGAGAACCTTCTCAAGAGCACCCCAGTATGAATCAAGTAAGGCACAAGCACCAATTGAAAAATTGTATGCATCATTTGGAGTTATTTTTGAAAGAGGCATCAAAAAAGGAGTTGGCAGATTCAGTGATAATGGCTGAATATTTAAGAAAGGCTTTAAAAAACCTTGGACAACTTATAGGGACTGTCACCTCTGAAGACATACTTGACGTTATATTTAAAGATTTTTGTATAGGAAAATAGAAATTAAAGACTTATTTACAAATTAGTGTTTTATTTAGTAAAAAAATCATACTGTAAAAAATATTAGCTATTTTATTAAAAATAAATTCCTAGTTACTTATTTACCATAAAACGCACTTTTGTAGAGGGTTCATGGGGCTGTTTTTTGGACAGTTGTAGATTCGAGAGAACTCTTCTGAATTGCTCAAAGCTCCTATAACTCTGAAAAACATGTTTTAATTAGTAGGGGAAGAGAGGGTACAGTGTTACATCCGGTATAATAAACTTATTTATTGTACGACATTCGTATGTTTATGTCCTCAATAATAACACGTTTCTAGTGAAATGCTTTTTCGTTTACCATAAAACTTTTTTGCATTCAAAGTAAATATTACCGTTAATTATAAATTATGTTGCAGCGTAAGAGTCCAAACAAATATTTACAGTGTAAGGAAATGTTTCTAACTTGTAATAAAGGACTGTGATCTTAGAAAACATTTCTGTATCACTGTTCCCTCTCTTCCTGTACCAGACGAAAGCAAGTTTTTGTCCATATAAACGATATAATACGTATAGCTTAGGATTTTGCGAGCCAAGAAATGTTGCAATTCTTTGAAGAATATCAGAAAAAGAATTGATACCTATTGGCTGGATAATACATTTGCCGTTTCCATATCTAAGTAAACGATTATTTTGCAGATTTTTTAGACGTATTTCAACATATTTTCGTACAACTTCAATTAAATTAATTCCAACATTATCTTTGGTTATTGTGAAGAGTATCTTGCAATCTTTGTTTGCTCTTCGAGTTCCGTAATCTATTACAAGATCTAATTTACCATTACGTCCAGAAATACGCCAAATTATTGATTACTGTGACTGATATAGTTCGACCAATAGTTATTTGAATGTTTTCTTAGCAGATGGCACTGACAGTAGTATAAAGCACTAAAGTATGAAACAATTTTATTCAAGAAATGTAACGGGCTCGTCTTTTACCCTTTCACCTCAGACGCGTTTTGCAGAACGCTTTAGCACACGATGTAGAAGTTCGAAGCGCCGCAAGATGTCGCTCGAGTCCAAAATATAAGTAGGTATATATACAATGTGTCCTAAAAGGTATAGTCAATAATTAGGGGTCGAGCTACAGGCTCCTAAAATGTCAACAATCTAAAAGTGGCGCCAGAAATAGGGTAGGGCAAAAACGTTGAAGTTTTCTAATTTTACATAAAAAATTATAAAAATCAATATGAAAAAAAGTTAGGTATATTTTAGCTCCGCCCTCCCCTATTTCTGACACTTCTTTTAAATTGTCGACCTTTTAACGACAATAGGTCGATTCTGCCTATAAAGTTTACTCAAATACCTAAATTTCAAGTATATTTAATAATTTCGAAAATATTTAAAAAAGAAAACATTTTCAGGGTCTACTCTTTGCGAGACTTTAGGCTTGGTTATGGGGGAATATAGGACAAAATGTTACATGACCTTTTGACGCGATCTAGCCGATCACTAATTATTGATCATACCCAAGTAACAATTTAAATGCCAAGAAGTATTTATCATAGGTTTAAGAAGGTAAATAAACCGAAGTGGGATTTATTATTTCTTTTGTGCGTACCAATTTATCTGCAGATAATATGTACTGAAAAAAGGGCCTTCAAGTTATCTCTAAAGCAAGTTGTTAAATCTTTTTGCTCTTTAAGACCTATTGGTTATATAACCACTTAATTGCTGCATTAATCAAAACCACAATAAACTCATTAAGGTTCATAGAGGATTTTAAATCTTTTAAGTTTTGTGGTAGACATCTATAAATCTTTCGGTTTTATGGGAGTTTTAAAATATGGTTTTTAAGTACTCCTTACGATCAAGCAATAAAACTAATAACTCTTAAGTAGTCTTATCCTTAATATATGTTATCATAAATACTATTTACTTTGGACGATAATTGGTAAAGGCTCCTTGAAACCTAGTAGTTTTTTGGTAGCTTTAGTAAGCTAAGTTGAAGCCTTTTGCTTTATAAAAATATTTCACAAACCCACAAACTCTTAATAGGGCATTCTATTAAAATAAACGGTTTTATTCATTTTCCAGCCATGTTTTTTTCCGTTAACTACGGCAGACATGTTTAAACAAAGTTAGGGCAACAGTGTTTGGTTAATATATTTTTATTTCTTCTAACTGTTTACATTTAGCCTGCAATTATCAAAAATATGTTAATATGTTATATAAACCCCTAAATAGCCCAAAATCAGACTGATTAAGCTAAAACTAGGGTTACAATTTTTTTTATTAATTGTAAATAATAATTAATAAGCTAACAACTGAAAGGCGCGTGATTTTTTTATATACTTTATCAATAAAGTAGCCGGGGTTGACATTTTTTTATTACTAGGTTGTTTATTAATATCAAATTATAAAATGTTAGCACATGCAGATATTTCAATCGAGGCAGACATATTTAACTATAAGTACTTGGTGACATTTTAAGTGCAACAAGTCTTTGACAAAGAATTATTAAAGACACAATAATAATGAAATTATTTATGATGGTTTCAAATCACGCATAAAATCTGATCGCAAGTACTAACGGTTTTAAGAAGGCTTTATAAAATGTTTTGTGGTAGACTTAAAAACATCTTGCAGATTTGGGTTCAAAAGTACTATTGGTTTGATTGACAGTTTTAAGGAAGTTATTTATAACCTTCACAATAGGTCCTTTTTGGTTTTCTGCCGGGTTTATTGGAGCTTTGAAGAGGTTATCTAGTATAAACAGTTTTACGATCAGTTTTATTATATAGACTTAATAACCTCTTGTAGATTGTGATAAAACTTAAAATGTTATTTGGGTACCTTTTAGGACACCCTGTATAAGGACGTTAACTTACCTGAATATACCTGGAGAGTGAACAGATGTTTTTATTCTACTTCTAGCAGTTTCAATTCGTTGTTTTCCACACCATACCTTTAGAACAAAAGTTAATTTGAAACATTTCTTGTTTGCCTGTTAAACTTGGAAGACACTCTTTATTTATTTTATTTACCTGGCCGTAATTCAAGAAAAATAACTGAGCTCCTGTCATGTTTAAACCAGGCAGAGTTTCATCTACTTCGTTATTGGCAGCAATCCATTTTTCGTAAGCCTAAAATATTGAAAAAAACAGGTAAGGCCAGTGATTAAGTATTCGTAAGGGGGTCCATCTGCGTCAATAAATAGTGCAAAAGTAGCGAAATTTATTGCACTTACTCTAAAAGCTTGTTTTAGTCCCCCATTGTCAGCTATATTTTCTCCTTGTGTTATAATGCCGTCTAAAGGAATCTTTAATCCTGGCAATACGTATTTGCCATACTGATCTAAAATGCGCGTCAAACTCTTCATAATTTATTTTATAATATTATGTGTATAGCTACCTATTATGCATTGCGATTTTTCATAAAAATGTTCAATGGCATCGTTCTTCCACCAAAGCTGTAAGTTCCCTTTATGGTCAAACAATCTGCCTTTGTCGTCGAAACCATGAGTTATTTCATGCCCTATCACTACTCCTATTCCTCCAAAATTTAGGGCTTTTGGGAAATATTTGTGATAAAACGGGGGTTGAAGTATGCCGGCTGGGAACACTAGGAAAATAGTTTTATGTTATAATGTTTTCACTAGATTTTCTACCATGACCACCTTTACTAAAGCTGTCTTCCCTTAGGGGGCCACCAAATTTCGGAGGGCGCTTTGTTATAGTGTGAATATCATTTTTATACTGTAGCATTAATAACCTTCGCATTGTACATACAAAAATACCCCTAATGCTATGTGACAATACCGACAGTTTCATTTGTATGTCTTTTTAGTTGTAGTAGTTAATTTTCCAAAAGGAGGAAGAAAGAGGGTAAAAAACTTAGATAGATAAAGATAGAGTTATACAGGGCTGCCCAGAAGTCCGGAATAAGATTAATATAGCCTTAACCTGTAACTTTTGGGGAGAATGCTCGGACACGTCAATTTAGTTTTATATATGCTCACATTTTGACGTTATTCGTTTGTTTTTTTATAGACATTTGTCCAAGATATGACGACATCGATCGTTTTTTTAAATGGAAACATACAGCTTGTGATACATCATTTGAAAGCTAATATCTCATACAGTATGCTCATAAATTTTGGCGCGATTCTGTCAAGCTATTTCAAAATGGCGACTGTTAAAAGTTTTTAAAAAGTCCCTATTTAAATAAGCGGAAATGATAAATCATTGATGTTTTTTTTATCTTTCAAGGTAAGAAATTTTCATTGTCTCACGTTCTGACATTTTGTGACGTTGTGACTTAACAATAGTTATGGTTTATTTGTTATTTATTTTGTCAAAAAAAAAATGAAAATGTAACGAAGCAAAACAAAACACAACAAAAAGGTGGTTTAACGTGGCAAATGCTGGAAATGTCTTCCACCCTCTACTTGGCATGCTCCCAGACGATGGTAAAATCCGTCGACGGAATTTCGAATGGCTTCAGCCGGTATGTTATGTGTCTCCAATCTAATTTTGTTTTTCAAATCTCCAATATTATTTGGCCTATTTTGGTAAACTTTTTCTTTTAAATATCCCCAAAGAAAATAGTCTAGAGGCGTTAAGTCTGGGGACCTCGGTTGTCATTCAATTGTACCACGTCGTCCAATCCAGCGACCTGGAAATATCTGATCTAAATATCTTCTCACATTGACATCAAAATGCGGGGGAGCACCATCTTGCCCAAACCAAATTGTTTCATTAAGTATATCTGGATCTACTTCGTTGGAAAAAATTACAGCTAGAGCAGGCCTCAACCCGAAGGTTAACAAATCCAGGTACCGTTCAGCTGTGAGGTTTCCTTCCAAAAAGAATTGCCCTAAAATTCGGTTATTAATTATACCTGCCCATACATTTACTTTCTGGGGCCGCCGGGTATGCGCTTCAAATATCCATCGTGGAGTTTCTTGACTCCAGAAACGATAATTATATCTGTTAACCACCCCGTTTAAATAGAAAGTAACATTTTATTAAATAGTATAACTGTTCGTGGCTAAATGAGTAAAACTCGAGGCCATTAAAAAAAAATAAAAAAAAAAAACCTTCATCCGAAAATAATATGTTCTGTGGAAACCTATTATTCTTGTCACACCGTCTCATCATCTCTTCGCAAAATTGCAAACGCCTATCATAGTCATCTTCTAAAAGCTCTTGGACAAGACATACTTTATAAGGGTGGTATATAATTTTCTGCTTTCAAAATTCTTCCAATAGTACCTCTAGATGTATCATGATTTTGAGCCAATGGAACTGTTGAAACATGCGGATTATCCTGCAGAGATAATGCAATATCCAATTTTTCATCGTCGCCTAAAACACGTGGCCGTCCATTCCTAGGCAAGTCCTTTACTGTGCCATGTTCATGAAATTTGTGGAATATTTTACTAACAGTCCCCTGTGAAATTTGATTTTCCGGATATTTAGCATTAAATAAAGTGCACACTTCACTTTGACTTCTTATTTTATCTCCACATCCTAACAATATCAAGACTTCGATACGCTGCCTTTCCGACAAATCCATTTTTGTGTAGAAAATTGTAAAATAATACTTCGGAAATACCTAAATTAATCTTACAAGTTCACAATGTCACAAAATGTCAGAATGTGAAACAATGAAGATTTCTTACCTTGAAAGGTAAAAGAAAACATCAATGATTTATCATTTCCGCCTATTTAAATAGGGATTTTTTTAAAACTTTTAACAGTCGCCATTTTGAAGTAGCTTGACAGAATCGCGCCAAAATTTATGAGCATACTGTACGAGATATTAGCTTTCAAATGATGTATGACAAGCTGTATGTTTCCATTTAAAAAAAAGATCGATGTCGTCATATCTTTGACAAATGTCAATAAAAAAACAAACGAATAACGTCAAAATGTGAGCATATATAAAACTAAATTGACGTGTCCGAGGATTTTCCTTAACAGTTACAGGTTAAGGCTATATTAATTTTATTCCGGACTTCTGGGCAACCCTGTAAATAACAAAATACTCTCAAAATTTACACACCTAAGATCAACAATCGTGCATAAAAAATAAAACTTACTAATTTGATTTTTGTTTCTGCTGTAATAAGCATTTACCACCGCTGGCGGTGTGTTCCACAACGACTTATTGACAAGCAGATCAACCTTTTTCTGGTCCTCTCTGCTAGAATGTCGCAAAACACTTAAGACGTTTTCGAAAAAGAAGTTCTCCTCAACTTTTACATCACTATACTTCATATTCAGCAATGTCTCGTTTAATAAAAAATTCGGAAATCCAATTTTTAAGTCCATATGTCTAATTTTGATTTTCGCAAAATTTTTTGTTTGGTGGTCAAGCCATTTTTTTTCGTGTAACATATCTAGGAAGGCTTGCATAAGCCCTTCTGTTATTTTGATTGTCTGAAATTAACAATTATTGGTAATTTTACTTTTAAACTCTCCTTCCCACATAACAAAAAAATAATCTTCACAGCTTGAGAATATCCTATGGACATTCCTAAAATCATATTCGTTTAGGTATAATATTCTTAGCATATCCATGTGATATTTAGAAATTAATATAAAAACCAAACGCGTTAAATAATTCAAAATATTTACAAAAAATACAGCAGCGGGAATGTTCTACTTGTGGATGACCATACGCATGTGCTGTATACAGGGTGACCTCCGAGGTATGTGAGATATACTTCGTATATGAATAATTCTGAGCAAAAATGATTTTATTCACTTTTGAAATATCGGACTTTGAAGTTTCCAGGTTTAGTTCAAGAACCGTTAGGAATCCGGGCAAACTGAATGGAATCCTAGAATTTATATTCGAAGTATCTCGCATACCTCGGCAGCCACCCTGTATATCTTCAGCCTATACTTTTGTATATGGGTTTACTAGGTCTTACATCAGTTTTGCTGCTTTTGTCAAAATAATGTTTGATAAATAACGATCCAAGGGCCATCCCCATGTTGGTGTTTGTTTGAGTTACACAAAATTGCCATCTAGATGCTTGCTTCTCCCTCCCAAACAGAGTATGATAAAACCTATAAATCTTCGGTTTAATTTTATTTAAAAAAATATATTTTTAAAAAAGATTACTTTTGTTCGCTTTCCAGGAATCTATAGTCCAAGTTATTTGAGCGATGCCGAATGAAACGCCACAAAAGGTAGTTTTGAATAACCCTAAAATATAGTAAATGTTTGCACTATGCACACTACTTAGAGTATCATTTTGTATACAGGGTGTTTCTTAATTAATCTAAACAATTTTAGAATGTGATTCCACAGGTCTGTTGACAGCAGAAAAGTCATATCTATCATATCTGGTTTTCTGTGAAATCGTTTAAATTATTTAGGAAATACCCTGTACTCGTACAATTGACTTTTCTTGGCCCAGAGTAATTTATTTAATATTGTACGTAATTATAACAGACATTATTATCGAAACAGTATTTTAAAAATATTTACGAAACAAAATTACCTTGGATTAGTTTTATTTAAAAGATTTAAAAGTTGATGTATGTATCTTGCACAATAGCATGCAACTGGTGATTTCAAATCAATTTCTTTACCTAAAACGATGCTAAAATATGTTTTCCATGCGAAATTTGGAAAACGTTCTAATAATGTTTCTACTGTGACTCTCTGGTATATTTCTGTAATGTTTCGTCGTTCTTCCATGGGCGATGTTATCTTAAAAATGGTAATTTTCTGTTAAATTTAATCACATGAATTAAGGGCAATCTCATAGTATCAGTTTTATAAAATACTAGCTCGCATACGGCGGCTGAAATGTTTTTAGGATTAATCTGTAACTTACTGCAGCCAGTTTTGTTTCAAAGTCAACAATATCATCAACTTCTTTTAGAGCTGTACTGGTTTGAGCGCCCAGCAAGTTAGCCACTGATAAAATAAAAGATTTGTACGCTTTGATGTATCTGGAATTATGTGGATCTATAAAATAGTCTCTGCTTGGAAGGCCTAGTGTTGTTTGATCAATCTAAAATCAGTAAAAATTATATCAATACACCCCGATTGATGTAAAGCAGTGTTCTCAATCTCAATCCAAGAATCTTACATGTATAATATACTTATGGGAATTTTTTATATCCGGGCCAATCCACTGAGCTATTAAAATATCGTTGTTAAGGAGTCGCAATCTGGATAGGACCCACATGAGGTCAAAATCCGATTTTTTCCAGTTGGGAGTTATCACCGGCCAACCACCAAGTTCTTCTAGAAGTTTTTGTAAAGGTTTTTCTGCTCGTTTACTGATGATTTCTGAAACAGAAAATTTATAAAAAAGTATGCCTCTAATAAATAATAAAATCAATTTTTTAACAGTTGGTTCAGATGCCACAAACACGAGTTTTGAAATAATTCACGTTTAAACAAAGCTCTAAAATTTGATTGATTTATAATTACAGGCAAAGAAACAGACCGGGAGACTAGGCTGTTGAAAATTGAAATTTCGAGTTTGGTTGGCCACTACGTTTGTCAGATTTAACCACTACAGATTTTTCCATGAAGAAATCGGGAATCTCATACGGAATGAGCCTTATGTATATGGTAAAAAATTAATTTAAGGGTTGATTAGTTTTTCAAGTTACTTTTGCCCCTTTCTATAAAACTTTACCTTCATTCATGCACGATCTATAAAACATTTTGGCCTTTATTGTTGCATCGCTAAGGTCATAAATAACGTAATTTTCATCTACAAAGTCCTTGGGATCGTGATAACTTGTTTTCTCGACATCCAGTTGCTGAAACAATATATAATTCAAAGTATTCTTGAAACCTTTAATCAACCATTTGGAAGTATATCAACTTATACCAAAGAAAAGCTACGCAGAAGACAATAATTGATCTAATGGGAACTAATTTAAAAGTTCTGATGGATGCCAACTTTCTTACTAAATGGTAAGTTATGCCACACTGTCATTGTCAATGTCATTTACTTATAATTAGTTATTCTAAAACCAATTTTAAGTCGAAAAGTTCAAAAAAATATAGGTCCTAAAATGTTTGGTATTCGATATACAAGGTGTTGAAGTTTTTATTATGACTTTCAAATCCCTACATTTTATTTTAATTATTTCCCATTAATATTTTAATTGTTTTTTTTTTCGAAATGTTAAAACTTACGACAAAAATCAAAAATACGTTTTTTGTTTAGAATTAAATGATAATTAATAGTAAAATAATTGCTTTGGAAAAATTAGGGGCGTAACAATTTTTCGGTTAAAATTTGATTGGGAGGTTGTCCTAAAAAGTACTAGTTGGTTTAAGAATTATTTTTTGACGTATGTATTTACGTCCTAAATACACGATTTTGATGTATTTTTAGGTAAAAAAAAATGTTTTTACATTTTTTATAAACATTGGTGCCATTTTAAAATAGAAACCGTGACATTTTCAGGTTCGAAATATGACATTCAATTATGTCAACAATATAATATTTGATTTAAAAATTTATTTCAAGAATATGCTTATTTATATCACAGTTTTAGAGGAGGTTCACTAAGAATGTGCTTTCCGTGCAAAACAATCAATTTTTATTCAAAACAAAAGAAAATTATGGGTTAATAGCACAGTTGACACCCATCATGGGCTTGAATATAATTTTCTTTCCTTGACTTACTTTCTGATTATCACTTTCCAATAAGTCTTTTAACACTAGATATAAATTTTCTCTAACAATTTCAAATGTATCATAAACGGCTTTGTCTGGAGGTACATCATAATATTTGTTCCAGTTTCCACAAGCATATTCATAGAAATTGTCACAAGGATCCACATCTGGATTCATGTATTTCTGCATAAGCTTACCTAAAAATATTTGCTGAATAACAAAAAATTTGCCCTAATTATGTTTAATGTAAAAGAAAAATTTGACCGTTTCCATATACTTTTATTTTTTCATTATAATTTTAACTTACTTTGTTGTTCTCTTACTTCATCTGGGGTATTTTGAATAGTCCAAAAATTCCTCACTTCATTTTTAAAGTCCACACTTTGTTGGTTTGCATTTGTTTTGGCCTGTTTCGTGGTATTTCTTTTATATCTCTTTCTGTATTTTTTTTCTTTGGGGATATCAACGGTATCCCCAGTTGCCTGAAACTTTTCCAGACACTTTTTCAATGTTCTATGTTTTCCACGATTTCTGCCGGGAAAGACTTGAAAGTTACGTCCAAAATACGTTGGATACTTATTGATGTAATCGAGTTTAAACTCTCTGTTGTTCTCAGTTTCTAAAAATGATTCCTTATCTGGATGGAGTTGTAGGCAAAGTTTATAACAGCGTTTAAAAAGGTAGGAAAATCTTTCCTCCCGGAGCGTCTGCCTTTTTTGCCTTATTTCAGTTTGTCGAGTAAAAGACATATTATTATTGTCAAGAGGTTTTTGTAAATCGAATCCAGTATCTAAAAATAAAATACTTACATTTTTGATCAGTAATTTTAATGTGACAATGTCAACCAGGCTTTGACACATTACAAACTCTGATTATTTTAATCGGTCATTAAGAGGTCCCCAATAAATCGTTAGCGTAGGAAAAAATATGCCGCCGCTCAAATTCAACAGCTCAGTTAATACTCCAAAGAGAACAATTTAGTAAAAAGACTTGAAAATTTAAATTATTGCTTAACCAATCTCTAGTTTTAGTTTTTAACATTTCCGTACGTTAATACATTTACTAAAAAAAATAACTAAAACTAAAAAGGTTAAGTACTTAATCATTTTAGTGTTCAAATCTTTTTACAAAATGGTTCAATTTGAAATGTTAACTGATGGGTTTATATTAACCAAAGCACTTTTACTATAGTAACGGTTTACTGGGGACTCAAGGTACCGATCCTAAAAGCCTGCTTACATTAGGAAATTGCACGTGCAATGCAAGAAATCTATGCGACTTACTTTCCTTGGATCCAATATTGTATTTTGTTACCAAAATAATCACAATAACAACTGGCAACAGGATAATTGGAATAAATGTCAACCTTTTCAGCCACGATTGCCATTTCTTTTCCTGTCCAACACACCATCTAATAATAATATAAACATTAAAGTTTTTGTCCAACTATTCATTATGGATGCTTTTCCTTAAGAATACTGAATATCTATTATTCACTGATAGATGTGTCTTCAATGTCAAGCCTAATATATTTCTGGATAATGATTAAAGGCCCTGTTTTGCACGAGATCGTTTTTTCTTGGGAATAATAGCCACCAGCTCATTAAAAATGAAACTATTGTTTTATTGATTAAATGTTAGTCAAACTACCCCCTAGATTTAAACTAATATAATTGTGCTTAAATATCCAAAGCTGTAAAAGGTAATGTGTTATGATGGATAATATTTATATTGCTGTCCAGGGTTGGCCTTATTTACATTATTAAATTTCCCCTTCTTTCCCAGTTTAAATAAAGTAGATATTAAAAGCATGCGTAGCAATGTTTTTAAAATAATGTGCTCTCTCTTACATACCGTACACGTCCGCTGTCTTGATGGACAATTAATCTGCAAGAAACGACCTTTTTTCTGGATTTGTTCTCCATTAGAAGCAAATAAGTTGTCTTCACTAAACAAAATCCACCGAAATAAATTAAAACGACCTTTCGACAATTTGATATAATTGGGTCATTTTGATTTAACTAAGGCGGATTTTTTAACGTGTGTCTGATGCCCACTGCCACCTATTATTTAATTTATTAAGGATTTTATTTTGTTTGTTTTTTCTTCTTATCGCGTCAGGTACGTTATTTAATGTCTTCGTCAGTTGATGGTAACTTTTTTTCTTTCGAGCAATACTTTTGAGTAATGGAACATTATTATTATTGGCGTATTGAATCCGTTTTGCCATTACTCACATTGTATAGTATTTGTAGAATTATATCGTTGATCTTTAGACTGCAATAAAACCCTCATTATCCCTTTGATCAAAAAATAAATAAGGAAATCCCAAATTTTAAAACCTTTTCGAGTAGAGCCGGACCAGGTACAAATTCAATTTTTATGCCTATGCCTGATGCATATACAGGGTGACGCGGATCTAAATGAACATACTTCAACACAAGACAAAGAATACCTTGGGGGTTCTTAATCACCCATCTTTGATAGTTCAATTGTCGATAGTTAATAAGATACAGGGTCTTTTATGAACTTCAGCAATTTTTTGTTCTTGTCATATTTTTTAATGCACTCCGTATAAAATTTTCATATTGGGTCAACATCTGTAACCTATCTGTCGCTTAAAATTGCAGTATCAGAAAAATTTAAATTCCAGGCCCGTATTAAAAAAAGTTGACATTTTCAATTTTTACATTTTTAACACCCTGTAGATCAATTTTTTCAAAATATTATTGGAAAGAGCATAAAGAATTGACCCTAACGGCATAATTTTCAAAGTTCCCGCACCGCTCACTTGATTAGAATAAATGGTTGTTTTGTAAAAAATTTCAAAATGGTGCATATTTGGAAATTAGAAATTAAGAAAATAACAATAAAAAAGCAAAAACTGCTTCCGAAGTAAAAAAATAAATGTACTAAACGTTTAATAGTTTTAACGAGACTAAATTTTAGGGAACAACACAACAACAAATAACAAAGTAATAATAATATTAACAAGACTGCAAGTTAAAATCGACTGCTTAAAATCTAATACATAGAAAAAGTTTTAGCAAGAATTAATTTTAAGAGCACTTTAGCAGAACACTGTTATTTAAGAAGCTGTTCAAAATGCCCTCCATTGGCTTGTTCACATCTTCGTCTTCTGATGTTTAAATTTGACACTGCTTTTCTAATTGCGTCTGGGTTATTTTTTATTTCCTGAAAAGCATTAATAATTCGTTGCAAAAGCTGCTCCCGCGTGTTGAT
The DNA here is from genome assembly GCA_963920685.1 of Polydrusus tereticollis. Classification (NCBI taxonomy): domain Eukaryota; kingdom Metazoa; phylum Arthropoda; class Insecta; order Coleoptera; family Curculionidae; genus Polydrusus; species Polydrusus tereticollis. The sequence goes on from OY987335.1 coordinate 1,701,368, forward strand.
TTCTTCTGAATAAACCAAATTTTTCATATTCCCCCAGAAAAAAAATCCAAAGGATTAAAGTCCGGCGACCTGGCTGGCCATAAATGAGGCCCTCCACGGCCTATCCATCTGTTAGGAAACGTAATATTTAAAAATTCAGATACAACCCTTGCAAAATGTGGTGGGGCCCCATCATGTTGAAAAAAGAGCCCTCTCACGTTAGCATTTTCATTCTGCATAAGTCCTGGCAAAATGTTTTGTAAAAAATTTAAATATTGATTTCCATCTAATCTTTCAGCAAAAAAGTGCGGCCCAATTAATTTATTATTTATTATACCTGCCCAAACGTTTATGGAAAATTTGTGCTGCGAATGCGATTGTCTGATGGCATGTGGATTTTCTAACGACCATACATGGGAATTCCTTGAATTATTTACACCATCTCTGGTAAATTGTGCTTCATCGGTCCAAAGGATTCGATAAAGACTCCTTTGGTGTCTACTGAGCCACTGGCAAAAGAGTAACCGGTTTGCATAATCGCCAGGTTCCAATCTTTGAACTTCTTGAACATGAAACGGATGCAAGCCTTCCTTTTGCAGTGTTACATTAACTCTTTTTTGCGGGATTCCTAGACGTGTCGCAATTTTTCGAGTAGATGTTTTGGGATTATCTTCAACAAGATTTAAGATATCTTCTTCCTCCTGAACTGGATGTCGTATTGGTTGATCAATATTATTGTCGGTGGGAAAATGTCCATGTTCTCCAGCAAATAAAAATACATTTGCAAATGTTTTGTGATATGGACATCTTCTACCCGGAAATCGCCTACGATATTCCCGAACAGCAGCTCTTCCATTACCGTTACGAAAACCGTATACAAAAATAATGTCGGCATATTCGGCATTTGAAAATTGGTAAGGCATCTTCAACAGAAAATTGCAATAATTGTTAACCGAATACTAACAAAGGTCAGACAACTGTCACATATCTGATAGTGACTTGAATTGTTGCTATGGAACAGTAACTCGATAGTCTTTGGTTTGTTTTTAAATGAGGCAAAGCCTACTTTACAAAGTTTGAAATTTCTGACTGTAATTTACGATTTTTTGTCGATGTCTAAAAAGCAATCATTATCTTGCAGTTTTGTTATTATTATTATTACTTTGTTATTTGTTGTTGTGTTGTTCCCTAAAATTTAGTCTCGTTAAAACTATTAAACGTTTAGTACATTTATTTTTTTACTTCGGAAGCAGTTTTTGCTTTTTTATTGTTATTTTCTTAATTTCTAATTTCCAAATATGCACCATTTTGAAATTTTTTACAAAACAACCATTTATTCTAATCAAGTGATGGGTGCGGGAACTTTGAAAATTATGCCGTTAGGGTCAATTCTTTATGCTCTTTCCAATAAAAAAATAATATTTTGAAAAAATTGATCTACAGGGTGTTAAAAATGTAAAAATTGAAAATGTCAACTTTTTTTAATACGGGCCTGGAATTTAAAATTTTCTGATACTGCAATTTTAAGCGACAGATAGGTTACAGATGTTGACCCAATATGAAAATTTTATACGGAGTGCATTAAAAAATATGACAAGAACAAAAAATTGCTGAAGTTCATAAAAGACCCTGTATCTTATTAACTATCGACAATTGAACTATCAAAGATGGGTGATTAAGAACCCCCAAGGTATTCTTTGTCTTGTGTTGAAGTATGTTCATTTAGATCCGCGTCACCCTGTATAAAAACAAACTGATTTTTAATAATTTTAGTCTTTAGTGGTTTTCCGGCGAGTAATTTTTATTTGGGCTTATTAGTGGTAGAATGTGGCGTCCTTGGAATTGTGCTGATAGGGGGGCATCTTCAAGTGTCATTTTTAAAAGAAAGCATTTATCTACCGATGCCAAACTAATAATTAAAAATGTGTATCAATCTTTGTTGAGTAGAAATTTTAATTTGATGGATGCTTTAGCAGAGACGTCTACTTTGACAAAAACTCCTTTATCTTCGGTAAGAGACATAGTACTTAAACCTGTTAATCCTAGAAAAAATCGGAGTGATTTTGGCACATTTAGAAGCATTGACGAAAATGACATGGATTTATTAAGAAGAAAGATTTACCAAATGTATGAGGCACCAACTGTACCCACTTTGATTTCCCTCAAAGAGCGGCTGATTAAAGACGAAACAAATATCTCTTGTAGCCTTTCAAGTCTTAGGAAAATATTGCATAAAATGGCTTTTAAATACCAAAGCATTAATAAAAGACAAACATTAATGGAATCTCAACGTTTACGGGAATGGATACTTAAATATTTAACAGCTGTTAAACAATTTAGAGAAAAAAAATCGTCCAATTATTTACCTTGACGAAACATGGTTCGATACCCATGACACTCCAAGAAAAGGTTGGGATGATTCTTCCAAAAATTGTCAAACCAAGGCACCATCAAATAAAGGCAAAAGAATCACAATATTACATGCTGATTCAGAGAACGGGTTTGTTCCAAATTGTCTGTTGCTTTCAGCTAAAAACATAGCAGATTCTTCTTTAGATTACCATCAAGTTACCGACGCACAACTTTTTGAAGATTGGTTTAAACATAAACTCCTTAAAAATATACCTGAAAATAGCGTCATTGTAATGGACAATGCTAGTTATCATAGTCGGCAAGCAAAAATCATTCCCAATTCTAAGAATACAAAAGCAGAAATTCAAAATTTTTTGATTGAAAATGATTTATATTTTGAAGAAATTTACAAAAAACGAGAACTGCTAGAAGTATTAAAAGCTTTTAAAATAAATAAGGAATACGAGTATGACAAACTTGCAGCAGAAAATGGACATACAGTGTTGCGTCTTCCTCCATACTATTGTATATTCAATCCTATTGAGCTAATATGGCACCAATTAAAATCCAATATTAGGAGAAATAATATTTCTCCTACATTAAATGCATCTGTAGTAGAATTAATTAAAAACGAAGTAAGAAAAATTTCTGCAGACAGCTGGAAAAACTGTGTACAGCATGTACTTAAGGTGGAAAATTCTTACAATTGTATGATTACAAATGTTCAACCCTTAATTATAAGTTTAGACTTAGATGAAGATAGTGATAGTGATACAGAGTTAAATTTTGAATAAATTGTCAATAGTTTTTAAGAATTTAATTAATTGTACTTGTTATCCTAATAGTTATACTTTGAAATTAGATTATTTTCAATTATCATTAATTAATTGTTATCATTATTTTACATTTATTATAGGTACCTAAAACTAAAAATACCTGTCTATTTATTTTAAATTATAAAAATAAATCATGAGGTGTAGGTACATTTTCAAGCCGACCCTGATCCCATTTATTCAGCTTTGAAGAGGTTGAGGCGTATACAATAGGATTTAATCAGGTAGATTATTTATGGCAGTAAGAGTCAACGGTATAATTCTGCAAATATTATACAGGTTTATAAATAATGACTAAGGCTGGCTATTTGAGCAAGCATCCAGAGGCGTCCCATGGCATCTATTAATGGGTTTTAAATTTCTTACTATTAGCTTTCAATTGCGTAACTATTATTTGTTTGCTGGCTAGTTTAGGTTAGCTGACAATGAATAGTTAAAATTTTATTGACTAGTTGATTAGCAATTAATTGTTACAGAAAATGTGCTAAAGTATGTAAGTTTTTAACTAAATTACAAAAGAAAAACATGATATTTTAAAAATACATATTTACATGTAAGAGGAAAGAAAGTCAAAAAGTCTTTCTCCACTGATTTAATAAGGAGCAATCAAAGGCTCAATTTTATAATAAAATATATAAATGGAATTGTGGAACATTTATATATCCTTTCTTGAAACTTTCATGGAAAGAACATCATCTTTCTTTAAAACTTACTAAATTTGACAAACATTTCAGTAAGCTGATTACATTCACTGCTTAATACATTTTCAAATTTAAAATCTTAAAGCTCCATCAACGTCACCTTCCACCAATAATTGTCTCTTTTTTGCTAATACCAACAGCGACACTAATTTTGTCTCCTGAAGATGAAGGTCACTACCTTCGAAACATGTAGACGATTTTTTATTATAAAATTGAGCCTTTAATTGCTCCTTATTAAATCAGTGGAGAAAGACTTTTTGACTTTCTTTCCTCTCCCTATATTTTAACTTCACTTTGAGAATGGACTATTTCTTAAAGTTAATTTAGCATGTGACTCCAAAATATGACACCAAACCTTGTATTGTTGTATTGTTTTGCCGCCTATAGCAACGAAATGTTTGATTAAGAAGCTTACTATGCCAATCAAAAAATCACAATAAATATCTGCAAATAAATTGAGGCAACCTGCAGAGAAATGTTCGCTGGTTCGCGGAAAAATAGTCGCTGACATTTTGACTATTTTCCTCCACTATGGAAGGGAATTAGCATAAAATGATAAAAAATAAGTTACATAATTATGGCTTACTATCTTTTTTTTACCACATAGGTTGTTTCTACGATTTTGCTAAGATTCTTAATGCATTTTCCGAACACCCTGTGTTGTATATCTATATTCTATATAACATGGAATTTTGCAGACATCTTCTTGTTGTGTGTTCTTATATAGGAAGTGGGCAGTAACACATCGATTCTTAGGACCCCTCTTAATTAATAACATACTATAAGTTTGTATTTTTAAAACAAATAAAATAATATACGTTTTTTTTTTGGTTGGGCAACAAACGAAAAACCATCTACACATGGTTTGGAAAAATAAACATCTTTGTCACGTAGGAATCCGAGTATAGTATAACAAAAGACATGTATTTATTTGCATATACACGGACACAACACCAAAGGTGTTCAAAAACAACACAACGGAGGCAGTGTCAATATTGGCTAAAACATCTTAGCTCGGGGAGTGTCAATCGTTTTCGAGATTTTGAGAGGTTCCTATCTGGGAGGTCACTTACAACAAACACTCTAAAAGCATTGCTACCAGCAATTGCCCAACGCAACTTCTTCGGTTACTGTTGTTTGTCTTGTATCAATGTACACACTGAAAAAACTTATAGATCTTAGACCTATACATATACAGAGTGTTTTTCATAATATGCAATTTATAATAAAGAAAATATAGTTGGAGGCTCATTCGTATTTACCTACAAAGCACTCGGAGTTTTTTGCAATGCCAAATTTTTGAGACGTAATACAAGAAAGTATGGCAATGTCTATTTATCATAAAGTTTTTCTTATGCATTTTCCAGAAATGTGTATTTCCCCACATCTCAGTCAGTTTTGTATTCAAGCAACGAAATTCATACATAACATGTGTCCTGAATTTCTAGATGGTAAATAAAATAAGATCAAAACATTTTTATCGGGTAAGATGCCAGTTGACGACATAACATGTCTTCAAAAAATGCTTTAAACTTTTTTGTTTCAGCATTTTGAATATATATACATTAGCTGTCTTAACAAATGGAAAACTTTTTATTTAACTGAACGAACAAAAGTCATTATTCATGAAAAGTTATGCTTGTAAAATTATACTGAAAGCAAAAATTTTGACCCAGCTTATATGAGGCATCAAAAAAAGTAAAAATGGTAAATATCGTTGAATTTAATTTTAATTGCGGAGTAAAATAACCTAAGTAAATCGTATTTTTTTAAAACATAAATTTCGATTAATTGAAATATTCTAACCGAAATTTATCATTACACTGTGTGATATTCCTCTGGTTCACCTTAACTAGAAAGGTACAAAGTAAGTTAGTTAGCAATTAGCGTCAATGGCACCAACATAACTAATTGTTTTATTAAAAGCACTATATACCTCTCAATTAAAAATGGTACTTAAATTTACCAAGGAGGAAAAACTGAAATAGTAGTGTCAAAGTAAAGATACACTACGTGAACAACACAAAGTAATTAAGATTCCACCCAAACAGGCTTGCCAGTAAACTTTCCCAGTTTGTACTGAAAGAATAGTTTTATAAGATAATTAGAAATTAATTATTATTTATTAATTAAAATAAACTTATTTTATCTTATCATTTTTTATTTTTTTTACACCGGGTATATATTGGGCCAAAAATTTTGCTTTGAGTATTATTTTTTACCAACAAGAGTAGGTACTGTCTTTTGTTCGTAAAGTAAAAACTAGAAAAGTTTCCCATTTTTTAAGATGATTTTTGGGCAGGCTGTATATTCAACTTATTTTATGCTAAAAGATACCTTCCAGGAAACTGTAGACATTTGATGTATGAATCTCACAAATATCTCCAAAATGTTATTTATACAAACAAAAATTTCACAACACAATGGGTTACGATGGTTTGAGTGCGAAATGTATATTTTTCGTAGGGGTTTTAAAAACACTCTTTTTCTCTACCTAAACCCACCTGCCTTTGTATATGGCCAATAATGACATCATGACAAATAATTTTTGGGCAACATTTGGCAAGTATAAAGATTTAACTGATAAAATTTTATATTTCCTTCTTTATAAAAATTTGATTGTGTGAAGTTGACAGCAATGCATGTATGATATCTGCTTTCATATTAACACAGATTTTGAAAATAAATATTCTTTACCATTAAAATATTTGTAATTTTGAAAAATAAAAGCATCCTAATTAAATTAGAAAGTATAAAATGCCAAATTGGTAATTAAATTTGCATGTTCATTGTGTTTGAACAAAATGTTCCATGAAAGTAAAACAAACGACCGAGTAAACGAAATTATCTCTGAAACATAAAATGACAACAGAATTGAAATGAATAATTTACAAAAATATTATTTACACCTTTTAACTTTTCATGGAAAGAACAGTGGCGTCACATCTTTATTTTAACAAAAATTACTTATAAAGTATGTTTCAGCCATATAGAATTTTAAGAAAGTCCATGCTTGCAGCCAAGTTTTTATTGAAGTTTACTTTTGGTTTAACAACATTCACAGATGGAATATTTTAATTTTTTGGTTAAAAAGTTTTTTTTTATGGTGAAGCACACGCCCAGTTTTTCGTGTACACTTTTCAGTTAACATAAAAGAATCGACCCTGTACAAAATTTTAAATTTTCATTTCAGCAAAACAATAATATAGTAAAAGAACTACATTTTGAGAGACAAATATTGAGTAATTGATGATAAAATTCATCAAGGCTCCGTTTTAAACCAATAAAATATACACGTATTTTTTGTTTTTATAAGCGGATTCTTTAAACAAGTCGAAATATATTCCACCAGCACTGGGGGAGGTTTTTAAAAAGTCTGTATTTCAAAAAATTTAAATTCAGCTTAGGCGAAACGCGTCTTTTTGATGTTAGTGCTGCCTATTTAGGATGTTATTGAATTATTCAGATCTGTACGGTGGTGTGAAACAGCGAATAAACGCTTAATAATGTAAACCTCACCCCTAAAACTTTTTTGCGTCGGTCAGAATGCATGGAAGACCAAATTATTTTGAAACTAACCAGAAAAATATCTTTAATAATAGGAAAGAAATAAGTGATTGCGTTGTCGTGCGGTACATTTTGATATGGCATAGGGTTTCTTACCTCTGGGTAAAATTCAATTGTCAGTTTAAATTTTTTTTTCTTTATTTTTGACATAAATTGCGATTATTTCTGAACTTATCAAATAAATATTTTCTATCATTTTGTTACAAAAAGTTTGCTCTATTGTGACACCAGAGGGCACTTAACCTGAGACCCATATTTTTTTTCTTACATATATATTTTTTGTTCCAATATTGTTAAATTGAACATAAATAATTAGCAAAAAAAGCTACTCTTTATCCCAGGCGATAAACCCCGTCGTTATGCCTCAAATTAGATTTTATAATCATTAAGTCTATTTTCCAAACGAAAGTAGCAGCATGTTTCAAATTTAGTTTAAGTCAGTTCTAAGTTGTGTGCTCCTTTGCCAAATATTTATTTGATTAATTAGGAAATAATCGAAATTTTATGCCAATAATAAGGGGGAAATTTATATTCTGACAGGCTGTTACTCAGAAAATATTGAGATTTTGATTTTTGGTATATTGAGCCCCATGATCTAACACACAAGTTTACTCTAGACGCTAACTTCAAAATTACCTGTTTTTCAACGACAGTGAAAAATTAACAAGTAGGCTTTATTCGGTTGTTGTCATGGAAACGGTACGTTAAAAGTTAACTTGTGTGTTTGATCATAGAGCTGAATATGGTTTACCACCTTTATTATACTGTGTAGAATCTTAGCTTCAAGGTTCGAAACACATTTATAAACATCTTGTATAATTGAATGAATCTTCTATGTAAGGAAAATAGGATGCTCATAATATGTGGCACCCACATCTTGAGAATTTATTTTCCAATCTGTTTTTATCTACTGAAGATCCAGACACATGATACAAAATGTTAGGACCTAACTGTACTCACCGAGAATAATTCTCTTGTCGTATATTAATATAAAGATCTTGAAAAAGTAAATTTAATCCCAATTTAGACTCATTTGGGATAGTTTTTAGTGTGTTTATGTAGTTCCTGCTGTTCATAATTTATTTTAATTGGTCTTTACCCTTGTCAAGCCAACCTGAGATGATATAGTGGTGCAGTTTGTTTTGGCCTCAAGGCGAATGCCAAGCGAACAGTTATTTTGTTTCCCTTTTCTTTGTCGTGTTGTGCCACGTCGCACTGTTAGTTTTCGTGCTTCCAGAAACAATTTTTCTTTTGATTTTGTTTCTCCTGCAAATATATCCCAATATTTGATGCAATTTGTTAAAAAAAAAACATTCTGTTTTAAAAGAGCCCATATAAAAATATACACTCTTATTGTAGATCTTGTTTATACTTGGTCAGATCCAGTATATTTTTATCTCCTTACCACGAGGTTATCAAAAAATTGACAATCCCAATCCTAGAGTAACTTTTGAACGGGTTAATATTTTTATTCGATGTATAACCCGATCTTTGATTCGCATTTGCAGTAGATAAGTAGTGTTAAAATTAAGTGAAGTTGACAACAATATTATACAAATTACATATCTACTTATATACCATAACTAGATAAAAACGACCTTTTATGACGCTCTGCAAGCTTTGCGTGTTCAAAGGAAACGGTTCATGTTGGTCTTGCAACTTTCAAGATTATACGACTTGAGGAATTCGGCCTCATAAGGTCGTTTCAGTGTAATGACATTTTCCAGATGAAGGAATTTCAGTATCGTTCTAGAAATACTATCCTGAACCAAATATACGGGTACATATGGTTCCGCTCTTATTTTGACCATTTGTAAGCTTCAAGTCAGACCAAGGTCGCCAATCATGGTCCTTCTTTCTCTATCTCAGAGTGTGTTAGAGTGCATAGCTTTAAATGTGCGAGCAGCGCCTAGTCCTGCGATGAGACTCAAAAGAGCATCAAAAATTGTTGAGGTGCTCTTGACTTTATCTGGTTTTTTAACCTAAACTTTTTTAGCATTAGATTCTAATTGATTGCTGTCACCGCAAGAGGTTTTTGCTAAGATGTGAGACTTCTTGCTGCGCTCTCAGAAACTAAAAAATATTAGTTGGAGGAGGTGTATGCTACCAAAGCGACAGCGAAGAAAAAAAGAGTTTTCAAGGAAATTACAGATTTCAACAAACTAACAATAACCACCCTGTATGTGTGAAGTAAGAGTTTTAATTCAAACTTCCCTCGCGCTGGACTGGCTGAGCAATTATTCAAAATGGCTTTGATATAAAAGTAACAAATACAAAAAAGCCTTTTGAACAAAGGACCATAGGTGTTGATTCGGACTTGTTTTGTGATAGGGGGAGCCAAATAAACTGAATAAATTGAAAATCGGCCACGAAAGTGTAACTAACGCCCAGTTGGTGTTCTGCACGTCAACAATCATCTGACACTGCATTGAAGCAGCGCGAAGCCTGTATTTAGGAGTACAATTATTTACTAATTTCCACACAGTTCGATAAATACAATTACAAATGCCATTGGTACCCGGCGAGGCGGAAAACATCACATTACGATTACAATAGATTATTCAACTAGTCCAAGATTTTATTTTATAACTTCAGGCTGGATTTTAATGATTTCTTTTTATTTCGCTACGGTTGTGTTTTTCTTAACGACAAAAACTACTTCACCTAATGTGCGCTCATAAGATGTTTCCACATAAACACCACCAAGAGTTCTTGACTTAAATGCCCTTTCTATTTTGGCTCCCCATAGGGTTATAAAGAAGGGTTATAAAATAGGATATTTATATATTGTTCTTATGCTAGCCTGAACCAAAATTTCGCTGAAGTTCGTAAAATATTTTTTTTGACTATGCAAATAATTTATCATGTATCAGCGATGTACCTTTTTGACTCTAACTTTTAAACCGACTTGTATAATTTAACGAAATTTTAATATTTTATAGAGGTCATAACGAGTCATTAAACTATATTACAATAGAGGTTTTACATCGTCAGGAAAGTCAGGATAGGACTTGCCACCATAATCGTTGGTCCAAAATATTGACCGGTGTCATTTGACAAAGCTGAAATCTGATTTTTTAAATACTTTGGTCGTTCCTCTCCAAGAAAGGTAAAGTACTTCCCAACATGTTTCGTTTGGCTTAATGACTGCAATAAAACCCCTCATAAACTCGGATTTCGCTTTCACAGAGACGTATTAACCCACATTTATTTTTAATGCTAGTTTATAATAACAATAGATGTGTACATTACTTGATTTGTTATCGAAATCAATAAACTGTCTAATTAAGGTTTTCTAGAAACAACTTAATTATTAGAATGTTTCTCAAAACTTTTAGTTACAGGTACCTGTTTATATAAATAGTAACCATAATATTCAAAATTGATTAGTACCTATCTATTTTACTTTGAAACAGTGTGCAACAAGTTAATATGAAAAGTATGTGGACACCTTGAGAATCTTTAGCTAATGCGATATCTAGCTACCCTAAACATTCCAGGTCCAGGAAGCATTTATGTTCTGACGCCAAAGTGATCGTGAAAAATGTATGTGAATCGCTATTAAAGAGCGGCCACCCTAAAGTAATTGCCGTTAAAAATACCAGCGAAATGACGAAAGTTCCATTATCGACGGTACAAGATATTATGCTAAAAGGACATTTTAAAAGAAAAGTTCGCAAAGATACCGGAAAAATGAAGTGCGTAGATGATTGTGACAAAGATGTTATTCATTTACCTATAAAATCCGTTCCTGTGCAAAGCAGTACCACTTATTTCATTTAGTGATGCTAGCTGGGGCCAGGTAGATTTCGCTGGTTGGCACGCTCATCGACAGTTTTATATGACTAATTTTACCAAGAAATTCTTTAAAAACGTAGGTTTGGCAATTGAACAGGTAACGGGGTTTCTTTGGATGTTTACAATATAATAAAACTATTATTGCAGTTATTAGGTCAAACGAAATATGTTCGGATGGACGTTACTCTTAATTTATTTCGATAAAACTGGCGGTTTAGTACTGCCTAAGAATATTCTTCCATTTTTTAAAATTACTTTTACTTGAAGACGGTTTTGACAAGTTCCGTCAATAGTAATTTATAATAACAACCTGATTTTTACCTGTTTGTGTTTAGCAGTAGGTAGTAAAGTCCGTTCACAGACTTAAGAGAATGAATTACCGACTCGCGTTGACGCCTGTTTAAAACCAGACTGGGGTCTACACAGGTCCGCACTGAATTGTATCTCAAGCATGGATGATTTGACACAAGTAATAAACAATTTTAGATAGAATATATTATAATTGTATATTATAATTAATTAATGCAACTACAGTTTACTCATTTAATTCATTTTTACTGTCACTATCAACGCCTATGTTAATAATACATCTTACTGTAATATTCCCAATTTGAATGTATGAACTTTCAACAGTTTTAATATGCGAAACACAATTTTTCCAGTTCCTCACAGGCACTTTGTCCACTTCAGTAATAATAATATCCAGTACACTAGCGTTTATAGTGGGTGTTACATTATTACGTCTAACGACAGATTTTAATTGATGCCATATGTGTTCTATGGGTTTGAATATAGAGTGATACGGCGGAAGCCTTGGCACTGTATTCCCCTTACTTTTAGCGTAGCTGTCGCAGCAGTACTCCTTTTATAGGTTCAGAAATTTAAGCACATCAAGTAACTCTCTTTTAGTGTAACTTTCATGAAAATATATATCATTCTGATACAATTGATTGAAAATTCCTGTATTGCCATTTTCGTATCTTTTGAATAAGGGTGCTTGTTTAACTGTCTACTGTGATAACTTGCGTTGTCCATAACAATCACACTGTTTGGAGAAACATTAGGAATTAACTTATTTACGAACCAATTCTCTAATAGCTCCGCTGTGGTATCGTTATGGTAATCCAAACAGGAGTCATTTATATTCTTGGCTGCCAATGAAAGTGCATTTGGTACCCAACCATCTTCGGACCCTGCATGCACTATGGTTATTCTTTTTTCTGTTTGATGGTGCCTTTGTTCTACACCTGTCACTAGAATCAACCCAACCTTTTGATGGGGTATCATGGGTATCAAACCAGGTTAGTTCAGGTTATCTCAAAAACCGCCAGTTTTATCGAAATAAATTAAGAGTAAAGCCTGTCCAGAGATATAAGAAAGTTACACTTTGCCTTTGAATGGAATTATCCAAGGGTGGCCATAAACAAACAACGAATGAATGAATAAATGCAGGTAAATTGTGGTCCGTACTTAAAAATGTCTTAAAGTAAACTGCACAGCCGGAAGGCGTAATTTGATAATTAAAGTAATAGTTTGGTGTTTTTAAACCGATTTTTACCCGACTCAAAATGAGAGGGTTAATCCCATAAAACCAAATAGTAGTAAGCTTAGTAATTATTCTTACTTCGTGTGTAATACAGCGTTTGTTTAATCGTGTGTGAGTCATGGAAAATATGTGCGAGCCCAATGTCTCTCAGGAGATAACCCCGTCGAAAAGCAGAAAACACTTTTCTGTGTAAACTAAGGAAGTTATAAACAATGTTTATTCAACTTTTATTGAACGTGCGGTCAGCAAGCAAGCAGCGTTAGAAGAAACGACCACATTAACAAAAATTCCAACATCAACTGTATGGAAAATTGTAAATAATCCCATTTTAGCGAGGAAAAAAAGAACCAGCATTTTTTCGAAGGTAGATGGAAGTGATCAAGATATAATACGGCGTAAAATTTACAAGTTATACGAGGAACAAAGCGTGCCTCCATTAGATAATTTAATTAAGAGGGTTGAAAAAGATGAAACCGGCGTTAAATGTGGCAGAACAACGTTATGGAAGTGTATCCAACACATGGGTTTTAGATTTAAAAAAATTACCGAAAGACAAGTTTTAATGGAATCCAGTAGAATTGCGACCCGAATATCTACAAAAAATTAGGATTTACAGAGATCAGCAAAGGCCAATTAATTATTTACTTGGATGAAACCTGGTTCGACACATATGATACCCCAGAAAAGGGTTGGGTTGACTCAAGCGGCAAGTGTAAAACAAGCGTGCCATCACAAAGAGGTAAACGAATTACGATTTTGCATGCTGGATCTAAAGACGGATTGATTCCATATGAACTTTCTCTGTCTGCAAAAAACATTAAAAATTCTTCTCTGGATTACCATGAGGACATCACTGCTGATTTATTTGAAGATTGGTTTAAAAACAAGCTAATTCCAAATATACCTCCGAATAGCGTAATTGTAATGGACAATGCAAGCTACCATAGTAGGCAGTTGACCAACACTCCCTCCTCAAATGACACAAAAGCAACAATCCAAAACTACATGTACGATAATGACATTTATTTTCAGGAAGATTACACCAAAGGGCAATTATTAAGTGAGGTTTTACAAAGTTTAAAACTACAAAAGGAATACTTCTGTGATAATTATGCAAAAAATCTAGGGCATACAGTTTTAAGGCTTCCACCGTACTATTGTATATTTAATCCCATCGAACATGTTTGGCACCAACTGAAATCTGCCATTCGTCGTAACAATATTTGCCCTACTATTAACTCCAGTGTAGTTGAGCTTATAGAAACTGAAGTTTTTAACATCCCTTCACAAAGTTGGGCAAATTCTGTTACACATGTTGAAAAAGTGGAAAAATCCTATATCCATATAAACAATATAGCACAAATAATAATTAGAGCAGATGATAGCGATAGTGATATTGATATATTAAGTGAATAATTATTATAAGTACCGAATAATTTTTATATTTTTGTCATCATAAATATAATTTTTAATAATAAAATAACTTGTCATTTCACATTTAAACATAAATAAAATATTATTTAATGTCTTACTTATTTTTATTACAAACCATGATTAAATTCTAAGCAAAATACAGACCTGTTCGGCCATATTTCAATTTTACAGCTGGCCCAGGGGCCCGGGTCTTTCCTAATAGGGATCAGTAAGTCACTTTCTTATATCTCTGAACAGACTTTACCTTTTTTGTGTTAGCAAGTCCGTTCCTGACTTCCCTGACGATGTAAAACATCTACTGTTGTATAGTTTAATGACTCTATAGGGCCTCTATAAAATATTAAAATTTCATGAAATTATACAAGTCTGTTCAGAAGTTAGAGCCAAAAAAGTAAATCGCTGGGTAGCTCTTTGGGGCACTGTATCTCCGTTAAGGGGCACTTTAGGAACAGAACTAAACTTCTTATATCTATATTTATGCTATATTGTCTGTGAGTGTCTATATTAAACAAGACAAAAAAAAATCAGGCCCTTGAATGATCTATGCAACAGTAAAATTGCAAGTCATTTTTGGGCGCACTTATTGAAAAGTATACACTTTTGACAAGAGCAGGTTTTGGAATAAAAGGTAGACGCCGACAGAGAATTTAAAAAAAAAATAAAAGCAACTTAGGTGTTTAAAATGACAGGCATTGTTTATTTCGACATAGGTATTTGTTTTTATAGTCTTGATTTGATTGAAAATATTGTTCGAGGTACAATAACAATATCAGTATTGACTCTAACGAGAAAGGTGTTGCGTTCGACATAATGAGTTAGAAAGAACAGATACTTGAAGTATGACTTCTAGAAACCTTTGCACATTTTGAAATTATTAAAATAACATATTCAACTGCAAATTATTTTAAGCAATAAATTCTGTAAAAATTGCGACAACAATTGTTACTGATTATATAGGTTCTTACCGTACAAAGTAGTTTATCTCCATTATATAAACTGGAGAGGTACCCAATACACCTGCCAATTATAAAGTAAAAAAATCTGTTGGTTTTAAGTGTCTAGCTTTAAATGACTTGGCATTTTATGGTGGAGTTGTGATACTTTTTACTTTATAATTATTTTTGTTGCCGCTATAAAACCTTTCTATGTTTTTATTACCGAACAAATGATCATTATTAAATATTTTGTATAAATATATTTTGAAAGACGGTAAATACAAACCATCAGTTAATGACATAGTTCACTTTGACAATATTTAAATTTTTTTAAATTTTATATGTACAAGAAAATTCCATGCCATATACTTACGGGGGCTGTTTCTATTATATCCATAGACTCTAGACTCTAGTAGACTTGTACACGATTCCTCTAGTTGCAAAATACTGTCTGCTATAAATGCATAGTTACACTTAATATACATTAACTGTTGTTCCACTTTAGCACTTTGAAATATTTCTTTAGACTTTAGGATGCACTGTGAATCATCACCAGACATTTGTGAAACTAAGTCTTTCAATTTTTGGAAATTATCTGCATAAAATATTGCCGCACGAATCCTATTTAATCCGTGAGCTAGGCAAGTTACATGAATCAAATTTTCATAAAATATTTTTAAATTCTGTCCTGCCTTTATCATATACGGCACAGCATCGGACAACAGGACAAGAATTTTATCTGTAGGAACTGAATTCGGCCAAAAGAAATGTGTTAAGGTTTCTTGAATTAAACGTGTAACTGTGAGGTTGTTTGTTTTTTCCAATTCTTTTATGGCTATAAGGTAAGCTTTTCCAGGTTCTTCTTCTGTAGGTTTTCCGATCATTAAATTAACTATATAACGACCACACGAATCAGTTGTTTCGTCGACGACAAATACATATAGTTACCTCCAATTTCTTACTTTATTTCATCTAGCACGGTACCAAATACCTTTCCAACGACATTTTTTCTTAATGTTGAGTCATCTGGAGCATTACATTTTGTATACTTTTGCAGAAAGGCCTTAACTTGCGGGTTTGTGAATTTGTTTAAAGGAATATTAGCAGCCAGGAACGCTTTACATATACATCTTCGTTAAATTCTGACTGGTCATGGTTTTCGTTTTTAAAAATCTCAAATGACTGCTTCAGCGTCGACTGTATGGGACCAGACTTCATCTTGCTAACCTCAGCAATGTGAGACGGCGTCTTAATGTGTTGGTCTATTTGAAATTTCTTTGAGCAGGAAACAATTTTTGAACAAGACTTGCAAAAAACATGGTCGCCATCCAAAGCAAGTTCTGGGTAAGACTTATTCCACGAGATTCATCGCATTTTCGACATAACCACCGCTTTCACTTTCACTTTGTTTGCATTTACAATACTAACTGCGGCTACGACAAACGACAACCTCAATAATACTGACAAACTGTAACAAATGTGAGCAAATAAATAATTATAGAAGGTGTAGACAAAGAAATTCTAGTTAAAACATCTGGTCAGAAATACCCACCCACTAATGGAATTTCTCAATAGAAGAGTAATAGTTTATTTTATTAGTTTATTACTTTGTTAATTAGCCTATTTATTGCCCTCTTTTCTTCAGACCCCGACAGCACAGACGACACGGCGGCGTGCGACCATAAAACGTAAGAAAATAACACAGAAATCCCAAAACATTCTTAAATTTGCAATAGTTCTTAAAATATGAATTTTTTCCTTTAAAATCACAACATATGCAAAACATGCATATATATGCAAAATGCATAAAATCCGGTCTTTAGTTATAAGGTTTTCTTTTTTTAAATACTCTGTTAAGCAAATATCAAAAGGATAGGTCCTATTTTACAAGATTATTGATCATCCAGCTTTCAAAAACTTTCAGGTATATTTTAGCACTTAGGGCAACAGGCCCATCCCTTCGCTTCGGGGTGTAAAGTCGTTAATTTATCTTGCCTCCATTTTGTCGGTTCGGCATAATTTGTAGGGTGTAGTAATTGGTTGTCATATGTTGTTTTTATCGAGCCCGTTCTTTTATTTTAAACTAACTCATCATTCTCTTGAGTGGTTTCTTCGCGTAGGTTGTAATTTCGGAAGCCGAAGCTTTTTGTAGACGTTCTTAGAGAAATCTGTACCGGTACTTACTTTGATCGAAGATAGGTACCACTCGATCTGAAAGAAAGCTGTTAAAAGCCGACCAATTTATCGGTGTTCTTTGCACGTCGTCGATTGATGTCAGAGTTGAAATTATTAAATAGGAACAGAGCTAGGAAGTTATTTACTTATTAAATTAATTCCTCCTGTTTTAATTGTGTATAAAAAAAACTGTAGTTTGCTGTGGCCTATAATATAAATATTTAATGTTATTTACGTAGACAACCGTATCATAGCCTTATTCTAGTGAATCAGACAGAACTTCTAAGATTAAAACAAAAGTTTTGAGAAATCATACAGATTACAGACAGACGAGTGAACAATTTATTGGATTTGCTAATGGAGATTGAGGCTATTTTAGTGTTAGAATTTTCTCTGACTCACACTACGAAAAATGACTGGAAATATTTTATTCAAATTTTAAGGAAAGTTGAGGGTCAAGTTTTAAAACATTTTTGACTTTTGAAACCAAGCCTATATATCGCAAATTGTCTAAATTGAGTTTTGAGACTGCACGTAGGTTTATCGACCCATTAGGGGTTTATGTATATACCCAAATAAGAAGAAAAAATTATTATCAAATCCAAAATAGCCTAATTCGAGACAAAATGAAAATGGGTTTATTGTTAATATTTTTGTGATGAGTAAATTATAATTTATAATGTACCTACAAATTTCTTCGTCAAAGCCAAAAGTCAAAAACGTGATAATTGGTTTAAAATATGTCCCCAACCTCCCTATCGTCCTAAAATTTGAATAAAATATTTCTAGCGGTTTTTTGGATTTTACATTGTAACCCTTTAAAATCCTCGCCCTGTGCAATATCAATATCAAATTGATTTATAACAACCTGCTTGATATTGAAAAATATGAAAAATTGAATGTTAATTCCATTTCTATTATCAATATTGCTTCAATACCGGTATTATTATGCAAACCATAATCCTAATGGCCTTTATGCATTTTAGCTCAACAATAATTAACAGGTATAATTTAATGACATTTGCTTTCATTTCCCTTGTTTGGTTCGTGTTTGGGATTTAAACGAAATTTTACTTGTTAGGGACGTTTTATGTAGACGCCATTTATTTAGCTACAGTATGTCACAGTAAAACGTTGCGTTATTTTTAACGGGTTTATTAACAAACAAGCATTTTATTAACTATACAAATAAAAATTATAAAATAAGTAGGTGCCATACGATTTTAAAAAAATCTGGGACGCGCAATTTTACTTAATGTTCAGGTTAGTCGCATTTTCCGGTCTTTATGACAAGTATTTGTGTATTTGGCAGTTAGACGAATTTCTATATTGGGTGTAAAGATTATTAAAGATACGATACGTTTTAAATTAGCAAACTAGTAGCATTTTTACAGCGCGTTAAAAAGATTTGGTTACATATTATATTTTTATATGTTAAAACTTTAAATTTTAAACAAAAAAGCTCAGAATGAACTTTCTTCTAAAGTCAAAAATAACGTCGATATTATAATTTTTAAATATTAACAGTAGTAAAATAGTGAAGTAGCTATAAAAACCGCATGACCACCACTATTTAATATTTATTAAGGCTTTGGAAAACAATGACAACTTTCTTTCAAATAATATCAAATATTTTGTATTAGTATACGTTTCTTATTCGTTTTTCGCTTATAAAATTATTTTTACCCATGCAGAAACGTGTGATATGTTAGTTTCTTGGTGTGCAGAAAATCCTCTTCGAGAGCAAGAGAATACTACTTTAAGTTATATCCACAAATTAAAGTTATTATTATAAACAATTTCGTATCTTTAATAATAACAAAATTACCAATGGCGGACACTTAATTTCGAT
The DNA here is from genome assembly GCA_963920685.1 of Polydrusus tereticollis. Taxonomy (NCBI): domain Eukaryota; kingdom Metazoa; phylum Arthropoda; class Insecta; order Coleoptera; family Curculionidae; genus Polydrusus; species Polydrusus tereticollis. The sequence continues at coordinate 1,720,540 of OY987335.1, forward strand.
GACCCTGTATATTATAAGGTGCCCCCATTAAATAGATCTGTCATTTACGATATTGAAATGTTTCTTCTGAAAACGGAATATAACAATCCAATTAAAACGTTTAAACTGTTTTCATTCCTCTTCAAATAAATGCTGTGGGAGGGTTGTCAATATGTTATGAGGAAAGATCCTGTACTGCTTCTCGATTCCTGTATTGTCTGGTCGGTACACACAGGTATCTCCCTAGTAACAATTTAAATGACAACAAGAATTTATAGGGTTTTATCATAGGTTTAAGAAGGTAAATAAACCGAAGTGGGTTTTATTATTTCTTTTGTGCGTACCAATTTATCTGCAGATAATATGTACTTAAAAAAAGGCCTTCAAGTTATCTTTAAAGCAAGTTGTTAAATATTTTTGCTCTTTAGGACCTATTGGTTATATAACCACTTAATTGCTGCATTAATCAAAACCACAATAAACTCATTAAGGTTTATAAAGGATTTTAAATCTTTTAAGTTTTGTGGTAGACATCTATAAATCTTTACTTTGGACGATAATTGGTAAAGGCTCCTTGAAACCTAATAGTTTTTTGGTAGGTTTAGTAAGCTAAGTTAAAACCTTTTGCTTTATAAAAATATTTCACAAACCCACAAACTCTTAATAGGGCATTCTATTAAAATAGTTGGTTTTATTAATTTTCCAGCCCTATTTTTTTCCGTTAACTACGGCAGACATGTTTAAACAAAGTTAGGGCCACAGTGCTTGGATATATTTTTATTTATTCTAACTGTTTACATTTAGCCTGCAATTATCAAAAATATGTTATTATGTTATATAAACCCCTATATAGCCCAAAATCATACTGATTAAGCTAAAACTAGGGTTACAATTTTTTTTATTAATTGTAAATAATAATTAATAAGCTAGCAAATGAAATGCGCGTGATTTTTTTAAAAGTTTTTTTATATACTTTATCAATAAAGTGGCCGGGGTTGACAATTTTTTATTACTAGGTTGTTTATTAATATCAAATTATAAAATGTTAGCACATGCAGATATTTCAATCGAGGCAGACATATTTAACTATACTTGGTGACATTCTTTGATATTGACAATTTAAGGGCAACAAGTCTTTGACAAAGAATTATTAAAGACACAATAATAATAAAATTATTTATGATGGTTTCAAATCACGCATAAAATTTGATTGCAAGTACTAACGGGTTTAAGAAGGCTTTATAAAATGTTTTGTGGTAGACTTAAAAACATCTTGCAGATTTGGGTTCAAAAGTACTGTTGGTTTTATTGCCAGTTTTAAGAAGATATTTATAACTTTTACAAAAGGTCCTTTTTGGTTTTATGCCGGTTTTATTGGAGCTTTGAAGAGGTTATCTAGTATAAACAGTTTTACGATCAGTTTTATTATATAGACTTAATAACCTCTTGTAGATTGTGATAAAACTTAAAATGTTACTTGGGCTGTTACCTACCGTTTTCGAGGTAATAATTAATTTCCATTTAGTTTTCGAAAAACAAAATTTCAGAAAATAGATGTTTTTGGGCATAACTATATTCATATGAAGTTTTTTCGTAAAAGACCTATATATTATACAGGGATAGATAAAAGTTTGTTATAATATAAATTAAACCAGTTTTATAAATATATCCTTTAACCACACATTTTGTTATAACAAACGTGCAATGTAATGGGCTTAGTGAATTAAAATAAAAATAGTGTAAAAAAATTTGAAGAATAATAATCCATCAGCTATTCAACATATTATACTTTCTTGTTTGCATAGAGGACCCGAATAAAAATCTGATATGTTTATAAAGACGTTAGACATAAAAAGATGTACAATCATGAAAAATAAATAAACATATCCTTTAATTAAGAATAACAGCATCATTGAGCATGAGCAGGTGTTGTGTCCAAGTACAATGGGACAAACAAAATAAAAATCATCCTTACAACCTTTTAATAAATACACAAACTTCTTTTCCTTAGTGTTATTAAAACGATCTGGGGTCATACCACACATACATTTTCTTTTCACCCCAAAACTCGTACATCTTAAAATATCGAAATGGTCTTATACTTTTATGATTGGTATGGAAAAATCGCATTTTCTCGAAAATCATAACTTTTTTAACTTCCATGAAAATTCCATTGAGTCTTTAATATGTCTTAGAACGCAAGTAAAATATAAAAGAATATCCAGTATCATTCTCGTTCAATCAAAAGGAATTATTCAACAAAGGTAGAATGAGCTGTCAAAGTCAAACTATCAATGTGTTTAGATCGGTTGGATTTTAAGAATCTATCAACAGAGCCCTCATTGTATCTACACTCAGTTTATAAAATAAAAAAGCTTGGTTGCTTTGAAAGGATGAAAGGAAGAAATATGTTTTTATATCTCTATTAAATGATTATCATATCCTTATTAATCCTCTACAAGGTTTATTCAATTTTTAACATTACCTGCTCATTTTTGACATAGAAAATGTGCAAGGTACTTCCTTTACCTTTAACTATGTAAACTGCTTTAAACCGATTACTATCTCATGTTAAATTCATTCACAAAGGTCATTCACAAACTTAATACCCACTTTTGGGGTACTTAGGTGGATTAAAATCCATGCGAATCACACTGAATCCCATAGTGGTTGTGCCTCCTACAGTTTGAGTATACCTTTCGTACTTCCTAATTCATTCAGATTATTTATCAATAAATCAGAAGTATCAGTACTAAGTATATAGAAGTTTAAATACTAGCCAAAAATAATAAAAATATAGTTGCTTAACAATTCATTTTGTACAACGTAATGACCTATTTATTTTGCGGGGTTTTGGGACTAATCAAATCAAAATATTTAAGTAACACGACCTGTTTTTTTCCGGATTTTAAGGAAAACGTTCAAAAAATTTAAAAAGCCATTCGTATGAAACGGGTATAGTTGTCTAAAATATGACTAAATGAAAATACTAGACTTTATAGTTAATGGCTACAACGATTATTAAACTTTCATAATAGGCTTGTTTTTCTTTTATATGGTTTTTTCTTCGAATTTAAATTTACCTATCCATATAATATGGTTTACTTTAATTCACTATTTACATCAGTGTTCAATAATTTCAGGAACTTTTAAGGACCTAATTATATTATAATAATGGAAATAAAGTCTACATCATTATTTGTTCTTTTTTTTAATAATTTATTTAATTTTATATAATATATTTACAATTATATACTATTTATTTTATACACATTGATTGATAAATATTATTGTAAAAAAGTCAGTGTTCTTATAACTTTAGAAATATAACATGTAGGTTAGTTCAAAAAGTAAAAACGGTACTTATATAAATTAGATTTGATAACAAACCCACAGCTGCCAATTGAAATAATATAGCTGTTTTATTTTTGAACATTTTGGGTTTTACGAAAAAATTATAGCGATATATTTTTTCATAAGCGTCTTAAATTACTAGCAAAAACATTATTGGGTGTGATGAAAAGAAAAGGGACAAATTTCTTTTATATCGCAGGAAAAAAAAAATTCTTCAAGCCGTGCGACGGCAACAATCAGGATTTCTTTTGGCTAAAACTTTTAGCTACATTTATGAGACAACTACCTACTTTGAACATTATTTTGGCATAACTAAACTAAATTCATCCTGTACATGCGAAAAATGACTATTCATGAAAAATGGAGTCTTATATAGAAAAGAAAGTTAAAAAATCCGAACAAGTTATTTTAGAAATTTCCAAAATAATTAAATCTTGAAATTTAATAAAATTACGAAACTCTAAAAAAGCAATACACCTGAACATGGAAGACCAGGCTGTCAAATTTAAAATATTATAGCCTACATGCATTTCTGTACTTTTGCTTTAGTTTTAATTGGAAACAATACATATGAAAATACATACATACATACATAAATATAGGAACAAATAATTGAAGGTGTTAGAGCAAAAATGACGTACCCAAAATAAATTTCAACTGATTTGGAGAAAAATAATGGAGTTATATTCAAAAAAAATAATCACACCCACTCTTGTGATAATGAACCATTTAAAAACTAATTTTTGTCTTGCTTTCTACAAAAAAATGTTACTTCTACTTTTTTTGCTCTAAACCCTTTAATTTTTTCCAGTTAAAAACAAGCATCATCAAGTCCTTTATCATATACCTACAGAATATTTTTATCACTGTCTTTCTGTTTCAGATACATGGAAGATTCACTGGTATAACGTCTAAACAAACTAACTTTGCATCTAAGAGTCTGGACTCATGTTATGCGTCGGATCCGGAGGACCTGGCGGCCCCGTCGGCCTCGCCTGCAACAGAGCTTGATAATAATTTACAATTGGAAACATGGGCCATGATTTGGTTTCCGCCGGATCCTGCTGGTCACTAGACACTACATCAATGTCTTCCTCTGGAGTCTCATCGCCGGAATCTGGAGCTAGAAGCGATGCCACATCGAATTGCCGCTTCCTAGTACTTCTAGTCGCAGAAGATGAGGGATAAACTGAAGTTGACGGTCCAGGAAGAACTGGTGGGCTTACCGAAAGTGGCGGAGGACTTGGTGAGTCTGCACCGTCTTCATCCACCGCCAACCCCATGTGCTTGCGGACTTTTCTTTGTGCTTTACGCCTTCTAAAATCCCCTTTTCGAAAATCATCCACGTTTGCTGGATGGATTGCCCAGTAATGCCCTTTACCATTGGCACTACGTCCCGCCTTTATAAAGCAATCATTTAACGACAAATTATGCCTTATGGAGTTTCTCCAGCCGGGCCCTCTAGATCTAAAATATGGATAGTTATCTAGAATGTGCTGGTATATATCGGAAAGGACCAGTTTTGCGTCTGGTGCTCCCAGAATGGCCATAGCGATAAGGCCGATGTAGCTGTGCTGAGGCTTGGGTTCTTCCGGTTGTAAGGCTCTTGGAAATAATGGGTAACACGTCAAAGGCGAAGGAAATGGGTTGAGAAGCGGGTACCTGAGACGTTCGGCGACAGCGTATTGGTAGAGCTGAAGACGGTACTGGTCAATAGGCAGAAGAGCTCTAGGACCGTTTGCATCCAAAGGAAAAGGCATCGGCAATCTTGGAGAAGCGTTCGTTGGACTTTCGTTGCTACACATTTTTTCACTCACTGAGTTTTTAAGTCGCACTGTAACTCAAGTAGGTAAATACACTTTCACTTTTATTATAACTACAGGTCAATAGTTTAAAAAATCAGTTTATTTTTGCAACATAATTAAAACCGTTTCTCGGAGAGGGTAAACTATACTGTTACTGTTCTACTAAGGACCCATCTGGGTATCTAAACATATAACAAACACTAACTATTTGTCGACCAATATTTGACAACAGTTGATGGGCGGGAAACTTTCCCGCCAATGAACAAGAGCTGTGCCCTTCCGGCCGCTGCAAGCCCCGCCCCGCCATGATGTCTATCTTCCAACTGCCTGCTTTTAGTCCTTAAAAAAGGAAGGATAACTGCTCCTGGAAAATCTTTACTATTTGTGTGAGTGTGCGACTCGCCAAATCCTCGGAATTTACATTTTACATTCGGTTTATACATATATTTAGGGAAATAATACACACTGCGCCTTTTTTGCGTTTCTTTATGTTATTTTCAATTCGGTTCGTACAAAGAAAGAAAAAATATATAAAAATAATTAGTACATTCATCCATTATAAGGAAAAAATTTTTGCTTATTTATGTTTCATACAAGCGGCAATTGCAGATAGGAATAATCACCATTTAAAAAATACCCTCTGAAATAGCTACAGTTCTAAACCTAGAACGCCACGCAGGATGAAAAACATCAAATCTTAAATAATTAAATTGAAAAAATTACCGAAATAATTAGTGGAGGTGAAAAACAGAAAACATTCCTCTTAAATTTCTAGACCTATTTCATACAACATGCCATATGTCGGAAGTTAATAACATTTTATGAAATATTGCACAAAGCTTCAATATGACCATGCAAACTATTGGACTTGTGACAGTGAAAAATTCGCAACTGCATTTCTAACCGTCGGAGTGAAAATTCTTGAACACGTTCACTCCAAATCTTCTATGTTATCAAAAAGTCTGCAGGTAAAGCCTTTTCTTTTAATAATCCCCATAAGAAAAAGTCCCGAGGCGTTAGATCTGGGTACCTTGATGGCCAAGCAAATTCCGACCTTCGTCCAATCCATCAGTGTGAAAATGACTGATTTAAAAATACTGCCACTTTTGCAGAGCTATGACATGGAGCACCAATCATGTAGTACTTACATTCAGAGGAAGAAAAATATCTGTAGGCTGCAGTGTGTGAAAAAAATTTGGTTTATATCGGTTAACATTCAATTAATTCAAATAACTTGCGGTGGATTTTGCAGCAGTTTTTGGGTATTCCACCACAGCTTACAAATCCTCCAAGTGGCTATCTTCGTCCGTCCGCCAAACCTGGTGTTTTTTGAAGTTTTTTTTTATCTACGACTTGTCTATTATGTCATTGTGATGTCTTTCGTTGAAAATTTCAGCAGCCTCTCTTTACGTTCTATAGTGGTCTTCGACAATTAATACTATTTCAGTTTTTCTGCCTTGGTCAGTTTAACAACTATATTAAATTGAAAGGAAACACAACTGTCAGCATTAACAAATAAAACAATTAGTTGTCTACGATTAATTTGGTATCATTGGCGTTAATAAGTGCTGAATTAATTTGTACCTTTCTACCCAAGTAACATTTTAAGTTTTATCACAATCTACAAGAGGTTATTAAGTCTATATAATAAAACTGATCGTAAAACTGTTTATACTAGATAACCTCTTCAAAGCTCCAATAAACCCGGCATAAAACCAAAAAGGACCTTTTGTAAAGGTTATAAATATCTTCCCTAAAACTGTCAATAAAACCAACAGTACTTTTGAACCCAAATCTGCAAGATGTTTTTAAGTCTACCACAAAACATTTTATAAAGCCTTCGTAAGACCGTTAGTACTTGCAATCAAATTTTAAGCGTGATTTGTAACCATCATACATAATTTTATTATTATATGTCTACCTCGATTGAAATATATGCATGTGCTAACATTTTATAATTTGATATTAATAAGCAACCTAGTAATAAAAAATTGTCAACGTTGGCCACTTTATTGATAAAGTATATAAAAAAAACTTTAAAAAAATCCCGCGTCTTTCATTTGTTAGCTTATTAATTATTATTTACAATTAATAAAAAAAATTGTAACCCTAGTTTTAGCTTAATCAGTATGATTTTGGGCTATTTAGGGGTTTATATAACATATTAACATATTTCTGATAATTGCAGGCTAAATGTAAACAGTTAGAATAAAGTAGTAACGGAAAAAAAACATGGCTGGAAAATTAATAAAACCGTTTATTTTAATAGAATGCCCTATTAAGAGTTTGTGGGTTTGTGAAATATTTTTATAAACCAAAAGGTTTTAACTTAGGCTTACTAAAGCTACCAAAAAACTATTAGGTTTCAAGGAGCCTTTACCACTTATCGTTCAAAGTAAATATTATTTATGATAACATATATTAAGGGTAAGACTACTTAAGAGTTATTCGTTTTATTGCTTGATCGTAAGGAGTACTTAAAAACCATATTTTAAAACTCCCATAAATCCCAAAGATTTATAGATGTCTACCACAAAACTTAAAATATTTAAAATCCTCTATAAACCTTAATAAGTTTATTGTGGTTTTGATTAATGCAGCAATTAAGTGGTTATATAACCAATAGGTCTTAAAGAGCAAAAAGATTTAACAACTTGCTTTAAAGATAACTTGAAGGCCTTTTTTTAAGTACATATTATCTGCAGATAAATTGGTATGCACAAAAGAAATAATAAAACCCACTTTGGTTTATTTACCTTCTTAAACCTGTGATATAACCCTATAAATACTTGTTGGCATTTAAATTGTTACTTGGGTAGGTAAATCAAGAATATCCATAGATTGAAGAAAAATATTAACAAACTGTTTTCCTTTAAATAAAGAGTAGTAAATTAATAAAATATTTTTTTTTCCAAAATTTGCATATTTTTTGTAAAGTTCAAATCTCTTTTTTAATTTTGAGCAACAACATTCTTACTATATTTTACTTCACAATTGAAATAAAATATAGTTTTCTTCATCGATAATTATATCTTTTACTTTTTTTTCTGAAACTGTTTGCTGCGTCTGTTATTTTTCAATAACCAGAACGTTTTGGAGAGTGACTTTTGTTCGGAACGTTAAAAACATGAAATGCACTATAACAGTGACTAAAAAATCACTTCCCATAACCAAAAAATGTTAAAGTCTATCAACAATCTAATTCCTTAAAACTATAATTAAAATAATTAAGTTACATTGTTTGAAACGAGTTTTGGACTCCATATTCACTGAATTTAAAGATACGGTTTCTGGCCTCCTTCCAATCCTGATACAATCTGCATCCCGACAACAATATTGAATATTTTCAAACTTGTATTCATTTACTTTATTCCGCAATAGTTGCCACCCATTTGCGTGTGTTCCAAATCCACGTCAGAGAAATGTCATTATTATTTATATTACAGGGTTAGGCAGTTGTGAAAAAACTGTGTCAGCCATTAAAGAGTGTATATAGGCGTGGATAAAGGAATATATAAAAAGTTTTTACCCCTTTCCTTTTATTTGTGTACGGTTTTCTATTGAAATTTGATTTGAAAGGTTGAAATGGTGAAATTGCGTGCCATTGTTATTTTTGTATCATGTAAACTAGTAATATACAAAAAATCTAAAGGCTTTATCATATACAGTGCGATTTCCTTTTAACTCTGACCTTGTCTACTGTAGTAACTTTTTAGTTGTTGTTCAATAATAAGTTTACTATATTATTAAAAATTCCTTGGCTTATTTTACTACTAAAAACTATTTGTAAACTGCATTTCTTGTGAGATACAGAACATTCAAGTTTAATTTCTTAGTTCTTTTATGCAGGGTTTCCCAAATCATCTAAATTATTTCAAAGGCGATTTTTCAGGTATGTAGTATATTTTAGTTAAAATATTTTATGTTTTATTTAAATGTATGGTGGGTATATATATATATACAAAGTCAATCGGAACAAAAAACCGAAATTCGGGTTATAGACGGCAACTTCTTTCAGAAGCAATTAATTTTTATTTTGTGTATACAAAACCAATTGGAAGAACATGAAAACTATTGAGGTCGGCACTGTGGGGCAGCATTTAAATTATTTCCAACTTATTCACAATAATTTTCATATAACTACACGGATCTATTTTTTTTAAATTGACATCATGTATAGTGATAATAAAAAAACACTTAATACCCATTTATCATTATATTTTATTTTATGTGAATTTTTTAAAAAGTCATTATTCACTTTCCGAATTTTCTGAGCTTGAATCCATATTTGGGGATATAATAATGGGATCAATTGCCGGTAAAATACAATATTTATCCTGCTTCTCTATGACTTGCTGGATATATTTTATCCATATACCACTGTCGTTTACTTAATCAACAACTATGCTTATATTTCCAAGTACAAAAGCATTGTCAGTTGACGATTGGTTATAATTTCTCAGTTTGTTCTTGATTGCAGCCCAAATCATCTCGATTGGAATAAATATACAGTAATAGGGGGGGAGGGGTAAAATAGTATGACCATGTGCTTCGCATACTTTGTCGATTACATATTCCTTTTTAAAGTTCTCTTTTTTTATAGCTTCCAATAACATTTTTTTTCTAGCATTTTGAGGAATTTTCAGGTTTCTACTTTCCAAGAATTTCATCCTTCTTTGTGCTACTGTTAGGAAGTTTGTTATGTAGACGCGAATGATAGGATGCATTGTCCATATCAATGACAGAATTGGGGGATATATTTGGCAGTAATTGTACAAAAACTTCAATAAACCATTTTTCGAATAGACTGGCGGTCATATCTTTACGGTAGTCAGCCGATGAGTGCTTATTATATTATATAGTCAAGTTTTGGCCAACAACAATAAAGCGTTAGGAACAAAACCCTTAGTATTGCCTGTGTTTAGTATGATAACTCGTTTATCGCGAGATCAAGGTCCATTTAGTGTGCACTTATTACTATATTATCCACCCAACCATATACACTATCTCCCTTTTTAATTGGCGATATACCTTAATTTTACGTAAATATTCTTGCCGCCATGGTACAATACGAGACGATTTCGTTAGACCATTCTATTGTTCAATTTTTACGTAAGGTGCCCAGAGATTTATATTCATAATCAGAATAATCCCGTAACTTATCCCGAATCATTTCTAATGTCGGGGCTTTAGTCCTCAAATTGATATACAACTCGGCGTATAACTTCCTTGTCACCATTATTAACTTCTTTAAGCTTCTGATTAGCTCTTTTTCGCTATACGAAATGGTCGATAATAGCTCCTGCTTTAATTACTGTGTGAATTGTACTTCGAGCAAGTTTAGTGAGCTCACAAATCCTTTTTAGTATTTCGTTTTGGGAGGTCCCAGGACTTTCACTTTTTAAGCAGGAGTAAATATTTAAAATAGGTCTTTGAGTTTGAACATGTAAATCTTTATTACAAAATTCCAACGGCTCCGCCATGGAATCGGCTTCCACATTGTTCGTTTCATTATCAAAACCATCAAAAGGTCTTCACAACGCAATCTTGATTAAATATTTAAATAACAACAATATCAACAAGAACGGTAACAACAGCAACGGCAACAACAACAAAATAACTTAAAAAACACTACACTAGGGCACACTCTTAAGAGACTTTTTAAAATTTCCAATAACGAATAAAAGAATAAACTGAATTTACTTTCCCCTATTTTAATAATTAAACTACACCACTGTCAGGGGCAATAGGTTAAAAACCCAGTGGAACAGACATTTTTTATGCATCATTTTATTTTTTTCTCCACCAAAATTATTTCATCAACTGGAATCGGTGGGCGAGAAAAAATTCATACGCAGTCTCATCATCATAAAATTAGGTCATTTTTATTTAAAATTTATTGGGCAGACCCGGTACATGACCCTTAGCTGTTCGAATTGACTTCGGATAGACTATACTAAGATTGTCCTTTACAAACCATTTTTTGGTGCGTTAGGTTCCTCTTAAAGCAATTCTACTCTGAAATTTTCCTGGTCACTACATGTTAATTGGTTTAAAAAGGAAACTGTGAAAAAATAATGGATTTTCAGCTTTTCATTTAGTCTAAAAATAGAGCATTAAAACGAAATTAACTGTCCGGGTTTTAGTAAAATGCGTGAAAGCACTCCAGTTAATTTGGGCACATTACAACATTTTCAATGGTGGTTTCCGACTGACTGGTCCATAGATCGATGTAATCTATAACTCTGTTCGGCCGATTCTGCTGAAAAGCCAGACAACTCGCTATTTTGAGCTTTTCAATTTGCTATTATGTAGTTGACTAGCTTCGTTTTTGTTTTGTTTTCTACCGATTTGACAAAATATTTTATTTTGTTAATCTCTCGCTGTGGGGTAGCAGGTATTGTTTAGGGTTATCCTGTGTTATCCAGCACTTAGTCCCTATATTTCTGGTAAAAAACATTTTTTTTTATTTAAAAATGAAGCATGCATCAAAACTGTGAATTTGAGAAGAAAACGTTGTATGGATATTAGCGAATATAAGTAACTGGTTGGAGATTGATCATTTTCTTGGATTCCCCTGTTGTTATTGCTTGTGCTACTAGCGTTACTAAAAAGTGTACGTTTCAACTGACATTAATAAAACAATATATTTTCTTGATTAGAAATTCCGGTTCTTAAGTATTTATACCTAACCTGTTTTTGTAAACATTGTTTTCATTTTTAGGATTTGAGCATCCACCTTTTTCTGGCGTTTTCTCATTCAACCTCCACAGGATTGTGATCCATGAGTGATATTACCGACTGTGGTGTGGTGGGTGATCTATCGATTTTTATTGAGTGAAATGGGTATTGTCAACTTACCTGCAAATGTCACGCGGTGGAGAGCAGCAAACGTTAGACTTGACTATACGTACAGAAGATTCTAATGTACTGTGAAATTTTCTTCAAGTTGGGGATCATTTCCAGATCGAAAAGAGCTATCGAATGAGATATACCTAATTGGTTCATTTAAATCTTGCGAAATAATGCATTTTTCCTCGAATTTCGTGAAATGTGGCGGAACCCATCCCCCCTCCGCGCCCTAAAATGGAAAATAACGTCCTTTTTTTTTCCGTTTTTGTCTGCTAGCCTTATGAATACTAACCTGGAACAGGGTTTCGATGCGGTAGGCTTGCCCCTTTAAGCAACAATCTGGGTGAGTGCTCTGAGGGTGATGGTTGGCCCACCTCCTCTAAGCTAATCAAAAGTCGTCACATGCTAGCAGTTAAAATTACGGAAAAAATGTGGTTCGCTGCATTTTAAAGGTTCGGATTGTCTCCCCTCAATAATGGGCATGGTATGATAACGGTTCAGACGCGCAATATATTCTATTTCACTAGACTTTAGACTCCTTCCTGAAATTGTCTACGTTCTCCGAAGCATTTATTAAATCTTTAGAGTAAAATGTTGTCAGGCTATCGAGGTAAACTTTGTCTGCCGAGTGTAAATCGTTCTTTGAGGGATGAAAGCAAAAGAGAACACAGACCCACGTCCCAGGGGATTCGAGGCCTGTAATTAAGCCCTAGCAAGTCCCGGGTCCCCTAAACGCTGACTACAGATGGCAACGTGTTATTTTATTGAAATTAAACAAAGTAAATACCAGTTTTCGTTAGAGTCAAACTTTAATACCGAATTATTTTTGCCACTTTGGGTGTCATGTCGAATTATCTATGACGTTTCATTTAATATTCCGTCATAGAACTGAAAAAATAGGCTAAAAACATTTTTTTTTTCAAGTTTAACAATAAAGCGAGTACTAATTCCTTCTTTACGTTGAATAAAATGTATAAGGCCTCTTAAAGCGAAATGTTAAAGTAGCTTTAGTTTAAGTTATTTTATTTTGATATAAGAATAAAGACTTTAATCTTCAAATTTTGAGAGCATAAAAAAGGGCTGTTTCTACCTACGCACACATTAACTTTTTCACTGTATTGATTTTTAAAATTAGTCACAAAGTTGGGATTTTCTATCGTTAAGATAATTAGTCCTTATTCTATAGAGCTATTGGGCGATATTGCAAAATATAATTGAATTAAAATCAATTTAATTTCAAGAGGTGTTTTAAATTGTGCCTTTTCTATAGCGCGTAACAATGAAATTGTTAGACATTCATTACCGTTCATTATAGGAATTTGAAATTTTAGTAGTAAAATGGCTTAGGGAGATTCAAATTTTCCATCAAAAATATTTTAAATATCACTTCCGGTTTGACCGGAAGTGAAGTTAGGTCGCTTATTTTAATTGACAAGCTGAATATTCTTTTAAATTTTTAAACAGAGCTGTAAATTCCCTTTCTAATGATAAGGTAACGCCGGGTAACATTGACAAGGGGTAAACATTGACACATTTTCAAATATCCCGCCCAGCACTGGTACGTTATAAAAGAATGCATATTTTGCGATGTTACAATTTAATATATAGTGTCGTCCTCTTGTGAGAATACAGAAATTGTGCAACAGTCAATTCCTAAATTTTTGCTGGACATTTAAACATTGCCTAAGTGTGGTTATAGTATTTACGCCGAGAAGAATCTTTGTTTTTCTAAGCCATTCTGGTGTAATACAATATTTTTTGTAGAAGGTAGGTTGTTTTAAATTGCTTTTCATGAATTCTTGGGTTCTTGTAAAATTTACTGTTGAAAAACAGAGGTCGACTGACGTCTATCATTACATTGGAAAAATAAAATAATTTTGTTTCCAAGAATCAGGAAGTAACAGTGGCATTTTTGAGACGGAAAGAAAAGCATTTCGTTTATCCAAATGTTCCTGACGAGGCCACAGTTTTGCTCAAAGACATAGTGAGGATTTTGCCACAACCTACCATTCGTCGAGGAATGCACATATTTACCACAAACTTTGCTTCTGGTAATGGCAAAGCTACGATTATTTTGTAGTTTTGATTTATGTTTTTTATTCTGTCATTTCTATTTTTAACAATATAACCCACATTTCTGTTCAAATGAAAAAAAAACAGTGTTTAATTAACTTATTTTATGTCAATGATACCGCACCATTAGCAAATATAGTTTTATAAAGCAGTTTATAACGGGTGTCAATCTTACCAACATTGGAGGGTAACATTGACATTTGCATAGTTTTTAAAAATAATTTTTAAGATCCAAGGTTTCAAGCTAAACACGAAATTGCTACTCACTATGAGCTACCAACATAGTAACTTAATTAAACCCAGGTTTTCAAATTTCTGATATTAATATTAATAAAGCAAAAAAAATAATTCTAAAGATATGTCAATTTTACCCGGCGTTACCTTATATCACAAGTTGTTATTAGTATTTAAAATGTCGGCGTAGAATACGATTTTCTGAAATTCAAAATGGTGACGTGTTAGCCGCGTGACATAAGTTTTTACCCTATGACGTTGTAAAATGGTAACATTATGTTACTTTTTTTCAATTAAAAAAAAAATTGTAGTTGATTTAGTCTCGTAGGATAGTTTTAATTTTTATTTGACATGAGCAATTTCCAGGCTGATTTTTCTCCATGATTTTTAATGGAAAGTACCAAATGTCAGAATACCTTGAAATACTACCATGAGTGAGTTATTTAAAAATGTATCATATACTTTACCCTATTGTAAATAATTTTATGGAGGAAGATTTATAAGGTCGTTGGTACACATATTTTATTAAACTTCATATTATGTATCTAGGTAATATGTAAATGCATTTTACATTAAATCAAGGATTATTGGAACTTAAAAACTCTTGTTTCTATTATTAGCTTACTAATTCTCTATCACATCCTGATACATATCAATACTTTTTGAGCTAATAATTTGTCTAAGTGGAACATTAAACCAAGACCGTGCAAGTCCATCTTATTTCACCAAAGTGTTTTATTATTATGGGAGCAGGTTATGGAAACAAAACATGAAAATAATAATAGTATTTCAAGGTGCATTGCATTACATTAAAAATCATGGAGAAAGATAAGCCTAAAAATTGCTCATGTCAAAAAAAAAATGAAAACGATCCTATGCTAATGAACATTTTACCTCAATTTTATTTAAAGTTGAAAGTAAATATCTTAAAGTTACAACGTCATAGGATAAAAAAACACCGTTTTGAATTTCAGGAAATCGTGTCCAACGATTCCTTCGCCGTCATTTTGAAAACAAATGGCACCTTGTGATGGGCGTAGGAAATTTCGGCCCCGGGATGGAAGGGTCATGTTTTTATTACAGGCATTTTCGGCCCCAATGGTCTAACGTTATAACATTTTAATTTTTGTATGATCTTTTGTGTTTTGAATCATTTATAAAATGAAAATGCAACTAACCTGAACTAACTCAATTTTTGACCTGCAACTCGGCTAATGCGGTTTTATAGACTTATATTGGTTGAACAGCGCTAACACGGCATCTAATCCACCTTTTTGGTTCCAATTCGCCTTTTTCAAGTTCACCGGGGAATATTATTATTAATTGTTTGCCCCTTTTATAGACTTATATTGGTTAAACAGCGCTAACGCGGCATCTAATCCACCTTATTGGTTCAATTCGCATTACCTGCAATGTTTAGGGCCGAAATTTCTTGCAAGATTACTTGACCTAAAATTTCTATCAGGTACCTTACCCAATATGGGGCCGAAAGTTCCGCCGCCCCTTGTGATACATCATTAAAAATGGAATTTAGAGCCCTATTCGAAAATCTAAAAGAATATACAGGGTGCCAATTAAAATACGTGAGCTAATCTGACTTCCATTAAAAATATTTTTCATGGGACCATATTTACTAATAACAGTTCTGTCTAACGATTTCATTGTGACCCGGTAAATTATTAAAAAAAAAAGATATTGATACACTTAGGATGATCTTCACTTCTTCTCATAAGATCAAAAACTGTAAATGCCAAAATGGGAAGTTTAAAACCCCGTTCTGCCCCACTGAGTAAGATTTACAGATTACAAAAGACCCCTCTGTAATTTGTGGACGATTTTGATAATGATTTGGCATAGACACGATTCGATTCATGGGGAAATCTACCTCGATTGGGCATCAGTTTTGACGTGTTTTGTACGTTCGTTCGTGCGAACGTATCATGGTTGGCCGTGTGTTTAGAAACATCGATATACCGCCGGAACCGTGACTCGAATCCATACCATAGTAGAGATGGTAAATACAATTTTTGTATCGATAATTGAATTTAATACAGGGCACACCCCTAAAGGTTTATAGGTGCTCAGGGGTCAAGTAATGGTACCTTGTGAGAAAATGCGTTTTAGCGATGGTAGAAAAGTGCATTTAGATTCTGTCCTAACTATGTTATGCCACTTTTTTACTATCTTTAAAAGGTATTTTGTTACAAACTACTAAAGTAAATTTTAAAAAGCTGATGGCGTTAAAAAGAGAATTTATGAATTTTTTACATGTTCTTAGGACGAAAACTTTGCGAGTTTTCTTTAAAAATCTTATAAACTAGTTACCGAATGATTGAACAATTATTAATTACTGTTTATACCTATGCGTAGGCCATAATTTATAGTAATATTTTGATGTTATATAATGACAAGAAATACTTTAATTCAATACTCAAGCACATGGTGACCCTCCCACCTAGGTGCTTTTATTAATGTTACAGTAACACATGTTACTATAATATACAGGGTGTTTCCTAACTACGGTTCGAAACTTCTTGTTCTCATTAATAATTGGCTGTGGTGTCCACTGAGACGCCGCGCCACTGGACCTAATAATTTCAATCTAGTTAGGGCTAAATAAGCGCCTTATTACTTGAAATAACTGAACCAAATCGGTTTAAGGATATTTATGACCTTTTTTTTAACTTCAACGCCCTCTATCTCAGAAACGAAGCAACTTCAGTAATATGTTCATAAGAACTTTTTCTCTTTAAACGACCTTACGTGTCACCCTCTGAAGTTTCGTACCATAGTTAGGAAACACCCTGTATAATACATATTTTCCCCTCCCCAAGCCCTAGACCCAGGGATAGTTCCCCCCTTTGGTGTCGCCACTGACAAGGAATCATGAACTTTGTTTGAAAAATATCGATATAAAACTGTTATCCCTATACTCGGGCCAACAAAATTGTTTTGTGTTCGACCAGTCCAGGATCATGTTTTTATTGGTTTAATTTCATTTTAGGGCCACGTGACGGACTTAACTATAATAGACAACGTTTTGACAGCTTGGCTTTGATGTTTCAATGGAAGACCCTTCTCAACTACTGATTATCATTTACGCTCACTTTTTTGTCATGATATTTTACAAAATACTAAGGCAGATTTTATAATCTCAATATACCAACTTTCTTTTTCACAAAATCAAGAATAATGAAATTTCCCTTATACACTACATGTAAATATCGTTTCTGGGAGCGTGCTTACAAAAAAAGTTCAGCAAATTATTGATATTTGCCTTGGGTTTTTAATTGCATTAAAATTTCGTTTATTCTGATTAATTGTTACTTATAGTTTATTTACAAATTTGATATTATAATATTTTAGCAGTAATTTCCTTTAATAACATATCGATTTTCATAAATTTATTTTTTAATAAACTGAGTTATTCCGAAGTTTTCACTAAACACGCAAAAAATATACACTTATCGGTTTTCCTGACAAAAGCTCGTTCCTGTAATAAGCATCTTGGGTTATTATAGGGCTTTGTTTTGCTCAAAATAGCTTATCAAAACAGCGTTTTCAGTAGCTTTATGCTTACAAACAAGAATATGCCTCATGAATATTAAAGCCCATTTGCCTCATCTTTTATAATTTGCCTTATTTTGACTTTGTAATTTTATTTTTAAATACTCTTATCATTTTTGGGTTTTCGCTATTTTTCTTTGTGAAAAATTAAAAAGTGCTTGTTGCTGCTAAAAACGTTTATTGTTAAAATATTTAATAATAATTATTCTTAAACATTAAATTAATAAGAAAAATTAGGAACCTTCCATCCTAAAAGTTAATGAATTATTGCTTGTTCAGGATTGAACACTATAAATATTAAATAATAAAAAAAAACAAAATAAAATACGTAAGTACATTGTAACATTTAAAATTATTTAAAAAAATATTGTAACTACTGAAAATAAATTTTTACTAGATGTAGAATAATAAAATTACTTAAACTAAAAGCACATATGCACTAAATTTACAGGCTGTATTTTTCATCTTTTTTCTCCTCGACGATATGTGGTGTGCCGTGCAGAAGTGTATCCTTATAGGATATCCCAGCTTGCATTAGAAGCTTGTGTGGATTATCGTACTCCAAAGAAACCTTGGATATAGCGTTATTATTAAACTGTTTATTCGCGGGAGGTACACACCTTTCAAGAAAGCTGTAAAGCCGTTTATATTCGGGGAAGGAATGTCTCCTAAACGACCTGAAAATAGTGATGCTGTTACTCTGCCATTTTGTATTGGTGCCATCAAAAAGGCCAGTTCTATTAAAAAACTCTGGGTTTTGAAGCGATTCTGGTTGGACAATAAGCCCACGATTGGCACATCTGATTATTACTTCCTGGGGATCAAATTCCATGTATATCTAAAAAAAAATAATAAAAGATTGGTTCTTCTACCCTATTTGACGTTTCACCTACGGTATCTTCAGGAATATCTATGAAGATATGCTCTATTCCACAATTTTTCGTTGATTTCTCGACCGCAATAAAATTTAAACCCAGCCATAAAGGTTAGCTATTTTCAACAAAACAACAAATATAAAATAATAGGTAAGTATCTTTATTTTAATCATGTAATTATATAGCTATTAATATTTATACAAAAATACTAATCTACAATATTATAATATCATCTATGCCTAAACTAATTATTTAGGGCCTTACGTTACTGTTAATTATGTTATTATAATGGTATATTAGGTAGGTAATGGCAAATTGCAGGTGTTCAATATAAAGCAGAGTCTTTTCATCTTAGTTCATCAGTCGTTTGGTGTTTGTCAAGCTGTGCGTTAAAGGTATTTTCGTGTGTGTTATCGAGCATCCAAAATATGTCAGATCTGTGTGAAACTTCAGATAATATTGCTTCCGGAAGTTATGGTGTAACGAAGAAAAAACATTTATCACTTGATGCCAAAAACATCATAAAGAACGTTTACTGTACCCTTTCAGAAAAAGGGTATGACCGGAGTGCAAGTTTTAGTGAAACGAGTATTTTGACCAAAGTTGCATTAACGACAGTAAAAGATATAATGACCAAACCCATCCATCCAATAATTAATAGTGACGTGAGGCCCTTAATAATTAGTTTAGGCATAGATGAAGACGATAGTGATAGTGAAACAGAGCTAAATATAGAGTAGGTTAAGTTAAATATTGTTTTATTATAATATTGTAGATTAGTATTTTTGTATAAATATTAATAGCTATTTAATTACATGATTAAAATAAAGATACTTACCTTTTATTTTATATTTGTTGTTTTGTTGAAAATAGCTAACCTAAACTATTAAAATTAGTAGGTAATCAGGACCTGTATCCTTTCAAAGGTTCCGACACAATAGATATTTTTCAGGCAGCTTATTTATGGTTGGGATTACGACTGAGGGTTGTCATTTAAATTTTATTGCAGTCGAGAAATCAACGAATAATTGTGGAATAGAGCATACCTCGTGCAACTTTGATTCCAGGAATCAAGTTCTCACAAGAAAACTAATTAAAAACTAAAATGTTCATTACCTTTAAATAGATAATGTTAAACTGAAAACAAAACTGGAATATGTTGAAGCGATTGATGGCGAGGTGTAAATTCTTGGCATCTACAAGTATAATAATTCGTCGTTTGTGCTCATGGTGCTCGCTGATTGATTTGATGGCGTAATTCTTCAAGTGGTAAATGAATTGATTAAAAGAATACGAGTCGTAGAACAAGGGGACCGCTATAAGGTCCGAAGATGTATTGCTGAAATGTTTGCTAGCCATGCGGACAAATGTCGTTTTTCCACACATATCGGGTCCTATCATTATGGCTAGGTATACCCCGGGTCTATCTGGTTGATCACCTGTAAGAAGAAACACAAGATCTATAGTGGCGTTTCAAATAGAGTCTGTGCCTATTTTATACCGGGCCTTGTACACACATAAAAATGAAGTCTTGTTTTAAACAAATAATTGCTTTCTGAAGTATTTATTTACTTGAAACCGTTGAGATGTTAAATAAAAAGAACTTTTTCACTTTAAAGATATAAGATTTAAAATGAAGAAAAAAATATTTCAACTTATGCCCTTTGAAAACATCATAGAATTATGACCATTCAAAAATTTTAGTTTAAGATTTCAGATTTCACTTGCTTAGATAGTACGAGTAAAATATACTATACCTAGTACATTTAGATTGTTTTTGTCTTTGTATAACCAGTAAAAGGAAAACGTAATATGTCACTACCCAACACATGTCGGGATAGTATGGCCTGCCATACCAGGAAGTTTATAATCTTACCTAATAAACTTCCTTGACGACATAGTGATTTTTACATACCTACATAGGAACCTTACGTTTTTCTAAGGATCTTATAATTTGGTTGAAAATTATGCAATATTGTAATGATACAAGATAAAGCTGCGTCCCACATGTTTAATTTTTACAAACTTAAAAGGGATTATGTTAACTTACTCTTTAGATCTCAATTTAATTGTTTTTTCAAGTCTCAGGATTATTTGCTTTATTAGACCTTAATTTTATTAGAGAAATCTGCCTAACGTGGGGTTAGGTTTAGAGAAATTTGCCTTACATGGGGTTAAAAATTCACCTTGTAAAACCATATGGCCTATATGTGCAATGAAATGCACTGTAGGTATACATAAACGTTTTTAAATTTTGAACGAAAAGTAGTAGTAGAGAAAAGTAAAGAAATATAGGTTGAAGCAGGTATCATAAACTTATTTTGATTTTGGTAAGTTCATTCCTGGAGAAATTAATAAAATTTGTTGTATTTTTAACCCTGGAGGACCCTCTACAATCGTGGGATATGCCTGAAAATATTATAGATGTTTTAGTAGGTAAATATATTGTGTGTTACATTGTTTCTATAAATAAACTATGTTTAAATATCGTTGTTTTTTTAATTTCGCCCTATTTATTCTTAATATTTTGATGAACAACAAGCAAATAACGAAATAATCGTATAGTTTTTATTTTTGCATCGGAAAAAAACTTAAAATTACAAATTTTACTAATTTTCCTGAAACCCCAAGATGTTTTCGAAAAATCTAAAAAATAATGTTGGTGTTTTAGGGAAAACTACTTATAAATTTTGTATTTTAAGCAGTAAAATTTTGCCAATGATGAGTGCTTTGTATAAAAACAGAGTTTATATGTCATACAAGAGCAAACTGAACAACCTATATAATGCTTTATGGTAGAGGAAATTAAAGTCGTATTTGTTATATTTCACAATTTAATTCAGTTTCCTGACACGTCTTTCAACCCTTGCGGATCATTATCAAAGGAATATAAGACAATACTAAATTCTACATGTCATTAAAATAAAATTAGGGAGATGAAGTGAATTGACAGATGATGGGTTATTACAGGTATTGACCAAAGGTACAACTAAATTACAGGTGTAATTATAGAGGTATTTACATCTAAGTAATAAAATTGAGAAAATGATATTGTGTATATAATTATGAGTTTTTTCGTTCATAATTATTGACAGTGTTTATTGCATATTTATCCTAAGTTATTAGGCTATTAAGTATTAGATTGGCACCTGAAGGTATTTCAATTTGATTATTAACAACATTACATCGATTTTTAAGGCTTTTTTGATTGCTAATGTTTCTAATAGGTTGAGTTTTCTACCCTTGTGTTGAGTATATATCGGTTTTATTTATTTTTTTTATTTACTATATACTTAATAGCCTAATAACTTAGGATAAATATGCAATAAACACTGTCAATAATTATGAACGAAATAAACCCATAATTATATACACAATATCATTTTCTTTATTTTATTACTTAGATGTAAATACCTCTATGATCACACCTGTAATTTAGTTGTACCTTTGGCCAATACCTGTAAATTAAGGGCCAAAATAACCCATCATCTGTCAATTCACTTCATCTCCCTAATTTTATTTTAATGACATGTAGAATTTAGTATTGTCTTATATTCCTGTGATAATGATCCGCAAGGGTTGAAACACGTGTCAGGAAACTGAATTAAATTGTGAAATATAACAAGTACGACTTTAATTTTCTCTACCATGGAATATCCATTTCAGCCCATCACAAATCAATTATATATAATGCTTTTTCCAACCATAATAAAGGACCATATAATTCTATTTATCAGGCATCAATGGAGAATGGTGACTACCAATAAATCTTAAGAATTATACTAGGTTTGTTAAGCAATTAAAGAATCATATACCTACATATATCTTAGAGCTCAGTTTAGATTACGATTAGCAAGATACATGTTGTAATTAATAAACAATTGTCCTCAGTAGTACTCAGTACCATGCAGTGTGTAATACACTGTCTATACACTAGAATACTTATACTTTCAGGCGATTAGATTTTTTTCTACATACATCCACGTTTTAAAGCAAATGCCACCCTCCTGTTGAAAAGTGAAACATCCACATTGGCTAAGCCACCCTATTCTATAGTTATTAATATAACTGCATGTTTAGAAACAAAGTTAAACCGAAAATTCCTTATCAATACTAAGAAATAAAAGCGATTAATAAAAACCCTTTAAAAAAAAAAGCGAATTAGAAACCGACAAACACAAATGACAAACTGCGGCTCAAGAATATCAAATTACAAGAGATGTATGTAAATATGTCTATTCGGGGTGGAAAGACTTTAAGTCTATCCCTGAGGGATTTTTAGTCCTGGGGGATCGAGCACCCTCTTGTTAACTAATAGTGGTAAATACCGTGTGATGAATATAATCATAAGCTAATTCAACTCGCCCACAATAAGGGGCGGCTTAGCTCAAGAAAAGTAAACCTTAATTTGAGAAATGCTTTACTAATTGTTTTTTATTTATTTATTCTATGTTTTCTATTTTACTTACCAATGTATCAATTCAAATACTATGTATTAATTATAAGTAAATGAATAAAAATAAATAATGATTCTTATATTAAGTCCCAAACATTAGATTCGTATGCGCTTGACTCATATTAACCCAATATTTGTTTGAGTAAACTCAAAATTACTTTAATTTGCATCAAAGTGGGTAGCTAGCAAGCAAGCGGGGGGTGTGCGCCCAACTCCAACTTTTTGTTGGGCTGCCCTTTGATGACCTGGCAGGATTTTTGACTCTTGGTTTTTAAAGAACGTCGACGACGGTCTGGGAACTGTTAGTGAAAGTAGTCAATTTTGCTCTTTCTGATTTGTTGAGGCTAAATCCAGCCCTGTTGTCGTACAGTTGTAATAAAACAATCAACATATGTAATGGTGATGCTCCCCGTTACGCTCTGCCATGATGTTTAAAATTATCCCTTTGAAACTGTAGTTTGTGTTATTGAATTAGGACGAAGCGGGATGTCTTCTGAATTTATGCAAAATGTTTACGAGTCAACGAATAAACATGTTTTCGGGGGTAACTTTTGTGTACTTTCACACATTTTGCACATTGCCACAAGTTTTTGTTAGGCATGGCCTCCACCCTTTAGCGGACGTTGTACATTAATTAATGAATAGTATTTTATAAAATACAATGACAAAATAAAAGTCTTGAGTGGCTTCTCTTAAGATTTCTTGTGATATATCACCTACCTCGCGTCAAAAGCAGGCGTGTGTAAAACGGTATTGACGGCGATCTAAGTCAATTATATGGGCGATAAGTGATGAGTTATAGTTTACCATCCCTCCGTCTTTGGGACACTACCGGTGTTCGCAAAAAGGTTTAGGGAACTTACACAGGGTGTTTCAATAATATTGCGAAAAAATTCAGGATTAGCATTCCTTGCTTAAAAATATGAAAACGAGTTCCTGTAAACCTATATCTGGAAATGCTTCGTTTTGAAGATGCGGGGTGTTACAATTTTTAAGCTGAACAAAAAATATATATGCCACAGCCGTTTTTTTTTTGATAACACTGTTGGCTATGGCGAAGTACCTTTTGATAATTTTTTTATTTCGGCTTTGTTCAGGAGATAAATGCAATTTAATGAAACTCCGATATGGACATAGCGATATGCAAATAAATGTCATTTATTTTTTTATTATTATTTTTCTCGAGAACGGTTGCTCGTAGCGACTTCTATCAAGTATGTATTTTTCACGTAAAAATGATAGAGAAATCTATTTTTTGCTTAAAAATGTAATACTAGCACGTATAAAAAAGTTAGGACTCCTCAACAGAGTTAAAAGACATGTAGGTGGCGCTTTCTACAAGTGGGAGCCATAGTGACATCAAGTTCGAATTTCGCATTTCAAAAAACACCTAAATCCCCATTTTAGTTCAAATATAGACTTTATTTCAAAAATTATTTAGAAAGAGCAGAAATAAAAATAAAATTTTAACACCCTGTATCTCCGAAACGAAGCAATTTTTAAGTAGGAAAGCTCACTCCGGATATGGTCAGTATATTGGCCGAGCATGTTTAGAACCTAAAATTTATTATACAGTATGTCCAGAACCTGCAGCGCCTTTTTATATATATTTTCTTGTAACTATATGAATAAAACGCCACTTAAGGTGAATCTTCATTGGGTCTGTTTTAATTAGGATAAAAGCTAATGAATAAAATATACTATTTCATCAGCTATAACGTTTCTTTTTTTATTTTAAACCTTCTTCAGAGCCACAGTTAAAATATAAATACTATTTTTTAATTTATATGGTGATTTAACCATATACCTATGAATTTGGGATTAAAATACTAAAGTGGGTACTTTGTACCCTTGTGACATTTAGGCCAAATCAACATTTTGATAAATAATACATATTTATGGTTATTAATAGGACTGATATACTCCGACACAAGGTAAATGGTCATGACTTTACCTGCTTTATAACGATCGGGCGACTTTACCCACTATAAACCAATTAAGGGCTGGTTTGTAAGCGTTTCTAAGTAACAGGGAGGTATTTTATTTTTATTTTGATAATATACGTATTTAAGGTATAATTAATTATACCTGTCGACACATTAGAAATTGTCGAATTATTTTATTAAATCATTTGAACTGTGTCATTCAACGGTGTTGTAATTTTTAAAATGTTCGGACCGTGGGTTGAAAACTGTGAATCCGACGACGTAATTGAAGACAAAAACGAGCAAAAAACAAAGTGCCATTTACAGATGTGCTGCAAGAGGATTGTTTTGCGAGTATATCAAGGTAAAATTTATATTTTTTTTAGTTTTGATATGAAAGAACATATTACACTTCTTATGGATTCCGGACAGATTTTTTTAAAATTTTAGTATGTTATTTTGGAAGTCGAAATAAGCATTTTCTTTCATTGGACCGACCTTGTAGCCACACAGAGTGATACAAAAATATCAGGTCAAAATCTTACGGAAAATGTTTGTCTGCAGGTTTTCTAAAAACGTCAGAGGGCATAGAGAGGACAGTGGAGTTAACCGGCATTCCAAGGTCTACCTTGCATCGGTTCCTTGACCAAGACAATTCACTGGAGAGGAAGGACAGATCTGACAAAGGCCAATTGAAAGTGTTTGGAAATGGTGATGCAGAGTTGATTCGCAGGGAAGTGTATGCGATGTATGAGCTTAAGCAGATTGCGTCACTTGATTCTTTGCGAGAAAAGTTATTAGGAAATGGTCAATTTGCTGCTAGTCGCGAAACGTTAAAAAAATTGGAAATCGATTTAAAAAAATTAACAAGCGCATTAAAGAGACCCAACGGTTAGTGGAATGGAGACAAAAATATTTAACACAAATTGAAAAAATGAAGTACTAAAAACAAAATCGTATGATAAAATATATTGCATAGATGAGGCTATAAAAGCATCCGGTAACATACCACTTAGATTGCCCCCCTACCATTGCGATTTGAATCCTATATATAGAAATGATATGGTCCGAATTAAAATAAAAAATGTTAGACGTAATAATGTAAACCCAAAAAATGTCCGCTAATGTAAATGTACCTAATTAAAACTCAGTGTGAATTAATACCAGAGAGCAGTTGAAGAGCATGCGTTAATCATGTACTTAAAGTCGAAAATAATTATAAAAAATTTTGGGGAAACATAAAACCTCTAATTATATCAGTGGATGATAGTGATAGTACTGATTCAAACTATTGAGATGACTCATTTTATTCATACGGTTTTATACAGGGTGTTCCACGTAGAGGTTCCGCATTTTCAACCCGGTAATTACACAGATGTCAAAAAAGCCTTTGTCATTCGTTTTCAAACAAGAAAAAATTTATTCCGATATCTCAAAAACTAAAGAAAATAAAGGGGGGTGGAACTTCTACGTATGACACCCTGTATAATAAAAATTATATATTACGGCTTACTACTTTTACGCATATTAATAATTTACGTCAAAGTCAGCAATACACAATAAATTTTTGTACATACACAAGCATTGTCTCAATCTTCCTATACTACCACCCTGGACCGGAATGATTTATTTGTCAAGATAGAAGGGGCAAGTAGGTATAAAGTATAAAGGGATTAGTTAGTCATGACCATTTACCTTACGTCGGAGTATACTTTAAATTTCAGTGCTTCAGCTTCCAGGTCACTGTGGATGACCATATTATTATGTACCTAATTGAATGATATACAATGTAGTGTCTCTGTTATTTTTTAGTTGTAAAAATTTAAATGTTGATTTTAACTTAATGTGACATTAGTATGATTTAAGATTATAAATTACCGACTTTTTAAACTTAACTAAGTATTAATAAAAAAACCATACTTGATATCTTGCAGTACTAATCGGTTTAGTGTCTTAGTATGTCATTATTTTTTAATTGTAGCTCTGAAGATTTAAAATAAATACCGAAACATTAGATGATGAATTAGTATATTTTTCATCCATTTTTGTCTTAATTTTGATAAATATACAAAACATAATACAGGCTGTTCGGAAAATACGTTGCGATATTTCAATATTTTCCGAGTTGTACCAACAGTCTGCCAAACGATTTTTTTCTTATTTTTAACATAATATGGCGATTAATTCTTAACTAATCAAATTGATATTTGGCACAGGGACCCGGCTTGGCGGTTTCTATCGTTCTTTGATAAAAATGTTGTTCTATTATGCCACCCAAGGGCAATTTACATAAAAACCACCCATCTATTATTTTTCGCATAATAAAAGATAAATTATTGTTAGCGCATTTCCCGATAACCTTCTAGTCAGATTTAACGATTTAAAATATTGAGCATGGTAACTTGACTTTTTGCTTCCGTTTGAAAAACTGATTTAATGATATAAAATCAGTAAGTCTAATTTGCCACTAAACGAACTGAATTAAGCTGAACTAAACGGAGATTTATCTGCTCGGGTGAAGGGTAGCTTTTTATTTTTTTATATTATCTTTAACATGACAGCTGTAGTTGTCGAGACAAAAAAGTTATGCAAAAAATAAAATATGAGTTTTAATTAAAGTGCTCTCTGGTGCAACGTAAACGCCGCCTACCCGTAAATTATTAAATATTCGTGTGGTACCCGAGCCTTATGATATTCTCCAGTTACAGTCCAGTATTGACTGGCGTACGCACAATGGAAATGATCAGCCCTATTCATTATTATTGTGAATAACCCGTTGACGAAGATAATAGAACTGTGAAGAATTAGGATTTGTCCTAATTAAATCCTGAGAGTGTGGTGCAACAAGGCATGTTTCCTATTAAATATGAAATGATTCGGTTGCAATAAAATAATCTGAACAAAACGGCATTTTCTGCAAGATTTGGTCCGAATGGCATGGCTTGTGCGGGATTAAACCGACCATTGTTGATTTAATTGTTTCCGTTTTTAGTATTGCGTGCGGCACACGAAAAGGCCCGGGAATTTCACTCAGTGTTTCTCAATATGTTTCGCTAATCGGCGAATGCGACGTTTTGTCAGCATTGATCGAACAAATTATACGCCCTTCAACAGATACCAACCCCTATTTTTACCCCAACGGCTTTAAACATTTAGAAAAAATTTCCTTCAATTCATTATTTCCACTTTTTACATTCTTTATTTTACAACGAATATAATAAGATATTATAAATAAGCACTGAGGGAGATATACTTTTTGGCGCTCTGCGAGCGATGCGTGTACAAAGAAAACAATTCACGTTGGTCTTGAATACTTCATTAATAGTATATCTTAGCGTTTCCGAGATATTAATTAATTTCCATTTTTTTTCGAAAAACATTACCTCCAACAAATGCTAATATTTTTGAAATTAAGAATGCCATGACGACTACCATACCATATACAGAGAGTACAGCACCTAAAACCGGAAGATTATGCTAAACGTATGGAATTTTGTCGGTGCATGGATAAATAATAAACGTCGTGTTGTATCGCGAATACTTTTTATGAATGAAGCCACGTTTACCCATGACGGTATTAATAATGCTCGTACCTCTCATGTATGGTCAATCGATAATCCCCATGCAACAGTCAAAAGTAATTTTCAACATAAGTTTTCGGTAAACGTGTGGTGCGGTATGCTCGATAGATATTTAATTGGCCCTTTCATTTTGGAAAATCACCTCACAGAGACTACTATTTCAATATTTTACAAAATGAATTACAAGGACTCATAGAGGATGTTCCTGTAAACATCATAATGCTCCTGCACATTTCACTCGTCAGGTTAAGCAACAGTTTGACGAAAGATTTCCTGGGCGTTCGATTGGTCGCGGTAGTCCTATAAATTGGCCTCCAAGATCTCCAGACCTCACAGCACTAGTTTCTTGTTTATGAGGCTGCATGGTTTAAAAATGTAGTGTATAAAGTAAAAGTGGACACTCGGGAGTTTCGTCCGTTCATTCCGACTCACTCTGTATATAGGAGAAAGAATATATTTGGTATATCCACAGCACATCATTTTGCTATATCTGTAGGTGCGGGGGTGGAAGTTGGAGAAAACGACCTGCCGGAACATCGTTCTAGAGAAATCAATAAACGTTTCTTAAGTAAGTTACGACGAAGAAAAAAATGTTGGATAAGCAAAGATTAAAAGCAGGTCTTATTAAACCATTCTTGTTAAATTTCTAGAATAATCTAATATATCACTGGGAGATTGCCAGCGATATTGACTCCCCATATAATAAGAAACCTATGCGAAATTGTTGAGAACTTCTGAGCGAAACTTATGAAGTTTTCTAACAATATAACAGTGCCCTTTCAACGCTAAAAGGACTACACAATTTCCTCCTTCCGGTTAACGCTTTTAGTTGCTCACATTATCGGTTAAATTCAAATTTGGGTAGTCGCAATTCAAATATACCCCCTTCGCCTTCGTTTTTGAGATAATAGATCAGAACAATATCAGGATATTTTTAAAATAATAATTATATTGGCTTGCATGGAACGGTAATTCTGATATCCGATAAAACTTAAATCAAGATCTTTACTTAAATATAGAAATTTTGTAGTTTTAGGAATAATAGTTATTCTTCATAAACCTAAACATAAATTTGGTACAAGAGACAAGTACTTTTATTTATGACAATATTGAGAATTTGAATTAAGAAACGTAGTTCAGGTTTAAAAACTATGTATGTTTTAATATTGAATTACATCCAACTATCATGAAAAGTATCCAGTGTTTTGTAAGGATGTGCCTGACGTAAAAGCAAAGACAATAGTTTTAAATGTACATGACACACTTATACACCAAGGACCATCTAGTACTGTTTGAACACAAAAGAGCTTTTAAAAGATATACTTTCAGTCTAAACATAATATGTTCACACTGTATCCCAAAATTTGTATTTTGCATTTATGAGGGCTGTCAGGCAATGGGAAACAGTATAATTCAAATTTTCGATATATTGTCAGAAATAAAGGTACTTTACTATTGTACCAAATTCATGTTTATTGACAAAGCCCGTATACGACTGATCACTTTAAACATTGTATTATTTCATTATAAGTTTTAAGCCATGCAAAACTTTTTATGAAGAATAACTTTTTTTTCTAAAACTAAAAATAACTTAAGTAGAGTTTAAAAGAAACCCTCTGAAAAATGCCGAGCGATATATCACAAACTGCGAAGGATTTAAAATCCCTTTGAAGTTCATGGAGGAAATGCGTTTACTACCCCAAATTAATTTTAGTTTGATGTATCTATTAAATCGGTGGCTATCGACAGCAAGCTCATGCACGCAGTCTTGTCAGGCGTAGCGAAATTTTGAGCTTTTAGCGGCGGAATTTCAAAAATTGTTGCTGAATTTAAGGTATGTTGTAGTTACCAATGTTGTTATTACTTTTTCAGGCACCTACCTTTCAATTTTTATTTCAACAAAATTAGTATTTTCTCTGTTTTATGTTTATATACATAGGTAGCTACATATCAATAAAGAATTTACAGTTTTATAGCCTTGTGTATCATTTACCACATTAAATTCCAAATGACATCCGTAAAGAAATTTTTTAAAATTGATAGCGGATTTCTTGAATCCAGGCTCTGGCAACACTGCATGCCCTTTCTTCAAAGTACTTTAGCTGTTGATAACTATATTATATAGTAAATACGTTACAACCCCATTGCAACGTTGTTACACCATCGAATTATGTCACAAGAGTATGTTGTTTCGATAAACCAATTGGGCAACCCTTTATGGCGCGAACACCCAACCACACGGGGTTGTCTCTAAACCCCTTTGAAGCTGTATATTATAAATACATATGCGTAATATCCTACCCTTTAATTTTGGCGTTACTAAACGTACTGGTAAAGTAAAACATTGTTTCATAAATTAAAAAAAAATAACACTAATAATTTGCAAAATATACTTAAAAATCAGTTAAAGGTACGTGCTCCAATAATAGATTATGAAAATGAAACAGGCAAGGGAGAAAATAATTTTGCAAAGAACGATACGAGAAAGAAATATCCCCTGGAAAATCGTTGTGGTTTTAGAGTTCTGTATTCCAGTTATGATGATGTAGCAAGGATCTTTAGGATTCCAATTATTAATTTGTAGCTGTAATCGGATTCTGGTTGAAAGTCATCAGTGAAAAGCTGAAGCCACCCTTCTTAGCCCGAGTCAACGAAATCGAGTCATAGAGTTCACAAAAATATTAAATATATCCACAACTGTTACTCGCTACTTTTTCAGTTTTTTTTTTAACATCTGCCTAATAATTTTTAAGTGCATCCCAGCAATATCTAGCTCTCTTTAATTGTTCGAAATAAGACAGAAAACGACAAAGTGCAGTCAAATCCATATGCACGAAATGCTGCATTTTAGTATCAGTTTGTGTAAAATATAACATTGTGAAAGCAATCGTGCATAACGATTTCCTGGCACACCGTAAGACAATACGCCGTAAGTATAGCTATCGACTGAAACAAATATTTTTAAATTTTTGGATTGCAAGAGGTTATAGTCTATTTCAGAAAGGTGTAGAGTAATAAAAGCTCATTAGGTATGCAAAGGGCCAGCAGAGTGACCCAACGAATATTTAAGCCACTTTCATAATTTGGCATTGATTTCGTTGCAAAATTCTTTCATTTCATCAAGTGCAGGTAGTACCACCCTGGTTTGGGTCAACTTATGGGTTCTGCCTATTGTTATCCATTCACAAACACTGAAAATGGTGTGACAAAGGCGTGCCGGTAGGATATTCGTAAAAGGAAAGAATTTTATTTTAACAGAATAAAAATTAGGCATTATGTACATAGTATTAGCTACACTTATTTTTTATTAAACATTTTCAAAAAAATACAAAATACATTATACAGAAATTAAATTATAAAAAATCATAATATTTTTCGTCGTCTGAGGAACTGTCATCTCCTCTTGACGTTATAATTAACGGGTCGACGGTCCGATCGATCAGGTGGTCAAGATCCCACATTTTCTCCTCTTCTTTAATGACATGATGGACTGTTTTTCGCCAGTTCTCTGGTGTCACTTCCTTAATGGCTTGATCAAACAGTAGCTTAACGTCTTTTATTTTGAATGTCGTGTTGTGTCTTGCTATAAATCCTTTCACTTGCGTCCATATAGGTTCTATAGGATTTAGTTCGCAATGATATGGCGGTGTGCGCAGCATAGTTACACTATGTTTTTCTGCTATATCTTCCACGGCATATTTCATGAAACGATGTTTGTGTAAATTTGCTATAGCTAATAGTTCCTTCTTTATCAAATTATCTTCAAATTCAATATTATTGGTGGTTAACCAGTCGATAATTTCTTGTTTTCACTGTGCGTCGTGAATGATAGCTTGCGTTATCCATAACTACTACTGAATCAGTTGGAAGATATTTTATCATTTTACCAAAATAGTCCTCAAAAACATTCGAATTCATGCCCTCGTGGTAATCTCCCGTATTTAACAATTGAAAGGTTAGCAAACCTTCTTTTAAAAATCCCTCTTCGCTTCCAATATGGACGATTATTAGTCTATTCCCTTTACCTGAAGGCACCTTAATACCCATTGACAGGCCTTCCATGAAAGCTTGGCGAGCACTGGTTATATTTTTGTCTTGTCACAATTTTGATACTATATAACCTTCATTAATCCACGTCTCATCAAGATACAAGATTTTGTTCTGCTCTCTTCTGTACTGCTTTATACTTCTTAAGTATTTTCGTCGCCAGCAAACAATTTCATCGCTTTCCAGTAAAAGTGATTTACGGTTATGCTTTTCCCAGACAAAATCCATATTTTTTAAAGTGGTCCATACAAGTTTTCTAGTTATAAACGGAATACTGTCATCCTGGTCCAGCTCCATTAGAATCTTATCTAGGGTGGGTATTTCTTTTTTAAAATAAAGAGACTGAACTTTTCTTCAAACTACACTTTTGGTGTCTTCATCAAGGACAGTTACTGGTCTGCCTGGACTTTTCTTGGGAGGTTCCACTTGACCTGCTGTCTTTCTCTTCCGCAATAATTTGAAAACGGTGAACTTTCCAGCTCCAGTCATTTAGGAACATGGGTCGACAGTTTCTTGTATAGTAAAATTCGGATAATCGTGTTTTATGCAATCATGTACATTTAAAATAATAACTTTTTCACTTACTGATAGTGGATAATTATTGGAACATATTTTTGTTGGTGTTGAATGTCGCCATTTTATTACTAATCTTATAATACTGTGAACACTATATATATAGGTACGACTTAACAGCAAATACTGATGCGTTAAACTAAACAAATATAGGTACTTATTAAGGTCATACACACACACGATATATGAAGTTTATTCCAAATTACCACCTATTTATATGATCCAGCCAAAGAGGCCAGAGCCAAACTTGGTACCAGTTAAATGGTACCTGTTAAACGCAAAACGTAACTTTATAATCTACTACCTAACTGATCCCTACACAATATTTCGATTTTGACACTTCAGGCCAGAAAACATGCCTTTCCTAATCCTCATACGCAATTACTTGAAATTTTAATATTACAAATAATACTATTTTATCTTAATACCCGTTGACCTAATTCTCTAAAATTTTTGGTTAGTTTTCAAAAATAATTTAATGCACAAAGCTTACCTGCGCCTATGGCCGACACCGAAATTAAGCCGAACTGGACGGCGTTTCCCATTTTATTACTCTACACCTTTCTGAAATAGACTTTAGTATAAACTAAAGAACTAGAAAAGCAATGTAAATAGAAGCAAATTCTAAAAGTTAAAGGAACAAAGCACATTTTTCTTCTTGTTTTAGTAAAAATAGTTAAAGTTTTACATTACGATATATTTGCTGCAAAGGAATTAAAAAAAATAAATAAAATACGTGAAAGGTGAAATGATCATTTAAGTTTTTAAATCCGTTAACCAAGTGGTTCGATTTGGAATATTAACTCAGTTCTTGAAATTAAGTGGCGATGTGTTAAACATCGCAAAAATAACATGGTCTACAAAAAATGTCGGGGGGCAAGAATTTTAAATTTAAAAACGTTTTAAAAACTGAATATTTAAATCCTAAGGATATTGTTTTAATATCTCAAAATGTATGTGCATTAAAAGTTGTGTTCTCTATCTATTTAATCATATTGACTTTGACTACGTGAAGCCATAAATAATACATATAACATGTTTTCCCTGTATTATGAACGGCTTTAGAATTCTTTATCCTCTAAGTATCAAAAAGCTTCGTGATTAGATTTTGATTTTAATATACCCGGGAAAATAAGATCTGGCATGATCTGGCAAATATTATTTCTCTGAAATATTTATCTGGAAATGGGGTTTCTGGAATTTTTATTATAGGTACACTATAAAGAATTTTTTGAAAATTTGATCACACTGGATTCTTTAGTATGATACAGTTACAGAAAAGAAACTACTCCCACATGCGTTCATGCACTAGTGTGGGAAGTACAGTCAGTTATTTCTTAAGGTCTCATTACAGTTGGGGATTTTTTATTGCTGCAATAAATAATTGCAGGATTCTGATTGCGAGCATGCGGGGAGCAAGTCTGAGGAATTATTTTGCAATTTCAGTGCCACTTCCCTCAAAAAAATTAAGTATTTTTGGTTCTACCATTCAAACCTAGATTTCTATGATATTCATGTTGTGGTTTGTTCTGTGACAAAAAAACAAACAATAAAAGAATGATAATTTTGATTTTATCGGATTTGTATAAAGGACCATATTACCCGACTAATAGATTTAAAAAAAAAACATTTTCAAATAAGGTGGGCCATATTTCTCCACTATACCTTAGTATCATTTTTTTCCGGCTTACTCAGAAACGCTAAACGATGAAAAAAATCTTCGTTTAAAATGTCTAATTAGAAATTAACAAATTATAATATTACAATCCCTACCATAATAATATATCCACCCACTCAATATTTTTAAAAAAGGGGTGTTTCGAAACAAGGGTTTCCATCCAGTTACTTGATTAAAGTTCATAGCAGTGGCGTGTTTACCATGGAAGCTAGGGAAGCACAGCTTCCCCTAAACGATTTACTTAAAAAAAGACATAATCCAATACAATCCTACTAGAACTTACAATTAATTTTTAAAATTGTCCTAAATTTTATTTGTAAATCGGGCGAATCCGACCGCATTTTCATAAAGCACCCTTGATCAGAGAACTCCATATGCTATCCAGTTCTACTTCACGGTGATGCCCGATTGATTTCGAGACATACCGACGCGCCATTCGCGCTGCGCCGCCGGATTGCGGGAAGCGATTCGAAAGCAGCGTATTACCGTAACAGAATATTGTTTTACTGCATCGAACAAATTAGAGTGGCGCGTGTTTAGGCGAAATTTAAAACCGTGCATAAATATTGGGAAAAGTACGCTGTTTTCAAACAGATTATTATTTTAATTATGGATCCTGTTGCTAGTTCAAGTTCGGCTGAAAGTGAAAATAGAGTTTTGTGTGAGTGTATTGTGTGTTAGATAGTGGTAGAAGGATTTTCCACTTATATTTTTGAGGAAAAAAAACAAATTATTTCCAATGATAGGCCCACTCCATCTATTCCTAATTCAACAAAAAAAACTAAACTTTATATTAGACATTTTCAAAAAGAATCATATAAAACTTGTGAATGGCTAACTGGTTGTGAAAATAAGTATCTTCTATTTTGCTGGCCATGCCTCTTATTTTCTAGTGAAAAAAATTTGTGGAATAAAAATGGATTTTCGGATTTAAATAATCTACATAAATTAATTAAAAGACACGGGTCTAGTAAGTCGCATTTACAGGCAATTATTAAAGAAAAAACTTTTGGTAATATAAGGATAGAACACGCATTAGACAACCAACTAAAAATTGCTTCTGAAAAACATAACCAGGAAGTAGTAAAAAATTCGAAATATCATCCCCGATGGGGAAAAAATTTCAAATTTTTTGTTATTAAAATATTTAAAAATGTATTTTGAATTGATGCACTTCATATGCGTAATAATTTGCCAAGATTTACCCAAAAAAGGGCGTGGCACCCCAAAAAATTTCCCTGCGGCGCAACAAAGACCACCTTCGGCGCAAAAGAGTGCAACATTTTCGGCGGCCCTGGTTACAGCTTCCCATTGTATTAAAGTCTGGACACGCCACTGGTTCATAGATAGATACTATATACCGGGTGTCAACCATACTATTAGCCAGGCTTTCATTTTTTAATAAAGAAAAATATCGATATCGTTAAACTTAAAATTTGAAATCGATATATTTCTTTATGAAAAAAATGAAGACTTGGTTGACACCCGCTAAGATAAATGATGACTTATAGAATCCATGAATGAATAAACTTTCCTCTTTGCAAAAAGGATATTTAAAAAACTTATTACCGGACTAAAAAAGGTGGTAGCATTTAACAGGGGGAAGGTAATAAAGCAACAATAAACCATTTAGGGCACAAAGAATTGTGAATTGGATAAACTCGAGTTGCGGTAGCCGAGCACATTTGGCGTTTTGTAAAACGACACTCTTGGTTAGGAAACTTGACACCTCGTTTGTGCCAATCCGTTTGGGAATATAATACATGAGTGACAATAAACGAAATTCACTACAATTAATAAGGTTACTAAATGTTTTTAAGGATTTTTTTTTTAATTGACCACATTTATGGTTAAACAACATAATTCCTGCGAGTTTCAAAATCTGCAGCTCTTATTTCTTGGAATACTTGCACTTTATAGGGAACAAATCTAGCTGTTTTTTTTAAGAATAGTCCTGCCTGTTCCATAAGATCATCCCACCTCTTGAGACAGGCGGTATTTTGTTGGCGTATTTTGCATTATTTCACGAACGTTCGCAACAAGTTCTTCTGTTCTTTTAGACGGATTTCCAGCTCCTTTTTTTATGTTGTATAGAACCCATTTTCCTAAACAGAGTCACGGTTCTTTTCAGGCAATGATAAAAATCCCCATCAGCAATAAAAGCTACGTTAGAGAAATTTTTGGCGAAAATCGACTATGCACAAACACTGATCGTATATTAACTCACTATTTACTCTAACCCCGTTTCGAAAATACGCTTCAATCATCATTTCAATTGGAAATTGGATAAATTAGGCTAGGCAGTACGGCCTTAGATGCAAAGCACACTTTCATGATACCTAATAATTTTTGCTCGCAATGTACCGGGTGTCCAAATAAGAAAGGACGCCATCTCAGGAACTATTAGTCCCAGAGCTTTCAGGTAAAAATTTTTTGTAAAAAAATAGGCCATAAAAAATTGCTGGAAATAATTCTCAAGTTTGGTAGTCGTCCGCTAGGGGGCACAACGAACACTTGAAAACATAATTCTGTGCTTATCTCCAAAAAGGCATACTAAAGGTTCCTAAAAACAAAATATTTGAAATCTTGATGAGATTATGAAAAAATTTAGTTTGGGACTTTTTGTCATTACTCTTCAAATAAGGGGTGGGGGAAGGTTCAAACATGCTATTAACAAGTGTCATACAACTTTTGTGTTTTTTAACCGATTTCAATGATTTTGGCGTCATTTAAAAGAGCTTTTCCCGTTTAATAAAAGTCATACTTAGTAAAAATAACAAAATTAAATGATTTTGTCGCCGCTAGGGGGCGCTATTTCAAGAAGTCGACAATTTTCCCATTTTTCTAGGAAATTTCAAATATAATGAGGTATTTTCTTACATTTAGATAGAAAGAGGATAAAAAAATAACGAATTTAGTGAAAACCGCAAGTCGATATCTTAATCCTACCCCAAGATATACAAGATATACAAGAATATTTGGGAAAAAACTTTTTGCCTTGCTTTTTGGGTAAGTAGGCCTGGAAATGCAAAAATTAAACAAAACATCTGTAGTTGTCACTAAGGCTTATTTATCCGACGCCATTCTTTGTCGTTGTTGTGGTATTGCAATTGAGCTTAAAACAATGAGAATTCCCAATGAAATAATATTTAATATGCTAGCCGTTTATTTTGAATGCAACCAGAACTCAACAATAGCATCAAGAATATACGCGATGAGATATCCTGGACAGAGACGATATAATAACAGAACCTTTACAAGTTTGGCCAGACGAAATTTTTTCATAATCTCATCAAGATTTCAAATATTGTGTTTTTAGGATACCTTTATTATGTCTTTCTGGAGATAAGCAAATAATTATGTTTTCAAGTGTTCGTTGCGCCCCCTAGCAGACGACTACCAAACTTAAAAATTATTTCCAGCAATTTTTTATGGCCTATTTTGTACAAAAAATTTTTAACTAAAAGCTCTGAGAGATCCTGAGATATAGCCGGCGTCCTTTCTTATTTGAACACCCGGTACTTACAGTGGACAACATGTAAACCGACCTTCGCGGTTGATTGTTACAGTAAAAAGAAAATAGAAAAGGCCACGGCGTCTGGCTTAAAAATCGAAATAGTCTCCAGCCTGATATAGGTCGCTGCTTCTGATACATTTCTGGTAGAACTCTCAGCCGAAGATCCTATGAACTCAGAAACAATATTCGAATGAAGAAACAAAATTTTGATGCCCTGCTGGATTGTGTCATTGCGTGAGACCGCGCGTATTTTGAAAATGGATACCAAGATGAGAGATGCGTTATCACCAAAACTAAAAAAAAATAAACAAAATAGGATCACTTGATTGGCTTAAAATGACAGGTGTGAAATTTTAAACCCAAACTATAATAAATATAACCCAAAAACTACATACGACCTCCACCGAATCAAAAAATAAATTAAACCTGAACTATAATAAACATAACCTAAACATTACATACGACCACCACCGAATCAAAAATAAAACAAACAAACTGGCCATGTCGAGGTGCAAGTACTGATGGTTACCACATGAAATCTTTACAAGATCCTGTGGACATGCAGGAGGCATCAATGGCGCCAGTGAATTTCAGAAACCTGCAAAATTTTTAATAATTTTTTTAAGAAAAAACGGTTAGGAAACCCCATTTTTAAAAATATTGTAACACCCTGTATTAAAAACAAAGCTATGGTTAGAGTGTTAGGGCTTTTTGTACTCGAAACTGAGTGAGAAAGAATACCCTAAAGGTTGGCCAAATTAAATAACTATTAATACTCTGTATATGAGGGTGTAGATCAGTGGCTTAGCCAGGAGTGGTGGGGGGGGGGGGGGGGGTAGAGTTAAGACCCCCTCCTCTTTCCCTCGAGGCAAAATAAATGTTTAATTTTTTTTTTAACTAAAACGAGCAAGTGGTACGTTAGCTTAGGTTTTCACTAACCTATGAGGTTCTTAAAAAAAAAAAATTCAAGATCAACAAATAAACTGCACATCTGAATACATTACGGAACTGTAGTTATACAATAGGTAGGTACCCAAATTTATACCTATTTACAGAAAAAACTACGCTAAATAAAAACGTTTTTGAAGCACAAAAGCGAATTTTAACAAAGAATTTAAGTGGCAATTTAGCACCTTGTCAAAACATGAACTAGCCAATAGGGAATGCTTCAAGAAGACAGGCATATTTACACAATTTGGCAGCCCTATTCATAACTATAACGTTGCTTCTTCACCTTTTTAAAATATCATTTTACTCCTGGGTATGTATATTTTCACACAGGTAAGAACTATGTATTCTTAAAGACATTACTACCTAGGTACGTAATGTTGAAGATAATATCGTGTGGTTCTTTATAATCGTTAATTAAATATCATCACAAATATTACCTATATAAATTAAGGTTTTAAAAGCCTAAAATTCGTATCATTTTAAAGAAGGCCAGGGCAATGCGGTTTGATAAATATAATAGTTATGTAATCAAAAAGGTTTACCTAAGTACCATCACTACTTTTGCAAGCAATGGTACCCGATAAATGTTGTATATTATTGTTAACAAAAATGCCTTTGCGACAAAAATTAA
The DNA here is from genome assembly GCA_963920685.1 of Polydrusus tereticollis. Classification (NCBI taxonomy): domain Eukaryota; kingdom Metazoa; phylum Arthropoda; class Insecta; order Coleoptera; family Curculionidae; genus Polydrusus; species Polydrusus tereticollis. Next base: position 1,760,638 of record OY987335.1, read on the forward strand.
AAAGATATCGAAAAGCTCTCAAAGGCATCAATCGAGTTTGTGATCTAAAAAGGCTGCTTTATCAAATTACTAAGTCCTGAGTGCCTATCTACATACAAGCAATAAAATTTTATTATAAAATTACGTAGGTATCACTTTAAAGGGCGACGATAATGATACTTTTAACACTGCTCCTAATTTCGTTACTCCCAACTCTGTTTTTGTATTTTCACCATATTACTTTCTAAAAGCTAGAGCAGCAATTTACAAAAGACATCTTTCCATGGACAAAAGGAGTATTTTAAATTACCTTTTATCACAAAAATAGTTGAAGTGTGATTGGTTATATTTTGTAACGGTCACCTAAGTTTTGGCGCCAAAGGCCACCCCATGAGACTTGATCAAAAAATAGCCAAGAAAAAACCTAAATCTAAGATCTATATATTTGCAAGTTAATATACATAACAATAAATCAACTCACCCCCTTGTTTTGCGTCGTCACTCATTATTTCAAAGCTCGAAATCTTCGCACGCACACTTAAATCACCCCCTATTAAACCAACGTCAATACTATCGATTTTTAAGTGACGTAATGCGCATGTGCTGAATGTTTGGTCAGGTTGATCTATCGAAATAAGAGGGGCAGTCCTATTCTATGGGTTGTATTGCCACATTGCCAGATCTTGACAATTTTTCGTCACAAAAATAAGAAAAGTCATGTACGAACACATGCATTAGAAGGAGACCAAAATGCAGTAAGTCGTAAGTTGTAGAACTGCAATTGGTGTATGAATCCATTTATTCAATGCTCAAATCGATATTCGATCCATATAAAGATAAAATTGATGGATTTCATTGTTTAATATTGTTTTGGTCTGTCGACATCGTGTAAACTGAAAATTAAATTTCACTAATATTATAGAATATAGTGAAAATATTTATAAAGCCATTTTGGAATAGTGTTGCGATTGTAGATAATGCTATCCTAGTTATCCTACGTATTTAGACAAGGATGGTAGGTACTCGTGATCTACGAATTGCAAATAATTAGAGCATCAATAGAATAAACAGTGTTGCCAACAACAGGGTGTGTGTGTGTGTGTGTGTGTGTACTATCCCCTCCAATTCTTAGACATCGCATAGAGCTAAAGCATTGGAGGGTACCCCTAAAAAAAAGGTTCTGCGCCTGTTCAATTTGGTTCCAGGTTCCTTCAAGTTAGGTGCTTTGTGTGGTTGCAGCTGCTGAAATATTCAAAGGGTAAGAAACTTTTTTCTTTTTCCAGATATCTTGGATAAAAAGTGTTATTGAGAGTAAGGGAACTTGGATGACCAAGTAGTTTCGTTTAAATCGAAGAAATAGCTGTTTGAAGATATCTTAGTCGGCAAATATGGTTTTAGGGTGGGGCTTTTAAAGTTAAGATATTTTTTGAATTCTCTGCCGTATATTAACAAAAATGAAAGTAAATTAAATTAAAAGTAGTCAGATTTTACACTAGAAATCAGATTCTTTCGAATTTGACTATATTATATTAAAGTGGGTAGATAGGTACTCTCAATGGCCCATTGGGTCTACATGATCGCCTTTTATTAAGAAGTGTCACATCATCATTTTTTTATTTTTAATGATTGACACTGGTTTAACTAAAACAATATTTTTTAAATAGGATTAAAAAATCTTTTAAATTTTTTTAAAAAGTTAGTCCCATTATGGACCGCGGCTTTCCAAATTTAGTCCTTTTTGTTCAAGTAAAAGTATAACAACCATATGGTTTACCAACTTCTTTACTTACTTATACCCACTTACTGTTTAAATTATACGGATATGTAGGTAGGTACTTCAAAAAAAAAATGGAAGGGTTATAATCAATTATTTTTTTTTTAGTCTTAAATTTGGAAATATATATTGTTAGTAAGTGGCTTACCATTAAGGTGAATCAAATGGCAAAATGCTGCGTTGTTCGGTTGGCAGAGCTTCACTCATCCGCCATGATGGGTCCAAAGTACCTAAAGCTTGATAGGTGCCTATCTATGTATGGAATTTTTATTTGTTTTGTTCATAGAAGTAATTTTTTTTTTTATATTATTATTTCAACAAAAGTTTTTATGTTTATTGTTAATCAAAGTGTTACGCCCATAGCGTTTGGTCGCCATACACGTAGGGAGATATTTTTGATTGAGGGTTAGTCGGGTTAGTCCCATTTTGGATCGACCGGGTTCCCAGAGTTGGTTCTTTGTGTCCGCAATGAGTATAAAGAATATTATACGTATTAAAATATTGGTGTACTTACTTACTGACTTGTTATTTCAATTTTACAACGGATGATGGGTGCCTCTACCAAAACTTTAAACCCACCAAATTAAGTTAAGTGGCTTATACTATTCTGCCCTACGACCAGTGGCGGCTCGTCAGGGAAGGCAGTGCCTCTCCTCTGCCCATTGCTAGACAACAGTTTTTTAATATAATAACTCTATAATGGTTCTCCTGCATCAATATATTTCACTTTCTCCAAGCCTAATATTTAACTAGTTATTATAATCAAATTTTTAAGTCGTTTTTGACTGGCCTCGCTCTTCTCGTACCTGTAGCCGCCGAAATGGCCGGTCGCGACGTTATGTGCATGCAAACGTAGGCCGGAGTCTCGCCTCTTACTGGTTCCGATGTTTTTCGGAAAATATACCAAATAATCATAGGTTTTTAGAAAACGACTTAAGTTTTTTTGGAGGCAGACACACCCACCTTGTTTAAACGGATATCATTCAGGTTAGGTTCTTTAATTTTACGGTCGTTACATCTACAAGAACTAACCTAAACTAACCATTATTTCTTGTGTGCGACATTCGTTTTACCTTAGTGTATTAGTGTGTGTGTCATGGCGTTCTAAGTCCTTGTGAAGGTGTAGTGAGTTTTTAAGTTCATTGGTTTAGTGCTTTAACTGAGGTCGAGGGGGTAAGTTTACTAAATTTGATTTAATTTAATAATCTAGTTCCAAAAAGCAGGGTGTCCATTTATTATGAAATTCTTCGATATCTCATATAAAGAAAAACTTTAAAGGTAAAGATTAAGGGGTTGTTAAAGATGTGTATTTTAATAGTATTTTCATATATATTATTATTATTATTATTATTGTATTACAAAAGCGGTGCAACTGTCACTGTAATATTTTTAAACGGAACACCCTGTATGCTTTACCTTGAATTAGTGCCACTCTGTATTATTCATGTAGTCCAAAATTTGTTTTTCAAGTCCGTTGCTATGTTGCCAAGTTATAAATGATTTCCTATTTTTTTTTGTTTTGTTTGGACGGTCAGTCAAGTTCAGTTCTTTTATAATAATTCTGAAATATTTTGTTTTATTGCCTGCGGCGTTGCCAAACCATGATATCTTAAGTTGTCACGCTTTTGTGAAGTACCCTATGTAGGTACTTGATTATAATTTAAAATAATTTTTTATGTATGACAGCTTACGAGATATAATCGAATTACAAACTGTATAAGTTTAAAACATTGCAAGTCGACATGCGACCGCTCTGAGTTGTATTGTGACGACGTATCAGTGACAAAATGCAACTTTTACCTTTTGCCTCTCTTAATCAGGGATTAGACAAAGTAAGTCATAAAAAATTTGATATTTAATGACATTTATTTATTTTTAAAATTATTGTTAACATAAATGGATGTTTTTTTTTTTCTATTGTTCTTAGTAGAGCCATTATGTTATATCCAGAAAACTACTTAGTTGATGGCCAATATTGTACATTTATTTATTGACCCATTGAACCCATATTAAATAATATACTCAAATGTACGAAAATATAACACCACCCAATTTGTTAACAATGAATACTCAAGGGTCTTATTCACAAAAGTCCCTTTTAAGTGAGCCCTTTAAAATAGAGATTTAAATCTATTTCATCGGGTTTTGGCACAATAGCTTGCTGAAAAATGACTTGAATGCCGTTAAGGAAGTGTTTACAAAATATATTTACTTGTGGCCAGCGTGAGGTCCTTAAAAGTACAAAGGAAAGGTGTCTTTAAACTTATCATTGATTATTTCTCAAATCGGATTAGGTTCTAAGTACTTCCCTGGCTGGTTCTTATCTGAATTACTTCAAGTATGATGTTGTGTTGATGTTTATTTAAGAGGAAGTGTAAAAAAAAACTCACCAACACAACAAAAAGGTGACATATGACTGATTTGAAAATTTTAAAATACATAACAAGAAATATATATGTAGGCTGCAATTTAATAATCAAAGCGTCATAGCAGAATCATGAAAGCTTAGCATTATTGTCATATATTTTGACTAACACAGTTGAGTTTGTATTTTAGTACCAATTAACTGTCAAAATATGCCAAATTTTGCTTTATAATTCAGGACTCAATAGGGCCCATTTCCAATCTAATAGTTGTTATGGCTTGGTTGAACATAGGAAATCGCATGTACCTAAATTTTGCGGTGGCTGAATATTGGCTCCCCTGTACATTTTAGAGAAAAACGTATTCTAATTTTTTAAAGGGGCCGATATAATAAACACATGTGCCAAGTTTGAATAAATTTTAATAAGCCAATCCTTACTTATTCAATTAAATGTGATGGCAATATTCCGAAATTTTCATAGTTGAGGCAATACAGCAAACACCAGCAAATAGTTTCTATGGCGCTCTTCTCAAAACTTGACGTAAAGCGGGACATAACGAATCACCAATTCGGCAATCACGCATCCAAAATAAAAGACACCATTATGTTCACAATCTTACATTAATTAATTAAATGTTCAAAGAACCCTCCATTAACAACTAAACAATATTCTAGCCAATCATAAAATTAATTTCTAACATTACTGAGTTGATATTGAGAAATCTGTCACATTCTAACGAAATACAGTTTTTGAGCTGGTCTAGATTTTCAAATTTTACATCTTTAAAAATAAAAATTTTAAGACAATATAATAAAATTTTTTAAGTCATTTTACGGGGTTGAAGTCGATGGGTATTCCTTTGGGGCTCTGTATCTCCGTTAACGGACACTTTAGGAATTTTTTTCTATGACAATTAGAGTTATTTTGACCTCCGATATACACTCCCTAGAGTATGCCATAAGTACCACACTTGTCAAGTAGTATTAATTTTCTATAATATTGTCATAATCAAAAACGCAAAAGTGTGCCCCATTATAAGTACGTAAACAAGTTGATTGATTTAATTTAGAAAAAGAAATTGAAAATTCTACCTTAAAATCAAATGAAAGCATTAACTATTTAAATTGACCTACATGAAACTATTTATTTTTGTCTCTTATAATGCGTTTTTAAACCCATTTACCTGTAGTGACCATCGGAATTTCAAAATACAATGTAGCATTTGTATAAATATTTTTAAATATGCATTGTTATGGGTATAAAAGTCCATTCTATTCCTATAGTTTAACACGAGCAGTGGCATGTCGTGTCAAAAATATGACACATACTCAATTGAACATTAACTATAGAAAAGGATTACTCTTAAACCTTGCTAATCTAAATAGAATCTATACAGGGGAAAAGATAATACTCTTAAAAGTACAGGGTGGGCTTCAATTATCTAGATTTTTAAGAACAAGGTGATCAGATAATTGTAGTGGACAAGTTTCCAGGTATATAACGGGAAAATTTGTACTCTTTTCATTGTTTGTGTAGACAGTCGAGGGACAACCGTTATTCGGGTGTAAAGAAAACAAGCCTGTTATGATTAAATTTAACTAATTGCCTCAATTTAATATCATGTATTAGGCATTTTAGGCAATAAATGATTTTAACTCTAATGGCTCTTTTTTCTTTGGAAATCTGGATGCTACAAATTCATCGATATCTGTAATAAAAACAAAATAAACATAATGCAAGTCTAAGAAGTACCTTTTAGCCAAAATATTATTATTAAAGTATTTCTGGCCTTTGAGAAGTAGGTAGGTATTTTGTATTAATTGAATTAATGTACGATTTTGATACGTACTTATTTATTTTTTTGGTGTTTTTACAGGTTATCCAACAATTTTAGGGGGGTTACCCAGTTAATCTTGACAATCTTATTTTTATATTTTTGAAATTAAAGATGGGGATGTCAAGATTTTCTGGTTTACCTTTCACAGCAACTGTTTGTATTTTTGTTTATTGGCGGTTCCACATCATCAATATTATGGGGTTGCCCAGTTAGTCGGTCACCTTGTGTTTTATGTATTTGATATTAAAACACAATGTTTGCACGATTAGTTGGTTTACCTTACCACATCAATTGAAGAAATGAAGAATCATAAATTAGAAATATTCGTTTTGTCAATCATCGATATGGATATGGCTGATAATATGTTGGATAGAAGATATGTCTAATATCACGGTGAAGGCGAGTGATATTGTGTTAACTGATTCTACCTGGTTGATCAATTCAAGAAGCTTGCCAAAGTTATTTATTAATTGGCGGACATTTTTTTTTTGGCGTCACTGTAAATATTAATTGGTTTTGTTAATATTTATCTATCTAGATATGGGTGTTGTGCTGGATTGAAGAAAAGTTTAACAGCAAGGTGGAGGTGAGTAATTGGCTTTGCTGACACGTATTTGAGAATTGTGTTAGTTGATTCAATTACTGCGCCTTTACTTGTTTCATCACTTCAAGAACATTAATGGCTAATTTCTAGTTTTATAACATCACACAATAAGTATCTTAGTTTAGTTATTATTGGTTTGAATTTATAGACAGTAAATATATTATTATATATAGTATATACAGGGTGTTTCATTATTATTGCGAAAGAATTCAGGATGAGTTTCACTACTTAAAAATATAAAAAAAAGAACCTATACACCTATGTCGGGAAATGTCTTCTTTTCTGCCAGTAATGGGATAATTAAGACCATTTTTGGTTAACTCAGTCATTTCTGTCAGGGGAGGTTCATTCATTATATCATAGGCGCTGTAGAAATTTCTGTAATCGTTTGTTGACTTTATGGGAAACTTTTTAGCAGTAACGATTTAGTGTATATGCATTTAATATTATACCTGCATTTTCACTGTTTAATAGTTTTATCCATATACCCTACAGGAGCTTCTCAAACTACAGAAGTATGGAAACGGCACCAGGACCATTTACTGATGGTAATCGTACAGTTTGGGTATTTAGCTAAATAGTATTTTTAATGACTCTGAATATTTTTACGTTAATGTCATCAGGCTTCTCTCAGGAAAACAACTTCTCGGATCACAGAAAAAAGAAAAAAATAATACGAAATAAGAAATACTTTATGGAGGTCATTCTCCTGCTAGTTAGGATGCAATTTGTATATTTAAACAGAATGTTTTTGTACTTAATGTCAACAAGAATCCTTTTAGGAAAACCACTTCTTCGACCTAAAAAAAAAAAAAGAAAATGACATAACAGTACTACAAAGAAAGGTTATAATTCTATTCATATTTAAAAAAATCTTATATTTATCTTGGGGGAACCAGGTCTTGGACCACAATAAAGAGAAAAAATTTGACATCAGCCATGCAAATGTATGTCATTCTTTCATTCTGGGAAGAGGATGTTTTACCTTAACGACGTAAAACAGGAAACAATGAGACAAGTAAATCCGCTGATGTACTGTTTCTGTACTAGTATTACGTTAGCGCCGAAATTCTTGGAAAAAATCTGTACTAACCGAACCTTTGTGTGCAAGATAAAGGACAATTAAAATTCGAACTTGAGTAGGTACTTTATAGTTGGCAGATTACTTATTTCTTGGTGACGCGCTGTATATTTGCAGGTTTTTTTGCCATCACCGTAGATACCCTAATGAAGCACCTACGCAGCAATGCAAAGAAACCCATCTGAGAAAGAGGTTCGCCAAGGTCATTTTGTGGCATTAGTTTGTGTTTTTATTATTAACTGGTGCCCATTATGACTTATGGCGAACTCTTTTAAACCACCAATTAGAGAAAACTATCAAGCCATCAATGCAAGTATATACTAACGATGACCCACAGAAAGATATTAATTATAATAAGGTATCATATGCTAATGTTATGCTATGTTAATTAAATTTTGATTCAACTTACAGAATGTTTGATTAAATTCAGGATAAGCTCCCCTGTTTTAAAAATATGAAAAAAGTTTCTATTCCCTAAATTATGTCCAAGTTCGTTAAATGGCGGCTAAGGGGCGTGACACTATGTGTAAGTTGAAAAAATGGGGATTTTTATTATCCTAGTTAAGGTATATTAAAAATACTTGCAGGTAAATGAGTTTGGATTAAATGTTTTTCATACTCTATTACCCAGGAGCGGATCCAGAACCTCGTTTTGGGGGGGGGTCACTCACAAAAAAGTAATATATTTTACTTTTGTGTATTAATGCTATTATACAGGGTGTTTCAGAACATGTGGGCAATCTCTCGGATTCATATAGATTAAGTGAAAATAACATCCCGAGTTCATATAATTTTTTTTTCTAAGAGCCCCCCTCGAGGAGATATATGCCCTTAAATGCCGGTCCTGAAAACTAGTTTTTTATTGATAGCCTTTGAATTGCCCTGTATATTTTAAATAAAATTTAGTATGATGTACACCAAGGAGAGATTCATTAAATAAGCCTAATAATAAAAGGTATAGTTCATTCTGTGGGCCAGGGACGGACTAGCTCGGTCATAAATAACCTTACATTTTTGGCAGGTGTCATGCTACCGGAATTTTAATTATATTTTTGGATAGCTTACGCATTTTAACGCAAAATAGATACTCTTTGTATATTTCGATAAGTTGTACCGTTTTCGAGAAAAATCCACTTAACCGTTAATTTGCTTTAAAACGTTTAATTCTACTCTCGATCCTACTTGAACCCGTTTAATGTTTTTTCGTAACAGAAGTCTTTGTTAAATTGTCACGTCATAATATGATTTTAAGATTAGCTGTTTACATCTTACCAATTTTATTTAAATTTTAATTAAAATATACAGAACGATTCAAAAGGTTATCAATACAAAACTAGTCTTTAGGGGCATATATCTCCTCGAGGGGGGCTCTTAGGAAAAAAAATTATATGAACTTACGATGTTATTTTCCCCTGATCTATATAAATCCGAGAGATTGCCCACATGTTCTGAAACACCCTGTATAATAAATCTCCAAAATAATAAAAGAAGTTTTCATAAATAATTTTACGGATCAATAAAATTAAATTTTATCATGCATTGGAAAATAATATGAGCAAAGTAAATATAATATATAATATTTTTTTGTGTTTCTCTGTTTGTTTGGGGGGGGGATCCGCGCTTGCTATTACCATTTTTTCTGCAGCCACCAGATGGGCTTTATAAAAATCTTAAAAGCTTTATGGATTTTCTCCAAAAACTTAAATGTTATAATTTCCAGCGATTTTTCTTGACTGTATTTCCTGGCAATCGTCTTTTTTAGAAACTCTACGGCCAACCGTTTCCGAGATACAGCCACTTACCTCACTTAGTTGGCCACCCTGTACATCTACCCACACATTAAGCGATATTGTAAACATGATTACAGTGTATGCTACAATTCCAGCCATTCCAGGATATTTAAAAAAGAAGTTCACTATCTGTCATTTTGTCGTTCAGGTTTTGTGCTTGATATCAAACCTGGGCACTCTTTGGCAAATGGGGTATCTTCATAGTCCATCACACCATTTAAAATCAAGACCTGCTGCAGGGACAACCCATTGAGGCACTGCTACAATTCCAGAGTATTTGACTAAGGGTTTCACCACTGTCATTTTGTGGTCTAGATTTGTGTTTTTGAAATTAAACCTGGACCCAATATGATGGTGGTGGTATCTCCAGGCCCACCGAGACAAGATTTAAGATACGCTGGATGCCAAAAGGATCGAAAAGGTATGGTACCAAGCTACATAAAAACATTTTTGCGCCATTCGCGAAGTTTTTTATCTAAAATATTCTCCAAAACACTAAAAATACTTCCATGGGGGGTTTTCATTGTGTTTTTACAATGTTTGTTTTTCTATAGGTTTCGCCACTGACATAATTGGGTGGTAAGTTCTTATTTACAGGAAACGTTGAACTGCATTTAAAAAAATGTTATTTAAATACTCAAGAACACGATGCTTAATTGTTTTTTGCATTTCTCTATCCTAATTCTTTGCTCGGACCACAGAAAAAAGAAAAGGGACACCAGAACTACACAAGGAGGGCCATTCTCCTGCTTGCATATGCACCATTTGTATATTTAATCAAATGGTGTATTTGCTGGCTGAGAATGTCCTTACCTTAATGTCAACTGGGCTTCTCTCATGCGGAAAAACTACTTCTCGGACCACAGAAAAGAGAAAAGGGACCCCAGAACTACACAAGGAGGGCCATTCTCCTGTCCGCATTTGCACAATTTGTATATTTGATCAAATGGTGTATTTGCTGACTGAGAATGTCTTTACCTTTATGTCAACAAGGCTTCTCTTAGGAAACCCACTTCTCGGACCACAGAAAATGGAAAAAAGAATATGACATCAGAAATACTCTAAGAAGACTCCATAACCGAATTACATAAAGGACTAAAAAAACATTTTGGTGCTGGTAAGGCAGTTTCAAATCTATATCTAAATTACCTTTAAACTTATTAAATGTATAGGGAATGTTTTAATGTATTTTTACAATGTTTATTCGTTTTTTCATAGGTTTTGGTACTGGCATACTTGGGTGGTAAGAAAGGGGCACCAGAACTACACAAGGAGGGCCATTCTCCTGTCCGCATTTGCACAATTTGTATATTTAATCAAATGGTGTACTTGCTGACTGAGAATGTTTTTACCTTAATGTCAACAAGGCTTCTCTTAGGAAACCCACTTCTCGGACCACAGAAAATGAAAAAAAGAATATGACATCAGAAATACTCTAAGAAGACATCATAACCGAATTACATAAAGGACTAAAAAAACATTTTGTGCTGTTCAGGCAGTTTCAAATCTATATCTAAAATATCCTTAAACTTAATCAATGTATAGGGAATGTTTTGTGCATATTTACAATGTTTATTTGTTTTTCCATAGGTTCTGGCACTGGCATACTTGGGCGGTAAGAAAGGGGCACCTGAACTACACAAGGAGAGTCATTCTCCGTCCGCAATTCGCACAATTTGTATATTATTTGATCAAATGGTGGATTTGCTGATTGAGAATGTTTTTACCATAATGTCAACAAGGCTCTCAAGGAGACCACTTCTCGGATTACAGGAAAAAGAAAAAGGGCACCCGAACTACACAAGGAGATCCATTCTACGTCTGCATTTATACAATTTGTATATTTGATCAAATGGTGTATTTGCTGACTAAGAATGTTTTAGCTTAATGCCAACAAAGCTTCTCTCAGGAAAACCACTTCTCGGGCCACAGTAAATAGAATACCTAATAAATGTATAGGGAATGTGTTTACAATGTTTATTTGTTTTTCAATAGGTTTCGGCACTGGCATACTTGAGTGGTAGGAAAGGGGCACCAGAACTACACAAGGAGGGCCATTCTGCTGTCCGCACTTTCCCCATTTGTATATTTCATCAAATGGTGGATTTGCTGACTGAGAATGTTCTTACCTTAATGTCAACTAGGCTTCCCTTAGGAAATCCACTTCTCGAACCACAGAAAGTAGAAAAAAGAATATGACATCAGAAATACTCTAGCAAGACAACGTAACCGAATTACATAAAGGAGTAAAAAACCATTTTTGCGCTGGTCAGGCAGTTTAATATCTATATCTAAAATACCCTTAAACTTATTAAATGTATAGGGAATTTTTTAATGTATTTTTATAATGTTTATTTGTTTTTCCATAGGTTCTGGCACTGGCATACTTGGTTGTTAAGAAAGGGGCACCTGAACTACTCAAGGAGAGTCATTTTCCGTCCGCAATTCGCACAATTTGTATATTTAATCAAATGGTGGATTTGCTGATTGAGAATGTTTTTACCTAAATGTCAACAAGGCTTCTCTCAAGGAGACCACTTCTCGGATCACAGAAAATAGAAAAAGGGCACCAGAACTACACAAGGAGATCCATTCTACGTCTGCATTTATACAATTTGTATATTTGATCAAATGGTGTATTTGCTGACTAAGAATGTTTTAACTTAATGTCAACAAAGCTTCTCTTTACTTTTCCACAGGTTTCGGCACTGGCATACTTGGGTGGTAGGAAAGGGGCACCAGAACTACACAAGGAGGGCCATTCTGCTGTCAGCATGTGCACAATTTGTATATTTAATCAAATGCTGTATTTGCTGACTGAGAATGTTCTTACCCTTAATGTCAACTAGGCTTCTCTCATGCAGGAAATCCTCTTCTCTGGCCACAGAAAATAGAATATGGCATCAAGAGTACTTCAGGAAGACACCAGAACCGAATCACGTAAGGGAATAAAAAAATATTTTTGTGCTGGTCGGGTGTAGTTTAATATTTAAAATATTGTCAAACCTATTAAATGTATAGGGAGTGAGTTTAATGTTTATTTGTTTCTTCGTAGGTTTCGGCACTGCCATTCTTGGGTGGTAGGAAAGGGGCACCAGAACTACACAAGGAGGGCCATTCTGCTGTCAGCATGTGCACAATTTGTATATTTAATCAAATGCTGTATTTGCTGACTGAGAATGTTCTTACCCTTAATGTCAACTAGGCTTCTCTCATGCAGGAAATCGTCTTCTCTGGCCACAGAAAATAGAATATGGCATCAAGAGTACTTCAGGAAGACACCAGAACCGAATCACGTAAGGGAATAAAAAAATATTTTTGTGCTGGTCGGGTGTAGTTTAATATTTAAAATATTGTCAAACCTATTAAATGTATAGGGAGTGAGTTTAATGTTTATTTGTTTCTTCGTAGGTTTCGGCACTGCCATTCTTGGGTGGTAGGAAAGGGGCACCAGAACTACACAAGGAGGGCCATTCTGCTGTCAGCATGTGCACAATTTGTATATTTAATCAAATGCTGTATTTGCTGACTGAGAATGTTCTTACCTTAATGTCAACTAGGCTTCTCTCATGCAGGAAATCCTCTTCTTTGGCCACAGAAAATAGAATATGGCATCAAGAGTACTTCAGGAAGACACCAGAACCGAATCACATAAGGGAGTAAAAAATATTTTTGTGCTTGTCGAGCAGTTTAATATTTAAAATATTGTCAAACCTATTAAGTGTATAGGGAGTTTGTTTACAATGTTTATTTGTTTCTCCATAGGTTTCGGCACTGCCATACTTGGGTGGTAGGAGAGGGGCACCAGAACTACACAAGGAGGGCCATTCTGCTGTCCGCATTTGCACAATTTGTATATTTAATCAAATGGTGTATTTGCTGGCTGAGAATGTTCTTACCTTAATGTCAACTAGGCTTCTCTCATGCAGGAAAACCACTTTTCGGGCCATAGAAATTAGAAAAATGAATATGGCATCAGAGATGCTCTAGGGAGTCAATAGTACGAAACTACATAAGGGAGTAAAAAAATATTTTTGTACTATTCGAGAAGTTTATTATCTAAAATATCCCCCAAAACACTGAAAAAACTTAATATATCTATAGGGCATTTCTTCATGTATTTTTTACAATGTTTGTTTGTTCTTCCATAGGTTTCGGCATGGACATACTTGGGTGGTAAGGTCTTATTTACAGAGGACATTGGGCTGCAATCAACACATTATTGGTAAGTAGTGGTAATCAATTCCAATGCCTTTTAGATAGCACATAATTAAAATCTTACCTTAACAGAATATGCAATATATCCCCTAAAATATCCGTATCTTTGGTGGAATAGCATGACATTTCGCAAATTATTCTTAATAAGCAATTATTTCCCCCATAACTTTTGCTAAATCTAAAAAAAATTGATTAAGATGCTTAAGTCCTGTTTTTCTTTAAATTTTATTTATTTGTTTACAAAAAGCTTTATAATATCCAGAATAGTAAAAAAGTTAATAAAAAATATAAAATATTTTTTGACCTAAATAAAGCTTATTGATTTCAGATGCAGTGTGGTGTTTTATGTGGCGATGATAATTTTTCTGTATATCTATTTCTTGTATTGATATCGTGTGATATATAATTTTTATTTTTATTTTTTATCATAAACTTGCAATATGTACAGGCATCATTAATTCGATTTTTGGAATATATTAATGTAGTATGATAAAGTCTGTTTTTTTTTTAAGATGATTTTCAATATAGTGTTCTGGATAACATTTAATGGATAAATAGTATTATAGTATGTCCCATCTCACACCATTATACCATATCCGATGATTGATTCTACAAGCGCTTTATATACACAGATGATAGCTTTATATTAGGGCGTTCCCTTATAGTAAATAGAATTTATGGATTAAATTTCTGATACTTTTTGTGCCCCTTAGTATTGATCTATTATAATTCCCAAGTATTTAGCATGTTATGTACAAGGCATGTTTTTTCCTTGTTAATGAGAATGCTATGTAATTGGTTTCACCAACATTTTGCGAAAGATTAGATAAGTTAAGCCACCCAGTTAGCACAAAACTTTCCCTCGTAAGTCCTCGTATTTCATATAAACTATATTTGGCTCCATCCCATTCAAGGAACATTTTTATAAGGCAATATGACTACACAGGGATCTTTCTGGGGTATTTATCGCCTTAAGATATTGTTACTGCGCCGACTTGCGACACCCCTTGCCGCGTTCTGGGCACATTAATTCCCTGACGTAATGGCTATATTATGAGCATAATTAATGAGACCCTAATTAACTTACGAGTCCAACTTAATTTCAATCATCTTGTAGAGCATGGTTCTATCAAAAAGTGTTCTTTCACTTGATTCCGCTGGTACAATTGGAGGGAATGTATATTCACTTTCATTTTGCGGTAGTAAATAATTGGCTTCTATGTTCCAAGCTAAATCTGCATCGATTTCCGATGGTACTAATTTGATAGCAAATGCTACGATAAGCTATAAAGATAAAATAATATTGTTATTACCTCCGCTACTGATTACACAGTCTGGATGCCTGGCATTTATCAGGGAAAATTATAGCTACGTTGAGTTATTTTCTGTGATATCATGGTCTGGTTATTGTTATTATCGCTACTTTAATAATTATTCTGCTTTCGAGGCGTCCAGAAGAAGTAATAGGTATTTTTAAAAGTTTCATTATATATTATCACATAGTTAAAATCCTGGATTCAGTTAAAACCTGCGTTTTTCCTAGTGAAAACTAGGATTTATAATAAATAAATATTTTTAATATTAGTTTATTTTTATTATTTGACTGATTAGCTAGGCTAGCACCTGTTCTTTGATGGAAGTTTAATTTAAGTAATAAATCTTTATATTAAGTAAGTAATTGAATAAAATTCCATTCATATCATATATACAGAGGGTGTCCAAGATAAGAGTGGGATAGCATTGGAACATGATCATCAAAAACAATGTGCACCAAAGTAATTTTCAAACGGAGAATTGCATCAACTGGTTTTAGAAGCATTTCAAACGATTATACCAGATGTACTTAACATTATTTTGGGTTCCACAATTAGACGATGTTACTTATGCTTAGAAAATAATGGTCATTTGTTTTAACATCTCTTAAATAATTTTAAATGATAGCTAAAAAGCTGAAAACATGTTTAAACTGTTGCAAGTGATACATCAACTATTTTAGAGTTCGAAATGGCCTCCAATAAAAAAAAAACGGGACCATATTATTTAAAAAAAGAAAGTTGAAGATGTTTCTTCGAAAACGAAACGTCGTACTGAAAATCTGTAAACGCTGTCTTGTTCACTTTAAAAAGTAACAATGAAAAAGTATTTTTCATTTTTTTATGTGTTAAAATAAATAAAAATTTTTTTTTTTTTTAAATCGAAATCAGTTAAGTATAATTTACTTTTGCAAACACCATGTAAAAGATATTTAAGTTAAGCAACTTTTTCCTAATTTAACCTATTAATCTCATTTCTTATCTTGGACATCCTGTATTCTAGTTTTCACTATTTCAGTATAGGAAAAACTAGTTGTAACAAGAGCATCTAGTTCTATCTAAAGGATTTAACTAAATTCGGGGTTTAACTGCAACCTACATATACACCTTGTATACCTATGTACAGTTAAGGGAGAAAAAATAAATTGATTGATTGAAGATCGAATCCTGTAACTTTGTACTTACCCCCATAAAAGGATCAAAATAAGTAGAGTAAGGAAACCTGACTTTATTGACAAAAGTATAACCCCCTTCATCGCTTTCAAAAATAGCGTCCTGTGCCAAAATGTCGATCCCTATTAAACTTAAAAAACACAAAAACACTCTGACTTGCATTTCATCACATCACATTTTTAAAACTGTTTGGTATGGCAAAGTACGTCTCGTTCAATTAGAATACCGGCCAATGTTTAATTTAGTGATTAGTTCTATAACATCTCTATCGCATACGTACTACCAAAGATTGTAGCCACGCAGCAGAAAACTCACTTAGTGGTAATTTCTCAAGTCCTCAATGGATGCTAACTTTTCTAACTAATCAATAATTATTGGCCCACTGCAATTCAGACTCCGTGACGTGACGTGACGTCGCTCCGCATTACAGTACCTACTTTTAAGGGACTTATGAAACATAACACACGTGTGCGATACAATATTGTATCCACACTTTCATATAATAGCGTAAAAGTAAAATTTACAAAATTAAATTTAAAAGTAAAAATCAACAAATGTGCATTGAATATTTTTAAACCCGTTTTAACAAAAATCTATAGATTCCTAGTATGCTCCATTCCACAATAATTCGTTGATTTCTCGACCGCAATCTAATTTAAATGACAACCCTCAGTCGTAATTCCAACCAACTACAATAGTGTAGGCACCGGACGTTTTGAAAGGGTACAGGTCCTGATTACCTACTAATTTCAATAGTTAAGGTTAGCTATTTTCAACAAAACAACAAATATAAAATAATAGGTAAGTATCTTTATTTTAATCATGTAATTAAATAGCTATTAATACTTATGCAAAAATACTAATCTACAATATTATAATAATACAATATTTAACTTAACCTACTTTATATTTAGCTCTGTTTCACTATCACTATCGTCTTCATCTATGCCTAAACTAATTATTTAGGGCCTTACGTTACTATTAATTATGTTATAGGAATCTTCGACTTGGATCACGTGTCTCACAGAATTTTTCCAACTTTCTACTGGGATATTATTTACACATTTTTTAATTAATTCTATAACAGAACTACTTAGTGTAGGGGATGTGTTTTCTCTTCTAATCATCGTCTTTAACTTGCTCCATATATGTCCATGTCATAAATTTTCCTCCGAATCAAGTCTTTTATCAGTTTCTTCGATGCTTCTCAATTTTTCGCTGTAACACCGTTTTTTCCTTGGCTGGATGGGTTTGGTCACTATATCTTTTACTGTCGTTAATGCAACTTTGGTCAAAATACTCGTTTCACTAAAACTTGCACTCCGGTCATACCCCTTTTCTAAAAGGGTACAGTAAACGTTCTTTATGATGTTTTTGGCATCAAGTGATAAATGTTTTTTCTTCGTTACACCATAACTTCCGGAAGCAATATTATCTGAAATTTCACACAGATCTGACATATTTTGGATGCTCGATAACACACACGAAAATACCTTTAACGCACAGCTTGACAAACACCAAACGACTGATGAACTAAGATGAAAAGACTGCTTTATATTGAACACCTGCAATTTGCCATTAACCTACCTAATATACCAATATAATAACATAACTAATAGTAACGTAAGGCCCTTAATAATTAGTTTAGGCATAGATGATATTATAATATTGTAGATTAGTATTTTTGTATAAATATTAATAGCTATTAAATTACATGATTAAAATAAAGATACTTACCTATTATTTTATATTTGTTGTTTTGTTGAAAATAGCTAACCTAAACTATTGAAATTAGTAGGTAATCAGGACCTGTACCCTTTCAAAAGGCACTTATTTATGGCTGGGTTTAAATTTTATTGCGGTCGGGAAATCAACGAATTATTGTGGAATGGAGCATAACAAACAAGATACATAGCTGCCTTGCAAATAAAGCTAGGGATGTTATGTATGTTACAAAGGGTTTATTTATTTAACTAAAACACAAAAGCCAAAAATCCATAATATGGAAAGTTTTCCAATTCCTTTAGAAATTCTAAAAGAAGCCAACAAAGCGACATTGAACATTCTTCCCGAAAAATCCAGCAAACGTAAGAATATAACGAATTAGACGAGTGGAGAAAAACAACCGTCAATAATAGAAATCTCATCTCATGCTCATCTTTCAAGCCCCGGCTGGATGCCAACTTTTCCAACTAAACAATAATTGCGCGAGGTCGCTTTGCATTACAGTGGGATAAAACACGGTTTAGTAAGAAAGTTGGCATCCATTTACAGCTTTTAAAGTTTCTATTAGATGAGCTTTCCCCTAGCTATAATTTTTTTTGGTAGTACCTACATAGGTATATGCATAAGGTGACTAATTGACGCTTTATTTCAACACGTACCAGGTGTTATAAAATTACCGCTAGGTATTTGTTTACTTTCGTAGTTTCGTTCGGATACCCGTATGAAATAGTAGGTGAGTATTTATGTATTTTTGTAATTATCTTTTTGCCGTTGCGCACCAAGACGCATAATTAATAAGAAAATAATAATGTTAGACTAGTATATACAGGATGTTCGGATAATGCATCAGGATAGCAGGTAGCAGGTCATATAACATAAAGTCGAGTACTCAATACTTTTCGAGTTACAGTCTGCCAAAGTTCAATTTTTTTCTTTTTATTTTTAACATCTTGTGATTAGTTTTTAAACTATCAAGGTGATATTTGGCACAAAGACTACGCTTAACGAATTCTATCTTTAAATTTGAAATTCAGGTTTCCTTAAATCACCACTTCGAATATCCTGACGCATTATCCGAACCCGTATACAATTAATTTATTTTTTAATGCTGACAAGAATTCAGGCTATAATTTAAATACAAAATGGCACTTAAATAATCTTTATTGAAATGTTGTTCACATGGGTTCTAAACATATTAAAAACAAAACACGATTATTTTATAATATAGCTTTTATTAATCAACAAAAATTTACATAGACAAAGGAACCAGGTATCACAAAACGAAATGAAAACTTTAGCTTATCAACCTGTGTCCCTTCTTAATAATTTCTGATAACTTCTAAAATTTGGATGATTTCACAATCTGTTATCACAGAGAACTCCATTACATAATTAAAATACTAAGTATTTAATTAGTTAATTACATCGCTAGTAGTAAAATAAGTTCTTTATTATTATTAAATAAACTAAATACACAGGGTGTTTAGGTTAGTTCAGGTTAGCATTTGGAGAGGATGATGCTTTATTATCTTGAGCCCAACTGCAATTTTTCGTTGCCACTGCCTTCTGAACACCATGTATAAGGTCGGCAAGGTACGAGATTATGGAAACCATAAACCTTACGGTTTAAAATTAAAGGGACTCTTTACTTCGGTTAATAAAACGTTACGTATTGGCACCCAGGCGGTCATTTTGGAAACTTAAAAACATTTTTCATCAATTTCTTTTGATGGCTTTAAATAATACAATTGAAATAAGGCTACCATATATGGTACCTCGCCGACCTTATAGTGGGACACCCTGTATAAACCTAAATCATATTGCTTAAAAGCTTAAACGTAAGATTATAGGCGCTTTAAAATAATACTGTAAGTACCTTGATTTACTTTTCCTTATAAATATACTACTATCATTGTGAATTTCACTTCTTTTTTTTTCTAAATATATTACCTAAAAGTAAGAAAATATCCTTGCAGGTTGCAGCGGAAAAAACTAACTAAACAATCAAAGTATTTGAGAAATAGTTTTCCACAGATCACACATATTATAGTAAAAATACGTTAAGGCCTCTACAAATGTCTCGTCTTAACTCGATACTTCTCTACATACATGGGCGCGTGTCCAGTAGGGAGAAGCAGTCTCTTTCAGTTAGTTTTAGGATTGTAATTTCTAGGGGGCACGAGCGGACGAGCCCCTTCTTGGCCTCAGACCTATGGCCCCCATGTCTATGTAGCAAGTCTCAAGATAATTGGGAGAGTGTATTTTTGGCAAACATTTCAAGGTGTGTACAGTCCCTATAACGAAAATTTCAGAGTAGGGGGCATATCTAGACCCATAAATAATTACTTTTTGAGAGCGCCACCTATATTCGAGTGCAAAGAAAATTACTAACATTAATAAAGATTTTATCACACTTTTTTAAATATGCCTGATTAAGATATACATTTTAATAAATATGTTCAATATAAATATAAGTATATATACAGGATGTTCCAAAACAACTCGGAGATATTTTAAAAGGCTGTTACTGAAGATTGTTTTGTTTCAATATTTTACAGAATTACAACACCTCTTTACAGTTAAACTTTTAACATACTCTTTAGATACCTATACGTTGGTTTGTAACACCCTGTATACAGAGGCAGAGTATATCTATTTAATATGTAATTCTTCGATATATCGTAAGCTATCATAGATGGAGAAAAACTTCAAATACAAGAATAAGCAGGTGCCTAAAGATGCATCATTTAACAACATATTCAACTCTACAGGATGTTTCACAAAAGCGGGACAGCCAAAACTGTAATGTTTTTAAATGGGACTGCCTAATTTGTTTTATAATTGATTTTAATTTGATAAATATCTTTGGCAGTAGCATCAGGGTTAACCAAATACTATTTGATAACATTTTGGTAAATTACAGGTTAATGTGGATTGTGAAACTTCTATTAAGTCCCCGTATAACTGTCAAACATTTCTATTATTGGCTGCGCCGTTGGCAAATCATAATTATTTTCTTTAAATTGTCGCTATTTGTTTGTTTTAATATTTTTTTACTATAAGTTTAGATGGGCCGAGGAGGAGCAATTTAACTGGCCTGTCAGATCGCCTGACCTGACTAGTATGGATTATTTTTTATTGTTTAGTTTATTATATAAGAGTTTATGATATGAAAGAACAAATTTAATACGTACAGGGTTATGATAAAGAAACGGATCAGCCTTTTATATGGAAAACCGCCCACTTAATCAAAAATCGCTCGGACCCGTCAAGTTTATTTTTTTGAAATGCATCTTCTTTTTCAAAAAAGATATTGTATAGGGTAGATCATAAAAGTGTGTCAACTTTAATTTTTTTAATGAAACATATTGTATATTTTTACATTTTTATATTCTACAATCAATTCTAGACATTTTTCATTAATCATGCCCTACACTTATCCTCAGCCGTTTTATTAAAATAACACCTCAGATTTTATTTAATTAAAGAAAAAATTCGAATTTAAACCAAAATGGACGGTACTTTGTACAACTTATTCAGGTTAGTTCTTTTTTTTATATTTTTAATTTGTCAACGCCGCGAGAATTTCAATTAAACGATCATTTCTCTTTATTTATTATAATTAATTTTTAATTTTTATGCAGTCGTTAAAATGAAGTATTTTTCTTAGGATGTGGACGTTATAATTCAATAAAATATAGTGTATTACAATGATGCAATTTACATTTAAGGTAATATAATATCAAAATTATAAACAAATTATTAACACAGATTTGGGGAAACTATCCATGATGTGGCAACGCCGTATATAATTTTGAAAAAAACCCTTATAAAATAATTGAAATATTATTTAAATAGACTTGCTGCCTGTAAAAAAATATTTATCAATCAACAATGAAAATATTTTAGTGTTAGTTAGTCCGCTTCTGTAAAATGCTCTCTAAATTTTTCCTTTTTTTTAATATCTCTATGGCATTGACAGATCAAATGGTCAGCTTCTCTCTTTGTTTAAATAATAAGGAAAGGAAGCTTCTGAATAATTAACTTAGGTACAGCATTGAAAATATTTTTAAACTATGCATTTTTGCTAGCCCCCTATTTATATAATTAAAATGTTTCTTTATCCGTAATAGCTTATAGGATATCGAATAATTACACAATAAATGGACACTTGGACGCCCTGTATATTAATAATTAAAATGACTAGATTAGTAAGTACGTAATGTCAAGAATATCCTGTATCTTTCCTAAACTTGATGTCCGCTGATGGCATTTATTGGCTGCAAAGAAAGTGTGGCTTAGTGTGGGTAAAAAATTCAAACCATGATATTGATTCATTGCCAGAGATCCTTCTTAGAAAAAAAATATCTACGCCACTGAGTGAAATTAGTATAGTTACTACAGACTTACTCTAGGGTTAAGTCTCGAACTAGAAGAAAAGTCATTATCTTCAATACAAAGATCGGAATCTGAGTCGCGCTTTTTTAAATTTGGAGCTTCCTGAAAATGGAATTGGCATTGGATTATCCGTAAATAAAATACGTTTTCTTATGAATTCACACTGTACCTATATAGCGTGGCCAATAAAGTTTTTTCTTCCTGTTAAGAGCATATACTATTATTTTTTTGTTTTCAAACAATTTTTGAGGTCTCTTGTGCATGAAATTTTTCATACATTTTTAAAACATTTGCGGACTTAAAATCAGGTCCAATATTTTTTTAACAATACAGCAGGAAAGAACTTAAAGGGACACGTTTTGATCATTTTAAATGCACAGAAGCTTAACGTGAATCTAAGTTAACACTCATAGAAAAAGTGTTTATAGTAATAGTTCACTGGTAATCACTATTATCTTATATCTCGGATAATTAGCTATTAATTTCATCTTCGTAATTAATAGCTGACATAACCGTTGCTCCTTAAATAGTACATGCTATTACCTGAGTCATCTGCTCCGTAGTAGTAAGAAATCTTGCAATTGGTGTACAGCATACAGGCAGAGTTTCTAAAAGGGTAGGCCTCGAATGAGTCAACAAGGGTTTCATATATTTTGTATCAAAAGAGCCCCAAATTCTCGCTAAAATCGCTTTGTCGTGGGATTTGGGGGCTGATGAGCCACTAAGGGGCTCGATCAGTTCTCCTCTCGGTGTTGTGTTTCCCTAAAAAAATTTTATTACTAAATGTCTGTCAGGGTGTACGTACCGAAATTAAGGTGTCATACTGAGATGCCGTAATCTACATCGCCAAATAATCTGTAATAATGTTCTATAAGCAATTATCATTAAAAGGGAGTCACAGACCTCCAAATGCATGATGCATGGGGACTGTTCAAGATAAATACTTAGAATTCTAGTAACTACTGTACGAGATATTAGCCTTCAAATCATGTTTCACAAGCTGTATGTTTCCATTAAAAAAAAGATCGGTGTCGTCATATCTTTGACAAATGTCTATAAAAAAAACAAACGAATAACGTCAAAATGTGAGCATATATAAAACTAAATTGACGTGTCCGAGCATTTTCCCCAAAAGTTACAGGTTAAGGCTATATTAATTTTATTCCGGACTTTTGGGCAGCCCTGTATATGAGCATTTTAAGTTTTTCTCTTGAACAGTTTCGACGATCACTAAAGAAACCCATCTGCAGGGTACACCATTTGGGGGGAACTTATTGATATATTTATAGAAAAAAATATAATTATTTTGGGACGTAGATTTCCTAAGTATGACTAACCTAAACTAACCTTAATTTTAGGGATACCCTACTTTCAAGGTGTAAATTAGGTGTTTGGCCTAACTTCAGGGTATTATCCCTTACTCAGTTTTAAGACAAAAAGTTCATATAAACATGAGCCCTAAACAGCGTTGTTTTAGTCCACAGGATGTTGATATACTTTCTTTTAAAAAGGTTTTTTTTTTAATAACTATAGAAGACGGAAATTAAATTAGTATCAGAAAAATACTTTAAAGTTCGTCCACTTACTTAATTAACACCCTGTGATAATGTCTATATAAAACTTTGGCCGGCTTTAATTTATCGGGTTTTATTTTACAACAAAACAGAGTCAACCTGAACAAACGTTATAAATTTATACCTTGATAACACTTATTTTTTAAGGGGCCATTCAAATTTAGCGACCGAATTAAAGCAATTTTTTTACCAGTAAACTAAGCGTAGAATAAAATGAAGTGTTTTGCCACAGGATTGTAAACTTTACAATTTTGTGGTTTTGCTGTGTAAACCAGCAATCTTAAGGTGAGAGTATGCATTTAAGCACATTTACGCACAAATCTGTGCGGGCAAATATCTGTTCCAGTTCAGTTGTAGGTGTCTGAGTCTCCGAGTGTGTTTACATGGAAAAACCATTTCTCAAAATACAGGGTGTATAATTAATATTGCGATAAACTTCAGGATGAGTTGCCCTACTTAAAAATATGAAAAAAGGTAGCGACTTCTACCAAGTATGCCTTTTTCACGTAAAAATGATAGAAAAAATACCGACCCAACGAGGTATCTGCAATCTGCCGCAATCTTTAAAAACTGAGTCCAGAATTTACCATTAAAAAGTCATTTATTCTCACATTTGTTAATCAAAAGTTAACAGAAATCGCATACCATTGATAAATTGAACCTATAAAAATTTTAGTTGGCCCCACGACAACTATACGTCTCTGAAGTGTTTTGAATGTTTCATGGCGTAGGAACAAGATGGGTTTATTACTGAAATTATCTGTGTTCATTTATCGCGAACCCGTGACGTAATGACGTTATTTTTACACCATTGATCAGAAAACAGATAAGTAATTAATAATAGTTGCTGAACATTTTTTTGGAACGTTGCATATGTATAATGACCCCTTAACTTACTTTTTTTTGTCAGCTTTCAGATGACAGATAAGACATTTTTTACATGCAAAGGAAGTGCTTTAAGTTACCTACCCCTGAATCTCGTTCCATTGAATTGTAAACCTGTTAATTAAAATGGAATGATTAAAGGAGTGTTGTGCAATGATATAATAACAAGACTTACGCTATGTACACCATTTTGTGAAAGGGCTTCTGTTTCTTCATCATCGCCAAGACTACAAAAAAAGGTAGGTACCTATAAGAACAACCCGGTTCCACGGGTGACATACACAACTTACGGTATGTTCAGCCACCTCAGCAAATTCATAGCGGCTCCACCCTGTATAATGACAGTTATAATGACAATAAGAGACGTGGTAGTTAGCATAGCCTGTCTTGCTTCGGATCTTGTGTTTCTTATGGCCAAAGCAAATGACATTGCTCCTCTTAAACCTGAAAATAATAGGTAAAGGTATAAATAATTGGGCTACCCTGTATATACTATAGGCTACAAAGTAACTAATTTATTAAATATGGTGGTGACTCATGACGGATGGAACGTTTATGGTTAACCAGTCAACGCGACTCCGAAAATTTATTTTCTGTACACCCTGTATATAGACGAATTTTTGTAATCCCTAATAGTTTCTTAACAAGTAGATATCCTTATTATTTTCTCATACTTATCTGTTATTGCTTTCGAGATTTTAATTAATTTCCATTTATTTTTTCGAAAAAACATGGCTTTTAACCAAAATTCTGATATCTCAAACCTGTTGAGATACTAAGACACTGAAATTTGGTTGGAACTTAGACAATATCCGGCTAAACCTTAGCTGTAATATACAGGGTGTTATTATTGAATTTTGCTTACTTCAAAAAGCGTCTAAAAGTCAATTTTTCCAAATTAAACATGCTGTATATTATTACCGATTTGGCTGCTGAATATGTAATTTAAGATAGAAAAAAATTGCGGGTAGGCAAAATTTTTGATCTGATTTGATTTATCTCGTCGGAGGAAAGAAGTGTAAAGACAAAAATTGTAGAACTCGAAATTTGCAAAAAACTGTAGTTAATACCTAAAACGTGTTTTCAAAAATCAGGTTTGCGTATCTTTACCGACAAAAATGTTCATTTTTTAAACTTTTTGCTGAATAACATATATCTACGCTCATGCTTGAATTGAAAATAATTTGATTATTTGATACTTGCAAAATGCAGTCTTTTAATAAGTGTTTGGGTGTGCCAAGTTTTAATTAATTAGCACTTACTGCATACAGAAAATACATTTAAAAAAAAAATTAAATTTATTTGAAATTTTAACACTTCTGTCTTTGCAAAACAAGAACCGTTGCAAATTCATGATTACTGCCACTGGGTATGGCCTAACTTTCAACTAAATTTTAGTGCCTTAAAATCTCAGAGTTTAAACCAATCAGCATACGATCAATCCATTATAAATCACCCTATATACGTCAAAATATCTTAATACTGACCTGCAAAAAATAGCATATGCTGAAAATTTAACGGAATTTTTGGATGTCTTCCCAAATTTAAGAGAAATGATAAGGGATATACGTTGGCTGCCCTGCCAATGGCAGCACATATCTATTTTCTCATTAAGGAAAATGAAATGATATTCTATTTAACATAGTAAATACTTAATTTAAGTGTTTTTAACTTTTAAAAGGATACAAATCCTGTGAATATAAAAAGTGGATCAAAATGATGCTTTGGGAATGTAAACATAGAAACACCAATGTAACAAAATATAAAATTTTCAGCCAAAAAATTGAGCAGTTCAAATATTTGTTTCGTCCTAGTTCTAGAATCTTCTGACAGATTGTTATATGTATAGTGAGCTTGACATATACCACAAAAGAGCACTGCTACAACACCTGCAAAAATTGTTTTCTTGTTAATATTAAAGAGTTACAATTATTTTAGTTCTTACCAGTCAAATCTGAAGCCTCGGCAATTAGAAAAGTGCTATATGACATAAGAACAAACAGGGCCGACTCTAGTAGTGGAAAATCACGCACCCTGGTATATTTTGTCATGTGTTCATCGTTAAGGAAAAGAACAGATACGTTTTACTTAATATAATTTTTTGTGTGTTTTTTGGTATCTGGTCAATTCACCGAAATAACAATTCACCTAAATATAAATTCAAACTCTAAGGGCGAATTGGGAACTGGATAGCATGCACCTGGTATGTAGGTAAGTTTTATTTCAATAGGTATAATAGTTTCTTAATCTTTATCAAGTAATAATTGATTAAATTGATACCTATAGTCGGTTTCTAATGTTGAAGACGAAGGAGAACAACAATCTGATAAAGAAGGTCATTGGAATGATGAAAGAATGGAATATTTAAATGGAAACGTATTTTTTTTAATATTAAATACTTATATAAAAATTAATTCTTGTTTAGTCTTGCTGATTGGGTTAGTTGGTCTTGCTCACTTAGTCTTAGTCTTGCAAAACATGCAACACTAAGACTGATTTTACTCATTATTCAATAACCTCTTTGAGCTTAGTTATATCTCTGCCTATTCCTGCAGCTCTGCAGACCTACCAATTACATCTTCCAGTTCCTAAACTTCCACAAAGAGGGCAAATTTGGCTAAGGCAATTACCATTGCTAATTAAGTAATTTATAACAGACATTTAATTAAATAGGCTGACAATAGTATTTTACTAATATTTCAACTTTTTCAGTGAATTGTTTATTTGGTTAATTGTCCTAGAACAATATGTTTTATTATATGTCTAGAAATTAAGCATAAAAAGGATATCAATGCTGTGATACAGCCCATAACAGCTCCTATAAGCAAGGAAAGCATAAAGATGCCACAAAAGTCTCCCACTGCTAGGAAAAACGCTTTGATTTCAAAACCACCTGTCCCTAATTGGTACCTCTTACCATAATGTTGAATGGACCTGAAAATCGCGGTACTTTATAACAAAAGTATAGATTAGAGTGTCCCTTTTTTAAATACCAATCTTATGAATAATAAATTTTACAACATTGCAAAAATTGTGTGAGCACTTATATAACTTGAGCATAGTTAACTTACCCACTAAGTACTATAGCAACAGCATCATTAAGAACGCTTTCACCAAATACTAAGGCATACAGGTTAACATCTACGTTAAGGTCGTTAAAAATAGCTAAGATTGTCAAAGGATCAGTAGAGGAAATTAAAGCTCCAAAATAGAGTGTGTCGAGGAAAGTAAAACTATTGGCCAATCTTGCAGGCATTAATTGCACACACCCATACATCAGTGCTCCGACGATAAAAGAAGATACCGTAGTACCGATAATTGCATAAGTTAGTATTGCGCCCAAGTTACGAAAGAAATATTTCTGAAACAGCATAAGGTTTGGTCATTTCCAGATATTGCTTGGGTGTATATTATGGTGGTGATAAATACCTACGTATAGTTTTATACAATAATTCTCGGTTTCAAGTGAAATACTATTTTATCAGCATTATTACATTATTACATTATTACTATCTACTTATCATAAAAATTGCAACACATTATGGAAATAAATATATAATGTACCAACAAGCTCTAATATATTTTATATTTTCTGTGGTTATACCTACTAAGATCAGAAAATGGCGGATCCAGAGACCTTTTTTCGGGGGGGGGGGAGAATTATACTTGACTTTTTTGCGAAAAAAAATCAGTCACCTTACCAAAAGAGGAGTGAAAGTATGTGGTCTATGAATTCTGTGGTTCTATGGTTCTAGGAGGGGGGGGGGAGGAATTTCCCTAGTCCCCCCCCCGTGGATCCGCCACTGGAAAATGGAAAGTATTTTTTTTGATCGATTGACAACCAAAATGTTGGTACTTATAACTTGAATACGAATAGTCGGATCAAAATGCGGTTTAGGCCATTAGATAGGGTATCTCAAATATTTTTTTTTACAATTCATTTTCATATACCTAAAACATTTAGAAGCTGTAGATTTTGGAGTAAAACTAAAAATGGCTATTTTTTAAACCGGCTATTATTTTTTTTTAACTTAAAAAATATTGGATCAAGATTTTGAAGATACCATATCGGATTGCGCCCTCAAACCACGTAAAAGTTTATAGATATATACCTATGCGAAAATTTTTATACAGAGCGAGCAAAAAATACAAGCTTTCCTTTAAACGTAATTATTTTGCAAGACAAAATTTTTTTTTTTCGTTGAATTTTGGGTTACTTAATCCCCCCGTAATTTTTTAACATTACACAATAAAAAAAAGTTACTAACGTTACAAGAATAATACATTTTATTTCTGACCGGTATATTATTAGCTTATAACGTCTTAGTTACGCGGGAATTATAAGGGTCATAACTCCCTTGGGATATTAAGAAAAATTTGACATAAAATCAAACGATTGACATCTAATGTCAATTTGATTGTCATCTATTGAAACATTTATTCCACTTTAAAAATGAACAAAATGTTACTAAAATCGGTCAGAAATAAAATTATCTATGTATCACTGGAATTATAAGGGTCTCAATTACCTCGGGCAATTGCTGTCCCTCGGGACGTAAACTTTGCCCTCGGTAATTAAGACCATTATAATTCCCTAGATACATAAATAACTATTTCCGCCACGACATGCGACACCGCCAAAAAATCACGGATTTTCAACCAGTCAATTTTGCGAAGTGGCCTTTGGAAAAATGACATAGTTGAAAATCAACAAAAGCAAAGTCAGTTTTAATGGACGATAGACGCAAAGTTGTGAAAAAAAAGGAGTCCGAGTTAATTTAACAATATCGTGTAATACTGTGTGGTTTTGTGCTTTCAGGTTGTGATGCGTTTAAAAAAAAAATGCGTTCGATCGGTTGAGATACTAACTTTAAGTCAAATCGGTCTAATTCTCCCGTAATTATTGTGAATTGGAATTCCTATTGTGACTGGAAGCTGATTGGTTACAGGGACCTGCAGTCCGCGTCCCTTTGCAGTTTTAAGGTAATTTAAGTAAATAATTACTATAGGTGAATATTGAAAGCTAGATTATTGTTTTAAAACATTCATTGTCAATGAAAACAGAATTTTTGAACTAACAAAGTTTTGAAAATAAAAAGATTGTGGGAAGTTCTATTGTAAACTTTCATTTCTTAGGTTTAAATCTCAGACGAACAAATAGAATGTAAATTGTAGTTTTCAAACATTTTTAATGATGTTTTATGCCTGTTTCACATTACGTGTATTTTCCTGAATATCAATGAAAAACTTAACTTTAAAGAAATGCATATAAATATTAACTGATCACTTTTCTTCTAACGTAGTTGTCATGATCGTGACGTCAGTAACGT
Source organism: Polydrusus tereticollis (assembly GCA_963920685.1). Lineage (NCBI taxonomy): Eukaryota > Metazoa > Arthropoda > Insecta > Coleoptera > Curculionidae > Polydrusus > Polydrusus tereticollis. The sequence goes on from OY987335.1 coordinate 1,790,685, forward strand.
CACTAGGAACTACCAATAGTATAAAATTAAATTAGTATTGGCGCGCGCCGTCATTTTGTGTTTGGTTGTTTCGTGTTGTGTGATATTTTGGAAATTTTGTGCTTTTTCTGACTATAAACAACCACCAAACTAAAAAACATTAAGTATTAAGACAATTAGTGTGTCTGGTGCAAGTGGTTTCAATGATGGCAACAATAGGAATAGGATGAAGCATGATACTTTTCACCGGTAAGTAAAAAAATACTAGTACTAACATGTCGCTTAAAAATGTGAAAAATGGTAATCAAGCATATTTTATTTAAATATGCTGCATAATAGACTTGACCAAAGTTGTATAAGTAGCTACCTCTTTTACATACCTACAAAACTTAAAGTTTAGAGATCGTTGATTTAAAAATTCGCGGGCATCAATCTCAGGAAGTTACACGACATACCTGGCGCGTAGCTACCATTGTAACAAAAATGCAGGGTCCCCGAGGCAGTTAGCCCCGCATAGGGAAGCAAAAAATCATAAAACGTTATTAATATACCTATGGATGACATGATGATATTAAAAAATTAACTTAAGTTGACGCCTCTTTTAAAAATTTATTAATACTAAAACAAAATAAATACCTAATTATGTAGGTATACTTTGAAATCATATTATGGATAAAACTCCAGCCCGTATTTTGTTAAATAATCTTCTAGGCAGGTTTGTAGAATTAAAAAAAATCAGAATTCATTTAATCTGGAAATGAAGCAAGACAGTGAAATATACAGGGTGTCTCTAAAAAGTCTATAAAAAAACGCTAGCACAGATTCCTAAGGCTAAAATATGACAATCTAGCCCAACTCACCTTAGTCCAAAAGCTGATAGTTTCCGAAGGTTATTATATTTTAACTTCTTTCCAAAAATTGACCCTAATAATAGCAAAATTTGCACGAAATTTGGTAGAAAGGGTTTTTTGGGATGCGAAATCCAGATCTTATAAATGGTTTGATGTAGGTACCTTGCAGAGGGCCCCACCAGCAGCACTTTGCAGACATCTATAGCTTCGTAACTTTTTTGTGCCCCAGTGTATTAAATTTCTTATAATAAATTCTTATTTCAAGGCATCTTGATGAAAACAGATAAAGCTAACCTAGTAAGATTTGCTCTGAGCAATCGTATCATATCCAAGGTATCTAGATGAATTTGAATGTTTTATTGTGTACTGAAACTAGTCCTTGCCTTCCTTCACACTTTATCCAAGCTTATGACCGGTACAGGGTCTGTACCTAAGTTTTGTTTATGAATTCGAAGAAAAACTTTTCAGGATGTGTGTCTGGGTAGAGGAGATGCAACTTTTTGGTTTGAAAAAGTTTATACCTGATACTTATTTACATCCCTAAAAAAATTTTGTGTTTCGGAAACTAGTGAAACTATCAACTTGGACTAAGGTAGTTTATTACCCTAGGAATTTTAGAAATTGAGACAAGTAATAAAAAAATTAACCAGCAAATTTGGCTAGTAGGTAAATACCATAATGACTTGACCGAGGACTTGACAGTTGAATTATATGATCAACTAATTGCTTTAAAAAGCTCGGTAATTCACAAAATTCATACCATTAAGGAACTTACAGAGTTACTAATAGATTTCAATAGCCTAGCTGTCAGTTTCCCAGAAGAAATTAGAGCATTTTTGCTATTTTTAACTAAATTCTCGTTACAATCACAAAATCTGAAAGAAGCTTTTCTAAATTACAACTTATTCAAAATTACCTAAGAAGTTCTATGAGACAGGAGTAACTATCAATGCTGTCCATAGAAAACGAAAAACTTAAAAGAGTGATTATCCTCTGTAATTATTTCTAAAATCTTGAATAAATTAGTGGCATATCCGAGAAAAAATGAAAATTCAGAATTGGTAAATTTACCTTAATATAACATAATTAAATATGCCAAAATAATATTAAAATAAATGTATCTTCAAAATTTATCAAATTAAGTAGGTAGGTGCAATATATTTTTACGTGTTTCAAATATTTTTATGATAATTAGTAGTAAGTAGGTATAGACATAATTTATCCATGGATTCAATTTTATTTTAAAAAAAGCATTTTAAAATGATTTCTTACATTTTCATTACCCAGGTTTTCATTTACTTATGTATACATAGGTATAATATGATATACATTTTATACTTTAAGATAATGATAATAGGTTACATTGCATAGTAGTACATGACTGTGAAAAAGTCAGCACCATATGGGAATTGTTTATCTGTAGAATGTTTAAAAACCCGTTTTTGGTCTTGGATTCAGCATTACAGGTAACCAAAAATTTGCCAAAACATTTGAGGATATCTCATCTCTACCACTACTTGTTAAATGCCATTTGAAAAACTCAAGTAACTAAAACAAAAGTTATTTATAAAAATGCCAGGAAAAGTTATGAAGAAAAATTGTTTACATTTTTTTTTCCTACAAGATTATTGCCTGTCATATTTATTTTATGGATTTAAAATCATTTTCGTTAGACAGGTGTTAAAGATAAGATACCCTTGATTGTTCTGGCTCATCTTTAGTTATTTGGTCATGAAGAACCTAAGCCCAAAACCCTTTTTGAAAACATCTATCAATAGAAACATATTTCAAATTATTATGCTGCAGTCATTTAAAATGCTATTTTTAAACATATTAACCAATCAATCAAAGTGACATGCACACATCATAGCCAATATTAAGTATTAAAAAGCCAATATTTCTTTTGTTGTTGCATTCATGCAAATTTTAGATAATATACAACAACATACAATGACTTGGACTAGTTTACAGCAGGCATAACTGGGGACCTCAAGTTTAAAAGTAATGCACAAATTATTTTGGGCAGATGGACAAAAAAAAATAAATACCTAAGATAATATAAATATTTTTCTTAATGGGCAGCAATGCCAATCTTGAGGTCCCAGCTGCCACTGATTAATAGAAAATTATTATACATTACAAATATATATGGTAATCTTACCCTCTTAAGAGAATACCCAGCATGAAAAATGATAGGTGGCAAAATAATGTTAAAAAATATCTCTGGATCGAATGTTGCTTTTAAATCAATTTCATTTTCCTGTAAATTATCTATTTCATTACGGAAAACATATTGAAAGGTCAAATTTTTATCATAATTGGGTTTTGGCATATGCAATGATAGAGTATCTGGGGGAACACTTGAATTATACTTTGCATCATCCACAAACACTTGCATGTTTAACACGTGCGAAGTACTTCCAGAATATCGTATAATGGCTCCCACTATAAGGCCTGAAAAAAATTAAACAGACACTGTAGTAGGGTAAGAGTTGTTAAAATACTTTGTTTTGACTTACCATAAATAACAGCAAGACCTGTTTCATGTAAAAAGCTAACTCTACGATGTTTGAACAGCCATATTGTGAGTACCGTTAATATTAACAAGAGAGTATAAGACAGTAAGTTTAAACTATCAATTCTATGGGTAGACTGAGCTTTAGCATCTAGCTGAATATCTGAGGCAGCTCCCCAAACATTGTTAATATGACTTTGCAATAACAAATATAGAAAAACTAGCAGTGTCATGGTGTAAATCTAGGATTATTTACAATTAATTCTAAAATACTTGCGATATAAAACAAGGAATTAGTTAAGTAAGGCGATGTTTTTGCTTTATTCTATATTTTTGACTAAATGTACAAGTTTACAAATTTTATTTATCTATTTGTTTGGATTTTAACGTCTCACTGACACTTGCTGTCTAAATCATATGAGATCCTTCACTTCAGACTTCAGAAGAATATTAGGCTTTAAAACTCGATGTCAGTGGCAAAAGCAGCTATTTGTTTTTACTTTGCACCTACTGAAAATATAATTTTCTTTTCTTGTTACTTATATGATGTGTTTTTAAAATTGAGGTATTTATTTTAACAGGTTGTAGAATTCCAAACAAATTAAATATCAAAAACAGCGCCCTCAGTCAGCCTGTGTTGTAAAATCAACATACACATAGAGAGGTAGGCATATAGGCTCTTGTTAAAAATGTTCTTTCATTTATTGCATTTATCATTATATCAACTTTACTAAACAAGTATGGAATGAAATTAAAAATATTTGACTTATAAAAAAAGGTATTTATTCATCTTAAAACATGGACAGTTTAGGTACAGAATAAAAAAAATACATTTTCTATACAAAGATGCTTAGAATAAGGTAGAATTCAAGAACTGAATTATAAATAATTTCTTATCTTAACAAACTTAAAGTAATTGTAATATTGGACATGGTAACAAAAAATTATCTAACTTATAATTTTAGTGGATTTAATTGCACAACTCCTTGGGCCGTGCATATATTTCCTGAAATTGAACTCATTTTGGTAAAATTGGCTAAATTCTTCCCATTGGCAATGGATTTAAGATTCGCGTCAACTCTTTGTGTCGCCTAAAACAATGATAATAAATGTACACTCAAAAGATTAACACATTTTTTTGAGGACTGTATCAATATATTTACCTCAAGTGTCCACGCTTCAGCCATTAATTTTTCATGTTGAGCAGACTCAGCATTTTCTTTGAGAGCAGCAGTTGCCCTACTCAGTACTACTGCACTTGTATAAATATCAAACACAGAATTGGCAATTCTATTCAAAATAATCTGTTCATTGACTATGCTTTTTCCATACTTAATTAATACCATCTCAATTGCTTGACCAAAGGAATCTAAACTCTTTGCAAGTTCCGAGGCAGACTGAGATAGCTCTCGATGAACATACTGATCCATTGATGGTGGTGAACCTAAACCTACTTTCCTTACAACTCTTTTAGAGGCTTCTTCAAAAATTAAGCCCAAATGAGCGGTAGGATTCTTAAATGCGTTTTGAAGCTCTTTTAAATGAGCTCCAGCATATTGGATACCTAAAATTTCAAATCAAGATTCGGTTTTGTCAGTTTATTAAGCTATTACAGGCAACTTAGTTCAAAAGTTACCAGTAAATGATTTTATAGAACACTCTCAACGATTTTCTTCCCAAATTACGTCGCATGAAGTAATATAGCTCGAGAGTTTGGAAGCTAGTGTGGCCATGGCTTGAAGATGTGAGACGGGATTTGGAAGGGAATTCTCTGAGAGTGTCATCTAAAATCATTTACTGTTACCACATGGTAAAATTGTTGCAAATCATTGAGTTTATGGCTAAAATGGACTCTTCATACCTGTTAATGCGACAAACAATCGCAGGATGTCATTGGTACCTTCAAAGATACTGAATATTCTAAGATCTCTCATTACTTTTTCGAGACCTGTTTCTTTCATGTATCCCATTCCTCCCATAATCTGAATAGCTGCATCACATACATGCCAAGCTGCCTCTGACGCAAAACACTGCAAGTAAAGCCATATTTACCAATTTTTGTTAGGTCTATGTTTTTAAGCTGTACCTTGGATATAGCAGCTTCTAAATGATAATGATTGGAGCCACGGTCCATGTTTCCAGAAATCATGTAAGTCATGGATTCAGTGACATAATGTAACATAGCCATTTTGGCGATTTTTTCTTGGATACTTCCGAAATTCGAAATTACTTGACCAAATTGCTTCCTTTGATTTGCGAAATCTACACACTTCCTGATGCAAGTTTTCATGGTTCCTGTCATAGCTGCTCCCATACCAAACCGCCCATTGTTTAAAATATTCATGGCTACTTTAAATCCATTACCCACACCACCAATAACATTTTCTACAGGCACTTTAACATTGTCGTAGAACACCTAAGAAGAAAAATATTCGTGTAAACATAAAGAAAAACTATAGAGCTCATTTTAAATAATCCTTTGACTTAAAACAGACTACCTCAGCTGTGTTGCAGCATTTAATACCCATCTTTTTCTCCGGAGGTCCATTTGTGACACCCCCAAAGTCCCGTTCAACAATAAAAGCAGTCACTTTATCAACAATTTCACCCGTTTTGTGATCTTGAACTGGGGTTTGAGCAAAAACGGTCATTATTTTGGCCCACCCTCCATTACTGATCCAAATTTTTGATCCATTAAGGATGTAGTGCTTGCCATCAGGAGATAATTCAGCTCGGGTTCTAAAAATATTGAGTCAGTTATTTGTTAATAACCTCTGGACATGTCAAGAAAAAACGTTTCAATAGTTTTTAAATATGTGTACTATTAAAGGAGTATTTTTAATGCAAAAATTAGCTATCCCTGCTAAGTTTGGTTTGAAAATTCGAGAATCATGTAAGCAAACATTTATAAATGAATTAATTATAATTAAACTAGGCAGAACCAGTGACATTCAGGTTAGTCTGACTTTAATCGAAAAAAGGTCTCGTTCATTTATATCTTCAAACTACCTTTTGAAAAAAAAAATAATTAGTGCCTTGAATTGGGAACTGGTTAGCACCTTTTCTTTGATGTAAGTAGGCGTGCCAACCAACCTTTATTTTAACGGACAGTCCTTTATTTCGAAATAGACTACTTTGTCCTTTAATAAGGTGTTAAAGGACGGTAAATGTCCTTTAAAATCGAACAATTTATATAGTAACCTGAACTAACCTTAAAAAAAACTAATCATTCAACAAAATACAAACATGTTACCTTTACCAAACATATCCCATCTAACATCTAACGCTTAGATTAAAAATGTATTATTCCTTTTTTTTTATACGTTTATGTGTTGCGTACTGGTAATAGTTAAATATACCGGTGAATCCCTGAATTCAGCCAATTCCCCAATCCCAAGCCGTTAGATCGGCATGCATTTATTGCTCGATTGGACCATTTTCGAAGGGGTTGAATATGCTTTTCACATATAGCTCAGTTCCTGTTGATTTCACGACGAGAAATGAAGAGAGTGATATGGTTGGCAATAAAATTCTGTATAAAATTGTGCTTTTAAGAATTTTTAATATTTTTATTATTTATCGAGTTATTGCTCGATTTGACAATTTTCGAAGGGGTTGAAAATGATTTTCACAAATAGCTTGGTTCCTGTTGATTGTGCGACGAAAAGTGAAGATAGTAAATTGGTTGGGAATAAAATTCTCTATATAATCGTTCTTTTAAGAATTTTCGACATTTTCAATATTTATCGAGTTATTGCTCGATTTGATCATTTTCGAAGGGGTTGAAAATACTTTTCACCTGTAGCTTGGTTCCTGTTAATTTTACCACGGGAAGTGAAGATAGTAAATTGGTTGGGAATAAAATTCTCTATATAATTGTTCTTTTATGAATTTTCGACATTTTTAATATTTATCGAGTTATTGCTCGATTTGATCATTTTCGAAGGAGTTGAAAATGCTTTTTACGTGTAGCTCGGTTTCTGTTGATTTTGCCGCGAAAAGTGAAGATAGTAAATTGGTTGAAAATAAAATTCTCTATTATATTGTTCTTTTATGAATTTTCGATATTTTTATTAGTTAATTGAGTTATAGCTCGATTTGACTATTTTCAAAGGGGTTGAAAATGCTTTTCACGTATAGCTCAGTTTCTGTTGATTTCACGACGAGAAATGAAGAGAGTGATATTGTTGGGAATAAAATTCTGTATAAAATTGTCCTTTTAGGAATTTTTAATATTTTTATTGTTTTTCAAGTTATTGCTCGATTTCACCATTTTCGAAGGGGTTAAAAATGCTTTTCACCTGTAGCTTTGTTCCTGTTGATTATGCCACGAAAAGTGAAGATTCGTTGGGAATAAAATATTCTATTATATTGTTCTTTTATGAATTTTCAATATTTTTATTAGTTAATCAAGTGATTGCTCGATTTGACTATTTTCGAAGGGGTTGAACCTGATTTTCACGTGTAGCTTGGTTCCTGTTGATTGTGCGCCGAAAAGTGAAGATAGTAAATTGGTTGGGAATAAAATTCTCTATTATATTGTTCTTCTATGAGTTTTCGATATTTTTTATATTCATCAAGTTATTGCTCGATTTGTATTAACATTGTTTAATTTAACAAATCCGGGGGGGGGGGTAGTTACCCTCATTACCTCCCCCTCCCCCCCCCCCCCCCATAAATACGCCCTTGCCAGAAACAGATTTTTGGGCTGCGGTCCTGGATTGTCCTTTAATTTTATATTCAGGTTAGTTCCAAAGTTGGCAACACTAGATGTAAGTATAATTTAAGGATGTTATATTATCTGTTTTGTGGATCTTATTTTGAGGTAGTTTGGTAAGGAGGCTCAACAGTTGGGCTTGGATAAATATGTACATAAATGAGGTAATAAATATTGACTGTACTTAACTTAAACTTACATCCTGAGATGCTCAATCTACCCGCCTTTTGTCATTTACCTTTGGACTAATACATTAATTTCATAAAGTTATTGGGGCAGAAATGACAATAAATACAATTATTGAGGTTAGGAAATGCCCTGTATAAATAAATACTTACCTTATTGAGCCTGCATCTGATCCAGAAGAAGGCTCAGTCAGACAAAAAGCTGCATAAGTACCATTAGACACCTGAGGCAAATACTTGGCTTTCTGTTCTGGGGTTCCATATAGAAGAATCCCTTTAAATCCTATAGATTGATGGGCACCCAAGACAATCCCCAGTCCTAAATCGTTGGCACCTACAATTTCAACCAATCTTCCATACTGAGTGTTTGATAAACCCAGTCCTCCTAAATCTTGTGGTACTTGCAGTGAGAAAGCTCCCAGTTCCCACAACGCTGCTAAAGTATTTTCTTCAACAGTCTCTATTTCATCATTTTTTGCTGGGTTATTTACTTCAGCGAAAAATTTTTCTACAGGATCCACTAGCATTTGAAGGGTGTCACGTTGTTCTTCATTTAAAACATTAGGGAAAGGAAAAACTTGTTGTGCTTCAACATTTCCTCTAAAAATGTTCATCACAAATGAAAGATCTTCTTGAGGAGCTGCCTTGGGTTTCGGTTTTTCTGCAGCCTGAGCTTGAGCAGGAGAGCTCACTGAAGTTTTCAGACATCTGTAAAGAACGAAATATGGTATTAAGGAACAAAGGCCAAAACATACTATATTTTGCAATCAAATTTAATTAGGGCATTATCCCGTACTTACCTTACTGAAAGATTGTCTGCTTTAACCTGTTGTTGAACTATGATTCTTGCCACACGAAACATTGCCTGCAAAATTATTTTATGAAGTTAATATAAAATTGGAGATTCTGTTGAAGACAGTATATAAATTAAAAATAGTGTATACTTTGAACTAGCTGGTGGACTTCGGACTTGTCACCGATTATTATTAAATAACAAGTAGGAAAACAACAGATTCTCTAAAAACACTTCTCTGACACCAATCTATGGCTCAGAAATAGACATGTGGTCAAGTTCTAACCAATCCAGTTTTTAAAAAACTTTGACCCAATATTTTGGCACTTCACAGGAATGAAAACACAAATCACGGTGATTTGTGAATGAAAACAAATTATTTTCTGTTTCTCTGTCAAGTGTTACTTCATTCTTTACAGCAATGTTATCATTAGCCGATGATGTGTCATCTTTCTCTAACAGTTGTAAATAGAAAAAGCTAACCGATATTTCCTAATAATTCCGCTGCTCTCCTGGCACTTGCGCCTGATAATAATTAAGACCATTTAATGAATAATCTCTTGACAAAATGGCGTGCGTTCTTAATATAAATTTAAAAATTTTTAATTCAGCTATTCATACGGTTCGAGAATTGGACACCATTCGCCGAATGGCATTCGGCAGGTGTTATATTTATATATAGATTTTTTTAATTTACATGCAGGCCTGTTTGATTTAGGTAAAAGGTAATTCCATGAATTTTTTTACCTTGACTACCTATATTATCCCTTGGAATTAATTAGTAAAGTGCCGGTGCACACGACCATTCGGCAAGTTTAAAAATTATACTGTGGTTATCGTCTGTGGACCCCAGAGTAGTTTCAGTTATATTTTAAAGTTATTGATAAAAAGCAAATCTAACTAATGCAGACTCCATGACAGAATGGCGATTGCAAATTCTCATAGCTAAGCGGATGCGCCAGTATAGCAGGGAAAATGATAAAAAGTATTTTTACATAATAATTTTTCAAATACTTTTGAAAAAGAAACTCTTAATAATTCAGTGCACATTTATAGACCTTAATAATCTTTTATTCTGTTTACTACTAGTAGATATAGTTTAAAAAACCCAATTTTCACATCACATAAACACAAAAACAATGTAATGTAGGTACCTAAGCATGTTTTTTTTTATGTGTTGGAGTTTCTCACTTTTGCAACAGAAATTTTTCCAACATAACAAGAAATTCCGTAATCATTATTTTTAATTAGAATAGGTAATTATTCAAAAAAATTTAAAAAAGCGCTGTTTTTTATTTAAAATACTTCAGCGAGTCGCATATTCCAAAATGCGGGTGTTGTTGTTTTTTAACAATAATAAAACCCATTATAATATAGAGTGTCTATATATGTTGTATACGTATTGTATATATGCTATATGTATCTTATTATAGCTGAAGAGCTAATTGCCTAAAAGGAAGAATAACAACCCCCTTAGATATTTCATTAATTCATTGTTATGCATCAAATAAAAGTCGCCCTACAATGATTTTGTAATTATATCACGAATGCATCATTTTTTATTACTTCACCTGCAGCCTTGATGACAATGATTCGATGACCTCTACACTCTACACAATGATCTAAGTAAGTCCTTAACGAGAAATCTTACTAAAACAATCATCAGTGGCGCAGCCCGAATCCCCAAATTCACCTCTAAGAAAGGTTGACCTAAAACTTAACTAACTCAAAAAGGGGGACTTGTAATTTACTCATTTTGTGCCTAAATAAAGTTAATATAGTGTATAGTTGATGCAAAACAAAAACCGATGCACGTCATACTCTTCAAGAGACGTCAGTTATCGCCAATGTTGCCAGCTTGTAACCAAAATATCCGAGTGAGGGAATTACCTGCACAGTTTTTTTTTCATAAAAACGATAAATATACAAAAATGTCCCATAGTTTATATGTTTATTTACCGAATAATACCTTTTACCATCAACTTTAGTAGATCTAGCACTTCTTTTATTTTCATCTTGCCAAAATCGACCAATGGTGCCATTCTGAAAAATCCATGTTTCATCCGAAAACGAGCTGGTACAAGAATGCTTCTTTTTCTTTAATATATTTTTTCAAAAATACCAGTCGTTTGAAAGCTACATGGGAAAGTTCCATAAGCCCTCGCCTCACTTCATCTTTTTACCATCTAAAGCCTAATTTCTTGAAGAGTTCAGGTTAGTTAAGACAACCATCAAACAGTTCTCTGTCTTTTGATTTCTAACTTAAAGTAGTCAAACTTACATAATGTTCTAAAAAAAGTTATAGCTTATGAATAACCGATGTAAAACATTATAATTTTTAAATAATACAACTTACTTGTTTCGTACATTTCATAAATAATAGTGTCACGGATAGAACTTATATCCAATCTTCACACATTTACAACACTCTTTCAATTAGAACGTTTGTTTTAAGGTGATTCTATTAATTTATTTTACTTAACTATTGTTTAAATTGCGCCTACAGTGGAGTAGTGGAGATATTCAAATAGCTGCTGCACGCTAAAAATTAGTAAAGTAGAAATAAAATATCTAGACCTTAACATACTCTTTAAATTAACTACTCTGTACTGCTGTCAAGGGTGTAACAATAGGCCATTGTTGTTGAGATCTTCCTGAAAATAGCTTCTTAGAGAAGCTATTAGCTCTTTGCGCCAACTATTTAAGTGCTTCGGCACTTTTCAGAAATAGTAAACAACGTAATCGACAGAGATATGTATTTGCACTTTTGTTTCACTTAATAGAACAGTATTTTATTGCTATTTATGATAAGATCTGGAGCTTTTGTCAAAAAATAGACGCACAGCAACACGGAACCACGGACAATTAAAGTAAGTTTTGCATGAAACCTCAAAGCAAGCCAACGAACGAGCTGGCGTTTCCAGTTGTGTTGCCAACTATCGGCCAATAAGATTCAGATTATATTAATTTTTACAAGTTTAAATAAACAAAGTATTTACTATAAGTGGGTTCGTATCAAAGAAGAATATTTAAGTTTGTAGTAAATTTAATAACGCATAAAATTTTAATACTTTTTGCCCAAATTTAATTTCTTCGTGTTTTCTTGTGGATTTACAATTATCAGCTGATCGATGACGTTCATCGGTTTTTGTTTTGCATCAACTGTAGTAAGGTTTTTATACGCCTTTGAGGCGGGTACACAAACGTAGAAAAAACATACACCTCGCCCCGCCGGGACTGCGCCACTGATGAGTACGCAGCACAATGCTTGTGAAAAAAGTACAATTCAACAAGAAGACATGTTTATTTTGTTATAAGTTTATGACGCAACAAGGAAATCAAATGCAAGTAAAGCTGCACTTGTGGTCGGTTCTTTCCACATGAAGATGAAGGAAGCACTTAAAGGAATAATAACCAAGGTGATTTCGCTAAAAAATGCTCAATAATACCACGAGGTTATTTCACTTGGGAATTTTATTTTGTTAAGGATATCTGCTGCGGTGATATATTTATATCCTATGTAACATTGGGATTTCTTAGGTAGGTATGTAAAAACAACCCTGCCTTTCCGGTTTTCCGGCATAAGTAAATGTTGCCGTAGTTCACATTTAAGCCAATGACACTTCATATTGTTACTGGTTCGTGAACTTACTACATGATATGTGTACCTACCTATTAGGTGTTTTTTAATATTTTTTTAAATATTATTCATAATGATAAGGGGCCTAATTAGCTCTAACTAAATTAAATTTATTAAGTCCAGTGGCTTCCCGGGGAGTACCTTAACTAACCTGAACTAACCCGAATTGTTTTTCGTATCTTGCTTTATTTTTGAGAGAAAAAATAGAAACCACTTTATTGCACGTGCAAGAAAATACCTATGTATTTTAAAGTTAATTAAAACATTTAAATTAAAAATAAAATACATTTTTTAAGTAATGATACAAAAAAAAATGCAACAGTTAATCAAATTTTGTCTTTTATCAATTATTGTGTGATATTGAAAACACAGTTTAAGCAAGATTTTTCCTAGGCTTGAAATGCTGCAAGAAATATGTTTGTTTCGTCATTGATAAGCCTGTTTTTTAGGGAAACCGGGGTAGGTACAGATTGTTGTTCATACATTTGATAAATTTTCCTCCTTAATAAATCCAAATCATTCTTGTCAATATTTCTAAATGTGCCACACCCAAGTAACATTTTAAGTTTTATCACAATCTACAAGAGGTTATTAAGTATATATAATAAAACTGATCGTAAAACTGTTTATACTAGATAACCTCTTCAAAGCTCCAATAAACAAGGCATAAAACCATAAAGGACCTTTTGTAAAAGTTATAAATATCTTCCTTAAAACTGCCAATAAAACCAACAGTACTTTTGAACCCAAATCTGCAAGATGTTTTTAAGTCCACCACAAAACATTTTATAAAGTCTTCTTAAAACCGTTAGTACTTGCAATCAAATTTTATGCGTGATTTGAAACCATCATAAATAATTTTATTATTATCGTGTCTTTAATAATTCTTTGTCAAAGACTTGTTGCACTTAAATTGTCAATCTCAAAGAATGTCACCAAATATAGTTAAATATGTCTGCCTCGATTGAAATATCTGCATGTGCTAATATTTTATAATTTCATATTAATAAACAACTTAGTAATAAAATAAGAAATTGTCAACCCCGGCCACTTTATTGATAAAGTATATAAAAAAACTTTCAAAAAATCACGCGCCTTTCATTTGTTAGCTTATTAATTATTATTTACAATTAATAAAAAAAATTGTAACCCTAGTTTTAGCCTAATCAGTATGATTTTGGGCTATTTAGGGGTTTAGGTATATATATAACATATTTTTGATAATTGCAGGCTAAATGTAAACAGTTAGAATAAATAAACATATAACCAAACACTGTTGCCCTAACTTTGTTTAAACATGTCTGCCGTAGTAAACGAAAAAAAACATGGCTGGAAAATGAATAAAACCGTTTATTTTAATAGAATGCCCTATTAAGAGCTTGTGGGTTTGTGAAATATTTTTATAAAGCAAAAGGTTTTGTTAAATTCCAATTGCTTCACTTTATTACAATTTTAAAACCTGTAAGACTTTACCCAGCCTTACTAGTCTTCTTTAAAACACTTAAGATTTGTCTCTGACAACCTCCATTTGACTTAGATAACATAACCTAAAAAAACATTTATTTCGTGATTTCGTGTGTGTTACAATGCGTTATATGCCCCCCTCTCTCAAAGTTTAAAGGCGTAAGTGGGGGAACCGAAGGATTTATAGGTGCTTTGTAAAAACCAAAAGATTTTAACTTAGCTTACTAAATCTACCAAAAAACTATTAGGTTTCAATTAGTTTTTACCAATTATCGTCCAAAGTAAATAGTATTTATGATAACATATAGGTATTAAGGGTAAGACTACTTAAGAGTTATTCGTTTTATTGCTTGATCGTAAGGAGTACTTAAAAACCATATCTTAAAACTTTCATAAAACCCAAAGATTTATAGATGTCTACCACAAAACTTAAAAGATTTAAAATCCTCTATAAACCATAATGAGTTTATTGTGGTTTTGTTTAATGCAGCAATTAAGTGGTTATATAACCAATAGGTTTTAAAGAGCAAAACTATTTAACAACTTGCTTTAAAGATAACTTGAAGGCTTTTTTAAGTACATATTTTCTGCAGATAAATTGGTATGCACAAAAGAAATAATAAAACCCACTTCGGTTTATTTACCTTCTTAAACCTGTTATAAAACCCTATAAATACTTGTTGGCATTTAAATTGTTACTTGGGACATTCACTTTCTTTTGGGAATGATAGGTTTCAGTACTATATCCTTTACCAAAAATAAAGAAATACTTGTTGAAGCAGCCGTCTAGGCTAAAGCAAAGAGTAGTGCTACTCTTTGGCTTCACTTGAATTAAAATCTCTTTTCGGCAATAAAGCATAGGGAGATAAATGCTTTCTTTTGAAAGTAACATTACAAGATGCCCCACTTTTAGCACAAGCCCATGGACGCCTCATTCTAACACTAATACAACAAAAAGTATCACGCGTTGGTAAACCAAACACTAATAAAACAAAATTCACTCGTCGGAAAACCAATTGGAACTAAAATGAATAAATATCAATTTGCTATTTCTATATTTATACTTGCTTAAAATGGTATAGCAATTAGGGATGCAGGTAATTTATACTCCGGCTTGGTTAGAAGAGAGGGATAGTTAGGGTTTTATGGCAGTCAAGAGGGCAACGATATAATGTAAACTTAACTATACCTAATAATTTTATTTCTTTTGTTTTTATTACTTTTAAACTTCTATTTATATATCTAGATATTATAAATATATACCTACAATCTGCAGGCTTTAAAACGGTCTGCTAAATCACATAATTGTGTGTCCTACGCAACTAAAAAAACTGTTGTTCGTTTAAAAGTTCATCTGTTATGATATGATTACGAATGTAATCAAATTAAAGGTAAAAAAAAGTGGATAGAAATAGATAGCTGACGCTTGTTTTTCTCAAAAAATAACAAATAACAAAAGGTTATCTCAGTTGACAATGGATTTAACTTAAATCCTGACGATGACGAAAAACTCCGACGCACACCATGACCTGCCCAAACAAATTTATAACAGGGGCATTACTTTAACAAAGTTGGACAAATGTAAGTGAGACCTTGCGCTAAATATATTATGATTTTTGGTATACGTACCTACCGACTAGGCGAGTGTATTGCATGTCACTTTAGGGCCAAAAATGTAGCTACTCTTCACGAAGATCTTCATTTCTATACCCTAAATAAAAATAATGTCAAATAATAAGTTTATTTAGTCCTAAAACCGTTTTTGTAATATTGTACATCATCAATGAATAAAAAATAATTAATAGGGCATTTGAAATAAAATGTGCGCATTTCCAAACAATGCAATGGCATTACTGATTAAAAAGTGTGGTTTGGCGACAATGAAAAAGATTAATATAACCTTATTAAATGCGTTTACAGTGAGATATCGCGGCTGTTTAGTTTACAATAAGATCAAATAAACATTACCGTCTAATTACATGATTACTGCTTCGACCTCACTAAATCAATCTTAAGAATATTTAATTACTTACATAAACTGTGTTTTAAAAATAATTCCTTGGAATAAGCTCATAGATAGTGAGGAGGTAACCCGACTTTCTTATTGCCACTGCGACCTGTATGCTGTAAAATATACACAGTTAGTCAAATTAAATTTACACATTTTTTAATCATTAAAAGGGCAGGGGAGGGGGCAAAAATATTACTTGTAACGCATCATATATTACAACCCTGCAGCTTCTTGCTTGATAACTTTGGATTGGATTATTAATTGTACGAACTGCATCTTCCACTCGCATCTCTCATATTATGTACTTCTTGTTTGGGGCCACTATGCTAATACCCACCGTGCGTTTGAGCTGCAGCAATACGGATCTTGTCTGGGCTTCGATTCAGGGATGACTGCAGACAGGATAAAGAATTTGAATTTGAAAAGATGGGGAGTTATAAATCACGTTGTGTCTTGATGATCGTTGATTCATGATGCACCGGCCACGATCCACCGTGCCGACTTTAGATTACAGATTACAAAGTAAATATTAACATTGTCAAACTATTATTAAAATTTTAAAACTAGTCTATATAAATACATAACATAATAAATGAAAATGGAAAGAACATACACTTTAGTGTATGTTATATCAGACATACATAACACACATATGAGTCGCAAGATTCATGAAGGACCGTAATACTTATTAATGGAATAAAAGCAATTGCATGTGAGGTAGGATTTAATTTCACATTTGAATCTGTTTATATTTTACTATTTTTTTGAACAGGAGCTAGTGATTAAAAACTTTTTGAATGCTCTAAGCCGAAAGCCAGGAATGTGAATACTGCTCCTGCAATCCCGTGAAAAGTAGGAGAGTGAAATTTGTCAACTGTCCTAAACTTGTCATGATGAGTCGCAAGATTCATGAAGGACCGTAATACTTATTAATGGAATAAAAGCAATTGCATGTGAGGTAGGATTTAATTTCACATTTGAATCTGTTTATATTTTACTATTTTTTTGAACAGGAGCTAGTGATTAAAAACTTTTTGAATGCTCTAAGCCGAAATCCAGGAATGTGAATACTGCTCCTGCAATCCCGTGTAAAGTAGGAGAGTGAAATTTGTCAACTGTCCTAAACTTGTCATGATGTTTATCATTGATTAAATTATTGGAATTTCTCTCTTGTAAGAAAAGTAAACGTATAATTATTAATAAAAGGTAAAAACATTCTGTTGAACTTGTCTAGTAAATACACAAGAACTGAGAGCAAAAAATGGTACACAAAAAGGATCAAAATATAGGTAGTAAAAAAAAATGGCAACATAAAATTAGCTCTACTCGTCATCATCTGTTGAGTCGGAAAAATCGCAATCGCTATCAACATTTATCACAATAGGATTATTGAGAGCAATAATATTCTGTTTTTTGTGCCACGCCTTCAGGCTTTAGGGGATATTACACGGTCCTAGCGAAAGACAGTTTGGGGATTAATAGTATAGTCTAGTTTTGTGCAATAATGTCTAAAAACGGTATTTTCTTAGTCACGTGCGCTTTCAATCGACCGGCACATGTTTTCAGCGTACGTCGCTCGCTGTGGTTGCATAACTGACAACGTGAAGAATATAATTATTTTCATTATTCATTACTCCTACAAAATGTTTTAATTTACGTAACTTGATCATAATTATATTATTACTTCAATGCGACTTGTTAGCAAACCGTTATCAGCAACGATTCCGATTTTTTCCCTTTTCCCGTAATATTACACACGTGCTCAAACACTGATGTAACGGTTTTAAAACAACAGGTCGTGTGTACAAAACTTTTTTAGCGAAATTATTACCTCTCCTTGAAATCATAATAGGGCACTGATTTTAGAAAGTGAAATTTTACACTCATTTATGTAGGTAAATCCCAATTTTCTAAATTTAGTTTTCCATTATGAACGCAATGGAGACTTTTTTTTATTGGTAAGAAATTGTTTCTCCACATTTGTAAAAGAAATCCGAGTGTCTTTTTCTTCTGCACTCATTGTGGTGCCTTGAAAATCTTTATCTGTCATTAACATTCGAATATCTGGAAAGAGTTTAGCCTCTGACATACAGGGAATTTTATGATTTTAAAACTAAAAGTTTTAAGAAATTGATTTTTTTATTAAGTCCGAAACTACATTGTATGTATACAGGGTGGTCCCACGAAAACTTAACACCTCGATTTTCCTGCTTTAAAATGAAAATGTGGAAATCGCTCGGACCCGTCGATTCGAGGGGGAATAACTTTTCCGCTTTTTCCGTCTCCGTTACTTCCACCCCCTAACGGGGGTGAGCACAACCCCCTGATTTTAAATTATTTTATTTAAATTTAAAAACCTCATTTTGAAGATCTTATCGAGTACTATCTGACCCTAAAATTTCGCTTCAAAATTTTCATCTGTAACGAAATGACAGCTAAAATAGTGGAAAACTACTTACTTTTGTGATTAGTTTATGAAATGCTGAAAATGGCCACCATTCACTTCCATGCAGTAAAATAAATTTTGCTCAAGACGTTCACGTACATTACTCAACATTTCTAGTGAAATTTGACGGCATTCATTAATGATCCGAATTCGCAAATCATCCAGTGACTCGGGCTGGGTAGCGTAAATCTTAGATTTCAGGTGACCCCATAGAAAAAAGTCCAGTGGAGCCAGATTAGGTCATCTGGGTGGCCACTCAATATGTCCCCTTCTTCCAATCCAGGCCTGAGGAAAATTTTCATCTAAGAACTGACGCACAGGTTGAGCGAAATGAGGTGGTGCGCTCTCTTGTTGAAAAATGATCGTTACAATCATGGTCTTCTTCATTCTCCAATACTTGAACGAGGGCTGGATAAATAGCGTTCTCTAATAGTTCTAAATAAATTTGGCCAGTGAGATTACCGGGTATAAAAAAAGGGCCGATTATGTGATTTCCATAAATAACCGCCCAAACATTTAACTTTTGGGGATGCTGAGTATGCACTTCACGAAATAATCTTGGATTTTCATCTGACCAATACCGACAGTTATGCCTGTTTACAATGCCATTAAGGTAAAATGAACACTCATCCGAGACACAGATATTGAACATGTAGTTAGGATTATTGTTAATAATTCCACTGACCACTTCACAGAACTGGAGTTGGCGATCGAAATCATCCTCATTCAGTTCCTGAACCAGTCTTATCCTAAAAGGATGGAACTTATGTTGTTTAAGGATTCTCATGATTGTTGTGCGTGAAACACCAGATACATCGGACAATTTCCTAGTACTAAGGGTCGGATTCATTGCTACTTGACCTAAGACAGCCACTTCCCTCGCTTCGTCTCTTTCATACACCCTCTTTCTGTTTCCGACTGAACCAGTAGCGTCAAATTTGGCAACCAGTTGCACAACGTAAGCAGCGGATACATTTTTTTCAGAATGTCGTTCATTAAATAAGGCCGCTGTTACTCGCGCAGAGTCGTTATTTCTAAAAAATAATTTTATCATTTCCACCCTTTCTTCTACGGAATACACCATTTTAATTCTACTACAAAGTTACAATCGCTTTGACACAGTTTTAACGTTCTTAAAAATTCACAATAGACTAAGGTAAATCAAAAACATGGTCCGTCTACTTTTTTGGACAAAAAAATTAACAAATAAATAAATAATTCAAATGCGTCTGATAAGAGTAATATCCTCGAGGTAAATTCCACAATCTCTACTCATACACCAGCGTTCTTTACTGCATGCAAGTGAATGGTGGCCATTTTCAGCATTTAATAAACTAATCACAAAAGTAAGTAGTCTTCCACTATTTTAGCTGTCGATTCGTTAAAGATGAAAATTTTGAAGCGAAATTTTAGGGTCAGATAGTACTCGATAAGATCTTCAAAATGAGGTATCGCAACACCCCTCATCCCTATTCAAAATCAGGGGGTTGTGCTCACCCCCCCGTTCGGGGGTTGAAGTTACGGAGATGAAAAAAGCGGAAAAGTTATTCCCCCTCGAATCAGAAATCGACGGGTCCGAGCGATTTTCCACATTTTCATTTTAAAGCAGGAAAATCAAGGTGTTAAATTTTCGTTGGACCACCCTGTATGTATGTATGTTTGTGGCTCTGCTAAAACCAAAAGGCCAGCGTTTCTCTTCATTTCGAAACTACATTAGATATTTTAATAAAACTTGGTGGCTGCATGTTAGGTGCAGAGACACATCTTTTGTGTACAAATAAATACATTATTTAATTTTAATTAATTGGATTCCAATTAATTTTTAGGCTGATTATTTTAAGTGAAAAAATGATAAGTACTGTTTTATTTATACTAAAATTATTTTGTTAATGGTGCTTCGTTTTGTAATAAAAAAGATCTCTAGACTTTTTCGTATCTGGAACTGTTTTTCAGTAAAAAAATAAAGAATAATTATTTGTAGTAAATGTAAAAATAAAATATTTACCTACCTATATTAAATTAAGTAGACTTAAGTTGAGTTTAACAAACAAAAGAGTATAATTCATCAACAACAGCTTACTAAAGAATTTTAATATCCTGTTTTTAGTTTAAAGACTAGGGTAATGTCTGTTAACTCCTGATTAGTTAAATTAAACATTCCTTTTGAAAATATCACTGTAGAGATATTTTCCCTATCAGATTAAGTAGACCCAAATTGAGTTTAAAGAACCGAACTGTCAAAATTAATAACAGTATAATTCAACTACAACAGCCTACTAAAGAATTTTAGTATCCTGCTTTTAGTCTAGAACTAGGATAATCATTGGCGTTCTTAATTTTTTTACTGAAAGTAGAAAATAAAAAACTAATTTAAATTGAAATTTAATTGGAAGACCAATATTTTGTGCACATCTTTATTTTGGCTATCACACACACAAAAAGCATGGAAATTTGTTAGAGTCACCTTGTACTTCTCATAGACAAAACTTTCAATACTTAATATATTATTATAAATAACGCTAAATTTATTTCAAAATCATAACTTGTTTTTTTCCTAAAAGGCATCTTAAACAAAAATATTATGCACAAAATTAAAAATGTCAGTGGCGTGCATATTTTTGTTTTTTATTATATCTTAAAACCGCTGTATTTTCGAAAGGACATCTGTTTTTTTTTCGTGTGCGCTAATGCTTGAGTTCTTTAGGTAGCTGACCTTAGGAAACAAGGTAACATATTAACGTATTATGTATAAACAATTAATTACTTTGTAGCCAAAATTTTGCATGTTTTTGGTAATATTAGTCATATTTTCGTTTCTGTAAACCAGTTTTTATATATATTTTTAGTTATATGTACAAGTAGGTATACATAAATAAAACGTTGTTTGTTGCGGTAGGTTTGATTAAAATAGTTTCACGCTTTTTTTTATTTGTCTACTCAACAGCAAATAACAATAAAAACCTTCAATTCCTCGTTTTGGTAAAGGACAGGATTTAATTATAAATTGTAAAAAACAAGAAGTACAACGTTGAACTTGAGCCTGAGTAAATAAAACTGATTTTGATACCTTTATAATAATTATATTATTCATCAGCAAACTGCGTTGGATATTATTCTACTTGTTCTTATTTTATTTTTTCATTAATAATCCTTAAAAATTTGTTCCAGCAATGAATAAATTAGAAAAAATTAATCAGTTTCCGTAAAATGGTTATTTAAGCTATTTAAAATTAAATCTGCAACCTCGATAAACTGACCCTGTCCAACGTAACGACTTGATTTAACGTTATGGGAAAAGACAAATTACATGAAGTTTTAACATTATGGGTAAAAATAAAATTACTTGTTATGTTTCACTATTTATTTAGTTACCTGACACGTATTGTATTATTACTAGTGTAAGTCTGAGCAATTATCTTTATGGCGCTCTGCAAGCGGTGCATGTGCGATGGAAGTAACTCACCCAGGTCTTGAATCTCTCGAGATTAAATTAGTTGGAAAATACGACCTCAGAAAGTCGTTCCAGACTAGCAAGTTGCACCACGTACGGGTGAGCTGCGCGGCTAGACGAGCGGATTTTGAACAATATTCCAGCTATGGTATCTTCATTATTGATTATTTTGGGCCACCCTTAATCGAGTTATATAAAAATTATTGTCTGTAAAAATGAAGTCAGATGTAAATCGAGGACGCAATCATAAAATATATTAAACAACACTGCAGCGCCAATTGAGAGACCTCGATCTGCAAGGTTGGATTACGCATAGTAATAAGGAACTGCAAAATGCAACAGCTTCCACGCTTGACATTGAAAAAAAAAATGCAATTTCTACAGGGTCCAAGCCCAAATTGGGATGCTGTTCGTCATTTAGCCTTACTGAAACCATTCTGTAATCTACTTTCAGTCGATCAAAAGAAAATACAGCAGCTCAGACAAATAAAACACGTCAAATTTACGTCAATAAATGGTTGACCAGAAGCGTAATTTTTGAGAGGGACAGAAGGGCATAGCTCCCATTGTACAGTGACGGAAATAAAATTTCGTACACTGAGGTTAACATTTTATGCCATTTTTGAATATTTTGGTAAACTGGGCTTTTTACAATTATCACATCTCTATACCTTGCGTTTCTTATTTCAGTAATGATAGAAAAAAGGATATACCCGGGTGTTGCATCGTCGAGCGGGACATAGGAATCCCATGTAATTTTAAATGGGGTCAATTATTGGCTTCCCTAATTATTTTAGAGAAAAATTCTATTTAGGTTTATTAAAGAGCACTAAACCCCACATTCAAAAGAATAACTTTAGATATTTTTGATGAGCCCGTTTACGGGTTATCGCCGATTTCTTTTTAACTATTTCTCCTTTTTATGGCCCCGTATTTGCGGGCACCAGTCAAGGTAAAAGATGACTGTCGTCAAATAAAGTTGTCATTTTGAAATGTGTGCTTTATTGTTATAAAAACTCGTACGTCGAAAATATTAAAGGTGTATTTATGAGTACAAATTAATCTGAATAAAACTAAAATAAAGTATCCAATTACAAGGTTAATTATGACATTTTACATGTTTCAATATTTTACTAATTAATAGGTAGGTACTATTAAATTGTTAGAACTTTAGGATTTAAGAAGATGTTCAAATATTCCTTCATTGACTGCTAGACAATAACCGAGGCGATTATAAAATTCTCTTCTTACATTCGCTAGTTGGTAAACTGAAATTCTATTGCATTCGGCAGAAATAGCATTTTTTAACTCGTCTAGATTTGGGTATTTTTTATCTTTGTATATCCTGTTTTTTAAATGGCCCCAGAGAAAGAAATCATTTGGCGATAAATCAGGAGACCTGGCTGGCCAATTTACTGTATGATTTAAGCCAATAACATTTCCATTAAAAGCACGGTTTAAATATTCCCGGACAGCCAGGGTACTATGTGCCGGGCAGCCATCCATTTGGTACCAAACTTCCTGATTTTCCCTGGCGGCATCATGTAAAGTAGGTAAAATATGATCTTCAAGTAGTTCCAAAAAATATTCTGCATTTAAATTTCGTGTAAGAAATAATGGCCGGATAATATTTTCTCCGAAAATCCCAGCCCATACATTAACTTTTTGTGGATATTGCGTCCTTGTTTCCCCAAACCTGTGTTGGTTTTCTTTGCTTCAATATCGATAATTTTGAACATTGGGTTCATTGTTTAAGGTAAATGTGCATTCGTCAGTGAAACAAATGTTTTTTAAAAATTCCCTATCCATGTTTGCTCTTTCCATCATACCAAAACAAAACTCCTGTCGTCGTATTTCGTCCCTATCTCTTAGCTCTTGGTGCTTTTCATATTTGTATGAATAATATTTATGTCGTTTCAAAGCTCGTAACGCTGTGGTGTGATCTAATCCTATGTCATCCTCAAGTTTCCTTGTGCTGATCTTCCCATCATTTTCTTCCACGCAGAATAAAACTTGCAAGTCCCTATATCATTTCTTGCATCTCTTCTTTGTTCCTGCCTTTCTTCACATCTGCAGTTATTTATTACAGTGCCTTTTGTCTCAAATTTCTTGATAGTCCTTTCGACTGTAGATTTTGCAGGTATCGGTCTATTCGGATACAGAGCAGCAAACATGTCTGACACATTTTGATAACTATTTCCTTGATAATACCATTTAATCATCAATATTTTTTCTTCAGAAGTGTAATTCATGGCTAATATTTTCAATGTACGAGTTTTTATAACAATAAAGCACACATTTCAAAATGACAACTTTATTTGACAGTCATCTTTTACCTTGACTGGTGCCCGCAAATACGGGGCCATAAAAGGATAAATAGTTAAAAAGAAATCGGCGATAACCCGTAAACGGGCTCATCAAAAATATCTAAAGTTATTCTTTTGAATGTGGGTTTTAGTGCTCTTTAATAAACCTAAATAGAATTTTTCTCTAAAATAATTAGGGAAGCCAATAATTGACCCCATTTAAAATTACATGGGATTTCCTATGTCCCGCTCGACGATGCAACACCCGGTATATAAAATTATTTATTCGAAAAAAGTATTCCTAGATAGTTGAGCAAGTTGAGAAACTAAAAAGCACTATACAAAGTCTCAGAACTAAATGCGAAAATACAGGATATCATTGGATAGAAGGGCTGGAAGAAAAATTTCAATGACTTCAATGACTTCAAAATTAAATATAAAACAGATTATTCAAATATTAAAAAAAAAAACATTGGTTTAATATTTTAAAGCGGCACCATTTTTTTCCACTAATAAGTTTAAACGTCTGAGCATTGATGCCACCAGCATTTGGGGGTGATGAAAATTGTAGGTATTCCAGGTTTGTTCAATTTTATTCCACAAATCATCACTGTTTTCAGGATGGAAATCATTGTTCTTGTTAATTTCTTTCACGATATATCCCCAAACGTTTTCGATTGGATTGATATCAGGGCTTCTTGAGGGCCAAGGTAACAATGAAATGTTATTTTCCCGCCGTATCCAGTCCGAAACTCTCCTTGCTGTATGGATGGGGCAGTTGTCATGCTGGTATATAAAATTTTCTTGTTGAAATATATTGTTTACCGATGGCAACATAACATTTTGAAGGATGTGTATATAAGCTTGAGTATTAAATCTTTCTCGAATTCGGTGGCATATTCCTACTCTGGAAGTCATATACCCTCATACATTAACTGAAAATCTCCCACTTGGTTTAACATGTTGGGTATATCTTTCTTCGTACCGTGTATTTGGCGGCCTATACACTCTAATCTGCCCGTTATAATAAGAATGAAAAGTCTTCTCGTCGGTAAATACTACCTTTTCCCAAAAATCCATACCTTGCGGTAAATATTCCAGGGCAAACCCCATTCTTTGCTCTTTATTCATATCGGTCAAAAACGGTTTTTTAGCAGCTACCTTATTTCTCAATTCCGAATTTTTCCTTAAACGATTTCTCGCCGTTCTTACTGTCCCAGGAAAATTAGTTTGGTTGTGTGCTTCTACAGCCGTCTGAAATGGATTTGTTTCGCAAAAAATCTATTAGATCATTAGCTCGATTTTCGTTTGAAATTTTTCTTCTGCCACTTCCAGCCCTTCTTTTCAATGATCCTGTATTTTCCCATTTAGTTCTGAGGCTTTGTATAGTGCTTCTTGGTTTCCCAAATTGCTCAGCTATTCTTCGTAGAGAAACACCGTCTTCGAATAAAGCAATTAATATCGCCTTCTCGAGTTGATTCATGTTCACAAAATTTGTTAAAATGAAATAATATAATTTTTAAATCTGATGACACCGATAACAATTTGTCAAAAAGTGAAGTGCATTTCCAGGTGATCTAGGTATACAAAAGCCGACATCACATCAGGAAAAAGTAAGTGTACAAATTTTTATTTCCGTCACTGTACTTTGAAAAAAATTCTATGATTTGTATGTATTTTGGGTTTTTATTAAGTTAAATTACAATTCGAATTCTCTAATTTTTCTTTACTACTGATTTGTATCATAAATTGAGTTAGTGCCTGCGGCACTCTTACTCTGTTTTAAAATTCCCTATTCTAGGGTTGTCAGTTGGTGCTAGTTGCCAGTACGCATATTCTGCGCTCCCAACCATACTTGCAGCCAAACATCAATTATCAAATTTTCACAAAAAAAAAGGTCACTTTTCGTGTGAGCCGTGTTTGTGAGTGTTTTTGCCCTTGATTTTTGCTGTATACCTGTTTTTCATCTGAAGGATGTTAGTGATTGGATTTTTTAAAAATGTTAAGTTATTTCGTCTTGCAACAACCTATAACGAACTCCTCTGCGTTCGTGAATAAGCCGTTGCCTGTCAAATGTTTGTCGTATCGTATGATTTGGATGTCTTGCAATCAAATCCATGAACCGTGCATGCCTTTCACGCATAAGTTCATGGATTGTTCTCGTGTTCAGGTCCCTCCGTATGGCATTGTTGGTGACATACCAAGGGGCCCCGACAATCCTCCTCACGATTTTGTTCTGTGTGTGCTGAAGGCGTTTTCTGTTTGACTTTGAAGTCTGGCACCAAACGTTGGAGCC
This sequence comes from Polydrusus tereticollis, assembly GCA_963920685.1. Lineage (NCBI taxonomy): Eukaryota > Metazoa > Arthropoda > Insecta > Coleoptera > Curculionidae > Polydrusus > Polydrusus tereticollis. The sequence continues at coordinate 1,817,339 of OY987335.1, forward strand.
ATACAACAAGCCAGCGATAAGAACTTGTCTGTGAAGCAGCAATTTGTTTTTAAGAGAAAGCTTGCTTTCATTTGAAAACAAGGGGTAGAGTCTACCCATTGCACTGTTGCAATCTTTGATTTTGTCTGTCACATGTTTTGTAAATGTGAGTCTGTTGTCGATGGCGACACCCAGGTACTTTAGACTATCACTCCAAGGAATCTGGGTGCCCTCGATCTCGAGTATGCCATTTGGCCGATATGATCTTTTGATCATAATAGCCCTTGTCTTGTCGTTGTTGATTTTAATTTTCCACCTTTTAAAATAGGTGCTTAATTGCTCTAAGTGCGCGTTAAGTCGTCTTGTCGCAATTGCTGGTTGTCTGCAAGTCGAAAAAATTCCTGTATCGTCTGCGTAAACAGTTAATTTTGTCCTATCGTTTGTTGGTATGTCTGCCGTGTACAGGTTATACAGCACTGGAGATAGCGAGGATCCTTGAGGGACCCCCGATTCGATATTAAAAGATTCGGACCAAGCCAAGCCTGCTCTTGCTTTGAACGTTCTGTTCTCGAGAAAACTGGCAACGAACTGAACGTGTGCTAAAGGCACCTCTAATAATCGCAGCTTATGCACTAAGCCTTCGTGCCAAACTTTATCGAAAGCTTTTGAAATGTCTAGGACTACCAAACCGGTCGCGGCTTTTCGTCGTAGTCCTATGATTGTCTCTTGAACTACCCTGGCAAGTTGTAGTTCTGTGTTGTGTTTTTCTCTAAAGCCAAACTGAATGTCTGGCATTAGATTTTTGTCTCTGATAATTTCCCATAGCCTGTTCAAGAAAATTTTTTCAAGAACTTTGGCTAAAGAGGAAAGCAATGAAATTGGACGCCAGTTTTGCGGAAACTTGTGATTTTGATTCGGCTTTGGAATCATCGCCACAAGTGCCGATTTCCATGTCGATGGATAATGTTTGAATTTAAAACTGGCGTTTATTATGTCAGTCAAATTTTGAATGGTATTGTCAGGAAAGTTCCTTAAAGCCAGATTTGGAATCCGGTCCATACCTGGTGCTTTTTTGGTGTTAGCCAGGCGGATAATGTTTTTGACTTCGTCAATGTCAGTCTGTTGTATTGTCGGGTCATCTAAAATCGGAACCTGTCTTTTGATTCGTCTGGCAGAATTCTCAATTTGTTCCTCATGGTCCACATCATCATCCGCCTCACGGTGCAGACTGAACTGGCTTTCCAAGGATAAAGCAAAAGCCTCCGCTTTTTGCTCATCAGTAAATGCCATTCCATTTCTGCCATGAAGCGGCGGGATGAAAGATGAACGAGGTTTGTTGAAATGTTTTGTTATTCTCCACATGTTGGAGTCGCCAGGGTCTAGAGCCTGAAGGAACTCTCCCCAGCGTGAATTTCTAATTGTTTGTATGTCTGATTTTATTTCGTTTGTCAGTCTATTCGCTTGAATTCGAAAATTTGGGTCAAGTGTTCGTCTGTATTGTCGCTTAAGTGCATTTTTTCTCCTTATTTTATCCCTGATTTCGGCAGGAAGAGAATAAGGATTTTTTGTTTTGACCATTTTGGTATTTTTTGACTGTTCAAGAGCTAGGCTTATGTTGTTAGTCATCGCATCGACTGCTGAGTCCAAATCATTTATATTATTAATGACGTTGGGCAGTGTAATGTTGTTAAGTGTGTTTTTAAATTGGACCCAATCACACGTTGTGATTTTATTGACTGAGCCATCATTGTCCACATTTCTGTGTCCAATCGTAAATGCCACTGGTAAATGATCGGAGCCCAAGTCCTCGAGAACTTCAACTCCGACGGCGTATTGTAACTGATGTGACAAGCCAAAATCCAAGATGTCCGGCAAGGTGCCATCTCTCTCGAATGTTGGCTCTTGTGGTGCGTGTATGGCAATCAAGTTTCTTTCTGTGTGTGTGAGAAGAATTTTACCAGCAGCATTGGTTACTCTCGCGCCCCACTGCCTGTGTTTCGAATTGAAATCACCTGCACAAAAACCTGGGGCGCCTTGTGTGAATAGTTCGTCTAAAGCGAACTGTGTGATGGGCCTTTGTGATCGTCGATAAACTGAGCGAATGACGAGTGGACCCTCTGCCATGTTCAATTGAATTGAAGTTGCTTCAAAAGCATCATGGTTCAGGCCATTGAGTGTGTGATGTGAAATGTGTTTTTTGACGAGGATCGCGGTTCCTCCACCGTGCCCATTGAGCCGATCATCTCTATATGTAACGTAATTACTCACATTGAACCTATCACCGGGTTTCAGAAAAGTCTCCTGGATGAGAAGTACATCCACGTTATTTTCCAAAACAAAGTCGCTAAGTTCGTATTTGCGTTCTCTGAGCGAGTTCGCGTTGAGTGTTACTACATATAGGTATGATGGCCGAGTTTTATTGTCCATTAAAGAACATACTCAAGGCAGGGTTCTGGAGCAGGGATGTTGTTAGAAAATTTATCTTTGCCTGCAATTCCTTTTGGGGCATCGCAAGCAAAGCGAGAATGGGAGATGAAGAGAGGGCTGAGAGGGCGCCCAGATTTGAAGCCTGGGGTGGCTGGGGATGGGGAAGTGTGTGTGATGTTGTCTGTGTGGTGTTTTTGGGCGCCTGTGAAATTACAGGACTTTGCTTTGCCGATACAGCGGGCTTTTGCTGCACCGGGCGGGACGGTAGATTTTTCTGAGCCGCCCCAGCAAATGACAGATTCGCGGAAACAGGACGCGCGGGCGCCCTGTTCATGGGATTTCTGGGGCATCCGCCGAAATTGGCTGGATGTTCCCCCAGACAGTTAGTGCATTTAGCAGCAACTGTTTTTGGCTTTTTGCAAGCCCGGGTGTGATGATCCCCTGTGCACTTGACACATTTGGGGGCCGCAAAGCACTTTGTTTGTGAATGGCCAAACTGTTGACAGTTATGGCACTGAGGTATGAAATTTTTATTTTTAGATTTCTGAGATTCGACTCTCACTCTGAGTGAGAGGATCTCTTTAAGATTAAAAATATCATTTTCGGATTTGTTAATCAAGAGCTTTACAAGCGGAGCTTGACGGCGCTCGGGGCCCGACCTGATTCTAAAAATCTCCAAAGGATGGAACCCTTTGGAGATCAGATCCTCCTTGACGTCCTCAAGTGCGATATTCTCATGGATATCACGCACTATGATATTAAGATGTTTCTCCTCGGGGAGAAGAAACGAATGATGGTGCAACCCCTGGGAATCGAGGAGTTTGATTGATTTGCGATAGAATTCTATCGTCTTAGGAATGAACTGAACGCCAAGGAGAGTTGACTTGACGTTGTCAAAGCCAACACCTTCTTGAAGAAGGATTTTCCTAAATTTAGGCCAATTGCTGGCGCCACGAAGGACGATTGGCACTACGTCAGGGTTCTGGCGTGCTTTTACGGCTTTAGCTGGAGTTACCTCGGTTTCCGGGTCTACGTAACTCGAGCTCGCTTCTGAGGAGCGTCCCAAGGCCTCCAAACGTCTGAAATGGCGAGAAGTGCCTGCGTTAGAGGACCGAGGAACGTTGAGCGGGACGTTGTTAGAAATCGTGTTTTTCGGCAAGGTTTGGGGACCCTCTAAAGATAAGCGAGGGGTAGGCTGTTTAATGTTACTAACCTGACCTTTAGGTGCCAGCGGCGGGAATTCTCCACGTCCTGCAGGACGCGGAGATCCTTCGCTAACCACCTGACTAACCTTTAATGTCGTATCCTCCTGAGATTCCATCACTGTATCATTCGGATAATCCACCGCCGCGTCAACCGAATGAGCAGAAGAGGAAGAGGAACCCCCCCGTTTGTTCCTCCTCCTCCTCTTGGAGTCTCTCGCTCTCGACTCCCTCAGCTGAGCACGAAGATCCTCGATGATTCTTGTGTTGTTCTCATCCGTCGCTTTTTTGGCTTCGGTGAGCGCTGCCACCGATGTCACCAGCTCACTGATCTGGGCCATGAGCCGTTGATTCTGTTCTTTTAGAACGTTTAAATGCGCTTCCAGCTCCGTAGAACCAGAAACACACTTAATCTCTTCGAGTGGCCTCGGCGACCTCGGCGGCGGAGGCGCGTTCTCTTCATCCTGTATCTCCATGCTCGCGTCGGAGTCGCTAGCCGAAGATGACTTCTCACTGACGCCAGGCGATTCCTGGCGCTTCTTACGCCTCTTCTCCTTTTTCCCCATTTCAGGGGCCGCAAATAACCTATTCGCCGCTCAAGTACCTTGATAAAGGCACTTGGCAGCACGAATTTCTCTTAAAACAGGGCGATAAAACGAAAATACCGAAAAATCCGCAAAAATAAATCAAATTTTGGCCGTAATCTATCGCAAAATACGATAGACTACTAAAGTTTTTTAATTTTACTGAACTACTACACTTTAATCGAATAAAAACTCAAAATACTCTAAAAAACCGATTAACGGTTTTTAACGGTTTTTTATTTAGCAACAGCGTGACCTCACGTAACAGAAACACGGGCTGTACTTAATTTTTCTTTGTGAAAATTAAGAATATATATTATTGGGTATTTCTATTGAGTGGGAAGATAAAAAGTTAATGTGGGAAGATAAAAAGTTAATGTGGGAACGAATTTCACAGGGTCTTTCAACAAAAGAAAGTAAAATGTATCCGTGTCATACATCTTATAATGAAAAGTACGTATTTTTTTTGTTGTTGATCTAAATTGTACAGATTTGCCCATAAACTGACAACAAATGACGTACTTACGTATTCATAACACTCATGATTTGGGGTATTTAAAAATAAAACAATTATTATGAAAATTGTATAATGGAATTATTGTAACAAATATGTTATTGTTATGATATTGCCCTTTAACTGATATTGAGTTATTTATTGTTGTTTATTTTTAACATTTTTACATACTTTGTGTATTTTTGGATAGCTATAGTACTTATTAATTTAGTCCGAATTCATTACCCATGCAGTGATCGGTCCCCTCTGTCATTGTCCTAATTGTTATGTTGGAAAGAAACACGATGAAACGATGACTTTAGCGATAAACAAAACAACAACCTATATTTTTCAATAAAAATAGCAACACGTCCTTTATCAAACGTATTTACAAGAATAATTGATTATGAATTAACTTTTGTCGATAATATTTATCACTTTTAAACAAAATTATGGTAATATTTGACGATTTTGAAGGACTTAACAATCGATATTATATACAGGGTCATGGAAAAGTACTTTGACAAACAACACAAAATTAAAGAGTCTATTCCAAAACTTAACAAAGGTAGCTAGTTTGGAGATTGAAAGAGCTATCTAATTAGGATATAATTGGACCCCATACTCGCTGTTTAAAAAAAAAAAAAAAACTGGCTTCTTGTCACCATTCTTAAAAGTAATGTCAAAAAATGATGAAAAATTAGGTGGGAAGGTGGTCATATTATTATTACGTTGTGGATTTGGAAACATGAAACTTGTTTTGGTAGAGAAATACTTCTTTTCGGTATTTTCCTGTTTTTTCGCTCTAGCATCAGGTGGTTCTCCCTTATCTGGAATAGCTGGACCAGGTTGGTCATATTATTATTACGTTTTGGATTTGGAAACGTGAAACTTGTTTTGGTAGAGAAATACTTCTTTTCGGTATTTTCCGGTTTTTTCGCACTAGCATCAGGTGGTTCTCCCTTATCTGGAATAGCTGGACCAGGTTGGTCATATTATTATTACGTTTTGGATTTGGAAACGTGAAACTTGTTTTGGTAGAGAAATACTTCTTTTCGGTATTTTCCGGTTTTTTCGCACTAGCATCAGGTGGTTCTCTCTTATCTGGAATAGCTGGACCAGGTAGTGTCTTGTTTGTTAACACACGCTAATTTCCCTACTCTTTCAGTTGCCAGTATGTTCCAAACAAACACCAAACCAACACTCGTCTTGTCGCTTCCCCAGAGCCACCAGCAAGTTAGAGCTAGTGCTATAGTCAACACAATACGAATAACCAAATGATATTGCACACAGATAAAAAGTATATCTTAATGTAAAGCAAGTCTTTCGATTTGTCCAAATGAATATTTCCTTGATAAGAATCAGCTACATCCTTGGAAGCAATTTTCATATTTATCTTAGCGGAAACAAAGCTTTACTTAAACTAAGATAACAGATTTAAACCATTTCAAGCATAGCCTTGAGTTAGGCTCATTCATTATCTTAAAATAGGGCTATTTGTTTTTTGGTAGAATCAATCCCTTAAGTAAGCCTTTTATTATACCGGTCTAAGAGATGACATCCTTGAATAGAAGTGTTTAAATCTGAATTTACTGTGTACAAGTATGTAAGTATTTATTTATGTCAAGTATATGTGTCTTTCCTTCAAGGACACAAGTGTTTGTTATTGCTTTGTCTCAAAGACGGCATCCTCGAATCAAGACAAAATAAATTCATAATTTTTTTCGTTAATAAGTTTTAATGAAATTGATCTTATGACTTGTTGCAAGAATCTATTTCTTTGCAGCAAACGTACAAACACCTGGACGACTTTAGAGGTTTGGTGTTCGATTAAAAATAGACGTTGTCAATTTTTTGGCACAAATAACTTTATCTTTGTTAAAAATACCATTTTAAAATGTTACAATTCAAAGACGCCAGCTTTAAAACAAGAAATGTTGCCGCCAAGAACATAACCAGAAATGACCAAAGACACAGAAAATCATATATTAAGAACACATTCACTCTAAATAAGATTATTACCTTCAGGTTAAGTAATTTAAAGTCAAGATAATTTATTCTCTTGTGGCAAGTGCTGCCTAAGTCGTTGACCTATATACTACTGATAAAGATGACGTTGGATTTGAACATAAAATAACTTACTAACCCCATTTATTCCCTGGTAGATCCTATTAAGTTTACATAAGCCAATTTACTTTTGAAAACTCAGTGGTGTTGTTCTAATACGATTTTGTCCCATCAAAAAACATCATATGTTTTTCAATATATGCTAATATTTCACGGTGTAATTCTTGGGACCATTTTAAAAAAAAAATCATATGAACTTTGTCCCATGCCTCTTAACCTTTGTACTACAGGCTGTTAAAGCATTAAGAAAAAAATATTTTTTTTATATCTTTAATACAGCCCCAGATGTTTTGGGCTATCAAATGCTGCAAGCACACAGTAGATAAATACTAGTCGAATCTAATTTGAGTAGAGAAAGTCTAATAATGATGCATTTATTACCTCCTCGTAACCTTGTTACGCTAGCCATTAGTAAAAGAGAAACTTTGCAGAGAAAAAACCGTTGGTAACTAGGTAACTGATTTGATATTGACATTGCGATGGTAGATTTCTTTGGCATGGCGATAGCGGCGTAATTCTAACGGTACTGGGCTAATTGGAACACATTTTCCGTTGTTATATCTATATACAATACTTGTAATTCGAGGATTTCACTAATAATTAATGAAAAAAATATTCTAAATTAATTACTAGAAATGATACTGTATGTATAACGATTTAATTTATTAAAGACAATTTCTTACTGCACTATTACAATATACATTTACTATAAAAGTACAAAATACAGTGACATAATATTACAACTTATACATAAATACGTGTATGTCCATATTATATAGAAATTAACAAATACTAAAAACATGGGTACCTACTTCAATGTAATAATATTATAGTGTTGAATTTATTATAGATAATTATGTATGTAAGCTAAGATAAACCCTGAAAACTTGTAAATAACGCTAATAAACAAGAAAATATGACCCACATGGACTAAATGTTTATCTATTATTGAAAATTAATCAAAAGTCTGGAGGTCGCAACGCGCTGTATTGTTGTTTGCACGAAAATGCTAAAACAACATGTTGTCCCTAAAATTTCTTCGTAACCCTTCTTATCGCATCAGTATATTTGTATCATTTTAAGAATCCACTTAATTAGGGTTAATAGGAATTCTATTTTACCCAAAAATAACGAAAAGTTCATTACGATACTGAAAACGATATCGAAACAGATTTTTTATGAAACCAAATTAGAGAAAAATATTTATTAATTGTCCATAAAAAGTTTTGGTCGCTTCTTCGTATGTTGTATATTTTAGGAGACAATTTAATTTGAAAATAATTAATTTTTCAATTTTACAATATTCTTGTTGTAAATGCATCTTGCAGATTTCAAGTTTAACTCGGTTTTAATTTTGAATAAGTAAATCGCCAAAGCTATGCGATACAGCAAAATATGAAGAGACCTATTTTATAGATAAATTATGGAGAATTAAATTTTCTACAAAAACAGACGATGTTTTTCTATATTTTATTTTGGCTGGATGCCGAAAGGCAAGGGGTCATCGTAAGAATTTTGAACAAAACATCATATTTTAAGGGTTATTCGTCATTGAATACTTTTTCAAAGGCAATCCACCCATCTATCACCGTGAAAATAAAAAAAATAGTGCCACTATTGACGTTTTAAGTTCCTGTTTAAACAGAAACCCTTTTAGATTTTACAATTGTTTTTATTTTACGAATTTTTTTCTTATTTTTGAATTTATTTCATTTGATATAATTGTCATTTTTGGTGCGCGTGGTCTTCTATCCGAAACAAACCGCGTTAGAAGTGGTTACTAAAAAGTGTTCCACTTATCAAAAAGATTAAGAAACATTGATTTAGCCGATAGTGTGTTTTTTTTGCTATTTGTCTTACTCTTTGAACAACCTACTCCTTTTCGGAAGTCGTTGGTTTCAATCAATTTCTTTAACCCTTGTATATCAAATAATTTATATATTTGTCTAAAAATGCTGAAAAACCTGTTTCTGTTATCATCAGAATTTCTTATTTTAATGATGACATTAAATGCCTTCTTTTTGACGTTTCTTATTTATTATTGGCTTACTTAAGTATATCCGCAAGATCAATGAATAAAAAAATAATGGCGGTGTACTACTTTTCTAAAAGAGTGTAACAAAGTAACGGTAATTTTTTGGTGATATAATCCATTAAATATTAACAAAAGATAACAGGCTTTGTAATCGAAAAGTATAACTAACGAGCAAACCAGCATTTTCACTTGAAAACGGCGTAAAAAGGCAAACAACTGCTAATATCATTAATTTCTCCGCAATCTAGGCCAAAGAAAGAAGGTGCGACAAAGACAGCATTACTGAAAACAAGCCAGAAGATAAAGATAAAACGGTGAAATGTATGTCACAAATCGAGCACGTACTTTCTCGGCTCGCATATTTTTTTCCGTCCTCTCATGTTGCCAGTTACTTTGGAATAAATGTTTAATGTAATCGTTTCTTTCATAAATAAGGTCCACGTAATTTTGATACATTACCGTATCTAGGTCATTCAAAACAGTCGAAAATTCTATTTTCAGTTCCTATTTAAGCTTGTACACAATGCGCTCTTTTTCTGTAACTGTTAACAAATTGACCACTTTCCAGACTGAAAAATGTCAGGGATGTATCACAGTAAATGTTTTATATTTATAATTTTACTTAAAACCAATAAGTATTATGAATTGTTTTAATTCAGAATGAAGTAATTTTCTTTATTATTAGTATTATTCTAGAGGGGGAGGTGTTGACTTCAGGAAAAATATTTCATGGTTTGTTATGGTAAATAGGGATTGGAGTGGATGTGTGATTAGAGGATTCTGGTTTGTAATAATCGATAATAAGTGTATGAATTAACTTTATTTAGTAATTAGGCATACCTGCCCTTAATAACTTTTATGTCCTACTCGAATATTATTGTTTCATAGTACCATAGTTACCAGACACTTTAAATGGTATATAATACCCTAGGGCATTAAGGAAGTTTCTAATGCCCTCGGGCATTAAGAGAAATAAATAGGAAGAATCAAAATAACAACTTTTTATTAACGAAAAAACTTATTTATCATTTATATTAAAAGACCCAGTAAAAACGAATTTACCGGCTTTTGATAAGTCAATGTTTTCTATTATTTCGTGATTTTCACTAACAGAAATTGACAATGATTGAACGTTTTTTGATGTTGATGGTCTCATTGATGGAACTTCAGCTATCAATTTCGAAATTTTGTTTTTAGAAGACATACTGTCTTCCAAATATCCCTCAATCACAAGCTGAACTTGTCCAACCGCCATGTCTTTTCAATGTGGTCATGTCTGCCCCCGCGTCCGCCAACAAAGTTGCAGAGGTTTTGCGCAAACAATGCCCAGTATATTTGTCCGCATCGGTTAGACTCAGGTATTTTGCAATAATGGAAGAAATCTTGCCTATGGTGTTCTTCCCAACTGGCTGTGAAAAACAACGACCGTTACGGTAACACAAAAATAACCTATTCATGTTGCAGTTCGTCGGGCGTAAAGAGCAATAAGTTCTCAGTAGCTTTAAACAACCCATCTCCTTCTCATCAATAATTGTGAAGACACGCTTTTTATCGGTCTTTGTATCGGGAATATTAAATATAACTACGGATCCTCTATCCTCTATATGTTCAACCAACATATTTACAACAATTAATTATATATTGGCGGCGGCACCCACCAAATACACCAAATAACAGAGCCACTTTGTACATCAAAAAAGTTTCATTGGGAGCTTCACGGATGAATTTCAGCACATCTTCTTGAGTCAAAATTTTGGATTTCTTCGCTTCGTATTCTTTGGATGCTTGCTTTAGATACTGGCCTAACTTGCAATATTTTGCAATGTCTATATTTTTATTAACTATTAATGTCTTCTTTAACATTTAATATTTCGTCCATAGGGAATTGAGTGAATGTTCCAGACTATAATTGATATACATAATTAGTATTTTAATATAATTTACAACAACAATTTTAACATACCAATTCGTGGAAATATCCGAGTAGCACCGTCTCGTTGATAATTTTTACATCATTATTTTTCATCCAATCCCCAAACCTTTGATATTTCTTATCATAGGCATCTTTAGACTTCTTTGGGACAAGATTATCCAAAGCTTTGGCAGCATTCACAGCAATTCTATCCGGAATAAACGGAAAATCAATTATCGTGCCAGACCTTATCAAACGCCTTGCTGATGTCGAGAAAGACCGCTCCAGTACTATAGCGGTCATTAAACCCTTGAGGACATTGGAAGCCAGTCTCTGGCAGTAAAATGTTGTCGAATACAAAATTGTTGATTAGATGAAGTATTACTTTTTCAATAACTTTGCCGAGACACGACTGAAGGCTGATGGGGCCTGTAGCTGGTTACCAATGTTAAATCCTGTCCAGACTTTTTAATAAGGACCTCTTAAGCTTTCTTCCACATTTGTGGAAGACGACCTTTTTCATTTATGGCCTGTGCAATGGTTAGCTTTCATTTATATACCGTCGAGGCCCGGCCCCTTTTTGGTTTAATAATTTTGAAGGTGTTTTTTGCTTCGTCCGTTTGAATATTACGAATGTTCTGAATGGGGTACTCAAAGTCAAAGTCAAAGTCAAAATACGCTTTATTGTTTAAAGAAATTAATCTTGTTCACAAATCTTTCTTAATACAAAATATAACCAATTGGTCAGTATTATACATATAAAACAAAGAATAAATACCAACAACAGGTTTTAAACATGTGAGGATAATCTTTATTTTCCTTATTTAAAATAAACAGAGCAACATTCGTACAACTAATAATAAGAATAACACCACAATTCACATTTGACGATATAAACAGTACTTGATAGAGAATGACTATAATGAGTAAAAACTCCAAGCGTGTTAAAAACAACGTAGAACACAACAACTAGACAGAAAGAATTGCAGACTAGCGACTAGAGATTGTCATTGTAAAACTCCTGAAGACTAAGTTTTTTTTTTAAAGATCTTTTAAAATTTTTTGTATCTAAAATTAGTCTGTACGTTATGGGTATATGATTATACATTTTAATGCTTTCAAATATTAAAGAATTTTTTTGTGAGAGCTGTCCTTGGATTGGAAGGGGTATATTATTATGGTTAACTCGATAGAGTTATAAGTTCGTATCGTTCTAGAGATCCAGGCATCCCCCTCTGTATAAGTCGTCGGGTTGCCATTGAACTGTTCGTGGGCTACCAATGAATGAGTTTATCATATTCTGTCATTTTGCATGGAAACAAAATAAAAGACGTCAGCGTGGCAGGAGAAACCTTTTGGAAACATTTAAAACCCTCGTGAAATAATGTATACCTAATCAATACCTTTTTGACCAACATTGTCAAAAATAGAGCCCATTTTGCAGGTAAATGTCCAATCAGTTTCGTCGGAGTATAATGCCCCTGAGGAACATGGACCTATTATCACTCCCCTTGTGCACACGAGCTTGTTTCTGGCAATTTTTTTTATATAAAAAATTATCTAAGTACTATGGAATAATATGTTATATATCAAGTTACATGGAAATTACTGTTATTAAGATATCTATAAGAAAACAATGTCGAAACGATCTGGGTCTTTGAACTTTATATTTACATATTTTATTTAATTCCTTTACTCGCCGAATGATTGCAACATTTTTTAAAGTCGCGCATTTTTTCTCGCTTTTTTATGGTGCAATACAGGACATTGACTTTTAATCAGAAGTTCGTTTAATTTAACTACTTTTAACACGTGTCTGGTATTTTTTTTTAACCTTAGACCTTATAATGATACATTGACTTTGGTTTAAACAAAAGTTATTTTTAGCTTCCCACGTAATAATAAATTATATATTTTTTAAAAATTGTAACTGAAATCTTGCTACCAATACTCACAGTGAGAATTGTTCTGCTAAATTTTCAACCCTATGTTGGGTGGGACCTTTTCTACTGTAGAAAGAAAATTGTGCCTTTGTAATAATTGTCTCTCCATCTCAGAGCAAGCAAATGTGACGTTGGTATTGTCATATTCACAATATAATTTGTAGATTTGGGCGTTGAAGATATACAAAGGATCGTATTTAGATGGTCTTACAACGAACTCCTGTCAGTATATCAATTTTAGTTGTGCAACCCTGTACTATCTGCTAGGTGTATTGAAATATACTTTTTATCAAATAATAACCGCATATTTCAATTATCTCGATAAATAGTTATTGAGCTGGCATTTATCTGTTTAAAGTTTCCGCTGTGTAGATGCAGTAGAAAATGTTCCAACATGGGGTTGAAAATTAAGCACACAAAATGCCATGACCCGAGTTAAAGAAACGCATTGTAGGAAAAATCGGGCAAACAAGCTCATTAACAGTAAAAAAATCCATCTCATTCTCCTAAGTGCTTTACGTAAGCATATTTAATTTTATTGTCATCTACTTGTACTAAACAGCTTAGAAAAGGAATTTGTATCAGCCTATCCCTGTTTAGGAAATGTGCAAGTCCACGTGCTCGAACCATCATCTTACTGGACATGTGACTTTATTAGTTTCTTTTTTTGTCGCAGACAATTGAGAAGCATAAGGATCATTATGAAGTTGACAGATAATTACGAAACCAATGCTATAAATACGCGTAGCCTTGTTAATTTTTTATAGATATAGGGGTAGGATAAAAATAACTTTCAAGATAATAAAATATAATTATTTGAAATTTTGATATATTGTACGATGAGCATGGAATGATACCTATTTTCCACGAGCTGCAACCAGGGGCGGATTTAGGATTTGTCTCAGGGGGGGCGCAATAGTAGCTGATATAATAAAAGATCCAGCATGCAAAATCGTAATTCGTTTACCTCCTTTTGATGGCACGCTTGTTTTACACTTGCCGCTTGAGTCAACCCAACCCTTTTCCGGGGTATCATATTTGTCGAACCAGGATTCATCCAAGTAAATAATCGGCCATTGCTGATCTCTGTAAATCCTAATTTTTTGTAGATATTCGGATCGCCATTCCCGTAGAAAATTTGATTTTAATGACAATTAGAATGAATTACCGAAATTTGATTGAATTCTACTGGATTCCATTAAAACTTGTCTTTTGTTAATTTTTTTAAATCTAAAACCCATGTATTGGATACACTTCCATAACGTTGTTCTGCCACATTTAACGCCGGTTTCATCTTTTTCAAGCCTCTTAATTAAATTATCTAATGTAGGCCCGCTTTGTTCCTCGTACAACTTGTAAATTTTACGCCGTATTATATTTTGATCACTTCCATCTACCTTCGAGAAAAAATCACCAAACTATTACTTTAATAATGAAATTACGTCTTCTGGATTTGCAGTTTTTTACTTTAAGACATTTTTAAGTACTAACCATAATTTGCCTGCATTTATTCATTCATTCATTGTTTGTTTATGGCCACCCTTGGATAATCCCATTCAAAGGCAAAGTGTAACTTTCTTATATCTATGGACAGGCTTTAGGCATATTATTAACGCTTCACTTTTGACTAAGTTGGTTTCAATGGTACAATCAATAAATTTAATTACATGCTAGACGTTAACACTAAAATGAGATTAACAGAGTCGATTATTTTAGCTCTCTTATATTCCCTGTCTGCAGGCCCAATACCGACACAGACTACAAGTCATGCAGAATGAGTTTTGCTGCGTGTGTCGGTCGAAGAGATCATATAAACCCATCGTATTTGCAATTTGGTTGGTTCAAAATGGAAAAAAGGCGTTATGTTCATTTTTTCTGTTTTTACAGAGAATTATCAATTCCCATACACCAACCTATCTTTACGAGAAACTAACTTTTGCCGATGACTTGTTTGTTCGACCGAGAAGGGTGCCGATTTTACTTCATATACCACCACATTCCACCTCTGCTTCATAGGTTCTTTCTCCTATCATTCTAGTTTTTTTATGTAATTTTTAAATAATATTGTTTTGAAAATATCTCGCCCCCCCCCCCCCCCTAAATCCGCCACTGGCTGCATATCCCACAAGGGAGAGAGGGCTTTTCCATCCCAGTTGTACACTATACTTTTTCTACTAGTATACCAGGGTAGGATTTATAATAAAGAAATAAACAATTTTGAAAATTATTTGACAGGCCTACGGGCAGGAAATGAATAATTTAAAAAGTCGGAAATATACATTGTAAATATTTACTAACCAACCAAAGCATTATATTTCCTCTACCTATACAGTCATGAAAAAATCTAATTCTACATGTCCGACTAGATTTATTCCTTGAAATCCACCTACTTAATTTAAATAAACAGTCCTGTTAGATCAAGTACAGTATAAATGGAGTTTTTTGCAATGCACATAAATGTTACAAATGCATGTTATTAGTAATTGCGTTAAATTTTCCGTTAAGTACAGGAGAAAGAGAAAATAGTGAAAGATCAGTAAATATGTAGGTTCTTGTAGGCAATTATAAATTCTCACACTTTTTATTTTATAATTATGCGCACGTCGTTATTTCACACCACGATAATAGATTATAATTAATCTAATAATAACTAGTAAAATTTCTATTAATTGCTTAATTTTTGAACTATAAGCGCATTGATAACGTAAATATAGCATAAACGATATAAAATTACATACTTGTGACTGTACCAAAAAAATGCGGAGCTTGTTCTAGATAGATGTTTTAAAATGCTGTGTTTTTCATTCTATAATAGTGTGTTAATTAACGCAAACACATGATGTAATGGGTTCATTACCACAATAGTTTAATAATTAATATGATTACTACAAAAAAGAAGTTTAAGTATTAATAAACATGGATATACGTCTATAGGTGATTCATTGTAAATATATAAATGGGCTCCCGCACTTTACTCTGGTTTGCACTGAAACTATTTCACTAATTCAAAGGGCTTCACGCTCTTAAGTATTCTTATTAAATCCTTGTTGTCGATGAGCAAGGATAACCTCGACATTAACTTAGTAGAAGTGTCGTTCTTCGTTACTTGGCAAACACTATGTTCCTTAATACTTTATTCTGAAAGCGCTGAATTATTACAATGTTGCACCTATGGCACATCCTCACAGCTATAATCATATCGTACCTAAACATCTTTTACCAGTCCTCTAACAAATCACATAAACACACAATGATGAAAACAAAACTAATAGATTATAAACTATGCGCTCTCCATTGCCAGAAATCAAACTTGTACAACACATAAATGGCGCGTCCGCGCGACATCTCGCCGACTTATTACTGAATGCAAACGACGAAAAAGATGGTCACGTGACCACTGCATCATAAATCTTTTATTCGGGCAACCACATTTTTAATATGGGAATTGAATTATAATTTTGGCAACTGTAAATAAAGGAATTGCATGGAGAATTAAAATTTAATAATACTGTTTTTGCATGTAATGTTTATGGGAATTAATATTTTATTATAATAATATAGGCTTAATAAAAGGTTGGTATAATTTCATAGTCCAGCAAAAAGGTTATCACTTCTCCTGCTATTGCATTTTCCATAACCTAACAAAGGCAGCAGGTTAAATTAAATTGGCCTGTAGTTTTCGGGATTATGTTCATCGCCCTTTTTATATATTGGTGTTTTGACTGCTACGACACTGGCAATAGGTAATATTGGGTTTTGATGTCTCTGCGAATATAAAAATAATCACCAGTTAAAGGCCCTTTTTTCCGCCAATATTTTTTTTCTAACAACGGTTATAGTATCGAGGCGAACATATCTTACCTCATTTTTAGGTCAAACAACATTTAAGATTTAAGAAGCTAAACAATTGTTGAGTTAAAAAAATGTTAACCTCGAAACTATAGTAGTCGTTAAAAAATAAAATGTATGGGATAAAAGGACCCTTAACTGGTGTTTATTTTCATATTCGCAGAGATACTCAAAACCCAATATTACCGATTGTCAGTGTCGTAGCAGTCGAAACCATGGAAGGCAATGCAAGCCACCAATGCAATGGGGCAATACACTATTCTGGCAGTTTCCATGGTTTAGACTGTTACGTCACTGACAGTAATATTGTGTTTTGAGTATAATTATAAGGAAAAAAATAGTTATATAAATGACGTAGGTACACCGCATACGAATAGGAAAGTATTAAACAATAAGAAACATACTTATAGAGAGTTTTATCTCCTCTGACCCAGAAAACCGTTTCTGGGCCAATGAACCACTTTAGTAGCGAAAGAACTCAACTCTCTTCTCTTCTAACGTATATTATATCAACCGGTATTTTTGCTATTGCACAATTCCAAATATTCAAAAGCCAAATAATTCTTAAAATCTAAGGTCTAGGTCACACTTCTGTAGGAGTAAATCTAGTAAGATTTTACAAGTATCCTAGATAATTTAAATATAATAATTATTTAAATAAAATTTGGGTTACAAAATATCGAGATGAGATTAAACATTATGCAAAAATATTGTTTAGGTAAATGACGATTATTACTGCGTGTGTGACCTAGATTGGAGAAATTAGGTTATCAGCTGTGCTGCCTCGATTTTAACCCAAATCGAGGAGATTACCTAGTTTTTGTTCACTTGGGCTTGTTTTTGTTGTGATGCAACCGAGTTATCGTTAACTATTTAGGTTTAATGTGACATAATTTTTTACTTTGGCAACTTCCTTTTTAAACGCATGCCTTTTATCTATAATATTCGAAATACAAACAAATATTGATATTAGGTACTTATGAGACCTATATACGAAATTCTATTGTAGATGAAGTAGGAAAGTATATCTAAAATAATTGGATGATGACAGTGA
Source organism: Polydrusus tereticollis (assembly GCA_963920685.1). Lineage (NCBI taxonomy): Eukaryota > Metazoa > Arthropoda > Insecta > Coleoptera > Curculionidae > Polydrusus > Polydrusus tereticollis. The sequence continues at coordinate 1,834,944 of OY987335.1, forward strand.
TGACATATTAATCAAATATCATGCACCTGGACACGATTTTTGTAACACAGTTCAACCCATTATTTTCACAATTTGCTAATAACAACAAAAATATTCATGAAGCCCTAGTACTTTTCAATGGGCTCATTAGACCCTTTTATATTGGCAAGGTGGCAAATTTTATGAGGGGTCATTTAAAAGGGATTAAAACAGAAAGATAACTTAAAATGGCTTGTTTATAACATTAAACTTATTCTCTTATTCAGCCTTCTTTTTAGTTTCGAATTGAGTGGTTCTGTGTAGTTAAGAAAGTTTGTTGCAGTTGCAAAAGTTCTCCTGGCAGGTTTTGTCATATTTGTGAAGAATTTCGGGTGAAAACACAAGCCAAAAGTCAAAATATTCTTTTACGACTAAAACAAACCTAAAGAAAAACGTAACAAAATTATGTATTATTTAAAAATGACTAAATTTTCTGGGACACATCGTTGTGTAGCTAAACGAAGCAAGAAGAAATTGTGACCTGGATATAAACTAGGTCACAGTCACACTCGTGGATATATGGATAGAAAAGCCGTTCGCCACGGTACATTATTACTATGTTGCCGCACTTCTTAACATTTTTGTACTAGCAATTATGCCGCAACTTTTTAGCCAAAATAAATGCAAATGCCTAAACAAGATAATTATTTAGCTTGTGATGCGTGGAACTGTGTAGTTTAACGAAGTTTTGATTAACATGAAATTGTATACATACAGGGTGTTCATTTGAAAACTTCCCACCACGGATTTATCGAAAACCACTGATTAAAAGAAAATACGCCGAGAGACGTCAAAAGATTTGCCAAAGGGGACAACTTTTTAACCAAAAACTACTTCACCCCCTTTTACCCTCTGCTCCCCGGGGTCATCCCCTTAAACATTTTTAATGACAAGGGGTATCAAGTAATAGCTTGTTTGAAAGGTCTTTCAAAGTACTTTATTTTGACGTTTGATTTTTTAAAATCGGTCGATTCGTTTTCGAGAAAATTGGAAAAATGTTTATTTGTTCAGATAGAAAAAAAAAACACACGAAAATATCACTTTTTATTTTAATAAGTGTTCAAAATGTTGCCCGTTATTGGCCAAACAATGATATAGGCGATGTTCAAATTCCTGACGGACATTTTCAAAAACATGTTGTGGGAGATCATGCCAGCTTTCGATGATGCGTTGACGAAGTTCATCCAAACTTTCAGGTTGGGGAGTGAACACAATAGATTTCAAATGGCCCCATAGAAAAAAGTCTAATGGCGTCAAGTCAGGAGACCTAGTAGGCCATTCTACAGGCCCTCTTCGCCCTATCCATTTATCTGGAAACTCGTCGTCTAGCCATTGCCGAACCGGAAGAACATAGTGAGGAGGAGCGCCGTCTTGCTGGAAATATATTTCAGCCTCATCAAGTATAGGGTTTCCATCGTCTTCGATTTGGTTTTCAATGGTTTCAGTGATGAGCGGATTGATGGTATTTTCCAACATATCTAAATAAATGCCTCCATTTAAATTTCCATTAATAAACAATGGCCCAATCACTTTGTTTCCTAAAATGCCTGCCCATACATTAATTTTTGGGGGGTACTGAGTATGCCCTTCTACAAAAGCATGAGGATTTTCATTGCTCCAATACCTGCAGTTATGCTTATTAACAAATCCATTTAGATAAAATGTGCATTCATCACTGAAGCAGATATTCTTTACATGAATGGTATTATCATTAATCGCTGCAGTCATTTGTTCACAAAACTCAACTCGCCTATCGAAATCATCTTCGGTTAACTCTTTTAATATTTTCATTTTGAATGGATGAAATTTATGTAAATTAGTAACTGTGTGTACAGAGCCTAATGAAATACAAGTCGCATCAACAGTTTTGCGTAATGAAGTATTAGGATTTATGCCAAAATGACCCAAAACTTCAACTTGAGCGGCTTCATCCAAAACTCTACGATGATTACGTTTTTTATTTTTGCAACAGATCCAGTTTGAGTAAATTTAGTAACAAGGTCCAAAACATACCTATGCGAAGTTATCTTTTCCGGATGTCTGGCGTTAAATGTGACGGCAGTTTGCCGAGCACATTGATTTTGGGCACCATAAATTAGAATCATTTCCACTCTTTCGGCTAGTGTGTAAACCATTTTGGAAGTAAAATCTGAATCAATAAATTAATTTTCACTATCCCAAGATTGTCACAAAGGTAACTGACAGCAAATTAAATTCTTTCTTTTCCTTAGCAACTATAAAAAACTAAACAGGTATAAGAATAAATACAGTTCGCCCATGTTATCTGTATTTATAAATAGATGGCTGAAAAAAAGTAGGGTTGTTATTTGGTTGCTGCCACGTCGAATCTTCCGAATTGCTGTTTATGTTGGTTTTTGAACACTTATTGAAATAAAAAGTGATATTTTCGTGTGTTTTTTTTTCTATCTGAACAAATTAAGATAAATAAAGATTTTTCCAATTTTCTCGAAAACGAATCGATCGATTTTAAAAAATCAAACGTCAAAATAAAGCACTTTGAAAGACCTTTCAAACAAGCTGTTACTTAATACCCCTTGTCATTTAAAATTTTTAAGGGGATGACCCCGGGGGGCAGAGGGTAAAAGGGGGTGAAGTAGTTTTTGGTTAAAAAGTTGTCCCCTTTGGCAAATCTTTTGACGTGTCTCGGCGTTTTTGCTTTTAATCAGTGGTTTTCGATAAATCCGTGGTGGGAAGTTTTCAAATGAACACCCTGTATATACAGCGTGGGCAAAAAGAATGGAACACCCACACACCCGTCGATTTTATTTATCATTTTTACAAGTTTTGAGAATTTTTGTATTATACAGGATTGCTGAAGAAATGGGGGCACACGTCAACTTTAATTTTTTAAATGAAATACCCCAAATTTTATTCGATTTTTTAATTCTACTTAAAATTCCTTACAAAATTTGTCTTGTCCACGAACTAAATGGGGATGATTTCGATCGACGCCTTCAGTTTTGCGAAAAGATGCAAACCATCTGCAATAATGACGGAAATTTCGCGCAGAATATTTTATTTACTGATGAGACTACATTCTGCCTTAATGGAACAGTCAACCGACATAATTGTAGGTATTGGTCGACAGAGAATCCTCACTGGATGCAAGAGGCCCATACACAGCACCCACAGAAGCTAAACGTATGGGCCGGAATTTTACGTAATAGAATATTAGCACCTTTCTTTTTCGAAGAAACGTTAAACGGAGAGAGGTTTTTGGAGTTTTTACAGTTTGAATTGGTTCCTGCTTTAGCTGGCCTATATTCAGATCACGATGAACAAGACAGTCCTAAAAGAATCATTTGGCTACAACAAGACGGTGCACCGCCCCATTACGGCGCACGGGTACGAGAATACCTAAACAAGGTTTTCCAACATAGATGGATAGGTAGAAGGGGAGAAATAGAATGGCCAGCTCGCTCACCCGATTTAACACCCCTAGATTTCTTTTTGTGGAGATATTTGAAAGAAAGAGTGTACAAGAACAAGCCATCGGATTTAGAGACCTTAAAACTGATAATACAACATGAAATTCGACAAATTCCTGAACAGTTAATTGGGAACGTTCAAAACGAATTTGTTTTACGTTTAGGACACTGTCAAATTGTCAAATTTGAACATTTAATTAAGTACTCTACTTTTTATAATCAGCTTTAAAAGCTGTTGTTTTTACCTAATACACCTACCACCATCAGAATTTTAAGTAGAATATAAGAATCGAATAAAGTTTGGGGTATTTTATTTAAAAAATTAAAGTTGACGTGTGCCCTGACTTCTTGAGAAATCCTGTATAATACTAAAAATTCGCAAAATTTGTAAAAATGATAAATAAAATCGAAGGGTCCTAGCGTTTTTTGAAAATATACATGGTTATGAAAATATTGGGGGTGTTCCATTCTTTTTGCCAACGCTGTATATATTTTATTTTCGTTATTTCTAAATTGATTTTTTTGAATTTTAGTATGTTTACGTATGACCTTAGGGCGCACATTCCTATTGCTTGACAAACAATCTTCAAAGTTTAGATCATTGAGGACAGCTTGGCGACTAGGCGACTTAGGCCTCTTTTACAGATATATCTCTTAATCTGGAGAACATCATCACGACTTCCTGAGATCGTGCTTCTCAACGAAGGATTAATGCAAGACCAACGTGAATCGCGTCCATTGCACACGTACCGCTCGCAGAGCGCCATAAAGGAGTTTTGCTGTTTTCTAATCATAAGAAAATACTGATTATATAAACCTGCTTTAATAAACAGTTAAAAGGGTTGTTAAAAATATAAACATTGGCAACATTGGAACAACTAATTTTAAAACTATAATATCTACGAAAGAGCAACACCGGATTTCGTGGCCATTCGGTGTGGTAACAAATATTTATATTAGTGCCTGACCTAACTTTTGAAATAAAGAAAATAATATAGGTTAGTTAAGTAACCTACCTCTACCTAGTCCATATTCTGCAATGTTTGCAGGGTGGCCAATTTGTGTGACAAAATAATAAATATATAGCCTCTACTATATAATATATCAAAAAGACGTTTTTACAAAAGTTGTAGGGCATAAGCAAACGTATATTATAAAATGGTCCAGAAAAGTAGGACAATAAAAAGATATGGGGGCTGAAAATATTACAGAAAGATGAACAACAATTCAAATCATATTTCGTCGTTTTTCTTAAAAATAGAAAAAATATGAATTTTATGTAAGACTGTTGAACAACCCTGTATATTAAGAAAACGTTCGCTCTCAATATTGCCTTCAGATTGAGTAATTTAAAGTCAAGATAATTTATTCTCTTGTGGCAAGTGCTGCTTTTTTATCAGTGTGGGGTTTGTAGTTTATATTGTCAGTTTTTGGTACTGAGTTGTACATAATGTGGGTGTAAACATAACCAGAACCTAAATTTTTAAATAAAAATATTAGCTGTAGCTTTTTTAACTATGAATATGTAACACCTACTAAGGTGTGCCCCACACACAATGCTATTTCTGGAGTCACCGTTATTATAATTTATTTAATTTAATAAACAGTTTTTGGTTTATGTTATATCAGACACGCTAAACAAAAATAAGTAGGTTTGGGAATGGAAAGTATGTCGCAATATATCAAGTTCCGTGAAAAACTGTGCAAAACGTAATAAGATAGTGAAGTTGGAATCAAGTCTTACAGGTCCAGAGCTGTAAGTAACATACAAAAAAAGATAATTTACGGTATCTAGTTAGTAAAGAATATCACGGGACGATATTAGTGAAATTGATTGATAGTTATTAAGGTTTTTTTCCCCTGATTTAAAAAGTGGTTTTATATGAGCTAATTTTAAGCAACTTATATGTCACAAGACTTTAAGCTACACTTCTTAATTTCTTACAGGATTTCCAATAGTTCTTGTTTTGCTTAGCACTGAGCCTGTTTTACGAAAAAGTGGAATAATTTCAGCCCACTTGAAGAGATTGTAACACCATTTTAGTGCGTTACTGCGTAATTGAACGAGACCAAACTTATAGCAAAATTTACTCGACCCCCTTTCCATTTAAGATTGTAAGGGTGAACGCATCTTATTTTTGAATAAGGAATCACCTCACCAGGCACAGTTTTTTTAAACACCCTGTATCCGGTTGCGGTGCCATTTTGAAGCATGCAAGATTAGTGTATATTCGCAAAATACATATTTAGAGCAAACAAAAACCAACCAAGCATCAACAGGATGTAGCATTTCCCATCTTTATCCGCCTTGTAAGTTTCTAAACACCTACCGAAGATTAAATTAAATCACATAATTCGTAAGCTATGTGTATATGTTTTCGCATAAACGACCGTCGACCTTCCCCGGGTATTTCTGCATTTGCATCAGGCTTTATGACACTGTTAATTTATTGTGTACTTACGCACAAAAGGAAACTTCAAGTAAAACGAATGTTTTTAAAAAAAGTTATAAGTGCAGTTATTGCCAAGCAGACGAATGAGCAAACATTGTTATTTAGTTATTGGTTATATTTAGATTGAACACGTTATAAGTAAAAACTTTCAGGCGTTTTTATCTAGCTTTTAATAAATTTAAAAAAATTGTCCTATCATCTTTAATAATTAATGTGGTCAATTACTAATCGTAACTTTTTTGTGTATAGGTTCGAAACGTTTTTTCAACCAAATTTAACAACCTTGATACTTTTAAATGTCATGTCAGATGTCAAATATTCGTTTTTTATTAAAGCCAAGCCAAGAATAAATAGTTTTATTAACTTTTCTTGCCCTTGTCACATTTTCATTCATATTTGTCACGCAACGTAATTTTCAAATTCATATTTCTTGAATTCGACTTCTTTATTTAAAGGTATCAAAGTTTACAAATAAAGAGACTCAAGTCACCAACCTCTCTTCGATGTTACAAGCTTTCAAGGTTGTTTGTCGCAGATTAAGCTATATATGTATGGCATTGTATGGCCACCGTAAACTAACTAAACATGGCCCTTCTTTAAGTGGAGTTCAGCAAACTCGGGTGTAAACAGTATTCCAACGATTCCAGCTTTATAAAACGCCAAAAGCTATTGAGGTATATAGAGGTCCTCAGTTCGAAAAACTAGGAAAAGTACCCCAAGCTCTTGCTTTTGCCTTAACGTGCCTTTGTCAAGACATCGTCCAAATCGACACCCAATAAATGCATTCATGAAGCCAGGGGTGATATTAAAAAAAGGGCTGTGTAGTGTGTACGTTCCATTTTACTAAAATATTCAAAATTATCCATTGCACATATTACATATTAAATATGATTGTTTATAGGTACATATTCAAATAAATTATATGTGTACGTTATTAACGTCTTGAATAATGTATACCTACTAATTTGACCTTCATTTTAAAAATGCATTTCTAAAAATACGACCGAACTCCACATTTTAGAGTTAACATTCGTTTAATGAGGCTTCCTTCTAAGAATTTCATTTTTGTGTTTCTTTATTTTCATGTATTTTCTCTGTCTCCGCCTAAATTTTCGTCTGCTGCAATGATACGAATGGCTGAAGAATTATTTTTGCTGCTTTAGGTACCGTTTGAATAGTTCCATACGAATTTTATTTATTTATTTATTTATTCGTACTCAAACAAAACACCAAAGGTAATTACAGTGTAAGAGTGCCTACCTATCCTAGCCTAAGCTAACCTAAGTACCCTATCATTAACAATACACAACAGAGAACAATGTTAAAATTTTTTAAAGTAGAAACAATAGTAGTGATATTGTTTGAGGAGGGAATTTTAATAATATAACAACAAAAACAGTTAAACAATAAAGCACATGTTCAGACGGACATTCTTCCCCCGAGGTGATGGTCCACCTCTGCCTATCCACCTTTCAGGATGATTCTCATCCAACCAGTTGCGTACAGACCGTCCAAAATGAGCAGAGGCATCGTTGTGTTGGAAAGACATCCTCAACCCAGACCTTAAGGGTACTGCGTCAAACAGTCCTGCTAACTTATTCTGAAGAAAGTCCAAATAACTCTCACTATTTAAATTATTCGGCATTTCAATTAAACTGATTTCCAATTATTCCCGCCCACAAATTGACGGGAGAACCTATTGACCATTAGTTCTTCGCACTGCTCTGGGATTTTCATCGTGCCAAAAGTGAGTGTTATGGATATTAAACACTTTAGTCCTACTAAATGTTGCCTCATTAGACCACAAAACGTTGTCATGTCCTAAAATTCATCGGCATAACTCGATCCTGGGTAGGCAACGGCTTTTGAACCCTCTGCTAATGTTATCAAATCAAATTTTGGGTGAAGACCTTGCATCTGAGTCATTCTTCCTATCTAAAATAAATATTCGTTATTATTATGGAAAGCAATATGGTAAAATAAAACGCATTATACAATTGATTTCGGAATGTTGACGTCTCTAGTCAATGAGTCCGACTTAAGGATTAACAATAACAATATTAGCGTCATATTATGAATGAAATGATTATGTCTATCCATGTTAAGTCGTTGGATACCACAGTCCAGGTAGCTAGGATAATTGAGATCCAACTGTATTCATTTCCAGTATGAAATTTTACAGAATATTAGGCATATTTTGCTCAATAATTGTATTTCTTTATCTTTCATTACCACTTTTAAATTGAGACAAAATCATGCCAGCACATTAGGCATGTATTTAATGAATTAAATTTTTAAATGTGGTAGGTCAATTTACGTCGTAAAATTTTTATATGGCGTCAAAATATTTGTGCATGTAATATTATAAATAAAGTAATTAATGTTGTTCGTCTTACAGCGATAGGGATTGATTTCAAACCAAATTAAAATTTAAAAATATATTTTTATTTACACATACTTTAGCGAACAAAACATTTTTTTATCTTAATGTCAGATTAACAGCGTTCTCTCGAAAATATATTGCGCAGGTTAGTGAAGGAAAATTTAATTTTTTTTATTAATATGATGTTCCATGCCAAATCCGCCTGTTTTTGTTTGTTCTAATAAGCGACAAATAAAAAACTTAATGACCTTAACATTGAAATTTTTTAAGTGGAAAAAAATCAATGAGATTTTTGCACTACCAATATTCAATGACCTTTTAAATAATCTCAGAGACACATTTATATTATTGCGAGGCCTTATCATAATCAATAATAATTGTGCAATTTTTGTAAACACTTACGTTTGTTATTGCATTGCATATATTTGCAATCGTATCAGACATCTTGTTCCTAAGCTCATGTCTTTTTTGAACTTTGAATTTACGGATGGTCGTTAAAAAATTACACGTTTTTATCACATGTTTTCGGTGATACTTATTAAATAAACAGTAATAAATGAATAATTAACACAATGGAGGTGAAAATACGACATCAGACAGAGCTCTAGTGAGATGGAGTCTGATGGAAAATGTAACAGCATGACGTCACGACCGACCTTGACGAAATAACTATTTGTCAATCAGACATTGACCCTGTTATTGCTGTTCGCAACCTGAAAGCGAGTTCATTAACATACGACACAAGAGATGGAGAATTTTACCGAGGTATAATCTGAAAAAAAAATCGAAATTTAAAGAGTATTAAACAGGAATTTATTTTAAACAATTATATCCTTTAATACATAATTCATGATATTGCTATCAAAAATCCAAAATTGAATTCAAGAATATACAGGGTCCGCCAGTTAAAACTCCCCAAGTCCGTTTTATTTTTACCTTTTGACCTACAAATTTGTGCGCCATACCAAATTTTAGAATTTACTGAGTCCTTTAAAAGTGCTTACCTAAGGCCTATTCTATACGAGCCACAAAAACGCGACCGGTTAGACGCTCAGTCGCTTGAAAATTTTGCCCATTCTATACGAGCGTGTTGACGCCGCGCCTTTGTAGCGCATCTAACCGGCGAGTGAAACGCGACCCATTCTAGACTAGCGACAAAACGCCTCATATTTGCTATGGATCCCGTACAAGTTGGGTGTATCTCTGTTCACCAATTAACGTTATTAAGTTTTTTGGCCAAAAAACGTAAAAAAGACGTTGGTGGGTACACCCGGTTGGTGCTAATCGCCTGACCTTAGGGGTGTTCCATCTTAGCTTTGCAGAACATCGGAGATATCCTGAGAAGTTTTTTTCAGTACTACCGGATTAGAATATTCTTTACTTTTAACATCATAGAGAGGAGGTTGACCCTCGATTTCACAAATAAATCGTTTAGTTTCAAACATCTTGTTTGCAAAGATACCAAGCACAACAATCACAGAACTCAAAAATTTAACAACAATGATCTGCACTACTAGTCGTGGACTGCTGAAGGACAAATCGGCTCGGCCGGCCAGACGCTTGCAAGTTGCTACATGTAGAATGAAACGCCGGTCTCCGGCGCGCGACTTTTACGCAACCTCTTGCGTTCAACACGCCGGCACGCCAACGACGCGTCCACACGCGACCGCAAAGTTGCCCGTATAGTATGCCCAATTAACACTCTGTGGTTCTGTGACACACGCGTGTCGCTCGCAGGCAATTAGGCCTATTCTATACGAGCCACAAAAACGCGACCGTTTGCCTGCGAGCGACACGCGTGTGTCACAGAACCACAGAGTGTTAATTGGGCATACTATACGGGCAACTTTGAGGCCGCGTGTGGACGCGTCGTTGGCGTGCCGGCGTGTTGAACGCAAGAGGTTGCGTAAAAGTCGCGCGCCGGAGACCGGCGTTTTATTCTACATGTAGCAACTTGCAAGCGTCTGGCCGGCCGAGCCGATTTGTCCTTCAGCAGTCCACGACTAGTAGTGCAGATCATTGTTGTTAAATTTTTGAGTTCTGTGATTGTTGTGCTTGGTATCTTTGCAAACAAGATGTTTGAAACTGAACGATTTATTTGTGAAATCGAGGGATAACCTCCTCTCTATGATGTTAAAAGTAAGGAATATTCTAATCCGGTAGTACTGAAAAAACTTCTCAGGATATCTCCGATGTTCTGCAAAGCTAAGATGAAACACCCCTAAGGTCAGGCGATTATCACCAACCGGGTGTACCCACCAGCGTCTTTTTTTACGTTTTTTAGCCAAAAAACTTAATAACGTTAATTGGTGAACAGCGATACACCCAACTTGTACGGGATCCATAGCAAATATGAGGCGTTTTGTCGCTAGTCTAGAATGGGCCGGCGTTTCACTCGCCGGTTAGACGTGCTACAAAGGCGCGGCGTCAACACGCTCGTATAGAATGGGCAAAATTTTCAAGCGACTGAGCGTCTAACCGGTCGCGTTTTTGTGGCTCGTATAGAATAGGCCTAATAAAGACATACTAACTTAATTCCTATAAAACTCGCTTACTTTTAGGGTTTATCCATGTTTAGGTCTCTACTGGTTTATTAATGGTTTAGGTCCGTTTGACGAATATCAAAATTAAAATAAATTTTCTATGGGTAGTTCGTTAATGGGTGAGTGGATTTATAGGAGCTTTGTATGTAAGCAGTCTCTAACCTTGCCTAGCGAATACTTGCCCATCCGGTGTGGCCTCAAGGGCAACCAGCAAGATTTTTTGTCTCAAAATTCGCTCAGAAATCCTAATAAAAATAAAGAGTACCCATGGAAATATGTGGGATAGAAAGAAGCCACTGCAGCTTTCCTTGTATTTTCTTTAAAAAACGAACTGTAAGTTAAGTAATTATTAGTAATGATATTTAATACTTGTGTACAAGGTTTTCCGTATATTTTGGATAACCCCTAGAGCCTCTATATTGTGCTAGAAGAACTTTAAGTTACTTCTTTGAAGTCTTGACGTTGTCAGGAGTTCACAATGTAAATTTATATGGCTGTATTTTGTATATTTAATAAATAAATAGAAAATATCCCACAGGTTGTGTTACCAGTTTTTTGAAAGTAGTGTCCTGCAAGTTTTCTAATTTTCCAACAAATTTTTTTTTTACCTTTTACAAATAAAAAAAAACATCATTGTTATGTATTTTCTAATTTCAGTGGTCATTACATTATCGACTATACAGTGTATATCAGCCAAATGGAATAAATTCGATAATAAATACATGGGGGCGTGTCCGAAAAAACGCTCGGACACGTCGATTCGTAGTTCTAGTTGCGCATTTTTTTCAATAAAAACTTTTTATACAGGGTGTGTCATGTAACAGTGGCCAATACAAACGTTCTTATTTTATATGCAACACCCTGTATACAGGGTGCCCAAGATAAGGAGGGCCTCTATGGGGATCTCGGTTATGGTAAGAGCTACAACTTTGATTAAATGGGGAAAAAGTTGCGCAATCAGAGGACTAATAATATGGCATAAAAAAGTTTTAGTAATATTTGTAAGTTTTGAGATATTAAATAAAAACTGATATTTTGGATTTTTGATTTTATTTTTCTTTGGCGTTATTATTAAAGTTAGAGCAAAACTGACAAAACTCTCTCACAGCAACTTGTTATGAACTTAAAGATTACATCGCAATTTTTTTTATACGACGTTTCGTTTCCAAGCAAACACCATCAACTTCATTTTTTCTAATACGGCCCTGATTTCTTATTGTCAAATTTTGAGAGCATTTTTTATTCTTAATTCAATGATGTACCAGACAATGTTGTTTAATTACGTTTCGAGCCTTTTTAACCATTTTTATGAAATTTTCAGGGTCCGGACCTGGATCCTAGAGTGTTGCATATGCTTTTTCAGCTTTTTTAATTAAACCTTACGATACTGTTTAAAAAAAAATAAGAACTTCCTGGGTTTATTTTCTTTTTGAAACAACACAAATCTACGCTGTTGCAAACTAAGTATTGTTCTTTTCCCAAATTAGCGAAGTAGGCATTGGAAAAAAAAATGAGTAGGTATGGTGTCAGACAATTTGGCATTACTTCAGTTGAACTAAATATGGCAGGTTATTATTCAAATGAAGAAAAATTTGATATGTTATCATGTTTTATTTTAAGCGGAGAAAATTGTAATGTAGCGGAGCGGATGTATTTGGACAAATATCCGGAAAGGAGACAACCAGCTAAACGGACTTACAGTAAGTTAGTAACTAACCTTAAAGAACACGGTGCATTTAAAAAACCCATGCTCTCCCGAAAAAAAAATAGTAACCAGGAAAAGGTTTTCAGCGTATTATTAGCTGTTACTGAAAACCCTGGAGTATCAACTAGAGAAATTGATGAAAATGTAGGCGTAGCGAAATCAACTGCTCAATTTATTTTAAACAAACAAAAATTTCACCCATATAAATACAGAATTTGTCAAGGACTGAGGCCAGGTGATGCAGAAAGACGTCGATCATTCTGCGAATGGTACACCAGAAAATGCCACGAAAACATAAATTTTCCTTACCAGATAATTTGGTCTGATGAAAGCATGGTAAATCGAAACGGGATCAGAAAAAATGTACATTACTGGTCTAAGGAAAATCCACGTGTATTCAAAGAATCAAGACACCAATACCGTTTCGGATTTAATATGTGGGCTGGAATTTTGGGAACAAGAATAATAGGACCTTTTTTCTATCAACATAATTTAACATCTGAGCATTACCTGAATTTACTCCAAAATGACTTAGAGGAGGCTCTGGATAATTTACCTCTGGCAGAACAACGCGACACTTGGTTCCAGCAGGATGGTGCACCTGCACATAATTCAAGGGTAGTTAGAGAGTACATTTCAGCAAGATTTCCAGAAAAAAGTATCAGCACTTATTCTGTAACACCCTGGCCGGCGCGTTCCCCAGATTTAACCCCGCTTGATTTTTTCCTTTGGGGATATATCGAGAATTGTGTTTATAAGCAGAATTTTGAAACAGAAGAAGAGCTTAGACAACTAGTGCTTGCAGCCTTTCACAGCGTAACGCCACAAATGTTAACTAATGTACTAAATAATACAGTTTTAAGATCCTATTTATGTTTGGAGAACGACGGAAATCACTTTGAACACCTTTTGGAAAATTAATTTTTAATGAGTTAATGTTAGTTTTATTTCAATTAATTAAAGTTTAATTATTATGGGTTCGGAATCAGTATTTTACAATGTTAAATAAATAATTAAAAATCTATTATGTAATTTTATTATTTTTTTTAAAATTCATAATGAAGCATATGCAACACTCTAGGATCCAGGTCCGGACCCTGAAAATTTCATAAAGATGGTTAAAAAGGCTCGAAACGTAATTAAACAACATTGTCTGGTACATCATTGAATTAAGAATAAAAAATGCTCTCAAAATTTGACAATAAGAAATCAGGGCCGTATTAGAAAAAATGAAGTTGATGGTGTTTGCTTGGAAACGAAACGTCGTATAAAAAAAATTGCGATGTAATCTTTAAGTTCATAACAAGTTGCTGTGAGAGAGTTTTGTCAGTTTTGCTCTAACTTTAATAATAACGCCAAAGAAAAATAAAATCAAAAATCCAAAATATCAGTTTTTATTTAATATCTCAAAACTTACAAATATTACTAAAACTTTTTTTATGCCATATTATTAGTCCTCTGATTGCGCAACTTTTTCCCCATTTAATCAAAGTTGTAGCTCTTACCATAACCGAGATCCCCATAGAGGCCCTCCTTATCTTGGGCACCCTGTATTATGCAATTTTTGGATTCTTCAGAAAATTTTAGACATATTTCATGTACAATATCCTCTATACCTATCTTCAACTGTTTCGGAAATATTAAGTGTTTTCAGATTTATTGCAAAAATCAAGAACACACTAAAAAACTAATAAGTAATACTGTTTATTTCTTGATAATGTAAAAAACCAAAAAAAAGCATTACCTAATGTAGGAGATGTTGAAAATGCTCGCCGCGAACGTCTTGGCAACATCCTAATCTTAAATAGAAATTTCTTCTAACGTTACTGAACATCTCAGGTGTGACCGATCTAATCGCAAGCGTTATTCGTCTTCTTAAGTCAGCTAAGTCGAGGGGTTTAGTTTTGTATACAATATTTTTGACATAACCCCCATAAGAAGAAGTCTAATGGCGTCAGATCAGGGGATCGTGCTGGTCATTTCATCGATTCACGCCTCCCTATCCACCGATTTGGAAATACTCGGTTGTGGTGCTGCCGGACATTGATTTGGTAATGGGGCGGTGCTCCATCTTGCTAAAACCATATCATATTCGCTGGAAGTTGTGGGTTTGCTGGATCAGGATATAAGTTTGTCAAATTTGGTAAGACATTATTTTGGAGCAGTCCTAAATAATTATCGCCATTTAAATTTCCATTAATGAAAAGGGGACCTATGGTATGATCTCCAACAATTCCTGCCCAAACATTAACCTTTTCAGGATATTGCGTATGTTCTTCTCTCATCCAGTGAGGATTTTCCCTAGACCAATAGCGGCAATTCTGACGATTAGCATGACCGTGAAGTGTAAAGGTGCACTCATCAGAAAACAAAACATGTTCTAATTGGATCACAATGTTATCTAACATTGCCATCATTTGTTTACAAAAATACGTTTTCCTATTAATATCGTCTTACATGAGCTAAAGAGTAGGTATCATTTTATAGGGATACATTTTATTTTCTTGTAATGTTCGAATAATCGATGAATGGCAAACATCGAACATTGGGGCTGTTTTTCGACTAGAAGTATGTGTGTTTTCCTGAAACTCAAGCATGATATCTAATTTGGAATCATCACTTATTGCATTGGCAGCTACTTTTTTATCTGCTTTACATGTCCAAGCTGACGAAACTGCTTTTCCATTTTACTAATTGTCCCTTGCGTTATAGGCGGCAAATTTGGAAATTTTTCATGAAATAAGCGAGCAACTTCAATTTGTCTCCGTGTTTTATCTCCATAAACATCATCTGTAGAACTGTTATTTTGTGCATTTCTGTTAAATAAGCCATTTTTCTGACATGCAGTTAACGAAATTCAAACGACTATAACACTGACAACTACTGTCATGCAGACGGACAACAATTTGCTAAGGTCAGGCGTCTTAAACAAAAGTAAGCAAAACTATTTATACCTTTTTTTTTATTACATATCAGTAAAAACATTTTAACATCAATTTTCAACATCTTCTACATTTATTTTTTTTTTGTTTTTTACATTATCAAGAAATATTACTTAATAGTTTTTTAGTGTGTTGTTGATTTTTTGCAATAAATCTGAAAACACTTAATATTTCCGAAACAGTTGAAGATAGGTACCTATAGGATATTGTACAAGAAATATGTCTAAAATTTTCTGAAGAATCCAAAAATTGAATAATATACATTGTGTTGCATTTAAAATAAGAAAGTTAGTATTGGCCACTGTTACATGACACACCCTGTATAAAAAGTTTTTATTGAAAAAAATGCGCAACTAGAAATATCATTCGACGTGTCCGAGCGTTTTTTCGGACACGCCCCCATGTATTTATTATCGAATTTATTCCATTTTTTTTTTTTTAATACATTTATTAGTTTTAAATACATAGTTTACAAACTTAATATATACTCTATTCCTAAATCAGTGTTAGAACACTGGTATCTAGGAAAATTAAGAAACTTAATATTACGTACAAACACTACAAACAATCAGTGGCGTACCTAGCCCTCTGACTTGGGGGTGGCCTAGGGTGGGCCTGTTATTGTGACTTGTAGTGGCGGCTCGTGTAGGTGCGGGCCGGCGGAGAGTCCGCCGCAGGCGAAATTTTTTTTGGACCACGCCCACAACAACTTTGGTCAATAATCAACAGTAATATCACAAAACCTCATTTTTTTATCGGTTAGATTTTTCAGCTGTCACGAAAACTTTTTTTGGAAATTTTTCGAGTTGAATTTGGACATGTTTGTTCTGATTAGGTCCCGAGAGCGAAGCTCGAGGGATTTAATTTTTGAATAAACAAGCCCAAAGTTTAACGAGTATTGCCAAAAAAGTTTGAGTGAAAAATGGAAAATTTAACCAATAAAAAAATGATGGTCGAGTGATATTTGGCAAGATAATTTCGTACATCGTTGAATGAACATGATCGGATCGGAGAATCGGATCTGGTCGATCGGGATCGCCGCGCATGTACGTTCATTGTTATGTGAAAATTGATGCTATATTTGCGAGGCGAGTAGCGAGCTTACAAAGTCGGCCTTTTTCTGGGGGGGGCCTAGCGACGTTTGGGGGGGGGCCCGGCCCCCCTAGGCCCCCCGTAGTTACGCGCCTGCAAACAATGGTTGATGCAGTCATATAAATCATGTCATTAATTCACACTGAACATTCATTGATTATCATCTTTCAAAAAAATCGGTGCAACTTTTTGTTAAATATATTTAAGTTATTGGAATTCTTAATATTCATTGGCTGATACACACGGTATGGTCTATATACGTGCAGGTTTTATAGAAACAGAATACGCAGTATCGCTAATAGTTAGATGACAACTAAATTGGAGCAATATTGTTACAAAATACTACCAGTCAAGTTAAAACATAGGTATCTACGAAAAAAGTTTTTAAAATTAACAAATTGGCTAATATCCAACAAATCCCCTTTCAGTTGTTTCTAGAGGCCAGGCTTTATACCAAGGTGCATCTTAGGGTCATTGTTTTTTAAAATGTATTGGCGTCTACAGCCGGACAATGCTAAATTCTCCTTGTTATTTTGCATGTTGTGCTAAGTTAAAGTTATTACTAAACCTTTGTATTTAGTTCGTCTGGTAGATCTGGTCATATTCGCGATAACTCTCCATGGGCATACAAAAATCTGTGAGATCTAATGTGACGTCACTCCGTGACAATTATATTTTGAACTTTCGGCACGTTTATTTGATCAGTTTTTGAATGTTCAGTGGCTCATGGGTTGTTCACGCAATAATAATAAGAAAAGCAAATGCATGTCCCCCTGTCCCTTTCCTAGACACACGCCGCCGCTGCACTTTGTGAATGATCTAAATTGGTGGAATTAAGCAGTGTCCAAGCTGCAGCAACGATTTTGCAAATTACGATGTGAAGCAGAAATAACATCAAGGTAACTGAATTGCACTGTCTCAGTTGTTTGTCCTATTGTGGTCTTGAACAATAATTATTAATAATTTTATCCTTGTTATGTTTTTTAACTTTAAAATTTGCATTAAATCAAATGCAAGGCAACCGCTTAATCACATGCTTTTTATAGAGAATATTGTTAAAATAATGCAACTCATGCACCTACTACGTTAGATACAGAGGTTACAACTTGGGAATTTTAAATTTTTTGACACACAATTTATGTAAAAACTATTTACCCTTGAAAATGGTTAGAAATATTTACGTATCCACCGAAACGTTGTGTCCAGAACATAAAGGCAATATTAGTCCGACAAAATTCACATTTTAACGATTATAGCTAAGAAAGACCAGCAGAAACTTTTTTCCCGGACAAATAACTCCAACAACTTTTATAAAGTCTTACTTTCACCATCGCCTAAATACTGCTCACACATTTTGGACTCTGTTCTTAAACATGCTCGATTCCATGGAAAGAAGAACCAATCACTTAAATCGTGACCATGATTTGGCAATCAAGTTTGATAGCTTAGAACTGCCAAACTCTGCCAAATATTCAGCTGATATTGTCCGCTTAATCCCATACACCCTGAGCGATATAAATACACGACAAACCACTGCAGCCCACCCTTCCCAAAAAACAATTTAAATGCCAACAAGTATTTATAGGGTTTTATCACAGGTTTAAGAAAGTAAATAAACCGAAGTGGGTTTTATTATTTCTTTTGTGCATACCAATTTATCTGCAGATAATATGTACTTAAAAAAGGCCTTCAAGTTATCCTAACAGCAAGTTGTTAAATATTTTTGCTCTTTAAGACCTATTGGTTAAATAACCACTTAATTGCTGCATTAATCAAAACCACAATAAACTCATTACGGTTTATAGAGGATTTTAAATCTTTTAAGTTTTGTGGTAGGCATCTATAAATCTTTGGGTTTTATGGAAGTTTTAAGATATGGTTTTTAAGTACTCCTTACGATCAAGCAATAAAACGAATAACACTTAAGTAGTCTTACCCTTAATATATGTTATCATAAATACTATTTACTTTGGACGATAATTGGTAAAGGCTCCTTGAAACCTAATAGTTTTTTGGTACCTTTAATAAGCTAAGTTAAAACCTTTTGCTTTATAAAAATATTTCACAAATCCACAAACTCTTAATAGAGCATTCTATTAAAATAAACGGTTTTATTCATTTTCCAGCCATGTTTTTTTCCGTTAACTACGGCAGACATGTTTAAACAAAGTTAGGGCAACAGTGTTAGGTTATATTTTTATTTATTCTAACTGTTTACATTTAGCCTGCAATTATCAAAAATATGTTAATATGTTATATAAACCTCTAAATAGCCCAAAATCATACTAAGCTAAAACAAGGGTTACAATTTTTTTTATTAATTGTAAATTATAATTAATAAGCTAACAAATAAAAGGCGCGTGACTTTTTTAAAAGTTTTTTTATATACTTTATCAATAAAGTGGCCGGGGCTGACAATTTTTTATTACTAGGTTGTTTATTAATATCAAATTGTAAAATGTTAGCACATGCATATAGATATTTCAATTGAGGCAGACATACTTAACTATACTTGGTGGCATTTTTTGATATTGACAATTTAAGTGCAACAAGTCTTTGACAAAGAATTATTAAAGACACAATAATAATAAAATTATTTATGATGATTTCAAATCACGCATACAATTTGATTGCAAGTACTAAAGGTTTTAAGAAGGCTTTATAAAATATTTTGTGGTAGACTTAAAAACATCTTGCAGATTTGGGTTCAAAAGTACTGTTGGTTTTATTGACAGTTTTAAGGAAGATATTTATAACTTTTACAAAAGGTCCTTTTTGGTTTTATGTCGGGTTTATTGGAGCTTTGAAGAGGTTATCTAGCATAAACAGTTTTACGATCAGTTTTATTATATAGACTTATTAACCTCTTGTAGATTGTGATAAAACTTAAAATGTTACTTGGGTTATGTGGTTCGGCTTACTGTTCCTCCAACCGCACTGTTAAAAAAATCTTTATCTGGAGTACGTCATCACTCTGGATATAAAACTACTTTTTCCGGGATCTATACTACGCACTTCATTTCGAGTTTGGAACTAAATTAAAAATACAACCTCATTGAAGCCTTTTCTGCATTTTTTATAGATATTTCCAGAAGAAACACACACCTTTTTACCTCGCCCGCATTTTTTGAAACTGGATAGTTTTTTAGACATCTTACCTTTTGTTAGTCGGGTAAAATATACCTTTATCAGTGATAGTATATGACCGAAATAAATAATTTGATTGCCATTTTAACGATATGCCACTGGCCCCTATTTGTGGTAAAGGCTGTATATTTTCTGCTATCTTCATTTATTAAGCGTATTATACCCGATAGTATTCCTGCCTATAAGAACTAAATGGAAGAAGTATTGCTCCTGCATGAGATTCCAAGATATCGGTAACATGTACAATTATTTGTTAGTCCTGTTCGTTATAGGAATCTTCTTCATAAATTTTCGGAATTTAGTTATTTATTTCCTGTTTTTGGGAATGTGGAAATATGTATGGTTTAACATAATATGCTGGTATAGTTTTCTTTGAACTGAGTTGATTATAAGTCCAGTAATTTTTCAACTTATATACTTTCTTAAATTTCTGGACACGGGGCAAAGCAACAGATTCCGGGACAATCCCGGGGACCCTACTTTGGAACGGCCATCCTGAGGTCGTATTCCTCCATGAATATAATCTACAAGGATTCAAGAACAACACTGCTGTTTTAGTCGTGTAAGTTCGCATAAAAAAAGATGTTATGAAATATTTTTGAAGCAAGAACACAGATTTTTTTTTGAAAACTATCTAACGTTTGGGTTGTCCTTTCCAGTGTCGATTTTGGGGCCTTTGGCCCGTTGGCCGAGTGCCCCCGCCCCTTGTCTGGCCCGATTCGGGCATTGGCCCCTCTGACCGGACTGGGCACCTGCACTTAAAATGCCAATGCTCTAATGTCCGCAGCTTGCTGCCGTCTAATTCCAAAATTGCAACGTACAGGGTGCCCCTTTGCTAGCGAATCGAATAAAGTTGAGGAAATGTGATCGTTTTAATGGAAAACTATTTTATTCATGGTATAAGTGCATTTCTTAGCCGCCTGTTTACCAATTATCGTAAAACAAGACAAACATGTAACTGCATGATGACTGATGGCATTACAACAAATAATACCGATAACATATTTATAATTAAATACTTATAGTCGTATTATGAAACAACATAATGTTGTTTTTGTTATGCGTTCGAAATAATCACTTTAACGAAATAACATTTTAATCCAGTTTTACGACTATATAAAGAAATGAGAAAAAACAAACTGCAGATTACAACAGTCTTGACACAATGCAATGGACTTTACAAGGACGCTAGCAACAATGTAAAAATCATTAACTATAATAATTCTAAACTCAAGAAATTAGAAAACTATAGATGTTTTACGCAAAGTTGTAAGGTTAAATTTGATCTTTAAGCTTGGGTGTGGTGCCTTGTTTAGAACTTCCTGAGATCAAGCTGATTTCACTTATTTTCTACGTTCCTTTTTAAACATTCCTTTGGTGCTTAAACCCTTTCCCTCAAAAAAATATCCTTGCAGAAAAAAAAAACACACAGGAACTCGCTAAGAAAAATATTTTTAGTACTAATTATATACAGGTTCACGTTGCTGTGCAACGTGCCCCAATGTTGTTACACACCGAAATAATTTAAATGGTAAGCATTTGATTACATAAAAATGCCTTGCGGATTTTCAGTGGCGTATCAAGACAAGTGAACCTGCTAAGCCTGTGAAGGACGCAATACACCATTCAAATTCAATTCTCTCGGAAATATTTTGAACAAAAGATACCTTGGACTAAGAATTTAGTATTAGAAATTTGATACACCGAGGCAGAAATAAGTTATAAACCTTTAAATGTATGTGAAGTGCTGCTCGTGGTCTGCACGATACATCAAAACTGTTATTAGATCTGGATTTCGTATCCCCGAAAAACCCTTACTATGTATAAAATTTCGTGAAAATTTTGCGATTATTAAGATAAATATTTCGGTTCTTGGATTTTGCGGAGACCTTTTTTAAAGGCACCTTGTATTAAAATAAATTTGTATGTAACCTAAACTAACCTGAAACTAGGGTTGTTAGGCCTTGGGGTGCATCTTACAAGTAGGTTATATACAGGGTGTTCATTTGAAAACTTCCCACCACGGATTTATCAAAAACCACTGATTAAAAGGAAAAACGCCGAGACAGGTCAAAAGATTTGCCAAAGGGGCCAACTTTTTAACCAAAAACTACTTCACCCCCTTTTACCCTGAAAATGTCCGTCAGGAATTTGAACATCGCCTATATCATTGTTTGGCCAATAACGGGCAACATTTTGAACACTTATTGAAATAAAAAGTGATATTTTCGTGTGCTTTTTTTTCTATCTGAACAAATTAAGATAAATAAAGATTTTTCTAATTTTCTCGAAAACGAATCGACCGATTTAAAAAAAATCAAACTTCAAAATAAAGCACTTTGAAAGACCTTTCAAACAAGCTACTACTTGATACCCCTTGTCATTTAAAATTTTTAAGGGGATGACCTCGGGGGGCAGAGGGTAAAAGGGGGTGATGTAGTTTTCGGTTAAAAAGTTGTCCCCTTTGGCAAATCTTTTGACGTGTCTCGGCGTTTTTTCTTTTAACCAGTGGTTTTCGATAAATCCGTGGTGGGAAGTTTTCAAATGAACACCCTGTATATAATTCTTTACTGGCTATATAGCGAAAGACTAAAAACCCTACAATATCGTTGGAATGAGCTATAACCTGTGTTTTTATATATGTAGGTGCCCTCACTCCCGATTCCTGTAACCTGTAACCGTACTACTCTTACCCCATAAATACTACGCCGGTGCATGTACAGTGTACAGTACAAGCTGTAAATAAACTTCGTAAACAGTACCAAGTCAGCCTCAGACCTTTTTAGAAAATAAAATCTTTGCCTATGAAGACAAATTAAATATTGAAGTGTTTTTATGGTGATGAATTTGAAACGTTGCATAAGATGGTTAAAAAAAGCAATAGCTGATGGCTGAGGATTGCGACCGTTTCAATTTATAAAATAAAATAAGTGGGGTGATAGGGACGGCTTCCCATACAAAAAGGGACTTCTCCACCACAACTGCGTAAAATAGCATTATATCAGTAGTACGAATATCTATGGTTAAGTTGAATCCATCTATTTAGGAGTCTGTCATCACATCAAACGTTGTACACATTTATATAAGGGTATACACTCAGTATTTACTTTCTAGATAACAGTTTCACCGTCTCTTGACGTTTATATTCATCATCACTAAAAAGTGCCATTTGTATTTCATCTATCTGATCATTTTTCAGCGGCTTCATCGTACTAAACTTCAAATGGTTTGAATATGGTAACATCTCAAAATCAAAAAATTATTTCTACCGACAATGGCGTAAAAATCCTACCGCCGAAAATCGTACCATCTTTGTTAACGCTCGAAACCAATGCAAGCAAACGATAAACCAAAGCAAAGAAGCACACAACCAGAGGATCAGAGACAAACTTCTTGAATGTCCTAGCGGCTCAAAATCATTTTGGTCGGTAGCTAAGGCCGTCAGTCAGAACTTTACCAAGTCAACCATTCCACCTCTAACACGTTCTGATGGCACCATTGCGACCAAAGCACAGGAAAAAGCAAACTTACTGGCGGAACTATTCTCTTCACATTCAACGGTAAATTTTCAGGGAAGTACTCCACCGAACATTACCCCTGTAGAATCGAGAATGCCCGAGATTGTCTTTCGCCACCGCCATGTTAAGCGAATCTTGAGGAGTCTCGACACTAAAAAGGCTTCTGGTCCTGACGATATTCCAGTCATTGTAATTAAGAAATGCGCTGACGAACTGACACCGGTATTTTGTAGGCTTTTTAACTTATCCTACAAAAAAGGAATATTTCCTTCTTGCTGGAAAACTGCGAGAGTCCAGCCCATACCCAAAAAAGGCAAGAAGACCTTGCCAAACAACTATCGTCCAGTCGCATTGCTCTCGGTTATATCAAAAGTTATGGAGAAGGCTATCAACGAAAAATTACTAAAATACCTGGAAGGCTTCAACATTATTAGTGACCGCCAGTATGGATTCCGTAAGTCTAGATCAACAGGAGACCTTCTCGCTTATGTTACTCATGTTTGGAACAACGCAATAGAACACCATGGGGAGTCCCGGGCGGTAGCACTGGATGTTTCCAAGGCTTTTGACCGAGTATGGCATGAGGGGCTCCTAACTAAAGTGAGAGCATACGGAATGCCGGTTCAATTTTGTTCATGGCTGTCGAGCTTTCTTAAAGACCGTTCTCTGCGAGTGGCGATGGACGGATTTCTTTCAGACACATTTAACATCAACGCCGGAGTCCCTCAAGGTTCTATATTGTCGCCCACCCTTTTCTTACTATACATTAACGATCTTTTGGAAAAAACTAAAAATCCTATATATAGCTTCGCTGATGACAGCACACTTGTTTCAACTTTTACTTTGGATGCTCGGACATCGGCTGCTAATGCACATCTCTATAGGCAGCAAGAGGTCTCACATCTCAACAAAGACCTGGAAGAAATTTTGTCTTGGGGTGACAGTAACCAAGTAGAATTTAACGCTAAAAAGACCCAGGCGGCAGTTTTTTCTAAAAAAGTTAATGTTGAAGAACCGGATATAGTTATGGCGGGACACTCAATTCCCTTGGCTTCATCAATTCATTTATTGGGCGTTAATCTGGATAGTCATATGTCTTGGCATGGCCACGTTGCGGCCATTGCTAAGGCAGCCTCGCAAAAGCTTGGAGTACTTTTCCGAACAAAGAACCTCTATACACCCCAACAACTTTTGATGCTCTATAAAGCCCAAATTCGACCATCACTGGAGTACTGTTCGCATATTTGGGGCTCTGCTCCTAAACATACCCTGAGATTGCTAGATTCCATTCAAAGAAGAGCCATTCGCTTGATCGGTGACCATAGTCTGACAAACAACCTGGAAAGCCTTGAACATCGAAGGCAGGTTGGCGACTTGAGTCTATTTTACAAATATTTTCATGGCAAGTGTTCAACTGAGGTTGCCCGCTTAATACCACCCAGAGCGGTGCATGGTAGAAATACACGACGAGCCACTGCAGCCCACCAGTACGTGGTTCAGCTTAGTGTCCCTCGAACGACACTGTTTCAAAATTCTTTCATCTGGAGAACGTCATCACTCTGGAACGACCTCCCTGAGATCGTCTTCCCCAACGAGTATAGTCTCCAAAGATTCAAGACCAACGTGAATCGTTTCCTACGCACACGCACCGCTCCTAGAGCGCCATAAAGGGTTTATCCTGTAGTGCTGTGCCTTATCATAAAAAAAAAAAAAAAAAAAAAAAAAAAATCTATGCGTGGTGTGGCCCGGTCACTGAAGAAGAATGATTCCATTCTTCCTAGCAAGTTCTAGTGTTTTCACGGCAGAGATAAAGTGTTTTAGCCACACCACAAATAGTTCAGAATTTATGTAACCAGTATCCGATATTTCACAAGCCAGATCTGTAGACGCTCGTTTTCCTTTGAAGATTATCATAGGTGCTACGTATAGTCCTGCTGCATTGGTGCATGCAACAAAGGTAGTGTTTACTCCTCCCTCTCCACTAGCTTCAGTCCCCACTTGAGATTTTTCCTTTTTAGCCAAAATTTTCCGAGATCTTTTTTGAACAGTAGAAAATCCCGATTCGTCTACATTGAAAATTTTAGTAGCCGTCAGACCATACTCATCTACCAATTTTTCTAATAAATTGAAGAACTTTTCAACATTAAGTATGTTGAATCCTTTTCATCTTGCTATCGACGTTGACTCTGGCTGTCTAAGTCAAATTTGGTGATGTCGACTCATGAAGTTATAAAACCATTTTTTGCCAGCCGTTATTTTGTTTTTATTAACTTCCATTTCTTCACAAAGAACGCAAGTTCTCCCCCAGGACCTTTTTTTACTTCATTCGCACGAATATCGGTGGCATTTAAGTGCCTTTTGAAAGTAGGTTTGCATAAGCATCCCATATTCACGACAAACTTCATAGTCACTTAATGTGCCCGTCATATCTATTTCTTTCCACTGGCCGTAGGTCCTTTTCTCCTGTTTCTTTTCCATAAGTCGTACCAGTACAAATTAGGTAAACATATTACTCAATCGTTAAAACATATGATTTGCCAATATTTATAGTTTTGAGGTTATATCTTGCTACACGAGATGCAGGAAAATAGAGCACAGTTTTACCTGTTAGGCGTATTTTTGTGAAATATAAATTGTGTGAGGTTACTATAGACCCCGCCAGCTGTCTCTCATGTTAAATTAAAATGTTTATTGGGTAATATAGAAAAATCTTAAATGATTTGTCTACTGAGTACTGAGTGGGTTAATAACGATTCACTTTAAAACTCCATGTTCTTATATGACTACTATAAAACCCGTAATACGTGACGTTGGACTTAGAATTAAATTCTGAAATTATTTAAAAATGTTTGATTAGTGCAATGTCCTTCGCGTCGGACAAACCGATTTAGAACTGGCTGGAGCATTGGATGCAATTAGTCAACTTTTGGCCTTGGCGGATTCGTTCGGGTCATTTTGGGGTTACTAAACTAAAGAATTTTAATGTGGGTGGCTCGCGAATAACAAAATGCAATGTGCAGACAACGCATCACATCCGCCGAGTCGCGACCTTACAATTTTATTTATAGTTCTTTGTTTATCGTCGAGTATCATTTTCCAGTGTTATTATACCAGCTAAAAGATATTACAACACATCAATGTTTTTTCTCAACAAAGAGAATTATTTAAATCATTGTTGTAATAACGTGGTTTTTATGATACAATGTTCCACTGGATTATACAACGGAAAACATCATAAAAGTTGTTTTTTTTTTGTAATAAACCGACGTAAAAAACACTGAGGCTCCTGCACCACCGGACAAGGAATTGTCGCTGCAATAATAATCTCCCAACTCGTAATCAGCCCTATGATCAAACACACAAGTTAACTTTTAACGCACCGTTTCCATGACAACAACTAAAAAAGCCCATAGGGCTGCTTAAACTTTCTCCGCCCAAAGTCCCTAAATTATAAAATCCTTTATGTTTTCAATGGGAGAATAAGTCCTATTGAAATTCCTGCAAGATCTCCTGATTTATGTGTGTTAATTGGTCGCAAACCCATGAAATAATAAGGCCATTACTATACTAATGTCAATTAATTACTTATCATAAATAGACATAGAAAAACAATTGTTATTCTAATTAGTAGAGCGAAGACAAGCCCATAAAACGTATAAAGACTGATAGAATCCTGCGAGGCAAACGGGCCTTAATTGTTGTTTTAGAGATGGTGCGTTGCCCTGTGTATGGTGGTGTATATACGTCTGGCCTTGCGCCTCAAATTTTCGGCCATTCACCGGAGACAGCGGTGCGCGGTATTTGGGGGCGGCCTGCCCGTCTGATGCCCTTTTTTGCCAGCAGTCGTGACCCTCACCTTGATGGCGCGAAGGCCCCGCAGGGTTTAGCACCCTCGCTAGGTTAAATCATTGACAGTGACGCAACCTCGAAGATCACGTACATACAGAGGGTCCCGAAGTTGCAGTGCCGTAAATAAAGGCGTCATCTATACGTTTCAAAATACATAGTCATATTTCGGGTACATAAAAGAAATATAGTCAGTTTTTGAAATATCGGGGTTTTTAGTTGAACTAAATTACTAGAGGACTTTGGAAAAAATGTGGTTTATTTTAATAAAAGCGTAATGACATTGCAATACCGCCTTATGCAATGCATAACTCAATCCTCGTGCCCAGTTGTAGTTCTCCATAATATTAGTATTCACCTTATAAAACGCTGCCTGAATATTCTAGATGAGTTGGTCCCTGATATTAGACTTTCCAATTGAATAGGTGAATGTATTCACATGTCCCAACATTAAAAGGTCTTGTGAATTGAGTTCCGGAGGTCGCGGTGGCCAAGCAATGGGACCAACATGACCTATCCATCCATCTATTTGGATACTATTCATTGAGAAAATTAGTGACACTTCTTCCATAATAAGCCGAAGCATCGTCCTTCTGATTTGAAGAGGAATGTCCTCATGTAGTAGAGGTAGATCGTGTTCCAAAAAGGCCCGGGTTTTTTATTGCCTTACACATGTTCGTTGTGCAAATTGTTGATTCCATCTCTTGTAAGTCCAGCTTCGTCACAAAAAAGAGTTCTTGATACATAATTGCTCCACCATTCGCAAAGACTAACTGGGAAGATCCGTGGGGAGAGGTTCTTGTACCGATTTATAATGACGGTTGGGATGCAGCCCGTTTTCTCGCAAAGTGTCTTGTACAACCCTCCTACTTTGTCCAGTAAGTACAGAAACTCTTCTCGTACTATAGTAGCACACTGATAAAACTATGCTCCCTTAATCAAATAATCTGATTTATTTGGTGAATAATTATTGATAATAAATAAATGTGATTTTAATTAACTAAGTTTTATTTAACTGAAATAAATGAGAATATTTAGTTTTATTTGTAAAATTATTTGACTCTTGGTGGATTTGTGTCAAATCATAGAACCTTTCAAACAAATATCTTACCAAAAAACACTAAAATAACAAAATCTAAATAAATAATTATTTAATCGAACTAATTTTTATTTAGGAACTAAATTCCGTTAATCGCTAGTTAAATCACCCAATAGAGAACTATTTAAATGTCTAGGTCATTTAAACTAAATAATTATGTATTTACATTAAATCGTTAATATAAAACAACCAAATATTTACAAATAACTAATTATTTAATCGAAGTACATTTCAAGTTAAGAACTAAATACCTTTAACTCTAATTTAAATCATTCAATGCCGAACTTTTTAAACAATTTGGTCATCCAAACTAATAATTAAGTATTTAAATGAACTCCTGTCGCCTTCTTTGGGCTTTGAGTAATTTGATTGGTTATACAAAAGTGGCCTGATAAATCATCATCGCGTTTTTGGTTATTGGTGGTTGATTTTGTCTTGCAGAAATATGTGAGTGAGAGTGAAATCTTCTTTGTTAGTGGCACAGAAGTTAGTGGTTTCAGCAAAAATTAAAACGAAGATATGGGGAATAAACGTAATATGAATAATTATTTAGAAGATTGGGCTATATCGAGGAGTATATCCCATCTGTTAGATACTTTTCAAGGTAGGAAACTATATTTAAATATTTTAGTTACGCATAAAACGAGTTAAAAAGATAAGATAAGAGGCAAAGAAAAGATACTTGTAATACCAAATTTGAAATTTTGAACACAAAATCTTTTTAGAAAAATGTAGCCAGGTATTTATAAATCATAGTTACCTAGGTTACAATAAAGACAGTTTTTCTCAATTTTCACCATATTTCAATACCTATCAAACCTCCTAACGTGAAAAATATAATAGAATTAATAATTATTGTACCTAATATTTGCAAATTTGCCTTTATTTAATTTTTTATCAAAGTTATTAACTTCTCTATGATGTTTTATTGACGTATATTTTAAGGGGGACAACAACTAATGGTGGTTTTATACAGCAAAGTAACCTACCATAAAAATAAAATAGGAGTTGAATCTACAGATCTGCCATAAGACGTTTATAGAACCACATAACATAACATAAAAATAAGAAATAAAATAAGAGATGGTTATCTTTTAACTTTTATGTTATTTTTATGTAAAAATCGTTGTGCGCGTGCGCGTAATTTGTCATAACTTTTATTTTCGGCAAAAATGTGTTTTTTTCTGTTGGTTTGCCTTATTATTTAAACACAATAAACAATTTGATAAGGTTTGTGATTATTGTGGTATAGGTACTGATTAAACCATATTCAATAGCCACATTTCAATATTTCTTATATTTTTATGTGACGTCTGTATAAACACGTACTTGGATAAAATAAGAACTGATTTGAATAAAATTTCTGATCTATTGAAAATTAAAAAAAAAAGGTATTTAAATCAAATAAAATTATACTTGATCTAAATAAATATAAAAGACAAGTTAAACAATTATGTACTTGAATAAAAAAACAACGACTTTGATGGAAATTACCGGTTTATTTAAATCCAATCACTTAAATTGTCTAATTAAATAACGTTGTTGTTACGGCAAATGCATGTAAAACAAAAGTAAAATAAATATATACTTGATAAAATATATATAAATATCAATCAAATAAACATTTTGTTAACTTAACTTTTAAACTATTTATTTTAAGTCATTAAAGCGGCTTATTTAGCTTAGGTTAGTGTTAAGGAAATAAATATTTGCTTGAACTTTGTATTTAGTGATTAATTCCAAATAAAAAGTAATTTGTATCAAATCAGATAATACTACTTGAGGCAAATAATCCCTTGGTATTTTTCAAATACATATCTGTTTGGCTAATAGGAAACAAATATTTATTTGAGTCAATGGAAAATTTTTTTAATTCAAATACTTAATT
Organism: Polydrusus tereticollis; assembly: GCA_963920685.1. Lineage (NCBI taxonomy): Eukaryota > Metazoa > Arthropoda > Insecta > Coleoptera > Curculionidae > Polydrusus > Polydrusus tereticollis. The sequence goes on from OY987335.1 coordinate 1,865,027, forward strand.
TTATCAGTGCAGGATCATTTTCAAGCACTTCTGCAGCATTGTTTCTCCGCATTAGTCCTCTTTCACAAGTCGGTTTAGTGGACGCACCTGTTAATCGAAGAGTTGTGAAGGTTCTACTGAACGTTTGCTTGTCTGGAAGACGGCGGTTTGGGTATCCATATACGAAAATCATATCCGTGCATTCTTCATGTGAATAAAAAAAGGAATGATTTTAACACAAATGACGCAAAAAATTAAAAATAGCCAACTGTCAATGACGACAATTAACGAACTGACAATCAACAATTTTTTTCTAGTACCAGCAAAGGTGCTAATTATTAAATTACCTAGCCCTTTACTCGCAACAATGTAATTTACTCTTTTAGCACCTACTCATGCGACCTGGAAATTGCAAGTCCGGATATTTTAAGAACCGTTAAAAATTCAGGAAAAGTGAATAGAGTAATTTTTGCTTAAAATTAGTCATAGAAATTATATACGGAGTATCTCGCATACCTCGGCGGCCACCCTGTATAAAAATACTATAATATCTACTAGAATTTAATCCCATCTTGAGCGTACCTCATTTGGAGAGGCTGTAGATCCCCGAGGAGTAATTTTTCGATATGTTTATAGAAGAATATATGATTATGTTTTAACGTACATTCCGCCCTGTAAGTGTGGCCCCTTATTTCGCGACACCCTGTAGGTATTTTAATTTCTCAGCCAAAATGGGAAAGGGAAAAGTCTTCTGTCAAGTTTATCTTTGAATTATCGATATTTCCTTGATTCAACAACACTTATAATCCATTTGCGAATATTTTTGTCCCAAAGGCCTTATACAATATTTTCAATTCTATGGGACTGATATAATATTATACCTGCTGGCACATTACATAGTTTACATAAGAAGCATAACATTGGCGGGTACGAAGCAGTAGGTACTTAAAAAAATAATCACGCCAAGGCGAGAACCAGAGCCACGCACAGACGTCAAGGACGGTACTACAGTGCGATGGTCAGGGAACCCAATGCATTTGCTAAGCCCGGCGTTACGAATGAGACCGTTTGAATTTTAATTGTTTACTGTCTATAACCCGATCTATTTTAGCGATTCGACTATTTAAAAACCTGACCTAGGATCAGGGGAATAATAGGTCACATCGTTCTTGATAGAGAGATACTTTTATTTTAGTAGGCCGGTATCTATATACTCGGGGAAAAATATAAAGTACATATCTATATATGTCGCAGTAACGTAGCCAGGCACTATGGTTAGTTATAGATAAGGAACCCCGGCTTCCTTCCTTTTTTTTTTTTAAATAAATATTAATTTTTCAAATAGGTATGCACCCTAACGTGAAATCGGCTTAAGATATGAGCATGTGTAATTTTGCATTTATTGGTAAGATATGGGGGTTTTATTTAAAAAAATTTAATTAAGCTCGTTGGAATATGATTATACCTGCAATAAAAAAAAATATGGGAGTCTATGTAACCCCAACCCGAAGACCCACAGGGTGATTTAAAAAAATAGATAAATTTTGATTTTAAAAGTGAAAAATTGAAGATTTTTTTGAAAAACAGTTGGGCCTGAAGCAGTCTGCGAACACAGTCAATACGTGTGTAACTTTTTTTTCTAAAAAACGTAAAGCGAACTGGTCCTGAACTGGCAACATTGTCGCCAGACATTCATGTTTGTTCATTTCGCTTGGCGACCTTCGCGAAAGTGCATCGCTCGATTTCAGGGTCTCTTTCTATTTGATTTTGATTTTCGTTCGCGTCTTTGTTCGATACGGCGGCGGCTGCCTACCAACCAAAACATGTTTTTCTGCGACGCAGTTTTTTTTCATCCCTATATAACCCTTGATTAACCTTTCATGCTAAAATTATTTAACTCGATTATAAATTCAACTTCTTTGGATTCATTTTAATAAAATTCTCCGGGAAGTTTCGGGAGGGGTAATTTCCCCATGTCCTATTTTTGGACAGAAATTAGGATTTTTTGATTAGTTGATAATTTTTAATCTGAAAAAAAGCTCAAGGCTCAATTTTTAAAGCAATTCAAACGTAATTACTTATAGGTATACGCCAACTTGAAGGGTATTGAGGTTAAATAATACAATGCACTCTGTCGATAGCATCAATCAACATTTTAATCGAAAATATGTAAAAATTATTGTTCAAACAAACGTATGCAAGATATTGGTTTTCGCAAAAACAGAAAAAAAAAACACGTAGGTCATGGATGTTAAGTGGGGCTTATTTTTTATAGTTGTTTTGACCGTGACTCCATAATTTTAACATCATTTGTCTGGGCCAATGCACCCGAACACGATTATAAATTTAAAAGTGAAAAACAACTTTTCGATTGCAAACACCGCCGAATTCATAATCAACTTTGTTTGTTTTAAACAGTCTAAATGTGGTATTTAAAAGTATTATTACACCAAGTATAAAGGAAAAACAAACAAATAATATACCATATACATACATAGATAAATGTATTTATTGCGAAACTTATTGTCGCTTTACATACAGACGTAATAGGTATTTTGCTTCATGGTTTTGCAGAAGTATTATAAAATATGTAGGTACGCACTAACATTAGTTTAATCCATAAGTATGTATGTATCGTTACTTAGATAAAATTAAATGCATCTCGGCTAAAAACAACCTCTAGACAGGTTAGACCTCTTAAGGCGTTACGGCCGCACCAAGGCAAACCAGAAGCATGAAGGCAAAATATAGGCCTTAGGGGCACTAAGATACGCAGTCTAGCAACGCTAAGACTAAAATTATCCAGTACTGTGTTTCGTCAAGTATTTTAAAATTTGTATGTGATTTATTCGTTGCAAATATCATTGATCTAACGATATACGGCAAGGGCGTCTATGAGAGGGCCAGCAAACAGTGATGGAACTTGATTTTTGTTTACAATTTTGGCCAAATTGATGCAGCACTACTTGTACTAAGAAAATTCATGCAATGGGTTCTACGGAACAGTACAATCATGGTTGAATACGGGGTTAGAGTAAATGGTGAGTGGCAATACAATCAGCAATCAGCGTTTGCGTATGGACGATTTTCGGGAAAATTTTCCTAACGTCGCTTTTACTGCTGAGGATTTTTATCATTGCTTGCGAAGAACCGTGGCTCTGTTTAGGAAAACAGGTTCTATACAACATAAAAAAGGAGCATCAGTAAGAACAGAAGAACTTGTTGCAAACGCTAATGCTAAATACGCCAACAAAATGTGTAAGACGCCTATCTCAAGAAGTGTCTATCTATTATCCATCTCAAATGTATTGGCGACATGCATACATCCATTTAATTGCGCTAATATGCTAAAATTAAATTTATTTTTTAAAATTATTTTTACAATCTTTGAAGGTCACAAATACTTACAAAAAGTTCAATGGGAGAAAAATACATTGAAATGTAGACTTAATCTTTTATCAATTTTAAGCAATCGATGTATCCAGGGCAGGACTTCCTAAGCTCGAGAACCCGCTGCATTTTATGCTGCTCCCAGTTCATATCTAGTCTTTAGTTAGTTAGTAGGTAACTCTATACCATCATAATATTTCCCAGTTTCAAAATATTAGGTCATTCAGCATGAAAATCGTTTAAGAAAACAAAAAGAAAACGAACCAAGTAGTAAGTCCGGTTCTGGGATCCATGTCCACGACAACGTGTTTAACTTAACATTCAATTTGACCTTGTGTTACAGACAATGTATCATATTTGTTAACTTTTTCGGTCACACATCGTAATAAGAGGTGCATCGACTTTTTTATCGAGCGTAAACATTTCATACTAAACGACATTAAAATAACCTTGATTGCATATGCCCTGGGTACCGAGTTCACGGATTTATATACAGGGTATTCGTAATTGATTTCCATTCCGTTGCTCCTGCCATTGGTCCAAAAAAAGAAAAAAAAAAAAAGAAAACACCCTGTATAACTGGTGGAAGTTTCATTAATTTACCGGTGAACTAACCTGCGTTAAAAATTATTTAATTTCTGTATACAACCCCTTGGAAGCTTTTCACCTTCTCGATTTTAATTATTGTTATTTTGTTGTTTTGTTATTCAATTTATGGTTCAAAGTATGAAGAAAATATTTGAACGAAAAATAATTATTCTAACACAAACAACTGGCTGGGTCTTTAACCTGCATTCTGAAAAATATTTTGCATGTCGATGCATATAAAAAATATTTTCGTCTGATGCTCTCTTGTAATAATAATAATCTTGTAAATTAATTTTGATAATAACAACACCCAGTATACCACGCATGTTTTTCCCCCGTTTTTGAACTTGAACTTGTAAATAGACAAAAAACAATATAAGAACGTATTAAACAGATTATGTTTTATGATTTGATTGATATAAAAATATGTTGTTATGTGCGTTATTTGTTTAAAGTGTCGTCTGGAGCCCGGATTTATTTTTCTAAATCCAGGGGGAGGATTCTGCAATATAATTTCGGGATTTTTATTCGGCACAGGTCAATAAATTTGGCTTGTGGTGCTAAAAACCATATATTATGCATTAATAGCATACAGGGTGTTTAAAAAAGCATGTGCCATCGCTCGTGTGGTGATTCCTTATCCAAAAATAAGGCAAATAGTTCCTATCAATATGGATCCACAAATGCTTTATGTTTGAGATACAGGGTGTTACAATTTTTAAGAGAAACAAAAAATATGTACGCCACTGCCTTTTTTTCTTTTTGGTAGTGCAGTTATTTAGACGGTTTAATATCTAATGCAAAGTGCCTTTTGAAAAATTTTTGATTTCGGATTCGTTTAGAAGATAAATGCAATTTAATTAGTCTCTGATAATATGGGCATACAGCGATATGCAAATAAATGCAATTTATTTTTTTAGTCCAAAACCGCTGGTCTCACGAGGAAAAGTCTTGGGACCGTTTCTGCATATTGACAAAGCGCAATTTTGAAAATAATATTTATTTTGATTAAAAACGGTGGCGTATAATTTTTTTTGTTAAAAATATCAAAATACATGTTAGCACGGTCGCCACTGGTAGAAGCAGTGCAAATCTTTCTTATGAAAAAAATGTGTTTTATGCCTGGATTTAACACTACTTACCATTTAGTTACAGGTTTGATAATACCAGACACATCATCAATGTTGGCATGGTTTTGTTACTGATGGACATTCCGTTTGTTGGTTGTATGTGTCCATTACTACATTAGTGTAATAATAGATGTATTACTTACCGGAAACGATCATTAATAAACAATAAATTAGTTGTTCACCTATATTTATGTAATCAATCCATAGAAAAACACGTGCATTAAGAAATACTTACACAAATCCAGGAACAAATACTCACGTGTACATTGAACATTTAATTTTATGATGACGCGCATCTTCACATTTTTATTTTTTGATTTAAAAGATTCATTCTTTTTATATTTAGTTTTTTTAGGCCAAAAAGACAAAACAGAATGATTTTTAACTTAACATACATAGGGCGGCGGAACTTTCGGCCCCATATTGGGCAAGGTACCTGCTAGAAATTTTAGGTCAAGTAATCTTGCAAGAAATTTCGGCCCCAAACATTGCAGGTAATGCGAATTGAACCAAAAAGGTGGATTAGATGCCGTGTTAGCGCTGTTAAACCAATATAAGTCTATAAAAGGGGCAAACAATTAATAATAATATTCCCCGGTGAACTTGAAAAAGGCGAATTGGAACCAAAAAGGTGGATTAGATGCCGTGTTAGCGCTGTTTAACCAATATAAGTCTATAAAACCGCATTAGCCGAGTTGCAGGTCAAAAATTGAGTTAGTTCAGGTTAGTTGCATTTTCATTTTATAAATGATTCAAAACACAAAAGATCATAAAAAAATTAAAATGTTATAACGTTAAACCATTGGGGCCGAAAATGCCTGTAATAAAAACATGACCCTTCCATCCCGGGGCCGAAAGTTCCTGTCAAAATCGGGCTGCTACCTGGCCGGGACGAAATTTCCTACGCCCATTAAAATACATTCTTGATTTACATGACATTCTTATCGATTTTGTTTTTGTTAAATGACATAAGTAATTCTTCGTAAAAATTGATATCAATGCATAATCCTATTTTACTCATATTATGTTTGTTGCATGACGCAATATTACTTATGATATGACTTATGACTCCTTTGTCTGAAACTTATTTTAAAGTAAACAAATTGAATAATTAAATTGACACTAAAATAATATTGTAGGTTATAGGTACATATTATTAGATGAAAATACGTACTATTAGATTTAGATATTAGAATAACAAATACAAAAATGGGTTACGTAAGAAAAATACCATATGTAGATAAATTTAAAAAAATAATGCGCATTAAAAGGATACACGTAATACGATTTAAAATAATAATATATAGAAAACTACGAAGCTGATATAATTTTTTTTTATTGTATTGCATGACATGAATATAATAATTGTCAATTTTTGGTGGCACCCATATAATAAAATTTGCACAGGCTTTAAATTACTTCTACTCCTACCTCTTCGCCACATATTATGTATGTCTTCGCATAGAATGTATGCATGTTAGGATGCAACAATTTTTTAATGATTCCTTAAATATAACTGGTCTGTTTGGAATGTATTTTTAGCGCATTCAACGTTTGGCTTTATTTTTTTATTTTTTGCAGACCGCTCAATTTGAGCATTGCAAAACAAGTGCATCGCCCCGGGTCGATGATGCAGGGGGCCCGCAAGGGTGTACGTGTCTGCTAATGCGAATACTCAAAACAATAAAGATAAAACCGACTGTCTGGCTTAGGCGCAGTTTTCTCAGAAATTAAGGATTATAAATTATTGCACGGCAATGAACATCCTAACAAAGAAATTATCTGCTAAGAATCCGAATCGTGGAGAAATATGGTATTATGCCGGTTTTACACCGACAATAATACCGCTTTGCTGGTTGGTACAGAATTATGAAAATACTTATTGACAGAAAAGGAAGTCAAATAAAATATAAAAAAAAAACAAAGGTGCGCAACAATTCTTGTACGCGACGATGATACGGTGTCAGGAACATCACCGCGTATCATCAGCGTCATAATTCCGTCTCATTTAGTGTTTTACGCATTATTTTCCAAGATGGGCATATTATATAAATATGTGTTATTTAGTGAAGAAGAAAAAACTTAGACAATGACGCTGGTGGCAGTCGCAATTATTTATGGATCGCTCAACCAAGCCAAATTCAAAATTTAATTGATAGGCTGAAAATGATCGTTCGGTGACGGTAGTTTGGCTCTGTTGGAACAAACCTCATTTCTTTGATGCGACGGCCCTCATTTCTTTGATGCGATGGCAAAAGTCCAACAACTGATGGACGCTGTAATTTTCGGTGTTACACTGTTGCGGAGTGGCGTCCAGACTTGATACGCGACGGTGTTTTGTTGCATGTCTGTACGCACCTTAACCTTAATTTTTTTTTTATTAGGATATCATTCTGATTTCATGAATTAATTCCCGCATTGTAAGTGTAAAATGGGCATTAGGCATAGTTACCATTTTTCAGACTTGTCTTTTGTCCGTCTGTTGCCCGAATATCTCTGATATCTCATCAATGTTTGAATGTATGAGAGTCGATTCCTAATCTGGCAATAAAGCTACATTCAAAAGCTGTCTTAGTCTTAGCTACAAGAGCGGTGCGGGGTGAAAATCAAAAAAAAAATACCCAATTTGTTATAGTAGACAAAAACATTAATTAGGTGAATTTCTGACGAAATTTGGGTTTTGGAATCTTGGATCTTTACAATGATTTTCTCCATATTTATGCAAACAATACCACTTATATTCCATCTATAATTTAGCATTTCAATAACCCAGTGGCGTATTTAGGATTGTGACACGGGGAGGGTCCATCTATCTTCCTCAAAAAAATGCGCCGCAGGCCAAATTTTTTTAGGTGTCACGCCCTTTTTTGGACTGTCTAAACTTTTACGTTTTGATAGCCCGGCTCAAAAAAAAACGTAGAAATAAAGCAATTTTTAAATATAAACGCCAATATTTGCATTTGAAATATTAGTTTTTTGAAGGTATGTATAACGGTATACTATTTTACTCACCTGAATTAGAAAACACGGAACAAAAAATAAAATTCAACAATTATTAAACTAAAAGACTGGAAATCCCCAAACATCTGGAAAATTTGAAATAATGTTTCATGTTATTTATTGCAAATAAATAAATGTGAATTTCAGTTTTCTTTACTACTGAGTCCACGGGGGGGGGGGGTCCAGACCCCCCCGGACCCCCCCCCCCCCCCCCTAAATACGCCACTGCAATAACCTGAACTAACCTGAACATTTTTTTGGCCGACCTTTGCCAACCATATTAATAAGTCTTGCCTTGTGTCAATTGACTGGTCAAATTGACTAGTATCATAGTTATTGGCAATCCAAATGAAGGTAGACAATGTTAATATTCTTTTCTACTTAAAGCAAATTTTGGTTAAATTAAAAAAAAATATTCTAATTAGTATATTTTATCTCCTTATATAATAACGACTAAATTGTCTGCATAAAAAGTATCGATTATAATAATATGCTATTAATTTTTTTCCATCACGTAAGGCTTAGAGAGATGATTAAAAAACAATTTTTTTCCAATGACGAATGTTATAATTAAAAAAATAATAATCTTCTACTTAACTAATTTCTACAAATTGGGTTTTAAAATATTATAATAAACCTAATTAACTAATTAAATATATTATCAATCATTATAGTACTTCTTTCGTATTGCTGTAAAGCATAAAGATTTTTATTTGTGTCCGCTAGTCTTATCACCATCGTTGCTCCATTACCTTTATTTGTCTTGGTGCACTCTCTTCTCCTGTTCCTCTCTAGAGTCCCCAAGATTTTCTGCACACACTCCTTGTACTGCAGGATTAGTTCAGGTTAGTCGGATACATCAAGTTTTCTCTCGCGATGTTTCGGGTTCCAAAGATTCTTTTAATATTTTCTTGTCCAGTGTAGAACTTTATTTCGCCACTTACCCAAAGAGCATGTAAATTTAATATAAAAAATCAAAAACCCATTTCTCCCCCTTTGGCCAAAAGTAGTTCCTTCAATTCTGTTATTTCTTTTTTCTCGAGTAATTTTCTACAGATATAACAAAAGTTAAAGCCATCTTCTGACTTCCAGATGCACACAAATCTCTTACAAAAGAAATACTGTGCTTTTATTTTTTATTAGATTTTGAGGGATTAAATAATAACTGATAGCGAGAATTTCTAGCCTTATTAATTATGCAATACTTATAGGGATTTCTAGAAGCATGATGTGATGAATTTTTTACATTATTATTTTATTAATGCCCTATACTCTATAAGAAGCAGTGGTTAAATTTCAGAAAATCTTATGCTTAATCCATGCAGTCCTGGTTACCAATTTTTGACAATCATTTTAATAAAGTGATAAATAAACATTGTTGTAAATTGTGACAACGTCGACGTTGAAAGAAGAGTAAATAAAGATGTGAGGTAATGATTGAACGGTACTAAGGCCCAAAATAAGTAAGATTTCATTTTTCACCGGAGAATGTGGCATAGGCAAGCAAAACTGGGCAGAAAGTACCGGGCGTCCGGCGAATCGGGGCCAGTTAGAACCGTATTATGTATCGTGGTAATCTCACGTAACTTGGCGTGCCGCGCGTTGTATACTTTGGCCGCATTTCCTCGGTCTCCCTTTCTCCATTTGCTTTCTTCGCCACTACTTCGCGAACATCTAGGTCACTATCTCATACTTTTACATCCTTTATTCACGGCTTGTGGCTGGTGTAGTACGCGACCGTCAACTTGACTCTGAACATTGCAAACTTCAAGCTCTTTGCTAACGCGCTACAAAGACTGGGTACCCGCCTCGAGACCACTGTGGTCCATGTTCGCGAACACACCGGGTTTTGTTTATAAACAATTCGGCATTACTGCGGTTATTGTGCTTCCGAAATACAATTTGTTGTTGTGAACAGTGACTAAACGGCCTCATCATTGCGTCGTTGCATCATCCTCATCGGCCCTCTGGCCCTGGACCCTTTATCATGCCCATTCACTCTACTGATAACGGATTATTATTTTCTCAGCCTCCAGGTAAGCATTCATCTCCTTTAATATTAATTCTGGGAAAGGGTATGAATTTCTTTTATATTAAAATATTCTAGATCCTAAGGCAAGAGATCCATACTTTCCAAATTCCTCCCTTTATTGTACCGTACCCAGAGCACTTGCCCCAGTCCAAAATTCAAATTTAACCCAAACTAAACTGGTCTCTGCCCTAGTTGCTTCCCTTTTGTTTCCGCCATGTCCAGGTTTTGGTTTAAAAGCTTATAAAATATGAGAACTTATATGAAAAGCCTTGGGAAGTTCTCCCTTTAGAGTTTTTAAAATTTCCGGCAGAATTATTAAAAAAATTACATTATTTCCTTTCTGAGCTAAGGGCCATTTCAGAAGTTGTTAAGGGCAACGGCTTTGGCGCAAAACTTTGAAATGCTATACAATCATAAATAAAAATCATTTTCGAAATGCCCCATTACAAAACCTATAAATGATAATGGATTTTTAACGAAACATGAAATTTTTTTTTAACTATTCTCATACTGCAATTTATTTTGTTTTATTAGGGGGTTCCCCTCTTTGCGCCGAAAAAATACACGTTTTCAATGATTAACCTAGGTCGAACGACCACAAATCTCGATCAACAGGAAAAAAGACTTACTATGAATTATGAAAGAAATATTTAAATCTTCTCTCGAATTGCGGCCAAAGTTTTTGTTGACGTCTTGCAAATTTTGTTTATGGCCTCCTTGATCGCCACACTTGAATGCTCTTGATTTTTTTCTTTGCGGCCATCTTAAACACAAAAGTGTATAACCTCAAACCCGAAAACCTATAGAAATTTGAATACAACCGTTCAGGTTTAGGATACTGTAAGCAGCAGAGAGGCTTGAATACTGAAATTCAGTTCAGGTTTTAAAGCCAAAGCCTACTACACCATTTTAAAAATATTAACTTCATCTAGCAAAATACAAAAAATCGTTTTTTAATTTTTTTTTTTTAATCGATAACGGTCACAGATATAAAAAAGCTACAAGAGACTAAAAAGTTTTTAAACAAAAAAAATAATTTCGTATTTTAGACTCGACCAGCGGCGGCACCGCAAAAAAGTTCAGGGGGAGAAAAGGGGGGCATGACCCCTGAAAATATATCTCCCTGTAGATTCTCACAACCATTTGATATGCCCAATGATGTAAGACCTACAGTGTAACCTATATTCCAAATTTGAGCTAAATATCTCAAAAACTGCAGGAGCTATAAAAGAAAAAAACTAAAAAAAATCTTGACATTTCAACATCTTGTAGATCGGTAATGAAGCGTTTGCGGACCTATGTTTAAATGAATTTTTAGTTATGAAATAAGCCAAAGAATTATCCGCTTCTGTAAGTACATGATATTTAGGAGCACCCTGTATACTAAGTATGTAATAAGTGCTTAAGCCTTTTCTACCGATGCGATGTCTGTTATCCAACTTTAACTCGGATTAGTACAGATATAATAGTTAAAGCAAAGAAACTTAAGCGTATAGCTATAAGTTTCTTTGGTTAAAGTCAATGCGTTCCAAAGGCGTCCCCCTCCCTTGTATACGTTCCCAGTCTCATTCATTTAATATTTTATGTAATAATACACAAAAAACACTTAAATAAGTGCGTCAGCATGTTTAGATAGAGTGGAGTATTTTTATTTGTATGGGTTTTGGATAGTTAATTATCATGAAAAATGTAACTATGATAAAAATATTACTTAATATATACCAATTGAATAGTGAACTGGTAACAAAGTCCAAGCCGGTCATGCCCCGAATATGCTTTTGTTCTTTTTTGCCTTATCTCTTGTCGTCACACCGCGAATTGGGATTTTATGATTTTGCAAATTTAAGTGAGAGTTTTCCATATTCTAACTATTTTAAAGCTATATGGCACCGAGTGCTATTATTAATAACTATATACCTATAGTATAATAATCATTGGCATTACTTATGGATGAAATCCTGCCCATGGTAATTATTGCAAATGTGGCCCCATTTAATTTGTATTTTTATCTGTACTTACTGCTTATAAATACGTAATAGGGGCATTTCAATTTATAATTTTGACTTCAATTTCACATGGGTCTGTAAACGGGTACGATGAACCGAGTCTCCACGCAAAATCCCCCCTTCAGTCATAACTTTTTGTTGCAGAATTATTGCAGTTGCGGGCACAGCCGCAGGGCTGCTCTTCTTTTTTGATTTAGTACCGAATTTGGTACTCTCTTATTTTTTTTTTTCATTTTGGCATACACAGGGTGTTTCAGAAGTACGGTACGTAACTTAAGGGGGTGATTCCTTATGATATTCTAAGAGAAAAAGTTCATATGAACATGTGTCCGGAGTTGCCCCGTTTCTCATATAAGTACACGGTGTTAAAGTTTTTAAAAAAAAATCTTTTTTTATAATTTTTTTAAATATCCTTTTTCCGATTGTCTTAAAATTTGATACCGTTATACATAATGATAAGGGGCTTAATTAGCCGTAACTAGATTAAATTTATTAAGTCCAGTGACGTCCCGGGCAGGACCTTAACGAATATTATTGACAACAAAATGTACGACACTGACTTTTTTCTAATTTTGATATTTTTTTCGGATTTACCAACTAATAGTACAACTTTTTTGTTCCTTGAACTGTTTTCGTATCTTGCTTCGTTTTCGAGAGAAAAAATAAAAACCACTTAATTGCAGGGTTGGGCAAAATTTGATTTTTCAAAAATCATTGATTTTTTTGATTTTTATTGATTTAATTAACATTTTCTCTCTTTTAAAATTAATACAAATTATTTTAATGTCGGTCTAACAATAGTAGGTCTAAATTCTACCCAAAATATTGTCAGAACGAGCTTCTTGCAAGAAAATTCCTGTGCGCCACTGCTTCCTCAGCATCAGTAGAACGAGTGTTTAGCACTTTTGGCTTTATACACTCTGATATTAGGAACAGGATGGGTGTGTAGAAAAAGGAGGAAAATTAGTATTTTTGTTTAAACTATACAACGAAAACAAAAATACAGAAACATAAAGTTTATATGTATTATATACCTACTACTTTTTTATTTCTCAAAAGCGCGAGTTCTATATACTGTTGATTTTTGAAAATATTTTTTTAATATGTTATATTGTTCATTGTTCTGAATTAAAAATAAATAGTTTCATTAAATCATGATTTTTTTTTAAATAAAGTGATTTAAATCATGATTTAAAAAAAATCAAGTGATTTAAATCACTTAATTTAAATCAGCCCAACCCTGCTTAATTGCATGGACAAAAAAAACACCTATGTATTTCAAAGTTAATTAAAACATTTAAATTAAAAATAAATTTATTTTTTAAATAATGTTAAAAAAATACAACTGTTAATCAAAGCAAATGTTGAAAATGCCCAAAAACCCGATTCTTTTTTAAAAACTTCAAAACACCCTGTTTATCAAAATATGTACAGGGTGTTTCCTAACCTCTCTGAAAAAATGAAGAAGGTGAATCCTCACCTTATTTTAAGACGAAAATGTGGTATAAAAGTTTTTCGCATGTCGTTTCTTTTTCGAAATACAGGGTGTTAAAAAAAATTAATAAAGCAATAATAATCATTTTAATAATTGATTTAAAAACTTTTAATAATGAACTCGCATGAACAAAAGTCAAATAAATTACTGAAAATGTCGTCCTACATGAGCCAGTAAACACCCATGTACACGACGTGCGAAATTGTCTCTTACGTGTTGAAAAATTTCGGGACTGGCGCGAATCAACCATCAGTATTACGCAGTCGAAGGTCTTCTTTAGTTTCAATAGGAGTAGTATAAACGAGTTGTTTAAGGTGACCCCGCAGAAATAAAAATCCAATAGATTCAGATCCGGCGAACAGGGTGGCCATGGGTGAGGTCCTCCTCTACCTATCCAACGAGCAGGATATTGTTGATCTAAATAGTTTCTACCACGTACTGCAAAGTGAGGGAGAGCGCCGTCATGCATGAACCACATTAAAGTTCTCGTTCTTAATGGCACTGCTTCCATCAATTCTGGCAATTCATCTCTAAGGAAGTTGTAATAGACATCACCAGTAAGTCGATTTGGAAAAGAATACGGTCCAACTAAGCTATCTCCAATAATCCCTGCCCAAATATTAAAAGAAAATGTATAATGGTGATGTCCTTCGATGATAGCATGAGGATTATCTTTCGCCCAAATATGGCTGTTGTGAAAATTTATGATGCCTTGTCTGGAAAAATTCGCTTCATCTAAATAGTATTTTTGCCGAAAAATGTGGGACCCTTAAAGAATTTTCTTGAAACCAGTTACAAAAATTAACTCGAGCTGGAAAGTCTCTAGGCAACAAAGCTTGAACTATTTGTACGTGATAAGGATAAAGTAAATAGTCCCCTAAGATACTCCATACTGTTTGGTAACTCACATTCAACTCGTTCCCGATTTTTCTCGTACTAGTGCCTGGAGATTCTTCCACCATGTTTAAGACCTCTTCCTCAAGTTGTACGGTTCTAACTGTAAGTGGTCGGCCGCCTATTTTGCTTTTTGCAAAGCTACCTGTTTCCTCTAACCTGAGGTGCAATCTTGTAAATGTTTCCGAATACGGTACTCGTCTATTAGGAAAACGTTCTGCAAATAAACGTCTCGCCTCTAGCGCATTTCCATTTGCCAAACCGTACATGAAATGAATTTGAGCCATTTCTTGATTGGTAAACTCATCCATTATGACAAGTATGTAATGTAGTAGAAATAAATTCAAAAACAATTCAAAATGATATTATTTGAAAGATGTTAAACAGGAGACAAATGTTATGGAGATGTGGTTGCCATGGAACGAAGCAAAGCCTACTCGTATCATTTGACGCAACATAATGATAAAAATACGAAAAATAACTAAAAAATTAAGGTACTCTTTTACTCACATCCCCGCCAATGAACTAATTGCAAAACTTAAAATTGACCCAAAGTAAAGTGCTCTAATCCCTTATGTTTAACAAATATCATTAGAATATCGTTTGGCATTAATTAATAAAATGAAAAAAAAAATACAATTTTTTTTAACACCCTGTATTTCGAAAACGAAGCGACATGCGAAAATCTTTTATACCACATTTTCGTCTTAAAATAAGGTGAGGAATGAGGATTCACCTCCTTTATTTTTTCAGAGAGGTTAAGAAACACCCTGTATACAGGGTGTCCGGAAACTTCGTTCGTATATTTTAAGGCGATATTCTACATATGAAAATATGAAAAAAAGTTCATATGAATGTAGGTCCTTAAATTTCTTATAAGGAAGCTATGGCCGTCCAAAAGTGACCTCTAAAGATTAGTTTCTCTTTTATATCTTTGCAACCGCTTGAGGTATCGATGTGCTTTTTGGCACACAAACTAATATTAACATTTTATGACTAATTTATGATATTGAGAGTATGAAATTTGGTCAGGGACGTTCTTACGGGGGGGGGGGGGGGGTCTTAGTTTATTTATTCCTAATTTTTGTACACGACACATTTAAAAAATTTTACCCAAAAATTGTAATTCCAGTGATTTTTCTACACAAAAAAAGGTATTCTTAAAAAAAATTATTGGGCCAATGATTTAGGAGAAAAATCTGTTAACTATGATCGAATTATGTTTAAACTAAATCATCAAAGTAGTCTTATGACAAATACAAATTTGAAGTCAAAAAAACATCAAGAAACCCATGGTTAGCGTTAAAATATATTGACAATGACGTTTTTGCGACTTATTGTAGTGATAATTGATCAAGTGCAAAGTGTTTTTGATTAATTAAAGTGCAAATTTTAAAAGATGGCACATTATTCATTTGCTGAGTTAGCTGATATGCATTTTATGTATGGCAAAGCTAATGGTTGTGCTCGAGAAGCTCGCAGGTTGTATCAGGTATATTTTCCAAACCGTCAAATTCCTTGTGAGAAATTATTCACTAATTTACATCAACAATTAAGTGAAACCGGAACTTTTAGGCCAAATAAGAATCAAACTGGGAGAAGCCGTACTACTAGAACTCCACAAGCAGAAGAAAGAGTGCTCGAATGCGTTGCAGCCAATCCGGGTATAAGCACAAGAAGAATTGCCTTACAAGAGGGTATCCCTAAGAGTACAACATGGGAAATTTTTCATGAACAACTTCTTTATCCATACCATATACAAAGAGTTCAGGCGCTTAAGCCTCAAGACCTACTTCCTCGTGCACAGTTTTTGTCAGTGGATGCAGAGAAAATGTCATCAAGACCGTTTTTTTCTACATAAAGTCTTGTTTACTGACGAAGCAGGGTTTATCCGTGAAGGCATCGTAAATTTCCATAATAACCATGTATGGGCAGAAGAAAATCCCCATGCAATTTTCGAAAGTCGATTTCAAAATAAATTTTCAATTAATGTTTGGGCAGGTATATTGGGCGATCGATTAATAGGACCATACATTATGCCTCAACGTTTAGATGGGCCTGCATATTTAGATTTTTTACAAGACTCTTTGCCTATTCTACTTGAAGATTTGCCGTACCAGCAAAGACTTACAAACTATTTTATGCATGATGGGGCTCCACCTCATTTCAGTAGATTGGTTCGAGATTATTTAAATCAAACATATCCAGACCGATGGATAGGCCGAGGTGGGCCCATTGCCTGGCCTTCCCGTTCACCTGATCTCAATCCATTGGTTTACTTTCTTTGGGGATATCTGAAGTCTCTGGTATATTCAGTACCTGTCGAAAATGTACAACAATGGGAACAACGTGCTATTTATTGTTGCGAGGAAATTCGTAATAAGGAAGGAGTTTTCGCAAGAGTATGAACATCAATGAGAAATCGTTTAGTTGGTTGTATTGATTGATATGAATGGAAACCATTTTCAACATTTGTTGTAACTTTTCTACTTTTTTCAGTTTATTATTGTTAAACCAACAACTCTTAATTTGTTTTGTTTAAAAATTACAATAAAACAACGTTTTGACTTAATTATTGTCATTGTCAATTTATTTTAACCCTAACCATGGGCTTCTTGATGTTTTTTTGACTTAAAATTTGTATTTGTCATAAGACTACTTTGATGTTTTAGTTTAAACACAATTCGATAATACTCTATGCAATGATTTAAATAAATCGATTTTTCTCCTAAAGCATGATGCGCCAAATATCCCAGACGTTCTAGTCAAATTTATGGTTTATTCCCATTTTATTTTTTTGGTGTTATGCATGGTATCATCTCGCCTTAATGTAAATACTATATTTTCAGTCTTGCTCAGGTTCAAATCGTGCTTATTTTTTTCTCAACCTTACCTAGGTAAAGTAAGACAATATCTGTTTTGGATTCTAAATTAAATAAATAGAAAATAGTTGCTAACCTTTTAGATTAGCCATAACCAATAACCATCTATTTATTTTTAGTTTAACAATGTCTGTTCAGCTGAACTTTAACAGTGCAAAATGATTTAATTTCATAATTGTGAATTGGTTTTTTATTCGCCCTATGCAGTAACCAAAAAACGGTTTGGTGTATGTTTAAAATGCTATAAAAAATTTATCACCTATATTACAACTTATAACAATTAATAATAGGCGGTTAAAGTTTTGAAACATCGTACAATTGTAAACACAAGTGTCCTTTTTATCAGGATACCAAAGGTTGTTTTGTAATCATTTAATCCTTGTTGACTTTATTACTAAACTATGTATATGCCGATTAAATTATCTGAAAAAAAGGTAATTCATATAGTATGAGGTAACACTTCGTAACCGCCGCCTTTCTTCTGTAAATGATACCCCAGATATTTAACGAATCTAAAATATTTAACTAAATCTAAAAAAAAATCAGGAGGGTTTTCTGGCTTTTCTTTTTTAAATAACCCAGTACTATGTTTTTTAACCTGATGGTCGCATTGTATATTGCGCAATATCCTCCGTAGGCGATTAGTCGGTCTCAAAAGGTTTAAGAAAATACTTTCTGTATACAAAGCAAATTTTTTGCTCTTTTAAGAATAAAAAATGTACAAGTCGACCTTAGAAACAAGGTTTTCAGATTATGACCTTTTATTCCGTTTAGGTTGAATTATTTCCGGTAACGATACCTTACTACAAATGGATTTAACTAAATATGCAGCCTTGAAGCGAGCCAATGTATCAGTCAATGATCATATTACGTTACGAAATGTTTTTACATTTTTTAGGCACGTTGTCGGATATAACCTTCCCCGGTGTAAAATTTAGATATATTTTTTGTTATGTCATAAGTCGTAAACTTGATATTTTACGTAATGTAAGCTGGGATCTACTCTCGAACTAAATAAAAAATTATCCAATCAACGCATACAGGCTTGAACAAAACAGAACAAAGTTATTGTATGAAAAGTCGTTAGTTCGAATACACTTTTGATTCGTATGTTTTTAGCAATATTACTTTAGTGTTGTGTTGGACAATTTCTACAGTTATGGTTCAGGAATAATGACCCTGGGCAAAAAAAATCCCCGGTTATAGATAAAATACTAAATTAATATAAATAAAACGTATTATTGGAAACGGAAATTACGATCCGATAAATGAAGTTATTTGGCAATAACAAATCGTTTTTCTTTGGAAATCTATGCTATTATAAAAAGTTATGTAATCGCTTCAACTTGTTGACTCATAAAGTCATAATTTAACAAAAACAAATCGACGGCTGAATTGCAGTAAAACTTAACTCACAGTTTTGAAATAATTTAGATTAAACGTTGAGTAATGTGTATGATGAGGGGTCTTTATACCACATGACAGTCCTCGTAAGAACTGCAAAATGTGGATCTACAGAAGGCATATTATATAATGACAGCGTTTTTTTTGTCAAGGCTCTGAGAAGCGTGAACTTCACAAATAAACCTAGATTATAGCTTAAACCTGCTGAGAGCCTTCATGAAAACTGTAGAACTAAGGGGCTTAACTTAAAGAGGGATGCTGTATCTCACCCACCGTATTTAAAATATACTCGGAGCAAGCCTTCATAACGTGTAAACGAAAAATCATTGAAGAAATACAAGAACTGTGGCTTGCTGGCTTAGAAGTAAGTTTTAAAATTGATGGTGTACATCAGTACCTATATACAGGGTGAGGATTTTAAAGTGTTACAACGCAATATCTGAAAAACGGCTATAAATATTTGAGTCAAATTTTGGGACGTGGATAGGGAGGTTGGGGGACAAATTTTAAAATATTTTTGATATTTACCCCCCCTCCAGATTTGATGTGGCTAGTGACAAATTTGAAATGTCAAATGGAAAGGTATTTTTTTTTTTTGATAATTCGATTCCTCGTCAATAACTACGTAAGTGAGCAGAAAATTGTTACATTTGCTCTACTAGTTGCTTAGTTACGAATTTTTCAATAAATAAAATAGGAATACTTAAAACTACACATTTTAAATCATGACACCTATGATTATTGTTTATCCAAACCTTTAATTATGTTGTATCCTAGGAAACCACTTTTGACTTTGACAAGTAGTGATAATCTGATAAAGTTCATTATTCAGTGCAATTATGGAACAATCTTATGACATTGAAATAGACATGTTGTTAATTCTGGGAGAATGTAGAAAAAACTACCGGGAAGCGGCGCAATTGTGGACTGTTAGGTTTCCCGCCATTCAAAAATCTCATATGGCATTTAAGCGATTAGAAGATCGAGGCCGCAGCACGGGAATCCTAAAAAATAAGAACAGAGTTAGAAGACAAACAAAAACTAATGACGATATGGCCGTTGGAGTGTTGGGTGTAATAGCTGTAAATCCTCATGTTGGTTCAAGGGAACTTGCTCGTGATTCAGGAATGTGCCAAAAATCGGTACTGGCTATTTTACACAAGCACAATTTTCACCCTTACCACATAACTATTCATCAGGAATTGTATGGCCAAGACTTTCAAAATAGGATTACATTTTGTACGTGGTTACAAACTTTAATTCACGAAAACAATGCATTTTTAAGAAAGATAGTATTTTCTGACGAAGCTACATTTACCAATTGTGGTCAGGTAATTATTTAAATCAATATGGATTAATGTAACTTTTAATAATCAAAAATATGTAATCCACTACTTGATGGGTGTACATAAATAAATACATATCTAAACACCCGTTAACGGGTGTTTAGAGAATATTCACATACATTTAGATTTATTTTTAATTTTATACTGATTCAATCAATTTTGCTTTTCTTAATTTAAGGTCAACCGGCACAATTTACACTATTGGGCACCTCAAAATCCTCACTGGATGAGATTTCTGCCAAACCAACATCCTTGGTCGGTTAATACCTGGTGTGGCATAGTCGGAGATAGAGTCATTGGACCACATTTTTTTGACCGTCACCTAAATGGAGAAATGTATAATAATTTTTTACAAACCGATTTGCCACAACTTCTGAATAATAATGGAAATCAACAAGAACTATGGTTTCAGCAAGATGGTGCTCCGCCACATTTTGCCCGACAAGCTCGAGATACGCTAAATGAAATGTTTGGAAACAGATGGATTGGTCGTGGTGGTCCTGTAAATTGGCCTGCAAGGTCACCAGATTTAACCCCATTAGATTTTTTCTTGTGGGGATTTATAAAAGAGAAAGTTATGGCTACACCACCGACCACACCAGAAAACATGAAAGATCGTATTCAACAAGCATGTAATTTAGTAACGCCTCAAATGTTAACTCGCGTGCGCAACTCATGTCAAAAAAGAATTGCAAAATGTTTAGAAATGGATGGGGGTCATTTCGAACACCTTTTGAAGCATGATCGTCGTTAGATTTTTTAAGGAATTATCATTTTGAAGTATTCCTATTTTATTTATTGAAAAATTCGTAACTAAGCAACTAGTAGAGCAAATGTAACAATTTTCTGCTCACTTACGTAGTTATTGACGAGGAATCGAATTATCAAAAAAAAAAAATACCTTTCCATTTGACATTTCAAATTTGTCACTAGCCACATCAAATCTGGAGGGGGGGTAAATATCAAAAATATTTTAAAATTTGTCCCCCAACCTCCCTATCCACGTCCCAAAATTTGACTAAAATATTTATAGCCGTTTTTCAGATATTGCGTTGTAACACTTTAAAATCCTCACCCTGTATATCTGGAAATGAAAATAACCCAAGATGGGACAGTTTATGAAGCAATTAAGGGTAAGAACACTCAAGACAGGCAAGTGCTGAACGGGGCACTATGGAACCAAAGTATCTCTAAAAAGAAAATAGCTCATCAACGTGCAGAGAAAATAATAAATGCCACAGAGATGGTTTTTTAGAGGGGAGCTGCAAATAAATCAAGCATGGAAAGAGTCACCAAAGTTCCAAACAGATTATGCATGCACTTTGGTCGTAGAAAAGAAGGAAGGCTAACCTAAAAGTTGTAAGCATCGACAAGGAGATAAGACCTGGATAGTGGATACATTGACGACAATCTGTGGAATGATAGAGACGAATGGGAGGACGTTTTAAAAACTACAGGTCTTATGGGAAATCGGCTTTCCATTTTTTTTTCATGAGGACTGTGCTTGCAAGCCAATAAATCCATTTTTTGATGGGAAGCGCCATAGCTTGTTGCTTTTTTCGTAGTTAAGAAGTGCGTCAATGAGAAATGAAAGAAGTTTTTTTTTATAACAGTACCTACAGTTAGTAGAGACATAAACGTATTCAATAAAAAAATGTGTGTTAATGAAAATTTAAGGAACCTAAACAAACTCTGGGTTTGGTTGCCTAAAAAGGAAATACAGGTGTTCGATGTCCATATTGCGGATACCCCGCAGCTAAACTAACTGACATAATCTTAAAATGCAAAAGAAAAGTAGGCCAAGTCCAAGTTTGTTGAGCGCACTTTCTTTTCATTGCCAGCCTTCTGTCAAGCGTGTTACACTTTTCGATTCCGCTATTATATCTAAAGCCTCGTACACACTCAAATTACAACATGTCTACATCACCTGTGGTGTTTAGTAACATTTAAATAATTACAGATTGCTTGAAATAGCTGGGCAACCTTTGACCATTAATAGCTTAGTTAGCCAATGAAATCGTGAAGCGAAGATGTGCTGGCAAGGAAAAATACAATTTAAAATTTAATACAAAGCAATAATATGTAATCATGTGACATGTTTGCCTACAGTCGGTTATTAACCCTTAATAATTGGCTGTGTTTTTCATTTAGTTATCACATACATATAGCATAAAAGATATCTATGAAACCGTGAACTTTTAAAATAAATATAATGGAGTAAATATGGTTGTTGTTCATCATGTACCACAAATCCCTAACCTATGTCAACAAGTAATCATCTCAGTTAATATTATTATTAATTTACTGATGTTGTACATAAACCATTTTATTTTTGTAATTTTGTTTATTCCATTGGTGGCATTACCAATGACAACACTTTATTTACTTTGGTGATAACAAGTTTAAAAACAATTATTTGCACTTAGCAACAATCATGGTAAAACATTTTTCTTCGCAACTCATTTTATAATTAACGTAATTTCTATATTTAAATGTAACATAACTGTATGCATCATTTTTATCCAGTTGAATGAATTCACAAATGATAACATTACACCTAATCACAAAATATTTCCAGCACATCTTAAAAAAATTTATGGAATAGTTTAGTCACTTGGTTATTTTTTACAAGTAACATAATGTACTACATAACATCCACCTCTGTTCTGTTACACACAATAAACAATAGATTCGCAAAATAAAAACTGATAATATTACTTCATATTTTATACGAAGAACTGATAACATAATGGTTTATTATTAACTAACACTACTAACATTTTAATATGATAATATTTGCGATTTTTCATGCATTATCGTGATATCAATCAAGTTACCTAATGGGCTTTGAAACTGACATTGACAAGCTGACGGGAGACTTACTATTTCTTAGGCTAATAAACGGTCAATAATGGTCGTTTCTGAAGTTAGTAGTGGAAAAACGCATTTAGTAACAATTAACATTGGAAAGAAATTTTAAATTGCAAATCAATTGAAAGAAAAACAGTCGGCATACTACTTTTGGCTAAGCGGATTTAGATAAAATATTCTCCCATCCTTAATTAAAAAAATTAGTTATATTTATGAAATTTCTTCTAATTATTATTGTCTAATAACAAAAGGCGACGGATGTTTTAACAGTTTCTACTGATTTACTACTAATTATTTTAGTGACGGCATACACAAGAACTTTCATACGCTTTCTCTGGACTACATAAACTCACAGCGATATTTTCAAAGTTACTTGAAAAGTAGGTTTGTTTCTATAAATTATTTAAACATATTATGTTCATTGACGACTGCTACGTGCACGTAGACATTGTCAATATTTTTTTCTGGAACTATTTATTAAAAACTACGTTTTAATGTTACCCATAACGTATCCCGTATATAGGGTAGTGTTGTAAACTTCCGTTACTTTTAAATATCTGTTATGGGTAGTTACTTTTAATATCAGTACCCGTTACTTTATACCCGTTACTGTTACTTTTACTTTCGGGTAGATTTATTAGTAGTTAGATACTTTTTAGTAGTTTTTAGTATCTTTTCTCATGAGAATAGAATTTTTTTTTTTTTTATTTTATGATAAGGCACAGCACTACAGGATAAATCCTTTATGGCGCTCTAGGAGCGGTGCGTGTGCGCAGGAAACGATTCACGTTGGTCTTGAATCTTTGGAGATTATACTTGTTGGGGAACACGATCTCAGGGAGGTCGTTCCAGAGTGATGACGTTCTCCAGATGAAAGAATTTTGAAACAGTGTCGTTCGAGGGACACTAAGCTGAACCACGTACTGGTGGGCTGCAGTGGCTCGTCGTGTATTTCTACCATGCACCGCTCTGGGTGGTATCAAGCGGGCAACCTCAGTTGAACACTTGCCATGTAAATATTTGTAAAATAGACTCAAGTCGCCAACCTGCCTTCGATGTTCAAGGCTTTCCAGGTTGTTTGTCAGACTATGGTCACCGATCAAGCAAATGGCTCTTCTTTGAATGGAATCTAGCAATCTCAGGGTATGTTTAGGAGCAGAGCCCCAAATATGCGAACAGTACTCCAGTGATGGTCGAATTTGGGCTTTATAGAGCATCAAAAGTTGTTGGGGGTGTATATAGAGGTTCTTTGTTCGGAAAAGTAGGTACTCCAAGCTTCCAAGAATGAGTAATAGTAATATTGGTATTCGCACCTAATCTACCTTACGGGTATATTCGCTCGATATGTAATTCTGATAAGTATTAGATGGTAATAATGATTTTTTTTTCTCTCTTCATTTATTACTTAACACGATAAGAGGGTAAAAGTAACACATAACACAACAAACAAAATAAATAACTACCTAAGTATAATAGGTATTGTGTCTATAGTATTATGTTTATAATTACTAACTATCAAAACAATCTTGTACCGACGCCGACGACCGACACTGCGAGCCGATGCCGACTGCCGACCATCTTAATATCGCAAACGCGATACGCGGCAGTATTTCTAAAACATGAATATAAATATTTACAAAAGTAACGGGTATTTTAAATATCACGGAATGGATATTTTGGGTATTGGGCAAATACCTACTTAGTAACGGGTAGATATTTATTTTACATCACTAATATAGGGTGAGTTTTTTAAAGTGTTTCAAGGTGATATTATTTTGAAATCGGTTTGAAATATTTTCATGAAATTTTCGTGAGGGGTAATAGGAAGATGGGGGGCACAGCTGTTTTTCACAAAATATCTCCTTGTAACACTTTAAAAAACTTATCCTATAGAATGGAATCGCATATTTTATAGCTGATTCAAGAATCTCGTTTTATAAAATAAAATAACTGAACAAAAAAAGAATGGTCAGTAAGCCTTGACAAAACAAAAATGCTTCATTCTTTTTTTTTAACTTTATGTTACGTCTCATTGAGTTAACTAACCTGAACCAACCAGAATAAGTTAATAGTAATAAATTCTTATTATTAATATATCATCAGCATACAGTGTGACCACTAGCGAGTAGAAATATTGATAATCAATTTTTAAGAGTACACTACATAATAGTTTTATTTTTAATTATATTAATTTTATTATAGCCATCTCTGATATTATGTAGGTTTATTTTTATACATATATGGTAATTCAGCCACATTTCCAAAAAATAGCCTGTTGTGTTATGACATGACGTTATATTGTTATATTGAATAATTCATTTAAATAAATTTAGATAACAGTTCTCCAATCTTGTTTGACAATATGTTTTTTATGCTGAAATAATATTTAATCAAAACATTTGCTAGAACTGAGTTTGATAAACAAGGATTTCTGGGGACAGGGACCTGTTTAAGTCATATTCGTGTGCTTTTTATAGTTAGTTCAAGTTTAGGTCTTAACAACATATTTTGTATTTATTAAAAATATGTTTTAAGGCACAAAAACCAAAAAACAAAGTATGTTGATGATATGGACAGTAGTTAATTAAATAATACATAGCTATATTATACATATTTATTTTAATACCAACATAATAGCTTACTAAACGTATTAGCGCGAAAAGGTGTTATAAAGTGTTAATAAAATAAATATATGCAAAAATATAACGCATGTCCTACTTTGTCAAAAGAAAGCTTAATGTCAATGTCCGTGGAAACGGAAGTCTTAGGTCATTGATTTTTTGTTTATTGTTAAATTATCCACAATGTTTTACGTCAATTTTTTTTAAGGGGAACGACTGCTTTCGAAATGATGTAAGTATTCTTGGGCTGACCAATGCCTAAAACAGATTATATAAAATACCTAATACATGGATAAGTGACGAATAAGCCAAGGCATGCGCAGTGTTTTTTCGCGTTTTAATGCAATTAACAAACGTCGCGCACCAAAGGTATTTAATTTAAAATAGGACGCAACTGGTGGCAAAATTATGGGTCCAAGCCAAAAATCCGAAAAATAGGACAAAGACCTAAAATGAAAAAGCGCACACCTTGCCAAAAATGAAAAATGGGTCGAACAAAAAGACATAATACTAATACTACCTCTGTGCCTTTGTGTGTACTTTTTGATTAATTTTAGCATTTCTTATTATATCCATGCGCTTGGGTATTTTTTGATTGTAGATTGTGCAACTAAAATTTGGCGACAAGTATAGGTGACTAAATAAACAAAAGGGATGGTGGCTAGACAGGCCGCCAGGTCCGGAGTCCGGAGTGACCTAAGGGCCTTACATAACAAAGAATGGACAAGGTGACTTGTCATTGGTCTGATTGGTGACTCACAGAGGGTGTTGTCCTCTATTCATGCAATATCCATCGTTAAACCGCGAGAATCAACACGCGCTCGCCACAGCGATGCCAGATGTTACAAAAAATCGTAGAAATGTAAAAAAGCAAAATTCTCTAATGGCAGGTGATGGGACAGAACGCTTGGGGGTTGGTTCAGCAAAAAATACAGCGAATAAGTATGCTGGAAACACTTATATATTTTACGAGCGTCCTAAAAAACAAAAAGTAACACCAGGGCATTAAAAGTAATCTAGACATTACACTAAAATTCGCACAGGAACCCCAAGGGGTCGTTGTCACCAAGATATGTTCAGGGTGGCGTCAATTCAAAAAATAAAATCCATGTTTTCGAGGAGTCAAACAAGTATGGGTAAAAAACCCTGTTCGCATACAAAAATAAAGGAAGAATATATATTTCGCTTCAGTGGGTCTCCGAAATTTGAATTAAAAGTTTATATTAATTTAGCTAAAGCAGTTAGGTAATTTAGTCTTGTCCCCGAACAAGAAAAGTTTCATAAACACGTTTATTAATTATTTTTAGTTGATGTAATATGTGAACAATATGATTTGGCATCCGCGCTATAACAAAATTAAATTCGGGTTTTAAGTTAGTTCAAAATTCTTTAAAATATATTTTTAAACCATTAATAACTCATTATTAATAACAATATCCTATAATATGTGTTCTGTCGTTAAGTAAAACATAATGAAGACATATTTATTTCGATTAAATAACCTAAACAATGGAAATGCTCTAAACAGCATATATTGCAATTTTAATAATCACAAACAAACCAAACTATTGCATTTCCTCGCATTACTAAAAAATTACTTAATATGCCCTGGTCGCAACTTTGCACAAGTTACACCGCTTTATGTAGGTCAATGCCTACGTTAATTTTATTCTTAGCAAAAGAACTTATATAACAATGAATTTAATGTGGTTCAGATTGATTTTATTGTCAAATTTTGGCAGGAAATTCCGTTCTGTCGTATCTCTGGCATTTTGATTTTGATTAATGCAGTTACTTTTTAGTTTGTCGAGCCTTCTTCTAATCAGCGTTTGAGGTTTCTTCTACTTCTCAGCCTGTATTCGTCCACTTCTGGATGTAGAGGCCTCTTGAAACGTTTCCTCGCCCTTACTCTATGTGTAGCAGTTTGGATTCAAATTTGGATTTCATCGTGCTTCGGTTGATCTCTTTATTTGGGCGTCGAAGTAGGCGTTCTTGGTCCACCTGCCTTGCTATGTGACCCGCCAATCTCCGCATTATCTCTAGAACATATTCCAATTTGCCATGCAAATAAATAAATAAAAAATGAACAGTTACCTGCATATCTTCTGAACTCAAGATTTTGTTTTTTGTCAGGTTCATTTTCAAGTTCGATTTGCCTTGATGCTTGATGTAGCTCTTCTGCTGTTGGTTGAATAGGGTTGTACTCCATCGATATTGATCCCGTAATTTTGTCAGTCTACGTTTTTAAATGCATCTTCCAAGGCTAGGGTAAAGAGTTTCGGAGAGTCTGTTTTCCTATCGTATTTCTCTATTACTGATCGGGATGTTGTTGGTCTTTAAATCTTCATCGGCTTTTACTTGGATGGAAGCATCAGAATTGCCCAGGTTTCGACGGAATCAAAATCCTTTCGGTGGTCTAACGAGACCAAAGGTGCAAAGTGTCTGTTAGAAGTTGCTTAGGTCGTTTTTTTGAGGCAGGTTATGTAATATTCAAATAGTGATAGTGCTTTTCCTCCATATCATTCACAATGAGTGGCCGGCAAATGCTCCAATAAAGGATTTATCATTATCAGTGTAGGTTGTACCGTTCTTATATTTCTTAAGTTTATAATTAAATAGTTGTTGTGTCATTGCCATTCATTTTATGACATTACGTATAGTAAAGTAATCAAACCACAATCCAGACATCTTAAAAATGATCTGATTTAAATAGCGCCTTTGTCTGGGCGACAAAAAATATGTTTTTGTGCGCCGCGTCGCGTTTTTAACAAACAAATCATTAAGTGCATCGAATAATAATAAACACGCGCCGCGGTATTAAAGCGGTGCTCGCGGAGTAGAGCGACATTTGGCAACGCAGCGCGAACCCACTACTTTGAATCCACGTCGCGAAAAGCAAGCGTTAACAAACGATTCGCGACCGCGACTTCATCTAGTCGATTAAGATTCGTCGAGAAGTTTAGTTGAGCTATCGTGTTACCCTTAGTCTTGTACCGCGCAAAACCTTTATTTTTGTTTTTGGACTTTGTTTTGAACATTTTTACACAGTGACTTTCCCAAGTATTTCCACAGGGTTAGCCCGCCATAGGACGAGATCTAGTACAATTGGTGAGTGTTAAAAAAAAATAGTGCGAATATTTTTATCGCGCGCATTTTGGTGTCACGATTGTATTGTTTCATGTGTCACGGTCTAGTAATAAGGCTTACAGTTATTTTGTTGCTCCAAATTTGCACGTTTTTACACGAAATCATTATTTGTCAAAACCTAAACGCGCGTCACATATTTTTTGGACATTGCCGGGAAAATTTATTTGTTGTTTACATCGCCGCAAGAACAAAAATTAATTTGACCGGTACCTTCAATTTTTACTTGATATACCTGTATACATTTTTTGAATCATCATAGACGATTGGTAAATGATGCAACAAAAAGGATTTAATTTTATTAAATATCCATTGTATTATATGATACATTATTTACCGTTAATGATGTAATATGACTAATACTAATACCAATATCCACCAAAGTGATTAACTCATCATCGCATCGTTCTTGAAATCATTTTTTCTTAAATAATTAAGATGCGCGCGTTTTATTATGAAAATATTTTTTTTACTGAATTGACTTTGGCTATGATGCAACTGTACTTGGAACATGAAATCTTTATTTTGGTGTACCTACCTACTTTTCATTTAATCGTCGTAGTTTATAGTGTTGTTTTTGTTTGTGTCGTGGTTTTCGAGTGAAATGCTTGCACGTTGGGCCTCGAAAACGCAGCACTGCGTATTATTTAGAATTTTGTAAACAAAGAAACTTAGTTGCGCAATATTTCCGCGGATTTATTATGTAACTAATACGTATCACGTCTAACTGATCTATAACCGCGGTTTTCTCTTGTAGGTCATACGACGACGCGGTGTTCTACTAGCCTAGTTTTTAAATATAATATCTACGAATCTAAAATATCTATTTACCTTCGTTTTAAACTGCTGGGTTTAATTTGATAATTTTGCCAGCCATTTTTACTGTAGGTAGCTACCTACATAGTAATCTGAAATATTTCATAGGGTAATTCCCCAGGGTTTATTATGAACAACTTTTTTTTTATATGAAAAATCATAACAACTTTGAAACATAGTCCCAAAACCTACAGACCCCAGGAAATTAGTTAGTTCCATCTTCAAATTTCCACTTATTAATTTGTATTTCCGTTTTTTTGATTCGCGCAATTTGGTGTGAATCACACCATCAGCGCTTCATCGGAAATACCGCTTAGCGGCGTCAGCGTTCTTGCTCTAGATCTATTCTAAATCTGTAACAATAGTAATTATTGCAACTAGCAACCTTTCAGAAGTGTTCCACGCTATTGTTGCGGAACCAAAGCGCGATTGCGTAATATTAAAATTTAATTTATACTTATTTTAACATCAGTTAATTAAACTTAGGTGTATGGATACCTACTTCTTTCTGGCCACGTATCTTTTGCCAATTTTATTTCTACGAGAATAAATAATGGTAAAGAAATGTTTCAGGGGCTACCTCGTATCGGTTCGCCGTTATGATATGACATAAGCGAGGCTTTGACACCATTTCTGCTTTACGTTTAAATGGTTTTTTAGCTCGCGCTGTCGATGCCGTAATATCTAATACCCATTCGATTATTCATGCTTCTTTTTGTTGTATGTATTATTCTATCTAGCCAACTTAAACACAACTCTGACCTAGAAATTAACCTCCAAGACAGCAACAATCGCGGCGAAATTATCTTTGTGATATTCATTGTTATTCGCAAAGATAAATTTTTCAAAATATGGAAAATTCAGATGTCTAAAAGAGTTGTCAAGCCGCCATTAAAAGTTTGACTCGTAGAGTATCTACCTACAATAGAAATATAGCAAACAACACGGCATGATCTAACTACGCGATTTTCGGAAGGTGATTAAACGAGCTCGGTTACGTTGACTTCTGTAATTTCCCATGAAACGTTAATACCTAAAGCGCTTGAATTATCGGTTAAACGAAGCGATGGCATTTATTTAGCGCTAGGTGGGCCGAATTCCTCGAAATCTATTTTTATTAAAAATCTAATGCGTATTATGAAACCTCCCAAAGTAATAGAACAAAAAACTTATACTACACTTATTTATTTGTCTTCCACAATAAATAAAGAATGATATGAAAATGTGTCCCTTTAGGGATTATTATCTAAGTGAACGTGTTGTGATGCGATTAGTGCTAGGCCACGTGTTTAAAATCACGTTGTTTTCTTGTTAAAAAGTTGTTAATAAGATAATAGCTACGCGGACAAACAAAACATTCGAGAATCACGTTTTTAGTTACCTCGAACACCGGGTTTTACATATTATTATGTAGATGCCATTAATACCGAGTTTTCTTTGTTTTTAAGTCTAATATCCATGTTCTTTAGTATTTTTTGTACGTTAAGGTCGAAATGTAAACGTAGAAACTGGTGGGCAGTATAGGAAACATAATATTTGCAAATATCCTAACGGGTTTTTATAACTCGGACCCAATTTTGCTCGGCTCCTAGCTACCTCAGGCCCGATGCGATGTTTATTGACCCGCACAATTACATCACCACTATTTTTTAGCAATAATACACAAAACGTTGAACTGGCTTGGTCTAATGACTGTTTTTCTTTGTTTTCAGATGTGCTAAAGCAACATATAATGGTTGCCGAGTTTGTAGGACGTGGTCAAAGTGGATCCCCGGTGAACGGTGAAGTTCCCCAATTAAATTCTGGACTTCCTAACGGACACGGACGGGATATGCTACCTAGCAGTACTTCCCCCGATGCAGAGCATTACGGCTTAAACTCAGTAAAACACAAAGATTTATTTTCCCAACGCAAGCAGCGGGAATTTACCCCTGATAATAAAAAGGATGATAATTATTGGGATCGACGACGAAGAAACAATGAAGCCGCCAAGAGATCCCGTGAGAAACGCCGATTTAATGACATGGTTTTGGAACAAAGGGTTGTAGAGTTAACCAAAGAAAACGCAATTCTTAAGGCACAGTTGGAAGCCATCAGGGAAGAGTTCGGAATCTGTGGAGAAAATGTGGTGTGCGTCGAAAAAGTCTTGGCCAACTTGCCGACAACCGAGCAAGTTCTCAGCATCACTAAACGACAGAAGCTTGGGCATCCCTGCACTACGCCACCTCTCTTCACCAGTCAGAGTCCCGTACCTACCCCTGTGATCCACCAACCCATGCCATCTCAGCCCTTATCTCACGCACCTCCAATGATACCTTTGGAACCAGCATTTAGAGAACACCCCGAGTATCACCCATCCTATCAAATGCCTTACAGACATCCGTCACCAGGAGCCTTAAATCTATGTGCCAGAAGACCCAGAAGTTCACCCTCGCCTTTCGAACTGTCCAGCACCTCCGGTGACGAAGGACCTCCAACTCATCTACCAGCTCCTGCGGAGCCAAACAACAGCTTACCTCTTAAGCTTCGCCACAAATCACATCTGGGAGATAAAGATGCTGCCACAGCTTTGTTAGCTCTTCATAACATCAAGCAAGAACCGGCACGAGCAAGTCCACCTTGGGACGGGGAAGGTTCTTCAGATGAACGCGACTCTGGCATTTCCTTGGGTGCTGAATGGACTGCCTCTCAGGCCGCAGCCACTCTGCAATCACTCCAGAAGGGTTCCCAGAATACCCAGGAACCCAAAACACACCATCCTCTTCACTCCGAAATCGTCCGATTGACTACTGAAGTGGAACAACTAAAATCCTTAATGAAAGAAAAGGAGGCTCGCCGCCACTAGGCCTGTGATCGCTCCCTTTGGGGCTATTTATTTTAGTTTTAGTTATTTATTTGTTAGATAGGAGAATTTAAGTGACGAACTGTGCACAAATATCTTTGCGGTATGCTTAATTAAACGTTCTCTGTTGCCAGTGTATTCCCTTTTTCTATCTTCAGATACCTATGTTTTTATTTGTGAACTGTCTTAATTTGTTTTTGTAGTTTTATACAAAATGTTTTTTTATTCGGCAGTTGTCAACGGTTTTGTATTATTAATGCTTACCTATGTCTTATTTCTATCTTGTTGTTACTTTTGTTATGTCCGCGTATAAGTATATTATGTGTACTGCTGTGTATATCATCATCACATCTGATTTCACCCTGTTATCTATTATTATTATCATAAGGAATTAACGTACCTTTACAACTAGATGATATAAAGTATGTGTGATTTTCGTAACTATTTATCCTATAGATTATTTATGTATAAATTGTATGTATTTTTGTTACTTGCCAGTAATTACTGGCTTCTTAACTTATCTCATTATTTGTATAAATTAAGACTTATCGCCGGACCTCTTTGATAACAACCTAATGTCTGCTTGAAAAACTATCTAGTAAAACTGTTCGGCTGCATGTTGATATTCACCCATTATTAAAGAAAATATCTCTATATTTTCATATTACCGTTTAATGTATCCTAATTATATTTAAATAAATATTTGCATCGTTTTTCAAAAACCTTTGTATTATTTATTTATGTCATTGATTCATTATTATCAGTAAGTCCTAGAGGTGATCAATAATACTCACAACAATTCGTAGAAACATGAGAATAACATTGAAACGTGAAATAATATTAGGCACATACATATTTACTTTCCCAATAAGACAATAATATTATCAAATCAGTTGAATCAATAATTTGCTACGCAATATGGGCCACTTTTAGGTCTCGTTGAAGAATCGACGGAAAATTGTTAAAACATATTTGATCCCTATCAATTAAATAAATCTCGCCACTTTTATGAATATTCTGGCAAAGAAAGAATTTTATCATAATATTACATCATATTATACGCAGTTTATAACTACGCTGTTTGTTCCTTGATTCAGGTTTTCTAATGATGATTCATTTACCCGGAAAATAAGCTTTTTAACCATTTCTGGTCAACACTTTTCTAATTAATTAGTATTTATTTACCCCTTTTTCGCCTCTTAAGATGTAAATGGCGGGGTCCTAAAATTGTACATACCTATTGCACCCAATCAGCAAAACATTCAACGGTATTTGCCTAAATTCCTGACCAAAAACAGCAGCTATAAAATTCATTGTAAGGAATGAGGCATTGACTCCTGAACTGACTCATGGATGGCTTATTATTTGACGAAGGCCTACTGCTGACTCATGTAGTTAAAAATTAGTTTTTGGAGATAACTCGACCACAAATGACTCCCCCAAACGGGGTTTTTGGTGCTACAAGTTTTATGTAAGTTTTTTACCCGCAACAACAGAAAAAAAAATGGGAAAATACGCCGATTTCGCGTCCATTAGTTCGTGTGGAATTTTTTTCGACATTATCAAAAACAAACAATAGTGTCGTCATATTTTTGGAAAACAAATGTCAGTCATCAAAAGTGCACTCCCACGAATAGCAGCATTCTAACAGCGCATTTAATTTTTAGTATCCTACGAAATGATGCTTGTTTCTCTCAAATCTAGAATTAAATATTGTGTAACATTGAGATGGTCATGGTCGCAACGCGTGTGGAATCAAACAACGTGTGTCACCATCAACGCCACGTTGCCAGCTCGTCCGAAAACTAATAGTACTTTACACAATATCAAAATAATTAAATTAACTACTCATTGCAATAATTGGCTTTAATTCTTTTGGGCTTCGATACAAACCCCCGGGCTAGGAACAGGACAGAATAATGGAAAATGGTTCTATGCCATGTCACAACTCGATTTTTGGCTAGTAGTCCATAACCTAACCTACCATGAAAAATATGCTCAAACCCCCCTTGTATAATTTCTGCGCACGGGCCTGGTCCATTACTTAGATTGGTTTATATAGGTATTTGTTCCCTTTTTAATTGGTTTATCTTGTACCTTGTCCTCTTCTAAATTAGATGCCCCATTTCTAAGTCCGTTTCTACTTTAAACCTTGTCCCTTCTAAGTTCCATTTTCCGACAGCCACTAATATGGAGGGTATTTTTTAATTTTTTACAATTTTGGCTAAAGTTTTCGCCATATCCAACATTATAAAAAATGTCTTAATCGGATCCGTTTTGTTGAACAACTATTTATCACTGATGCCCACGCCCTCGCTATACGTTGCTTAAAAATAATTCGTCCCACTTGGCCTCAGAAGAACCTGTCGATTAGGCCCCGAGTGCGCACCAGGCCTTATAAATTTTAAGAATCCAGAAAATTGGCTTATTATTGTACTATGTGCAGAGTAACGCTCTTAGTACCGTTGTTGATCTTATAGATAACATCACAACAAAATAGACACGCGTAAAATTATAGTTGCAGTATTCATAGATCTCCAAAAAGCATTTGATGTAGTCGGCGTAGATATATTGTTAAATAAGTTAAATATAATGGAATTAAGGGACAATCTGTATAACATAATTAAATCCCAAAAAAGAAACCCTTTCTACCAAATTTCGTGCGAATTTTGGTATTAATAAGATAAATATTTGGAAAAAAGTTTTAAAAAATATTAACTTTTGGACTGTTTGGCTAGATAGTCATATTTTAGCCTTGAAATTTGTGCTAGTATTTTGTCCAGACTTTTTAGAGACCCGATGTATAGACATAGGTTCGCAACCTGAATTAACCGTTTAAGGTACCTACCTATATACCAGTGGTATACTTTTTACCATAAAGTTTAGTCAGGGACTTCGTATATCTATCCCATATTTTTTAATGGCATTCTATTTACAAAAATCACTAGATTAATTAGGGAAAAATTGCACAGGTACATCCTAATTGAATTGTATAGGTACCAATTCCCTCAATGTATACCCGGTATAAACGTACACTTGTTTACAAACTGGCAACAATATAAAATATTGTAAATTGTTTTTCTTTTTAAAAATAGAAGTAGTTTTTTATCATTATTATTATTAATATTAGCAAAACATAGAATATAAAATTTTTGAGTGTCGCCCATTGCGAACATATTATAGGTTCAACCATATATAAAATATTAGCATGTTTATTTGCCAATATAAGGATCTATCTGGCTGCGATGTTGACGCTGGAAACAAAGCACTTGTTTGGTTTATTAAATAAATGTTACTGCGTATGTTTTTTACAAGTTTATTTGCGTACTTTGTGTTTTTATGTTTGTACACTTTATAATTTTAGGTCAATTTCGCAAAAATTGTCAACATGACTGAAAAATAGACCAACAATATTTCCGGTCCAGATAGATACATGTTAGGTAACTAATGAACTACCTACTTATTTATTTCTTCTTATGCCTACTAAATTATACGTATAAAGTAACTAAGGTTAGAGACAAAAGTATTTTTAGGTTTATTTCGTCAATTATGTTACGCAACAGTTAACCTTGCTCAAGTGGCATTATTCCTTTCAAAAATGAGTATTTTACACATTAAAACGCAGCATATCTTTACTTTTATTGTTGATACACTAGGTACCAATTTTAGTTAAATAAATATATTTTTATTAAAATAATAACATGGTATTATTATAAACTAGCATGTAATACCTACCTATGTATACATTGCTCCGCAACGGATATTTTGAAACTTACTATTGCTCAA
Organism: Polydrusus tereticollis; assembly: GCA_963920685.1. Lineage (NCBI taxonomy): Eukaryota > Metazoa > Arthropoda > Insecta > Coleoptera > Curculionidae > Polydrusus > Polydrusus tereticollis. The sequence goes on from OY987335.1 coordinate 1,901,253, forward strand.
ATGAGTTAAGCAACCAACACATTATGATTGTTTTAATTAAAAATAGGGGATCTATGCAAAACGCATATTTTTATTAAAAAAAATGTAAATCCTTGCATTAATTTCCATCGCACTGCAGAAAATGTTTAAAGTAGTGTGTTCAATTTTGCACGTTTTTACAATAGTTCAGGTAAGCTTATTTAGAAGTTTTGATATTACCATATTACGCAATATTATTCTTAAATTTCCATGGATTTGTTCAACCAGAAGATCGTTATATCTGTATACCTAAGGGCGTAGATGTGGGTGGGGATTACATGCACAAATTCAGTTTAAGAACAAATTAACAGAAGGTTGATAAGTAAATTTTTTTATACACGTCTCCTTCAATGGACCTACACCAGAAAAAAAATTATTTTAACGCCCAGTTTCCTATGTTATATTATATAGGACACAAGATTGACTTTTAATCAACCCTATGATCAAACACACAAGTTAACTTTTAACGTACCTACCGTTTCCATGACAACAACCGAGAGTGTTGGAAAAACAGCTAATATTGAAGTTAGCATCTATAGAGTTAACTTGTGTGTTTCATCATAGGGCTGAATGTCGCCTAACTCTAGAACTTTATGGTTAAAACTATGGAAACTCTAAAAAACAAACAAATAAAGTTTGTGAATACCTACGTAATATGTATGTGCGTTGTTGTTATTAAAAGCGTCTAAAAATATCTCAGTATAATATTATGTACTCTTTAAATTTTTAGATCACTGACCTTATAGGTAGTCAAAATCATCAGGCCACAGGTAGATGCGAACAAAACACGTAAGATTTTATTTATAGTATTAACATCAAATAAAAAATTATACCTGACGTTAAATATTATTGCTTTTGGGATTTGAACTTACGTCTCTGCTTTTACGTGGCAACAACTTTTAAATAATTCTTTATTTTTTAGCGTTGAATTGGCGAACTTGCTATCGTATGCCTGTACTATGGTTGATGATGCAACAAACTGCCGAAGAAGTTTTTTGCAAGCAGTAAGAGCCAGCAACAACCAACCATCAATTTCTCTGCTTTCGTTGTATTCGGATATCTATTTTTCCGACACCCAGTACAATAACTGCGTTGATATTATTGAAGTAAGTAAGAACTGAAAGTTTATATATATCCTATGATCTCTGGAGGATATATTTGTTGGAAAACACGACCTCGGGAAGGGGATGACGTTTACTAGATCAAAATATTCTTAAACATTGGCGTCCGAAGGACATTAAGCTGAAATACGTGGGGGTGGGCGGCAGTAGTTCGTCGTGTGTTTCTACAATTTCTATCATGAACCGCTCTGGGTGCATGGAATCATGCGAGCAATCAGCTATGAATATATCTGTACACAATCAGAGCCCTAAAAAATGCGTTAGCAGTATTCCAACGATGATCGAATTAGGGATTTATAGAGCCTATTGCGGCCTTTCTGCTCGTGACAGATAAATAATGATATTTTTTTAGTTGCTTATATAAATTGATGCATAATTATACCTATTATTAGATACCTATATACACTGTGCTCAAAAAGTCCCGGACCGGTCAATTATTTAGAAAATGGCACACAATATAAAAAAAACTTTCGGTATAAAAGTTGCAGGCCTTAAAAAAAATCTATAAAACTAGGACACCTGTAATTATACAGGGTGCCTCAAACAGTCATGGTAAACAAAAATTTTTTTTAATGGAATGCCCTATATCTTATAATACTTTTGGATTCTACATAAAATACCAATTATTTTTTAATAAGCACACTATAAGTCTAAACTTAATAGTTTCTGAGATATCGACTTACGAAAAATTACATTTTTGAACTTTGACAGCTTCTAGCTCTCTAACGGTATGTCTGAGAGCAAAACGGTTACATGTCCCTATCTTACTTTTTTATTATCTTCCCAGAAGTGTAAACTTCCGTTTAAACCGGATGTGACTCGAGGACCGGAAATATAGTACCTCTACTTCCGGTTTAACCCAAAATTAATATTTTTAGGAAGATGATAAAAAGTAAGATAGGGACATGTAAGACGTTTTGCTCTAAGATATTCCGTTAGAGTGCTAGAAGCTGTCAAAGTTCAAAAATGTAATTTTTCGAAAGTCGATATCTCAGACACTATTAAGTTTAGACTCACAGTGTGCTTATTAAAAAATAATTGATATTTTATGTAGAATCCAAAAGTATTATAAGATATAGGGCGTTCCATTTAAAAAAAATGAAAGTTTTGTTTACCATGACTGTTTGAGGCACCCTGTATACAGGTGTCCTAGTTTTATAGATTTCTTTAAGGCCTACAATTTTAATACCGGAAGTTTTTTTTTATATTGTGCGCCATTTTCTAAATAATTGACCGGTCCGGGACTTTTTGAACTCAGTATATATATAGGGTCCTGTATATATATGGATTCTTTTTAAGGGTGCAACTCAAACTTCATATGAACAATGTGTCGCTGGCTATTGTGCCTTTGTAAGATGTATTAGAAGAACGAATTCCGACTTACTGGTTTGTAATTTCAATTATTTAATGTTATCATTTTGAAAATAATAACAATTCTTGCAATAATATACCGGGTGTTGCATCGTCGAGCGGGACATAGGAAATCCCATGTAATTTTAAATGGGGTCAATTATTGGCTTCCCTAATTATTTTAGAGAAAAATTCTATTTAGGTTTATTAAAGAGCACTAAAACCCACATTCAAAAGAATAACTTTAGATATTTTTGATAAGCCCGTTTACGGGTTATCGCCGATTTCTTTTTAACTATTTCTCCTTTTTATGGCCCCGTATTTGCGGGCACCAGTCAAGGTAAAAGATGACTGTCAAATAAAGTTGTCATTTTGAAATGTGTGCTTTATTGTTATAAAAACTCGTACATTGAAAATATTAGCCATGAATTACACTTCTGAAGAAAAAATATTGATGATTAAATGGTATTATTAAGGAAATAGTTATCAAAATGTGTCAGACATGTTTGCTGCTCTGTATCCGAATTAATAGACCGATATACCTGCAAAATCTACAGTCGAAAGGACTATCAAGAAATTTGAGACAAAAGGCACTGTAATAAATAACTGCAAATGTGAAGAAAGGCAGGAACAAAGAAGAGATGCAAGAATTATTCATTACCTATTAATTAGTAAAATATTGAAACATGTAAAATCATAAAATGTCATAATTAACCTTGTAATTGGATACTTTATTTTAGTTTTATTCAGATTAATTTGTACTCATAAATACACCTTTAATATTTTCGATGTACGAGTTTTTATAACAATAAAGCACACATTTCAAAATGACAACTTTATTTGACAGTCATCTTTTACCTTGACTGGTGCCCGCAAATACGGGGCCATAAAAAGGAGAAATAGTTAAAAAGAAATCGGCGATAACCCGTAAACGGGCTCATCAAAAATATCTAAAGTTATTCTTTTGAATGTGGGTTTTAGTGCTCTTTAATAAACCTAAATAGAATTTTTCTCTAAAATAATTAGGGAAGCCAATAATTGACCCCATTTAAAATTACATGGGATTTCCTATGTCCCGCTCGACGATGCAACACCCGGTATACCTAGGTACCTACCTATACGTTGTAAAAGCATGTGTGTTAAATTAAATAATTTTATGTATTATCAGTCTAAATCTCCCACGTGGCGTACAAAGTTATTTTTTTAATAGTTCTCTGAACTTTCGAAAGATAAATGCCAAGAAATTAGAACATAATACTCAGTGGACCGTATCGTAGATAAGTAGCGCAGAAATTTGCTAAATTGTTTGATTACATAATTATTTCCCAAAACTAAATTACGTTCTTCTTTAATTGATAAGGATGACATATTTCGTTATCAGACTTAGGTTTCCTAATCGTTAAATCGTTCAATAAACCAACACTAGACCGTGACTCCCCGAAAAACCAAGTTGCCATGTAGTAATAATTGATATCTATAAGTAGTATATATAGATACCTACTTGTTAACATTGGCATTTCAGATGTCTATATGACGGAAGATATGTATTTTGTTTACTTATATTGTGCTATTTTTCAGATAGCTCAATGTTACTCAGAAGCAAGCATAGACAACCCAGCTGAAGAACAGGAAGATCAAATAATGTTGTACAAAAACGTCACTTCTTGTATTTTAGCCACTGCAAGATGTTCCACTATAAACCCAATCACAGGACAAAGACAGACAAACGCTTTGACCACTACAAGTGTCGATAAATTTGGAAAGCCATTATATAGTTCGGTACCACTGTATAATGCTTTACAAATTAATCAGGCAGGGGATCTACGGGTTATTGCTTTTCCTGGTACAACTACCATTCGAAGATATTTTTGCCCCTATGAAGTCAATTTAAGGGAGTCATCTTGGTTTGACTTTAATTGCTAACGAGTTGTTTGTTTTAGCTAAATAAAAATTTCGTTATGGAGCAAGTACGGTACTGTGGTTTCATTATGCAAAATTAACATTCTGGCGCATTCGCCATCCCTTATTTTAGCTCATCCTAGAGTCCTTACTAAATTTTTGAATTCTGCACAATTTTATAATTTTTAAAAAATATCCGTGTCATTAGTAATATAGTATTAACAATGGAACAATCTAACATTTTTTAGGTGAACAGACAGTTAGGAAGATCCCAATGCTCATCACCACCACAGCCAAACATCAGAGTAAGTAGAACACGCTCAGTGAGCACCAAAAAAGCCAACTCAAATACAAACAGCGTTAGAGCTTCAAATATTACAGGAAAGGAACTGCGAATAATGCACTTATTGGTCAATTTCAAATATTTTAAATCTTGTAATTTCGCAAAATCTTAAAACTTCGTTCTGTCACTTTTACCGCCAAACGAATATTTGAAATTGACCAACCAGAACATTATTCGCAATTCGCAATCCGCATCTATATGAACTTTACTTAACCTTAGTAGTCGTTCACTACCACCGAAAAACAAGGCCGTGAAACGAGAAAGTATGAGTCATCACGAGTAGACCAGTGGCGGCCGATCTCCTGATGAAATATATTGCAATAAAGGTTTATTTTTTAATATTTGGATTTACTATGATAAATTTTACTTATGTAAAGTATAAATCCATACCAAAAAAGTATTTTAGTACTAACAAATGTGTAATCCAAATATTTTTATCTAAATAGGTAATATTTTTATATGGATATCAAAAGCGCTTGTATTGGGTTATTTTATTTTTCTTGTATAAATAGGAGATTGAATAATGAATTCAAAGGGGAGCATGAAGAGAAAGAATACTTTAACTGCATTATGGTTTTATTTTATATATTTTTATTAAAAAAAACGAATTATTTCACAAAATACACAAGGGAAGAATATGAAAATAAATCAATCGCAATAATTATTTCAATCACATTTCACATTGTTTGAAAAAAAATATTTACACATAGTAAATAAATAAATAAACTCTTTATTTCAAATCATCATACAAAAATCACAATATTTCTATAAATCTGGACTAAAATCACGTAAGCAATATGACCCTAAATTTATTAATAATTTCCTAATCTGTACCTACTTTCATTTTTTTTTTCGGACACAATACATTTTATTTCTTTTGGTAGGTATATTGTTAAACAGCTGAACACACATATTATGTGGTGACTTTTCAGTCAGCCAGCCTATGGGGTAAGTATTTAAAGTTCGGAGTTCTAAGCCTACTATCACTTTTATAACTATTTTATGCAACTCGTTACCAGTCATTTTACTTACTGGAAGAACATGGACTACATCTTGATATGGCGACAATAAGCTGCTAATCATAAAGGTGTGAGCACTGGTGGCACGTTCAGCTGCGCTATTGTAGGCACTACCCACAATGTTACCCCCCTTGTAATCTATGTTAGCTCTAAGGCGAATCTCGTCCATCATCAAAACAATTGTTTTGTCAGAATCCTCCAACAACTTAAACTTATTGGAAGCATATTTCAAAAAGTTTTCATCTGTTTGCTCCAAACGGGGATCTGTGTTGAAGCTTGCACAGATTGTCTTAAGGGTATGTGGAGATGGAAGTATAAGTCTATCTGCACATCTTAAAAATTCATACGCGTGGACTGTAAAAGTTCCAAAATGAAGTTAAATTTTTGTGTTTCTTTATCTGAACTTTTCTCCTGTAAATCATCTAATAAAGGCACTTTTAATTCCGATAACACAGTTTTTAAAGTATTAATGTCAGTCACTCTTAGGGGAAATTTAAGAACACTTTTGTCACTACACAGAATTTTTTTGACCTCAGTATTAGCAAAAAACACTTTGACATTAAGTTCGCCGTTTAAAAACACTGACAATTTTGGGACAAGGTCATTCTGTGATTCATTTATATAGAAAAAAACAAATATTTTGTGTGCCTTTTCCCTTCACCCATCCACAGCCTGGTTATGTCAATTTGTCAAAAGCTTCCACAAGTTAGAGAAAGTTATTAACTCATTATAAATTGCTGATGCTTTTATACTTTCTGTAACAGCTTTTTCTACATCTCGACATTCCATTCGAAGGCGTTTAGACTCCGGAGAGATTCGCACAGGGATATCATCTTTCGACAAATATGATGGACATCGAGGCATCTGGGTTGGGACAGTTCCTAAAACAAATAAGAATCATTTAAAAAAAAAATCAGTACCAATTATTTGACCAACAACAAGCATAAAATATTTTACCCACATCATATTTTCTAATATCCCTCTTACCTTTAACTAATCGTGGATATTTTAGTGCTGCCTCGATAACTTCACCAGTTGCCACAATCTGGAAGGTTGTTTTCATTTCAATGAAGCTGGGTTGAAAGTGTAATTCACACACCTAAAAATAATTTTATTTTTGGTAATTACAAGCTATTAAAATATCCATTGACACAAACCTACCTTCCTTGCTTTTGTAGGAACAAAATCTTTTCTTTTAATTGCCCATATCCATTTTTTCCTCATTTCGGGGTTTTGAGGAAATCCAAAAACTGCCACTTTTGGCCCATTGATATCATAATTTCCCCTACAGTTTGGAACACAACAACGATACGGCATGATTTTTTATTAAAAGTTAAAAGTTTTATCAAAATAACATAACCTAGACGTTCACTACCTGGATGTTTTGCGAAATTCTACGTGTCCTAAGTAAGTAAACGATAGAAGCACCGTACCTAAATACAAGAACACGTATAAACACCAAAAAATATCTGTAGTTTACAAGATTATAGCCGAGAAATTATAGGTAGTAAATTCACAAACGAAAAGCGTGCACTGTACCGAGCCTAAAATCCGGTCTACAAGCGATGACTCATCGGTTCATAAAATCGAGCGTTTCACGGCCTTGTCTTTACGGTGGTAGTGAGTCGTTGGGAAAGAATCCGCACTTCGAGCGTCAACCCGAACGCACCCTCTTAAATTGTGGCGACCTCTATGAAATATCGTCAAGACTGCTTTGCAAAACTTCCTTACCGACAAATAGAGAATGGAATTTCCACGTGACAGATAGGTTTCAGTTGTCAAAAGTGAAGTTGTGACGTTAACTACCAGCTGTTTTTCAGTAAATAAATGTAGACATTTTGTAATACTTTTAGAAAAACATAATAAGTTATAATGACAGACCCCAAAAAACATGTGAAAAATTCACTTTTTAGCCCAGCAGTTACTGGAAGTACTTTTGAGGAATTTTCCCAGAATGCGGTGTTACTACCAGCAATGGAAAGGCCTCCTCCACCTGTATTAAAGATTACACCTGGTATGTTTTTTTATATTTTATATTATAATAAAATGAATTTACATAATTTTCCTTCCAAAAAAGAACAATTTAAAAAACATATTTTGTTAAACAGCTTACATGTTCCTAAAGTTGTTTACTTAGTGTATAGTGCAACAAACCTACTTGTTAATATTAGAAAGTAAGGAGAAATCTTTATTATTGTATTAAGATTTAACAACTGTTGAAGGTACATGCCCAAGGTTTTTTTTCGTGTACCTAAACCTAATAATAGGAGGAAAACGAATGCGCTTTTGTTTAAAAAAATCTATATTTTACGAATATGTAAACATTAACAGTACAAGTACAATATAAAAGTAAGTGTCATCTACTACTGGTCGACTGGTTTGATTCAATAGCAAGTGTGGACCAAACATTCATTTGATTTTGTTCAGTAATAATGCCTCTAATTAATTGTCAGATTCCTTCTCCTCTATATGTGGGTAATTCATAAGATTCCTTCTTTTTTTTCCATCTTCTGCATGCAAAAAATATTATTACAGCAACCAAAATAATAAACAATAGGATGCCAAGGACTAGTGCAGCTATAGCTCCAGGACTCCATCTGCTGTCTAAAAAAGAAATACCATATTTTAATGGCTAAACTTGACAGTAATGGATATTGTTCAAAGAATTGCTCTATTATATACTTACAATATGCATTGACTTCATAACTTCTTACATTATTCAATCTATCAACTGCTGAAATTTGAAGTTTAGGATTACAACATGATTCACTAAAGTATCCTGTGACAAAATCCTTGGTACCTGATGTGTATCCATGAGGAAAATACAACCCTTTTGGTATAGTATTTAGTTGTAACAAACCTAAAATATGTGAAAATTTAAAAAAACATTTTAATTTCCTTCCTGTTTTGCTTCACCTGATTCAGTATCCTTAGCAGTGATTTCAATAGTCCAAGTTCCTTTAGTACATGACGTAAAAATAACTCCAGTGCAATCACTTGTATACTTATACCATAAGTCAGGCTTGTTTTGCTCTGTAGTTTGGCTACCCACATCTACGAACACCTTTTTTTGAACTACCAGGGAGCCACTACTGGCTGAAAACGTAATTTCGTCCTGGTAGGTGCCATATTTGGTGTTGAGATAAAGGGTTACAATGGTGCTCTGCTTTGGTTCCAAGTATCTTCTATAATTTTCCAAAATTGATTTAGGGTCACTACCACAGTGAGTTCTTTAAGCTTACCTATATACTGACAGACTTTGCAAAATGTATTTTTGGTCGCTGCAAGAGAAAGTAACAAGTTGTGCCGTACTTGCATGGTTAATAACTTCAAAGTAGACTTCAGCTCTTTTGCCTGAAGTTGCTATGAGTTCAGACCCTAATCCGACTTCGACAGTTACAAACTGTTGAGGGTATATGTCACTGCGGCCTAAACCAAAAATATACCCTAAACGCTGGAAAAGATTACCTAAAAATAAGACAATTTTGGAAAAATATTGAGCGAGGCTATCAGCGCACAAAATGGTTTGTCTTGTTTAATTTACATTTATGTTTCTGCGTTTTTAAACAAACTTAAGGAAGGCTTCTTATAACCTCTATAAACCAACCAGAACAAGGTGCTCAATATTAAAAAAAAATATTCAATTAGAATGTTTTTTGTGTGAGTTGACAATACCAAACACCACATCATATTGCATATCAAAATTAAGTGTATTTTTAGACTCACAGAATATCACAAAATTTTGCAATTCTTGCTATTTTTTAAAAGTAAAAGGGTTCTTTTTAGTCGCATAACTACTGATGGGCCGGACATACCACTTATCTGAGCCCCCATAAGTATAGCACTGGTGTTCTGCTTGGTTAAAAACGCAATTTTTTTTTAATTACCTACCCATTAACATTAAGTAATTTTTTTATACCTTTTACATCTTTTCCTTTAATTAAAGCATAAACTGGTTGAGTGTATTCAAGTCTATTAATTTCAACGTTGACTTCGTTATTTCGAGTATCCGGCACGTTATCTATATTGTCTGTGACATAGTTTAACCTGTTGTTGTTGAACTTGTAACTTATGTTGCTCAACACGGTCTCACCATTGTTATCTAGCACACTGATATCGGTTATATGACTTATTTTGCCGGTAACGCCTAATTTCATCACATCCTTTAAAGTTTCATGTTCACTGTGCCCTTAAAAATTATTAGCTGTAATATTTTTAATTTTATATGGTTCATTCCTCAGGTCTTTTTAGGAAAAATAAAGTTTATAACATTTATCGCTTGGCACCATAGATGCATAATTGCATAGACCAGGAAAAAACACTGCAATTTCGTATATTGTTCTATTTGCCACAAAAATCAAAAACGATAGTGTAAAAAAAATGCTATTTTTAGTCCATGGTCATTGGCTAGAGGGAGGTAGACAAGTCCACGTAAATAAATCTGTATGTAAAATCCGTTCCTGCGTAATGAAATGTTCGTCTCGGTTTAGATAATTAGCTTTGATTGAATGAGTTAATTTAATAATTGTAATTGTTGTAAACAAACTTTAGTTACTTATTTAGATTATGTTTTTATATCGGAGAATGAATAATAAATAATAAATATGTATGCCTAATACTTATTGCAAAGTGCAAAAGGTCGATTGTTTTTATTCGTCAGTTTTATGTCTTACATGAATCTTTCAGTGACGCATTTCTAACTTAGCTTGTACAAAGTCTATTAGTTAGTTGGTTAGAGTTAATGTAGAATTAACATTGTTATTTCTTAAATATAGGGTAAGTTCTGTTTTGTTATATTTTACCGTTAGACATTTGGGTGATAAATAAGCATAAGATCAGCATTATAAGTAGGAGTTGCTTAATGTCATAGTTATTTTAATGGGTGCTTCCTAGTCCAAAAGTCGAAAAGTTTATATAGACATTACCCAAAATGTTTGGTTTTCGATATACAGGGTGCTGAAGTTTTTATTATGGCTATGGCCAATATTTTAATTGGTTTCTTCGAAACGGTAATTTTACGACAAGTATATGAAAGAGGCCTTTTTTGTTCAGACTTAAGTGATATAGTAATTTTTTTTTTAAATCAGAGGCGTAATAATTTTTTGGTTAATATTGTATCGGGACGTAGCCATACCTAGACTACTGATGAAAGAAAACAAATGTGACGTCAAAATGTATGTTTTTATATTATAATAATCTATATGCAGATATTTAGTATAATATCTCAAACTGAAATGGAAGAAATATAAACTTTAGCACACTGTATATCGAAAACCAACTTAAAGTTGACCTAGGAACCAGCCATTAAATAATTGATTATCAAAACCACCAGGTTAAAAATGTAAAATCGTCATACCTGTCCCGGAAAAATGAATTCTAGCTTCTGCAGATATGCTTGTGAACCCAAAAACACTGCAATTATAAAAGTCTATCAAATTTTCTAACTTTAACTTCCAAAGTCCAATATTAGGTCTGCTTGAAGTCGAAAAATTGAGATGCAACTCATAAAATCCATTGGTGTTATCAAAAAATGAACCTTGAGAGTACTTTATGACGTTTGATTTAGCGTTTTTTGAAAACGAAAATCTGTATCCTAAAATATTTTGCATTTTAAATTCAAAATACTCATTATCCTTCTGTTATATTTACCAGTTGGTGATATTAATACTCCGGCTGTAGTTTTAGAGGGTGCTATAGTTATATGAAGTCCGGTGATGTCATGATCAATTGGAAATGACATGTTATTGACATTGATTAACTTCTTTTTGGTCAAAATAACTGACACATTTTGTTCTGGGATATTGTATGGATCTTGCTGGTAAAGCTCATACTTCAGCCCTGTTTTTATATTAAAAACTTTACCCCCAGAAAACTCAACAATTTTTTTAATTACTTTATTTACTCCAAACTCATTATCATTGCCGGTATAAACCTTAAAAACGAAATAATTTTAAACTAAATTAGCCTGAACTATTACTTATAAATACTTACAGAGATATTTTTACTCAATATGTTGTTCAAAGTAATTTTTTCCAAATGACTATCCACAATAGCAATTGAATCCGTAAACAACACAATAGATGAATTCGCGGGCAATGATTGAGCTGTATTCAGCAACGCAAATAACACCAGGGAATTATTTAAACTCATTTCTTCAGATTCATGATTACTTTGTATAGCTAGAGATTCAAGTTTTCGGTAAAACTGATTGGTGTTGTCAAGGCTTTTTTCCCAAACTGACGAGACACCTTTAAAAAATCCATTAAATTTAGATTGCGAAGAGTAAATTTATATCTACATACCTGACGAGTTAAACGTTACAAGCCAAAAATCACTAGCTTCGTATTGGGTATCACTAAAAACTGTTTGAACAAAACTTAAAACTTTTTGAAAATTTGTCGGACCATCTTCTACTAAAAGAACAATGGTTTTGGCAGTGATGTTAACATCATTAAAATAGCGTTCATTGTCAAGTATTTCATAGTTACTTGAAACATTGTCAATGCTTTCAACGAAATTGTTAATAGTACATTGGTGTAAAACTACTATCCACAAAAGTGCGTGAATTTTAAACATTTCCGTGTATTTTTTGTAAAGTATGTGTCAATACTAACGTATCTTTAAATATCCAACGCTTTTTGTAGCAAAATATGACAAATTTACGGGCTGGGTCGGATGTTTGCAAAGAAAAACACCCATAACTGATACCAGATTTAGGAATTTCGCTATTACTTCACTATCAAAAAGTGCATCAAACAATAGCAAACATATTTTACTGATAACTGAAGAAAATATATATTTTATAAATTTAACTCAACATTTTTTTTCTCCTTCAGAACAAATTTTACTAAATACAGTTTCAAGTCAGCAAAATCCACTACCAGCAGTCTTAAATCCAGTGGAATCGTTAAACACTCAACAGTCGCCAGCAAATTATTTTCAACCAGAACCCCAAGACTTTACTTTTACCGCTCCCCAAGGAACTGAACAATCTAGCTCAAACTTCACGTCTGTATTTTCATCATTTTCAAATTATTTGAAAATTGGGGGTGGCAGCGGTCAGCAACCAGAATCAATTGCACAGGCGGAAGCTGTGATACCTGCTCCAGCAGGGTTGGACAGCTTTATTACTCAGGACAGTAGCAACGCTCCACATGTACCGCTTTTTAACCCAACCTCATCAGTACAGCCAGAAGTTGTCAACCCTCCTCCAGTAACCACAGGTAACATTAATAATTCGTTTGATCCAAAAAAAATGTTAATACATTTATGTCGTAGGACCCGTAAACTCCTATCGTCGCCCGGGATTAAAAAGACCAGCGTACGCGCAAATTCCTGGTCTAACCGCTAATACCAATCCCGCTCCTATTATTCCCCAGGAAACACCTCAGAATTTTTTTACCCCTCCTCAACAACATCCGCCCACGATTTTTCAACCACAGTTGCCAGCTCAGCCCTCAATTTCTCCAGCTAGTTCTACTTCCTCGATTCAAGACGCTACTTTTGCTCTTAACAGCCAGTTCAAACCCATAAACCCTCAGCCACCCTCTGTACCTTCTGTCAAACCTAACATTCCTTTACCCCAACATTTTCAAGGGGGTATCCAAGGACCTGTCATGGACGCCATACCTGCAAGCGAGATTTTATCGTCCCAGAATGATGGGACAAGCAACCCTGTATTGTCTACAAATAATGTAAGGAAAAATGAGGCTTATCTCTACTAGAGTTGTTGTAAATAGGGTCATTTTTAGGTTCAGATAAATAAAACTTATCGACCGGTGTACCATCACTGGTTCCACAAGAAAGAATCTGCTGGTAAAGCCGTATGGACACCATTTTCTATGGTGGATTCGCTTTCCTTGGAGCATGCTTTTACATCAAGTAAGTGAGAGGGGTTGACATTTTTTAATCGTCCTCATTTTCATTATTTTGCTATTTCTCAAGTTAGTAGTAGAAAAACATTTTTATTTTTTTTTTTAGATGATTTAGATCCAGATAAAGTGATAGCTTCTGATGGAGGACGATATGATATAAATATTTTACGTCGGCAAAGGTCACCGGTTTACTGGAAAGGCGTAACATCTGAAGTTCGTCGTTGTTCCTGGTTTTACAAAAATAACGGTGATGGCCGATATGTGCCGTATGAAGAAAATGTTGCGACAAGACTCGAGGAAGAATTTCGAACAGCATTTGAATCAAACCAGTGGCATAAAAAAGTTGAATTAGCCAATGGAGAAACAGTTGTATTTCATGCACCTGATGTTCTCGTTCTTTTCCCGACCACTCAGGCTAATGATGCATGGACAAATGCTCCGGTAAGATCTTATTTTGATTACTAATGCCCTTTGTTAATAATAAGTTTCTATCGGTGACTCCTCCTCAATTAATTTTTGAAGGGCTATTAGGCTCTTAGATCATCACCAGCATGCTGCAAAAGAAGCCGATTTTTCTTACAATTAGATACTCTGTATGTTTTTTAGAATCAAGTTAGACCAAGAGTAGTAAAAAGAGGAATGGATGAATTTGATATTGACGAAGGAGAACCTGCCCAGGTAGATCATATATTGTTTTTGGTTCATGGAATTGGTTCCGTCTGTGACCTTAAATTTAGAACTGTTGAGGAAGTTGGTAAGCTATTATTTAACAGACAGATTGGTTAACTAATCAGTAGAGGGCAGAACTTTTCGTATGGCAAATACAATTCAGTGTGTATTCAAACAATTCCGTCGTCTACTAATCGACACTTAATTTTAGTGGATGAATTTCGCAACATTGCTCTACAGTTAGTCCAGTCGCATTACAAGTCTTCCTGTGAACGCGGAATTGCCAATAGGGTGGAGGTGTTGCCAATAAGCTGGCATGGCAAACTTCACTCTGAAGAAACTGGAGTTGATGAACAGTTAAAAAAGATCACGTTAGAAAGTATTCCAAGACTAAGAGAGTTTACAAATGACACCATATTGGACGTTTTATTTTATACGAGTCCCCTTTATTGCCAAACAATAATCTCTACAGTAGGCGAAGAACTAAATAGAGTATACAATTTATTTAGGGAGAGAAATCCTTCCTTTCATGGTGGAGTATCTTTGGGGGGACACAGTTTGGGATCCTTAATTCTCTTTGATTTGCTGTCACATCAGCACCATGAAGACGAGCACCAAGCATACAGCGAGGATGATCTGACTAAAGAAGGTAGGCTTGAAAATTCTTAATCCATTAAAAATTCCAAATACCGATAAAGAAATTATAATTTCAACATTAGGCAAAAGCATAAAAAATTAGTACCTAAATACAATAACTATTAAAAAAAATCTGTTGTCAAATGTATTTAAATTTTGTATACTACTATATTTAACCCTTTCGCACCCACTTTTTTTTTATTGAAAAAAATAACTTTTTTCTTATTATTATTGTTGTTTGTGCAATAAAAGAACAATTTTATTATAAATTCAAAACTTTTAATAACTGCTTTTCACAAAAAAAATCTGGATAATTATGTCCCAATTAGGTTTTTAGGCGGGACACATGTGTCCCAGTCTTTTCAAAAATCAGTTCGGTACTTCTGAGAAGTATGCTTTACACAGGACATTAGTTCTTCCATATAATAAATTTTACCGGCGTTTTCTGGTTTTTCAGGATAATTGACATATAACTTGGACATAAGAAATAAGCATCTATTACGAGATATGGCACTACTTATTGCATGATTTCTCAGCGACTGCAATGTTGACCAGTAATGAGAAATTTTTGGAACTCTGTTATAACTTATTACCAAATTACAACCAAGTACTATCATTATTTCACCAACATCTGTGAGTGCAACGTTAGACTTGGTGCTTTGGTTGTAAATTTTTATTCTTTCGTTGGTGCAATGTGCAATAAAAATCAACAAACTTCTTGGAAAGAGCTTCAAAAATATATCTATAGGCGTGCTTGTTGAAGTTATGGAAAGATCACTTGCACATGGCCTATGTTTCGGTATAGTTTTGAATCTTGGCTGAAAACATTGATTTATCGGCTTCCAACAATTCAAATTACTTGGTATATTTCCTGTAGGGGGATCTTGAGTAGCGGATACATTTTCGGTTGGATCCTCGCCTTCTGTGGACGAACCGGATGATTCTAAACCACTTGTGTACTCAATTGCATAGCTAACCTCCTGGTTAACTTCTTTGTCATCATCCGGTACATACGTTTCTTCTCGAGAATCATCGCTTGATGCGTACGGGTCTTGTTCTGACTCTGACTCAATATCTGATAAATGCTCGGCATAATAGTCAAGTTCCTTTTTGCTAAGTTTCCTTTTCGACATCCTAAAAAACACCAGTGGGATAAATACAAACCGCCAAAAAACACCAATGGGACACCTACATCCCGACATACATTTTTGCAATTATTTTTTACACCAAACCACAAACAAAACTATATTATATTCCTACTTATTTTAAACTATCTGTACTTACGTTATTTTGCAATAATTGTTCCTTTTAGCACTTGAAAAACTACTTAAAACGTGTTAGGCACGTGCATCGATGCAAATAACCTTAAACTATTTAACTTAAGCGTTGCCAAATTTATTCTCATACAATGTTTCATTGGTATATGATCCAAAAGAACCGCTTAGAGGCATTTTAACAGCAATTTGGGCGATATGCTACCCGCTTGGAAATTTTAAATGTACTCTGGGACATATTTCCCCCAATGGGTGCGAAAGGGTTAAGGGAGATCTTAATTTTTACTCAAGCACTAAATTAACGTCACTTCCGATTTCACCAAATTTCGTTTTTTAACGACAATCTGTACTTTTTTTGCACAATCAATCCTTCTAAAAATTACCTCTTCATTAAATTGTTCTCTTCAGTTCCTGAAGAATTTTTTTTTTAAATCGTAACTTCAACTCTTACATTTTTTTCAAATATTAATTATTTTACCAATAATTGCCATTTTTCATTTTCAGTTTTTTTTTTATTGTGTTGTGTATTTTAGAATTTCCTTCTAATGGAAACAAGTCTCCACCATCTGAAAGAAAGGTCTGCAGAAGAATTAGCTACATGATGGGAAGTGTTGGAGCTGGCCAGCCAAAAACATCATATCCCCATCTAAATTTTAATCCGACTGCATTTTTTGCGTTAGGAAGCCCAATTGGTAAGTCATTGCAATTAGAAAAACGCATTTTACAATTAACGCATGTTGTATTTTTAGGGATGTTTGTCACTGTTAGAGGACTCGACAAATTGGGGGAAAACTTTTCACTGCCAACTTGTCCAGCTTTCTTTAATATTTTCCACCCCTACGATCCTGTCGCTTACAGAATAGAGGCGTTAGTTAATCCAGAATTGGCTAAGTTAAAGCCAGTTTTAATCCCACACCACAAAGGGCGCAAAAGGATGCATTTAGGTAAGTCCACAATGATAAAAAAAGTGTTGAGGTTTTCTTACAGAAGGTTATTACAGAACTTAAAGAGACAATGGCAAGAGTAGGGGCTGACCTTAAACATAAAGTGTTTGATTCGATGAAGAGCACTTGGAACTCCTTTTATCAATTGGCGATGTTTCATCGTCAAGATCAGCCCGCTCTCGAGGCCGAGGTAAATAAGACTCTTCAAAAGCAACTGGAATCCACTCCAGAAGAAGATGAACAATGTGATCAAGAACCTGTACAGGAACAAACTGACATTCCATTAGGGCAGCTAAATAGAGGTAGGAGAGTAGATTATGTTCTGCAAGAAGGGCCGTTGGAGTTCTTTAACGAATATATATTTGCACTAACGAGCCATGTGTGCTACTGGGAATCCGAGGACAGTATTTTAATGATTTTAAAGGAACTTTACTCTTCGATGAACGTCCAACCAGATGGTAAGATTCCTCAGCAGACAATGACCATTGAAAGACCTCCCGCATCTCCAAAAGGCTATAGAGCTGTAGATCCTACTTATCCTATGACTCAGAAAACTAATTTGCCTCCACCTCCAACTGCTGGGTTTGTTAGGAAAACATAGTATATGCTTTTTGAATGGGTATATCGACCTCTAGCGGAGAGGTACGCTCCGTACTTGCTGACAAATCCAGGATGTACCATCAAGAAACGACGAATTAAATAATGATTAATTAACCAGCCTTACTGTACTGTGATGTTATGATCGTTTTTAAAGTTGAATAATATATATTTTTTCTCTTTGTTATATAGTCAGTAGTTTTGTTTATCTTGTGTAAGTAATCATTTCTTGTGTAAAAGAATTTTACAAAATATTTTTTACTGCAATGTCTATAGAGTTTATAATATAATTCAGAATTATTGCTAATAATACTCATTATTTATTTATAAATCCTAAATCCAAAAATCCGGAAGGAAACAAATTTTTTGGTTAATTCAAAAGAATCGCAACCGTTGATAACTCTTGAATTCTAGCTGTAATTATCAACCAGCCCTTCTTGTCTACTGTTGGACACGACTAACCTCCCCCAAAGCTTTCCACCACCCCCTGTCTTGGCTGGCTCGAATCCGGCTGGCGTTCTTCCTTCGCTATATTTATCGATGCGAGGTCTCCATTCTGATAGCCATTTCGTGTACCTTCATTCAGGTCACATGGCCAGCCATTTTAGCCCGACTATTGTTTCAATAACATTGGCCACTCCAGTTCTTCGCCGAAAGTCTTCATTTCTATCGTGATCTGGTAAAAGGATACTCCAAGCATTGGTCCAATAAAGGTATGACTTTGACTGGGCTTGTTTATACGCTCGCTTATTCCAAGATTTGTCATTATTTTAGTTTTTTAAAAGGTTAATTTTAACTCCCAAACATGCAGCATTTCTGTTAACTTTCGAAGATTGTCGGATGTTATTAGGACTATGTCATCTGCAAAGCTAAGGTTGTTTTTAACCATCTATAGTTATTGCTCTTGTTTACCAGTCAAGCACTTCCAATGCATATTCTAGAACTGTTGTTAACAGACATTGTCGGTCCACCTGCCTTTACTCCTAGACAAAGTTCAGTATGCTACTGCTGTTTTCATGTTATTTAACTGGCATTTTAGTACATGTTTTCTTTGAATATCTGTAGTTAATGAGACATTCTCTTATGGCAGCTAGCTCAATTGTATTTTTAACTGTAGTGAACTCTGTTAAAAGGGAAGTAGGGAAATGGAAAAGAAAAGAAGTTTATACTTTAAAAATAGTTAAATACTGTTTATTGAGAATATATCCTGGTCTTTCGAGCCAAGTGTAAATTTAAGAATATTTATAATGTCATTTTTAATATAAGTCAATGAAACCATTTTGTATATGACCACGTGTTAAAAATACAGGTTGCCATTAAAAACATGATGGAGTAACTTGACCCTGTGGTGCTATATGAACAAAGGCTTCGTTGGCATTACCTATTTTGTGCTGCTAGCACATATAAGTAGCTTCAATTTTGGAAAAACACAAACATATTGATAACCCCATTATGTTTGAATATTATTTATGTAGGTACAACTACAATATAGCTTAATTTTACATTTGGTTGTATACAGCAGAAGAAATCCAGTAAGAAGTCTTATATAAGTCTTTGTAAAGTTATACAAAAGTATAAAAACTAACCTCTATATATCACACGTCATTTTAACATTACCATAAAATTTGAGCATCAACTTACAACACTAAAAAAACTTAAGACACTTAAATTGTACTTTTTAAAATATGGAATGCTTAAACTTTAGGAGTTTATTTTTGGTTTTACTTTATCTTAAAAATTACCGAATTTAAAGCCAATATTAAAAGTGAATTTTTAAAAAAATATTATTTTCCTTCCTTTCCTTAATAACTAAACTTGAGAAGTCAAATCCATCTTTGTATAGTGCCGCTCAGATCCCTTGCAAAGTGTCATTTGGCAAATATAAAGACAATTTGTTCCATAACAAATGGCCCCTAATATCAAAACTCCAACCACAATTATAGTTATAGACTTCCAGTGAGATCCTTGTTGATAAGAAGTACTTTTATCTAAAACAATAGGAGACAATTTAACCACAAGTGCTGTAGCTGCATATTTTTAAAAAGGAAGTGAAATAACAATGTTTTGATAAATATTTAAAATGATAGGTATATTTTACTTAGATTTCGTTAAATCGGGGATATTTCCAAGCTTATCTCTGAGACAAAGTTTTCCTTGATGACATAATTGCTAATATGAATAAGTAATTATCACAGTATTACTAATTAATTTACTTACTTACTTTCAGTTCTTTCGAGACAGGGTGATTCAAAAGTACTTTAATAAACTTCCAGAGGTAACTACTGGCTTTATTTCAAGACGATAAATCAAATTCTGATAAACTATGGCCTCAATAACACCCTGTATCTCCATAAAAAAGAAATTAGGAACCGTAGTTAATTGGAATTATTCGTTTACAATAATGCCAGCAATCACTTCCAGTAGTACTTTTCAAGTATCCTGTATAACAAGGGATGAGACAAAAATTTTTTCGAATTAGAAGTATGTAAATAAATTAAACCACGATTTTATTGACTATCCGTAGATACATCTATTTTCATTTTTATATAGGTATCAAAAAGTAACCCAACTAGTTGGGTTACTCTTTGTAGGTACTTTCGCTTAGAGCATCAGAAATCTAATGCAGCTTAAGTTAACTTTAATTGCAATAACTATAATTGGATTTAATAGTAGGTTATTAAGCATTTTAACATTAAAGGTGGATTTATGCAGACCAATTAAGAAATGTTAAATTGAATTAAGATAAATAATACATAACATATAAAGGTTCTCGTAATGCTATGTTAGTATTTATGCAGATAATTTGCCTGCATAAATCCACCTTACCTTAACCCTTTTATTTTTTTATACTGTTTGTGATATAGGTACTAAGGTACTAGACTACCAGGCATAAAAATTGAACCTATGACATACCTTCTTTATTTTCTGAGGTATAGGCATTTTTCGTATTTTTCCTCTGATGTAGTGTTCCCTTTGGAAAAACCGTCAAGAAGCCTGAAAATATTTTATATCAGAAAACCTGTTGAATGAAAATATGTAATTAAACAATACTACTTACATACAAAGAGTATTAATAATTTGCACTTATTGACCATGTTTTAATACTGTATTATTTACTGACTATTAAATTAAAATATAAATGTGTTTTAAAACATTTATGTAGGACTGACTATGACTACAACTCTACTTAGCAACCACACAACAGAACTCGAAAACAAAACTGACTACACCGGATGTTTTATATTGAAATTGCAAGTTATTCGTCACAGAACACAGAGCTCAAATACAAAAAAATGCTTTAATTATTCCTTTACAGGTTACTGTGATTTGTGTTTTGTGTTTTGCTTTTTTTTGAATTGTATTATTGAAATAGTTGGTACTAAAATACACCGTTAGGTCGCGCAGCTATCTTCCTCCCTAATTTAGAATGGCCACTTGTCATCATGAAATAGACGTATGTTGCCGTATCGGTACGTCTGGTTTGCGATGCCCACTTGTCTTCTAGACAAATCTCATTTTGTCCTTTTTTAAAATTTGTTAGGCCCGTTTGTACCGTTCGCTTAAACAGTGATTAAGTCATTAATCAATGATTATCTCGGAGTATGTGTTGTGCCGTCTGTTAAACACCGATTAAAGGCAGCTAATCATCGATTAAACTAAACACAGATTCTGGGACGTTTAAATCATCCATTAGTAAATTATCAGTGATTAACCTAACATTTTTGTGATTTTAGCAGATTTTAGCTTTGGTAGATTGATTTTTAGTTTCTCTCCTAAAATGGATTTTGTTGAAGATATGCTGATAAATGACGACCTGGAAATTTTAGATATTCTTGATTTCGGATTTCCGCGAAAGATTTATTACAGAAACAATAATTTTGAGGAATTGGATAATTTAACGTTCTTTAGGCGATTTCGCCTCACTAAAAATACAGTTTTGCATTTACTCAATCTCATAGAAGAAGACTTGGAATTTGATAATGATTTGTAAGTAAAGTGTATTTGATTTAGTTAAGTGATTTTTACTAGCCTGTATTTTCAGGAACAATAGTGTAGCACCCATTGACCAGCTCCTTGCAGCACTTAGGTTCTATGCTAGTGCCGGACATTTGGCTACTATAGCGGATTTTGTAGGGATGGACATTTCTACTGCATCCAGAATTATTGCCAAAGTAACGCTGGCAATCGCTAGACTGTACCCACAATTTGTAAAAATGCCTTTACAAAATAATCTGTTGCAAACACAAACTAATTTTTATCACAAGGCGTCTTTCCCTCGGGTAATTGGTTGTGTTGATGGGAGCCACATAAGAATACAATCTCCAGGCAAGTCAACTTAACTTTGCTAGTAGTTTGCATTCAGTATATTACCTTTTTTTTGTTTTAGGAGGAGAGGATCCCGAGATATTTAGAAACAGAAAAGGCTACTTTTCCATAAATATGCAAGCTGTTTGTGACTCAGATCTAAGGCTGCTAGATGTTGTGGCACGTTGGCCAGGGTCCACACATGATGCTACTATTTTTAACAATTCAAGGCTACGAAGACGGTTCGAAAATAATGAATTTCCAAATTGTATACTGTTGGGTAAGTATACATTCACATATTTATTTTTCAAATAGGTGCTGGTAAAAATAGATTTTTTACGATAATTTTAAGAGGTAATAAAGTTATATAATATAGTTGTTCAGTGATATTTTTTTCAGGCGATAGTGGCTACATGGTAAGAAATTACCTCTTAACTCCATTAGCTAATCCAGTATTACGTAGTGAACAGCTATATAATGAATCCCATATTAGAACGCGAAACACAATTGAGAGATGTTTTGGGGTATGGAAGAGACGATTCCCTGTTTTAGCCTACGGACTGAGACTAAAATTAAATACCATATTACAAGTTATTGTAGCAACTGCTGTTCTTTATAATTTGGCTAAGAATATGAATGAAGAAGAACCTCCATTACCCGAGGGTATGGCTCAAGAGGAAATCAATTATCTGATTGCTATTGGTGATGTGGATGTACCAAACATACATGAAAATTATAATATAAATCATGTTAGAAATCAGCTGATAGCAGAATATTTTTCTAGATTATAGGTATGGTGGTAAAGCAATGATTATGTTTTATGCAGGTTAATTGTAAGTCAATAAAAGCCTAAATTGTACCTAATACTAATAAATATATTTGTTTACTTTATTTCTTTAAATGGTTATTGTATAAGTATGTATATAAAAGTGAACCACAATTGCAAACTGATTAAGAACTGAAGAAAGTTTTAAATTTATAACTTAAGTTCAGTTAAAAACATTTTTAATATGTTTATGACAGTATGAACAAATACTTTGATTTCCTTATTCTACTAATTTTTTTAATTTTTCTTTTTCAATCTCTATCTGCAATTTCAGTAATTCAAATTTTAGTTCTCTTTCCCCTTCTATGGTCAATATTTCTTGTTCAATTTTTTTTTTCTCACATGTGACTAATTCTAATCTTTTGTCTAATAAAAGGTCATATTTTTCTGAAAGTTCTGATCTTGTCAGAGCTTTTATAGTATTTGACGGTCGACGTCGTGATGACGACAGAGGATGCCTCCTCTTATTGTGTGCTTGTGGTGTTCCAGTTTTCTCTTCTAAAAGTAATAAACAAAAAAAAAGTTAGAATAAGTTCATTCCTGATATCACAAAAAAAATATAGATTGTACAACCATAAAATGCTGTATAATGATCTAAATTGAAGGGTCTAACACCTTAGCTATTAAACAAAGCTACTATAGGGTACTAGTAATTTACTAGAAAATAAACAAGTACCTACACAGAAAATTATTACGTGCATATTTAGAATATAATTTACCTACCTTCTGTAATACTTATTTTTTTAGATACTTCATTTTCTTCAAAATTTTGCAAATTGGGAGTAATTTTTGTTTTTAAATCAGCTGGGATATATTTTTTCCACGTGTTCATACTCTGAAACAAATAATGTATAGAACATTATTTATATTATATGCTATAAAATTTATAGCTACGATACAGAAGTAATCCAGGTTTATATTACGCCTTGTGTTAGATACTTGCATAAGTTTACCCGTAGGTATGTTGTTTATAATTATATAAAACCATGAAGGTTAGAAGACCATGATTAACATTTTAGACAAAAAGGCATAGGGAATAATTTAAATCCAACATACTTAAGTAAAAATTATTATTACCTTTTCTTTGTCTTCTTGTTCTTTGTCACACAAGTCGTCTGTTTCATATACAATTTCAATATCATTAAACTGAGAACATGATGGAACTGAATTCTAAAAAAAAAAAGTTGTTTTGCTTACCTAGATATATAATGAAAAAACATAATTAGTCTTTCTCTCCAATGATCTGGCTCCTACTATTGCTATATTATATTTTATGTATTGATGTGACTGGCGTTAACTAGTTGTTATATGTTATATCTCGTGATGAACAAATCATACACTTACCAAAGATGAGTTGTTAAATGTTTCTGCCCCGGTTTCTGCATCACCATCCAAACCATTCTCCAATCCGTATACAGTTTTACGATTCATTATAGAGAAGAAAATATCGTGACATGCATCTTTCTTGATTTTTATTTCGTTGCCTCCCCCTGTGGCAAATATTTCTTTTCTTTCTTCTGCGGCTAATTTCCTTACTTCTCTTTTTCGGTTTTCATAAAACCTTTTAAGGACATCTGGAGTTCGGTATGTACTATTAAGGGCTGCCGAGTTCACCTGCGTTGCTATTTTGTCCCAAATTTTATTTTTTTCATTAACCGAGATATTGTCGGTTTTTTTATTTTCCAGCACGTGTTTATAACGAGCACAAATGTTTGCTATAAGCAATTTTTCTTCCGCAGAAAAGCTTATACAACGTTCTCTTTTCTTTTTTCCGGAATCCATCGCAACACAATGAATGGAATTATAAACTCTTTAAATTAAATCGACAACAAGAACTCAAACTCGTGAACGTTGAAAAATTATTATAAATTATAACCTATATGAATTCAAATAAATTCACTGTTCTGATCTTAGCAAACAATCAAAACTCCCTAAAAATTGCACTGTTGCCAAGTGTATTCTCCGGTTAACTAAACGGACTCTTATTTATGGTGGTACAACTCATGTCCCAATAATCATTGATTAAAAACAAATCGCCGATTACTTAATCAATGATTATACGGGAAACGGCACAATCGGGCCTTATTGTTATTACTACAACTCTCAACTCTATCATTCAAGTTATCAAGTTCAGACATAATTTAAACAAAATTGACCGCAAATAACAAACATCTTTCTGTGAAACATCTGTCATATCATTGTGAACCATCCTTTGTTTTTCCGTAGTCTGTGGTCCTTCCCTATTTGACATTTGACTTTTGTTTTTGTTTTGATCTTGTTTGTAAAATGGTGGCAGGTAGCTGTAATTTTCCTGTTTATTCCGCTTTCTTTTCAATTTTCTCCAGGAAATGTGTATTTTTTTGTTGTTGCAGGTAAGTAATTTTAATCTTTTATTGGTTAAGTTTGCTATTTTAAAGAAATCGCACTAATTTGGTACCTGACCGCCAAAACTATCCAACATATGTAAGTTGTTTTTTGTGGCACAGAAAAAAAATTTTGGGATTTTTTTTTTTATTTCGCCATTTCCGTTAAAATATCACGTAACCCTTCCTTAAAAACGACTTATTTGGTTTAGAAAGTCTTTGAGGAAGGATTATGTGTTGAACAAGTGAAATGGGAAAATTTTCTCAAAAATTTGTTTGTTTTTTGCGACAAAAAATGTACAGCGACCTCAAATTAGGCTACAAAAAAGAAATTAGGCAAGATTCGCTGTATGCAAAGACATAGTTCTAATGTCTTTGGCTGTATGCATTAATCCAAATAATTATCATAGCCTAAACTAACCTTTACTGTTCTGTGTCAAATATTAGTGGTAGTATATTAGTACCTCGTATAAATTGGTACTGAATTAGTCCCCCCATTGTAATGTATGTTGTTTTTATTTTTTTTAGAGGTTTGGTAAAGATTCCAATTTGATGAAGTCTGACAATGATTTTTACTATGCTGCAGTACGGAACCATTGAGTAAGTATGTATCTATTGTAATTCCAAGTTATTTTACATTTGATTTTGTCTAGATTATTTGTAGATTTATTGTAATGGTGGGTGATTGTTTATAAAATAGGGATGATTGTGGTTAAAGATATAAAAATAATTAGTTGTTATTTCGTCGAGTTAGCTTTAAGTCTTCATTGTTGAGGCCATGCTGAAGTTGTATTCTTTATTATCTTGTTTGAATGCTTTTTCAGAGTGCTTCACAGATAGTTCAGCTTTTTCTCGGTCTTCTGAGTAAATTTTTCCATTTTCATGTTGTTGTATTTGGATAGTTTTTTAATTTGATGCCAGTAGTTCTTACTCAACTGTCTGTTTGTATCCATTGGCTTTCTCGAATCTGGATAATATGCTTAATGTTTTCATTAGATTTGTTAAGATTAGTTTTGTAATTTGGATTTTGGCAAGGATTTTGGTTTCTTGTACTTCTTTGCACATTTGCCTCTTATTTTTAACTCTATTTTAGTGGGCATGAATGAATACAACAGAAAGAATACAAATTTATTCATGGTAATACCAATACAATGTTTACATTCGTCCACAAAGGTTTAGAAAAAGAATACAAATTAAAAATTCAATTTATAACAATTAGATGGAGGTAAATAGGAAGACAAATTATATATAGTACCCAATATCAGAGAAATCATTATTGCAAAATTCCTCCATGACGCATTGATAAAGCAGGGTGAGGGCCTAAAACTTTTGGGGTTACATCTGGATTCCCAGTTGTCTTGGAATTTTCAGATAGACTCAATCCTGGGAAGGCTGGCTAAATACTGTTTTGTTGTGTGGAAACTTAGACAGTTCACAAATAGACCTGTGCTACTTTCTTACTATTATGGTTACGCTCATTCATGCTTGAGCTATGGTATCGTGGGTTGGGGCAACACTAAGCGAATTGGCGAAGTTCTAATCGCACAAAAGATTATTAGAACGATCCGTTTCAGGGGCAGAAGACATCCATGCCGTCAACTGTTTAAAGAATTGGGTATACTGACAGTAACGTCTCTATAATATTTATTAGAATGTGTAATTTATGTAAGAAAAATTTGGATAAGTATGTGTTTGTTCTGGATGCTCAAGATGTTTACCCTTTGAGAAATGGAAATGACCGAGTCCCGTTTCACAGACTTGCCTTTACTGCAGAGAGCAGTGTGGTTAAGCCTGTTAAGATTTTTAATCACTTGCCGCATAGAATAAGAGAAATAAAAAGTGCTATATCATTTAAAAAAGCTCTTAAGAATTAAATAATTTACTTTTAACATATAGTTTCTACAATTTATAAAAGTGATTCTCAACCACGACTGACGAAATGTATGTCACAAAATGTGATCTGTAAGTGAATATTTAAATGCTTTGCTCTGTTTATCTGTTATAATTTTTGTTTTTAAAGGCCTCCTTACCAGTTGTTTTAACTGATTCGAGGTCTGAAATAAATTGATTAAAAAAAAAATATATAGTATATAAATAAACTAACTTGAGGACGAAGGGGGAAAATTATTATGTCTTGGTAGCTTGTGTATATTTTGGAGAATGTTTAGTAGGTAACAACCACTTCGATATTTAATTGTACTAACTACCCATATTACTATATTTCTCTAAATCTTATCTTTTTTTTTCCGGGAGTTTCTCATGGTTTGTGTGTTTTTATATTTTTGTTTTGGTTATTTTATTTTTAGTTGGGTATATTGTTAGGATTTAGTGGCGTTTTGTCATTGAGGGGCCTTGAAGGGTTGAAAAAATAAAACTAGCAGAGCTAGAAAAACGAAATACCCTTAAATGTATTTTTTCTAAATACAGCTTTATCATATAGCCCTGAGAATACCCAGCATGCTTCTTGGGGCCTTAAGAGGGGTGAGCGGATAGTAGAAAGTGATCCGGTGAGGAAACGAGGGAGGCAGGGACCCAGGAGGGAGGTCTCGTGTCGAAATGACCTCTAGCACTCCTTGGGGGTTTTTTAGGGGAGTCGGGAGAAGGGTGTAGTGTCCAAATTTTCTCTATAAGCGGAAAGGTGACGGAAAGAGCGAGAAAGATCATGTTGATTTCGTGACAAAAAGTGAGGCGACTAATATTGTTGGGAATAAAATTCTCTATAATTTTGCACTGCGAGTTATTGCTCGATTTGACTATTTTCGAGGGGGTTGAAGATGCTTTTTGCGTGTAACTCGGTTCCTGTTGATTTCGTGACGAAAAGTGAAGAGACTATTATTGTTGAAAATTAAATTCTCTATAATTTTGCACTTACAAGAATTTTCGAGATTTGTATTATTTATCGAGTTATTGCTCGATTTGACTATTTTCGAGGGGGTTGAAAGTGCTTTTTGCGTGTAACTCGGTTCCTGTTGATTACGCGACGAAATGTGTAGAGAGTAATATTGTTGGTAATAAAATTCCCTATAATTTTGTTCTCTTAAGAATTTTCGATATTTTTATTATTTATCGAGTTGTTGCTCGTTTTGAAAACTTTCGAAATGGTTGAAAATGCTTTTTGCCTGTAACTCAGTTCCTGTTGATTACGCGACGAAATGTGAAGAGAGTAATATTGTTGGTAATAAAACTCCCTATAACTTTGTTCTCTTAAGAATTTTCGATATTTTTACTATTTATCGAGTTGTTGCTCATTTTGAAAACATTCGAAAGGGCTGAAAATGCTTTTTGCGTGTAACTCAGTTCCTGTTGATTACGCGACGAAATGTGAAGAGAGTAATATTGTTGGTAATAAAACTCCCTATAATTTTGTTCTCTTAAGAATTTTCGATATTTTTACTATTTATCGAGTTGTTGCTTGTTTTGAAAACTTTCGAAATGGTTGAAAATGATTTTTGTCTGTAACTTAGTTCCTGTTGATTACGCGACGAAATGTGAAGAGAGTAATATTGTTGGTAATAAAACTCCCTATAATTTTGTTCTCTTAAGAATTTTCGATATTTTTATTATTTATCGAGTTGTTGCTCCTTTTGAGAATTTTCGAAAGGGTTGAAAATGCTTTTTGCGTGTAACTCAGTTCCTGTTGATTACGCGACGAAATGTGAAGAGAGTAATATTGTTGGTAATAAAACTCCCTATAATTTTGGTCTCTTAAGAATTTTCAATATTTTTATTATTTATCGAGTTGTTGCTCGTTTTGAAAAGTTTCGAAAGGGTTGAAAATGCTTTTTGCTTGTAACTTAGTTCCTGTTGATTACGCCACAAAAGGTCAAGAGAGTAATATGGTTGTTAATAGAATTCCATATGATTTTGTACTCTCAAGAATTTGTCATATTCTTTTTATTTATCGAGTTGTTGCGCGATTTGAAAACTTTCGAAGGGGTTGAAAATGCTTTTCACGTGTAGCTCGGTTCCTGTTGATTTTGCGACGAAAAGTGAAGATGGTAAAATGGTGCTGCCCAAAAAACAGATACGGTACCGTAATTGGCATTCAATGAGGAAAAAATATAAAGCTCCGATTGTACCCGGATCCAGTTCATTGGCTACAGATCTAATGGCGTAGCAGTCCGACGCAATTCTCTTGATTAAATTTTCTAAGTGACTATCAAAGTTTAATTTGTTGTCTATGAATAAATACAAAAATTTATTTTCCTTTTGATTTTCAAAGACAGTTAACTTCTTGGAATAACTGATCTTATTACACTTTCTGAATTTCACAGATTTTAGTATATTTTGTATGTTTTGGCTAAAATTTCTCATAATTTAAGACAATACAAAACAAATTTTAAAAAAATTGTAGAATGTTTTAACAAGTTACTAACTGTTAGCGCCATCTGTACCACAGTAGTCACAAGAAAATTCATGTTTACTACTAGTGCCACCTAACGCTCTTGTAGGCAACTAAACACTAAATTACAGATTTCTATAACAAAGATATTTTAGTTGCACGACCTTCCAATAGGTGGCCAATAAATACGGCACCTCGATGCCAAAAAAGTAGTCGAGCGAGAGTCCTCGACATTTTCAGGCATGTTACGTTAACAGATGAAGACTGAGAAGTTGGGCACGGTAATTATAAACGCCCGAATAAATAAAATATCCAAATTTTAGTAAAAAGAAACGTTTATTGACGGGATGTAAGCGCCGTTTAAACAATTCAATATTTCAGACCACTCACTTCTGTAGAGCAAACAAAGAATTATATTGGTAGATTCCAAAAATATACAAGATGTTCCATTTAAAATATCGAAGTTGCTACTACTTCCTACGTCACTAAGAGTGTTGTGTTATCGGCGTGTAATAGGTTTAATACCTTTTTGCCTGCCATTGTAACTCCACCATCCCAGTCCTCGGTGGCTTGTCTTACAATCCACTCTGCGTAGATGTTGAATAGAAGTGGTAATAACAGACAACCCTGTCTGATCCCCTTTTCAACTTGGAATGGTTTGGACATCTGATTGTCGATCCTGACATAAGCCTTGTTGTTCAATTATACATATTGTCTTCAGCAGTCGTATCAGATGTCATTATTAAGAAAATTAAATTCGTAGAATTTGTAGTATCTGTTGTCTTACATTAAATATTCTGGTCCCTTATTCCTCGACCTGGTACAAATAAGGTTTGTCCCGGAATTTGTTACTTTGTCTCATGTCCAGGAATTTAAGCGGTTTGTTCCAAAGTGACTTTGAGAGCAAACACCCAAAAACATATCCCTTATTACCATATTTGGGATTTAATGAGGAAAACATAATATGAAGCTCTGTTTGTACTACCCGGATCCAGTTCTTGTTTAAATTTTCTAAGTGACTATCAAAGTTTAATTTGTTGTCTATGAATAAATACAAAAATTTATTTTCCTTTTGATTTTGAAAAGTGATTATCCAATAGGGTGTATTCAAGGTTGCATTTAAAGGTAACAATATTAGTTTTGGAGGTGTTGAGTGAAAAAGAGTTTGAGTCACACATCCCTTAGATCTTTTTAAGTCTGTGATGACATTATTTTGAAGGATATTTGCGTCACTGCCTCGTCGTCAAAGTATGGTGCTGTCGTCTGCAAAGATTGTAAATCTACCTTTAATCTGAATCGCCGCTATATCATTTTTATAAATAAGGAACGGCAACGGTCCAAGCACAGAACCCTGAGGTCTTGCGATTGAACTCCCAGAGACTTAATAGATGACACCCCCACCCCCAAATATCACAGGTCGAGACCGCCCCGTCAGGTTTGACTCAACCAACCCAGCGTCCTACCCCTAAACCCATACACCCCGTGTTTCCTTAGCAGTATTCTGTGATCTACAAAATCAAAAGCTTTAGATATCCCATATAGAGGTCCTCCCAAAGCGAAAAGATCGCGTCGCTAGTATTCTTTGACTTCTGACGTCCCTTTAAATATGCGAAAACACGTTCCCCAACTAAGTTTTCAACCACCGTAGGCTAATGTCAAAAATAAGGAGAAAGGCCTTAAGTTTGCCGGTGAATCGCAATCCCCTTCTTTATGTAAGGGACCCACCATGGCCACTCTTAAAGCTACATATTGAACCAAAAGGTACCTTGCTACTAGTTTTTACCATATCAAATAGGGAACCGTAGAAGTGTCCTCTTGCTGTAACTTTTTTATATTTTTTAGGGAGGTTGTATGTTGTAGAACCAAATCAATAGTAATCATTCAAGTTCGATATTGAAAAGCCCTTAAAAATGGAGACAGCGTAGAAGCTTTTCATTTACCCTGAGAATTTTTCTGCGAAAGCGATATTTTTGGCGCTACAGGACCGGAATTTTATTTTATTTATTTTATTATTGTTTGTTTGCAGCAGTAAGCGGTTGGTACCGATGAGACTGCTGCATGTTATTTTGTCTTTGGTTTATGTTGTCGCACTTTATAGGCACTTCAGTCTCTAACGTCACTCTTACATGTAGTGGATGAAGATTTTGTTTATTGACTCGCAGTCCTGATCGAGCCTGTTTTTAAAGACATTCTTGTTTGGAGCACTTATTGTGTTTTCAGAAAGAGAATTCCACTTGTACACTACACGGTTTGCCAAACAGTTTTTCCTAACTAAAGTGGAGCATTTTTCTTTCTTTAGTTTTGCACTATGTCCTCTAAGTTGGTTTGGATTTGATGTGAAGATATCTAGGCTTAGTCCCTCGAAGTAGTTTTTGTTGAGTATCTTTCTTATATGTTTCAATCAAATCCCCTCGGTCGCGCCTCTCCTTGAGGGTAGTTAGGCCAAAAATCCTAAGACGCTCTTCGTACAGAATATTTTTGAGTTCTTCTGGAATTTTGGTAAATCTTCTTTGTAGTTTTTCTAGGGCTTCAATATCCTTTATGTAGTATGGGCTCCACACTGTGTGTGCATACTCCAATTTGGGTCTGACATATGTGATGTAAATTTTTTTGATAATTTCTATAGTTTTTCCAGTGAATGCTCTCTGTATAAGATATGTAAGTGTGTTTACCTTCTTTATTGTTTCCGCGATATGTGCTTCCCATTTTAGATTCCTTGTTATGGTTATGCCAAGGTCCTTCTGCTCTGTTGTTTCTTTGATTTCCTGGTTGTTGAGTTGATATTTGACACATGGGTTTTTTGGTCCTATATATAATACCGTGCATTTCTCCTAATTCAGGCTAAGTTGCCACAGTTGCATCCATTCTTCTAGTATCTCAATGTCAGCTTGGTGTCGTCAGCAAAGTATGAGATGCACGTTTTAATAAGTCTGTGAATGTCACTGATAAATGTGATAAACAACAGTGGACTAATTACTGACCCTTGTGGTACCCCACATAGTACCCTGTAAGAAGCGGAGTATGCGCCATTGGCTCTAACTTGGTAGGTGCGCTGTGTTAGAAGTCCCTGTATGAATTTAAGCAATTGTTTCCTCACTCCAAAGTGCTCCCGTTTATAGAGTAGTCGCTGAAAGGGAACTTTGTCGAATGCTTTTTCTTGGTCCAGGTATAGTACATCAACTGAATTGCCACTGTCCATCATTCTAGTCCAGTCATGGGTGCATTCAATAAGATTTGTTGTGGTAGATCGCTTTGGTAGGAAGCCATGTTGGGAGGCAGGTATTATACCATTTTGTATTAGGAATTCAGTTAATTCCGGAACAACCAATTTTTCCATGACCTTGCATAGATGACATGTCAAGCTAATAGGTCTATAGTTTGCTGGATCATACTTGTTTCCTTTCTTATAGATGGGTATGTTGTATGCTTTGCCCCACTTATCTGGTATTTCTCCGTTGTCAAGAATTTCCTCTGTAATAGTCACGCTAGTGATCTCATTTACTATTCTAGTGTTGGGGCACAGTGCTGGCATATTTCCATATTTGAAAGGTTTTCAGTCGTATATACCCTGTGAAATTGAGCGGCGAAAGCTTCTGCTATTTGCTTATCTTCTGTGATGATTTGTTGGCTTTTTCCATCTTTAAGTACTAACTCGGAAGTTCGACTGTTCAGGGTGCGTTTTATATAATTAAAGAAGTGCTTTTCGTCCCTTTCTAACAAATTTTGTTCATAGTGGGTTTTAGCGTTGTTGATTATTGTTTTAAGGCTGTTGTTTTGCTTCCTATATTTAGCATAGTTTTCAGGTGTCATATTTTCTCTGTATTTCCTCCATAATGTTCCTTTCTTGTCTATTTCTTTGAATACTTTGGCATTAAGCCAAGGTTTTTTGGGATTTACTCTGGTAAGTACCGGTGGAAGGTATGTATCTATGGTGTCCATTATAGTTTCCTCAAGTTGGTCACAGGTTATGTTGTCGGAGTTTGCCTCCAATTGTGTAGTAAGGTATTCGCTGATAGTCCCATAGTCAGCATTCCAGAAGTTTCTTTTGTATACCTGTTTTGTTGATGGTTCCTTTGTGTAAAACTGAGCCACTGCAGTAATGACACAATGATCACTTTTGCCTATAGGAGGTAATGTCTTGACTTTAGATATTAATTTCTTGTCACTAGTCAGAATTAAATCTAGGAGAGAGGCCTGTTCTCCACGGAACCTGGTATTTTCAGTGACAAGTTGCCAACTATTCCAATGTTGGTAGTGATTAAGAAATTCCAGTGCAGTTAGGTTTGGCGTACTAAGCGTTAGCGTTTTCCAATTTATTTCAGGATAATTAAAGTCGACACATATAAGAGTATTTGGGTTTCTGTTATGTATAGTAGTGAGTAGTTCAGCTAAAGAGGTGTTGTCTATTGATGATATATTAGGTGGTCTGTATACACATCCAACTAGTAGTTGTATGGCGTTAATCTTAATATTTACCCAGACAGAATTTATTGAGGTGGGCATTATGCACTTATTGTTGATAGTAGTTAGTATTTTTTGCCCATTCAATTCTTTTCCTACCATTATGCACACTTCACCTCCTTTTTTTTCTGCAGCCCTGTCGTTTCTGAATATATTATAGTTGTCCATCCCCATAATTGTGTCAGGGATAGTTTGTTAAAGCCAAGTTTCGCTTAGGAATAATAAAGTTGGTTGCAATTGTTGGGTGTTTGAGTGAAACTCATCTAGTTTGTTCAGTATTGAGTTTATATTTGTGTAGAATATTTTGAGTTCACTTAATTTTGGTAGTTTTTTGGTGACTCTTTTTTGTTGTTGTTTAGCTGGTTTATATGGTCTTTATTACTTACATTTGCATCTTTTTGAGCCATCCTATCAGTCACAACTCTTGGTGTACCCCTGAAGTACTTTATCTTGATGTTAGACTCTCCGTTGGCTTTACGTTTTTCCAGTTGTTGGAGCATTTCTTTTAGGTATTCTCTTTGTGTGGTAGTTTGATCGTACTTTAAGTATTTTCCGCTATTTTCGAGTTTTTGCTTAAATTTAAGTATATCCCTGGCCTCCTCCCTTGTTGGAAAAGTGATTTTGATGGGTCGGGTTTTTTCGTTATTGTAGGCGCCTAGTCTTAGAGGTAAACTTTTCAAATTAATATCTAATCTGCCTCTATCTTGTAAGTTGTGATTGGTGACTGTTAAGATTGTTTACTTTCTTCATTTTAACACTAGTGTAGTAATTAACACATAACTTAATTACAGGTTTCCGACAATACAGTCTTGTTTATCTCAAAAATTTAAAACCCTGCAGAGATGCAGTAGAAAACCCAATCGTGTTGCGATCTAGCCGCTAAAGACATTTTTCCCCCATTTTTGAGGTTGGGAACCGGATGTTGGCAAAATTAGACTGATTACCCTTCTCAAACTACCCCTAAATTGAAGAAAATACCCCCTCAATTTTTTTATATTCCAAGAATTCGATCCGGCAAGCCCTATCAAACCAAGCACAAAGAAATCGTTTTTTTTTTTCGATTTAGTTATTGGTAGCTAGTCTAATTTTGCCGACATCGTGTTCTGTGCCCTCGAAAATGGCATTGAACGCATTTGAAATATTTTTATGATGTTTTGCAAAATGTCTTGTAATGTCTTTGTATTTTTTGTAACATTTGCAGTACTTGCACGAAGTAATTATTCTAAACATTTAAGTCGATTTGTAGCGATGGACCGGTTATAAATATTCCTAATTGGTATTTACCAATCGCGTTGTAGCGACTGTGGTTATAACTTTTCGGTGATGTCTGACGTCACCACCAAGCCCTTCAATACGTCATTAGCTGTCATTTCTTGGACCGGTAATAACCTTGCTGCTGAGGTGTTTTTTATTCTCCGTCTCTTTTTATTTGTGGTTGTGTCTTTTTTGCCGTTATGTTTTGTTGTTGTTTTTAAGATGAAAAAATATCAGTTCTATTAATTATGAAGGAAATGATTATACTATAGAGGTTTTAATGGCTTAATAATTAAATAGGGTTACAACTAAAAGTTAAATTTACAAACAAACTTGAGAATTGACATTTATAACCGGTAATAACTTTTCTTCGTTCAAGCGGTTCTTGAGCGGCGTGACGTAATAAGTCAAAAAGGGCAAATTCAAGGTTAACCAAAGGTATAACCGCGGTTAATACCGGTCCATCGCTACAAATCGATTTTAATTTAAGACAGTCAAATCAAATTTTAAAAAAATTGTCGAATCATATAAAAACTTACTAACTATTAGCGCCATCTATACGACAGTAGTCAAATAGAAATTCATATTTGCTACTAATGTCACCTAACGGTCTTGTAGGCAACTAAACATTAAATTACAGGTTTCTAGAACAAAGATATTTTAGTTTCACGACCTTCCAATAGGTGGCCAATAAATACGGCACCTCGATACCAAAAAAGTAGTCGAGCGAGAGTCCTCGACATTTTTACGCATGTTGCGTTAATAGATGAAGACTAGAGGATTTGGGCACGTCTATTATAAACGCCTGAATAAATAAAATATCCAAATGTTAGTTTAAAAAAATGTTTATTGACGGTATATAAGCGCCGGTTAAACAATTCAATATATCAGACCACTCTCTTCTGCGGAACAAACAAAGAATTAAGTGAGGAATGAAACACAAAGTCTGCTCCACTAATTTAATAAATAGGTTCAGATTAACATCCCAAACATGTTTCAAAGGCATAAACCTTCATCTTCAGTGGGTAATTATTAAGATGTTGTTATTTATGAAGAGACCAATGACATTGTTACGTTTTTTTTATATAACCTTTGGCATTGTCGCAGTGCGTTGATTTTAACGGTTTTTTTTGAATATATAAAAAAATTAAATAGTATTATCCATGCATACTTCAACTAAATAAAAATTTTTACCTACCATTTAGTACGACTCCACCATGATGGTCGTACCCCATTACAATTTCCCAGTAAAATTTGGGTTTTTCAACAAGTTTAAAATAAAACTTAAATTCATTTAAATTATTTTTATTCAGTTAATTTTAATTTTACTTTAATTTAAGATGTATTATTTACCTAATTAAAGTTACATATGATTTCATAAACATTTTCTGCAACATTAGGTAAGTCTCTAACTTGACTTTATTTTCCTGTGTTCGCGGTTTTATATTAATCACCATTTTTTACTAAATATCTTTTCCTAATCATATTAAACTTTTATTAATAACGCCTTTGCGGTTTTTAAATTGTCTAATTTTGTGTTTTTTCCTTCCCTTTTCAGTTTATAAAAAAACGTAACAATGTCATTGGTCTCTTCATAAATAACAACATCTTAATAATTACCCACTGAAGATGAAGGTTTATGCCTTTGAAACATGTTTGGGATGTTAATCTGAACCTATTTATTAAATTAGTGGAGCAGACTTTGTGTTTCATTCCTCACTTAAAATATTACTCCACTGTGAGATGGACTACTTCCATAAAAACAAAGAATTATTTTGGTATATTCCAAAAATATACAGGATGTTCCATTTAAATAATTAAAGTTGCTACTACTTCCGACGTCGCTAAGAGTGTTGTGCTATCGGCGTGTAATAGGTTTAATACCTTCTTGCCTGCCATTGTAACTCCACCATCCCAGTCCTCGGTGGCTTGTCTTACAATCCACTCTGCGTCGATGTTTATTTATTTATTTCAACAACGCCCAACAATGTAATTCTTACAATATAATATAGATTTTAGAAATATACTTTTGGAATAGGTATTCCCTATGACGATCACAGTTTTAAGTACACTACATATCACAGAGAATTTGAAGACGAGCGAAGGAACTGGTTGTAAGTCATGCTCAGGCGCATGAGTGCATCCAGAGCATTATAGAACCTAAAACAATTTAAATAAAAACTTTTTTGGTTTGAACATTGGATGCAAGAATTGTAATTGGATGTATTGTGGAGCATTTTTCCTTAAAGCCAATTTGGAAGGACGGTATATATTGGTTGGCTAATATTTCCAGCTAGTGTTTTATAATCTTCTCCAGGACCTTTCCCAATACTGGCGGTAGGGTTATAGGTTTATAATTTTTGGGTTTCGATCGGTCAGTGTTCAGTTTTGAAATATTTATAGTTAGTCCTTGTTTCCATTCAGGGGGAAAGTAACCATATTTTAAACAATATTCAAATATTTCAATTATGTGGCCCTGAATTTCCTTGTTAAATTATGGAATAATATGTTTGGTGACCTTGTCGTGGCCTGGGGCAGAGCTGTTTCCATGGTTTATGGCTGTAAAATAAACATTTTTACATATTGTAATTGGCTGTTCTTTATCATAATTTCCAGTGAAATATTGGGTATACCAGTTGACCTGTATAGAATTCTCGGTATCATACTGAGGAAAGTTTTATTCTTTGAATGCATTTTGAAAATGTTCGGCCATTATTTCTACTTTTTCTTTGTCCTCGCCTGCATGCTTCTGGCCATTTTTGTGTCTTATATCATTTATTTTTCGTTTATACTCTGGGCTTGGATTTGATCTATAGTCTTTATACCAAAGACATTAGTTCTAATGTCTTTGCTTTATACATTTTGCGATTTGTTTTAGTGATTTTCATGATATATGGCGAGAGCGTGCAGGAAAGTAGCGAATTTTTTGTTTGGGTTTATGTTTTGTTATTAAATCTGTTAATGTTTTATTGAAATTTGTTATATGCATTGGGTCAATGTTATTTTTGTTTTCATTGATATATTTAGTCATGTCTGCATTAACATTTTCGGTGTTGCATTTCTTAGTACCATTTTTGTCACCTACAGGAATGGCATTTTCCTCCATTTTTATGGTAAGTTCGATGGTTAAGTGATCGGTTCTAGGTCTGGGTGCACCTCTATGTGCCCTGTGTCATTTTGTATGTTTTTGTTAGATCTTTATATGTGACTTAAGTCTAGTTCAAGTTGTATTCGCCTCTTTTCCAATTTTTGTCTTCGTTCATGGTTTTATGGAGTTTAACCACAATACGCGGTTGATCAAAGAGTAACCCAACTAGGTTACATTACACCCATTACACATTCATCAATTTAGTTATTTTTGTAATTCAGGATTTGCAGGGAACCACTGTCGACTTGTATATTCATCTGGCTACCGTATTTGTTAGCCACCTATTAGACCGTAGTAAAACAAAAATTTAGTAATACAGAAATCTGTAATTGAGTGAGTAGTTTTGCATAAAAGGATTGGTTGGCGCCAGTAGTAAATTTGTTTATTGGTTTCGCTACTGTCGTATAGGTGGCGCTATAGTATGTAAACAACTACGATAACCCAATGTAGATTCACAGTCTAGTGTGGTTTTCTACAAATAGAGTTTTTAAATACTCAATCATCAATATATTTTATGTTAGCAATTTATTAATCAACGAACTTTGCCCTCATCGAAGGGTAATATTGAACTATATTGTGATGATCAGATAAGTCATTACAGAGTAGAACAGAGTTGAAAGTACTGCTTGGTTAACTCGCCAGAATCCAGCCGCTGAGATCTTTGGGCTTGAACCTAACATAGAAAAGTATTACAGACACACGTTTTTGGAGAATTGCTCTCATATTAAGCGGTGTACAGCAAAGAGTCGCATTTCTTATAGTGAGCGACAAGAATCTCTATTTTTAGCGGTTGCTCTCTTTTGCAAAACAAACACAAAGTGAAATAAATATTGGGAGCAAGAACCCCAAAAACAGGTTCCATCCTAACTCTATTAAAGATAGTAAGAGCTACAGTTAAATCGCAGTTGTTTAATATCACCCTCATAGCATAACAGTTTGAAGAAATGTTGTTACATAAATTGTTAATAGAAGTTTCAAATTTAAGAGAGCAGCTGTCTATTATTGATAATCCCAAAAATGTATTTAAAGAAAGTGTTGATATGTTCTCATTCTCTTTAAAATATTATCTATAAGACACTAAGATTTAATACATTCGTCTTTAAGATATTACAGGATAACAGATTGGCATCACACCTCCTTTTCATCTTGTCCCAATCATTACTAATATCAAGTTCAGTTGTATTCTACACATTTAAATAAAAATAATTTATTAGTTAGTAAAAATAATTCACAATTTTGATTGCTTGATAGAAAAAATCATTTATTTCTGTTAAATTTAATATGAGCAAGTTAATTCTAGGTATAAAGAAGAATTTTTATTTTAGGATAGCTTTCATGATGATGGAGGCAACAACCTTAGAATACCAATTTTTTGGGCGCATACATATCAGAAGAGAGCAGATGAGGGAACTTCATTTTCGTACTTAAATAATGTAAGTATATTTTTTAAACTGTGCAGTCTTTAATCATTTTATGCTTATTCTGCGGGCGGGGTAGTTTTCACCACTTTATGCGGATGATTTAAAATTCGCCCACTCCTAACTCATTTTTATGAAAGAGTTTAAAAATTGATTTTCTTCTATGACCAAAAGCTAAACAACATTTCCGAATGTTCGGGACACAGAAGCTGGATTAGAAAAGTCTGCAGGACTAAATGAGATAAGATGTTTTGAGTCTGTTATAGAAACATAGAAACAATGGCAGAACTGTATTTATGTTTGTCATTGATTTATTTTGCTTCATTTTTTCACATATATACATAGTTTTTTAAAAAATATCCAGGCTCTTGAACGATATAATAGGATATTATTTTTATTTTGCAATATTTTTTTTTATAAAAAGTATAGGGTGTTAATTAAGTATGTAGCCAAACTCTAGGATGTTATTCCTTTAAATTTTTCTTTAATATGTTTGAGACTGCTTTAGATATTATTTTGAATTTTAGCAGATACTAACTAAGCATACTTGTTCTAGTGGCGTCTGTGCCAAGGTAGCTTTTATAGTTTTAACGTTTACAAATCCATTTTCATTACCTATATGCGTTATTATTAACCCAGGACCTTTCAAACCAATTAATAATTCTATAAATGTTTTCCGGCCCCAAGCTGACTGCTTCTAGCAGGAGTATTGCAGTTAAGTTTGAGAACAAAATTTCAAGACAGAAAAATTACTTTTTCTGCTTAAATTTGTTGTTTTGTTATTAAAATCTGTTGAGTGTGCAGCAGGTAGAGAACGGGTCCAAGGACATTTCTCTGCGACACTCGCATTGTTTGACTCTGAAGTGACGTTTCCACAATACCTTAAATCAGCTATTGTTATTCCAATTCATAAAGGAGGTGATTGTGAATCTGCTTCTAACTTTCGACCAATTTCTTTACTTCCAACACTTTCTAAAATTATTGAAAAACTTGTTAAAAATAAAATGTTTTCTTTTTTAAATAGAAACAATATTTTAAATACAAACCAATTTGCATTTCAAAAAAATAAAAATAGTAGTGATGCTATTTTTTCATTTCTTGAACATCTTTATTTTAAATTAAATGAAAGAGATTTTGCTGCAGCAATATTTTGTGATATTTCTAAAGCTTTTGATTGTGTTAACCATGATATATTATTAAAGAAGCTTAAGCTTTATGGCTTTAGAAGTATATCATTTAAAAGGTTTAAATCATATTTATCTGTGTGTCTCAAGTAGTGTTGTTAAATGGTAAGAAATCAAAAACTAATAAAATTTGATTGTGGAGTACCTCAAGGTTCAGTTCTCGGTCCATTTCTATTTTTAATATATATAAATGACCTTGCGTCAATTTTTTATAAATGGTAAATTTCCCATATTTGCTGATGATACAACAATACTTTGGCATAGTAAATATTGTATTGAATTAATTAAAATAATGAATTAATGAAGATTTAATAAATGTTAAAAAAACAAATATATTAACTTTTAAATGTTCACTTAATAATATAGTTTTTGACAATCTCATAAATTAATAACCCCGAATTTATAAAATTTTTAGGAATCTATATTACTCAAAATCTTTCTTTTAATGAACATATCAAAAAGTTATGTAGAAAATTAGCTTCAGGGTGTTATGCCCAGAGAGTACTTTGTCACGAAATGGATATGGCGGTTCTTCGAAATGTTTATTTTGCTTTAATAGAATCTCTTTTGAGATATGGAATTTGTTTCTAGGGAAATTCAAGCCAATATCTTCTAAATTCAATTTTTATTTTACAAAAAAGAGCTTTCAGATGTTTGTGCAAAGCTAGATCTAGAGATTCTTGTAAAACTCTATTTATCTCACAAAAAATTTTAACACTAACTTCAATTTTTATATTGGAAACAGTTTGTTTTAATTCACATACTTATAATATAAGACAAACCTTTAATATATGTTTACCTATTCCTTCTTCAAGCCTTGTAAAAAAATACATAATTTATGATTCTAGAAAAATTTTTGATTATCTTCCAGATTTTATTAAGAAAATTTCAAATTTTAAAATGTTTAAAAAAAATGTTAAAAATTTATTATTGGAAAAAGCTTATTATACTCTCTAGATGAATATTTTGGTGATACTCTGTCATAATTATTTGCATTTTTTTTTATTCTGATCTTTTAAGTTTTACTATATTATATTTTATTGTTAATTTAATTTTAAAAAAAGGCTTTGTCGATAAAAATAATACTTAATGACAATAAAGCATATTTTGATTTAATTTGAAAAAAAACATTATTGTCATAATCTTTACAACATAGGAAGGATAAATCACTAGAAGACCTCTGCACTTTACTCTAGAGCATTTAGTTGAAGTAAGTGTTATGTTAGGAGGAAATAAACAAATAATTTTTGTTTGAGTTAAATGATTATTGATATCAATTGATATCTTTTGCCATTGGCTGAGAAGAACTCTTATTCCTTACCCGTCTTTATCTTTATATTATTATAGCTGAACTCAAAACACTCATAAGATTTGTGGTTGAAGCTGGAAATGGATTTTTTACACATATACCTCGAATATAGTGGAAAACAGTTGACAATTTGTCTCCTTGACTAGCCTCAAGTAATGCCAATTGATTATAAGGATGTCTACTGTGTGGAGAAACTTGTATTGCCTGCCTAAAGTAATATAAACCCAGATTTACCATCAATAAAACATATAGGTACTGAGCTTTTATCTGTTCCACAACTACTTACTTATAAAAAGTTTTTTGCTTGTCTTCTTTGATTTCTGCACCTTGCAATGTCAAGTAAATGAACTAAACAATACTGGCAAATATAAGAACAAGAGGCACTTTGAGGAACGTTAATTTGTTCATTGCAAGTTGTGGGTTGCCCATACACATTTCCCCTTCGTCTGAATGGCAAGTCAATGTCAAATGCATTGCATAATTCCTGTAGCAGAATGAGATAGAATCCCGAGGCTGGTTCCAATGCCCATGTCAACAGAGCTTGAACATCTGATCTATGAGGGTTCTGGACCATACAAATACATTCATTAAAATGTTTCCTTTACTAAAATTTCTAGTTACTTGCTACAACTTACTTTTTTATCTCTAGCCTTTTCTTGTAAATCCGTAATATGATTTTTAAATCCTATATTCCAAATCAAAAAACGTGTCCATATTTCTCTAAGAGACCTGAATATAATATTCAACCAAAAGAACCAACACAAAGTCCCGGTCTCAAATAATACTTTATTTGAGACCGGGACTTTGTGTTGGTTCTTTTGGTTAAATACTATATTCCAAAGATCCTGCTCCACCTTTTTATCTAAGGCATATTCCAAGTCCAGGACTAATACTTGATGGTAAATACTTTGCAGTTTTTGTTGGTGTGTCCATGCCTCGGAGTCATTTAACAGATCGTACTTTCTGAGAACTTTTGGTTTTAAATCTTTGCTTGTCTGCAAAAGAGAAGAGATATAAGAGCAATAAATACTGTAAATACTCGTAGGGATGAAACTTACTTGAGTACTTGAACTGCAGCTTTGTAACCCATATTCAGCTTTTATCCAGGAATATTTTTAGGTTATGATGTTTGATAATCATTGGATTTTAGTAAATGAGATGCAAAAACGTTCTAACTTTAACGCAATATGGTAAATGCTATCCAAAATCACTTGAGTTGTTCGGGAAACTCGTACGTATTTTCATATTTTCATTTTCTACGGAAGTGTCAAATGTGACAGCACGAGATTTTTGACTAGTAAATATTAGGGATGTGCGGCACGATACGGATATTCGATATTTTATATCGGGATTTTACTTTTACTTTACACTCTTTACAGTTGTTTCGTTTTTCGTTCTAACCGATTAGATTTTTTAAACTATTCAATGTTGATTTTCAACAAGAGACCATTGTAGCCCCATAAAATAAGAGTAGAAGAACTTCCAGAAATTTTTACCTGCTTACAGGCCACCACTCTAATATAAAAGAAGAAGAACACGTGTTGTGTTTTAAATAATCAAGTTGCCTTTGTTTTTGTCCGCGCCATTTTGCTTTTTGTGGTTTCTCGCATGACGAGAATTGAATAAATATTGAGGCTTATTTCACGTAAACGCTAGCGCTAGCTGTTCCTTCTATTAAAAAACTAACGGGATATTTGATTGATAATAGTAAGTTAAAAATAATATAATAGTAAATTAAGGTATTCATTTTTGAGACAAAAAATAATTCATTAAATAAATGAAATTTTTAATGAATGACAATATTTCAGTGGGTGGACAAGAAAGGCCAGGGGGGGCAACAAGTAAGGCCAGGGGGGGCTAAGCCCCCCTTCCCCCCTTCTGGCTACGGGCCTGTATTGATCGACCGATATCAATATCGGTCTTGTCACCGATTATCGATATCGGCCGATAAATGTACTGCAATATCGGCCTAATAGTAAACACAGTTTCTCTTTTAATGTTTTATTATG
This sequence comes from Polydrusus tereticollis, assembly GCA_963920685.1. NCBI lineage: Eukaryota > Metazoa > Arthropoda > Insecta > Coleoptera > Curculionidae > Polydrusus > Polydrusus tereticollis. The sequence continues at coordinate 1,945,616 of OY987335.1, forward strand.
GATTTACAAGTAGAATGTTTTTAAAAAATGTACCGAATTTGTGATTTTCGATGTTACTATAGTAGAGATTATTTAAAAAGACCGAAACCCCAATAAAACGTGCAACAAAGAACGCTACAGGGTATTCTTTGTTTTCATACAAATCAAAAGCAAGAATAAATTAAAGGGAATACCCAGTTGACGCCCTTCAAAGAGAGTAAAATAATAAATCACATAAGTCTTAGTGTTCTATCTTTTACCAAGTACTCAAGCGTCTATACCTGAGGAAGAGAGGCATAATGTAATATGAGGGTGTATTTTGTATCCTTTTATAAACTGATTGATATCTCTGGTGAATTCTGGTGGGATATTGGGTCAGATGCGGAATGTATTATTTCAGAAAAGTTAAGTAAAAATTAAAAATGAAACCAGTATTATTGTAATTATGTTGTGTCAAGGTTAAACATTTTGCACCAAATATTCTAAGTCGAATGTCGAATAAACCCCAAAATTCCTCGCCCGTACCTGAATTTTTGGGTACCTGGGAAAAGGTCCTTTGTTCCGCTTTAATTTCTCACACCTGACAAAGAGAGGCAATTAAGGGTTGGTTCTTGCCACGATACATACATAAGTGTATCGTGGTTCTTGCTATTTTCATGCTTATGATTTGTTTGGAATTTAAATGTTTGAATAAATTTAATTTAAAAAATATGTAAATTGGCTGTGCAGTAAAGAACGTCCTAGCTCTGCGCTGTAGGTTTTCATGGCACCCGTAAACACCTCCCTTGTAATTCTTAATAATAAAACATATCGGTTAATCCGCCAGTGGAAACACTGAAAATTTTCGGTCCTCTTCTATTATACATCTAACGAAATTATTTTTTTTTACAGTGACACCACTGCCCATAAAAGGCCACATTCGCAGACCATCGACTGTAAGTGTAGCCTCAACGAACTCCAGTACTTCTGCCCTGAGCGATTCCGACTCAGAAGCCGGAAGTAGTAATGAGAATGATTCTGGTATCGAAGAAGTGGTACAAGAAGAGTGCTGTACTGAAAGAATAGCTCACGACTTTCAAAGGCATTTATTGGGCCTGACAAGCTCGTTGAGACAGATGACTGAAGCAGCACAACATTTGAGTTGGCGTTACCAACACGACATTGGGGGGCCCGTTTAAATTGAGTGTGTGTGTAGGAGGGGGGTTATTAGGTATTTTAGTTCAATAACTATGAAGAGTGCATAAATGGAAAAAAGTTATTAAATAATTATGTTCTAGTAATTGTTAAGTTTGAGATCTTATATCGATAGGTTTCCAAGGGAAGTTCGAATTTAAAAAAATTATATTTGTCGCTTTTTTCCAGCTATGTGCTTCTTGTGCCTGTGGGTGTGAGTACATGGAGTGAGTGACTGAGTTACTGTGGTAAATTTGCAACGTGATATCGTTTAGGTTATCTATTTTTGCTCATTACTTTGTCTTTAATTATAATTATATATATTTTTATTTATTTTAGTGAGTGATAGATATCAAATAATGTATTCTTTATTTATAAATAAAATATTCTGTTAAATTAGTTTTGCAGTTTTATTCCATATGGTGGTGAAACCACAAATCCCTTTATAATTTCCTAGGCAGCGGTCCCAGTCTAAATGAGACATGGCACTGTCTAATGCGTTCACAGTATAAACGTGACGTACACACAGTCTAAACTTTACTGTGCTCGGCATAAACGCCATTGCGCTCACAGTCTAAACGCCACAGTGGTTTGCGCTCACAGCCTGGGCCAATTTTGGTTAATTTTAATCAATTGCGTTCACAGTCTAAGGTCCACAAGTGTCACGTATCGCTTAGACTGTGATCACTCTCAAGGCAAGTCCGGAACTGCGATCACAGTATATACCCCTCGATGTGTTGGTGAACCTTAGACTGTGAACTTTCCCCAAAAATTACTACCAAAAATACATCGATGCAAAATGTGTCAGTTTTTGACGACTTCGTTCACAGTCTAAGGTCCACAAGCACGTTGTGACGCTTAGGCTGTGAGCTCACTCGAGCCAAGTCCGTAACTGCGATCACATTCTAAGTCCCTCGAGTCCCTGGTGGATCTTAGACTGTGATTTTTTTCCTCTTAAAATTGGTTAATTTGTTACTTTTTGGGGCAAAAATTTACAGTAACAAATCTTAACCAATTTTAAGATCTTAACCAATTTTTAAGGGAAAAAAATCACAGTCTAAGATCCGCCAGCGACTTGAGGGACTTAGAATGTGATCGCAGTTATGGACTTAGCTCGAGTGACCTCACAGCCTAAGCGTCACAACGTGCTTGTGGACCTTAGACTGTGAACGAAGTCGTCAAAAACTGACAAAAACTGACACATTTTGCATCGATGTATTTTTGGTAGTAATTTTTGGGAAAAGTTCACAGTCTAAGGTCCACAAGCACGTTGTGACGCTTAGGCTGTGAGCTCACTCGAGCCAAGTCCGTAACTGCGATCACATTCTAAGTCCCTCGAGTCGCTGGCGGATCTTAGACTGTGATTTTTTCCCCTTAAAATTGGTTAATTTGTTCCTTTTTGGGGCAAAAATGTACAGTAACAAATCTTAACCAATTTTAAGATCTTAACCAATTTTTAAGGGAAAAAAATCACAGTCTAAGATCCGCCAGCGACTTGAGGGACTTAGAATGTGATCGCAGTTATGGACTTAGCTCGAGTGACCTCACAGCCTAAGCGTCACAACGTGCTTGTGGACCTTAGACTGTGAACGAAGTCGTCAAAAACTGACACATTTTGCAGCGATGTATTTTGGTAGTAAATTTTGGGAAAAGTTCACAGTCTAAGGTCCACCAGCAAATCGAGGGGTTTAGACTCTGATCGCAGTCCGGACTTGCCTTCAGGGTGATCACAGTCTAAGCGGTACGTGACACTTGTGGACCTTAGACTGTGAACGCAATTGATTAAAATTAACCAAAATTGGACCAGGCTGTGAGCGCAACCACTGTGGCGTTTAGACTGTGAGCGCAATGGCGCTTAGACTGAGCGCGGTACATTTCAGGCTGTAAGCGCATTTAATTAAAATTGAACCTTAGGCTGAGCCCAGAAATTTTTTAGCGGTGTTGTCAAATCGACTTTTTTTTCCTGAAATCTAGGTTTTCAGGAAAATAACTCGAAAGCAGTGAATTCCTGTCAAGAAAACGGGAATTCACGATGGGACAAAGGGAAGTACTAAAAATAAAACACAGGTTTGTATAATAGGAAATATTTATTTTATTAAAAAAGTATAAATATGAAAGTCAGTCGAATGTAATTTATTAACATAAATTATAAACAAATATCTAAATGACACTATAGTTTTGTAATATTTGCACATACAAGAAAAATCATTAAAGCCTTTAAGAAAATAATCACAAACAAAAATACTTTATTACATACTCATATATAAATAAGCAAAGAGTTTAGTAAAATCGAGGGTTAGATCGAAAAAAAAATCTTTACTAAAACATCAATAATTGAAAAGTACACATCTTAGTGATTAAAATTTAAATACCAAACAACAACGCAGGGATATATAAGATATAAGTAATACTTTAAAATGCACCGAGAAGTAAAAAATGTGTATAATATATTTTAAATCGTATATACGCGTTGTGACCTTAAGGTCCAAATACAAAAAAAATTATTTTACAGCAAAAGCAAAAAGAAAGTCAACCTCTAAGGCTTACTTACACGTTAAGTGAACCTTAACAACCAATTACTCAGCAACCTGATTGGCTGCAATAAATACTTAAGTTCCACATAACACATAAGCCAAAGTCCTGGAAACATTAAGTGGCTAAACTAGCAATCTGATTAACCGCAACTGACACTTGACGTTTTAAGAGTAACCTGACTAACGAGCGCCTAAAAGATCCCCACAAATCCTAAAATTGCGCATGCGCGAGTCTGTCACCTGTCACTTTCACGTTGGCGCTGCGAAATTTAAATTAGAAATAAATGATAATGGTTGGATAATAATTAATAATAATAATATATTCATACCTTGGAATAGGGAAGAATAACAACACTTTTGAGGTACCCAGTAGATTGCAAAATGACTAGGAGTATATCGTAGTATCGTAGCCAACCTGTGGCCTCCTTTTTACCCCATTTATGGTGGGTTCCCACAAGCGTAACTTGCATCCCAGGAATTGAACGCAGGGTAATAATCCGTCCGGACAAAATCGGGTTTTTACTAGGCCGGATTTTAAAAATACCCAAAAAAAAACATCTAAGGGCGATGGAGAAGGACCAGAGGAAACTGCTAATGCAGATGGTAGTAGTATGTGGAAGTTGGATAAAGACAGAGAGGCTGATGCCACATATACAAAATATATGCTAAACTACAGACAAAAGTTGATAAGGATGATCGTATGTCTCCTTAACAGTACACTGCAGACTACGGGACTGACAGACGAAACTCTATGCAGATTTCGCCAGGAGGAGGAGACGGCCAAGCTCATACTCTGTAGCGGCTCGCCGGGAGAAACAAAGTGTTACCTAAAATATTGTTAAAAAAGTTTAAGGACCATAGGAAACTTAAACTTATAGGGATGCAGCCCATCCCCGCTAGGGGGTTAAAGTTACAACTTCTAATATTAGACATGGATACATTCAATTACATAGCAAAGCGCCAGCACCCTGTTACGCTAGTAATGGCCCACCTGCCCACCATAACCGTACCGTATGAAGATGTAAAAGTTTTATTCAAAGTCGTTGCTTGGGTACCTTAATAATTTAGAAATAAAGAGAGTCATACTCCCTTAACCTATAAAATTTAAATTTTGAGGTTAAGAACACTATAGGCGACTTCCTTTTTTAGATTTACTGTGTAAAAGTGCTAGTACAGTGATTATATTACACTTCTTCGAAACAATTCAAGCTAAAACAACATAACGGAGTTTTAACCTAACAGGGATACAAATCCGCTGAAAAATGAAAAATAAATACTACTACAACGAGTCGGATTCACATTACACGAGACACTTCATAACGTGGATCAGACAGAGCATATTATGTAAAAAATTACATAAAAAAAATTCACAGCCTGTTACTAAAATATAAATATACGAGGTACCTCTCAAACCTGCAATTTGTTTAGTTATACAAGACGCTGGCAACATCAAATTTCTTTAACTACATAACGGTAACAATACATTTTTATAACATTGACTAAACCAAATCCTAAAAGTTATAAAACAAGTCCTGCACTTGGTTGGTAAAAGCGATTTTTTAATCACTTTAAAAATCACAGATCTTGTTTCAAATGATTTGTATTAATATATAAAAGATTTATAATTTAACTCTAAAATTAGTTCCAGTTCATATAGATGCGAATCAAAAATTATCATTGGCTAATTTCACGTTAACATTTGAATTTAATAATAATATTATATAATTCACCAATATCCGCATTCAAGGGTTTGGCTTAATAGGACGAAAAGAGATCCTGTAATGCTTCAGTTATAAGTTAAATAAAGAGCGCGCGCTGTTTTCCCCGTCTACCCGCGATCTCTGCCCGTCCGCTTCTCAGACTTTGACTGCCGTGCCGAGTTTAATCATATCGATGAAAGCGGCTACCAAGGCAGCTTTCGGCATTCCTTCATTTGCCCGCATGCTAATCGACATTTTCCTTTTCTTTATTTAGCTTATAAACTGGGGCATTCAGTTATTTTTTCTTCCCGTTAAGTTGGTAATAACCATATACCACCAAAAGGTCTTTACAAAAACCTACCACATATTCTTCAGACCAAAATTAGCCGATTTAAGTAAACTTACCAAAGTTGCTTAGTTTGGGCGCTAGACGGCGCTGAAGTGACAATTTTTAAATGGTTTTTATGGATTAATTCAAAAACTGCTCATACTATTTTGCCGAAATTTGGTACGTTGGCATAGCTTTATGGGGTAAAAAGACCCATGTCACAATTCTGATTAATATCAGTCCATGGGCGTAGAACCTGTTTTTTTTTTACTAATTGCTTGTTTCAGATTTCTATGCCAATGGAACAAGAGGGGTTTGGGCACAAAATTCAGATGAACCAACTCATTTGCTACAAAAAAGGTACTCTTGATAAGACTCGATTCTTCTGACGGTTTTCGAGAAATTTGCATTTTATTATATTTATTAAATCGGCTAATTTTGGTCTGATGAATATGTGGTAGGTTTTTGTAAAGGAGGGGCTCCAATTTATCAACAGAATAACGTACTTAATACAAGATTCCTCCGAAATTTAAAATAATTCCCTTTTGTATTTCTTAATCAATAAATTATACGAATGTTCTTGTATTTATAAAACCCCTACTAAGTCTTAAGTACAAGTTGATTTGAAGTTGATATATATCAATATGCCTTTGATTTATTTGATTTATTTATGCGTTGTTAAAAAAGGTTGCTGTAAATAATAGAATTAGGATATTTTTGTTCAAAGTGTTCATTTTGATTTATTTTGTTGTTAAATAAATAAAAAGTTACAAAATTTTGAAAGTGAAATATTTGTACAAATAAATTTAACGCCGCCTATGTTGCTGACAAACGGACCTACCACGCCACGTTCGTTGAGTAACAGGAAACATTTGATCGAAATTGAGTTAAAAACATCTAACCTTACCTTTTGGCGCTATAAAAATATGGAGAAAGTTTGTAGAATAAGGAAAAAAGGTAATTTATAATGTTACAAAGTTAATATAATATTACTATAATAATTTAAAAAATGTCTAAATAACATATTATGTTTGTATATCGGTACCTTTTTGCCAAACTAAGCCGCAATTTTGTCGAAAATTTGATTTTCTGTCTATCGTACGCTAGCGTAAAGAAAACGACCCGCAAAACTGTCTTAACCCAATGTTTACCCTTTATAGGCCCCCAATTAGGTAGATTAAGGTTTTTCTTATAAATTATTTGTTACGATCAGCTTGAGCAAAAAAAGTGCTTTCATGCAAAATTTTGTGTCTAGCGGCTTACGATAGTTTGGCAAACAGGTATCGATATTTTAGCATGGTTTAAGGGGAGAAGTCCAAAATTTGTGGCAGTTGGTTGGTCGACACGAATACCTGCTAAAAATTCAGTGCAACAGCTTGATTTGCCTCCATGGTACGGGAATGAATAATATGATGTGCTGGTGTAGTCCTGATTCGGGTCTAAATGCCACTGTATTTTCAAGAAATACTTCAACCGAGACTTTAACATTATTAATGCCCTGGTAATTCTACCTACAAGATAACTTCTAAGGATACTATTGTTGGAACAATTGTTGTCACGAAAGTTATCTAGCTGATATCGCTAACAGGGCATTAATAATTTCGGCCTTAATTGTGGCCAAGACGATGTTATTGTGAGTGTAACATAATGTTTGAAGGGTAATAAAAGTACTCAACTTACAGGCAAGGTCGGCCCCTTTATCTTAAATTACATTAATGCTGGTAAGCACCGTTGATATGTTTCTTGACTTAGCAGCCTCTCTAACTTAAATAGTAAATTGTCATTGCCAATGTCATAAAGAATTGTGACTTAAGTTGAGAACGTTGCTAAGTCGAGAAACATCAACGGTGCATATCAGCATAAGTTATGCTAAATTAAGTTAAAACAAAGTGAAAACTTTTTTTTGCCTGTGAGTAATCGAGTACTTTTAGTACCCTTTTCAGTTTCAAGCCATTGCACCAAATTTTGAGCTCTTGTATAAACTTTTTGCTCCGCAAAATCTTAAGAGCTTGCTTTTTTTGAGTTTTTCGCATTTTCAGTTGATATAGTTCCTTGAATGACTTTTCAAAATCGAACTTGTACTTGAAACGTAGCTTTGGATTTTCTAAATATTGGTCGATTTTTGAGACTAATTTTATTGTTCCTTGTCATTATCTATGGCATGTTTAAAAGTGTGCAGCATTGCATAGGGTACCAAAGCATTTCGAATTTTTTGAATCTTATCCCTTGTTTTAACATGTACCCTTTGCAATATTGCAACTGTTGTATTGTACCTGGAGAGTAGGCATAGTATTGATATGCTGGATTTGGCTCAATTTTTTTCTTACTCTCTGGCACTAAGAAAAAAAACATTTTTTATAAGCATTGACTGGAAAAACATTAACTAGCTATATTTTTATTCTTGTTTATTTAGTTTTAGTTTGTATTATTTGTTTGTGTTTGTATTTATTAAAATTATTATTATTATTAAGATAGAGGTTTTTCCACCTGTAAAGCACGTTTAGCAGCAGATCTTCTCTCCGTCATTCTTTTATTAACGTGATATCTCAAAAGGATGACTCTGGAACTATGCGGCATGTCCACGAATCTCTGATCTGCCGCAGTTATGGGCGATTTCTTACGGTGGTGCAGGGCAAAATAATTGGCAAATATTTTTTTATTATGCCGCTGCAGGCCTGGTAGATAAAACCTCTGTGGAAAAGGTATAAACTTAGTTTTAGGTAGGTATTTACAGGCCCGTAGCCAGAGTTGTATTTTAACGTCCGGTATTATAGGTAGAGTTTAAACTAAAAGTTCAGTTAAACTACGCTTCTTCTTTTTTTTTTTCTGTTTGGCAACGGATTTTTACCGTGTAAAATTCCATTGCCAAACAGAAAAAAAAAGAAGAAGCATAGTTTAACTGAACTTTTAGTTTAAACTCAACCTATAATACTGGACGTAAGGGGGGCACAGATATTTTTAGGGGGGGCTAAAAGTTAAGATACTCAGACACATGTATTTTTATAATGTTGAATAAATAAATGAAATATCATTTTTACCTTTGCTTTTCTCAACGCAATTTTTCTTTTATTTTTCTCTTTCTTTCTCTCTTAAAGCCAGTTCTTTTTTTAAAATCAAAGGATGTCCAATACTATTTTCTAAATAATTTTTGGCATTTAAATGTTTTTTAAAACACATGCGACCTTCAAATTATCCTACTTTATTAGAGGTGACAACAAAATTTACCAGCGGTAATCCTATAAGTGAAATTCTAGGTCCCTAAATTAAAGCGTGTATGAGATATACTTAATTTACGTTATTAATAATCGTTTTTTCTCTCTCTCCGGAACAATTAAGATTTAGTGACTCACACAAGATGATTTTGAAGTTAAAGTGAGATAGAATACGTTTACGACTTCAAACGGGTGACGCGGTGACCACTTCTCAGGTGATTTTAACTCTACCACAGTTTACCTCTGACGTACAGAAATACAGTTTTACCATTGTTTCTGTAACCGATCCAACACATTTAAAATAAGGCAGTGTTAAGACTGAAAAATCGACTATTTTAACCATAGGTTGGGTGTTCCGAGATATTAGTGAAAACCTTAACAATGAAAAAATCGTCAGTGAATGTATCACTGAACAAAATTCATTCGTAGTCCCCACTTTAACTACACACAAAATTAAAAAATAAATATCAAAAATTTGGAGAAAATAATCATGATTTGGCAACGATGAAGACAATAATAAAAATAATTTAGAATTATAAGAGGACATTTGTTAAAATTGTATTTTACTACAAACTCGAAAAGAAGATTCTCAAAAAAAGCTTTTTGAATACTTCTCTAACTTAAATGAGCGCAAATAATGTTTCTAGCTTGTTAATTTAATCAATTTTATGTAAATAAATTCTTTTGATTTTTTAATCAAGAACCGTTCATTACACGAAAAAGTTTAGGAAGAATTTTTGCTGAGTGATGAAGTATGTAATGAAGCAGGGGGAACCGCATCCTCATGACGATGAGGCACCACTGTGTGGCGGCGGTCTAGTCTTCCGGCCGGTGACACCCCGGGAAATTATTGAAATCATCAGGAAACTAAAAAATAAAAAATCCACTGGCTATGATGAAGTACCAATAAGTCTTGCAAAAGCAACTGCAGAAATCATCGCTAATCCATTGGCTCATATAGTAAACCTGTCTCTCCGCAAAGGTATTTTCCCATCTAACCTAAAAAATGCTTTACTTAAACCCATTCACAAAAAAGGTCGCTTTGATGAACTGAAAAACTATAGACCCATCTCATTGTTGTCCAACTTCAGTAAAATCTTTGAAAGAGTTATTTATGACAGACTTCTGCAATTTCTTGAGACAAATTCATTATTGACTGAAAAACAGAATGGATTTCGGAGGGGAAAATCAACGATAAGGGCAATTTACATGGCACTGGATCGAATCCTAGAGTCTCGCAACAATAACAACGTAACTATGGCTGTCTGCCTCGACCTTTCAAAAGCTTTCGACAGTGTAGATCATGGTCTGCTCTGTCGGAAGCTTGAGAAAATGGGAGTTCGCAATATGGCACTGCAACTAATCAGGTCATACTTATCAAACAGAAAACAATGTGTGATAGAACAGAATGAATTGGGGGAATTAAAAAAATCAAACTTCTCAATAATAAAAAAAGGTGTGCCACAGGGTTCGATCCTGGGTCCTCTTCTTTACCTAATATATACAAATGAGGTTGCAGACCTATTGGACAATAATGAGGTGGTACTTTTTGCAGATGACACCTCTGTGATTTGCTGTGAAAGGACAAAGGAATCATGTATAGGAAATGTTCAGGAGTCACTCTTATCTCTTCAAGATTGGTTTACTAAAAATAATCTACAGCTAAATGTAGCAAAAACACAAATTATTAACTTCAATCTTAAGCCTGACAGAATATTGATTGACTACAATGACACCACGATCACAACAAAGGACAAGGTCACATTCCTCGGGGTGCTGCTGGATGAAAGGCTGGACTGGCGGGCGCACATTGATCAACTGGCAGGAAACATGAGCAGATATTGCTATGCGTTAAGAGTCATCAGAGACTCGGCTGGATGCTCTGCCGCCCTGACGGCTTGCCATGCATATGTACAGTCGAGGGTTAGGTATGGTGTGGTTTTCTGGGGGGCTGTCTCAGAGGCTGAGAGGATCCTTCTGTTACAAAAGCGATGTCTAAGAACAATTTTTCAAAAAAAAAGAACAGAGAGCTGTAAAAATCTTTTCATTGAACATAATGTCCCTACAGTCTTTAACATCTATATCCTTGAATGTATAAAATTTATTTCTGAAAACCAAGATATATTTGAAGGATTGAGGTCAGATCACGGCCATTACACACGCTTTAAAGAGGACCTAAAAACTGATATTGCTCACTATTCATATATCTTAAAAAATGTCAAACATAGTATTTTAAAGGTTTGGAATACTCTGCCTCCTGATTTTCGAAGGCAGCCGCCTCGGAGAATGAGGCAGAGCCTCAAACTGCTCTTGAACTCAAAAGCTTATTACAGTCTGGAAGAATTCTTCTCCGACAACCAAGTAAAGACTCTAGTAAATTAAAACACATTCTTATAATACATAGTTGTCTTTTAATTTTATTTACATTGAACATAAGGTGGGAAAGGGAATAAAGATGCATAGGTGTCTATGCTGCCTCTCTGTGGGGACTCTGGGAGACTCTGAATCCGAGTTTTAAATGTCCAACTGAAATCGTAATGTATTGTGTTTGGAGTAGGTATAATGTATACGTCTGTTTATTTATTTATTTGTGTTCGCTATTTTAACTGTCATGTAACTAGTATGTAGGTATATATGTAAGCGACTTGCGATTGTAGATCGTATGATTAAGTTTTAAGTATTGAATTGACGGGATCAACACCCTAGGGGTAGAAATGTAGTAGGGATGCAATGTAAAAATTTATATTGATGTAAACCTCTATATATGGATCGAATAAAGAGTCTAATCTAATCTAATCTAAGGCGTACCTATTTATGAAAATAATTTTTATTTTGAAAAAAATATTGTAATTTTTTTCGTTAAACCTATCAAAAGATGTTAGCACGGATGCCAGTGGTGGAGGTAGGCCAAATAGTTTTTAAGAACATAATGCGTTCGTTGTGTGCCTAGTTAGTGCCTATTAATATTCAAAATATCTAAAGCGGTCTCAAACATATTGAGGAAACCCCGATGATTTTTTTTAAAGGAATAACACCCTTGAGTTTGGCTACCTACTTACTTTCTTCGAGATGAGTCACTCCGGCGAGGGTTTGGTAGAACGTGGGGGTCTCGACCTCTGAGCTCAGGGAGACGCAGGGAATGGACAGGAGCCTGAAAATATAATGATTCATCCATCAAACAATCAATATTTTGTTTTGTATAGGATGTCCTAATATAAACCCCGAAACATATGAAAAGCGAGACACATTTTCAACTGATCTTTTGAATTTGCCTTTTTTTTACTTTCATTTCAATTTTTAAAATTATAGTTCAATTGTAGCCGTAATTCCAAGAGCGCATTCCTGAACCAAATTCAAGTAGAAAAGTTCATATAAATATGTGTCCTAAAAAGTTCATTTTGTATTGCTATACCTAAACTTTTTTGTTTTAACTTTAAAATTAAAATTTAAAAGGGCAATGTTAAGTTTGAAAAACGGACTGTTTTAACCGAAATATATGAACTTGCCATCACTTTATTGCCAGACCAAGAGTTGGGTGTTCGAGTTATTAGTAACCGTATCAAGAAAAAACAAGCTTCATCCCTACCCTGCATATCAAATAAAAAAATTAAAATTTGGAGAAAGTAGTCATGATTTGGCAACGCCACAGACAATAATAAAAATATTTTAGAGTTACAAGGGGACTTGGTAGAAATTTAAATTTTTGACAAACTATACGGGGTGTTTAATATAAAAACATCTCGTAAAATCATATAAATGGTACTCATATAACCTTGATGCAACTGTCTGCAAATAATATTTGTCAAATTGATATCAATAAATAAATTGTGGGTAAAAATATTACGAAAATAATTAACAACTTGGCAACATCGCAACAGATTGGAAAAAAAATTGGGATTCACATTTCGTCGCGTAATCAACAAGAACCTAGTTACACGCAAGAAGCATTTTCAAATCGAGCAACAACTCAATAAATAACAAAAATATTGAAATTTCTTGAGAGTACAAAATCATAGGGAATTTTATTACCAACAATATTACTCTCTTCACATTTCGTCGCCTAATCAACAGGAACTGAGTTACACGCAAAAAGCACGTTCAACCCTTTCGAAACTTCTCAAATCGAGCAAAACTCGATAAATTGTTAAAGCTTGTTCAGATGCATTTGTAATACCCCTTAAATATATTTTCAATTTGTCATTAAGGGTTGGCGTATACCCAACGATGTGGAAATTAAACAAAGTTATTCCTGTTTTCAAATCAGGAGATAAAAATAAAATAGAAAACTAGAGACCTATTGCCATTGGCTCTGCACTGTCAAAAGTTATTGAATTAGTTATCTACAATAGGATATTTCTTAACTTTAAACAGGTTGTGGCTGATGAACAACATGGTTTTTTTCCTAAGCGCATACTGTCACTAATGTTAGATTTCTCTCAGTACATTCATAAGGCATTTTTGGAAACAGCACAGGTAGATTGCATTTTACAGATCTTGAAAAGGCTTTCGACAGGGTATGGCATGGTGAAGTATATGCAGATGAATTTAAACTTCCTATGCGTATTGATGGTATTGATGATTGTAAACTTTTGCAACAGAATCTTAATAAAATTGTAACTTGGTTATTTTGGTTTATTTGATCCAAAACTTAATTAACTTACATATCAATAACATAACAACTGACGCCTATAAAATGCTAGGTTTTGTCATACGTTGCTGTAAGAAATTTAATAGTTTGGATGCTATTATTGCGGTCTATAAGTCGCTTGTCTTGCCAAATCTTGAATATGCTTGCATTATTTGGTCACCTCAGTATGCGGATAAAGTGGGCCAATTGGAGCGTGTCCAAAGAAGGTTTCTAAAATATCTGCATTTTAAAAAATCTGGCATATACCCGTATAGGGGTTTTAATCACGAAGAACTACCTCTAGAAGAAACCTATATAAAAATAGTCCTGTTTATCGCATATGTGAGCTGGCAAATAATTATTTAAAAAATCTAAATATTTTTACACTTAATCCTAAAAATGTAAATAAGGTCTTAAAAGTTTATGTTGAGAATTGAAATTCAGTTCATTTTGTACGTATTGTTAATGGTTTGTTATCTTGTTGTGTTGACTAGTTTTGTTATTTCTTGTTTTTCTTTAATTTTAAGAATATAGTATCTGTAATTGGTGTTAAACTGTTCATGCTATTGAAATAAATAAATAATAAAAATATTGAAAATTCCTGAAAGGCCTCTTTTTAAAGTTTTAAACATAAATGGTGTAATTGATTTTGTTTCTGAAATTAAGTATTTGGGGGTTATATTGGATTCACAATTATGCTTCAGTAATCATGTGAACTATGTGTCGGAAAATTGGTTAAAAAAAATAGGGTTTTTTAATCGGGTATCGACCTGTTTGTCTCAGTGGACTAAGATGTTGGTGTATAATACCATTATATTGCCACACTTTTCATATGCATGTTCTTTATTAATTTCTTGCACTAAGGAGGAAATTCAAAGACTGCAGGTACTACAAAATAAGGCAATGCGCATCCTACTAAAAAGTGATAAATATACCCCAATTAATGATATGTTGCGGTCACTGAGATGGTTGAACATTGAGCAGTGCGTGAAAAGAGCGAATTTGATATTAATTTACAAGACTGAGCATAAATTAGAGCCTGATTATTTGCAATCGTACCTGGAAGAGATCAAATCATTATGAATACATTAGGTCAAATGGATAATATACTATATCCAGGGTAAAGACTTTACAAAAAACTCTTTTTTACAATTGGATTCGCTATTTTAACGATCTGCCCGATAATTTTAAGAGAGAACCAAACCTGAGAATATTTAACAGAAACTTTTTGTTATACTTAAGGAACTGAGGTGTGTACTATTAAGAATGTCGTTTTTGTAACCTGGTTTAAATAGCCAAGTGCTTAATAAAGGATATATTTATTTTATTTATTTAACTCCTGCCGCGTCGACCCCTACCTCGTTTGCTTTGGACCAGCTCGACGACGACTTCTTGATTTAGAACGCCTTAGTCTAAAGCGTCCTTTTCTAGCCGCCTTCCTCGCGATCGCCCTCTTCTAGAACGCTTTCCTCTTCCGCCTACACACCTTCGACTTGCTGGTGCCCTTGCAAGACACTGGGGGATATACGACGGCAGCTTCACCTTGAATTTAAAAAGAACACTTTCACATATTTAAAACTTTAACAAAATAGTGATTTTGAAACAGAGAATGAAACCAGATGGCTCTGTCTCGTGGTGCTGGTATAGAACACCAATTTTTAAGCATTGTAAAGTGATTTTAATAATTTTGTACAGTAAAATTACACAGGCAATTGTTCTTTGGAATATTCCTGCGCAATAATAAGAGTCAATCTGATCCTGAAGTCCTTAATTATTTAATTCCATATATTATTAACTCTGATCACGAGTAACCTCCCATAAAAAGAAATGGAAAAACTCTTAGTTATTATTTAATGGTAACGTGATCACTTGTTTCAAACATTCTCTCCCATTTGTATGACTGTTATTTCACAATTGTACAATTAAAAAAGTGCTCAAATCAAATTTGTTTTCATTATATTAGCTGCAAACTCTAGCCAAATAGATGACAATATAGTGGTCATAAATACTACAATAGAAAAATATAGATAATACTATTTGGGTATAAAGTCATTTCCAGAATAGCTATAGGTATAGGTGCGCCCTTAACACATTACCCACTGTTACATAAAACTATAAAACATAATCTATTTAAAAATACAACGAACTGCAGTACTATACTATGAAATAAGCGAGGATACAAACAAAACAAAAGTAATCAAATAGCTAACAAAATCAATTTAATTAAAGCTGTCGTAAATGGTGCGCCGCTGGTTTGCTGTCCGCAGTCCTCCACTAGGGGAAGCCCAAATACAGTGGTGGTAAGTTTACACACGCATTACAGCGAAACAAATGTATGTATTTTTCTGTGTGTTACGTTAGCAGATATGTCATGAAGTCTTAATGTACTGGCTCATTTTGTGGATATTTTATATTGGAGTCATTTAAAAAAAAAAAGGATTTTTCTATAATTCATTGTCACTAGCCTATATATTATCCTACAGGAAGATGACCAATCCGTTGTTAGTTATCCTATAATACACTGTTAATTACTAAAATTGAGTATAGGATCGGAGGGCCGATAGTGCTGCAGATTAGTTGTGTCATCAGCAAACAGTGTTAGGGTGTGGTTGTTGGTTTAGTTTGAAAGGTCGTTGATGTATATGAGGAATAATGAGGAATAGTAAGGGACCCAGAACTGAGTCCTGATTATATCCTGTTTTCTTGATTCTGCATTTTTGTGAAATACATATTGGGTACGCTGAGATAGATAAGACTCAATAAAGGCAATGCTGTTCAAGTGAAAGTTATAGAAGGATAAATTTTTTGCCACAATTTTGAAAGACACACAGTTTTATGGTCTCCACCAGAGTAATGAACATTAAAGGATGGGTTTACATAGTCAAAAATTTTAGAAATATCCTCCAGAAATTTCTTAATATCACCATTTGGTGACCTGTATATTGTAATCAGTTAAGTGTTCTATGCTTTTAAGAGAATACTCCTACTCCCCCACACTCTTGTACAGACCTGCAGAAGATCACAGCAGGAGAGGAACCAGTTACCTCATTTTGGGTGAATTCATCAGAAATAAGCCAGTGCTCATTTACACAGAACAAATCAACACTATTTTCCCCAAGAATTACCTCAATTTCCAAATTTTTATTATGTATGCTCTGGACGTTAGCATAAAAAATCTTTAGCTGGAAATTCAGTGGTAGGGAGAAGTGATCCTTGTTGAACAGCTTTGCAGGTTCAGAAAATGGTTCACTTTGATGGATTGAGGCCTCCAGGTATGGAGTTTCAGAAGTAAGCTTACACCTTTATAATAATTATATCATATTTGCTTACACATATAAACTTAATTAAGTAAACTGTGGTAAAAAAACTTACTTTAAGATTATACAAGACCCAAAACTGTTTTGTAGCTTCTACTACCATAATATCTATAGACACGTACTTTTCAAGCATATAGGTACCCATTTTTTAGAATATGATAGAGGAAAAACAATGAGGTAGGAACAAAAAGAAAAAAATTAACTTTTTTTATTCGTCAACAAAATGGCGATTCTTCTTAGACACATGTCAATCCTAAATGTGGCCTTTGCTACTAAATCAGGCTCATGCTCACTTTAAACTTTTATTGATGTTCATGCTGCATTTGAGCCAGAAGCGGGGAGGGTATAGTGCTAAAAGAAACTAAATTTCCGCTTAAGAATATTATTTCTTCTATTTTCTCCCGCAATGCCACCCCAATTCCTCGTAGTGTTTTTGATCCGGGAAGCCACAAATTCATTTCATCCTTGATTTTCTACTTTTTTAATTTTTATTTTTGCATACTTTTGATTTTCTTGCCAGTGGCGAAGGTTTTATATTGAAAACAAACTTTTAAAAATTATTAGAATAAAATCTTGCATAAGGTTTAAAATAAGTTTAAAATCCGATTTTTGAAAAATGCTAAATTTTATATTACCCTCCGCTATTATGTCAAGAAAATCTACAAACTCGAGAAATTGGCCAAATAGAAATTTGAATTAAATGAGCAATAACTGTGAGTTATTCTGTTCTGTTCGAAATTTGCTATGACCCCTTGCCTTTCGGCATCCAGCCAATTGTGTGTTTAGAATTATTTCCCTCTTCTTTTGCTAGCAGATTTTTGCGTAGATATAAATTTTTACCACTTAACGGTCGTTTTTTAAATTACAATGTCCACTTGTCCGAAGTCGCAGAGTAGCCATGGCATAACTCCAAATTACAATGGCGACCTGTCCGCTAGCTCTTCTTTTTTTTTGCCAAGGCATCGGCTTACACCAGAATAGAGAGCACTAAAAGCCATTTATGATGGCAACGCTAATATTAATATCGTTAGCGTAACATAAAAAATTAATTTTTATAAACTCATGATGGGTGAATAACAGCCAGCACTCAAACAAATTCAGCTTTTACTGTAACGTAGTAACGTTAGCCTAACGTAAAAAATGGATTTCCAGGAACTTATCGTTCAGTGACATGTTGTAGTAAAAACTTGCATTGTTTTTTTGGATATAATAGCTATTTATGTTACTACACTAAAACCAAATAAGCTTAAGGACTAGAGTAAAAAACACATGGGCGAGGACTGCACGTGAAGTAATGCATCAGGAGGTGACAGGTACGTACTCGGCACAGGTGTATTTTGGGCTTGTTTTGATGTGTTCAAAGTTCAAAGTCAAGTTGTATTGACTCTTCGGGGTATGATTTTTTTAATTTCCCGACGTTAATGAGGTTTTTAATTTTGTTTATTATGTTAATGCAAATTCTACTTAAAATCATTATTTAATTTGATTTTGGCATTATATCTGCATAATCCTGCACCAGCAAACCATCACACGCCTGAACCGAAATTAAATTTAAAAAACTACTAATGATATTTCTTAAATTTTTCACCACAAAGTGGCAAGAAAAATATAAAGTTTAGTTACACTGCCGGACAGGCTATCAACAAGGATGACCCTCAACCCTCAATACTCTTAATTTTAAAATTTATTAAAATAAAATAACAAAATTAATTATAAAACCTACCTCTTGCTGCTGCAAGAAGAAAACATTTTAACAAAAAAAAGCATGCACACTATTAAACAAGCCACAAATGCTCTCGAAATCCCACATATTTCTACTTAACACGTAGAAGTTTTTATCGTTACTTTAGCCAATTTTTACATATTAATTAAAAGCAAACATAGAGCTTTCTACGGATTCCTCCTTTGTTACAACTTTGATTACACAACTGCCCAATTGGAATGATTGATGTATAAAATTAAGAGACTCTTCACCAAATTATTTCGCTTATGGAAACCTACTTTATATTCTCTTAAAGATACAAAATATGTTCCTCCCACCCTTCCTTTAATATGTTGAAACTATAATTAGCCTTCAATATGTTTGTATTGTCTCATCTGTCAAAGCTTTCCCGAACCATGATTATAATTTGAAAAGAAAAAAATGATTGCTGAAGATTGACCTTCCCTAAGGTCGAAACATGTCCTAGATCAGTTACTGTCATGTAAAGATCTCCTTTCACCCCTCTTCTTTTATTAAATGCACTTGTGGTTTAGACAGACTTTGATTTCCACCAATTATATTTTTTTGTTAATTAAAATTTCTAAAAGGTTTGTCTATAAAGATATTACTTTCAGACAGTAAAACATATTTTGACTTTGACTAACTAAGTTTGATCCTATAAGAGAATTTTTGACAAGCTATTTTTGTGTTTTAAATTTGAAGCAGAAATAAAATATACCCTAAAATAAAATTGTATTTAGTCTAAAATTCGAAAACACGATTCTCAAAAATTCCTCTTTGCTCTGTATTAATTAGCGTTGAAAACACTCCTAGTTTGTTAATTAAAATTATTGTAATAACAAAAATGCCAATAATAATTTAGAAGTCTGTTTATAAAGTACAATACAGTGTGTCCGCTTAAAGTTCTGTACATATGGGAAACTTTTTTAATATTAATTTTACGTTTCAGACAAATAACATAGCTGACAGTTAAAATTCAAATTCAGGTGGGAAATGGTGGCAAGATAATGGACAGAACTAAGATTTAAATTTTTAAGTTTATTTTCAATAATAGTCTACTAAGAGTAGAAACAGATATAATTTTTAATGCCAATCAACATTTTCTTATTCCATTTTGCTCTAAAATGAAAATTAAGGGTACTTTTCTCGTATGTCAATTTTGATTTTTTTACTTTTTGATCATCCTGTACATACTATCTCAAGTTTGAATAGTCTAATATTATTTTTTCAGTAAGCAGAACTTTTTATAAAGAGTAACTTTAAGAGATATAATTTTTACCGACGAAGCAACCATTACCTCGAACGGGACTGTAAGATCACAAAATTGTCGTTGATGGAGTGACGTTAATCCAAATTTCACTATACAGACACGTGATCAGTACTCATTTAAAACAAATGTGTGGTGCAGAATTTACAAAAATAGAACAGGACCTTTTTTTTTGACAAAATTTAAATGGTGAACGTTACTTGCATTTTTTAAATAATTATTTGTTTAATTTTATTCATGGACTTCACAAACCCGATAGACTACGGATATGGTACCAACAAGATGGTGCACCATGCCACAGTACGAGGAATGTAAGACAATACTTAAATACTCTTTTTAATGGAAAAGTTATCGATAAATATTCTGACCTTTTTTGGCCCGCTAGGTCTCCGGACTTGAGCCCCCTCGATTATTTCTTGTGGGGCTACTTAAAACAGAATGTATACCTACAAAGGCCATTTCAAAATGTTGACCATTTAGAGAGACAAATGTACAGTGAGGGAAAGTTAATGAATATTTTTATTTAAATTCATATTTTAATGTTTATTTTTATAATTGTATTTTTCCAAAATAAATTATCATGTTTCTATCAATTATTTAAATGCGTCATAGAATTACCACAAAACAGGGATAAAGAATCAAAGGTTATCGCTTTGAATAAAAATAATTGATAAATGTTTATTAGCTTGAATTGCATAATAAATACAATAATTATTAATTATAAATCATTTCAAAAAATGATATTTTTTGAAATGTCAAATTTATTTTCAATAATAGTCTACTAAGAGAAGAAACAGATATAATTTTTAATGCCAATCAACATTTTCTTATTCCATTTTGCTTTAAAATTAAAATTAAGGGTACTCTTCTCGTAGGTCAATTTTGATTTTTTTACTTTTTGATCATCCTGTATATACTATTTCAAGTTTGAATAGTCTAATATTATTTTTTCAGTAAGCAGAACTTTTTATAAAGAGTAACTTTTTTTCGTAAAATTAATATTAAAAAAGTTTCCCATATGTACAGAACTTAAGCGGACACACTGTATACCAGGTCCAAACGAATTCATTGTACAGGGCACCCATAGACATCGAGTTACGTTGCCTATGAGGGCACCGCAGGGTTATGTTAAGATATTTTATACAAATTTGGGTCACTGCTATGTTTGAGTGGGATCTTTTAATTTTTACCTAAATACCAAATAAACGTCACTTCCGCTTAAGATCAAAAGATCACAAATCAGTTCAGTTTAACTTATTTTTTATTTGTAAAGAAAGGGCAAACAAAATATTTAGCTTAGTATAACATATACAGCAGTGGCGCAACCAGAAAATTAGTTCGGGGAGTGCGCAAGAAAAAATAGCGCCACAGGCTAAAAACTTTTGGGTGCCACTCTCTTCTTTTAATGATAGTGCTTGGTTTTGAAGTAGGAAAATAAAAGCACACCACAAAATCCTCAAGAATATCACAAGAACAATCAGGTTCGTTTAACCCTTTAATGCCCAGTAGTACCAAAGTCTCATTTAAAAGGAAAATATTGTTATTTTTATTTAAAGAAAGGTTCAAAAAATAGGTGCCAATTAAAAAGCAAAAAATAGAAAAACAGGACTTTAAAGGATCGTTGGGGACAAAGTACCTAATTTTGAGATCGAAACGCAATAGGTACAGCATGGACGCAACAATATTTATAAAGGTATTATTTATTACCAAAACAACAATTATAAAGGAACAACAAAAATGATAATATTGTAGGATGTTGATAAACAATTGCTTCATTATATGTCAACTTCCTGGTATTCCATAAAACAGTTTTTTTCTCATTGGAACCTAAAAAGACACCGCAAGTGGAGCACTTACTATGCGGTTTTGACTGGATAGCATAAGAGCTACACATTTCGCATCTGCCTCTTTTTTGTCGTAGTGTTATCACTGCAATGTAAATAGCGCAAGATATCTTCAAACCTCTTTTTCGTCGTATTGTTTCTTATATAGGGAAATTTTATATCTGGAGATCCATTCCAGTAATGTTTCCACGCCGGCAACCAATGATATGCTATCATAAAGTTTATACCTATAAATGCGTGTAGCTCATCTTTAGATATATTTAGGCTTTTATTATGTTGAATGCCATATAAATTAGTCTAATAGACTATATCATCCTAATTTCCAACTAGATGCAAAAAAACATCAGTTGCACTGTGACAATTGACAAACTCTTCTTCTATTGGGCCTACCGGTAAGTGGTATTCTGGCATGTTCTCTGGTATTCCCGTTTTTTTCCACTTTCTTTGCGCTTCATCTTCATTTATATCTTCCGAGGTATTTTCTATTTGGGACACATTGTCTAATTCCTTATTTTTTCTGGGTCTCAAAATCTGTTCCTTACTTTTAATTTTCTTGTTTCTATCATCTTCTGGTTTCTTTTCATCTAATTTTTTTTCCGAATTTTTATTAACTTCAACTATATATATGTTCATTATTGTTGGTGATATCATAAATTTGTATTTCATTTTGCTCTCCGTTGGGTTGTTCTTGGTTTTCTTCTGTCTCTGTAGATTTATCGAAATTTGAGCATAAAGGTCCCTCATAAATGCTGTGATTTTTGGGCCGCTTTTTCAAGAGAATTTCCCGGTGGATCTTCATCATCGCACTCATTGTCACTTTCTTCATAGTCAGTAGAAAATCATTGTCAAGGGGTATATCTTCGGTTAAAATCGTCTATGCAATATCACTTAGCTCTCTCTCAGAGGGGGGCTTCTTAGAGTCCATTATACCCAACGGTACTCAGAAGTCTTCTAAACGAAATTGAGATTTTAGGGCCAATTCTTTATTACATAATAAAAATAATTGTTTTTACACATTTATTAAACACACAAATAACAATATTTACAGTTAAAACTATTTAAAAAACAATATTTATATAAAAATTGTAATAACAAACTTACCTGACATGCGCAATCAACCTGTCTCCTGCACTGACAAAGAGTAAACTAGTTCATTCGGCGGTGGCGCCATATAATTTCCTGTAGTAAATTTTGATTGGTCTAGGAACGGAACTACTAAGTACCGACGAGCCGTATGGCGCAATAAACGCGCAAAGTTATTTTATATTATAGTTTAAAAACCTTCATACTTTAAAGTACCGTTGGGCACTAAAGGGTTAAGGGGGGGGGGGCAATTTCTGTGTGATTTAACCTATCTTAGGTAGTGATGAGTTGCTGCAGCCCCCCCCCCCCTCTGGTTGCGCCACCGATATACAGTTACAGATTAGGTCTACCTCAAAATACCTTTTCATTTTATCTAAATTTTGGCTTTCTTTCTAAGGTAAATGCAATTTTATCAAATTCTGATGGGCGCATCGCGATTTGTGCAAATAAATTCATTTTATTTTTTTAAATCAGGAACATCACACCAAAAAAGTTTAGAAACAATTTCTCTGCTTAGAGATGATATTCATGAAAATAATTTTTATTTTGAAAAAAATCACAGCGTATAATTTTATAATTTTTTTCGTTAAAACTCTCAAAAGATGTGTGAGCATGAACGCCATTGGTGGAAGTAGAGCAAAAATTTTTTAATGAAAATAATGTATTTTTATGCCTAGTTATAGTATCTACATAAATTCAAAATAATATCTCAAACATATTAAGGAAAAACCGATTTTTTTTGTAGGAATTACACCCTTGAGTTTAGCTACATACTTAATCAACACTCTGTACAGGTAGATACTTTCCATTATAAAAAATATTGCAAAATCAACCATAAACCAATGACAAGACATAAATACAATTTTATCATGGTTTCTATATCGGACCCAAAACATTTAAAACCAATAAACTCTTACCCGATCTAGTCCTGCAGACTTTTCTAATCCATGCAGCTTTTGTATCCCAAACATTTAGAATGCTGTTTAGCATTGGATCCTACAAAAAAAAATTCATTTTTTAGCTACGCCTAAACTTTTTTGTTTTAACTTTGAAATTAAAATTTAGAAAGGCAGTGTTAAGTATGAAAAACTAATTGATGTTTAATCAAAAAATATGAACTTGCCATCGCTTTATTGCCAGTGATAGAGGTCGGATGTTCGAGAAATTAGTGAACACCTTAACATTAACAAAATCTTCAGTGAAAGTACCTCTTAGAGGAAACAATGCTTCATCCCTACTCCACCACCTTTCCCACACATATCAAATTTAAAAAAAAAATATCAAAAATTTGAAGAGAATAATCAGACAATAATAAAAGTATTTTAAAGTTATAAGGGGACTTTGTAGAAGTTATGTATATTATATATATGTTTGCTTGTTGTGATAGTTAGGTATCTCTATAAATCCAGGTACTAATGCTAAAAAGTCACATAAAGAGTAACCCAGTTTCTCTTTGCTAACACTAAAGGGTAATTAGTTGGGCTACTCTTTGCTAATACCAAAGAAACTTATTTGCGTAGCTATGTTTCCTTGCTAATACCAATGGCGATATTGCTTTATCGTCAAGAAAAGGCATGAAAAGCGTGGAAAGCCCTAATTGTAAAAAAAAACCTCTACTGAATCTTACCAAGCAACTTTAACTATAACTTACCTCAGCTGGAAGCACAGCAAACGAAATTTTGGAACGTAATAAACACAAAAATTAAAAATTATGCTATATTTCTGGGGCTAACTTATTATTTATAGGGACAAATGGACGGAAGAATATACTGTCTATTAATTTAAGAAAACTAGAAAATGCTATGTAAAAATATAAACGAACAACCACCAAATGATGCTAAAAATCGCCATTTTCTTTCTTCCTTTGTGACAAACTGTGGAAAGAACAGCAACTTGATTTTTTTTAAAGAAGAGGTGCATATTACAATGGCCACTTGTCCGATTGAATACCTACGAAACTCGAAAAAAGTGAAATATAAACGTGGATTTTCACAATAAAAAGATTTGTTAAAAAATCAAAGTCAATTTTATTTATTTAATGTAGCTAAGAAATGAACATACTAGTATAGTGTAATTATTGCAAAACACCTTTATTATTATCATTATTATTATTATTATTATTGTTTTACAAAAAGTAAAACAAGTGGATTTAAAATTAATCACTAATTAAGATTTATTATAGCCAGCAGGTGCATATTGTAACATTATTTTAACAAACAAACTACAAAATATTGAATAACCAAAATAACCATAGACTATTAAAACTCAATGCGAATATTTTGTTATAGGTCGAACTCATCTTATGCACGAATGATACATACATAACATTAGTGTTTGCTGCTGATAAATAGAAATAATGGCTATGCCTATTATCAATTCTAGGTAATTCACCCAACAAGTAAGGACATAAAAGACTATACCATTAAAAGTTTATGCAAATACAATATCTTTTGAATATCTCTATACGTTTTTCCAACCTAAACCTAGTTAAAAGGACATTATTATCTATACTGATTTGTGGCTATACCCCATCCGTTTTTAAGGCTAAATATTTCATGAACTTTCTCTGTACCTGATCGACAGCTATCACATATTTATTGTAAATACGTGCCCATATAAGGGACCCATACTCAAGCCTGCTTCTTATGTTGAAGAGGAGTGGTGATAACACACAACCCTGTTTGATCCCCTTTCCTTAACACATTGAATAAGCCGCCCTAAACACTAACCCTTGCATAATTTCAGAGAGGAAGAATGCTACTGAGCGCAGAGCAGACGCGCGAATAGCAGCAGCCGACGTTCTAGTGGAATACAGCGATGCAGAGGGTAAGCAATTTTTTAACGACATTTTATATTATTTAGTTTACTTATGTGATCATAATTAAAAGTATTAAAACAGTCGGACGGGGACATTGATATCGATATTAATCCGGTCGCATTAAATGGGGTTAATAAATAAAAGGAATAAACGTCTCTATAATTTTGTACTTACAAGAATTTTCGATATTTTTATTATTTATCGAGTTATTGTTCGATTTGGCTATTCTTGAAGGAGGTGAAAATGCTTTTCACGTGTAGCTCGGTTCCTGTTGATTTCGCGACGAAAAGTGAAGATGGTAAAATTGTTGGGAATAAGATTCTGTATAATATTTTACTTCTAAGAATTTTTAATATTTTTATTATTTACCGAGTTATTGCTCGATTTTGCTATTCTTGAAGGGGTTGAAAATGCTTTTCACGTGCAGCTCGGTTCCTGTTGATTTCGCGACGAAAAGTGAAGATGGTAAAATGGTTGGGAATAAGATTCTCTATAATATTGTACTTCTAAGAATTTTCAATATTTTTATTATTTATCGAGTTATTGCTTAATTTGACCATTTTCGTCCCCAACCAACTAACCTGTTAGATCAGCATGCAAACAATTTTTCAGGGACCAGAAATTGCAAGCTCTGTGTCAAATGAGTGACTTAAAACTCTGAAGCTTACGGTTGTGCCGTTTTAAAAAATTCGCAGATAATAATAATAATAATAATAATAATAAAAATATAATAGCAAACTAACCTGACCTTTCAAAGTCACTTACAAGTCAAAGTCAAATCCAAGTTCAGGTTACTTGACCTAAAACTTGGATTTCACCTTGCAAGTGACCTTGACTTTGGCTTGTAAGTGACCTTGAACTCAATAGACATTGGCCCTAAACTATGTAAACTAAATAAAGTAGTGGTTTCAATTTTTTTAGGAGGAAACCCTTTACTCCGCAGCCCGCTAAAAAGAGAGTGAAGCTGTTTTAAGGAATATAAGAATCTTAGCAAAATGATGGTTGTGTACATGAGAAGAAAGAAGCCAGGTTTGTTAAACGTAAGGGTTTTAAGGAATCAATAATTTACATATTATCTTATTATTTTCAGAGAGTAAGAAAGGAATTCTGATTTAATAGATTGGAGCCTGAACCACGTTGCAAATGAAATTGAATCGTAGATGATCGAAGTATCCATTTATCCCTTGGAGGACGCATAAGCTTCAACATTAGGGTATTCAGACAAAATTAATATTCTAGGAAATCAACTGAATATACTCCAAATCTTTGTTCATAGGTTTAAAAGGCAAGGACAAAGGTTTAAGTGGGCCATGGAATCCATTACTAGAAGACTCAGACTCAGTCTCAGCCTGTCGGACTTCGTTTGTTTCAAACTAGCAGCTATATATATCCATCACCTGATGCAATTGGGCAATAATATGTTAGCAATACATTGTTTAATTTTGATATATCATGTAATTGATCCCTTAAGGGCCCTTAAAAATTGACGTTAATAAACATTTATTACTAAAATTTTGATGTTTTCTTTATTCAAGCCGTTACGGAGGTGCCCCACCCAATACGTAGCGTGAAAATCGTAAAAACTCACGCTCGACTACTTTTTAGGGGTCGGGGCACCGTCTTTTAAAAGTACGGGGACTTACTGTCGACTGTTCATAGGCCTACCGTATTAATTGGCCATCTATTGGCGGGTAGCATAACTAAAATAGTTTGTTACAGAAGTCTGTAATATAGCGTATTTTAAATTCTAAATTTAGTACAAAATTTCTGACCAAATTAGCGAAAAAATGTTTAGGCTAAATTTAACTTTGAAATTTAGCTACCCAAGAAGGATAAAAAAAAAATTTTACACGAAAAAGGTTCGAAATTAAATAAAAGTTTCAATTTTTCAGCCAAAAAGACACAAAATATGCTTAAATCTGGATTTTCAAAATTTGAAATAAGGGCCGTTTATTCCACAAAGTTAACTGGCACTTTGGTTGAAAATTTTTTCGATTTTGCGACGTTGCCAGCTCGGTTTTTCAGTAGAATCTAGGGAGAAACGTCAAAAAACCATGTTTTTCTGTAGTTTCTGGGACATTTTGCCATACTTGGCAACATTGTTTTCGCTAACTGGCAGTCTTAACCAGAGAATAACTTTGGTAAATGTACAAGTTAAGTTGGCGTGAACTTGGCCTTAGATTTTTTTTATCAATTTTGTTAAATTTCCCTACCTGAAAATTTTTTTTTCAGAATAATAAATTAATTTTCTTGATTTTTCTGTCAAGAATTTCTTTGCTTTTCAAAATTTTTTAATCTGCCTCCGCCATCTAGCCAAGAAGTTTATTTTTAGTTTCCAAAATTATTAAATTTACCTTCGCCATTTTATCAAGATTAAATTTCTTGCTTGAAATGTGCACTACAGGAAAAAGAAAAACAGGAAATCTAAAAAAAAGCCATGAACTGAAACGTAAATATTTATTTGAATGATACATTTTCTTAGAGATTTTTAATTTACTTTGTATAAGTTACATGTATTACGTAGGTATTATAAAAAATAATTGTAGACAAACAATATTAACTTTAAATCACAACTTTAATTACTAGCTATATCTCTTTTTGCCTTAAATTTCGGTAGAAAAGGAATCCTCAACTATATGGTAAACGAACGAACTATCACTAAAAAAATACTAAAAAACGTTTTATTATAATATTATATAGGGTGAATCTGACTTAACAAATTCATTTTATCACACTCGAATGCCTTAAGGGCCCTTTACAAAAATACACTTGCAATCCTCTTAAGAAATTTACAAGTAACAAACTGCAATGGACTTAAACAAATTTGTATTTAATACACAACAAAAAAAATTGCAAATTCAAGAGTAAAAACTTAGATAATAGCGAATATACAGTTTGCAGTTTTTCTGTACACTTTACGACTAATAATTAACATAACCATCTCTGCAAGACTTAGCAGGGCCGAAATGGCTTCGAACGTCTTGAAGAGACTTTCTTATTTACATCAAGACTATGCTATAGAAATAGTTATAAACAAATTAACACATCAGTCTTAACATTAAAAGGATTATTTAAGCAAAGCCAAAACCTTCGGAACATTCGTGTATGGCCTTCAACAAGTATGCTCGAAGCTTGTCGTAAGTTTCGTATACTGGAAGGTCTAACTGATTAAAACTGTAAAAAAAAATTTTTGTAACACCGAAAAGCTTTGGAAAAATTACAATAAACCATGCCCAACCCAAGGAACATTATAATATTCCAATATTAAGGATTTTTTAAACACTTTTAGGTAATCTCAATTAATACAGGCACTTTTCCGGATGCATTCAAAACATCATGTGTTATCCCTATTTTTAAAAAAGGCAATCAGGAACAAATAGATAATTACCGACCAGTGGCACTTCTATACACATTCAGTAAAGTATTTGAAAAGATTATTCATTCCAGAATCACACTTCAGTAAAGTATTTGAAAAGATTATTCATTCCAGAATCACACAGTTTCTGGAAAAAACGAAACAATTAAGTCCAAATCAACATGGGTTTCGATCAAACCATGACACTAATACGGACACATTTTTACTACTTGACTTTGTATATGAGCAGCTGGATAAGGGAGAGTTGGTATTAGGTCTGTTCTTTGACCTATCACGGGCCTTCGACTGTGTAGCCTATGGTCATCTTCTAGCTAAATTGACGTGTATGGGAATAAGAGGTCTTGTCAATGAAAGATAAATGGTGGTTAAATACAACAACATTTACTCAGGAAAGCAGAGCATGACTCTTGGGGTACCCCAGTGATCGGCATTATCACTATTACTGTTTCTAATGTTAATTAACGATGTACAGGCACACATTCTACTTGAAAAATCAAGAACAATCCTCTTCGCTGACGACACCAGCGTCATAATTAGTGCTCCAAGTCATGAAGAACTACAGAAGGCTGCTCGATTGATACTGAATAGTTTTTATGCATGGTGCTACAAAAACCAACTCGTTCTCAATGCTGCTAAATCAACATACTTAATCTTCCATAAAAAAAAACAAATTCCTAACATAGACATCTCAATTAATAACAAAATTTAAAAATCCAAAACTTATAAATTCTTAGGCTGCTATATGGATGACAATCTGTCATGGACGTCTCATATAAATCATGTAGCCAATAAACTAAACTCTTCTTATTTTGCAATTCGCAACTTAAAATTATTGTTCAAAAATGGACACCTTTTGAACATCTACTATGCTTTAGCTTATCCACACTTAAAATACCTTTTATTGTACTGGTGCCAAGCAACAGAATGGAAGCGGATTTTTGTATTACAACAACATACACATCAATAAATTCCAACATTCGCTTTACAAAAAGGGACCAAGATATCTCTGTTGTAGGGTATATAGTGGACTACCACAGGAGTTTAGAGAACTAAGTGTTGTTCTGTTTAAAAAAAAAACTACTAAAATTCTTAAAGGAAAAGGCTTTCTACTCGATACAAGAATATCTGGCAGGATGACATCGCAAAACATATTATGAATTAAATATATTTGTATATTATGACCAATCTTTTGTTATACTTGTTTAAGCGTCGTATTTGTTTGTAATTTACTTTTTACTATTTTTATTTCATTTTTTTCTCTTTGACATTATTAAATCCAATGTAACAATAATTGGCGTATTTAATAAAATTTATTTTGATTTGATTTGAAAGCGTAAAATAAACACCATAATATTCTTGATTCGAGAATCTAGAAAAAACCGTAATTAGTGTGGGCCTTTTTAGTTTTCGACGTCTCGCCTGAACAGAAAATAATCAGCGAACTTTAATCTATAAAAATAGAGAAGGCTATAAATGAGCCCAAAGATCGTTCATCTAAGAATCATTAGGAGCGGAAAGAAGTCATCAATCCAATAAGCGTCGCTCTGTTACTTCATAGAGTTTACATTTCAGAAGATGCCTGGTGCAACCGTAAGGAAAACGTCGTGAATTGTTCGACTTTGGCACAGCTTAACCCAAATCATACTTTTTCAAACATTGCACGACAATCTTAATTCATTATATACAAAATAATTTATTAAAGATAAGAACCCATAGATTATCCGTAAAGGTCTATCTAGATTGAGCATGTCCATGGCAAGAAGTGAATTACTAATGAATTTTAAAGTGGAAGTAAAATAGACTAAAATGCGATATTGCAGGACCTCATAGTTATTCATTTCATTTCAATTCATTTCACAAAACTACAATTGCTTTTGAAATTTTCACTTTTTTGCAACGCCGACACAGAGCAGTCTTTGACTTTATTAGTTCTTGCTTTTGCAATAAATATGAACGGCAACATCGTCGCTCTTCTTTCCTTGTGCACACGTAAATGCCCATCCTAGATACTTTTACGGATAACAGCAATAGAAAACTTTCAAATATTATTTGAACTGTAGGCCTCCTCAGAGTTTTGTACTTTTATTATTCTTATTTATTATAAAGACTTTTGGCTTACCAAGTATGTGCGGAGGGCAGGCGGTCGGTAGACCTGTCGTCTCTGTGTATCTGGAACTTTTGAACCCCATTCATTCCTTCGAGGGCTCCAAATCCTTGAAGCGGTACTTTCGAAGTACCAGTGACGAACTGAAGGAACTTTGCTCTGTCGGCTTGGTCGAAAGATCTTAGTGCCCGCCAGAACCACTGAATCTAATTTGCAAAGTACATTAGTCAGTCGGCAAATATATAAAGTAAAACCAGGTAAATGAAATTTAACGATATTTACCTGTAACGAGTTGGACTGGTACTTGTGGTACTCAGTATTGGCCTTAAGGTCATCTATATCAACATTGGGAAGTCCCGAAATAAGAAGCTCTAGTTCTTGCTCGTTAAAAATAGAAATTAAGCGCATCGGAATAATATCATAGAACCCTTCCAGGAATGCAGTTAATCTAAAAAAAATGTCGTTAATAATTCCATCTAGATCGTCAACGAAAACAGAACTTACTGTTGCTTAATAGCACCTGTCATCTTCATCTGACACACCAATCTAACATATTCCATTTTGTTTTCTTCAGTCACAGGAATGTGTCTTCCATTTGGAATTAAATCTCTGGTCTCGGTGACGCCAAATTCGCTGATTTCAGTGCTGAAGGTCAAATCGAGCCCCAGATTGTTGATATTGTTCTCCATTAAATATACCAGGCCGCGATAGAAACTGTAATCCTCACTTTCCATGTCTGTGTATTTGACAGGAATACCCAAAATGTGTTTATAAAAAGACCTTGTAAAGTAGCACTCCAGCAGCTTGTTGTCATAAATTGCTTTCGCTAAAAAAGATATAATATAAGAACTCCCTAATTGGCGTCCTAGCGTCGCGATTTGAATTTAGATTATTAAATAATAAACAAAAAAATGGGCTAGGATGGTACAACAATAAGAACAAGAAAGAGTGGAACAACAGAAACACACAACAGATTTCTTTCGCAATGCAGCTTTTTAAGCCACTGACATTTTTAACGCTTAACCTTTTATCAGTTAAATATGACGTAGGGGACGGAAATCTAACCTATTAACAATAAAATCGATACCCTGAGAGCATGGCATGACTGTATCCCTTAGTACAACCCTAAGCTCAACAGTTTTTAAGTTACTTCTGAGACAGGGCAGAACCTGGTGGTAACAGGTAAACAATTATTATCAAGTTTAATTTGACCCCTAGTGTTGGTCGCATTTACGATGTATCTTAAAAAAGTACACACTCTCGATGTGCAGAAGGGTTGTAAAAAATGTTAACTTACCAATAACTCTGCCAACAAATTTGTAGTAACATAAGTGGTTGGAGTTATAGTGACTAGCAGAATTGATCATGTAAGTCACTCGGTCTCCTGGTGATACTGTGAACAGGGCATACATGGGATTGAAAATGTCGCGAGAAATGATCACGTACCATTCTCTTAACAATCCTCCCGCATCTTGACCCTCCTCCTCTACAATAACAATTATTATTAGTTAAAAGCAATATAAAATATTGACAAACATTTATTTACCCTCAAAAACAATATAGAATCTGTTTTTCCATTCCTCAGGAGCTCGTCTAAACAACTCCCTAAACGAATCTTCAAAAACGTTGCTTCTTCTCACGTGAACCGCAGTTTCTTCTCGCCGAATTCCGTGATCCATTCGTTCCAATTCAGTTCTAAAATATCTTCGTTTAATATCGAAGTCCAATATGCGCGTGTGATCAACAAGGACAGCAAAAGGTCCATCCGCCAAATGTGCAGTGCTCTGTCTCAAGATCTGGTTAAGCACTGTTCGGTGCTTCTCGGCAAAAGCTAGGAACTTCTGCTGCTCTGGTGTAACTTGTCTTAGCTCGGTTTGTCTATGTTCAAAATCAAAATTTACTCTTGAGGATTCATCAGCTTGTGGTGCCGCAACAGGTGCTGGCTCATTAGTTTCTTCACGGTTCTCAGCTTGAGGATCCGCAGCTTCTACTGGTAGATCAGCTGCAGGCTGCTGGTTTGATTGTGGCCTATCCTCATCATCTTCCTCTTCTTTTTCGTTGTCTTTGTAGGTGACTGCTCCTTGCTGAGGTGAATGGACAAGGAAGAACGCTTCGACGGCCGGTTGCAAAACAAGGACGGCATGGTGATCCGGAGCGTGTTCCAGCTCCAAGAGACATTGGCTCAGAGTATCCCAGAGGCTTTCCAGACTGCTAAGTTGCTCGCTTAAAGCTAAAAGTTCGCATTCAACGTTATCTGCAAAAAGAAGGGAATAAACTAAAATTACAAAATGCTACTGGAAGTTACCAATACGGTTATATGCCTACTTACTTCTCTTAATGCTGTTCTTAATGGAGTTTCTAATCTGAACGATGACTCTTAGCACTCTCAGGAAGAATATCTGACTAGAAGACTTTGATGTGAGAGGCACCATGGAAGGAAGTTGAAGTTCACAAGCGGTTTTTACTTTGGTTGACGCAGTTACAATAACTTGCTCATTTGTAAACCTATTGTAGATGACACCTTTTGAAGTGGAAGGTCCTCCCTCCTCCAATTTCCTCTTTTGGGTATTGTTGAGTTCTTTCAGATCTGTAAGCATGCTTTGTATTTGTTTCTCCACGATTAGGCCAATTTCAACGGCCCCATTAAGCAACAGGTTCAATATCATAAAGCTCATCTCTTGAGAAGAACTGGCAAGATTTAGCAAAAGATTCGTGATAAATTCCAAGCCCTCTTCAGAACAGTTCTTGTAAGTAATTACATTTACTGCTAAAGCCAACGCGTTTGTAGGCGGGTTGTTTGTCGTGTCCATAGTCCCACTCTTCTTCAATCTGTGAGGTTTGACCAGTTCAGGCATGCCTGAAGTAGTAACTGACAGAAGTTTTAGCAAATTATCTGTCAGCTGCGTGTTTCTATTTACCACCGGCGAAGCTAACATATTCAGCAACCTTCCAAAAACAGTATTATCAAAGGAAATAGCGTCACTTTCATTTGATACCGTACTAGTGGAAGACTTGGCGATGCTTTTGCCTTTTTTAGCTCCTGCAGAGTCCAGTTTTAGAAGAACATCCCAAAAGTCTGGTTGTCCAGGGGCGTTAAGTTTGACAGGGGTGACGGAATTTCTTTCAAGAACGTCTTCTCTAAAAAGTTTTATAGGCAGCAGACACGACGGGAAGGCTTTGGCTAAAGCTGTAAATAAATCCAAGGTGTTGCGGCATACAACAGGGGAGGCTTGCGGGTGGATGCCTATTGCGTTGTTCCCACTTAGTCTGTCGGCCTTTTTGCCAGGACCCTTGTTAACTAAAAACACATTGGCTGCGCATCCTAGAGCTGCTTCCATGCGAATAGTCAACCAGTGGCCTCCGGTATTTAAATGGCGAGCATCAGTTTGTAGTTTACTCGTTAGGGGTCCTGCACGCGGCACCTGAAACATTTTAAAACTTAGTAAATCTTACTACAGAATAAAATTATAAGATTTCGTACCTTTCTTGAAGGTCTATTAAGGCTTTCATCAGGTTTAGCATGGACGCTCTTATCAATAATAGCAAGCAAAGCGTTGATGATCCATTCGCGCGTGGGTGCGTGATAGCACAAGTTTCTAATTACTCTGTGAAGGCGTAGTTTGTTCAAATGAGGATCGTCGGTAAACAGCAGAATCAATAAACACGCAATACCTTCATGGTCTAAAAGTTGTCGACCACGAATTCTCATCTACAAATAATATTGTTTATATATTTATTATGCAATTTCTTGACAACGATATACAACACTGTTATTATATCACTATGCCAAAGGGCTATTGACTGAGGTTCTACTGTCCACATATACGTTTAAAACATATTTAGTTACTAATAATATTAATATATTGACGTAATTAATGCTTAATGCAAAAAAGGACAGAATCATTGTCTTGGTTCATTTTTCAAATAATCTAAGACTGTCGTGGGTGAAAATTTGAATGGGGGATCGTGTCTCTGTTCAACGGGTCGTCTTGACTGTAAACTTATTTGTCAATTCCGTCAATCAGAGACTAATGGTTAAGATGTTGGTTAGTTCATATAATAGCTCGTTTGGTGGGTTGTGTATGGATTTCTAGAGTGTCGGGTTTTGATTATGCTACTGAGGGTCGAAGTTTCAGTAACTTCAAGGTTTTTCTTGCCGGTCTGCGGATTTGGGTGTACATATTCCAGTATTGGGCGAAAGATGGCCTTGTATATTATCGTTGCTGTATAAGTACTTTTTATTCCTTAGTTCTAGTTTGTTAAGCCTGAAATGACTTGTCTTTTTGGCATTATTTGTATGTTGGTTGAAGTTAAGTTTGTTGCCTATATTTCAAAGGATTTGGATGTAATCCCGACTTGTAGAACCATTGTAGTGTATCTTTGGTGACATTTTGTGGATTTAGTATTGTTTTGTCCAGTTTTATCATTTATTTATTTATTTATTTATTGCATCAACAACTTTACAAAAAGTCAATAACAGATACAATATTAATCCTAACTAAACCTAAAGCCCTAAAATTCTTAAAAACTATAGAAAAAAGAATCATTAGACACCTATTTATTGCAACTGCCTGCTTAATTCATCTTTTGTTTGTTTTTTAAACATTGCATAAGTTGTATTAAATATATCTATGTTGCCGCCATATTCATTTACATAGGAACAAAGTCTTATAAGTGGGGAATTTTTATAAAGATTAGTCCTAGGTGCGGTAATATAAAACGTATCTGTAGATCTACGGTTAACTCGACCAATTCTAAATGGAAGCTGTTCTAAGAACTCCTTATTATCAATATTATTAGTGACCATTTTATGTATGAAAGCCATACCTGCCTCAATACGCAGCTGTTTCAAGCTGGGAAAATGCAATAAATTACACAAGAGCTTTTGATCAGTCCCTCTTCGTGGGTATACTGAAAACCTTTTCAAATGTAGACATTTTAAAAATCTTCTTTGGACAACTTCCACACTGTACATATTATTTGCATACTGTGGATCCCAAATAATACATGCATACTGAAGTTTTGAAATAACTAAAGACTTATATAACGCAATAATTGCATTAATGCTACTAAAATGTTTATCATGGGATATTAGTGCTGTCATCTGCAAATTGTAAGATGTATCTGGTGGGTTTGATATCATTATTATTGTATATGTCATGGCAGAATATATTGTAGAGAATAGAAGATAGTGGAGATCCTTGGGGGACTCCTTGTTTTGTTAGAATTGGTTGGGATATACTGTTTTTGATTTTAACCTGAACTAACAGATTTGATGGACAGTTTAACTGGTGCAGTTTGTAAAGTAGGCCCTTGTGCCAAACACTGTCAAATAAATATATAAACTGAAACGGGACCAAGAAAATCATAGGTCATGTCAAATGCTTAGTAAAGTTAAAACTTAAGGGGATTTGGAAAGTCCAATTAATTGGATACATATACACGACTTTTATGGAATTTCTTAACTACAGAGGTTTAATTACCTGTGCACTGGCACTACGTACAGATGTACTGGCCATAAAATCCCTGCTCCACTGACTCCAACCACCCCTTTGGAAAGTAATAGGCTGGTGTCCCTGGCGACCTCCTCTGGTGTGTCTTATAATTGTAGGCAAATTGCTTTGCAAAAACCGTTCTTGGGCTATTTGTCTGTTTCTCGCGTACCAATCGCGTCTTAAATTTTGAGCTTCTGCCGCTAATTCAGGAGGCAAAGCGGACATTTGTGAATCCTCCATATCAGATAATATCTGTGAAAACATAAAATATTATTTTAAATAAAATATATAGCACAAAATTCACAAAATGACGCCATAAACACAGATTTACAAATTTGAGGATAATTGTCTTTTTCACAATTATACTGTCTTTGGGGAACAATGAACTTTAATCCGGCTAACCTGAACTAGATCATAAAGCCCTAGCCTTCATAATTTTTCTCAGGATTATGTCGCATGTAAGTTCAGTATTAAAGTTTCTTTTGAAGAGGATTGTGTTAAAAAGAGTTTCTAGCCTTTTTGGTTCAATTAATACTTTATATTGGTTATGTAGCGTAAATGAAACACTTTTAAGTTAACGATCAATATAAGCATGCAAATGCAAGGCTTTATCGCATGGGTAAAACTGTTAATGAGTTATATATATCAGCCTATAATGTTTTTATGCACAGTCCTACACAGATAAATAAACTCACCATGGTTCGAAGCGATGGTTGCAACGTCTGGAAGAATGCTTGAGCATCCACAGGTTCATTAGGCGGAGCCCTAGCGGCAGCTTGCCTCTGCTGTTCCAATCTTTGTTGAGTCAACACTTCTTCTTGTAAGGCAGGTGGCAAAGCAGCCAGGAACTCGGGGCTTACTTCCTGAGGTCCCTCGTTGGAATTTGAACCTTCTGCAGCTGCTGTTGCAGTTGCTCCTGGTTCAGCTGCTCGAGCCGCCAGTCGCTGCTGCAGACATAAAATGCGATGTTGTTCCAGCACTTCGCGCCGCATTTCCGGCGGCAGCGCTTCCAAGAATGACGGATCGACACCGTCTGGGATTTCTTCATCATCAGGGGCATTGCTGGGACCAGCACCCGTGGTGGGTTCTGTTCGGACTGACGCATCATCCTGATTTTCTGCTAGAAAAAAAGATAATTACATATCGTCAGTCGGACTGCAAAAGCTTTGCGCATCTTTGTTTTGACAACTTTTTAGTAAGGACCAAATACACTCGAGAAGCGTGGTCTTATACCTGCCTTAATGATACGAGGGTTTGAAATTTGCGATTTAAAAATACTTCTGAGCGAAATTGCGATAAGTGCTTTTGCAGGGTCGTCGAGAAATAAACGAAAACAAATTTAATGACACGACAACCCAAACTGATTTTTTTGAGCTACATGGTTTTGTAGTCAGGCCGATATACAAAATACAAATATATTTATTTGTTCCTTGTAAGGTAAATTACATTTTCCTTATACCTCCTTAAAGGTGTGGAACGTGTCACACAATTTTTATGAAAGTAAAAGTATAAATATAAATTATAATATCAATAAACAATGACATATATTTATAAATACAAAATATTAACAATGATCAATCAATCGATTATAGGCCATTGTTGCACTGAAGTATTCCCTCACTCAATTCTACTGGAATTTGGTTCCAGATCTTGAGAAGACTATAGTTTTGAAAAAAGATATACTTAGTCATATCCAGTGTAAAGTCGTCTTTCGTTCTAGTATTGTATGTGTGGTATTTTTTCATTGGATTGAAACCCATTTTGTACTATAAACTTGATTGCCTCAAAAATATACAAGTTAGTAACTGTAAAGAGTTTCTATTCTTTAAACAACACAAACAAACAACCTGACCCTTCCTCTTATGTATATATTGCCTTGATATGGGCAACCTTGAGTTTATCAGGAAAGAACAAAGTGTGAAAACTAAGATTTAAAATTTATAAAAAAATGATCAAAAAGTGTTGCTTTTCTATCAGCCACTCTAGTTGGTTCGTATATTCTTTGTGTCAGTTTAAAAGTGTAACTGAATGAGTGAGAGAATATATATCTTCAAGGCCTTTTATATAAAAACATCAAAGTTTTAAAATTAGCTCTATAAAAACATATCACTGTTTGATCCTTGTTTACAACACATAACACTTACACTTACAATAAGTATAAGCTTTCACTAGAAAAATCTATAGTAATTGGTTTTACCTTGATTTGAAGCAGCTGCATTTTCAGTAATATTTCGAGCACCTTCTGCTCGACTAGGTGGCTCAGAAGTAGCACCAGAGGCTCCTTCAGCTTGAGCGCGTTCGCCATCATTGGACAATCCTTCTATGTGCTGATTAATGGCTTCCTCAAGGATGGCTTGCAAAGATGCTGCTGCTCCACCAGTAGTGAAAGTATGTGGATCATTTGCTTCATGATCATCAGTCAAATTGCCTCTTGAAAAGATAAGTCTGGCGTTGGGGGCGTATGAAGTCAGCGGCATTTCAAACGGATTGGAAGATTCGCTAAAATTAAACCAATGTAATAAAGCAATAAGAATTGGCACACGAATTATTAAACGAACCTAATTTCTGAATCAGCCCGACTGCTACTATCTTCTGTCCTCTCAAGTGTCACGCCAGTGCTAGTTTGAACTGCCGCATTACTCTGCACGGGTTCATCGGGTAAGCTCTGTTGAGAATTTGAATCAGAGTTCTCGCTTCGCAAAAAGCTGAGCTGCAGTGGAGACAAAACCATCTCGCTGTGTACGTCGCTGCCAGTTCGGTTTGCATTTCCGGAGTTGCTCGGAGAAGTGTCTGAAGCTTCAAGGGGTACTCCATCAATATCTTTTATGAATTGAATAAAATTGACGCTAAGTAAGCTAGTTCAAAGACCGACAAAGCGCTAAAAATCTACTAAGCCCGAACAAGTTACTAAACTTTAGAAACGACATTTCTTAATGGATTTTAAAAGTAAAACCCTTAAGGTATAAATAGAGAATATACAGGATGTTTTTTAATTGATGCCTAGCAAAAATGTATAACCCATCAATTAAAAATCGCTCTGTATTAACACTTCTCATTTAATCAGAATCGGCAGAAATAGGCATGTCTACTTTTACAATTATTGCAACAGACTGGCTTTATAACAGAGATACAAGCATACAGACAAAGTCAAGACTAAATAGGAAGAACTCGCGAACGAGATGAGAAACGTCCAAAAACTACTCAAAACGAAAAACGAGTCACTTATACATTTTTTACAGAACTAAGGTGACTCCTTCATGGTTTTAAATAGTTTAATTTACCTGTTCTAAAGCTACTCTGAGCCAGAGGACTACCAAAGTCTGACTCCAACGAATCAATATCGATATTGATGTCATGTTGAACATCTAATTTCAATCAAAATATATTAGCGTTATAATCAATAAATCACTCAATAATAATATGTTACCTTGCGATGCGCTCAAGCCTCCCAAAATGTTACATGGCATACGAAATCCTGCAGTTAATGCGACCGGATCAATATCGATATCAATATCCCCGTCCGAATCTGTTTTAATTATGATCACATAAGTAAACTAAATATTAAATGTCGTTAAAAAATTGCTTACCCTCTGCTCGATTGCTGTATTCCACTAGAACGTCGGCTACTGCTGCTGCTATTCGGGCGTCCACTCTGCGCTCAGTAGCACTGGTCCTCTCTAAAATTATGCAAGGGTTAGTGTTTAAAAATAAAAATGGGCAGAGGAGTACGACAGGGTGATACCATCTCGACAAAACTATTTACAGTAAGTCTGGAGGACGTCTTCAAAAAACTTGAATGGGACTCTAAAGGTATAAAAATCGATGGGGGTATACCTTAGCCATCTACGTTTTGCTGACGATATCGTCTTAACCTCGAGTGACCCAATGGAGCTAATGGAGATGCTGCAGCAACTCAACCAAGCAGCCAAAGAAGTCGGACTCACGATAAATACCAAGAAAACGAAGATATTGAGTCCGATTGACCCCCATATATCGCTAGACAGCGTAGCTATCGAGTGCGTAAACCACTATACCTACCTCGGCCATACGATCATGCTAGGGAAACCAAATCAAACTGCTTAAATCACTAGACGTATAGGCCTCACATGGGCGGCATTTGGTAAACTTCGATACATCCTGCGAAACAGTAGTATACCTATAAACCTAAAGAAAAAAGTATACGACTGGAAGATGTACAGAGAGGCCTATATCCAGGAGTGGATGAGAGAAGGCTGACTAAGAAGAAGTGTTTAGGGCGGCTTTTTCAATGAGTTAAGTATAATAAACCATGGATTATTCAAAAATACATTCATT
The DNA here is from genome assembly GCA_963920685.1 of Polydrusus tereticollis. Classification (NCBI taxonomy): domain Eukaryota; kingdom Metazoa; phylum Arthropoda; class Insecta; order Coleoptera; family Curculionidae; genus Polydrusus; species Polydrusus tereticollis. The sequence goes on from OY987335.1 coordinate 1,986,510, forward strand.
GTACAACGTTTGATTACCACTAAACTGCCTAAACCTAACTTTGGCCTTGGCCTGTAGATGAAGTACCAGTTAAGCTACAATTATGTGGGTTAAGAGCCTCATACATTTCGTTCTTTTTCATCCGTTCGAATCACCGCAATTTGGACAGACGGTAATCATTGGCGGAACTTTCTTCCCATATATAAAGATATGGTTAATGTATTAAGAGGCAAGATCTTGGGCAATTTTTTTTTTACTCCAAAAAACCTAGTATAAAAAAACAGAAATCCAAATTTGCAACATTGTGTCATAATAAAAAATAGGTAAGGTTCAATGTAATGTGTTGTATTTCTGGTAATCCAACACACATAGTTTAATATAGGTCGATATCAGTCAAACATCTTATAAATTCTCAGGAAACAGAGGTTTTCTTTCAAAATATTTAACAGTTTTGCTAAATTTACCTCTATTTGAACCGCTATCTCCTGAGCTAGAGTCGCTAGGATAGTTGATCAAAAGCGTTTCTCTGTCAGTAGGAACAGCATCCTGATCTCCAGGTCCTCTTTCTCGAACCTCTGATTGTCTACCTTCAGTCTGATCTAAAAAAAAAATGAAAATTACAAAGTTATTTCTTTGGCAATTAAAATTAATTGTAATATTTTTGACTGGTCGTACAATACATATCCTGAATAATAAAGCATTCAAAAAAAATTAATGCGCCTAGTTATGCCACGAATTACGTCACACACAAGGACCTACAGATTCAAACAACAGAATTGTAGGCCAAAATAATTGCAAAGGCAATAATAATTATAAAAAATACTATACATATCCCGAAGTGTATATGTAGGTTTCCAGTAAATTTATTTAATTCAACTTCGTTTGCGAAACAGAAATAATCACAACTACATTTAACAGATTACCGGAAGAAATAAAAGAAACTACGTCAATCGGTACTTTTGAAAGAAAAGTAGTTTTCTGATGAGTAATACGACATTTAGTCATTAAAATACTAAGCCCAGATATCTGAAAAGCTTTATTAAGTCTTGTTTTATGATAATCTTAATAATTGGTGTGGAGGAGAACACAACCTGTCTAGGGTGTTAGGAAGATGATGAGAATTCTTGCACTCTAACATAAGACATCCGATTGTGATAGTACGGTTAGAAAGAAACCCAACCTGACAAAATATCTTAAACAATGGGAACACCTAACACAAATTGGGCTTAATCTGTCTAGGATATGAAGAGATATCTTTGCCCTTGTGGGGGATTTGGAAGGGAGCAGCAGAAGATTCAATGGTTAAGGAAAAATGTTGGGCAGACCAAAAGAATTGCCTTGGTTTAACAGACAACAAATTGTTTTTAGGTAAGATTCACTTCCAATAGAATATTGTTTGTTGTTCGAGTTATTTTTTTTGTTTCTAGAAAAAATGATGAACCTTATAATTTGTAATGGCCCTTATATTATCTAAGATTAAGACGAGTACCTGTACTATTCTGATCATTTTCGCTATCATCTGCATAGTTAAAAAGCATCACTCCCCCATCATCATCAACATCAACAACTGGCAAATCATGCCACGTGTCATCTTTGGGCTCATTTGAACTTTCAGAATTGTCGACGCCAGTCTTAGCCTTCCGTTTCTTTGCTTTTTCCTCATCTTCTTTGACTTTCTTAGCCTTCAAGTCCTCATTTCTGTGCTTGAGCAACATCGGCATGAGCCTGTTGCAAATCCAAGAAGTACAATCAAACACCGATTCTAAATCGAGAAGTTTCGATTCCATGTTCCACCAATGGACAACGGGGGGCACGTGACTTAGAGTGGCAGCTAAACTGGGACCGAAAAGGTACCCGGATTGATCGACGAAGTCGATTTGTTCCTCGTTTGGCGGGATGATACCGAAATTGTCCATAATAACGACTCGCGCTTGTTCTCGTGTAATGTCTGCGGGAGCAGATAAGATGTTGTTGGCCGTCATCATGTTGGCCATAGCGTGCGGATCGTGAGTACCAAGTAATCTAAAACAGAGTAAACCGGGTGAGCCATAAAATATCCACTTTTTCTTAAAAATACAAAATACCTTTGTAGAATCACAGGAGGGTTGGGGTTACGTGGATTAAACAAATACTGATACCGCCTGGCGCGATTGGCGCGTTGATTTCTGGACACTGTGTTTTGACCAGAATCGGCACCGTTTCTTGATAACAACAGAGGATGAATGATAACTGCAAAAAATAAATAAGTTAGTTCATATTAAAGGTAGCTTCCGACGTTTCGCCTACGATTGCACCAGGCATCTTTAGGGATTATTATCTTACCATGATCGCCAGAGTTATCATCCAACATAGGAACAGCATAACCATTTTCGTTCCATCTTATCATTCTCGGTAAGGCTGTCTCGTTCTCGCCTTCATAATGAATCATCAAAACATCTTCATCTCTATCATTTGTGGCAACTCTGAACAGGCCAGCTGTTTCTGCTAATAACCCCAGATCCGGATCTGAAAGGAGATGTTTTTAATACTTGGTCAGTGTTTTTTTGATGCATAAGCTGTATGTAATTTCAATAACAACCATAATAAAAAAATAGATAAATGTATGAACTGACCTCGCAGTCGACGTCCTGACAGCCAGAAAGAAAAAACAAAAGTATTAACAAACATTCTTCAACAAAAAAGAAAAACGGCATCAAAAAAGTTCATTTACCAGTTTTAACGCTACGTTTTCACCAGAGGAAGTTGTTGCATGTTCCCGACAATGCTCCACCTAGTTCCTAAAAGTATCTCTATCAGTCGGCAACAAATGTCGACTTTTTCCATTTTTAGCGGTAAACTTCCAAAGAAAATTGCCAATATGAGGGAACAAACATGCGTATTGCTGCGACAGTGAAAACGGATGATGCAACTTGCTAAGTTCAGGTGCTAGTGTCGATATTAATATAAGAAATTATTACGAATGAGAATTGCAGCACGTGGCTACATCTCGTGGCAACCACACGTATTGTTAATAAGAAATTATTATGCCTTTTTCGGTGGAGGAACGAGTTAGTTGTTGAATTAATTGATAATTATAGACTTTATGAGCGTTTAGGGAACTCAAAGCACATAAAGTATAAACGTGGGAACGAAAAACCGACATGATGGACAAGAAAGATGAAAAACATGATTACGAAGTTCTATAAGGAATGAACAAACAACACGCAATAAAGAAATCGGATGCTGGTGCACTGTACTTCAACATGCCACCATACTGTTTCATTTCCTCAAGGCTTGGCTTAATCCAGTACTTGTGTTTTCTTTTTCGCTTTCTTGAAGGTAACAAACACTATGCACTGCCGCTGCTACGCTAATTATTCATCTTCCTCCATATTTCCGTATACTGTTTAAATGCAGTGGAAACAAGAAGTTAAAGTATGTTGCCGAAAGTTTCTATTGATAGTAACAAGGAACGTTCCTCCGCTGGAAACATAGCTTATTGTAAACATTTAAACCTTCTTGGAATTATAGATGAATGGTTTTTTAGTAAATTTTAAACATGTTAAAAATGAAACATGAACACTTCAACCAAATTTAATCTACTCTAAAAAAAAATGAATATTCATTGATTGAACCCAAAAACAAAAAATAAAGTTCATCGTTAAAGTACGACAATCTTACCTCTACCCCTTCTCTCGCCATCATTGTTATCTTCGTCCTCGTAATTGTTATCATCGTTGTCATCGTTATCGTCCATGTTATCGTCATCCCCGTCGTCATCGTTGTTTCCCTCATCTTCAGCCTGATCGGAAGGGTTTGAATCAGACTCGCCCGAATCAGTACTCATTAACTCCTCCTGCAAAAAGAAAAGCATGGACAAAATTCACAGAATGTAATAATTTTGATTGACAAGCTAATTGATTAAATCAGTACCGTTGCGTCTCTTTCAGGGTCATATCCCAGAGGACCATCATCATCTATCTCCATGGCAGTGTTACGAACACGTTCATTACTACCATCCAAAATGTGTTCCATGATTTCTTCCAAACGATCACCGTCTCCTTCTACCTCGTTACGTTCTGTAGTCGTTTCAGATTGAGCATCCTCAACGTTCTCCACGTCGTCTTCTTCAAGGCGCGAAGGTTCACTCTGAGCATTAGCACCGGAATTTGCTTCTTCAGTTCCTGTTGTACTAGGCTAAAACAAACAAGAAAATAATTTACATGAAATACTCGCACCTTTATGGGGACTAGTACTAGTACCTTTCTTCCTTTGGCAGTAGTGGTGTTGGGACCTGGTTGATTTATAGTCCTTGAAAGCGACTCTAAAGGCTTAAGAGAAGCGTTAGCAGTAAAGGATGTGTGCGGTGAGGATAAGTCCAAATAATGAGTAATCTTAGCCAAGTCGTTAAATAATCCTCGGCGAATCATCATCTAAAAGAAAATTTCTTGGTGACCGTTATTTTAAAATTTTAATAGCTGTTATCTTACCTTAATGATGTTATTCACAGGAACTACATTTAACATTCGCCCGCTAGGTGGCATGGGGCAGTTGTCAATCATCGTAGATATGACTCCACAGAGGTGCTGAATTTGACAGTGCTTGTCGGCAGACTCCGGTGAAGCCAGAGCTCTGCCTAATGCCGTTTTTACTTCCGTAACCAAAGTGAGCTGTGCGTCTGGTGAATGGTTTGCTGAAGCTAAAGCTGCGATTAGCATGCGGCACATCGTCGCGCAATCTCCATCAGAAAGATTATCATTTTCCGGTAAAATCATGTCGAAAATAAACGCCAGAGCTGACGTGTCTTCTTTGATAAGCTCGTGGCAACCTGCTTTGTATGTGTATTCCGTAACGAGTTTGGCGATTGGGCCATAAGAAACAACGGCATCTGCTAATATTTTTAGTATAACAGATTTAGGCAACATGGGTTTTGCCCCAGCATTTTCTTCTTTTATTTCAGGGGTTGTTTGAGTTGGCAATGTCCCTTTGGCCGCCTCTTTCTTTTTTTCGTTAATGGGCGTAGCAGAACCAGACGGCCCATCTTCAGGCTTCTTCTGTTCTTTAGGCTCACTCTCAGGTCCTTCTTTTCCTTTCTCTGCCAAGGGAGCCAGAATGGCGTCAAGCAAATCGCAAACCACTTGAATGGAAACAGTGTCTTCTAGCGGCGGAGCTTTATGTCTAGTGGGAGGTTCTACTCTTAAAGGAAAAGCTGCATCTAACGCTTCTCCAGATTTGGAAGCAGAAATATCTACTCTTAAAATGTTATTGGCCACTTGGAAAAACACATCTGGATCTCTTGTAACTGCAGCACCAAGTTGTCTTGACAGATACACCAAATCTCTGTAAGGAGGCGGTATGGTACTCAGAGCACGTCCTCGAATCACTTTCTCCATAGCATAAATCAATGTATTGGGCTCCTCCAAAACGTGTCTTATAAGGATGGTGGCTAACACTCCAAATCCGCCAAAGTCGCTTATATATCTCATTTGTAAAAGGCACTTGATACCTCCCGCATTGACAAAAATCTTAGCCATCTCAAAGTCTCTGGTGAATCGGACGCAAACTTGCAAAATAGAGTGCAACAAATCTCTTTCCAGAGGCAAGTGTAAGAGGCTGACGCAGGCTTCAAGCACTATTTTAATTTGCGTTTTGGATAAAGGAGGTACTGGGATACAACGCGCTCTCTCCTTAGTTGTTAATTCTGCAAAAAGCGGATCTTCCGGAGATTCTTCGTTAATATTAGTACAACTAGGATGAGTAAGCGACAGCAACGTCATGGCTATTGGTCTGTTGTTCCCAGTTTCATCGTTCATTTGCAACATATTAGGGAACGTGATTGTGTATCGTTTCCTTCCACACGTTACTCTAACGCTTTGCTCGCCAGACCAATAAGCCTCGTTAATAACTCGGTTATTTGAAGCAGAATAATGTGTCCATCGTCCTGTTACCAAGTCGTACCATCTCCAGACTCGGTTGGTGCTGATATGCATTTTGCACTTACGATCAGTGCGGTTGGCTACTTTTGAGTACGCATCGATAAGAAGCAAGCAAGGGGCCAGCCATTTCGGCTCTGGAATTTCAGAAGCGTCCTTATATAAGTTGTGAATTGAATATTCAGCTTCCTTAATGAGTTTTATGATGAGTTCCAAAAGAGGAGTGCCGTAGATTGCCATGAATGGCAGTTTCATCTCATAGTAAGAAGCGACTTCATAAAACAGAATGAATAGGTGCGTGTAGTTGGCTAAACGTCTGGAAGCGTCTGTATCGACCATGGTGTCATAGGTCACTTTATTCGGTGCTTTGTACAGAGTTCGATTACCAATGTAGTTAGCATTCTTCAATATGCTTTTCACTATAGCTTCCAAAATATCGTCTCTGTAAAGCTTTCCGTTCCTCTTCATAATCGTCACTAGAAGCTCACAAGTCTTGTGAACTAACTCCGGCATCTTATTAAGAAGTTCCAAGCACATTGACAAAGCATTTTCGGTAAATTCATCCAGTAACGTTTTTAATTCATCCATAGTAGCATGTGGATTATCTAGATTGTTGCTACATCCCAAAGATATAGCGATAGCTTGCAACACTTGGTCGTCTTCAGCTTCTACATCCATGGTGGATGTAGACGCCCGTGAATGGGGCGGGTTTGACAGCAGATAGTCAGTGGCTTGCTCCAGGGTGCTAGAATGCAGTAGAGCTTCAATGGCGTGCTCGCGAGAAAATCCCATATCGACCAGCTGCCGCAGATTGTCGTCATTATCTCTTATCATAACAGGCCCATTGCTGGAGGAAGACTGATCAGTCTTAGAATCATCTTGTTTCAATTTCTCCTTGATGATCTTCTCTCCCCAGTAAATATGCCTTAAAATAGTCAGTATAGTCTCAGTAATGCGACTGCCGTAAGCAGTGACGGGGGTGTTCTTCCACAATCTCTCTATACTGTCAAAAGCAAGCCTGTGAATCTGGATGAGGTACTTCAAAGGATCGAAGTTGTAAGCCGCATTGGGGCGACTGGAAATGACGTGGGGACTTTCCAATATGGCTTTGGGGTTAACCATTTTTTCTAACAAGGTAAGCCAAGCATCCAGGAATCCCAAAGTGCCCTCTGGCAAGCTATTTACGTCTGCGGGGCCGTCGCCTTCTCCTTGCAAAGCCCATCTGAACGTCTTGAAGAAAATGGCCTGACCGCCCATACTGACGAATTTTTTCAACATTAAATAGTATGGATATCGGCGCTCGTCGAACAACATGGGGCTGGTGAAGCCCACACTGCATATTAAAAACGTAAGTCGACACTTTGGAGTCGGGCAAGGCGGGAGAGAGTCACAGTCAAGTCCTTTTGCTAACAAAGCGTTCAAAGCTCGGGCCACCTAAAAATTATATAAATAAATTTAGAAAGTTTGTGTTTTTGAGCTAGTACGGAGGGTTAAGGATAACGATGTATGTTAATGTATTTACCTTCTTGGCATGAATGGATGGTGTAGGAGGATTGGTCACTATATTTTGGCCACGGCGCTGTCGAACCGGCGAACCGACGCATAATTTCACTAATAATCCAAACAGTTCGGCCAGAGCGCGTCCAAGACGCGAAGAAGCCCCTAAAAGAGGCTTAATGTACTTTAAATTGCGGCTGTCAGGTTTCATTTGATCATTTCCATCCACTTCCATGGGAGTATTCCCTGTAGATAACGCTTCTATGGCTGTAGAATGACTTGATGATTCACCGGTCACGTTTTGCGTCGTTTCGCACTGAAACAAAGTATGTCGAAACACAAAGCAGAGAAGAAAAAAATTTAAACTTACTCTATCAAAGAATTGGTTAAGCTTTTCGATGCTTTCTCGAGTAAAGTCGCATTCAGAGGGAATTAAATCGTCACTGCAATATGCTAGCAATAGGGTGCTTTCCCAAACTAGAGCGGTGTACAGTTCAGCTAAACCTACAATATAATAAGAATATAAGAAATGTACAGAAAATTTTACTGCAAGTTCTGACAGGGCTTCAATTTGAGACCATTATTGTTGATTTTATTTAATAGTTTACTTGAACAAGTTAATGATGGATTACTGACGATTAAAAGTTATACTCCAATATACAGGATGCTCTGAAAATGAGTTTCTAGTTCAATTTAATTTCCTTATTTTGAACATACTGCGATTATTGAGTGAATGGCTTTTATCATTGAGTTTTAATTTGTAGTCAAAACGTATGTGCAAGTATGTATAAATTTTATTGGTGTGATTGGAAACATTTTAAAAGACGTTTTAATGCTTTTTTATTTTTTGCTTATTTTATTATTGTTTTAATATTTCATTGTGATAATTACTACAGTTCATACTTCTGTAAGTAGGTACACTTTTAGAGTCGGACAATTTTAATAAGGGCTACTGCCATATCAATTGTGTGACGTTGCCATGTCTTTTGTTAGATTTTGTAGGCAATAAAGGATATTATTATTATTATTATTATTTCTTAGCTAATCAAATAAATATTTGGCATCCAGCTTGGTGATTAATTTCATTCTGTCATACAAATATTGCTCTACTGTGCCACCAGAGGGCATTTTAAATGAAACCCATATTTTATTTTTGCCATATATACAAAATATGTATATAAAAATGAATGTTTGTTTGTTTCAAAAAAAAATTTTCAAAAAATTCTTTCTTTGTCCTGTATGTGTTCCTATACCATTGATCTATTTATCCAAGTCAATGAACTTTACGGTTTTGTCCCAAAATAGAATTAAATATTTTAATTTAAACGGTAAACTGCCTACAATTTTTTTGTTAATATTTATTTAATTGGGAAAATATTGAGATTTGAATGTTTTTTTGCATGGCTTCTTACCTTTAATTTACCACGTAGAATGTTCCCTCCAAGATTCGTAACACATTTTCCGAATACCCTGTATATAAGAGCAATAAAAATTGTTTGATAAAGAGAATTTATGTACTCGTGGATCAGTTGCTAGTATAGTCTACAATTAATAAACCAGAATTTACAATCAGTAAATGTTATTTACTAATTTACTTTTACTAGAAAAAGGTCCCTAATAGCATGCATGGGTTGTACTGTAACTTATGACATGACAAAATTTTAGACCTCGCCCAAAAATCTGATTCTGGTCTCTGAAAAATTGTATGCATGCCGACCTAACAGGTTAGTTAGTTGGGAAGGAACAACTCCATAAACAATAAAAATGTTGAAAATTCTTAAAACTTTGGCTAAGGGAGAATTACAATCTTTCTTTGGTAATTTATGCGCTTTTTTTCTACCATTGTATAATTTACTCTGTAATAGGGGGTTATACCGGTCAGGCTTGTTAATAAATAAATCAGAAGCAATACACAAGGAACCATACCACTACAGGGCTGTAGACCAAAAATTCTTAAACAGAATAGAAAACTCGTTTGCACAAGGATCTTTGAGCTTCTATTATAAAGCAACAATATAACAAATAAATGATTTATTGTTTGGTCACAACCTTACCTTTGAGTACACGGGCGCCCTCATCAGATCCCCAATGCTGCAAAGACAAGCTACGTATCTCAGTCTGTCCGGTACGACACACATGGACGAACATGAGCACGTACCCGTGAGCCGCACCCATAGCATGTAAAAGCGGGGTTGCCTGAGCCGAACTGAAGGCAGCTGAGGCATCAGAGGCACTTGCCAGTTCCATTAAAAGCCTAGAGCCCCCCATGGAGACTTTGGCCTCTTCTGTAGGCGCACACAGAGGTTTTAACTTATCTAAGACTTCGGCGAGCTGTAAAAGCCCTTCTTGAAATAGAAATGGTTCGTGAGCTAGATTTAGAATGCTCTTGCAAACTGTAGCTACTGCTTGAGCCGGATTGGTCGCTGGGCAATCAGCTGGTAGATTCGGCAACCCTAGGAGTTTAAGTAAGGGTTTTAAGCCGCCCTAAAAAAGAGTAAGGTTAATGGATTGATGTTAATGCACTTGTATCATCTTACCTTCTGTACGAACTCACGGCAATGATCGTCTGTGGAGTTATTGCTCAAAATAGCATCTATAAACTTCATGGCATTGAGCACATAATCAACGAGAGCTATAGGCAGGCGTTCGCTTCCAGCAGGAGGTTGTGACGTGCCACTTCCTCCCTCGTTCTGTGCTTGTGCATTGGCGTTTTGAGAACTGGTTGACGTTTCGTCCTCATCGTCATCCTCTTCGTCGGAGGATCCCTCTGTAGGCGGCGCTCTACCAGGAGTGGCACCTGTAGCACCTTCAGTACGACCATGCGGCCTCCAACAGACATATTTTGGATCATTGCCCATAAAAACAAGCTCCTCTAGGAGGCTGACTATGGCTAAAGTAGCATCTTGTCGCAAGCTGGGTTGATGTCTCATCAGCTCGTCCATTGCATTACCCAGATTGCAAGCTGTATCTGCAGCGGGTTCGGGGCTGCGTCTTCTGCGCATCGCAGGCAAGTATGCAGGTGAGAGCAGTATGTGAAAGAGTTTATTGAAAGGTTTGTGCTTGGCAAATGACTCTAGGCCCCGTGCGTTGAGACATAATGCGCTGAACACGTTCGGAAGGGAACCCAGGACCTCGCGGGTAGCAGGAACCTTTTCAGGAGAGAACAGGGCATTACATTTTGTAAAATACACACACATAACTTAATGACCAATTGGTAAAGTCAATAATTAGCGGAGAATGAAACCAGGCGGCCGTATCTCGTCATGTTGCTAAGAAACATCTTTTTATTAGGCATACCTGCGCCTTCTGACATATATAATAATAATAATAAATCGTCTTTATTAAGATTGGAGACAATCAGGCGAAATAAAGCTACATTAGCTATTCCAGGCACTTAACCTAAGTTGCACCAGGTAATTTTATATTTGTTCGTCTGAGCAATTAACTAACTTAAACAATTATTCTTGAAAAATTCCTAGATATGGTACATACTTTTAAATTATTTATAACAGGTCTGATTTGTATGCTTAGATACAAACTAGAAACATAAACTAAATCATTACTAAGATAATATTCTCTAACACCCAGAATATGTTATACTAATTTACAAAAGTTGAAAATAGGACTGAAAAAATTATAGGTACTAAATATTTTTATTTCTTATATGATTTTTTAATTTATATTCGAAAGACCCTGGAGATAATTCTAAACAGTTAGCAATAAATTTCAGGTATTAAAGGTACTGAGAGGTTCAAGGAATCGATAAGTAATATTTTAAGAGATTTAGATAGAACATGTCTGTGAGAATATAAGATTTTAAGAGTAGAAAAGGAATTTTTTATTTAACAAAATTAACATGTAATTTGAATTTTAAATCTGGGTCATAATGTAATCCTACGTTTTTTTTATTCAATTAACTATATCTAAGTTTGTATTGCCGATTATAATATTAAAATGTCCATGAATTCTTAGTGATTTATTTCCAGAAATTATTAGAAGACTTATATACAGGGCTCCCCAGAAGTCCGAAATAAAATTAAAGTAGCCCTAACCTGTAACTTTTGGGGAAAATGCTCGGACACGTCAATTAAGTTTTATATATGCTCACATTTTGACGTTATTCGTTTGTTTTTTTATAGACATTTGTCAAAGATATGACAACAGCGATCTTTTTGTTTAAATGGAAACATACAGCTTGTGATACATCATTTGAAAGCTAATATCTCGCACAGTATGCTCATAAATTTTGACGCGATTCTGTCAAGCTATTTCAAAATGGCGACCGTTAAAAGTTTTAAAAAAATTCCTATTTAAATAAGCGGAAATGATAAATCATTGATGTTTTTTTTTTTACCTTTCAAGGTAAGAAATCTTCATTGTTTCACGTTCTGACATTCTGTGACATTGTGAACTTGTAAAATTAATTTAGGTATTTCCGAAGTATTATTTTACAATTTTCTAAACAAAAATGGTTTTGTCGGAAAAGCAGCATCGAAGTCTTGATATTGTTAGGCTGTGGAGATAAAATAAGAAATCAAAGTGAAGTGTGCACTTTATTTAATGCTAAATATCCGGAAAATCAAATTTCACAGGGCACTGTTAGTAAAATATTCCACAAATTTGATGAACATGGCACAGTAAAGGACTTGCCTAGAAATGGACGGCCGCGTGTTTTAGGCGACGATGAAAAATGGGATATTGCATTATCTCTGCAGGATAATCCACATGTTTCAACAGTTCCATTGGCTCAAAATCATGATACATCTAGAGGTACTATTGGAAGATTTTTGAAAACAGAAAAATACCACCCTTATAAAGTATGTCTTGTCCAAGAGCTTTTAGAAGATGACTATGAGAGGCGTTTGCAATTTTGCGAAGAAATGATGAGACGGTGTGACGAGAATAATAGGTTTCCACAGAATATATTATTTTCGGATGAAGCTACTGTCTATTTAAACGGGGTGGTTAACAGACATAATTATCGTTTCTGGAGTCAAGAAAATCCACGATGGATATTTGAAGCGCATACTCAGCGGCCCCAGAAAGTAAATGTATGAGCAGGTATCATTAATAACCGAATTTTAGGGTCATTCTTTTTGGAACGAAACCACACAGCTGAATGGTACCTGGATTTCTTAACCTTCGAGTTGAGGCCTGCTCTAGCTGTAATTTTTCCCAACGAAGTAGATCCAGATATACCTAATGAAATGAAACAATTTGATTTCAGCAAGATGGTGCATCCCCGCATTTTGGTGTCAATGTGAGAAGATATTTAGATCAGATATTTCCAGGTCGCTGGATTGGACGACGTGGTACAATTGAATGACCACCGAGGTCCCCAGACTTAACGCCTCTAGACTATTTTCTTTGGGGATATTTAAAAGAAAAAGTTTATCAAAATAGGCCAAATAATATTGAAGATTTGAAAAACAAAATTAGATTGGAGACACATAACGGGCTGTAGCCATTCGAAATTCCGTTGACGGATTTTACCACCGTCTGCGAGTATGGCAAGTAGAGGGTGGAGGACATTTCCAGCATTTGCCACGTTAAACCACCTTTTTGTTGTGTTTTGTTTTGCTACGTTACATTTTTTTTTTTTTGACAAAATAAATAACAAATAAACCATACCTATTGTTAAGTCACATTGTCACAAAATGTCAGAACGTGAAACAATGAAGATTTCTTACCTTGAAAGTTAAAAAAAACATCAATTATTTATCATTTCCGCTTATTTAAATAGCGATATTTTTAAAACTTTTAATAGTCGCCATTTTGAAATAGCTTGACAGAATCGCGTCAAAATTTATGAGCAATGAGCATGCTGTACGAGATATTAGCTTTCAAGCTGTGTTTCTATTTAAAAAAAAGATCGATGTCGTCATATCGTTGACAAATGTCTATAAAAAAAACAAACGAATACGGTCAAAATGTGAGCATATATAAAACTAAATTGACGTGTCCGAGCATTTTCCCCAAAAGTTACAGGTTAAGGCTATATTAATTTTATTCCGGACTTCTGGGCAGCCCTGTATATATATATATAGGCGTTAACACATTCAAATATCAGAGGAAATTAGGGCAAAGCAACCCTTTTAAATTGTTACTTGTTTTCGGTTGTTAAACCGAGGCCCAAATCGGCCTTAGCGCTGCCTAGCGAAAACTCCTGCAATTGTGCCGTGTGTAAGTCTGTAAGAGGGCACAGGTATGCTTAAGAAAAAAGGCCTTTCTTACCAACACCACTAGAGAGAGTCGTCTAGTTTCATTCTCCGCTTAATGTTGCTTTTCTGTTTTAAAAACAGACTCCTCTGCTTTTTCCTTTTGTCACATCTTAGCCTCACAAGCTGTGATACAGCGCAACGCGCCTGGAGATGGATCTGGTAGGAGCAAAAGGCAACCCTTGTACCTAGTAAAATCAATAAATTTACCTCTTTAACCAGCAGAGCGTGGAGGACAACGTTAGTCAAGCCATTATCTTGAAGAGCTGACAACAGTGCGGGTTCTTGATAAACATACACGGTCACCACATCGGTTGCCAAAAGAAACAATGATGGCCCGTAATACTCGGCATTCGCAATGATGTTCTTTAACGCTGATGGCAAAGGTCCTTCCATTAAATGTCTAATGCTCTCGGCGAAAGTGGAATCCTGCAATAAAAAGTTTATACAGATGATTACATAACATACAAAAATAATGCTTTGTAGGCCGTACCTGAAATGCTTTCTTCAAAAAATTAAGCATGGACTTAAGCAAAGCGGCTCGTTGAGGCAGGCAACTCTTGCCTGCATTCTCGGCAACATATTCCAGCTCTACAGACATTACTTCCTCGCTCGTCGGTGGTGGCGCTGCTGGCTCTTCAATATTTTGCTCGCTTGTTTCGCTGTTATGCGCATTGGCCTTAATTTGGTACAACTGATCTTTTTTACAAAAGTTGACTTCAACGTCAAGTCGGTTTATAAAGCTTTGTAGCCCGCCGTGGACTTGGAAAGCTTGCATATCAATGTTTGTTATTAAATCGATTACTCGCACAGCCCTTGTAACAAACTGAAAATTAAAATCTGATAAGTATACTATAATGCCTTCCAAAAATGTTAACTCACCGTAATATGATCAAGTTCATATCCTTGCCAGTTAATGACCTGCAACAGTGATTCCATCATTCCACAAGACACTAATGCCTCACCGCCAACGTCATAGCTTGCCAAATGATACAAAAACGAAAATAACGCTGTCGTTAAACTAACAGGAAACTTATTTGGTTCGGCTATTGCTGTTATTTTTGGTGATACGTCCAGTTCCATTGCTGTAGAAGCTTCAGCTTCAGGAATCGGACCGTTGGGCATGTCTGACTCTATACCTTCAGAACCGGTTGAGGTGATTTCATCTTGTAGTTTCATTTTCTTAAAGGCCTTCTGTCCGTAATCTGGCTGGCTAGTGAGAGAGGATATACAGTTTCTGACAAGTACTGGTAAAAATCCATGATACTGGCTGGCTCCTGTTACGTCTATTATACTGTTCAGTCTTGATCCAGGTCTTCTACTGCAATTTCAATTATCATTAGAGTTGGACAATTTTTAATGTCGCACGTACTCGGCTTAATGAAATTAAAATACGCTTTACAAACCAGAATACAGACGATACAAAAAGCATTTGGAAAAAAGGGAGGATGTAAGATGTTTCATAGTTTAGGATTCTAACAATACCATGCAGATCGAATGCCGAATGTCTTCTCTTTGCCCACAAAAAGAAAGGCGGTAATAACATGGCACATAAAATAACAAAAATTACAAATACATCTATTTTAGAAGCAATAGTTCCCCATAGGGAGGAATCAGTAGTGTCTTCGATTCCCAAGGTAATCAATACTAAGAAAATTGAAGATTTTAGGCCAATCAATATGCTTCCCTTAACCGAAAAATTGTTAAAATTGCATCTTAAAGATCAACTTCTAGAACATTTGAAGAAAAATACAATACTTATAGAAAACTAATGTGCTTTTCGAAAAAAACATTTGTGTAAAACATCTCTACATCTTGGTGATTTCAAAATGTACAAAGAATTAATGGACAAGGGCGATGGGCGATAATAGTATAGTAAGTGTTCTTAGATTTGAGAAGAGCTTTTGAAACGGTAGACAGGTCGATTTTGT
Source organism: Polydrusus tereticollis (assembly GCA_963920685.1). Taxonomy (NCBI): domain Eukaryota; kingdom Metazoa; phylum Arthropoda; class Insecta; order Coleoptera; family Curculionidae; genus Polydrusus; species Polydrusus tereticollis. The sequence continues at coordinate 2,002,047 of OY987335.1, forward strand.
TAAAAAAGCTGAAAAGTTATTAATTATTTATTTATTTATTTAGCCTTTAATTCCAACAGGTTACAGAGAGCCCACTTGAAGGAAATTCTAAATATATATTATAAATACTATGCTTAATGATACCTAAACCATGAATTAATAATTATTGTAGTTAAATTAGTAAATATACAAATAATCAATTAGAAATATAATTTATATTATATAGTGCATCATTATCAGATCCTACACAATTAATTATTAAAACTCAACAGAGCGTTAACCATAGTCGCAAGAGAGTCAGCATTAATGTCACATGTATTACATACCCGGTTGAATACACTGCACATAAAATAAAGAAGACATTGCCTTAAAATATTATTATTATTTATTAATATTATTAGTTATGGAATTAGGGGCAGAACTGTCTTAGTGAAAGGTATCAACAAACAAAAATTTGCAATTCCATTTCTAAAAAAAGACAAACTTATTTTGATGTGCCACAGTGAACAATACTGTGACCATTATTGTTTATTGTTTATTTTAATAACATTAGTGCTTGCTTTGATAGTGATACACTGTTGAAGATGATACATTTGTTGCACACCTAATCGACCACACTGTAGGTTTTACAAAATAGGGCCATGCCTACAATTTTAAGAGTTGAGTGTTGACAGATATACTAGGATATCTGATATGTTATCTACCTTGCAATTTATGTCTATTTACCAAAGACTGGTAGCATAACATTGGTTGTTTATTTATAAGATAGTTCATAGTATGTTGCCTAATCTTATGAGTAAAAAACTTAATTTTGTGAATGACATATAAACATACAAGAACATCTTCAAATATATATTCCAATGGTTAAAAAGAGCGGATCACAAAACTCATTGTTTTTTAAAGGGTTGGTTGAGTATAATGCTCCCTCAATATATATTAGGGCAGCTAGTAATTTACCTAAGTTTAGGAGATTAGTAACAGGATTTGTAAAAGAAAACTATTGATTCGAAGAGTTAAGTGCAGTTCAGTTAAGTTTGGATAGTTTGTAAACGCAGCGAATATAGGCCTCATGTGAAAAACTTTGAAAAAAAAAACGAACTCAAAACATATTTTAAATTTACTTAAAATATGAAAAGAAAAATAAACACATCTCTTAAGAAAAAATGTCGTTATGTGATAGCCTGGTCTTATCTCAATTCACTTTTTGTGATGCACTGTACGGCCCGTGTCTCTTGCAGAGGGATGCCAGGCGTATTCAGATGATTCAGAACTGTTGTATACGTATGATAGGTGGAATAAGAAAGTATGATAGAGGGGTGAGTGCTACAATGAGAGAAATAGGATGGCTTAACATGAGAGAGAGAAGAATGTTCCATAGCCTAATAATGTTTAATAAAATAATCGTCAAAAAATGCCCGGACTATTTATATCAAAAAATAAAATTCAGATATGACTCTCATGCCTTGGACCTTCGGCATAAATATACTATCACTCCTCCGTTGCACAAAACCACTCTGTTCGAAAGATCATTCAGTTATCAAGTCTCCTTAATCTACAACAAAGTTCCCATTTGTTTAAAATCTGCTTCAACTAATCTATTTAAAAATGCAATTCGTCCTCTTATCAGACAAATATGTTCCGGTACACAATAAAAAGTCAGTCTTGATGTATGGTGCTGTCCCTCAGTGGCCTCCACCTTGCCAGCTATAGTCAACTTATATTTACTTATAATACTTCAATTAGGTAAATTGCGTGTTCTTACACATTAACTGTAAATTTTTTGTTAGTCTATGTCTTATAAATTCAGTCAATTTATTGTTCTCTTAGCGATTACTACTTACGTCATAGAATATTAGGTTATAGATATTATATTATAGAATATTAGGTTAAGTGAGGAAGCTTTGCTTCAACTTCGCCTTTTGTAATTTTCTTTTTCTTAAATTACAATAAAGACATTATTATTATTATTATTATTATTATTATTGTTATTATTACAAAAAGAACTGTATACAGGTGGAATAAGACTCCACAATAATCCTGTTACTATGCCAAACATCAATACATTTAGAAACTGATTAGACAGTAAAACAGACATACTAAAAATCCAGGTAGTACATGTGAGCCAACCTGTGATATAACAAACAGACTTAAATAACAAATAATCAGTGATAATAAATAAGTAGATAACAATAAATGTTAATGTGGCATACCCTGCCAAAGAAGATAAAATTGTGATACCTACATACTTTGAAGACACTTACAAGCAATAAACTTATCGGTTCATGCAATTTACTATTAACCACAGTAATACTAATAATAATAGTATTCTAGTAAGGTTTATTGATAATAAATATGGAAACAGGTTTGAAAACTGCTAGTTGCCAAATCCTATACACAGTAAAGATTCAATAACTTACTTGGGAAATTGTGGGCTTCTGTCCAAATGAATAATCGCTGTAAGCGTCCTCAGAGCTGCACATCTGATGTCAGTTAGTTGGGAGTCCTGGAGTTCAACCACCTCTACTAACTCCTCCAAGATGCCGTTGTACAAAAGATTCGATGGAGAATCTTGGATAGCGTTGGAGTAAACCAACACTGACAGAGCTTGAAGCCTTGCTTGGACACATTTGAGTCGCTTGTCGTAGCTAGCAAAATGGGTAGCTAATCGTACGTGAGTAAACAACCACATCTAAATGAAAAGAACAATTAAAAACTTATTAGTTCATATACACTCCTGAAAAATTTAAATATTTAAACAGCACTCAAACAATAAAAACAAACGAAAAACTCACCTCTTTATCAGGTGGTATATAATACATGCTCACAAGAGACTTCATTATTTCGGCAGGTGTCTTGTTAAGCTTATCTATATGTTCTATATGGATAATAAAGAGATTCAGTTTGCCTTTGAGGTTGATTTCAAGGGCCTCGTTTCTAGGGGAATCTTCTTTATGAAATTCTACATGTAATGTTGTGGCTGAACTGGGAATAACTTTATTTGGATCACAACAGTCCGCTAGGCCGAAACCATTCTCCTTACCTCCCCAATTCTACATGAAAAATAAGGTATAATGTTTTGCAAGTGTTATAAATTTATAGATTTATCAATAAATTACCAAAACTTAATATTTACCTCAGCCAAATATTGTAATCGGGTTAAAAGGCAATCTTTTTCTTCAGTCTTAAGCCTTGTGATAAAATTACTACGTTTGGAGAACATGTACAGCAGATTCAGGACTTCTAGTACGACAGTCATCTCATTGGATGTTAACAAAACCAATAAATGTTCCATGGAATTGTAAAGGTGTCGTGAAAATGAGTGCTCTATCAACAAACTTGTAAATCTCAGAATGCATATTAGTAACTGTTTATCCTAAAATAAAAAATTACATCTAGTATACAGTTTAAATCACAAACTATTTTACAAGCTACCCTTAGACATAAAATATTTAATACAGTGCACATTGGGAACCTGTCAATTCTAGTAAAGCAATTATGTACCTTTATTGGAATTCAAGGGTTTAAAAACATTTTAAATAAAAATGACTTTTTACAGCATAAAAAAATTTTTAAAAATTATTAATAATTTGAAATCAATTTTAAATTTTAATGTGTTATGATTACTAGTAAATGTGTAGGTTCAAACAATATATTAAACACTGTTACATAATAGATAGCTTAGCTCTAATATATTTTGGAATGTTTAATATTTAGCATTGATTATTTGTTACTACTGAAAACTAATAGTCAAAAAACAACCAGACCAAGGATTCATTCAATATGGAAAGGAGCTTAAGCTTCTATTTTTTTAATTATCTGTTTTCTATTTCTCTAATTTCTACAGTTATAATATTCAAAATTCTAGAGGCCAAGCAATTTGCACATGTTATGTTAATGTTTGTGTTGTTATTGGGGAGATTTTGTTTTATTTCGCGTGTCCTATAAATGACTTGTGTTAAAGTTACTCATTTTATCATTTGTCAATGTTAAAATCAGTGTTGCCTTATAAACTAATGCAACAACACTGGGAAAACAATTTCTTTGCTACAATAAATTTCTGTTTTTAAGTTAAATCAAGTAAAACATATTTTAATTTTATTTTTGATACTTTGCCAGACAGCCCATGCAAACCAAGTTAAATTATAATTTTTATTACTCTAGGTAGGATCAGAGCCAAAAGCTTATTTATGCTTTATCTCTTAAAACAATTAAAAATAACACGATTTAAGTAATCAAGGGTAAACAAAGAAATTGACAGTTTTTATACAAGGTGCCCAAAGATATGTAAAAGTTTAAGTTAACTATGTTATCTTCAATGTTTAGTATAGATATTATTTCAAAAAACTTTTTCTCTTTCTTCTTAAAACTAAATGGCCAATGAGAATGGTATTTGCATATCACCTGTACCTAAATGCACCAAGGGGTCCTCAATGCATGTATCTAGATAAAAGGAACACAGACAAGATCACGATTTTCTTGTAGATTTAATTTTTGTGAACTATCACAAGAAGGAAAAATGGATTTACAAATTTAAATTTAATATAAAATTGCATTTTCTTGAATTTTTTATTAAATAAATATTAGGTATATAGTGTTTCAAAACTAACCTAGCCGTGTTCAAATTGGAAAACCTGCCTTATCATGTGTCAAAAGTATTTTTTTTCAAAACCCAGGGATATTAGCTTAATTTAACTGTTAAAAAAACGTTGGCCTCATACATGCAACACCCAGCAAATACAAATTTAATTAAGTAGAACCAAAAGTATATGTCCTTATTTTTGATATTGTAAATAATGCATTAAAGTCGTGTTTACCCAATGGAGCTCAAAACAAAGATTACCCCAATCCATAAAAAAGGAGCACACAGTCCCAAGGATCTTCCTTCTCAGTACATATTCCGAAATACCTGAAAAAGTAATTAAAGCAGGAATAAGCTTCCTAAATTCAACTTTTACGTCTGATTCACGACAATATGGCTTCCAGAAGAAGAGACCTTAGGCGCAACTGTAAATGTACTGGATTATATATATATATAAACTGAAGTAGATAAGAACAAATATGTAGCCACGGTGTTAATATTTATAGAAAGCCTTTGACGCGGTTGATATCAATCAAATGCTGAAGAGGCTCCAAAAAATTATTCTACACGTGTCAATCAGAATATCAGCGGCGAAGACGAAACAACAGTTCTGGGGCACCTTTAATGTCTTCTCTATGTGCATAGTCTACAATTTGTAAATATAACAGGTAAATATTTTATCTTTGCTCATGATACCTTCCTTGTGTTTTCCCTGGATACTCGAGGCGAGTTGGAAAAAGCTATTATTGAAGATTTAAAGCTATACTTCAACTGGTTATGTTTTAATAAACTTAGCATAAATGTAGAAAAAAACTGTATATATGATTATTAAACAAAGGGGGGAAAAGACTATTCAGACACTGTGAAGTAACAAAGTACAAATACCTTGGACTAGTAATATCTAATTCACTAATGTCCAATGAACATATATCACACATAATAAACAAAGTAGCGCCCAACGTCAGAGTAATGCGAAGATGTCTCATCAACGAAATAATTTAGCAAAGACCCTCCTATATAATAGCTTTATTGAGTCACACTTCAAATACTTGAGCCCATGATGGGGAATTGCAAGTGATTATCTGTGAACAAAAATTTTTTTTTGAGAGTACCTAAATGAACTATAAGAGTTTGAACAAAGTAAACTAATGCATATTGTAACTTTTATTTTGTTCTTGGAGCATAGCTTCCGCAGCCGCAGGTTTGACCAGTAAATCTAGAATATACCGCTTTTGTATCAAATTTCCCCTCAATTCCTAATTTCATCTCATGCAATCTTTTACTCGCTATACTTTACAATGCACAACAAAAATAAAAATACTAAAAAATAAACTTACTTTGTCGCTAAAGCTATCACATAATAAAGCCCACTTATTGTCTTCACATTTTTCAGCAGCAGTACCCAAAATTCGATCAAAAATGTCCAAAACTTGTGCCCAATGGAGCAGTTCACACTTTCCAAAAGTCCAGGAGTTGATTTTCGAAAGTTCTTCTAGAAGTTCCGTTCGGGAGCATTGTTGAAGCCTTTCAATGAGCTGCTGACATTCAGCAGGCACCTCGGAGGTGCTCTTACGCACCCTTGACCTGTCTATCTTCATGTTGATTGTTTTCTACTTTATCATTTTCTTTCTAGGAAGAAATAACACAATGATCAATGAAGCATCATTTAGACTATCCAAATGATCAGTGGGAATGGTAAAAAGGCGCTAAAGCACACTCAAGTAATACTAATCACCAGACTGAATATAACCCAATCACAACCCTTTATTATCAAGATTCAATTGGCCGTTAGAAAGCACCTAAGTAATGGTGATCACCTGACCACAAATAACCCAATCACAACATCACAACCCCTTAGGATCAAAATGCTGAAATAAACAAAAAAAAAAAATAAGTGCAGGAATCACAGAATCACACTGAAAGTAAATTAAATTATGTATGCATACTTGAAAAGAATAATAAAAACCCCTCCAAGTAAAAAATAAGTGGGATTTACAGAAAAAAATTACTTCAGGTTTAGATGGTCTTTCTTTAGCACAGGAAAAAACACATAGGTGGTAATTTATGGATTGGCCTTACTCAGCAAATTAGTAAAAAATTTTATAACTGCACCTTTGGGTCTAGAAACACGTTCCTGCCAATTTAATCTCCTAATATTTCTAATTCTAGAAAATTCACTTGGAAACAAAATTTACTGTTAAAAATTGCACAATTTCATACGTACGCTTATCGGCCATATTGAAATGACATGACAACACAAAAATATCAATCCTAAACGAAATTTGCACACAATTTATTTTGTTAATACTTTGACCAATAAATAACACTTTCTTATTACCTTTTAGGGCATATTTTCACAAAGTTTTTTCAAATAACTAAACGATTTATTTTTCACTTGCCCATAAACAAAAACTGGGGAAAAAGAGACAGACTCGGTGACTCTGGTGGTTTATGTAACTACCGAAAAGGCACTAAAAAATGGCAGTTTAAAACTGAAATGTCGCGGTCTCTTCAATTGTTCCACTAAAATGTAATTAACTAAACTATGATGAACGTCTTTAACACAGTTTTTTTGCTAAATTTTAGTACACAAAAAACAGATTTTGACGTTTCTTTAGACACTTCCTCTGGACTCGCAATCCGCATGCGACGTAGAACTATGCAGGTTTCTGTTCTGTACTACTACCATGAATTAAAAGAAAATCTACTTCGTTCCAAAGCATGCCGCTAGAGCTCCCCAGTTGTCAATAGTAGCTGCGTTCGGGACAACGACAGAATTGAAGTGGAGCACTATAGATCAGTCGAGTGGACTGAGAATGAGAATTATGGTTCCTCTTTTTAGGATGTTAGGAAATTACTCCATTACTCTATTCGGTTTCGGATTATTGGTCATTTCGCCAATCCGTAACACGCACACCACGGATGTATTTTGATTAATTCAGCGGTTCAGTCTTCATTCGGTACTTGAACGAACACAAATTCACCTTGTATAGGCCAAATCCAAACTCACTAAACTATAAACATACAGTGCCCAAGCCACAGAGGATGGGACAAACCCAAACGAACGGAACGGTCTATTCACTTGTGGAGTAAAAAGAGTCCGAATCTCGAACGCAGCCAGTGACATATCCGTCTGTCAACTTACTACCAACCTATGGTAAAATGCCAGCCTAAAACCCCTTCCCTGAAAAGGATGTTTTATGTGTTGTGTCAGTTTTCTGGTTTTCTGATTTTAATGGATGTTTGTGTTATGTAGCGTCATGTAACCCAGTATGTTAAAAATATTACGTTTTTTCACTTCCTTTAAAGAAATGTTGAAAGTTTTTGATTATCTGTTAGCGGTGCTGTTTATAAATTAACGGAAATGGTGAAAATTTGCCGGAATATTTGTGTTCCTACGACACAAAATAACGAACTATGATTTATACTGGACTGTTTGTTCAAAATGGTGGGTGTTTGTTTTTGGGTTTCCTATATGGTTTTATTATTTAGTTCTCTAAGTTCTGCGAAATCTAAATGCGCCAAAGGCTGTCGTTGCTTGGACACATACGTAGATTGCGATTCCAAAGAGTTAGATGCCATTCCCAAAAACATCCCCAAGTGGGCAGTGCACCTGTAAGTTTATTTCTTAAAGATTATCCTCAAACAATTGTCACTTAACAGCACCTTACTTTAATTAGTTACACTTTAATTGCAAAGTGTTACAACCTAAATATTATTTCTAGGGAACTAAACCGCAACAAGCTAACACAGATCGAAGCATTAACCTTCCAAAATTTGGAACAATTATTAACTTTAAAGTTGAAACGAAATAAGATTGACACCCTCAAAGATGGTGCTTTCTATGGGTTAAAACGTATCGAAAAATTGTAAGTATTTTACTTGTTTTAATGGTATGTAAGTACTTTAATGACTTTGGAACAGATAAGTTTTAAACAAACACCATTTCCATTACATAGTGTATGTGCCAGTATTAAGAAAATAGCATATCCAGACTTAACAATGTAGATACATAAATTTATCTGTTCCCATAATAGTATTGCTAGTGGTTATCATTACATACAATTTTTATTTTAATATTGATATCAAAAGATACTATAGATATAGACTAAACATAAAATAAAAGTGTAAATAAATCAACCAACAAACCTATCAAAACATGGTGATTAATCATAATCATAATAATTTGTCAATTTTTTCACAACACTAATAAAATTGTAAATAATTCTTGCTTATCTACTAGATTTATTGATACCTTTAAAGTATAATGTTATACCTAATACCAACTAATACCTACCTTTTTGTGGTGTATCATTTCAAATTTGTAATTAATAATAATTAGCAGGGAAAAATGTTTGGCTATTATAGAAGTTTTATACAGTTGCTAAGTACAACAATTAAACAAATTATCTGATGATAAATTTTACCTTATTTTTAATAATTGAAAAAATACCAATAGATGTCTTATGTTAAGGTATTGAATGAGGATTATAAACAAAATCAAAATTAAATATATCAGAGGCCTGGTAAACTGATAACATTTTTCTTACCCTAAGGCATTCCCTATAGTTGAAGGAAAACATTCCGTTCTTAAAATACTTAATAATAAAAATTTAAAACACCCTGTATTTCAGAAAGTAGACATTTTTGGGAGTTTTTTCATAAAATGACCTAAAAAATAGCTGCTTGAAATATTATAGATTACTTAGAGAACACCCTGTATATATCCCTCTACTCTAGACCAATAAATTATAACCATCCTAAACACGGAGGAGAATACCATAGTTGTATAAAGTTCTTTAATCATTTAGGTACCTACCAGAACCAGAAATAAAAAAGAACAATAACATACTATGTACATATCACAATGGCTTCAAGCTGGATTTTCACCAAATTAATTAACATTAAAACTACTAAAAGAGTAAACAATAAAAGTAACTAGGTATCTCTAGACTATGATAATGGTGAGAAAATGCTAAAGTCCCTGTGTAATACTACCTTCTTGGACTTGAACTTATTGCAAGTCCAAAGAGAACATTTTTTTTTCCAGAGCCAAACTAAATGCTAAGTCACTTTACAAAAAAGCAAAATACTTTTTCGAAGTAGGCCTTACTCCTATTTAAATAGGGATTTAAAAGAAACCTAATTTAACTGTTTTAGCTGGGATGAATTTCAGCAAAGAAAAACATCTTTTTAAAATCATTATTTATCATTTCTGAAAAGTTAATTTTTTTGGACTTTGCATAGTTTGCCTCTGGGGTGCAGATATTTAGTTTAGGTTAAATTTAAAATACCTGCTAATAGATGGATAAGGGTTGTTTTGATATAAAGTACAAGTACATAAGTAGAGACTTACCTACTTACCAGGTGATGTAAAATGTATGTAAAACCTCCATCGTAAAGGCCTACGCCAATGAGGTAAATGAAATTTTAGGTGTTAGAAATATGCGCCCTATGGTCATAAGTAAACACACCAAAATTCAAGAATCTCTAATAACGAAAATATAAGCTTGTTTTCATTATAAGTAAGACTTGGTTTTCAAATATTGCTGTTTTCTTCAATTATTAATAAAATAAGGTATACAGTGTCCTCTCTTTCAGCTGTGTCAGTGTGTGTGGTTTAGACATCTTATACACCAAAGCATATATGTATTTACTTTGCAGTATGTACTTAAATATATTTAGAGTACCTACACATTTACATTTTCATTGTAGGATGTTAAGTAATAATTACATTACTGTCATTACAAAAGGATGGCTTTATGGTTTGGAATCCTTAAAAGAATTATCTTTAAGCCATAATCGTATAAGCCAGATACATGATGACGCGTGGGAATTCTGTCGTACTTTAACTTTCCTGTAAGTCGCCCCAAAAGGTCTTTTAATAGTCATTTAACTAAATATGTAATTTTTTTAGGGATCTCTCATATAACAAACTAGACTCTATAAAAGAAGATACCTTTAAGAACCTGAACAGTTTACAAAAACTAATTTTAAGTAATAATAACATAGCCATTATAAAAGATAAGGCCTTTACACATCTACCAAAGTTAAAAGTTTTGTAAGTAAAATTTATTAAACCAAGTGTCAACCAGATTTTTGACATTCAGGAAGGGTTTGTTATTTTAAAAATATTTTCTATATCTTTTTAGACATTTCAACAATAATAAAATATCATGGACAATTGAAGATGCCAGTGGGGTGTTCCAAGGGCTTGGAGAATTAGTAAAATTCCATTTAGCGGGAAATAATATCAAATCCATAAACACCAATGCTTTTTTGGGGTTGAGAAACGTGAGCTATATAAATATGGCTGACAACAATATTACATCCATTCAAAACAATACCTTTAATAAAGTCCCAGCTTTAAAGGTGAGTGGTTGTAAATTTTCTTGAAGAGAAAACAGTGGATTAATGGGTGCCACATTTTTAGCAATTGGTTATAAACTCCAGCAGTCTTTTATGCGATTGTAACTTGAAGTGGTTCGTAGAGTGGCTGGGAGCAAGAGATTTAAAGTTGCATACATCCTGTGCTTACCCGCAATGGCTACGAGGACGCCCCTTAAATAATATTACCGCCAGTAATTTAACATGTGGTTAGTGCTTTTTCACCAAACTAGAACCAGTACTTTTTTACTATAATTAAAATTTTTTAGATGAATTACCGATCCCTAGATTAATCGAGGAGCCAGACGTCGAGATAATGGCTCTAAAGGGTGAAAATGTGTCTCTGAATTGCAGGGCCGTATCAAGCTCAAGCAGCAACATGTCTTTTGTGTGGAAAAAAGACAATATCGAACTGCTGAACCCCAATGTAATTGTCATGTCGAAAACAGATCCCGAAGGTCGATCTGTGGAAAAAAACTCCCAATTAAACTTAATTTCTGTGGAGAACTCCCATGCGGGGCAATATCAATGTGTGGTCAGTAACAGTTACGGTACAACTTATTCTCCAAAATCAACTATCTCAGTTTTGGTGTTTCCCATGTTTTTAAAGAAGCCCAAAAATGTGGAGGTGGAAGCTGGGGAAACAGTGAAATTGGAGTGTGCTGCCACTGGTGAACCGCCCCCTGAGGTACACAGTCACCATTATTTATATTTTTGGTTTGATCAAAAAATTATCTTTATTTTTATTAAGCTTATTTTTTTTTAGGTGGCCTGGCATAAAGACGGTGGAAACGATTTTCCGGCAGCTCGAGAAAGACGTATGCATGTGATACCCAAAGATGACGTCTTCTTCATTGTAAATGCAAGGTCCACAGATGCTGGTATTTATAGTTGCACTGCTCATAATGCAGCTGGAACTGCTTCCGCTGATATCCTATTGGAGGTATGTTTAATATTTAAATGAAAACTGAACTGTTTTCACTGCCTTTATTTGTAATTTACAGTGCAGGTTTAGGCCAAATCAATTTTTTTAAATTACTTACTAAACGTTCTTTATTAAATCATAATAATACATTTTAAATGGCCATCGACCAGGGTCCTTCAGCCTATTTTAAATTATTATATAACTTTTTAACTGATTCACTTATTCAATTTATTTTTTGAGGGTTCTTGGGCTGGTATATTCTCACCAGAATGTACAGTTTTGGTTTACACGTTTTCGACAGGCCTGTACTTATAGGGTATTTTTAAAACGCAACAGACTTAAAATTGTGCATATTCTTTATTTTGGTAGCTAAACTATTGGAAATGCTTTGATCAAAAAGCCAAAACGCATATGTAAGGGTAATTAAGGCACTGCTATAAGTTTACATGAAATATATTTCAAAATTATGGCTGCGTCATCAAGAGAGAAAACTGGACACTGCAAACAGTTTTAAATTAAAAAAAAAAAACATGGTTTTACTATAAATTTCGTAAATTTGCCCTTAAAAGCTTGTAAATTAGAACTGGCCTGAACTAACCAGAACTGGCCTTGTTAACCTAGGTGCTTCAAAAACCACAACTAGTCAAGGGTCCAGAGGATCGAGAATTAGCTGCTGGTGAACATATTGTACTTCAGTGTATGGCGCAAGGAGTGCCAAAACCTACAGTCACCTGGTTTAAGGTAAAAATGCGGGCAGCGCTTTTTAAGGCTTGTTTGTTTAAGTTTTTATTATTACAGTCCTTTAGCTGTCAGTCAGTTGACGATAGATTTTCCAGTGCGCACAATCCTGACAGGTCCAGAACCGTAATAATAAAAACCCAAACACCTTTTCTTGAATTGACAAATTACTAAAATTATTCCAGGATGGTGAAGCTATAGTACCAACTGAGCGCCACTTCATTATAGCTGAAGATCAGCTGGTGATTATTGTGGACTCGGTTCACAATGATTCAGGAATTTATGAATGCCACCTCAACAACTCTCAGGGTGAAGAAATTGGTAAAAGCAGGATTGTGGTTAAACCAAGTAAGTAACGATTTTATTGTTTTTCAGTTTTATTCACACGCTTTTTAAATTTATGCTCGTAGAGCCGTAACTAGGATTTTGGCGGCCACAAATTTGTGTCCCTGCTTCCTTTAACTTACCACCGTTTTTCCTTTGTTTCTTGACACCAGTCGCACTGCAGGAGTTTTATAAAGTGGTGAAGACAAATTTTAACAGATCTCTTCATCATAATATAAAGAAAAATAAAGTAGCCACGTAGCTAAATATGTAGCAGGTTTGTGTCATGGCACAGCTAAAAGTACATTGGTCCAAAAAATCGTGGGCTTTTTCGCCAAACCCTAGTTACCGCACTGATTCATATTTGCTTTTAACACTTTTACGTAAATACGTAACGTTTTTTGTCCAATCTGAATACCTACTTCCTTTCTCACTCAGGTGTGTTAGATACAAGTAACATGATGGGAATAATAATAATCACTGTCGTCTGCTGTGCAGTATTTACTTCCATAGTTTGGGTAGCTATAATATATCAGACCAGGCGCTCTGGTGGTGCTAGAGAACCAGCCCCATTTCCTGGTACAGAACTAACAGAAATCCCAGCTGATTGTGCTTCGGAGCGATCATCATGTAAAGATAGCGGAACAGGTGATTCCGCTAGGCGTTCTAGTGATGATTTAGCTGAGTTCTCAGTGCTGTTACATTGCCCTAGGTCTGATCACGACCGGGTCAGTGAACAGCCAAATGAAGTCGCTGAGACTGGTACCTAAGGGTTTGGTTGAGTTTGGTCTGCAACCACGACTATTAAAGGGTAGGCTTTACTAACCTTACTATCGTTTTGTGTTTTGACTTGCCATAAGAGGTAGTTATTAATGTTTTAGGACTGATAATATTTCCCTTTTAAAAGTTTTTATTTTGGGAGGTAAACTCATGGACATAAATATCAGGTAATTGGAGGATTTGATTTGTTTGCTGTCAGAACTATAGTCTGGGTATTTTGGAGACATCAGGCACAGAGACAAAAAACACCCACTTGTTTATCTTAAAGTATTTGGTCTCCTTGCAACCCTTTAAGGCAAACATTTTTTTACAACAAAAAAGTTATTACCAAAACGTTGATGATTACTTTTCATACGTTTCCAAAATCTCACCCAGGGGAGGGGGACGGATTCACCCCCCCATAGACACGCCACTGGCTATAATCTATGGCAAATTTTCCAATTATTAAGTGTTGTCCAGGAGTTTATAAGTAGTTCTATAATTTTTTGCTGCTTGACTTTATATTTTAAGTTTATTAAGCGTCTTAAAATTTATGTAACATTTAGTGACGGTCAAAAAGGTGGCAGTATAATACAATTTATTGTCATATTACCACCAACTTTTGCCGAACACTGTATAAGTAGCCATTTTTTTCTGCTTGAGGTCGCAGCTTTTTACTTTCAAAACTTTGTTTTCCCTTGTTTATACTTATTTAAAAATTAGTTTATCCTCTCGGGGACATACTCTACAGGGCGTTTTTTAATTTATAGCTTCAAAACGCCCTGTATATTGTTTACGTAACTATTGACTGTATTCTTAAAATAGGCCCCTATATCTTGTCTAAGGACAGATTCCTTCCCATTTTTTTTATAGTCTGCAATGGGCTCTGTAAATAACTTTTATAATCTTGGTTCCTGTGTTAAGTTTTTTAACCTTTTAGGGGATACGTGTTAATTTAGTATAAGTTTTGTACCTTGTGATATTATTTAAGAGGTATTATCTTTTTTTGTCTGTCCTTTCTATATTATAGTAGAAGGGATCGATTGTTCCTTAATGTTTTCAATTTTAAACGTAGACTCTGGATAAACCTTATTCAATTTAGATGCACAGGGCGCCAATATACAGAGCGTTCCCAAAGTAATCTAAATATTTCAGGGGGTAAGGAAAAAAGGGGGATACATATAGGTAAATGGATTTTGCATTGTTTTTGGCAAACAACATTTTCCTCTTAAAAGAGGCTCCAAATAAAGAAATTCTAAGAAGCATCTTATGTCAGGTAATGAATAGGGATTTTAAAAATACCAATTTTAAATATTAGTGGCGTGCATTCTTGTTTAAATAATATGGATACCATTGTCTACACGCACGCCTCTGGTGTAGCGATTAAATTTTAATTTACATTATAACATACCCCCTAATAGGCAGCTTAATCCTTCAAAGTTTGAGAAAAAAATAGCATTCCGTTTTCAAGATATCTCAAAACCTAGGTGGTGCATTTGAACTACTATCACTATTAAAATTTCGTAAGGACACATTTTTGGACACGTGGTAATATAAACTTTATTTTTATATAAAAAGGCCTGGAAAATCACCCTCTGAACTATTTAGGTTACTTGGAAGAATTCAATCTTACAAAAGCTTATTCTATTTGTTTCAAGTTTTTTCCTGTGTACCTGCCTATACAGTTCCCATCTAAAGTCGATAGCTCTTTTCAATATCTAAATCTTTAGTATAGAAGTATTTTAGTTGTAATGTGTGATCAAGAGTTAAGAAGGAAGGGCTGGAACTTTAGACTGGCACTGTATGTTATATTAATACAAATATTGGGTCTACATTTAAAGCTAGGTATCGGACCAGTTTTAATTATCTTACTGATAAGTATTATTTTTCTTTTACGTGTGTAGATTTAATTCGGGATTTAAGGCACTTTCACTGTATCTGTAAAACCGGTGAAAGTACCTTAAACATAACCTCCGAGCCCGTACAACTATATTTAATTCCTTTATTTAAGGTAAACTTTAATGTAGATTTGTGCTTGAATGTCGATTTTATTTATTTAAATACGTACGCATGTGATGTGATTGAATGTTTTTTAGCTGATAAGTACTTTAAGTGTTCTAAATTAATAACAGCAGTACCTTCACACCTTCTAAACGAAATCAGCTTGGGATGTTAACTTTCACCTTGATAAAAGAGAAGTTTTCTACCCCTTGCTGTTTTGTTTAGCATACCTACATACTCAAAACAAATTTAAAGACGTAAGTATTGTTAAACTTTTATTTTCACACACTCCGATTTACTAGTATTATCATTGTGATGAACCTATATTTTTGTCTCAAATAAACATCTACTCTACAATTATTTTCTTTTATTTTACAAACCTTTTTGTTTTACAAAATACACCACTGATCAACACAACGCATATGTATTTGTGCATGATGCATTGTAAAAGGCTAGTTTGGACTAGTTTCTATGCTAAAGAAGCATGCTACAGTCTGTTTCAGATAGTCGTCTAATGGCCTACTTAGTTCAAAGTTGTTAAACTAGTACAGGCAACCCATAATTGAAAAGTAACCAAATACTGGAAAAACATTCTTTGAAACTAACCATTTGGTTTTTTTCTCTCCAATACATTAACTTTCATATGTCAGATATGAAGTAACTGGCAAGACTTGTTAGAACGCCATTACAAGTTTACTGAAACAGACTACTTATTATAATAGGTGTTACGTTAATGACCAGCTTATAGCGTTTGGAATAGAAACATCCTAGAATTCCTAGAAATGCAAAAACTCACTTGTTGACCTTGGAACAATCAAACGTTATCATTAATAAAAGGTACCATTTAAACTTCTTTATACAGATGGCATCTTAAAAGGTATGGCCAATAATTAAGGATCTAGTAGATCAGATCAAAATAGAGTCGAAACCAATAAAGATGCAACTTTAAAATTTAGGTATTTAGTCGACTATATACGCACAATCGAGAAATATTTTGAATATATAAACCTGACGCCATTATGTTGTTTTAACAAATTTTGGTTCTATTTAAATAATGTAGAAATGTAGGGACTATTCTAATTTTTCCTAATTATGTTATTTAATATTTTAATTGGCTTTATCTCTGCTCGAAAAATAAAACCTGATTATGCACTCTTAACTAATACTTATAATAATATATTAAATGTATATTTGCTATGAACTTTGGGAAAACTTGCTTGCAAAAGTAAGTGATGTGATAATGAATTCACAAGCAATAAGCAACAAAATTTAGTCAGGCGACAACGTGCAGTCAGCTTATGTAACAAAAACAATTCGAATAGCATAACTTCCTGGCGTATGGCGGTCAGATTGCGATTAGGTTTATGCTCTCTGGCTTTTATTTTATTTACATAATTTTTACTATACAGGGTGGTACTTAACGCTATGTAATTATTTTTATGGGTGATTTCGGGGTCAATTTTAAGCCAAGTTTATATAAACAATTCAATGGCATATTTATAAGGTTTTTTTTACCTGCGCCACTGGTTTAAGAAAATCAATTTTTAGATTATAAGATGTGCGAAGTTATGAAAATCAAAATTTTAGATCTCAAATTTTCATATAGGTGGATAACTTGAAAATTTGAATTTAAAATTAACAATTACGACGTTGCCAGACTTTTAGTTTTTTCCGTAACTCAAGGATTTTTTTTTTCAAATGTAACGACTACTCTTTTTTTTTATTGAATTCGATTACTCTCATTAACATTACTTTATCCTGATAGGTTTATTAGTTAACTCTAATATGATCGGATCTATTTCCATTTAACAACGTTCCAAAAAATGCAAAAAGAAATAATGTAATAATAGTAACGATATAGACGATAAATGCAATTTTATCAAACTCTGATAAGTGCATAGCAGTATGTGAATACCTATTGTTATTTTTTTTTTTTAATCGAAAACCGTTCGTCACACGAAAAAAAGTTTAGGAACGATTTTTGCTCAGTGATAAGGCGTAAATAATATTTATTGTGAAAAAAGAACAGTGGCTTATCATTTTTTTCGTTAAATATATCAAATACTATAAAACAATGTGTTCTAGTATACCTAGTTAGCACCTATATACTAACTATCAAAATAATATCGAAAGCAGTCTGTCTCAAACATATTAAGAAAAAACTGATTTTTTTTTCTTTTAATTTTTTAACACCCCTGTATCTCAAAAATAAACCGAATGTTGATCTATGTTTATATAAATGTTTTATTTAGGTCTAGGAATCACCCATCAAAATAGGTGCATAAGAACAATCAGTAACACCCTGTATATTTACACCACAGAAAATTTGCTTCACCTATTATTGGCCTTTTCTCACAGCTACAATATCCTTGTTTATAGTGGAAGTAGAAATCCTGATGGTGTGTCGACCGTGGCGCCTGCTAGCATACCAGACTAATTTATTAATTTTATTATTGATTAGTCTGTATTATACTCTAGAGCGAATTACCGGTAAAGAATCTGTATGTATAGACACACACACTGGACTGATTATATGGCGACGTACGTATTATACGTTTACAGATATTGCAGAATTCTCATAAGAACCAAGTGTATTTTGCACCGTTAAAAAACTGTAAAATTAAGTATTCCATGTTAATGCACATATTTGGCCACACGCTGTAAAAATATAACATCAACTTCAGAGGATTCTATTAAAAGTTTTAAATATGCAAGTATACATTTTTTAAAAAATGTTCTAAAACTATTGGCATTTTAATTCAATGCTAAGTAGTATAAATTCAACTCTCTGTTGTTAGATAATTAATTACAATAGAAAATCATCTCACGGCTAAGTTTGTAAATTACCTTTGTGGACGTTACCGCCGCGAGATATTTTATTCAACTGCAACATACTGTGCAAATGGAAAGGCAATAAGTAACAAGGAAACTTCTACGAGATCTTTAAAGTTTCCTCGAAGGTTTAAGCAACATCAGAAATGAATCTTAATTACCTAACTGGTTCACCTTAACAGTACATCACAAGAAGCCATGCGATATTATGGGCTAGCATTGATTGGTCCGTTACAGACTCTGGTGAAAATTAGGTATTATGAGGTATATACATACTGGAATAATTAGTATGATTAGATGGCGACGTAATAATGTTCGTTTCGGGATATTGCAGAACTCTCATGAGAACCAAGTGTATTTACAAATTTTTTGTTTGCGCGAACTTAACGGCATTCTTTTGGCTCCTGCTTCTATTAGGTTTGTAGACAGATACTGTGATCCTAGACATTATTATTTCGTTGTGTATTACACGTTGAAAGCATATAGATACCTACCTATTAATACGTAATATAATACGTCTGATCTGTAAGTATATGCGGAAAATGCTTTTTTTATAGAGATCAGTAAATCTAAAATATTTCAGAGGGTGATATATCCTAGTCCCTTATGAAAAAGTTTATTTCAAAAATAATTAATAAGTGTTTTCATTATAAAATGCAGGCTCGCCATTGACATTTTATAATTTTGTGAGTATTTTTTGTAAACCTCTTTTTGAAAAAAATTAAATCACCTGGAGAGATCACCCTCGTAACATATTTTAGATTACTTATTAAACATTCTGTGTGTATAGGAGCTACAGGAATATAGTTATTTACATACCAAAGACTGGAAAGTGCGTGCGGAGGCCAGAAAGCTTGAGAGTCCCGGGCCCTTTCCGGGCATGGTACGTTCATGTGTACTAGCGTACAGTATTTGTTGCGCATTCGATCATTTACGCTAAAATAGTCCAAAATTTTAAATTAGTTTTGACAATATACAAGCAAGTATAACCTTGCATCGCGTCGTCATGGTAGGTAACGCGGCACGGGTTACTTATATACTTATTTTGTAATATCATATGCTAAAGTGTGTACCAAGGTATACCGTTTGGTTTAATGACTGCAATAAAACCCCTTAATGGCTTAATAATAGTTTCATTATATTGTAAACACCCAAAGAAACCCTGTTTACCTGTTCGATTGCCAAACCTACGTTTTTAAATAATTTAGTGGTAAAATTACCCATATAAAACTATCGATGAGCCTGCCAACCAGCCTAATCTACCTGGTCCGAGCTGGCATCACTGTTTATATTACTAAAATGAACGGATTTTGTAGTTAAATGAAATGTCATAGTAATACCCTATAGTAGCAATGTTTATTACCATTACTCGTATTATATGTTTATTAATTTATTATAGGTACAAAACAAGTGTAAAAATACTAATAATTACAATATAGAATAAAGGTACCTATACCTACTTATACAAAAAAAATTACATATACCTACTATACAGCAATATACACAGAAGGTTTAATTGTAATTATAAAACGTTTTGTTTATTAATTTATTATAGGTACAAGTGTGAAAATAGTAATAATTGCAATATACAATATTGGTACCTATACCCACTTATAAAAAAATATTTACATGTACTATACAGTAATATACACAGAAGGTTTAAATGTAATTATAAAACGTTTTAATCTATTCCTAATTTAATCTCGCTATCACTATCATCCACATTTATAATAAGAGGATGTATTTCGCTTTGTTGTGTAGTTATATAAGATTCTTCAATTTTTAAGACATGGTTAACCGAGTTTTTCCAGCTTTCATCTGGAATTTCACCGAAAACGAAATAACAACACATCAAGTAATGTATACCTATCTATTGTTATTATAAACTGGCATTAATACGTCTCTGCGTCTAGGCGAAAACGAAAGCCGAGTTTATGAGGGGTTTTATTGCAGTCATTAAGTCAAACGGTATACCTTGGTATACACTTTACTATTGCTCTTCACGCTATTATATAGAGATCGGTAAAAATTGTCTTTTTTGGGTGAAAGAAAGGAGGGAACTGTAATAATAGTAATTTACGTAACAAGTTCCGAAAGTGATATTTTACGGGATGAGTAGAAGTAGGAACTTTCCAGGACGAGCCGTAGGCTCGTCCTGGAATCCTGCGAGTCCCGTAAAATCACTTTTGGATCGTGTTACGTACAATATTTTTTCTGTAGCCGTTTTGTATGTTAAAAAGGATATCGATGGATAATAGCTCATACCTCTCTCTCGACTTTATCTCTTGTGGAATCATTTCAGCCTCACTTTCACTACTGATTTCCTTTTTTTTGGATTTGAAAACCAAAAAACACACACCAATGTTACATATGACAAGCTCGCTGTCATAATAAAATACAGAGTTCATGTTATTGTCAAAGCCGCCTACGCATGGATACCCAAATCGTCCCGAAAGTGAAAAAAATCGTACCGAAAATAGCTACTTTCGGATGGTACTTTCGATTTAATAAATCATACCGAAAATTTTCTTTTCGAGACGGCTGCAGAAAAAAGTATATAACATATAGGTAGATCCGCAACCGCCTTTTGACTTTAAATAAGGCAGAGGTTAAACCCCTTTAATGTTTAATGTTGACATTCAAATAAGAAACACCTATATATACAGGGTAACTTTTTAAAAATTTGACATAGCTTTTGTATTTGAAGAGGTAGACTTAAAGTTCCTAAAGTAAAGTTTTAGGAATTAGTCCAACTAAGAAAAATGTGTGGAAAAATTAAACGCGTTGTTGCCAGATTGTGCGCTATTTCAAAAAAACCTATTCTCTTCAATGGCAACATCGAAATTCTTGGACAAATTTTAAAACATCTTGAAATTCTAGACAAAACATAAAGAATGCAAGTTCTTGATTAGAATGGGGGTGTATATTATCAAAATCAAAAAGGCTAAGCTTTCTGGACAAATGCACAAAAAGTACCTGCTTGAATGGTTCCCTGTGAGTGGTGCGTGATATGCATTCGATAAAAGCTATTACGAGGTACTTTTAAAGGTTCGTAGTTTTATTTACATTTGATATCAATTTAATTATGATTAGCTGTATATTACAAATTTAGATAACAGATTTGGGGGCATAATAAAAATAAATAATTAAAAATTATAGTTAAAAACTATATACCCCTATCATTTTGCACCCTATACCCACCTACCTATAATGTCAATGGTTATAGTTAATTTTTGGGTTTAGTGATGGAACGCACACACCTTTGTTTACTATGTAAAAGATGCCTATATATCCATAAATATCTTAAACAAACATAGTACACCTATCATTTAAATATATTGCGTGATAAAAATTGCCAGTCAGCATTACTGGTCCTATTGTACACCTATTAAATATTAAATAAATACACCTCCAAAATATGTTCTATCCTTATCTGACACCGCCTGGTAGATTAAGGCAATTTTAGCACATCACGCCATAAAAGGCGTATAGGTACACTTAAACGATTTTTAATCTTTATTAGATATTAATAATCTATATATTATATATTTGGTACTAGTGCTATTCCTGTTAATTTATCTACGATAATTAAACAAAAAAAGCATTTATATTTTACTAAATTGTGCTGTGTAATGCGTCAATTTGCACGGCTAAGTAGTACCTACTTGAATTGTTTGCTTTAAAAGTTATCGGTAGATGTGCAAAAAGCGGTACCGAACCACCTCATTTATTACCTATCCGACGTTCCGCGACCGGTCTCCATCGCGGCGTATTTAGTTTTTATATTTTAGCGTGAAATGTGCTTGTGATTTAGCAGCAAAATAGTTGATTTAATTGTGATATAGTTAAAAAAATATATATAAATATGACGTCCATCGTAACAAAACCTAGTAAGTTCCTAATTATTAATGGTGTTCTTGTCGTACAGACACGCCAAATTGCATTAGTAAAGGTAATTTATGGAAAAAAGTGATAGGTCATCGGTGACAACCAACCAAAAAGCAACACAATCTTTCTTTCGTTTGCTTCAATCATATTTTGTAACTTTTCGCATAACTTGTGTGAATATAATTACATATTAATGTCTCGGAAGCGAATTTTGCGAAACCCCGCGTAATTCTGAAATCGTCAATGGACGCAATTTGCAACGTTATGTTGGTTGCCTATGGTAAAAATAGTCGGATTTTTATTTGTTTTTACCATTTTTTTATGGTTCCCATCACAGGTTCCATTGTCAGATATTCATTCAGTTCTAAATATTATAATACTAATTAGTAGTCCAATTTACTAAAAAAAAAGATTTAATGGACTATTTGAAAATTCCTCAAAAAGTTTGGGCGGGCACGGCTAGTAAGTAAATAAAACTTGTAAAATCCAAGGCGGGAAATTTCAAATATTATATCTCTTTACACGGTCGATTTACATACATAACCTTGAACAAATCCAAATTTGTGTTAATGTTATTGAAACAGAATGAAAGTCATCTATAGTCATCAGTTCTATCATTGATTCGTATTCTAATTGAGCTCTTCTCACTTAACTTAAGTAATTAGCAATAGCAATAATAGCAATCCAAAATGTCTTCGAGACACCTTCTACCTGCCTGCACCGATGGTATATTTATATCTAAGACTACTTAATTATTATTTTTTTAGTAATTTTACATAGAGACTTAACATAACGTTCCCATTTTTATAGAGAACACAGAAGTATGTCTGGCCTTGTACCGGAATTCTTTAAAATCCAAGGATATGGATCACGATGGGACACACTTCGATGGACAGTATCCCCACACATTTGTAATCCTAGGTGCATCCGTGAGTGTTATATTGTTTAAGTTACCCCTCAATCACGTCTTACCTTGTAATTTCTTATTATAGGGAGATTTAGCTCGGAAAAAAATTTACCCCACTCTTTGGTGGTTGTACAGAGATAATCTGCTTCCTTCTAAAACTTACTTTGTTGGATATGCCAGAAGTAAAACGTCAATAGTAGAAATTAAAGAGAAGTGTGAACCCTATATGAAAGTAAGGCAGGGTGAAGAGGCAAGATATGAGGAGTTCTGGAAGTTGAATAGTTATCTGTCGGGAAAATATGATGTGAGGACTGATTTTGAGAAGTTGAACCAGGAAATCAACCATTTTGAAAAGGGGCCTGTTGCCAACAGGTTGTTTTATTTGGCCTTGCCACCTTCTGTATTTGAGGATGTTACTATTTTCATTAAAAACACTTGCATGGGAGAAAAGTAAGTTACTTTTTTATAATTATTATAGATGTGTGTAAGTCATGGATTAAATGAAAAAGAGTAATAGTAACAATAATAAGAAAGTTCTATTACATAAACAGTACTCTTGTCTGAGTATGAGATACCCTAAATAATTGTTATAAGCTGCAATGAAAATATTTCTCGTTTTTTTATTTGTAGAGGTTGGACTAGGGTTATTATAGAAAAACCTTTCGGACGTGATTTGGAAAGTTCACAAAAATTATCAGATCACTTGTCATCCCTGTTCACTGAACAACAAATTTATCGTATTGACCATTACTTAGGCAAAGAAATGGTCCAAAACCTCATGACCCTTAGGTTTGGAAATCGAATTTTCGGTCCTACATGGAATCGTGACAACATTGCATCTATCCAGATCTCTTTCAAGGAACCCTTCGGAACCCAAGGGAGAGGGGGATATTTTGATGAGTTTGGTATCATAAGGGACATCATGCAGAATCATCTGTTGCAGATTTTGACCCTTGTTGCTATGGAAAAACCTGCTTCTTGTCATCCCGATGATATAAGAAATGAAAAGGTAAGTTAACAGTTAAATGATAATCTTCTGTCCAGTGCAATTTCAATAAAATCATAATTTCTTTATTTTTTTCAGGTCAAGGTTCTGAAGGGTATTAAGCCATTAGAGCTCAGTGATGTTGTATTAGGCCAGTACGTATCAGATCCAAAGGGCGATGGTGAAGCCAAAACGGGTTATTTAGAAGACCCTACAGTTCCTAAAGGTTCTATAACCCCCACCTATGCGGCTGCAGTCCTCAGAATCAACAACGAGCGATGGGATGGTGTTCCTTTTATTTTAAAATGTGGAAAAGGTAGGCAAAAAATATTGTACGGCACTTTTTGTAACCATGTTTCGATTACGCGCGAGACATCTTCAAGGCAGTAGTGTGCACAGACTTACTTCATGGGGGGTTATAGTTTAAACCAGGGATGTGCCATATACTATGAAATTTACTTTACGTGGATTGTCTACGCCTGGTCTCACAGTACAGAATTTTATTTCAAAGCTACTAGGGATTGTCAGCTACAGGCTTGAGGGTAGACATACACCACTGTCTTCATGGATTTTTAACAAGCATAGGCGAAACGCCGAAAGGTATTTCCACTTTGACATTATTTATGAAAATATTGCTTTTTAGCCCTCAATGAAAGAAAAGCTGAAGTGAGGATTCAGTTTGAAGATGTCGCGGGCGATATTTTTGACGGGAAACCAAAGAGAAACGAGTTAGTGATACGAGTACAACCTGGGGAAGCTCTTTATGTTAAGCTTATGGTCAAAACTCCTGGTATGGCTTTTGATATGGAGGAAACGGAACTTGACCTCACTTATGGTCATCGATATGCGGTAAGTGATTTAAACCTTTAAGTTTGTTTAGTTTATACAGGCTGTTTCATAATTGAATGTTAATAAATAAGGGCGTTAATACTTTTTTTTAAGTAAAAAAGATTTTAATGTGCTTCTTCTTTGTTTTAGAACGTGAAATTGCCGGACGCATATGAACGTTTGATTTTGGATGTTTTCTGTGGTTCGCAGATGCACTTTGTAAGGTCCGATGAGCTTAGTGAGGCTTGGCGAATTTTTACGCCACTGCTTCATAAAATTGAGGGGGAGAAAGTTAAGCCAATACCTTACAAATTTGGAAGCAGGGGACCCAAAGAAGCGGACGAGTTGTTGAAACAAAATAATTATAACTACACGGGATCATACAAATGGTACAAATCAGATTTGTAGTACTGGGCATTCCATTTTTGATACTTTTTTTTATTAATTGTTCGTTGTTAATCTAATGTTGTTATGGTTCAGGTTTGATAAGTGTTTTAAAATTTTGACAATAAAACCAAATTATTTTTTCATTTGGCGTTTTTACTTGTACACCTCAATAAACGATCCAATAGGACAGGAACAAATTTAGTTAGTATATTTGGCAAGGAAAAACGATTTTATAAAAAATTTTCAACACCCTGTATCTCAAAAATAAATAGGCTGCGGAATTTTGTTTCCATAAAATTGGTCTCCATTGAAATAAGTACATGCCATTAAGTAACGTGCCGTCTAATAGGCAGTTTATTCATTCAAAGTTTCAGAAAAAGAAAACAATCAGTTTTTAAGATAATTCAAAAAAACCGAAAAAAAAAATTAACCTGCAACACTCAGTATTTTGGAAAGAAGGCATCTTTAGACATATGTTAATAAGAACTTTTTTCCATAAACAGACTTGAGGAGTCGCCCTGTGTATTATTTTTAGACTCCCAGAAGAAAAACATCGGCGGTGCATTTGAACTACTTGACCTTTAAATAGTTTCTAGGTGTCATTGGACAGTTCTCAGTCAAAGAATCGCTTCCTTCGTACACGTACCGCTTGCATAGAGCCACTAACATGCATATAAACTCCATAAAGAGTTATTTCTGAAATAGTTTTAATAAGTTCGCCGGTATGTTTTAAAAGACAAATAAATGTGTCATACTTTTATTTGTATCGAATTTTGTGATCATCATTGGTTTACTCTAAATATTATGATGTACAAATACTACTAAAAGTGTTTTTCTTTATATACAGGCTATAAATAAAGTAAATGTGCATACTTTTCATTATTTAAAAGAGATCATATAATGCTACTACTTTATTATAGCATACCTGCGTACCTAAAGGTAGCTAACTTGGTAAAATCACTTTTTTTTTTAAAACAGCACTAATAAAACAAGAACAAAGCGTGAAATAAAAAGAACGTAACATTATAAAACA
This sequence comes from Polydrusus tereticollis, assembly GCA_963920685.1. NCBI lineage: Eukaryota > Metazoa > Arthropoda > Insecta > Coleoptera > Curculionidae > Polydrusus > Polydrusus tereticollis. The sequence continues at coordinate 2,028,599 of OY987335.1, forward strand.
CAACCATACTAGCATTTTTTCACTCTTGAACGTTACTGTTAAAAAAAAAGTATATGAGTGAAAATAAAGGCCCATTATACACCTTGCATTAGTCAAATTTTTAAATATCATTTTAAAAAACTTTGTATAGTTCAACTCAAACCAATTGAAATAACAAAACATACCCCTTTGATTTTTTCAAAGTATATTTGCCAAGTACTTCTTGCTGTGTCAATTGATTTTAGAGTGAGTATACGCAATATTCACGTGACATAATGGCAAACGATGAGGTGCTTCTTAGGCTTAAGTGTCAAGAATTCGTGATTTTTCGACAAATGAGGAGACAATAATAATAAAAATTGAGTATAGCTTATAAATAACTGGGCATATAAACAATGCGGCTTACCAAAAGAACAAAAATAATACAACACAAGTATGCAAACAGTTGAATTAAAGCTCATGCCCTTGCTATAATCCATCTTAAGTCAATTGAAACAACATAAAACATTCAGTAATTCCGTTTTGATCTTTGAGGTAGTGAATGTTGCCGACTGATTCTTATTGTTTCAGTTAAGTTTAGTTAGACTATACCAACATTTGACTGCGACAAACCAAGGAAAATTTAAGCCTCACAATAAAAAACTTAACCAGTGTTAATTTTTCAATCACTCGATGGCAAACTTTGCTGCTAATCGTTTAGTAGGAAAGTTCAGATCCATTCAAGGGTTTTTTAATTTGCTGTTATGTAAGCTTTCCCTGGCTGTCATCTTCTTTGGTAAAATTCAATTATTCATCTATATTGGCGCAAAATCACGAAACTTGCTTAAATTAACTATAAACATAAGTATTAGGATTGTGACAGGGCCTCCTCCTCTCATACTAAAACACAGAGTATTCTTTTTATAACCACTTCGCTATTGGGAGTCCTCAAATTAAGTTACCGAGTAACCTTATATTTGCCCTAGTTATACCTCCCTAGGCTTTATTGATTTAAGATCTAATGTGAGCGATCTCAATAGCGAGATAGGTATAAGATTGCCTTGTAAGAGGCCCTGTCACAAACCTGATACTAAAATACGTTTAAATTATATAAAGGTATAAATAAGGGAATTGCTTACAAATAACTCTAATATATGACTTTAAACTAGTAATAGCAACAGCTAACACATAAAAATTATTGCATATTAAGAACGACTTTCTTAAGTATAATCACAATGACTCAACAAAGTACATTTATTTTTTACACATAACATAAATATCTCTCGAGTCTATTATTGCACCATGCGCGTAAAATAAAGAGAAAAAATAACAAAATGTATTACTTTGTAAATAGAATATTTTTGTATAAACTACGGCTGGCACAAAACTTTTATCTTAAAATTTATATCTTATAAAGTCCAAATAAAACTAACAGCACCATTAAATAAAAGCTATTAATTGTAGATTAGAGATTTTAACCAATTTAGATGCTTTTGAAGAACCTGAACTAATTGAGTGTTTATATAGCGTCGAAATTCTAATGGAAATGAGATAAGCAGATGTTTTAAGAGGGTTTAGAAGGTTTTACAGGTAACACCAAAGAAAGGTTAGCTACGCAATAGAAGCTCAACAAATAGGAAATATAACAGTCCTTAATGGATGCCAACATTTCCTCTAACCTAAACGGCTCGCTGTACAAAAATTAACACGGGGATGAGTATTCTATTGAGCTGCTATTTGGTGATACGTATGCACTAATCGAAATAATGCAGAAAGTCTGAAACCTTCTTAAAAATGTATAACGGTATTTCGCGTCATGTACCGATGCTAAGTCGTTTTTATAGGCCATATGGGCACACTCGGGTTACTCACATTCAGACATCTTACTTCATACTCCTAAAAAAATATATGTGGGTCTCTATAATTTTGGAAACTGAATATAGAAACTTACGACTTATTCTATTCGGTGACAGGGCGGTTTATCTTAGTTACGAGCTCCAAGAAAAATAAGTTTTGGTAGCATGGGCGCCCCCAGGAGGGAAAAATTACGATATGTAACAGAAAAATAAAAACAGATCAATGCCGTAAAAGAAAAGCTGATCTCCTCCCCTGGAAGAATGTTTACAGACACCCATTATCAATGTCATAACTGTAAATTTAAGGAACTCCCTCGCAGATAAAGTTCAAGCGAGTTCCTTGAAGTTTCCATTATGTCATGTATTCTAATGTAGATCTTTTGGACGTAAATAAACCAGCTGCACACCACGTGGACTCTTCTATAAGTAAAGGAAGATGGTACCAAATACGGGGGCACAAATACTATCTGTAAAATATATTTAAGACGAGCCCGGCATAAAGTACATAGCAAAGGAAGACTGAACACTTTCAAAAGGGGTGGCCGGCTAGCTGCTAGAGGACACTTTGAGGGGCTCGTGAGGCCCGGCCGAAGGGGGCCCTGGCGTACCAGCGCCGGGCGTCAAGGGCAATTGGCTGTTTTGCGCCATTAACTTTTGTCGTACTTCACGTATCTGCAAATGAAAATTATTATTAATATTAAGTACAATCACTTTTTCACAAATTTATCATAGATAGTTTTTTGACTTTTTTAAATATTACAGTCGCTATAGAACCAGGTTTGAAATTAAAATATATACATTTGTCTTGTTTCATGAACAGACGGAAACTGCAGGAAAGGGTGTGTTTACTGGATAATTACTTTGGGGAAGCCAAAGAGCCCAAGAAAAGCTTTTACTAAAAGTTAATTAAACCTCGCGTATTCATAATAAGCAGTATTTATTGATACGACTGTTATTTGAAGCACCAAATTTGCAACTGTGGGTAGAATAAATGCTTGGCTTCCGGAGTCAAATCCTGAAAAATGTTAGTACTCATTTAGACTCTGGTCAGTTGCGGATTAAGCCGTTTTGGGCGTAGTGATAAAACGGAGCTCCTTATTCTCTACTAAATGGGACCTTTTACAGGGGCTGTATTAAAAAAAGCTAAAAACTTCCACTGTGAGCAGACTTACCTTAAGTTGCAGACTGGCCTTAGTCGGAAAAATATCAGCATGCTCCGCCTGAAACTTGGACGTAGCCTGAGAAGTAGGAAAAAACGAATTCTCTGTAAACAGCTGCATCACCAAGTTACGACGTTGCTCCAACATCCGTCTATGCCCCTTGTCAGGATCTTTAGTCCCAGGGGTACGCGGGGTCCTCGGAGACGGCGAAGTACCTTCCTCTGCTTCTTGCAGCTCTCGAACACTTTCCAAGGAAAAATCCGGGCCGAAAAAGTGAGTGCCCGCCAGCGGGCGCGCGGAAGGTAAAGACAAAGGGGCTTCGACCCCTGAACAGGGGTCATCTTCGGGGCCTCGCGCGGGGGCCGTTAGAGGCGGTCCTCGGCGCCGTAGGTTGCCGCAACCAAATAAACCAGGACTTGGAATGGATATGGCGCTGGGCGATTGGCCCTCGTTGGGTTGAAATCGTGGGAGAGATGAGAACTTGGCTTCGAAATTGACTGTTTCCAATACCCTGTAAAAATATCCCATTAGAACTGTTGATGATTGATTGTCTTGTTTAAAGCCTGGAAAGAATGATTATGCAGGTACGACAAACATGTTGAAAATACTGTATGATCATGCAATGTTTATTTATACAACGCCATAGGTACATTAAACGTACTATAATATGTGACAAACGAAAAAAAAGGGAAACAGGAGACAGTAGTAGCGGAATTGTCAATAACTTTGCCATCTGATTATTCACACACGTAATAATACATCAACGCACGGGGATGTGGAACTGAATAGAACATTTTTTATTACGAAAATGTCATAAATGACAAAATTAATGTTGGTCTTACATTTTTACACATACCTCCCGATATCTTCGAAACTAATCGAGATAATTTCGTTATATTTTTTTTAATCGACAAAAGAAATGTAAGTGAAGGTTAATGAGTTAATTTTCTTTTTGAAAACTCTAGTTTCTTTGTAAAACTAGGTGAGAAACTTCAACATGTACTTGAATTACATCATCTTTTTCAGTAAGCGAGAAACTTCTTGCTATAAAGAATTTCGTTATAGGTACTATTAGTGTATGAAAGAAAGAAAAAACATTCACAAAGTCTTTTAAAACAAATCCATCAGAAGATAGTTTCGCCAATCGTCAGGTTCTAATCTTAGCTTTTCAAGTAGATTAATAGGAGAATATTCATTCTGCTTCAAAAGCCATTTCTGATATTTGCAACTTTGTAAATATTTCTTGTAATCCTTATTCAATATCTTACACAAATTACCCTTTTTTCATTGGCCGCGTTCATCAGGATGTAGCGACTATTTGCAGCTTCTTTGAAGTACCTACCTGTTATATCACTTCAAAAACATGCAACTCATTCTTTTTTTAATTTTATTTTAAAGTACATTTATTTTTATCTTATCTTTCTTAGAAACAATATTTCAACAATTATTATTAATTATGTATTACGCATTATTCTTGTAAAGGAAGAAATGTTTTGCAAATTACTTTTTGTCGTTTTAATGCAGTTTAGTTAAACTATATGCTGCATAGTCAATTTGTTGTTATACACTTACTTATCCATTCCATCTTCAATATTCCGCTTAAAGAAACTTCTCTTAGCGCAAGGAGATTGCATCAAGTCCGATTCCCCATCAGACATCCCTTGAGGAAGGGTAATTACCGCCATGGACTGGCGCCTTTGAAGAGGGGCACATCCCAACTGTGCCGGAGTCGGTGCAAGCTTGAATTCACCTCCCCCATCCTCCCGAGCACCTCTATCTTCTTCAGGAGACGGTGCTTCAGATTTTTGCTTAGGATATGGCTGACCTGCCAAGAAAAAGACTTGTTACTACCGTTGCACTAAAAGTAATAATTACAAACCTAGCTAAGTAAATGAAATCTAACCTTGACTTTTTGGCGTGGATGAAATTGTTTCTTCCGGAGGTGCCACTGCAATCCGTGAATGTTGACTAACGATGACGGAGTGAATCGGAGTAGAGTTGGCTGAAACTTTTGGAAGCAATTGCAAGGCTAGACCTCGCCCCGAGTCGTATGATTGTTGTTGAACATAAAGGCATTGTAATGGTATCTCCGACGGGGCCGTGGATGCCACCTGCACCACAAATGGCTGCCTGTCACTGGATGCTTCAGTTAAACATAGCGTGGGGGCACCACTGCCAATAAGCACTGTCAGTGGTGACTGATAATTATCAGGGGTTCCCTTGTAATGTCCTGTAGATTTGAGTATGGTCAATCCTGGCCCATTACTAACTGAAATTAACATTGTTTATAATATAAAGTGTGCTCTTGTGCTTTAGTACTGTTGATAACTAACCTGTGGAAAAAGCAGTTGTAGGCGTAGACGGTGCCGACGGTGAAGGTTCCTCTGACTTGATGGACTGAGGCGAATAGGGGACACTTTTAAAAGGGCCGCTTCTTGGCTGAAACGGGCTGCAATGAAACGGTATCGCAGCTGGAGGTGCAGGACTATATCCTCCCGACTGAAGCGGCGCTTCTACATCACAATGCGATTCGGAGTCTGAATCGGTTACTCGTTCTTTGCATTTTAGATCAATCTCTTGTGCAAGGGGATCGACAATGACCAAATGGTCATCGTCTTCGTCTTCATTAGGTCGCTCTGCTGGACCTGGACTTATTGGAGCATCACCTTCCCCGCTGGAGCTTAATTTGCTTCGTCCAGAACCGGTGGACGACTTTCGTCTGTCCTTGTTACACCTGTAGGACGTAGTTGGTTCAAATAACAATGCATTACGTCAATATGCAATCTTATAACGTTAATTACTTCTTATAGGAATACAACTTACCATTTCCACTCAGGGTGAGCTCTAAAATGCGCTTCTTTCACTTCAGTGGCTAGCTCATGGTACTTTTTCTTTTCAGCAGGTCCAAGAGCGTACCACCACTCACCAAGGATTTTCGATACAGTCCGATTATCTTGATTGGGATGTCGTTGATGCACCAAACCGCGGTGTCTCTTGGAAAAAATCATAAAAGCGTTCATGGGTCTTCGGATTCGTTCTTTGTTATTCTAAAAATAAAAGAATCATTTACCTGCATAACTCCATGGCGAAGCAATAAAGAATATTCGAAAAAACAAACAAGCGGAGTAAATGAAGTAAACCTTTACCTTAGGCTCTTTTCCATGCAATGCACTAAGGGACTGTGACCTTCGTTGGGGAGGACACAGCCCCCTTCCCGAATCATTTACTGACGTTGTCATTCCATCAGCATTGTCCGGTTCAAACACATCATCGTCGTCATCATCAGCGGGAGGAGGCAGAATATCAGACTCAGGAGTCTCGTCTTCAATTACATCAGGTGATGGGGGACCTAAACTCCCCCCTGAAGTCAACACTGGAACGACGGCGTGCCAGGGCACTGCGAAAGCAGATGCTGGGCTTCCCACTTGGGGCGGTTGCAAAACATTTTGAGGTGGTGGTTGTACAATGTTCTGAGGAGGTGCTTGAATGAGATTTTGAGGAGGTTGCGGGGGCGCTAGCTCCATAGCGTGTTCGGGAGTCACGATCACTCCTGCGGGTCGGGGCTGAGATGCCGCTGGAAGAACGGGTAGTAACTGAGTTGGGTGCACGATAACGGCCGATTGTGGTCGCAAGTGCTCGCTTTGAATGACCTGAAAATTTAATTAAGTTAAGAGTTTGAAGGTTATACTTTTCGACGTTTCGGCTTTAGTTGCACATCTTTAAATATCTTTCAATACTTTAACATTGTGGAATATATCAAAGATTCCTGAGAATGCCCTTAAAATAATGCACTATTTATAAAGCTAACCTGTCGTTGAAGAGGCTTTGGTTCCTCTGGTCTGTTATCCACCTCGTTTTTAATAACCAACAAATTTTTCTCATGAGTTTGAGGGAGAATGTATAAAGAACCTTAAAAAAAAATTATATCATTGGTCACTAATAGTTCAAATATACAGCATGTTCCCACATACTGTATATTTTTTTTTGTTATCTGCAAATTTACAATCTACTATATAGTAAAGTAATAAGTAAATGGTTTAGCATGGTGGCTTGAGTCGGGTACTGTCCAATAATGATTCTCTGGCTTTTATTTTATAAATTTTCAGGCCAGTTTCATTTGTCTTTCTTCAAGTGGGTTGACCAGTTGAGTGTTATGATCTGTGCATTGATTTCTATATTATTTGTTTGAGCTGATGTATGCCAGGATTGGTATGTACAGTTTCATTTGAAACGTTCCATGCAGCATTTATTAATTTCGGAAGTGGTTTGGATTAGAAGGACTGCAGGATTTTAGTGTTTGATAACTGCGATTTTTTATTGATCAGCCAATACATATTTTTAACTTTTAGTTTCAAGCTGCGTTCTTTGTTTTGATATGCGGTTTCCACGTTAGCTTCTGGTCTAGGTGAAGCCCAAGATAATAACTTCATATTCTTTATAGGTATGTGAGCATTAGCGAGGACAACTTGTGGACAGACACTTTTCTGTGGTGAAAGTAGAATATTAACTTGAATTCTCTATTTTCCTTAGCTCTGATAACAAAAGTTGCTATATGTGTCTCGTCTCACGGCTCAAAGTATTGGTACATTGGCTGTGAATAGTAAATATAAAAAGGGGTCCTGTATATAAGATTTAACAGTATCAAATCAAAACAATATAAACTTACCTTGAGTCACTTGCGTTGTAACAATAGGCCTCTCATCTGTAGCGTTTCCGTGTTGTATTACAACTTGAGACACATCCATTGGTGTTACAGCTGGCCACAAACGGGGCCTCGGAGACACTCTGATAACACTAGGAGGTGCTTGTACAGCTCTAACTGACTCTGGACGAATAACTGGTTGATGATAAGGCGGATAAGCTGGGGCACCGCCACCAATAGGTAGAAAAACGTTTTGCCGCGGCCCTATCGTGACTGGGGACGGGGCCCCCAAGCGGCTAACCGGTGAACTTGCGGCTCCTGGAGAAAAGGCGGCGGGGGTCGCCGACCGGGAACTGCCTAATGACACTAGAAATAAATTTAATGTTAGCAGTAGTTCAAATGCACCACCCAGGTTTTTCTCAAACAGTCTTAAAATATTTAAAAAGGGGATTGCCTTGGTCTAAACATGATAAAATGACATATTAACATAGGCCCAAAAATGCCTTCTTTCCAAAATACGGGGTGTTCAAGTTTTCTTCCATTTTTTTTAATTAACTTAAAAACGGATTCTTTTCTTTTTCTCCCACTTATAATTTAGAGGGTGGGAGGAGACATTCTTGGACATTAAGCCCTGAGTAACTAACCAAGCATATTTGCAACATCAGTCTCTTCCTGATCGAATCTGCCAGTCACACGCCGATCCTGAGCACTTGGAGATGTTTCTGAGTCCCTTGAAGTGTCTTCACCATCTTGCTTGCTTCCAGCTCGTGAGAATGGAGCTCCTCTAAGTCCATTACCTACAGGAAAAATAATGTAATAATTATTTAATTAAATACACTCACAAAGAATTTTTTTAAACCTTTTGATGTGCAATATAGGATTTTATTGATATTCACTACCTTTAAGACTCAGGTGCCGGGAACAGTACCCCCTCCTTTGGCTTTCCTTAGTACACCCATCTTTGGAACACAAACGACGCCATTGTTTACCATTAAACTTTTTACGAATGCCATTTGGGTTTGATACTACATCTCCCTAAAAGAAAATTGCTTTATTATCAAATCGACTCGAGACTTTTTGTATAATAAAAATTGTGTATTAATTAATTAATCTACCTTTTTATATTTATGGGGTGTTGCGGGTTGACTTCGCGGAGTGACACTGCTTGAAGATGATCCTCGACTATGCATACTGCTTCTTTTGCTTCCCCCTGACAATTTGGCTTCTTCGGTAAATGCTTCTTGACGCAGCTCATCTTCACTTTCACAAAACTCGTCATAGAGCCTTCCATTCGATAAAGGAGTACAGGCGCTCACGGGTGTGTGAAGAGTGGCAGGCGACGCGCGGCAAAACTCTGTCGATTGTGTTGTAGTTAGTTCTAAATGCTCGAGCTCATCCCACCATGGAGGTCGTAATAGTCGCAGGTCTGCTCTCTTTACTGTCAGTTCGACCGACTTTTCTCCTAAAATTTGCATCATTTTTAGATTTTTATTACATTTTTTATATTTGACAAGATAATGACTAACAAATTAAGAAGTTTTTTTGATAAGTTGTCAAAGTGAATAACTATTTAACATGAAAGCTAAAAATTTTGTTATTAATAAATAGCCTAGGAGATAGAAGTGAAATTGCGTTAATGTTAGCATTTAGGAACTGGTTTAAATTTCTTCTCAATTCAGGACCAGGGAGATTTCCTCAATTGTTAGGAATTATATTCCAAAGTTTTTCAATTGAAAATTCTAGTTTTTTTGTATGTAAAATTAGTTTTGTGTTGTTTTAAATAATTTGTATATTTTGCGGTCTATTGATGTTGATATTATATGATTATTTTGAAACAAATCCTGATTTTTCTTTACACACATATCTTACCTATTACAGCAACTACAAATCGAACAGCGGGTCCTTCCAAAATTGCACAAACTATTCCCTCTACAAACATGCTCTGCTGATTATGTCTTACACAAACTCTTGTGCCTAAACTTATTTGATTGACAGACGGACTTGCATCACCAATCACATTGTAGCATTCATTGTCAAATACATTTTCATAGGTTATTTTTTCCAATTTTCCATCCAAAACAACAGTAATCTAAAATAAAGGCGTGATCTAGTAAGAAACCTTCTTGTTATGATATGGTAAGTGTTATAAATCTTTACTCGGTGTCTTAATAATACTGTTATGGATTATAAATTTATTTTTGAACCCCTAAATTCTACATTGTTTAAAAAGTGTTTATTATAAAAAACTATCATATTATACAGGGTGAGTCATTAAAGTGTACGTTCCTAATCAATTACAAGAGATGCAAAAAAAAATTCTATACAAAAGTTGTAGAGTATACCAAAGCGCGTAATATAAAAATATTTTACAGCACACTGAGTGGCCCAAAAAAAGGTATTAAAATAAATATAATATTTTTAACGAAACACTTTGTATATTTCTTTGGCACTTAATTCCCTAAAGAAAGACCTTTATATCCATCTTTTGTTTTTTTCCATTTGCTTGGGGTGTTGCAAAGTAATTAATTTAATTTAACAAAATTCCCACTTTAAACTCCGAATTTAAAGACTTTATGTTTTAAACTGAGTATTCACTTACTATTGACTATCAGACATTTTTATATTAATGTCATTTCCTTTGCTTGCAGCACAGAAACACTACATAAAATCGCCTGGTTTTAAGTAAAGGCCAAAAATAGTCAAATATGTTCATCTAATTTTTAAAGTAAGTAGGTACGTATTAATTTTGGTACCTACTAAATGAATCTTTTAATATTTAATATCTATCACAAAAAGTAAAGGGAAACCACACTTAACTTAGTAAGTAGTAAATTTATAGATAACTAAAAGTAAACATCTTATAAGTGGTAAATATGACTTCAGGTGCCCTTATGATAAACGATAAGAGTGCAATACTAGTGTCAATACATGTAATAAAAAGGGTAAGGGTGCAAGTATTGCAGCTTCAACATAAACACACCCTTTAGTGAGTTTTTGTCAGGCTAGAAAATAAAGTGGTAGGATTTTATGTATTAAGACAATAATGGCTTCATGCCTTAAATATAACTAGGTACCTACTTCCAATAAAAAATTAGCCTTACTTAATCCTAATACTAGATTTTTAGTTAATTTTTTTTGCCTTAGTTGTAGGATTTATATTATTTACCTACATAAAATACACTGTTGCTTTAAACGCAAGAAACCTTGAGACTAGAAGGTTCCAGCAGTGATTAGAGGGTGTAATCTAAGTTATAATGGTATATTATTGTAATTTTTACTGTAATATATTATTTCAAAAAGTGTATAAAAATGACTTACTGTATTGGCACCAGCTTCACGAATAACCCCAGGAAAATACCAGTCACCTTGCTTTGCTAATACTCTATGATCACACCACTCACTTAAATCAACAGGTGGAGGTTGAGGGGGTTGTGGAGGCGCACGAAGTGTATAAGAGTAATCAACAGCTGTAACAACAGGTACAGTTTGTACCACAGAGACAGGAATGCAAGAACTAGTTGGCCCACCATCATCAAGTTCTGAAGGGTCAAATTTTCGCTTCTTAGGTAGTTTACGGACCCCCATGTCCATTTTGGGGTTTATTCCGCTTAAGTTCAAATTGCAAAGTGGTTTTATGAATATGTTCTAAAGGGCTGTCGCACAGTGGGATGCATTTTCCTTGCTCGAACCATCAATAGAGAGTACTAAAATTTGGCATGAACGCGAATCCCATTTCACCTGTTGGAAATTGACATTTTGAATGTGAGCTCCTGAAGTAACAAATAATATGCTGGTACCAGTTTATGAATGAGTTGTTATTATTATAGTAGAAAATTGTAAATAAACAACCAGTGTTGAGTCCTCAATGGGTTCAAGTGCTTTATATCGGTCGTTCTGTTGTTTGTACACTTTAATTTTCTTCAGTGCCAGGTTCTATTTTTTCACTATAAAAGCACTATTTTGGAAAACCATCACGCTTTTTTATTAACACCCACAAAACAAGGAACCTCATATTTTCCTTGAATCAAATAATTGACGATTTGACGTACACGGTTGCCAATTTTTCTTGATTACAGAGTGTAGTTCGTTTTTACACCAGAGAAACAACTAGTTTCATTCATGGTTCACTTCTAGCTCTTTCTAGTGGATAAAGTTAAAAAGAGATAATACTTCCAAAATATTTGTATGTAACAAAGAGCTTAAAATCTGATCTATTTTAAAGCGGAATTGGGAACTGTCTAGCACTAGCAGTCTTTATTGGCACTAGCTTCCTTTCTTTGATGTTAGTTTAATTTAAGGGCGCTACCGGTTGGCCCCTCTTTGAAGTAGCTGGGTATTAATAGAACCCAACAGTTATGTCCCGATTTGTAAATGGGGTAACTGATATGTAAATTAGGTATTATGACAGTACTTAAATTAACAAACTAACACGTTACATCTCAGACTTTCGGAGAGCTATCCAGTATCCAGGCCCTTCCAAGTTTTAAACTCTTCTCTCTTCTCCATCGCAAATAACCTACGGTCACCCTATGGTCGAGGTCGACCAAAAGAAAAATTGAAATCGCTAAATTATCTGGTTGGTAGACAGCTGCTTTATTAAGACATACGTCGAGATTCTTAACCTTGCGATAGAAAGAAACAAAATTAGCATGTCATTTCCTATAATTTTTTTCACAAAAAAAAGTAATGGAGTGGTATGTTGTGAGTAGTGCTCGTTTGTACTAGTGTAGTTTTTCTATTAAATGATAAATAATGCAATGTACCTTTTTAGAAGTCGACAAATATTTCTTTTAGTGTTTCACTGCATGCAAGAGTAACTCATATTGGTATTTTTATTATAGCCTCGCCGTTAGGTAGTCTGGCAACAGTCGAAACGTCTTCTTTTCAAAAAAGTGTTAACAATCTCTTAAACAATGAGTGACACAACAAACCGTAGGCCCAATTTTTCCAATTTGCCCCAAAACGGGATTAACAGAAACATGAATGTGCTAAACATCAAACCTACAACTGCTAAAAAACTTGTGATTAAAAACCTTAAAAGTAAGTGGAAACCTTCAACTTTTACTACTTGGTGTTTATATATTCTCTTTTATTTTAGGTGAGCCCAAGTTACCTGATGACTACAGAGAACAGACTTGGAAAAAACTTAAAAGCGCAGTTTTGGCCATTCAACAATCTAAGCCAAATCAGTATTCCCTGGAGGAACTATACCAGGCTGTAGAAAATATGTGTAATCATAAAATGGCTCCAGTCTTGTATCAGAAGCTGCACAATTTAACTGAGCAGCATGTGGCTCATAACATCGAACAGTTCTTAGCAGAGTCCATGGATAGGTATTTATTCCTGAAGAAAATGAATGAGACTTGGTTGGCTCACTGTAACCAAATGATTATGGTGCGCAGCATCTTTTTGTACTTGGATCGAACCTACATTCTCCAGAACCATATCTCCTCAATTTGGGATATGGGGTTAGAGCTGTTTGGAAAGTACATTACTCTTCATACTCTAGTCCAAACTCGTGTTGTAGAAGGCCTTTTAATGCTCATTGAGAAGGAACGCCAAGGGGATCAGGTAAGTGTTTTTTTTTTATTTAATTTAAATATATATAGTTTCATAAAAGGTACATACCTACTAATACAATACAGTACAAAGCTTAAGACCTTATCTATGGAGTTTTTAATATTTATATTTGTGTCCAATATTTTAGTAGGTGATTTCTCATGTCTTTTGATGAAAAAAAGGTTAAGGGGCTACATAACTGTATTAAAGTCTTAATTAAATAAGTCTATCTTAGATTCATTTACTAACAAATATTGTAATAGCTGATTCAAATATGAAGTCTTTTTCATAAGAAGCCCTGATGAATCGCTCTTGGAAACATTTTAGTTATACTTTATACTAGACCCTGCATTTTTGATTTCCACACAATTAACTATAAAATATGTTTAAGGTGGACCGTTCATTGCTTAAGTCCTTGTTAAGGATGCTTACAGATCTGCAAATTTATGATAAGGCCTTTGAACAAAAGTTTTTACAGGCCACTGAGCGTTTATATGCTGCCGAAGGCCAAAGGCTCATGCAAGAGCTAGAAGTGCCTGATTATTTGGCCCATGTAGACAAACGTATTGCCGAAGAGAATGAGCGCATCTTGCATTATTTGGATCCAGGCACTAAATATCAATTGGTCCATACAGTTGAGAAGCAGCTACTGAGGGAACATGTGACCCAGATTTTAGCTAAAGGTTTAGATCAGCTTCTAGCTGAGTTTAGACTAGATGATTTAGCCCTGCTTTACAACCTCTTGAGTCGTGTGAAGTTTGGGTTAGTGGAACTATGCACTGCATTCAATGCCTATATTAAAAAGAGGGGAAGGACTATTGTTATTGATCCAGAAAAGGACAAGACTATGGTTCAAGAATTGTTAGACTTTAAAGATGCTATGGATAATGTAGTCAATACATGTTTTCATAGAAATGAGAGATTTGGTAATTCTTTGAAGGAGGCTTTTGAAAATTACATTAATCAGAGAACCAATAAACCTGCAGAACTAATTGGTAAGTCTATAAGGACATATTTATTTTGACATTTCTTCTATATATCATCACCAGAGCTGCAGATACATTTCTAAATACTTCTTTGTAATACTGCAGTACCCTTTTCTGTTTTTCCTTCTTTGTATAAATATTCTTCTCTGCTTTGTCTTGTATCACATCTGGCTATAATATATTCTTTGGTGTGTAGAGGGTTCTTTCTAGGTCAAATAAATATCCTGGTTTTTGGGTGCATAGCATCTTGTTTGCTAGGAAAAATTATGACTTAATCTAAAACTTAGAATATTTCAACCTTTACGACCAGCCCTACTTATTTTATTTGGGAAACAATTAGAAGTTATTTTTTTAGCTAAATTTGTGGACTCCAAACTTAGAGCTGGTAATAAGGAAGCTACAGAAGAGGAACTGGAACGTTTACTGGATAAAATTATGGTGTTGTTCCGTTTTATTCATGGAAAAGATGTGTTTGAAGCATTTTACAAAAAGGCAAGTGTTTGTTTAAGTTTGACAAAACATTTTAGCTCACTTTTTATATAGGGCATGAATTAAGTATGTGGTCAAACTTCTAAACACCCTGTATCTCGAAAGGTAAGCATTTGCAAACCTATGTTTAGATGACCTTCTTGTCTTAAAATTTGGTAAGGAATAACACCCTTGAGTTTGGCTGCATATTGATTAAGGCTCTGTATTTATTACTGATTTGAAAAGCTGTTAAAGTATTTTCTTCTTTATTTGTTTATACCATATCTAGGTATAGCTAATTAGTCAAGTTCCTTGTTTTTTAAAATTCTAATGTTTTTGAGACTCACAATATTCTAATGTTTTTAAAATCTACAATCCCAGAGTATTATCACTTTGTATATCATTCATTCATTGGGGTTTTTCTGGTTTGTTTTTAACTTTGTATTTTGCATCCTTGACTGTATGTTCAATCTAATAAATTATGGATATCTTTTTATCCCCATGTTTCTTTTATACTGCTGATTTTACAATTGAATAATATCACTAGTATGATGTATGATTAGAGATGTGAGAGGAGAATATTCTCGAGAACGAGAATATTCTCTGTAAGAAAATTCTCCCGAGAATATTCTCTAGAGAAGTTTTTCTACATAATCTACTCTGAAAAATTTTGCAATGATTTTTAAATATTTGAGCTTTTCAAACCTTTTCTATAACACTGGTAACAGTGTTTTACTTCGGCGCTTCTGGGGGAATCCGAGTATAACAGTAATTCAGGAAAATCCCCTACAGCTGTGTGAATTGTAAATGATGTGGTGAGACTTGTTTTATTTTGGCGTTCCGTTCGGCTCAGTTTAGACCGTCTATAAGTATAAAAACATGGAGCAAAATAAATTAAAGGGTATCACACAACCAAAAAGTAATGTTTGGAAATATTTCAATACAAAAAATGTACTGTAGTGGAATGTAAAAATTTTATTTCTTATTATTGCCATTTCTAGCGATTTTCTTACCATTCCCAGAAAATTCTCTAACTTGAGAATATTCTGGAGAATATTCTCCAAAAGATTATTACCGAGAATTTTACATCTCTAAGTATGATACATTAAAATTGCTACACTTTGTATTATCTTTTTGTTTTGGACATGAAATAAATGATTTTTGATTTGATTCAATTTAACCCAATTAGTATCAAGTGAAACATTGATTAAACACAGGTGGCATACTTACATATTATGTATTTTAAATTGAACTTTGAATAAAAAAGTGGTGGTTCTTCTAACAAGACACCTCTTTATGCATTAAAAAATTGTGACGTAGTTTCAATTTGATC
Source organism: Polydrusus tereticollis (assembly GCA_963920685.1). Taxonomy (NCBI): domain Eukaryota; kingdom Metazoa; phylum Arthropoda; class Insecta; order Coleoptera; family Curculionidae; genus Polydrusus; species Polydrusus tereticollis. The sequence goes on from OY987335.1 coordinate 2,044,561, forward strand.
ATAATTATAATTTGCTTTTTTTAGATAATTTAGGAAAAACCTTTAATAAAAAAATTGAACACCCTGTGTATTAAAAGCAAAGCCTTTGAGAACCTATGTTCATATGAACTTTTTGTGTTAAAATTGCGTCAGGAATAATAACTTAAAGTTCTGCCACCTGTATGTTATAGGACTTGGCCAAGCGCCTGCTAGTTGGAAAATCAGCCAGCGTAGATGCAGAAAAAAGTATGCTCAGCAAATTGAAACTAGAATGCGGTGGAGGATTCACTTCTAAACTGGAGGGAATGTTTAAAGACATGGAGCTTAGCAAAGATATCAACCAAGCTTTTAAACAGCATCTTACTGTCAACACCCGCGATTTGCCTCAAATTGAAATGACTGTTAGCATTTTAACTATGGGTTATTGGCCCACCTATCAGCCCATGGAAGTAACCATGCCGGATCATATGGTTCGTCTTCAAGATGTGTTTAAGGTACTAGTGAAAATATTTTGCAGGTATTTAAAAAAATAGTAACCTTAATGTCTACATATTTTACACAAATCAACAAAACATCACACAAATCATTATAGTAATCTCTTAATAAATATGGTTCAACTAAAAATATCTTTATGCGATTTTTAAAATTTTGTTAGAACTAACGGTATTCTGTAGTATTCACCATAAGGTACATGGAGATGTTTACCAGTTAAAACCTTGTAATGAAATAAATAATGACAATAATGCAAGTCCAACATCTTCCCTATTTTTAAATGAAGAATTACAACACATTCTGTTATTGCAACTTTAACAATACACCTCATCAACACCACTACTATATTTATTTATATATTTGTTTACCTTAATTATGTTTTCATAGGATTTTTACTTGAGTAAGCACAGCGGACGCAAGCTGCAGTGGCAACCAACTTTAGGCCACTGTGTCCTCAAAGCCTCCTTTAAAGCGGGGCCCAAAGAATTGGTCGTCTCCCTATTTCAAACTTTGGTTTTGCTTCTGTTTAATGACTGTGATGAATTAGCTTTTGACTATATTAAAGAAGTATCAAACATTGAGGATGGAGAACTAAGAAGAACCCTGCAATCTCTGGCTTGTGGCAAGGTAAAGAAACTCGACCATTTAAAAAACTTCCCTTAACTTCACACCCCTGTAAATTCGCCTTGATCGTTTAATCTCCATATTTTCGCACTCTCGAAGCTTACATTTACTAAACCCCTTTCCCAAGTTTACATTTGACGAGATCTTGAAAACAACACAATGTTAAGAGCTAGAAATTGGGAAAAGTCTTTGCGCTAAAATGAATTGTATCTTCTGTGTTTAGGCTAGAGTACTGGTTAAAGTACCCAAGGGACGCGACGTGCAAGATGATGATCATTTTAAATTCAGCCCTGAATTTACCAACAAGCTGTTCCGCATTAAAATCAATCAGATACAGATGAAGGAGACTGTATGTATTAGTTATTATAATTTTGGATCTACGTTTTTAATTAAATTTGATATACTTAATGTTTTTTTCCGTTTTTTTTTTAAGAATGAAGAACAGAAAGCTACAGAAGAAAGAGTGTTCCAGGATAGACAATATCAAATAGATGCTGCCATTGTAAGAATCATGAAGATGCGTAAAACTCTTAGCCATAACTTATTGATAAGTGAATTGTATTTGCAGCTCAAATTTCCAGTTAAAGTAAGTGCAGACAGACATAGAGTTTTAGCTATATTTATACGTATTATATGTTACAGCCTGCCGACCTCAAAAAGCGTATTGAATCGCTTATCGATCGTGACTACATGGAAAGAGACAAAGACAACCCAAACCAGTACAACTACGTTGCTTAGTTTGTTTTAAAAGGCATGATAACCTTTAGAACTATTCATATTATTAATTTGTGACGTTATATTTATTGACTTACTTTTGGGCTGCTTTGGTATAGGAACCTCTAGCCCAATGAAGTTGGGCGATAATCCTTAATGTAACATGCATAGCGTTCGGTTTTTGCATCTGCGATGGTGTAGGTGACACTACTGACAGATACTGCTATCTAAACCCTTGCAGAAATCAAAAACCGAACACCTTTTATGTACATAGCTAGCCAGACTTAATCTGGTTCTTGTAATTGTTCCTTTTGCCATTTAACAAGTGACTTTTAAGTGTACGATAAAGTAACTACACACATATTTTGTAAAGTATCTCTATAAGAAAGTTTGTCATGTAAATTTTGTGATTATCACCTTTAGCGCGTTTTCTCTTGTTTGGAGTTTTCATTATTATTTGTTGGTAAAAAGTTTCATAATAAAAATATCCTTTCATTAATCCAGTATTTTATTTTGCATTCATTGATAACTTCTTAAGTTGCATTTTTGTTTTTGCTTGCCTCGTGCAATTGCAAGCATAACGCCGGGAAGTATATATACTTTGACATAGCCAGGATCTAATATCAAAAATCTGACAGCGAGACGCCATCTTGAATTTCCTCTTTCGAATGGCAGGCCCCTATCACCATTATATTTAATATACATTCGTATAAAACCTAATGTCGATGTTTTCAATATTAGTTAAAATAATTAATAAACAACATTCTTAAAATTCTGTTGTAAGCTTCCTAACATTTGCGTGCGTAGTTTGTTTCATATAAAGTCTCGTAATGCGCAATAAATAAATGTAGTGAATAAAATTCAAAATGGCGGACGATTTTTACGAGCCGCCATCTTGAAATTGTCTCCTAAACCTCTTGTCTGTCTTGTGCCTAATAACCAGAGTAGTCATTTTTTGATAGTTCCAAGTTGTAGGACATTTTAATAATTTGTTTCAAAATGACGGACGATATTTTACGAGCCGCCATCTTGTTATAGCATAGCTCTTGTCAGCCTACGACTCCCAAGTTGTAGGCTATAATTTTACCAAGTTGATTTGTGTGCAAACCAGTAGATCGTTGTTACCAAGCACAAGACCTAAAGAAACTTATTAAGTGAGAAAATGAGAAATGGAAACGATTTTCTCGAGGCGGCTTCATGAATGAACGAATCAACGCGCATGACAAATGCACAAGGTAATTCTCTGTGATGTCGATTCTATAGACAGTCCCAACTTAATGAAAGAAACGGATTCTTCATTTATATTCATCAATATAGATGAATTTACTATTTGAATGGTAATTTTTAGTTTATAAGGCAAGCGATAAGTAAAGAAATATATATATCCAAAGGGCTTTAGACCAGTTTTATCGTCTTCTAAACCGGCAATGTGCGGCAATGATTTGACAGCTCTATTCCTGCCAAGGGCAGCTGGCTTGGCTTAATTTTGTGATACACATTTGCAGCTCAAAATAAAAAATACACACACAAAGTGAAGGGCTGCACAGTGTACATTTAGTATGTCGGATGACGATTTTATGTGCGATGATGAAGAGGACTATGGTTTGGTAAGTACCTTCAATGTAAAGGAAAAATATCAATCTAACCTAACTTTATTGACACTAGTAATAAAATGGTAAATACAAATTTCTGGGTATGAACCTCTGATAATTATTTACAGGAGTACTCCGAGGATAGCAATTCAGAGCCAGATGTGGACTTGGAAAACCAATATTACAATAGTAAGGCTCTCAAGGAAGAGGAACCGAGAGCAGCACTTGCCTCCTTTCAAAAAGTTTTGGATCTGGAAGGGGGTGAGAAAGGGGAATGGGGCTTTAAAGCCCTGAAGCAAATGATTAAAATTAATTTTAGACTTGCCAATTTTGATGAAATGATGGTTCGCTATAAGCAACTCTTGACGTACATTAAGAGTGCTGTTACAAGAAATCATAGTGAAAAATCAATTAATTCAATATTGGATTATATTTCTACATCAAGAAACGTAAGTCTCCATACTACCTATAGAGGGTGTTTTCTAAGTAATGTAAAATATTTCAAGTAGCTATTTCTCCTTCATAGTAAAATATTATTTTAAAGAAATGAAATTTTTTTCATAAAAAGACCTGAAGAATAGCTACTTGGAACATTTAAGACTACTTAGGAAACACCCTGTATACATTTTTATTTTTCATTAAATAGGTTTTCTATTGCATATCTATAATATTGTTTGTTTATACTCGCTAACTTTTTCGTCTCTGCTCTTCTTTAGATGGAACTGTTACAGAATTTTTATGAAACAACCCTTGAAGCTTTGAAAGATGCTAAAAATGATAGGTTATGGTTTAAAACAAATACAAAGCTTGGAAAACTTTACTATGACCGAGGAGACTTCAATAAATTGGCTAAAATACTTAAACAGTTGCATCAGTCTTGTCAAACAGACGATGGAGAGGATGATTTAAAGAAAGGTACCCAACTTCTAGAAATTTATGCTCTGGAAATTCAAATGTACACCGCACAGAAGAACAATAAGAAACTGAAAACTTTATATGAACAATCTTTACATATTAAATCTGCTATTCCCCATCCATTAATCATGGGAGTTATTAGGGGTAAGTTTTTGAAACTTAGCTGTTGTTTATGCTTTTGTAGATTTTTAGTATTGTCAGGTTAGTTTAGGCTCACTTAATAATGTATTAAAATAGGGATGCATTGTGGACTTCCCTTATCATTATTTTTACTAAACTGGTCTCTAGGGAAATACAGCATTCATTAAAATAAAACTTTATGATATAAGTAGAAAAGGACAAGTTCACAATACATCCCTATTTCAAGGTACATTAATGTAAATGACCTTCACCATTGATATACATTAAATATGTACAGAATATGTGCATTTATCTTCATTTAAAATTTGCCCATTAAGCAAATACTCTTTTGCTCTACTTTACACATATGCTTACTTAATGTAGTTAGACTCCTATATGGTTTAGATTATAATATATATTCAGGTTGGATATCTTTTAACTGAATCTCCATGTAACTAAGTATTGCATGATATATGATTTCAAAACAATACTATTAAATATACCTACAGACAACAACCTAGTGTCAATTAGATTGTTTGAAGCAATCAGAGAGGGCACTGCCTAGCTTGTCCTAAACTAACAAGAAGGGTATAGTTCTAAATTGGTTTGTAAACATGTTTGACCAAAAATATATTATTTGCACAATGAAACTTATTTATATATTAAAAACATGAAAATGCGCGACAACTATTATAATTGATTGTAGAGTGTGGAGGTAAAATGCACCTTCGCGAAGGTGAGTTTGAAAAGGCCCACACAGATTTCTTCGAAGCCTTTAAAAACTATGATGAATCTGGGAGTCCCCGAAGAACTACTTGTCTTAAATACTTGGTGTTAGCCAATATGTAAGCAGAACTACTCTTTTTATCGAGAATTGTACACTAAAGTGCCATATTCTAGGTTAATGAAGTCTGGAATAAATCCATTTGATTCACAGGAAGCGAAGCCATATAAAAATGACCCTGAGATTTTAGCGATGACAAATTTAGTGACTGCCTATCAAAACAATGATATAAATGAATTTGAGCATATTTTAAAACAGAACAGACAGAATATAATGGATGATCCCTTTATCAGGGAGCATATTGAAGGTACAGAAATGTGCTTTAGGCTAGACTATTTACACTAAGTGTTATATTTTCAGACTTGCTAAGAAATATTAGGACTCAAGTGCTAATTAAACTTATTAAACCTTATACAAGGATACAAATTCCCTTTATATCTACTGAATTGAACATAGATGTCCAGGAAGTAGAGAGCTTACTTGTGGCCTGTATATTAGATAAGTAAGTATGAGTAATTTTAATATAACAACTTGTTAGTAGCAACTATTTTTTTAGCACAATACAAGGGCGTATAGACCAGGTAAATCAAGTGCTATTCCTGGAAAGAACAACTATAAATACAGCTAGGTGAGTATATTATTTTGATATTAAGATGTCCATTATTTATGCAGTGCCGGACTATCAAATTTTGACAGAGTTCCCTCTCATTTATTTATTATACATTATCTAATAAGTAGTAAACCCACCCATAATCAAATTTTTTCAGGGTGTTTTTTGAATTTTAGTAGAAACTAAACTATAACTATATAGGCACAAAACACAAATTTGGTCTACTTCTACTAGTAGTGTCTGCACTAGCATGTCTTTTTATACCTGTAACGAAAGGAATGATATGCCACTGTTTTTTCCTAATAACCCGCCCCCTACCTTAGTGCGCCACTGTTCTTATGCTAAATTTAGTTGTCTCTTTCATAATAATGGCATTGTTCCAAGCACAAATCAGTAAAGCTGGTTTTGCTAATTTTAACTAAATTATTAAATTCGCAATTATTGTTTTTGTTAGTTACTTATGTTAGCCATTTATAGCTTATTTTAGAAGAAAATGGTTAATAATCACCGATTAAGAACTACCTAACCATATAAGAGATAATTTAAATGTTAATATTTAAAAGTACTGTCCCACTGTATTTGACCCATTTTAAATGCTTATAAGTTAATCACGAATGCAGATTTTGAGTTGCGGTTTTCACAGTCCATGTCGGTCTGATTTTTTGTTTTTGAGAAAGTGATTATTTGAAATTGTACAAGGAAAGATAAAAATAGAAATTACGTTTTTCAGAGATATGTATATTCTTAATTAAACTGGAAATTTGATTTTTTATCATTCTAAAAATACCTACTATTTTAGTATACCTTTATCTATTAAACTTTTGCACATATTCAGGTACCCTTGTCAGACGAAAAATCACATAGCCTTTTGCCCCTGTAATAAAACTATTGACAAGCCAACAATAACGTATGTTGTCAAAATTCTAGTATTTGGGATATTTGAATTTACCTTTTAATAACCACCTTTGATAACCTCAGTGCATTGAAGTGAATCGTCGACAGTTTCAATTATAATTTTTTCCGGGTTTTGTTAAAAATAATAATAACAATAAAATAAATGTATTACTTTTCATACACATAATATAAAATACAACAAAATATTAATAATTATTAGTAGTTAGATATGCATATCACTGGTTAAAGAGAATACTGTCACACCTCAAAAAAGTATAATTTGGAGAAGAAGCTTATTGACATTTTTATGATTTTAAAATAGTTTTATTTCTTAACCAGATATACTAACTTATCAAAATTTTGAATTAAAGGATGGTAAATAAAAGGATTAAATTTATTTATAAATATTTTTTATTACATTTATTATATTAAATATGAATTTCTTTTAAAAAAGACCAGAAATCTTTGAAAAATTGAGATAATCGATTTTTCTCTTTTTTAGGTATAACGCGTTAGATAGATGGGCGAATCAGTTAAGTACTTTGCATTCTTCAATTGTAAATAAAATGGCCTGATACCAAGGATTAAAGAATAAAAAAGTGGTTGACGTGATAGCGCTTAGCGCCTTTTTTCAGTTTGGTCATACCCATTATCCCCAACTGTGCAGAAATTTAAAATTATTTAAATTAAGTTTGATTTTATCTTTCATACAGTCCTGAGATGAGGCAATATTACTTGAAATACGTGAATCTTGTTTTCCATCGCTTTGACGGATTTAGCGTAGAAAAAATCACCATTTCAAGAGGGGTTAATTATTCATTGTCGTACATTAGTTTTTGGCCAGTGATACTGCTAGAGTGGCCCCCCTTGTGGTATATATTTTATTAATTTAATTATCAATTTATTTCATGCAATGTCTTTATTTTTTTTTTGTTTTAAAACCATATTTGGTAGTGATTTTTTTTTTAAATTTACTACTTTATGTCCTTTTTTATTTTGCTAATTTTTTGTGTTTCCTATTGTTAAAATTTTCTAATAAATAGAAACTTATTAGATTTGTCTTTTATTGCTTCTTCTTACTCTTATTATGCATATAGCGCCACAGCATTAAACAAATTATTCCGGGATAAGCCAATTGACTTCAGAGCAGAGATATAACGCCCGATTAAGAGTAAATATGTGTAAGAAAAAACAACGGGTAGAACGAAGATGGGTTCCAGGGGAGCATTGTGGGAAAGTGAATGTCGCAGGGGCGAGCAAGGTGCCACCAAAAAATATACTTCTGGAATACCTTAACGATATTTAGCATCAAAAGACTCATTTCAAACTTTATCTTTACAGCGAGTAGGTTTCTATTGCAGTTGAATCAAGGAGTTTAAACATATTTAAACTCGGAATTTTTTGGATTCACGGGGTCAAGTGAAATTAATGAAGGGCTTTTCAAGTCACTTGAATTTAACTGGCATGATCCCTCACTCGAAAAATGTAAACGCGCCCTGTTCTGTGCGCTGCATGTCGATTACCGAACGTAGCAGGCAGAAAGGCTTGGAACGCAGCCAATGGACAGCCTAAGTCTGACGTCACAAGGGGCGTGACTTTTAAAAATCTTTCCAAACAAAAATAATTTGCATTGAAAATCCCATAAGAGATTTTTAAAAGCAGTGCTGTGAGTTTAGAAACGATAAATAAGGAATTTCTTCAATTTATTCATATTTTTGGTGATATGATTGACCCATTTACAGCCACAGATAGAGTTAAGTGTGTCCTGAAAATATTTAATCGCCATCTGAAAAAGTTTGAGGTTATGTTATTGTTGTTTACATTATTGTTTATTAAGACATAATTGTTAGTTTTTTGTGAAATAAAGCTTGTGGTAGTGTTTATTTATTAATATAAAGTAGACCCAGTCTATAGCCTAAATAATTTATATTATAGATTCAATATTGGCTAAAGTGGTTACGTATTTTGTTACCCGAACAGAAAATTTTCAAGTTTGTGGTATTCCCTGCAAAGATAAAAGAAAGGAAAACTCGGACATCACTTATAAGGTACCTAATAGAGCAAATATTATTATGTTAAAAAGGGGTAAATGCCTTGGAGTCAAACCATGTCCTATGGATGCAATTTGATTCAGGTCAGAGAAGTTCACACTATGATGAAAGACAACAGTTATAATATTGTGGTAATAAAATATCACCAACTGCATTATTTGTATACTACTACCCTACTAGTCCCTGATAAGAAGTGCCTTCGAAATGCCCAAAAAACTAAATCCAGCGAAGTTAAAACAGCTGAGCTATATCCCAGTAAGCCTTATTCATGCAGCTATGGATCATCAGATTGATCAGCAATTTTAGTAATACTGTAGACCTTAACAACATTTGATGTACCTACTGAAATTATAAAAATTTAAACAAATATTTATTGTTATTTTTATTACATTGTTTTATAATCTACATAATATATATTTCAAATTGATTGTATTAGGTATAGCATTGATATCCCTGTGCATACATAAGGATAGGTATGAGAATAGTTGTAACTAAAGCGTACTAAAAGTTTTTAAAGGTTTTTTTGAAATTTCTCCCAAATCTCGTATCAAAACATAATTTTCTGCTTTTAACGATGCTCCTAAAGCATGAGTCAATATCTTCAGTAACATCTGTCTGCTCACTTCTTTTCTAAAAATAATTTAATATAATGTTGGCCTTGCTTTTCTATTAAAAGTTAAATTAAACTATTAAATGTTCACATTTTTTACTTTAGTTTTTGGGAACGTGAATACATTTTGTATAATAAAAGCTATAACATACCTTTTTTCTGGAGATGTAATGCTAAATTGCCTTTTAGCGCTGAACTCAAATATTGTAGCCCTATTCTTTCTGTCATTGTGCCCAAAATGGCAGGTACAAACCAAAGAATGTTGGGAAGGTTCTCTGCTCTATCTTGACTTCTACCATTGTAAAGCAAATAATGGTTCAACTCCAAGGCGTTTATCCCTTTTTAACATAATAATTGTTCTATTATGTACCTTATAAGATGCTTATAGGTTATGACCAGGCATTCCTCTCTTCTATCTTTGCAAGGAATACAACAAACTTGAAAATTTTGTGTTCGGGTAACAAAATACGTAACCACTTTAGCCAATATTGAATCTATAATATAAATTATTTAGGCTATAGACTGGGTCTACTTCATATTAATAAATAAACACTACCACAAGCTTTATTTTACAAAAAACTAACAATTATGTCCTAATAAACAATACTGTAAACAACAATAACATAACCTCAAACTTTTTCAGATGGCGATTAAATATTTTCAGGAAACACTTACCTCTATCTGTGGCTGTAAATGGGTCAATCATATCACCAAAAATATGAATAAATTGAAGAAATTCCTTATTTATCGTTTCTAAACTCACAGCACTGGTTTTAAAAATCTCTTATGGGATTTTCAATGCAAATTATTTTTGTTTGGAAAGATTTTTTAAAACACGCCCCTTGTGACGTCATCACTTAGGCTGTCTATTTGAATTTATCAGTATTTTTTATTATAATAAATATTTTACCTTTATTGAACGAATACACCATAAAAAACTTTTTAAAAATGTGAATTTATTATTATTCCACTGAACATTTAATTATCAATTAAAATTTTTCAATACAACCCTGTGACCTTTTCTTTTCTTCTGTGATCTGAACCTAACCTAAATGGTTCTGTTATGTCACTGAGGAGTGAGGGTGACACACTTTCTGGAGTTTTGAAATTAAAAAGAACTAGATAAATAGTAGGTAACTCCAAAGAACCCTATAAAATGGCTCTAAGAATATTGAACAAGAACTCCTTAAAATGGGCCCAAAATCTTTCAAGGGTGAGTTTGGATTTGTCTTTAAATTAGATACATACATCACTGTAGTGTTTACCTTGTAGGCCCAATCAACAATGTCTGCATTTGAAATTCAACACAAAACCCCACTAATTAAAAAGCAAGCTGTTGTTCCAATTGCCAAGTATGGAGGTAGAAATGCTGTTACTATGCTACCAGGTGGAGGTATTGGTCCAGAGCTAATGCAGTATGTTCGTGAAGTATTTAAATATGCTGGAGCCCCAGTTGATTTTGAAGTAGTTGATATTGATCCTACTGAAGAAAGTGGCGAGTTTGAATATGCCATTACTTCAATCAAAAGAAATGGTGTGGCCATTAAAGGTAAATACCTAGGTCTATTATAATAAATTCATGATTTTTCACCCTAATTTTTTTCAGGAAACATTGAGACCAAAAGTGAAAGTGCAGGTGTTATATCTCGAAATGTAGCTTTAAGAAATGAACTGGATCTCTTTGTTAATGTTCTTCATTGCAAATCCTTTGCTGGTGTTCCAGCCAGGCAAAAAAATATAGATATTGTTATTATCAGACAAAATACAGAAGGGGAGTATGCAATGTTAGAGCATGAGGTACCTAATTTATCTTTTTAATCTAAAAATTGTCTATTAGTATTTCTGTATATTTCTAGAGTGTTCATGGAGTAGTTGAAAGCATGAAAGTGGTAACAGAATCTAATTCTGATAGAGTGGCTAGATATGCATTTGAATATGCCAGGACGAATGGAAGAAAGAAGATAACCACTATACATAAGGCAAATATCATGTAAGTAACTTAGATGAGATGTCCCTAAAACTAGCAAAAACAAACCACCTTGTCCATTGATATTATTTTTTCTCATTTTGGCACCGAGTTGCTTTGCCCCAATCATAAACTGCTGGCCACTCGAACTTACCGATAGAGATTTTTAGGCAAAATTTAAAGTTTAATATTTTCAACAGGAATGTAAATTTTTCAACGCCGATTGCAGATTTTGAAAGCTGGTTTTTTTCGGATTAAGCTGCATGACGTATATTTATTGTAGGACCATAGGTTTATTATATACGGGGTGATCAATAATGTCATGCAAAAAATCAAAAAGTTTGTATGAGTGAAATTTCCAAAATAAATTTTTTTGGTCGTTGCAATAGGGTCCGTTACTTAGGTAACATCAATATCTCTAGACGTTTTTGTCAGTTTTTGGATTAAGGACGTTAGGTCTTGTACACACTACTAAACATAAAATGTGGGTAGCAAAATTTTTAAAATGCTATAACTTGACATTGGATGGACGGTTCTTGATGATTTTTGCGGATTTGGAATCCTTATTTCACGTAGATTTTCTACGATCTAAATATTTTATTTGAGGGTGGAAATTTACACATTATACCGGGTCGATAATAGACAAAAACATAGCGACAAGAACAAGTTTATTACATTATATTCTACAATATACAAGATTGGTTAACAACGGCCCAAAGTCAATCCTTACAAAATTTCTAATTCTAAGCCTAATTTAAAGGTTACTGCAATCCCTAAAAAAATCTGATATACTGTAATAACAAAGATTAGGTATGTATGGAAAAGGATACCTAGTGATAATTGATATTGGTAATTTTTAGTTAATAAAAAAAAATGGCCTGAAAAACATAAATTGTTTGTCCATTAATTTTTGTTTTCAACCCACTGCGTCAAAGATGGGAATTACAACCTTGCATTTTTGGAGTTTAAAATGAAATTGGGTATTTGTTGGCAATAGCGTGTTAAAAGGACGAGGTCATTAAAAGCAACCGGCAAATATCAATGGAAAAATGCCAAGTGTCCTATCTTTAAATACCTAATCTTTGGTAATAATTTACCCGAAATTAAGTAGGTGCATTATAAAAAAAAGGAACTAATATTTTGTTGGTCCTCCTGCTCGACGTATTACTTCCCGACATCTGTTTGGTAGAGTATCCACAAGATTATTTATAAAATCTTGTGGAATATTCTCCCATTCTTCACGAATGGCCTCATTAAGCGTTGCAAAGGTTGCAGGGGGTACATCACGCGATCTTACTTTAAGTTTTAAATAAGACCAAACGTGTTCGATGCCATTAAGATCCGGAGACTTTGCAGGCCAGTCCATCCTATTGATGTTCTGTGCCTGCAAAAACTCTGTGATCCTTCGCGCTCTATGAGGTGGAGCGTTGTCATCCACCAATAGAAATTCTGGACCGTAATTTCGAGCAAAAGGAACAACAATAGGTTGCAAAATTTCCTCCTGATAAACATTAGCGTTAACAGTTTGGTTGGTAATGAATAGCTCGGTTTTACCATTTCTTATGATACCTCCCCATACTGTTACACCTCCGCCACCAAATGCCTCTTGAGGGGCCATGTTTTCCTCCAAATACCGCTGATTTGGCCCTCTCCAAACTAATATTCGGCCATCGGAGTGAATCAAATTAAATCTTGTTTCGTCAGAAAATAAACAATGGCTCCACTCTGCATTACCCCAATTCGCATGCCGATTTGCCCATGCCCGCCTATTCGCTCTATGGTGTCGTAATAACAACACACATTTTGCTCTGCGACGGGCTCTAAAATTTAAAATGTTTGGCATTATGTTGTTTTTGTAAAAATAAATTCTCACCTTAAGTTGTTTTTATTCAATGTTCTTCTTACTGTTCTGTTCGAAACTCTCACCCCAGTTTGTTGCCTTAAAGAGTCATTTAGTTTCCTAGAGTTCTTTGTTCTATTCACCATAGCTTCTCGAATTAAAATTCTTTGGGTTCTTTGGTTTATTTTTTTTGTATGTCCACCCCCATGCCCATAATTATGATCACCAGTAGTTTCGACGCGACGGTTTAAATTATAAATTGTCTTTTGGCTGACATTGTAAATGCGCGCAATTTGCTTTTTTAGCATTCCTTCGTTGAGAAGTCGAATGCAATTTTCTCTTTCTGTCGTGGTTAAACGCCTCATATTAATTAAAATTTACAAAATTATAACATTGAAATGTGTCAGGTTATTTTTAAAATAATGTTAACTATTTTTAATTCCATAGCAACAAATTTGTTTTTGCAATGCCTACTTTGAAATTGACGCGTCGCGTAGAAATTACAGTCGATCATAAATATGGGCATCGGGGTACATATTTTCGACCCGGTATAATGTGTAAATTTCCACCCTCAAATAAAATATTTAGATCGTAGAAAATCTACGTGAAATAAGGATTCCAAATCCGCAAAAATCATCAAGAACCGTCCATCCAATGTCAAGTTATAGCATTTTAAAAATTTTGCTACCCACATTTTATGTTTAGTAGTGTGTACAAGACCTAACGTCCTTAATCCAAAAACTGACAAAAACGTCTAGAGATATTGATGTTACCTAAGTAACGGACCCTATTGCAACGACCAAAAAAATTTATTTTGGAAATTTCACTCATACAAACTTTTTGATTTTTTGCATGACATTATTGATCACCCCGTATATAATAAACCTATGGTCCTACAATAAATATACGTCATGCAGCTTAATCCGAAAAAAACCAGCTTTCAAAATCTGCAATCGGCGTTGAAAAATTTACATTCCTGTTGAAAATATTAAACTTTAAATTTTGCCTAAAAATCTCTATCGGTAAGTTCGAGTGGCCAGCAGTTTATTAAACATAATGGTTTTGCGGCCTTTTCCAATTTTATAGGAAGCTTTCTGATGGTTTGTTCCTTGAAACATCAAAAAAAATTGCCAAAGAATACCCAGACATAGAGCATAATGAAATGATCATTGACAACTGCTGCATGCAACTGGTATCAAAACCTCATCAGTTTGATGTTATGATAATGACCAATCTTTATGGCAGTATCGTTTCTAATGTGTGCTGTGGTCTTATAGGAGGAGCTGGCATTGTATCAGGCCGAAATTATGGTGAACATGTATGCAAATATATTCCTTTCTTAGTTAAAAAAAAAACTTATTCATGGTTGTACTTTTTAGTATGCAATTTTCGAACCAGGAACTCGCAACACAGGAACTGCAATTGCTGGAAAGAACATTGCTAACCCACTAGCTATGTTAAATGCTTCTGTTGAAATGTTGTACCATTTGGGACACAAGCAACATGCCGATTTAATTATGAATGCTATGATAAAGACAGTGGCTGAGGATAAGTTGCTTACTCCAGGTAATAAATAAATAATTAAAGGTTTGACTGATTTTATATTACTGTTTATTACATATTTCAGATTTGGGAGGTACAGCAAAGAGCACAGAGGTAGTGCAAAGAATAATAGACCATATTCTACAGGCTGATATAAGGCCATGGTAAATTTTTGTGTGTGGTGATGGCCTTGGTTTGTTTACTACTAACTTGACACTCACACGCATCTTGTTTGTGGAACTGTAAACCACACTAATTTTTACAGTGTTCTCAGGTGTCGGCTCTGCTCTAACACTAGCACACTGACTGCATCTTTAACACCATTTAACTGTATGCCGTTTGTTAATAGCTGTTATCTCATGTTGATCAGTATTATTTTAATTAAAGTTAGATTAATTTTCTTTTGCAGAGGGGAATCTTCCATGTCTCTCTTTAATGGGTCGTCATAATGTTCAGTATCATTCTTGTAATATGTATATATTATATGTGTGTTAGGCTAAGTTAAATTCTAGGATAATTTATTTACTTATGTTTATATTGTTAAATAAAATATTTATTAACTTTTTTTTTGTTTATTTTGGTAAGTCAATTTTTAAAGAAAGTTAGGTTAGGTTAAAGGGGTTTCCCCTTAGACACAACAGTGGGCCGTACGGATGGTCGTCAAGAGAGATGGAGCGTGTGACCACCAAGTTCTATCTCTCTACACAATGCACTGCGACCTTAGAAGCTGAGTATATGGTTTTCTCATATTGGAGCGTTAAATTGACCCATTGAGAATGCTACCTCAATGAATTGACCTTTAAAAAATGCTTTCATTTTTGAGGTTTTGTTCTACTGATCAGTGACGTTAGCGTTATCATAATACGGAATAGCACGACAAGTGCCCACTATTTGTCTGTCAACATCAACGGTGTTTCACAAAGACGCCCACTCGCAACTGTGCGAACAGACCTACTTCAGGCTCCTATTATTTAATTTTTGTTTATCTCGTTATCTGTGGATTGGATTTACATCACGTTGTACTTTGACCCAATAATCTACTGTAAAGTCCGAAAACTTATCCTTCTTTTATAGTTTTAAGTTGCATAATTAGCTATTAAACTTCTGGGGCTTGCAATGTTTTCTAGGCATCTCACGTTTAGGGTAAGTGTACAAAAAAAAATCACAACCCAAATTGAAAAGCAATAATGATTTATTAGCTTACAGGCCAGTTTCACAGATTTCAAAGTACCCTGCTGATAGCAGAACACAATAATGAAACTATTCTACCAATAACCCAGAATGCTTTAACGGCAGCAAAAAAACTAGGAGGGGAAGTGTCTGTACTGGTAGCTGGAACGAAATGTGGCCCTATAGTAGAGCAACTCTCCAAAGCTGAAGGCCTATCAAAAGTATTAGTAGCAGAAAGCGATATATTTACAGGATTTACTGCCGAAAACTTGGCAGCTTTAATAGTGGCCACCCACAACCAGTTTAAATACACACATATCATAGCTGGTGCTTCCTCCTTAGGTAAAGCCTTACTCCCTAGGGTAGCAGCAAAATTAGATGTTTCTCCTATATCAGATGTTATTGGAATTAAATCACCAGATACATTTATACGTAGCATATATGCTGGCAATGCAATACAAACCCTACAAGCCACAGATCCTGTGAAGGTTGTAAGTGTAAGGGGGACCAGCTTTGAACCAGCCAAACTTGAATCTGGTTCTGCTACTGTTGAAAAGGTTCCAGTAGATGGAAGCGACACACAGCTAACTACATTTATTAGTCAAGAACTTAGCAAATCTGATCGGCCTGAACTTACCAGTGCTAAGGTTGTTGTTAGTGGAGGTTAGTAGTTTGAAGTTAACATGCAGTTTACTGTAAAACTAATATTAGTATAGAGAATAGAGTCCTACTTAGCAACAGTTAAGTCTTACAAGATATTCTTAAGTCTATTTATTAAAACCCCAAACTTTCTAGTAAGAGTTTTGTATCTAGAAATACATACCAGATATACTTAACAACTTACCTTGCAAGTTGCAAGGATTTATTGAATATGATTTATTTCACCATCAAA
This sequence comes from Polydrusus tereticollis, assembly GCA_963920685.1. Lineage (NCBI taxonomy): Eukaryota > Metazoa > Arthropoda > Insecta > Coleoptera > Curculionidae > Polydrusus > Polydrusus tereticollis. The sequence continues at coordinate 2,061,356 of OY987335.1, forward strand.
ATGTTTCAACTTACTGTCTATGTTTCAGTCTAATGTTCCAAATGTGTAATAAAACCTATTACCAGTTATAAGTATTAATTAAATCAAAAAAGCTAGACGCACTCTTCATGACCATTCTGTTTTTTTAATACTGTACTTTTAATCTGGCTAAGCCTAAGAATTTAGCTTTATAATCTGGTTTTGATGCTTTTTTTAATAGTGTTGCCTAAGTCTAATTTAAAACAAATAAAACTTGATTATTTAGTTTAACCACCATAAAACAACAATTAGAGAGTAGCATTTAAACTGTTTCTTTTGGAGTACAGTATATTATGAGACATGGTATGCATTTTTTTAAGGACGTGGTCTAAAGTCTGGTGATAACTTTAAACTGCTCTATGATCTTGCTGACAAACTTAATGCTGCAGTGGGAGCCTCCAGAGCAGCAGTAGATGCTGGTTATGTGCCAAATGATTTACAAGTTGGTCAAACCGGAAAGATTGTCGCCCCCGTAAGTATATTTTGACAAACTAATAACTGATGCACTATATTAAAGATATTTTATTCAAATTTGGGTTACTGCTATGTTTGAGTGGGATCTTAATTTTCACCTATGAACCAAATTAACAACATTTCCGGTTTCCCCTGAAGTTAAGTTAAGACACCAAGTTTAATTAAAAGTTTCTCAGAAATGAACTTCTGGTGAATATTTTTAATAACAACTCTTAGAATTTTAATAATTAAATAAGGTAAATCACAAAGATAAATTCAAAATTTGGCTGAAAAGTCGTTAAAGCCCTTTTGTTTAAAACACCTTAATAAGCTAAACTTGAAAACTAGGCGTGCCAAATTAGTTATTAATTAACGATATGGAAGCAAAGGTTGTCAACTACAATAAATTACTGTTTTTTTGCAGGTCGTAAAGTTTTTTTTGTTTTACCCTTTAACATTATGTTTACAGGTTTTAAACAATTATATTTTAAACTAATGGAAAATTTTGTTGTCAGGTTGCTTCTGTTAACAATAAAAATGCAAATTTGAGAATATAATTAGAGTTGACCGAATATTTCTTGTATCATATAATGGTAAACCAGTGGCAGCTCGTGCTGTTCTATAATATACAAAATTAGGATTCTATTTTTTTAAAATCAATTAGGTAATTAAATTAAAGTTAAAATTTACGTGAAAAATGTTTATTGTTATGTATGTATATTTTATTTCTTTTTTGGAGGTTGCACACCTAAGGTAAAGCCGCCACTGTCCAGGTAAACAAATTAACAACTACATTGTTTATCAAAAGTATTTAAAAATCAGTTTTCAGCTCTGTCCGTTCCTGACGATGTAAAACATCTGCTGTAGTATGGTTTAATGACTCTTTATGGCCTCTATAAAATATGAAAATTTCATTAAATTATACAAGCCCCTTCAAAAGTTAGACCCAAAAAAGTAAATCGCTGGGTACCCCTTTGGGGCGCTGTATCTCCTTTAAGGGGCACGTTAGGAATTTTTTTTCTATGACAAATTAGGGCGTTTTTCACAGACAAATTAGGAGGTACTTACCGGACACCCTGTATAGCTACAAATTATATTTGTCTTATTTCTGGCTGAGAAATCTAATGTGATGTTTTTTTAAACAAGGTGTATTTATTTCTTAGGATTTATATATTGCTGTGGGTATATCAGGCGCTATACAGCATCTGGCTGGAATGAAAGACAGTAAAACTATTGTAGCTATTAATAAAGACCCAGAAGCTCCCATATTTCAAGTTGCAGATGTCGGTTTGGTAGCAGATTTATTTAAAGCAGTGCCAGAATTAACAGAAAAACTAAACTAATTTAAATCACGTATTGCAATGTAAACTTTATACATACATTTTACTTTTTATATTAACTATAATATATATTGAATAAAACAGTTTTTTTTTAAAGAAGTATATTTTATTGTAAAATATCCTAACGATGCAAAAAAATGGACGGAGTCTTTACAAAGTATCACACTTAGTTGCTTGGAAGTTGTCAAGTATTTAAGGAAAAGTATATATTTTTTTAAACCTATTAAATTGTTTATAAACTAGTTCCACAAAACAGGAACTAATTTCAAATCTTGCAGCTTTTTCCTTGAATATTGATGCTTAAAATTATGACCTTGCCTTTGTTATGTTTGGCAGCTACAAAGTTCATATACACTTTTAACCTAAAGTAGAAGAGGGTAACATTATATAAAAATATACAGGGTGTTTACAAAGTAATCTAAAATATTTTAGAGGTTGATTCCTCAGGTCTCTTTATTACTAAGGTTTGACGTTAATTTTTGTTTTTTTGAAAAGTAGTTCAAATGCACCACCGAAGTTTTGAATCATCTTAAAAAGATAATGTTATCTTTTTCTTAAACTTGGAACGTTTAAACCGCCCATTAAAGGGCATGCTTTAGTGTTGGCAAAAATGTAATCACTCCACCAGAGGCGCGCATATGGGCAATGGTATCCATATTGTTACAAAAAAAGGACACCACTGAAATTTTTTATAAAAAAAGACCTAAGCAATCACCCTGTATACAAAATCACCTTACCTCTATATATTTACAAAGAGAGTTACAGGGAGACAACAATTACCTAAAAAATAAAATCATAACGTCAGGTCCACATTTCCAAAAAGCAACTTATCATATGAGTCAGGTGTTCTGGAGATTCCAGCATAGACATGTGCCCTGCATCTGGCAGCAATTCTAAAAACGCTCTAGGTATTGTCTAGAACAAAGAACAAAGTAAGACTTGTGAATGGGTCGTTGTTTATTGACCTTACCCTCTCCATTTCACATTCTTGGACTAAAGTGGCATTGTTATCTCGCAAACCATGCACCAGCAAAGTAGGCACTAATATTCTTCTATGGAATGAGGCATCCCCTTCGGGCCAGCACTGGCCTTGTATCAAAAACTCCTTTATGTGTGGCGCCACTGACGTTTCCTCCTCACAAAACTTGAAGTTCTTTCCTCTGGACGAATAAAAAAAGCTTCTAAAAAAAAAATGAATGAAACCTAAGGCTTTCATGAATAGGTGTTGTTACCTTTTAAGTCCACAGTACATAAAGGGATAACATAAATTGTGGGCCCATCCAAATGGGGAAATATCATTGACATCTGCAGGTGGCGCCAAGGGTGTTGGTCCACCTCCACTTATTAAAACCAGTTGTGCTATTTTAGTAGCCCGATGAGGATATAAAGCAGTAACTAAACTGCAACTAATAAAGTACTGGGTTAATATAAGTACTCTTCAGATACCTTATGATGCTTTTAAATTCGACAATAATTTAAAAACAGATCAATACAAGTTGATGTTCACAGTAATACAAAAATATATGATTATAAATATTTTCACATAAAGTGCATTTTGAAATGTTTTTAATTTTCTTAAAAACAATGTTTATTAAGCCATACAGAAACTAATACAGAACTTAATACCCCCATTGTAAATCCAAAGTTTATATTATTAGGTACCACAAAAATGTTAATATGTATATTTATTCTTGTGCTGGGAGTATTAAAAATATAGACAATATTATATTTGTGAATAAATTAAAAATATGTATATTTTTGTGTATAAATTCTTTTAGTATATCCTACACTAAAAGACTCATAATTCTCAAAGTCAAGGATTTAAACAGCTTGGAAAAAATTATTAAATTATTGTGAAATAAAATAAATATGTAATTATTTTGAGACCTACTTACCCATAAGAGTGCCCAATAAGAATACATTTCCTTTTATCTTCTTTCTTTATAAAATTATCAAAAACAGCCAAAGTTTGAGTCAAAAGACTTTTAAAATGGTACAAACTGGCTTTGTTCGGTGCCGAGCTAAAACCATGCCCTAACATATCAGGGGCTACAACTTCGAAACCAATATACGAAAGATTATGCATTAGAATGTCCCAGATGTCTGCTGTACATCCCAAGCCATGTATTAGCATTATCAAGGGTTTCACTTGTATTTTGTTATGAATACATTTATTTGAAATTTCTGGGTTGGATATTTTAAATAATTCACCATTTTTTTCACTAGGCATTTTTCTTATGTCTTTATCTATGTCTTTTTTTCTTGTTACTGGGTCCTTGTCTGACGATTCATAGGCAAAATTATCAAAGCCATTTTTTAAAGTCTTACATTCATTAAACACCTCTTTTATTGTTTCTTGTACTAGTTCTTCCACATAACCGTCAATCTGATCTATTTTACAATTTGTACTTTTTTCAGTCGCTGAGTCCAACCTTAAAAGTCATTTTAATAAGTGGAAAGTTAAGATTTATTTTTTTCAAACTAGCAGATGCCATAATGTCTTTTTTAGTTTCATATACATACACATACAACTTATTGCCAAGAAAAATTAATTAAATAACAAAAAATTGAGTATTGGACACATGGGAAAGACACACACTTTACTGGCTAAATGCACATTGAAGAATTATATAGGTATATGTATGTATATAAAGACATCCTTTAATGTGCATTGTATAAACACTTACTGGCCTTTGTGGGTTAAAGCTCCATTTGAACTTCTAATGGACTTTCTAAAGGAACAATTACAAGTGGTATTCCTAAGGGGCTTGTTTTTCATAAACCAGTATTCCTCTGCAAGCGAACTTCTCTTTGAAGAGACTTCTTGGTTAATTATTAGCGATTGTCTGACCTTTTCTGGAGTTAAGTGTACCACCCTAATTTTAATTTTAGATTCAATTAAAATGAACTCACTATCCTTAGGGGGTACAGGGTCTAATGGATGTACTCGATTTGTGGCACTCAGAGTTTCAAACACTGATCGCCAGGTGTTTGAGACTTTGGGAAGACATCCCATGACCGGAAAAGCAGTTTCTTCGGTCATTTCTCCTTCGAATTTCACGTTACACCCATGGTAATGTTTCAAACGCATTTAATAAAAGCATTACTTAAAATCTGCCTACACATATTCACATGTAAATGCTTAATTGTTGCAAGGTTTTTAACTGTACTAAATTCCTTTCCATTAGTATTTTTTTGTAACGAGTATTTTGAGTGCGAATATCTAAATGTAAATTCCACTTAAACAAAACTACAGGAATTGATCACAAACTATTAAAATGATAAATAGCCATGCAATAATAACTAATTTGAATAATTTTTGTTAATTTATTTTTCCTGTTTTCGTTCGTAGTTGTTTATCTGACATTTGACAGCCAGCAACCCCCACCCGGCGAACAGAGACCATCTCATCTCACCCAGCTGTTGCTGTTATTCAGGATCTGGTCGCGTTCTTACTTCCACCCACCGTAAACACCAGTGAGTGGAAATGAGAAGCCTATGTGCGGGGATTGGTGTTTTGGCAGTTGCATAGTTCGTGATTGTGATCAGTGGTTACCGTCATCTGTGTCTGTGGTTGATTGGTTATCTAACCCATTTATTGTTCTGTGTCATAGAAAAAAGAAACAAAGTTTTCTGTGTTGCTTATTGCCTTCGTAACCGGCCCCGAGAACTCTTCATTGCCGAGAAGGTTATTCTCGGATTTAACTTCTTGTACGAGCCTAAAGCTAAATACTTTGGCGGGAAGTTCAAATCCAGTTTTAAAGGTACTTTTGTCCTTGAAAAAAATCACTGTTAAATATATTTGATTAATATAATATAAGATTAAAATTTATATGGATAGATGTTCAAAGTCCAACACCACATGGATTATACTATAACTTGTAAGATAGAGTTCTAACCTCTATATCCTTACTCCGGCCCCACAGCGTCTCGCCACGAAACGATTTTGTCGGCACACGTCAGCATATTTTTATAGTATTTATGAAGAAGGGCGTGTCGGACCCCCTATAAACCTTTATCTATGGTGTCGGATCTAACCTTTGGGTCTTTGGACTATCCTCTTTGTTTTGGTCCGACCTTTAGATCTAACATGAAAATATTGTAATATCAATGATTTAACAGTTTAACACCGTTATGCCCGCATAACTGAACAAAGCAGTGTTTGAAGCAGTCGCCTTGGCCTTATTTGCAATATTATAACTTTAAATTATTAATAATGACTAAAGTTTTTATATTATCGGGTTGCCGTACAGCTATTGGTGAGTACTCTATGATACCTGCTTTATTATTTTTATTGTTCTATAATTTTTAGGCAACTTTCAGGGACAGTTTGAAAAACACTCTGCTTCGGAATTGGGAAGTATTACTATAGCTGAAGCTATTTCCAGAGCAAATATTAAGCCTGAAGATGTTGATCAATGCATTATGGGTCATGTATGCATTTCAGCAATGTATTCTCTTCTCTGCTCTAACACTTATATATAATTTTAGGTCCTTACGGCAGGCCAGGGACAAAATCCTGCGAGACAAGCTGCCAAAAATGCAAATATTCCAAATTCATCGCCTGCCTACACCATAAATATGCTCTGTGGCTCAGGTTTAAAGTAGGTATTATTTTATAGGCTCTACACCACAACTTTGCTATACTGTTATTGTTTCTATATACATAGGTCATATATAATCAGTGGTGCAACCAGAAAAATATAAAAATTTTTGGGTGCCAGGCCCTTTTTTCAATGATGTTTGGTTTTCAAGTAAGAAAAATAAAAAACAACAGATCAGATCACAAAAACAGCCAGACTCATTTCAATTTTTGTGTAATTTTACCTATCTTAGGTTGATGAGTTTATTTTTCTTGCAAACAGGTAGTTAGACGACCCGAGCTACGCTCGCTCGGGGGGGGGGGGGGAGGATGCAGCCCGGTAGCCCCCTCCTTGGTTGCGCCACCGGTCATAATATATACATATTATACAGGGTGTCTGTAAAAGGTCTTTACAAAAACCTACCACTTATTCTTCAGACAAAAATTAGCTGATTTAAGTAAACTTACCTTAGTACAAGGTTGCTTAGTTTGGGCGCTAGACGGCGCTGAAGTGACAATTTTTAAATCTTTTTTCTGGATTATTTCAAAAACTGCTCATACTATGTTGCCGAAATTTGGTACGCTGGCATAGCTTTATGAGGCAAAAAGCCCATGCCACAATTCTGATTAATATCAGACCATGGGCGTAGAACCTGGGTTTTTTTACTAATTGCTTGTTTCAGATTTCTATGCCAATGGAACAAGAGGGGTTTGGGCACAAAATTCAGATGAACCAACTCATTTGCTACAAAAAAGGTATTCTTGATAAGACTCGATTCTTCTGGCGGTTTCGGGAAATTTGCATTTTATTACTTAATACGTATTAAGTTTTTACAAAAGGGAAAAAATAACTAAATCATAAACAGAAATAAATAGGAATATCATAAAAATTGCTCAAAATGTCCGCCATTTTCATGAACACAAAGATTTATAGTCGAAAAAAAAATAAAACACACTCTTTGCAGAACTTGTTCATCACCCTTAAGAATATTTATTGCATCTTGAATACGTTGCCATAGTTGTTCTGCGTTATCTGGAGTTGTCTTGTCCTGTAAACCACTGTCTTAAGATGCCCCCATAAGAAATAATCCAAAGATTTAAGTCCGGAGATCGTGGTGGCCAATTTACAGGGGCATTACCTCTACCAATCGATTTATTTGGGTACTGCTGATTCAAAAAGTTTCTAACATTTAATGCAAAATGTGGTGGATCCCCATTGTGCATAAACCACATATCTCTCCGAAGTTGTAAAGGTAAATCTTCTAGCAAATCTGGCAGCGTATTTTGTAGATGTTGCAAATAAATTTCCCCGGTTAATCTTTGTGGAATAATGACAGGACCAACAACGTGATTACCAATTATTCCAGCCCACACATTAATTCTAAACTCATTTTGAAAATGTTTTACCTTGATAGCATGTGGATTTTCATCCGCATAAACATATTCATTATGAAAAATTGTAATCCCCCTTCTTATGAAACATGCTTCATCGGTAAACAAAATATTGTTGGCAAAGTTGGGATTCTCTTCTCTCTGCCTATGAACAAGCCGACTAAAAACCAGGCGCATTTCAGGATCATTAGGTAAAAGATCTTGAACTGGCATCTTGTGGTATGGATATAGCAACTGTTCTTGAAGTACTTCATGAACAATATCTTTGGACACTCCCTATTTCCCTACCTAGCCTCCTGGTGCTTATTTCTGGATCTTCTGCAACACGTCCTAAAATGTCTTCCTCGACTTCAGGAACCCTTACAAAACGCTGTCCTCCATTAGCAATGGCTTTAGGAGTAAATTGACCGTTTTCCCGCAGGCGTCTTTCAACAGCAGCAAGCGTCGGGTGGCTTGGTATACGGCGATTTGGAAACCTTTCGGAGTAGACTCTGACACATTCTCGACCATTTCCTTGGCAATACCCAAATACCAATATCATATCGGTATATTCTGCATTAGTGTACTGCACCGCCATGATAATTCACGACAATTAAAGTTTTCTCATAATTAATACAAGCAGATAAAATGATTGAACGTTAGCAACAATATTAAATGTTACAAATTTGACAATAATCTTATGTTGTCAGATGAAACTAATAATAACCAACAATAACAATCGTTTGTGAGGTGTAAGGTCGTGTTGTACATACCTGGAAAATACCGTGCGAACAAAAAGCAGATGATAAGAAAACTGTTCAAGAGGTTTTTTGTAGTAAATAAGTTGGTTTAATCTGAATTTTAAACTTAAACCTCTTATCTTCCATTGGCGTAGAAATCAAAAACAGAAAAATTCTATAAAACTCAAGTACTACGTGGCAAATAAAATGCAAATTTCTCAAAAACCGTCAGAGAAATCGAGTCTTATCAAGAGTACCTTTTTTGTAGCAAATGAGTTGGTTCATCTGAATTTTGTGCCCAAACCCATCTTGTTCCATTAGCATAGAAATCTGAAACGAGCAATTAGTAAAAAACCCAGGTTCTACGCCCATGGACTGATATAATTCAGAATTGTGACATGGGTTTTTTGTCCCATAAAGCTATGCCAACGTACCAAATTTCGGCAAAATAGTATGAGCAGTTTTTGAATTAATCCAGAAAAACGATTTAAAAATTCTCACTTTAGCGCCGTCTAGCGCCCAACTAAGCAACTTTGTACTAAGGTAAGTTTACTTAAATCGGCTAATTTTGGTCTGAAGAATATGTGGTAGGTTTTTGTAAAGACCTTTTACAGACACCCTGTATTATAGATACACAGTTTTTATTGTGGGACTGTTCTGCTTATTTTTATAATTTGCAGAGCTGTAGCTTTAGGCTATCAAGCAATAAAAAATGCAGATTGCAGTGTTTTGGTAGCTGGAGGCCAGGAATGTATGTCTCGTGCACAACACTCCACTTATCTTCGAGGATCTAAATTCGGGTCCTTAACTTTAAATGATAGTCTTTTAAAAGATGGACTCATGGACGTCTTTCACAACGTCCATATGGGAGACACAGGTATTAATATAGGTCATGTGACTGAAGGATTCATATTTGTACATTGCCCTATTTCCAGCTGAACATTTAGCGAAAACTTATAACATATCAAGGTCTGCCCAGGATGAATTTGCTCTAAACTCACAACAAAAAGCCCAAGAAGCCATAAAAAGTGGGTATTTTGACACCGAAATTGTTGGGGTATTGGACAAAAGTAAAAAGCAACCTATTGACAAAGATGAGTTTCCGAAATTTAACTGCAGCATAGAAGAACTGATCAAACTTAGACCCGCTTTTGAAAAGGTTAATTGATATTTATTTAGATAATACAGTGTCTGCGCATTATTTTTTTATTTAAAGACTCATGAACCACTATTAGTTCAGGTTTTCGGGTGGTTCTTTCCTTAACATTCTAATGATAAATTGTAAGCATCATAAAACAGTTAAAAGCTTTAAATTGCGCAAGCGCATCAAAATTATTATAAAGTGAAAAATCATAGAGAATTTTATTCTCGGCAATATTCTCTCTTCACTTTTGGTTGTGAATTCAAATGTAACTCAGTTTTTCGTGAAAAACTGGTCTCGCCACAAGGGGTTAGTTTTACTTTTTTTTCAGTTTAAGATTTTCTAGACACCTTCCAACTGCATTTAAAAAGTTCTGCACCTTAAATTTAATATAATAAAAGCAATAATAATTATGATTATTAATTCCAAGAGTGGTAGCTGCCTGTACAAATGCAATTAAAACTTCAGGGTGTAAACTACAAATAAAATTATACAAACGTTTTTTCGGTAATAATTTGTTTGAAAATACACTTGAAAATGAAAACCTACTACATATAGGAAACAAAGGAGAATTTTTATACTGATTTGTAGAATGGTACAGTCACTGCAGGAAATGCCTCTGGTATTAATGATGGTGCAGCAGCAGTGGTATTAATAAGTGAAGAGGAGCTACAGAAAAGAAATTTAACCCCTTTTGCTGAAATTGTGGCCTTTTCTGAAGTAGGGGTAGATCCTATGTGTATGGGTATTGGACCTATTGAAGCTGTTCACAAAGTGGTGTGTATATCTGAATATTTATGTATGTATAATTTTCTTGAACAATATGTATTTGTTCTAGTTGAAAAAAGCAGGTTGGTCAAAGAACGATGTTGATCTTTATGAACTTAACGAAGCTTTTGCCGTACAGAGTATTATTGTTCGGGAAAAACTTGGGCTCGACTCTAGCGTGGTAAATGTAACTGGGGGGGCGATAGCCTTGGGACACCCCATTGGGGCATCTGGAACTAGATGTTTAGTTACTTTGATTCATAATTTAAAACGTCTTGGGAAGAAAAAAGGCATCGTGGGCTTGTGTATTGGCGGAGGAATGGGAATTGCAATGGCAGTGCAGATTATCTGATTTTTGTCAGCTAATGTTTAACAAGATATGCCTGTAACGTAGAGGATGTCTAAAATATTTCAAAGGATGATTTCTCAGTCCTGAGGTCTTTGTATACATATATAAAATAGAGAAATATACACGTCACTGATATTTTTATTTTTGGGACCAATATATCTGTTTTTCTTTATTCCATTTCTGTTCTTTCGGAAAGTAGTTCAAATGCACCAACGAGGTTTTGAATTCTACTAAAAACGGAATTTTTTCTTTTCCTCAAACTTTGTACGTTTGAACGATCAATTAAGGGGTATGTTTTAGTGTAACCAATAATGTAATCGCTTCATCAGGGCCGTGCGTATATGCAATGTTATCCATATTTAAACAAAAAGTGGCTGCCACTGACATTTTAAATTTTGTGAGTATTTTTTGTATCCTCATTCAATACCTGACATAAGGTGTCTCTTTCAATTTTTCCATTTGGGGCTTATTTTCGAAGAAAAATATAATTTAATTATTGTTTCGATTTTGAAATAATTTTAGGCTAGTTTTAATACATTTCCATTATTCTCCTTAAACAAAGGCTAAATATGAATGAACACACTTAAAACATCCTCCAATAGTTAGTTTATTTATTCAAAAAAAAAACACATCCCCTGTATTTTAATAAGGATGACAATAATTATTGTGGAATATGTTAATAATTATGATTTTTTTATAGAAAGACCTGACACTTTGAAATATTTTAGGTTAGTTAGAAAAAAACATGTAGATTATCTAATTTTTATCATTCCTCCGCTCTCGTGTGGTCTCTAAATGCAATGCCTTATTTGTTGTAATTGCATATAAATAGCAACAAATCAGTAGTTAGGGTTAGGGCTAACCAAAAATATGGTGCTGGGTACATAATATAACTTTTTATTTACTATTATCAATTTGACTGTAGTTGAAATTGAATATTCTTATTGTTTGCAAAGTTATTGGTTTAGTACATATTATAACTTTTTATTTACTATTATCAATTTTACTGTAGTTAAAATCGAATATTGTTGTTTTTTTTTTTTTTATTTATTTATTTATTTATTTATTTATTTGCTTAGTACAGGATCATTTTACAGTATTATAAACTTATTCAACTATATTCAATTTAGTTGCCGTACTAAGCTTATAACCAGCACAATTGATTTTAAAATCTGTGAGTGCTGGTCGTTAACTCAGTATCTTAACTTTTATATCTAGGTTACGCTAATAAGCTAATTAAATAGAAATTTAGTACTAATAGTGACTACAACAAATTTAGTATTATGCATGAGATATTCAATAAGTAGGTAGGTAGCAAGATGTAAATTACATGGGTTCAATAAAGTTACTTTCCAGAATCCAATCCCGAAGTTTATACTTTATTTTACTAAAAGGTTTATTTTTCAGTGAAACAGGTAATGTATTAATTATACACTTTGGGACCAGTATAACTAATATGTCTCTGATACGCTGTATGTTTGACAAAGGGCACTGATAAGTTGTTGCTAGTAGCATGTCTCGTGTTGAAGTTATGTAACAATTCATTTCTGTAGCACTGACTATTACACATGAATCTCAATACAGATTTTATATACAATTGCTCCACGTTCAGAAGTCTACTTTCCTGGAATAGCAATCGTGTAGGAAACCTTCTAGTTTTGAACATCATTATCTTAATTATATATTTTTTGGGCTATGGATAGACTGGTTAATACTGTTTTTGGTGCATTTCCCCAGACAATAATCCCATAATATATAATAGATTCAACCAGTGAGCAATAAACTAATTTTAGCATTTTGAGAGACAATATGTTTCTGAATGTATTGTTGAACCACTTCGTTCCCCCCCCCCCCTTTTAATTTGTTTTAGTTCGTTTATTTAGGTACATCCTAAACATAATTCTTAATTGTATGGTTGCTGATGATGACTTTGACTAAAGTTGAAACTAGTACAACCTAAACAACCTAAAATGACATTAAATTATGCACACTCTGTAATCCTTTTTTCACCTTAAAGGGACAAATAAAAAAAAATTTTAGTTTGGTGGTATAGACAGACCTTGTTTTCTTTCTTCAAGAAATTTATATATTAATTTTCTAATTTTTTTTGTGACATAGTCAATATGACTTTTCCAATTTAGATATTCATCAACATAAATTCCCAAATATTTTATACATTTTACTCTCTCTCTATGATATTACTACATTTACATATTCTAAAGTCAGTGCTACAGTCCGAACTATGTATTTTTAGATGTCGAGTTGAGGGCAATGATGTTTGGTTTAGTGCAAAGGTAATAAACTTAGTCTTTTCTATATTTAGTGACAGTAAATTATGGTCTAGCCAGCGGCCTTTTCAATGGCAAGTGTCATCAGCAAAGCAGAACACCTCTCCCTCATCAATAATTATTGACAAAATATTGTTTGTATATACGTTGAACAATAGTGGGCCCAATACAGTCCCCTGCGGCACACCACAAACCATCGGAAGAAGCTCACTTACAGTGTTTCCAATTTTAACACATTGTGTTCTATTTTTTAAGTATGATATCATAAGCTTATGTACTATTCCCCTTACGCCTATTTTATGTAATCTCTCGAGTAGTATGTGGTGTGCCACAGTGTCAAACGACTTTTTTAAGTCAAGAAAAATGCCAACAAACCTTTTTACCAGTATCAAGACCTCCCGAGATCAGCTCTGCAACCTTACTTAAGGCGTTCTCTGTACTGGAGTTTCTCCTGAAGGCATATTGATTATTTGAGAGGAGATTTTTCCATTCAAGGAATGACTGTAATTTGAACTTAATGCATTTCTCTATTAGTTTGCTGATGATACTTATCAAAGCAATTGGTCTATAATTTGATGCGGATTCTCTATTTCCTTGTTTATATATTGGTACTATTATGGACTTTTTCAGAATGCTTGGATACACTCCAGTACTTAAAACACAGTTACCAATATGAATCAAAGGATCCACTAGGTGTACATGATTTTCTTTTAAAATTTCAGAAGTCATGCCATCCTCACCACTTGTGACACCATTTTTGAGATCATTAATTTGAGCCATTAACTCGTGCGATGTAACTGAGGTGAAATAGCAAGACTCTGAGTTTGTAATTGAGTTGTTTTTAAATATTTTTACAGATGATTTAATTTTTTGGGCTAATTTTTGACCAACAGTGCTGAAGTACTTAGGCATTAAATTCAGCCGACATCAATCCATGATCACTGATAGGTGTATTAGTTTCATCAAGTATGCTTTTTATTTCGTTTTTTTTTGCCTTTATTGTCATTAGTGGCTGCTTTTATTATATCCCACGTTTTTTTTGGATTATTAATATTCTGTTGCAATTTTGTTTTAAAAAACTGGTATTTTGTTTTTTTTTTATTAATTTTGTTAATGAGTTCCTATGTTTTTATAATTATTTACAAGTTCAACATTATCAGGATGTAAAGTACATTGTTTTTTCATTTGATTTCTTTTACCAATTGACCTTATCAAACCATCAGTGATCCATGGCTTTAACCTCTGCTTCTTTTTACTAATTCCACACTCGGAAAGACAGCTCTCAATTTTTTTTTTATTTTGAATAAAAAGTTTAGTAATTAAATAAAAACTGCTTTTATTTGCTCTATTTCTGTTTTTTATAATAAACATTTTTATTTACAAATATACAGTGAACTTTAACTTATACATTTATAAAATCTTATGAAGTAACAAAAAGAACAAGTAACAGAAAAGAAGCTATGGCATTAACATTAAAATGGCTGTGTTTAAACATTACTTAGTAAACATTCGTTTTAAACCCGTGATCAATAGGGAAACTAGCAACATATTCCAAACTGGGAATAAAAAATTTTGAATGTTTTTTCATAATATCATACCAATTTGTTAGCTTGCCAGAATTCCTACATTTGAAGTAGGAACCCCAAATAGTTGAACACAAGAACTGTTCGTCAGGATGCCATTTCTCATGTCCATACACACCTTCTGCTTCTAATTCTTCACAGACTGTTACTGTTTCACAATCGGCATACACATTGGGGGTATAAATATCTTGAACAAGATTATCTCCAACATACAAGAATCGAGGACTTGGTGTACTGCAGCGGCTCCTAAGAAATTCCTTTAGGTCTGCCCAGTTCCCGTGAGTATATATACCACCTAAAGCTAAATCTTCTGTTTTTATAGGTCCTGTTTCTGCAAAACCATTTAAACCTATAAAGTCTCGTTTTTCAGTAAAGAAACCTGGTTTTTTAGCATAACTTATTACTATATCAAATAATTCCCTCCACTTGTCACCAATGGTATGTGAAGCTGTGTGAGTGGCAAAGTCAACATACGATCCTGTTATTAAAAATACCATTTTTCCATTAGTTCTGAGGGATTTCAACCAGTTTATTAGATGGTCACTGCATTTATAGTAGTATTTTTCAGGATTAGCTTTAATTTCTGCAAAATATTTACCTTTTTCATTTTGAAAGTGTTCCCTGGTAAACATTAGTTGTAATGCTTCTAGCAGATCAGGCCAAATGTTGTAAAGCTTCATATCAGAGCTGTCTCCATCTATAGAGTCTACTGCTCGAGCAAACACCAAACTAGCAATAATATCATAATAATCTAAAAGTGTGCGCATTTTTTCTGCATAAGGACCATTCCAAGTCTGCAATGGGTTTTCTATAAACAAATCTGTGCCTTTCCATCTTAAATTTGGATAAAAATTCTTGATCCCATCCTGAGTTAAAAATCTAGTACCGTGAGTTGCTTGAATGATTGTCCCATCCGCAGATATTCTTAAAAGATTCCCCTTTTCATCATCAACAATCAGCCCTTTGATTATAAAATTATGATCCAAAGGTTTTAATAAGTAATTCGCTGAGTATCCTTTATGGTCAACCAAAAAATTTGCTAGGATATCATATTCCATTTCTATCATAGCCCCTACTTTATATCTGGCTAAAGTATTATCTAAATCAAAACCTATACAGTCATAATCTGTAAATCGAAATAGATCTTCTTGAGGCATTTTTCTTTGTAGACACTGTCTTTCTTGCACTGTTGTGTAAAACTTTGCTTGCTGCTTATAATTCTTTATTAAATAGGTAATGCTGTCACTGGATATTTTAACTATATCACGTATACAGGAAATACTTGCAATTGTAGGAACTTTTGAGATGATCATATCTACATAAGTGGCATATAATTATGTAGATCATACAACCTTTACGTAATATTTACAACATATTATTTACAATATTCAAATATTAAATTCGGTTTTATTAATCACCTTTAAGACTAGGCAAACGATGAACTTTTGCGATAAACTAAACAAATTCCCATTGTTCCAGTGGTCTAGGATTATTTACAGATTACAGAGCACAAGTCAACCCACACAAAACTTAAACGAGGTTAGTACGTTAATTCAGGTTCAATCCAGTAAATTTTGTAGGAGATACTGAATAACCAATGAATAACTGTGCACACGTTGGATAATGGATAACTTTTCGATTATCAAATTCACAGAAATTTATCAGAAGTTAGCAAATCACACAATACGTCCAAGCAGACGCCGCGCCTCCGTTGAGCACTCCACCCGGCACAGAAAAATAAAGATTGGTAGTTCGACCCAGTGGAGGTGAAGCTGGTTACAGACTTGGTTGTTGATCACTAATCAAAGATCCTTGACTTCGTCAAATATCCTTAATTGATATTAATAGTGTAATGCCGAAATGTTTATGAATCATGGACAAGGTCCTAAAAAGAACCACGCAAACTCAACTTAAAAATCCCTTCAACCTATTCACAAATTGCCGGCGAATACACGCACTGTCTGTAGCCAGCTTAGCAGCCAATGAACCACCCTGTTGAGAGCAGAAGCAAAAGAAAGGTTATGTTTTAGGTACGTAAACAAAAATTGTTAAAATTATTTTTTTAAAGTTCAGGAATTATTCTTAGAGTGTTAAAGCAATTAAATAAAATTTAAATCGTTTATGTTAAGTAGAAAAGCTGCTACCTTTTGATCTGTTGATAAGAAGACATTTTCAGTATCATGTCGGACCTAAGAAAATCCGTGCTTGGAATTCCTCAGCACAAAAGATCGTAAGTACCCCGTAATAATTAAATAAACAATTATTTTATTAAAGTGATAACATTTTAAGGTTGCCTGCACACAGTATGGTATTACCAAACTATGTGCCTCTTAAATGGCAGGACTTTTTTGATAAGGAAGATTATGTTACAACCTCTTCTGGTCAGCATCATATTTATACAAGAGGATCAACAGGACCAATAATTTTATGCCTACACGGAGGTGGTTATAATGGACTGACATGGGCCCTTTTTGCAGTAAGAAGGGAAACCTCGGAAAATTAAAGAAATTAAATTTAAATATCTATTTTTTTACAGCAAGAAATTATTCGGAACATTGATTGTCAAATCATAGCTGTTGACTTCCGAGGCCATGGTAATACAAAGACTGATAATGATGCTGATCTCTCACTTGAGACACTCACAGAGTAAGTGTGCAAATAGACCAAAAAGACTAAGGTTAGTCAAATGGAGGGCTCACAATATTTATGAACATTTTTTATTTTTTAGGGATGTGGTGGAAGTAGCAAACACTCTGTGTGACAGAGAAAAAACTTCATTGGTGCTTATAGGACACAGTATGGGGGGAGCAATTGCAGTAAATGCCTCATACAAAATTGATGGTTTAGTAGGCCTGTGTGTAATTGATGTAGTTGAAGGCACTGCATTAGATGCCCTGTCATCCATGCAAAGTATTCTAAGAGGAAGACCTACTCATTTTAAAAGTATTCCTCATGCAATTCAGTGGTGGTAAGTGAAAAGCTGACTTGGTCTTATATCATATATGAATAAAACTGTATAAAATTATGATTTTAGCTACAAAGGAGGACAATGTCATAACTTGCAAGCAGCCAGGGTATCAATGCCAGGACAAATTGTCAAGTAAGAATTTCAAAAATAAATTTAAGCTCTTTGTAATATGTTTAATATTTTAGTTTAAAGACAGGCAAACTTGCCTGTGATGAATTGGATGAGTATTATGATGCAGATGGTGTCACTCTGACAAACACGTCTTCCAAGGAACTGAGGCCATCAAAATTTACATTAGCTGAAGTTGATGAAGCTGATGAGGAGCCAGAGCAAGAGCTGCAGGCATGTAAGAAGCCCCCTCTTCCAGGTACTAAAACTTTTAAAATGCCTAGAACAAATTATGAAGGAGGTAAGTTATGTTAAATATGTAACTTTTTGATTGTTGATATCAAAATGGCCATTTGCAATATATACAAGATGATGCTTTTACTTTTACCTAGCACAAAAAATTAAAAAAGTTAAGGGGATGCTGCATTATAGTGAATGACACTGTATTGAACTGAATAGGGGGTTATTTTTGCCTATTGCTGTACTTTTGAAAAATACAAAACAGCTAAGTGATGTATTTTTTACAGTAGAATTCAAAAATCTGATTAAAAAACGTTTTAACCAAAAACAAAAGACTTAGATACCCCATGGATGTAGGATTTTTTTTTAAATGGAACACCCAGTTTTTTATTATTATTGAAAAAATCCCATTTCATTTGGTCTATTATGGTAGAAAAAATTGAATATCCTGTTGTTTCTAGCTGCTTTTATTAGATTGTAATATTTTATGCTTAATCATTATATTGCTACTTGTTTAATATAATAGGTTCATAGGTAGGTTACTCCTTTAAAGTCGAGAGATATTCATCTGTAGATACCATCTTAAGAATAAAAAACCTATCTGAAGAAAATAAATCATTACATGACAGAAATAGAAATGAATTCTAGAGTGAATTCTGCCTAATTAATTTCGCATGCAGTTCCAGACATTCAGTACGGTGTAATACGTCGAAGGGATAGTTCAGGAACTGTCCACAAAACTTTAAAAAAATTAAACTTAATCTTTTCATATAGGTTCTCCCGTTTCAGCATTTAACAGTGAAACAGAACGAACTTTGCTTTCAGTTTGTTTCCCTAATTGTAACTCCACAGTTAGTTTTGAAATATAACTCTTTTTTTCTGCTAAAAAAGTAATACTCTGCAGAAATTATATTACCGTTACAATACACATACTAGTTTATTGTTAAGCAGTGTTCACTTACTGCATATATGGCTAGTAACTCCTTAAATAAAAACACAATTATTAATTATTATTAATATCTTTCTTAAACAATTTTCACCCTTAGATCCTTTTAAATACTAAGACTGCAAAAAAGTAAAAATAGAGAATAATTTAGTGATGATATTTTTAAGGAACTACCATGCAGAAACACAGTAACTGACACATGCTAAAGAAGAGTGCAGTATATACACCGCATATGCTGCACTTTTGTTTAATACAACTACATACACCGCGTTTTTATCTAGTATTTACAGTAAATTTTGTACATGTGGCAACCAAAATCAACGAATTTTTCAAACAGTTGTGGCATATACGGTGTTTTTGCTTAGTAAAAGGAGCACAGAATGCTTGTAGTATACAAATATCCCAAAATCTCCTCTTTGCACTTTCAATTAGCGGGGCAGTAAGTACCTATACCTCTGGTATATTTTTATATTTTTTTTTAGAAGATGTACCACAATATAAGTGGAGAATTGATTTGAGTAAATCTGAACCTTACTGGCAGCACTGGTTCCAGAATCTATCAGAAAGATTTTTAGGAGCCAGGGTGCCAAAAGTTTTAATTTTGGCCAATATTCATGGACTGGATACTAAACTTACTGTTGGCCAGATGCAGGGTAAGTATTTATCTCTATTTAATAAGCCATTGTCTCAGGTACATTACCATTATTTATTTAGGTACCAAGAGCTCTAGAGTCGGTTTTAGCTTTACTTAAGCTTTTATAACATGTTGATACTTTCTAATAGAAACGGCAACAGCGCATTGTCAAACATATTTTAGCTCGGTAGAGCACGCCATAGACATTTTATTAGGCCATCCACCGTGATTCAACTTGTATATTATAATTGTGGCCTTTCCACAAACATTGGATACAGTCAAGGATGAGCGATTTATCTACTAATGTCTTCAACTATTTTCCGACGTTTTTTTTTGTTAGGTAAGTTTCAACTTCAAGTATTAGCAAAAAGTGGACATGCTGTTCATGAAGATCAGCCCTATCAGGTAGCAGACATTCTGAGCATATATCTGGTGAAACAGAAGGTTGCCAATACCAAACCAGGGTTTACAATGCCCTTACACCCCCATGCTAGCTGTTAATGTATAGATAACTTAGAACTGATTTTGTTGCGTTTTTTTCTGTCACTTAACCTGAACGAACTGCCTGTTTTTTTATGAATTTTGTTCATAATTTATTTTATTTGGTAGGTACATGCAATACCATGAATGTATCCAAATACAATAAATATTTGGGTTTTTTATAGTTAAGGTGTATTTTTCAGCCGCATACCCTCAAGGCGTAGTAAGTATTTCTTTACCGCAATAAATCTTAAAAATAAGATATTTTTAAAAAGATTTTAGAAGACTGAATTTGTATGCTGCGAGGGCCATAAGTGAAGAACTTGCTTTAACTATGCGTATGGTATTATCTTTTCTTCGTATTTATAAGGTATAGATGTTTTCTTTTCATAGTAAAATGTCACATACTTAGTATGTTTTAAAACTTAAGTTTTGGGCAACCTTGTAATAATTGTCGATAGAAATTTAACGTAATTTTTATATGTCATGGATATTTCAATAAAAGCCCACACAGTTTATTACGCTTTTTTATTTTAACAAATCATTGCGGCAAATCGAAATACTGAGATTAACCAAGAGTTAATCTGGTTATAATAACAAAAAATAAATACATATGTTGACTAGAAAAATTAACAACCATTTTTAGAACAATCCTAAGTACTAGTATTACTATCACACAAAAAACAATAAGTACATAACATTACAGTTTAGAGGCTTGGTTACCGTTTCTTACCCATTTTATTTTAGTATTGCATATTTAAAAGGTACAAATTATAACATACAGGGTGATTCCTCAGGTCCTCTTTTGAGAAAAAAAAGGCAAGAAGTCAGAAAATTCCTTTTCAAAATATTAAAGTTGTGTGTAATTTTGTGCGTATTCTTTGTAATCCTCACTCAATACTACTAAGATACTTGTAAACTTTTTAAATTCGGGGCTTGTTTTAAGAGAAGTATTATTAATTCTTAAGCCACAGATTTGAAGCTTTTATTCTGAATAAGATAGCATTTTTCTCTTAACAGAAACTTTAACTGAGGAATCCTACGTCAGGTATTGAAAAGGGCACACTCCTGATATTTTAATTTCTTTAAATAATATATATACCATTGTCTATATGCACGCCTCTGGTAGAGCAATTAAATTTTTGTTTATGCTAAAACATGCCCCCTAATAGGCAGTTTAATCGTTCAAAGTTGGAGAAAAATAAAACGATCCGTTTTTAAAATAATTTTAAAAAATCTTAGAACTTAAAAACTTCAACGCCCTGTATTTTGGAAAAAATTTGTTTAGACATATGTTAATATGAACGTTTTTTCATAAACGATCCTGATGAATCGCCCTGTGAAATATTTTTAGATTACTAAAGAAAAACATCGTTGGTGCATTTGAACTACTCATTCATTTCTAGTGTCATTGGACTGTTGGTGACGATATTACATTTTTATTTACGCTCTCTAATTGGCAGTTTATTCTTTGAAGGTGTAAAAAAAAAAGTTCTCTTTTTAAGACAAACAAAAAATTGACTAAAAATAAAATCCCGATAGAACTGTAACCCAGCCTTTCAACGAGTAATAATTGTACTTTATGGCACAAGTTAAGGAAAATCTTTTACGTTTAATAATGACTAGCTTCTAATTCCAGTCGGTTTTGCAACTAAAAATAAAAAAATAAGTAATCCTATTCAAATTTAGTATTCTGATGATACTGACCATCATGCGTGCGAAAAACTAAGTTACATAATACCTTATTGGCAATAATTAAATTTAAAATATATGCACACGAGATTTAAATACAGCTGTAAGCAATAAATATGGACATTTTCTGAAAACCGGATTTTATATTGAGAAACAATTAAGGTCATGAATAAGGTCTCAATAACTCAAAAATTATTTAATGAATTTCAGAACCCAAGGTAGATTTGAATAGACTAACTAGACTATCCATGAAATTTATTTTAGGAGAGTGGATCAATAATACAAAGTAAAAATTAGGGTCTGTATGTAGTTGAAAGAAAATTGTCAAAAATGTAGATCCTATATCATTAGTTAAATATGGGACTGCTATGGGCCTTTCCAAATCTGGCTTGAGTTTTAAAATTTTATAAGTTTAAAGTTATGGGGCATTAAACATGACCAAACTTATTTTGCTTCTTACGCAGCCTTCATTTCTTGTTTGACACAGTGTTTAAATGCTTGCCAGCCTTCATTCTTCGCATATGACTAGAAGAGAAAAATGAGGAAATTACAAGAAAATAATTAATAAGGGGTTCTTACTTTGAATCCTCTGTGCAGACGGTCTTTCATGATAGCGATGAATTCACGATAACTTAAGAGTCCATCACCATCTTCATCAAAAATAGCAAAAACCGTGTCGACCAAATGAAGGCTTAAACTTGTTCCAGTGCATATCTTGACAGCTCTGTGGAACTCGTCTAAAAATGATAGAAAAATATACCTAAAATTCAGGGATCCTTCAAAGTAATCTAAAATAGTTTAATAGATGATTTCTCAGGTCCTTTTATGAATACAAGTTGATATTAGCGCCAACATAATTTAAATGTCAAGTAGCTCAATGCACCACCAAGGTTTCTATAATATTTCTGAGGGTGAAAAAGACCTGAGGTACATCCTGTATATTTAAATTTGCAAATATCTGCTTACCTTTAGATATAGGATGGTCAGCTAAAGTATACATTCGCATAGCAATACTGAAATCTTCAAGATTGTTTAAAAATTGACAAAAAACATGAAATTCCTCAAAAGTGATGCCTGTAGCATCTTTGATTCGGTCCAAAAGCCTGTCTAGGTACATGTCGTATTCGTCAGTATCTAAGTATGTGTATCTAAGCAAAATTTTTGCAAAGTCAATTTCTGAGATTGTTGGAAGACCTTTGGAAAATTCACTAAACTCCAATTCCAAAACTTCAGTTTGTAAATGAAGCATGAACTTTCTGAAACTTTCGAAATTCAGGTCTGTATTGCCTTTTGGTCCGAAGAAGTGAATAAGCAGCGTTGTATCTACAACATGTTGTCTTTGTAGACCTTGGTCATCATTTACATACTGTAACTGAACCGGTGTAGATTGTAGAGGTTCTGCTTCAGGTGTTAAACCTCTTTTTCCTTTCCATGCATGGCTAAATATTTTTTCCATCTAAATAAACATTAAGATATGATATTCTGTATACAGAAATTTTTCAAAATATTAATTCACACATTTCATGGATCACAAGAAACATTAATTCGGAAAGCATAAAATAAGACGTCACAGAAAGTCAACATTGATTGCTCAGAAACGTTCACTTACTTTACAGATTTAGTATTAAAAATTAACTCTACGCAAAAACGAAAACAGTGTTATTGAAGTGTTAAAACGCACATACTGCTGGAACTGATGCAAACACTTTTTTTTGTAAGTGCAAAATAATTGTGACATTGGATAGTTGATAACTGTGGGTTATTCATTAGGTCCTTCACTTCCACAATCTTTATAGAGGACTATAGTTTGAAGGTCCAATGTTTTCACCTCTTTCTCAAGATACAAGAAACACAGAAAAACTGTGGGGTTATAAGGACTTATAAATTTGTTTAACTTAGAGGCTTTTACATTCTGTAGTTAACTGTAATCCATAGTTTATTCCAAACTCGTGGTCAGCATTAGACTAGAGTTAAAGTGCAAGTGATATTCAGTGTAAAACAATCTGTTTGAGCTTCTGGTGATGACTAGTGATTTGTCTAACTAATTCGGTGTTGTTTTTTCGCGTGATTTTTGCACTGTACCTTTAGTCTTCAGTCAATTAAGATTTTTAAAAATTGCATTTTGTACTAAATAATAATAAATGTTTATATTTTGTCCTTCTGGTTTCATTGAGAAAGAAACATGTCCCATAATTATGAAAACATTTTTTATAAAGCTAAAGCCAGTTTATAACAGTCTCACACAAAACAGCAGTTGAATCTTTACAAACAAAGAGAATTTAACAATGGCAAGATAGCAAAAATAAAGCAGACTAGTGCTTTGGCTCTTTTTCTTCACTTACAGGTTCCGAATCTTCAAATTTTTTACCAGCCAACAGTTTTTTGATCTACGTTGAAGAAAGGCGCAAAAAATAAAAAATTGTATAAAGAAATTATAAAAAATTGGAAGGCAATTTAAAATTTCATTATGCTTACCACAAGGAATTCATTTTTATCAACTCTTTGGTTTCCATCAGTGTCAAACATATTAAATGCTATGCGAAATCCTGATTGTGGTTCTAAAAAGTAAATTAATGAATAAATCAGCTTTACACTGATTCACAAAACTTACTTGTGAGAATGGACAGTAGGAATAAATATTCCGTGTATGAAATTATCCCTAAAATGAAAATCAAATAAATAAAATCATAACAAAAATAATGGAAAACAAGCACCTTTATCCCTCAAAGCTCTAAACAAATGGGGACTACCTTGGCTTAAAGGAGGTGTAGTTTCTTTTATTTTTTCTATATCTTTTTGAGTAAGGACTTTTCTTTTAAATCGAGCTGAAAAAAAAGATTACCAATTAACTTATTAGGAGAAAATTAAAAAACCACTTACGTCTAGGTTCAGCTTCAACTACAGATTCAAGAAAGTCTTGCGGAGTCATGTAAAGTTGTCCATCATACTCTACCGAGGAAAATCTAATGAATCTTTTTTCCCTGGTTGTCAATTTAACTACCTTGGTTTCTTCTTCCTTAAAAAAAATATTTTTTCTATAAACTAAATCTATCAGTGCTCGCCAATTTAATTCTGTTTGAAATAATTAGTCCACGATTTTATTCATGCAGTCACATTTAACATTCAAAGTCTAAAAATAACTATATTTTAGGACTTGCTTTTGCTAGAGATCATAGAAAGCTAACACGGATATTATAACTCTCTAGTACTAAGTGTTGATTAGAAAAACTAAAATTAGCTTTATCCCTTATCAGAATTTGGTAAACTTACATTTTTAAGCTGTGCCGCATACACACTACCAAATGAACGGAATTTATACGCAGCATACAGGACAATTCCACCTGTGACAACACTTATAAACGATGGGGGATAGTTTTTGTTAACATTCGTAGTAATTCTTCCAAATTGTCTTATGTTATTACTTTTAGTTTTGCCGATATATCTTGTAAATAATTTTGTTAACACCATGGCATTAACTCATTCTTCACAACACTGATAAAAGATTAAATCGAGATTTTTGAAGTTTCTGTCAAATCCATCACTCCTCGTTTAATGATTTGCTAGCTTCACGTCGTTGTAAAAAAAAGGGTATGTTCCATTTCCGACACGAACAGTACAAAAGTGGATTTCTTGTATTCTTCACTTAATGTTCTGTGTTCTTCACTGAATTCCCGTATTCTTGTGCGCGCAAGCTGCACCAAATTAGAAAACTTTAATTTTTTATTTCGGATTTAAAAACCTTAATTATTTTGTTTCAAGGACAACAATTTACGTCGACTTGACCCTTAAAAATAATAATTTAGGCATGTTTATATATTATTTCTCAATGAAATGAGTGTGTCAATGACTAATACAAAAATACAATTAGTTTTACAAGAAAACGCCAACGCAACTTCAGTGATTCATACAGGTTATTATTTTATCAGCTACCTATTATACATATCTTTTTATGCAAAACTATATCGTTCTTTTTTAGCATAGGGCTTTCTCGTTGATTAGATCGAGAAAAAACATAATCCGGGAAGCAAATTAAATGTGTCACACAATGCATTGGCGTTTGTGCGCTTGTGTACAGATGCCACTCCTATAATCAGTTATGTTGGTAACCTATGTGTGTCTTTAGGGTTTTTTGTTGGTTTATGAACTCCCAATCTGTTTAAAATTAAAAATAGTGCGGTTAGATTTTTTATTTCTGCAATATCTTAAACTTCTTTAATTTCGAAGAATCAATGATAAAAGTTTTCGCTTCTGTCCGTTATTTACTGTATCGCAATTTCGCAATAAAAAAAGTTCGGTTAGTACCTTGCGTCCGCTTTTAGTTATCTGTCTATCCTAATGTTGGTACTGAGCGTACTGAAAGAAAAGTTAGCTTAGTTCTTTGTGCTGTGCCCGTAGTGCCTGTCAGTGATCGTTATTTATAATTTTATAAGTTATTTAAATGTGAAAAGTCTTTAAATATCCGCAAAATATATCTGATAATGTGCTTTATGATAAGGACCTAGCTGCTCAAGAAATTTAACACAACAAAGCCATCGCCAAGTCTTGTTTGGGTTAAAGATGTAAACATTCATCTTAGAAAAGTACCTATATACGTGAATTTTATTACTTGTGACAAAGTGTACATAATATTAGTCTACAAAATGGAACAGTGGAAAATATTATTTTTTATAGTCATATTTAGCCTAGGAAGAAGTGAGACACAGCTTACAACATTTAGTTTTAATAGGGGTAAGTTTAAATGTTCATCTAGCGTGGTACCTTTTTACCTATGAGAGTACTGTTATTTTGTCTCTGTCTATCTAGAAACGCTTACTGTGTTAAAACGGCTCAAAGGTTTCTTTTTTCTTTTATTAGCTCATGCATGACGTAGGTATAAAGCTACACTTGTTGCCTTCATTTTATAATTTAAACTTAGAAGTTATTGTCTAGAACTAATAGTAAAGTACCTAGGTAAATGGTTGATTTATAACTTAAATAAGACACAAATTTAATTACGCGTGTTTTATTTTATTAAACTTATAATCAGTAGGTAGGTACCTTATATGCATTTTTATTCATAACTGGAAACTTATTGCATATATTAAATATACTTGTTATACACTTTAATATATCTAATCTACTGAGCTATTGATAAATACTAAATAAAAGCATTTTAAGTATTTAGTAAATTTTGAAGTTCGTAACACACAAAATGCATTTTTCATTTAATTGCAGTTCTGTCACAGTATAGTTCCTATACTGTGGTTCTGTGAACTAGCAGGGTACCTAAGTAATATTACAATATGACAAACATTGAATTGGTTAAATTTGCTTAATGTATAATATGTACTCGGGTACTATTTATTTTAAGTTAGGTAGGTAGGTATAGATAGATATGTAGGTATATAAAAATGATAAACTTATTTTATATCAGATAAATACTTACTTAACGTTTTTCTCTTTGATTTTTCTCAAAATTGCTATGGTGTCATTTATTGATAAGACTCGCCTGTCTATAATTAAGTAAACCTGTTGAAATTATTTACTTTCTTGTCTTGCTTAATCAATGATTTGCTGAGTTAGAAATTTCTATGTAAACTTAAGATTGGCAACGTAAGTAAGTATGCATCACACTATAGATTAGATGCAAATATAACTCATACAAAAACCTGCACAACCTTGAAAATGGTAAAAAATTAAAAAACAAAACAAGTTCTTGCTCTCCCCTGTAATCATAAATACAACCATAAATTCTCACGCCTTTTATTTTTTCCCATGCTTTCCTATGCAATTATCAATTGAAATATATTTTTCACTACAAGCTACAAAACGTAAAACTTTTGAAGCCTTAAATTTATTCCGTTTCATGTTCTGCTACTAATCTTTTATTTATATGCAAGCTAATATTATTTAGTTTAAATAATACATAGTTTGCTACTGTTTTGTGTTTGGCTGGGGTTTGAAGAAAGAGAAATTTTGACCCATTGACTGAAAAATAGGTCTATTAAATCGAGTATACTACACACAGTCCTTTTAATATGCTTTTTACATGAATGCTAAATTAATTTCTCATCCAGTAGGTAAATTGAGTCGTAGTTTTATACTTTTTAAAGGGTGCTTGGATTAAAAACTAATTGACTCATTGAAAGAAATAAAACTCCTGCAAGATGATTAATCCTTATAAATAAAGGAAGATTTTTATGGTTATAAAGAAATCGGTTTTAAAAGCAAGGCATAATTAATAATTGTCAAACAGAGTTCTAGGTAATTTGGTGAGGTTCAAATTAAATTTGTTATGTGAGTCATCGCATTCCGTTCAGTATGTTGTTATTAATAATGCACATTTGCAACATTATTTGTGACGTGTTTGACCTTTCACGCCCATTATTGGACCAATACAGCAGTTTGTAGTATTGGTATTTTTATTTTCGGGGCGAAGTAAACTAAATAAAACTTCATGTAGTGCTAAAAAATACCTAAATACTGTTGTAAAATGTGCATAGCTATATCCCAATTTTAAAAAGTCCATATTGGGTAAACCCTATTAAAATTTGTTTTCTGATAAGTTCATTTCATTTAGGGAAGGTAATCTAATCTGCGATAAGATAGTGCTTTACCGTGCGGGCATGTAATACTTATTGGTACATATATTATGTATATTCTGTTCTATATAGATTTACAAAAAAGGGTAAATCGTTCTCATGGATTCGTAGCACCCTGGTTCAAACAGTTATATAACATAGCCACAGATTATTTCTACTTGTGACATTGATAACTACAAGTAAGGAGGCAATTATTTGGATTCATCTAAATCTATCAACCTTTAAGATGTCCTGTCGCGTAACTACGTATAAACACACTAATGACATCCAAATTTTTCAAATGTATAATAGGTAGGAATCTAATTTGTTACCGTTTTTTAAAATATAATGAACATTTGACCATGTTCGAGATCATGTTTAACTCGAGGACTTAGGCCTGGCTTGCTTTCACCTCGATCTTTAATATAAGTCGCCGACTACGTTTACATTATGTAGGTAGGTAGGTATGTCCTATTAATTTTGCGGATATTTTAAAACGCCAATAAAGCATGCATTTTTCAAATTTGTATTCATAAAACTGAAGGTAAATCTAGTGTAAAAAGATTTACCATCTTTGATATGTTGTTGGAATGCAATAAACGCGCTCTGGAGAAACGCAGTCATACTACTTATAGTTGCGTTACTAGAGGCAAAAGTGGCAAGACTTAATGCATTATGTACTTGTTTATCAGCAGCCAAAGGACAACATAACTGCGTTTAAGGTCATAATAATGCTTTGTTTAATGCTGAAATAAAGACGCCTTTAACTCTTGGGTATAATACAGGGTGTCTCTAAAAAGTCTGTACAAAATCTGAGCACATATTCCTGATGCCAAAATAAGGCGATTTAAAGCAACTTACTTAGTCCGAAATTGCTCCGTTTCCGAGACACTGGGTGGTAAAGTTAAAAAATAAAAATAGAATTTTTTTAAATTAATGAACATTTTTTAACGTTTTCTTTTAAAACTTGGTACCCGGGGGTTTTTTGGGATGTGAAACCCGAATACGGACACCTTTTCACTGTGGACATTAGAGGGCGCTTCACAATGCACTTCTTATGGTTTAGAAAACTTTTTATCAGTGTAGTTTTTTCCTTTTTTTGTTAAGGAACTAATTTTTTGAACATTTTGAAACAAATTCGATGCCGCACCTGAATATTTAAATTATTTTGAATAAAAAATTCCGCTATTAGTAAATTTTCGGCAGGAAAAAATGTTTCACTTGGGTTAGTTACAGCAAGTTTTGCCGGAAGAATTTGAGTATAGATTTTTTTTTTTTAATTAAATGAGGAACAATTTTATTGTAAAAGTAAATTTAATTAGCATAAACTTTTAGTAATTGTTCAAAATGACTCCCGTTAACATCAGTACAAAGATTAATACGACGTAAAAACTTTAAATTTGCTCTTTGCATCAATTCCGCATCGTTTTTTTAATATGTTGACTGCATTTTGAATTCTTCCCCACAATTACTCTTCAATATTAATCAGGCTGAAGTATACCATCGTTTTTAAAGACCCCAATAAAAAATAATCCAACGGAGTCATATCCGGTGAGCGTGGCGGCCACTTTACAGGAGTGTCATTTCCTCTACCGATCCATCTGTTTGGATACTGCCGATGCAAATAATTGCGGACATTTAAACCAAAATGTGGTGGAGCACCGTCATGCATAAACCACATATCTCCTCGAAGTTATAATGGCAAATCTTCTAATAAATCTGGCAGCGTATTTTGTAAATGTTCTAAATAATCCACACCATTTAGTCGTGGCGGTAAAATGACAGGACCAATAATGAAACTGCCAATAATTCCTGCCCACACATTAATTCTAAACTCATATTGATAATGAGTTAATTTTTATGTTTTCATCAGCATAAACATGTTCGTTATGTAAGTTGGTTACACCACTTCTTGTAAAACATGCTTCGTCAGTAAATAAAATGTGCTTAGCAAAATTCACATCCTGTTGTCTTTTTTCGGTAATGAATCGACAAAAGTCCAATCGTTGATCAAGATCCGGAGCCAAAAGGTCTTGTACCTTTTCGATATGGATACTCCTACCTCTAAACCTAAGCGTCTGGTGCTTAATTTTGGATCTTCAGCAATTCTTTCCAAAATTTGTTCCTCAACTTCAGGTGTCCTTATTGCACGTTGCCGTCCATAATTGGCAGTTAAAGAAGTGAAGCTACCGGTTTTGCGAAGGCTTCTCTCAATAGCAGCAAATGTTTGATGGTTTGGTATGCGCCGATTTGGATATCTTTCCCTGTATACCCTAACACTTTCGCGGCCATTTTCTTCACAATACCCAAAAACCAATAGCATATCCGTCATTTCTGCAGAACTGTATCCTTCAGCCATCTTTACAGTCAACTTAAAATTTAACTAACACGTTTCAAACACCTTATTTATTCTCGCATTGGCAAATTCTTACTGAAACACTTACTGTAAACAACATAGACTGATAGCGAAAATTCTTAAAATACGAAAAATGTTTACATTTAAATAGTCTGTTGCAAAAAAAATTTTAAAGGTGTTCATCAAACGGGTAAAAAATCCGAGGATTTTTGGATGTGACACTCTAAAAAAATACATTTTCCACTGCTAATTCACTGACCACATTTCATCCTCAAAGATAACAGCAAACATTTTTTATTCAGAATAATTTAAATATCCTGGTGCGGCATCGAACACTAAAAACCGAAATATCTCAAAAACTGCTTACTTTAGCGGATTTTTACAAGAGTACCTTTTTGTTTCAAAATGTTCAAAAAATTAGTTCCTTAACAAAAAAAGGAAAAAACTACACTGATAAAAAAGTTATGGCCATTCTAAACCATAAGAAGTGCATTGTGAAGCCCCCCCTAATTGCCACAGTGAAAAGGTGTCCATATTCGGGTATCGCATCATTCGCATCCCAAAAAACTCCCGGGTACCAAGGTTTAAAGTAATACGTTAAAAATGTTCATTAATTTTAAAAAATTCGATTTTTATTTTTTAACTTTACCACCCTGTATCTCGGAAACGGAGCAATTTCGGACTAAAGTAAGTTGCTTTAAACCGCCTTATTTTGGTCTCAGGAATATGTGCTCAGATATTATACAGACCTTTTAGAGACAGCCTGTATAATACTTTGCACAGCTTTGATCAATGCGTCTCTTTACCTGTTAATCTACTTTTTCTAAGCGTTATATATTTTTATTTGGACACACTATAAACTTGGTGTAAATAAGAATAATATCAGTAGCTTAAACTGTCTAGGTATCGTCATAGTTATTATTACTTTAATGGGTACCTAACTACCTATCTACTTACATGAAATTTTGAGATGTATATTTATAACACTGTCATATAGTATGAATTCCAAATAAACAATATAAATTATTTGAAGTATCCTAATAACAGAAAAATAATACATTTATAAGGTGAATGTATTAAATTGCATTTACACATACCTACCTACCTAATAATTAAGTATACCTAGTAGGGTTGTTGTCAAAACCATAATAGTGCAACGAAAAAATATAAAGTATTAATATTTAATAGTATAACAAAATTAACAAACTTAACAATAATTAATATTGTTCTAAGCCGTTTATTATAACACTCCAAAAATAAGGCAAATATGAAAAAATAAATATAATTTGTCTTAAATTCTGAGTGAATAATTTGACAGATACGCTAATCAGTAATACAAGTTTTCGATATTGTGGTTGTTAATAATATCAAAGTATGATCAAACACAGAACAATGCAGCTATAATTGATTTAACTAGTCTTTATTGTCGTTTAAAAATTTAACAACACATGTAATCTTAAAAATGGGGCAACCGATTTGTTACAAGACGAATGACTCGTCAGGTTGTTTAAAAATTAATTCAGTTATAGCTAAATAACCACAAATGTTTTGCAATCAATTTACACACAATATTATTAAAATTTCTTGAAAATGCGATGGGAAACCTATGTGGGGTAATTTATTTATTCATGAGTCAAGTCCCGGAAGTCGAATTTTAAAATAGACCTTATTGTGGTTTTATTTTGCTTTTACCTAATGTACGTCAAACTATAACGTTTAATTTAAAATATAATTATTTACAAACTATTCAAATTCAAAATTTAGGGACGCTAAAGGATCACGTAATTCTTACTTTACTCTTGTCATACTATCATGTAATTCTTACTTTAGCCATTTAAATATTACTATAGCGTTTGAAATGAGCAATGTTGTTATTCATTAACACCTACGAAATCCCGCTTAGTAATTTTCTCATTCACATGTTTTGTTCGTGAATAAATAAATTATTTTCTCAGTAGTAAAGTATGAGTGTTACATATTGGGACATGTTTGTCGCATTCTTAGTCAGCCACTGGACATACAGGTAGACGCACTAGAAGAGAAAGGGTATTCCTTCTTCAACATTTCATCAGTATGACTGTTTTTCGTTCAAATGAATCAAATGCCAAGTGTAAAATAGTTCGTCACAAAAACAAATTTTGGAACTAACTGCAAAAGCTATTTTTACCCGATTTTGATAGGTCAATAATATTGATGAAATCATCGTTTACTAAAGATCAACGGTTTTTACCGTAGATAATTTTTAACAGAGGCGCATTTACTATTTTTTAATTATTATGTATCAAGGACTATTTCTTTACCAAGCAAAATTAAATTACTTATTAACTTATTTATGATTACAGGTAAATAAATGACCTTAAGCACAGAAAATATAGCTACAAGTTTGGTTGTAGGTGCAATAATATATTCACAAAGTCCGCTCCTGTGTTAATACGGGAATTCCTTGAATGCGGAATGTGAACGAAATGTTAAAATATAAAGTTAAGGATATTTTGCCTCGTGGGCGAGGTGTATTATTAAAGTAAATAAGTAGATAGAATATTTAAAGCCTATTGTGGCTTAATTTTTTTTTAAATACCTTATGACAGAGATGCACATGAGCAATTATCATGTAGGTGATTAACATGTAGGAACCGGCTGACTTACTGTTAAAACTGTTGAAAATACTTCAAAAACAATGTCACCTTGCATGTATCTAATTTGTTTTAAAAAATACTTAATGAGGTACTATATAATTGGTCAAAAATTCAAATTTCTCTTAAGAACCTAATTATCATTTTCTTTATTTTAATGGTGTTTTAAATCATTATTTATGGTAGTTTTTAATTCAGTTTAAAAATATTAACTCTTAGGGCATAGTAAACAATTAATTATTATACATTGTTGGCTTGGGAATATAAAAGACAATGACGCACACAGAACTCCCTTGGGCCTTAGAAAGTAAATGAACCAGCAATAATAAATAGGGTGGCATAGAAAAGCTCACGTTTCATGATTTCTTGGGTTGCGTTGATTGATTGTGAACACTATTCAGAAAAGCTATAAAAGACTTAGAAAGACATAAAAAAATTTTTTTGAGTAAATACTGTTTATCGACTTCTTTCTTTAGGCTAGGTGTTATTCGAATAAACTTTTAATAATCAAAGCTTATTAACAAGAAATCTAGGTTGTAAGACCAACAGCCCAAATTATTCTCCACAAAATGATCTATTGTGTCATTTTAAGTGCATGTTTGTTCTAAAAAGGATAAGATATACGTACTTTAGACTTATATTAACTTAACGTTAGATAAATAGATGTAGATAAGGAAGAACCTATATTAAAAAGGCTTTTAAGAGGGGAATAATGAAAACTGCATCTTTGTTTGATTCTTAGAAGTCGCATTCTTCTTGCTGATTCATAAAACATGTTCTCGCGATGCTTAAGTATAAATATTCGAATATTTCCTGCCATGTCCGTTTATTTTATTGGAGCTGAAGTGGCCTAAAAAGATTTTAAATTATATGAATCATAAGAGTTGAATATTTTGAGAACTATTTTACAAGATATATTGCGGTTTACCCTTAATATTTTTAAGACCGCTTTAGCTATTATTTTGATTTTTAGTACCTAGGTACTAACTAGGCATAAAACCACATTTTTTTCAAGAAAATATTTGGTCTACTTCCACCAGTGGCGTCCGCGCTAACATATCTTTTGATATTTTTAATAAAAAACAACTGAACGAAAATTATTTCTAAACTTTTTTTGTGTGGCGAACGGGTTTAGATTAAAAAAATAGATGACATTTTTTTACATAAAATGTATCGCTATTAATCAGAGTTTGATAATATTAAAATAATAGGTATCAATAAATCAATAGAATATCAAAAGGTACTTTGCATTGACATTGCACTCTCTACATAACTGTGCTATCAAAAAGGAACAATGCAATGGCGTAGATATTTTTTGTTCCGCTTATAATATGTAATACTTTTTATCT
This sequence comes from Polydrusus tereticollis, assembly GCA_963920685.1. Classification (NCBI taxonomy): domain Eukaryota; kingdom Metazoa; phylum Arthropoda; class Insecta; order Coleoptera; family Curculionidae; genus Polydrusus; species Polydrusus tereticollis. The sequence goes on from OY987335.1 coordinate 2,095,955, forward strand.
AAAACATAAAGCGGTTGTGGGCCTATGTTTTTATGAACTTTTCGAATTAGTTTTGGGAATAATCCCCCTAAAATAACTACACACCTGTATAATAACAATTGTAGCAAGTCATAGCTTTTACATCCTTTTGCATGAAGATTGTTGATAATTATTGTATGAACAAAGTTAGTTCCCTATAGTTTGGTTACCATTGGATATGAATTGAATCATCCACTTAATTTTTGAACGTAGATAATGAACCTGAACAAAATAGCAATACTCTTAATTTCTTCATAATAATTAAGCTTTATTTTGGTTATTACTTAAGTCTTAATTTGACATAATGTAGTCGTACGCTTTCAAAATTAATAAATTGTTTTTTTCAGTAGACAGTGATAATTCAATAGAGTTTCTGCCTTCGAGTTTACCGGTGAAAACAAAAAGTCAGAAAATAACAACAGATAGCAACAGAAAGCCTATGTTTATGAAATGTGATACTTACAAGCCCTCAGTTAAGGAAGAACAAGACGGCAAAACCTTTGTTATAAGGGTAATTTATAAAATAAATTACAACCATTTATTTATTTATTTATGAGAAGGTTTCGTCCAACCTCGTCCTATATTTATTTTGATAGAGCTGGCATTCCAGAAAGTGAGGGTTTTTACTATAAATATTTTTTAGGTTAATGCTCAAGATGACGATCCACCGAACGCTGGTGGAACAGTAACGTACAAAATAGTGAAACGTGATGGTGGAAAAGATTACTTTTTAATTGATAACACCACGGGGGAAGTTCGTACCAACTATATCTTTGACCGTGATGAACCATTCAGACAAAAGGAACTGTATCTCACGGTACAAGCCTCTGATAACGGAAGGCCACCTCTTTCAGATATTTGCACGTTTAAAGTTACTATAATGGACATAAATGACAATTACCCTCAACTGGACCAGCAGGAATATACTACACAAGTAGCTGAAGACTTGAAACCTAACAGCGAAGTTATGAGAATATTCGCTTATGATATAGATGACGGAAATAACTCCAGGCTTACGTATTCGTTTCGAGAAAATGCCCCAGAATTTTCAGAGTTCTTTAAAATTGATCCCGATACTGGTGTCGTTTATCTAACACAATCATTAACCTCGTCTGTAAGTAATTATCGCATTTCTTTTTAGGTATTTGTGAATTTAAAAACGGGTGCATTTTCTTTTCAGAGACGAGATACGAAATTTACAAGTCAAGTTCATGTCAGAGACAACGGAATTGATCCTAAGACAGCAGAAGCTATTATATCAATAGTAGTGGTAGGATCTGATAAACAACCTCCACGTATAGTCAGTCGTGTTCCTGATGGTGATCTAATACTTCGAGAAAATTTCAGTGATTTTCAGGCACATTTGGTCACCATTGTAGCAGAGTAAGTTAATTTATACTTTAGTTAGGGTTTCCGATCTAACTTAACAATGTCTTAGGTCCAGTATAAGCGACAAGGAAGTAGCATTTGAGCTTATCAAAGGTAAGACAATGCAGACCAATAAGGATCAAACATTTGTGTTGTCGCCAAGCCCAGATAATCCCTATACCGCCTATATCATGCTAGCACGGCCGCTAGATTATGAAACTGTAACCGAGTACACATTAAGCGTTCGTGTGAAAAATAAAGATCTCATGGATACTTCCATCAACATTCCTATCAAAATACTTGACGTAAATGATGAACTACCAACTTTTATTGAACTAATTAAAGGAAGTGTCGTGGAAAACGATGATCCAGGTGCACAGGCTATGGTCGTTAGGGCTATCGACAAAGATGGGACATCAGAAAACAATATAGTCAGCTATGAGCTACTTTCTCACTCTGATATATTTGAAATTGATAGACAATCAGGAGTGATAAAATCTATGGAAGCCTTTGATAGGGAGTTGGTTAGTGTTTATCATGTGAAAGTAAGAGCCTATGACAACTCACCAAGCGCACTAAAGCCGTCAGGGGAACCAAATGAGGCTGTTCAGATATTTCAAATCAGTATTGAGGATAGAAATGATAATAACCCAAAATTCACTCAGCCTATTTATAATTGCACAGACATATTAGAAAATTCGGACATAGGCAAAGATGTTGGTGAAGTGAAAGCAATAGATAAAGACAGTGCATCTCTTATAACATACAGTATTATTGAAGGAAACATAGATGACGCCTTTTTCATAGAAAATACTACCGGTCGAATAAAAGTGGCCAAAGAACTGGATTTTGAAAAGATTGAGCAGTATATGTTGAAAGTGCGGGCGTTTGATGGAATTTTCGAAGACACTGCTTATGTAGCTATTTTCATTGCCAACGTAAACGACGAAATTCCCATCTTTGAACCTCACGATAACATCATTCGTATACTGGAGGAATCAGTTCCTTCAGACTGTATTATTACAGTTAAAGCCTATGATCCCGATATAAAAAATAAAAGCGATAATCAGCACATTCTGTACAACGTGGAGGCAGATTTTTTGAAAGTAAACAGCGACGGGTGTGTTATGCTTACCAAACCTTTAGATAGAGATAGGCCTTTTGGGAGTCCCTCGAGACAAGCCTTTATCTATGCCTATGACAATGATGGAGGACCTAATTCCATGAACACTTTTTCTGAAATTATGATTGAATTGGAGGATATAAATGACAATGCTCCGTTCCTAAATATCACTGAGGTTGTTTGGTATGAGAACCAAAATCCACGGGAGTTTAATGTCATTACTGACTTAAGTGCAGATGATTATGATGGCCCTAATAATGGACCTCCTTTTACTTTTCAACTGGCTGATGAAGCTTCAGATGATATTCGAAATAAATTTAGAATTTCAGGTATTACGCTTTATGCTGAGGTTATGTTTGATAGAGAGGAGCAAAAGTATTATGACATACCCATTCTTGTGACTGACAGCGGAGTGCCTACACTTTCCAGTGTAAGCATTTTAAGGGTTATAATAGGAGACAGGAATGACAATCCGGCTCAAGATGGTTCCAGTGAAATTTTTGTCTACAAATACGAAAAGTTAAATAGTGACATTGTAATAGGAAGAGTATTTGTGGATGATCCTGACGACTGGGATTTACCAGATAAAGTTTTCGTGCAGCTAGATAACTTTGAATATTTCCGAGTATCCAGTGACGATCCAGGCATGATAATAATGATGACTAACACACCAGGTGGAGAGTACTTCTTGAGATTTAACGTAACAGAAGAGCATCTTCCTTTGATACCAAGGCATATGGTCTTTGCCAATGTCACAGTTACAGTTAAGGATATCCCTGAAGAAGCTGTTGTTAAATCGGGGTCAATTCGTCTATATGGGTCCACTATTGAAGAATTTGTGGAAAAGCCTGTGGTAAGTTTAATTTATATTCTTTAAAGGGCCATGTTACTTAAATGTTATGTTTTAGGGTGGTAAGAGTAAGAAGGAGCTGTTGCGTCAACGAATTGCTGAGGTAGCAAATGCGTCACTAGCAAACGTCGACTTGTTTACGGTTTTGCAATCTCCGTCAAACAGTTCACTAATAGACGTTAGGTTTTCTGCCCATGGTTCACCATACTATGCTGCAGAGAAACTCAACAACAAGGTCACAGATTCTCAAGAAAAGGTACGTTTTGTTCTTTTGAGTCGTGCCATTTTATAAAGAAGGATTAATGTAATTTTTAGGTTGAAAGGGAACTTGGTGTTAACTTCGTAATGATCAATATTAATGAGTGTCTTAACGACACTGTCTGTGGGATGGGAAATTCCTGCTCAAATAAATTAAACATTCATGACGAGCCTGCAGTCGTTTTTACCAACAGAACGTCGTTTGTTGGGGTTAAGGCACTTGTTGAGGCGAAATGTGAGTGCTTTGAAAACACTCCTTCATATTGCCTAAACGGAGGCTCTTTGGATGACACAGGAGCCTGCGTCTGTTCATCAGAATTTGAAGGGCCTTTTTGCGAGAGGCTTTCAATAGCCTTTAGAGGCAATGGTTGGGCAATGTATCCTGGCTTTGAGGCTTGCAATGCTTCTCAGATTACACTGCTAGTAGCATCTCAAACAGATAATGGACTTATTTTCTATGCTGGGCCTTTGACATATCGACATGCTCAACTTTCTAAAGGTAATATTATTTTTCTGTTTTCTTACTATGTTATTTTATTTATGTATTAAGACATTTATTGGTATATTAATAATAACAATTAAATGGCAACCAAAGTCCTGCTGGCTGCCCCTGTATTGCACCAATTCTAAAAAAAAAATAGGGCAGCAAAATTTGTTTTTATCTTACAGACTATTAGGAATAATTTTCTGTCGCACCTCCCACAGGTACAGGTAATGTAAAATTCAAGTTGTCAGTTTCATTTATTTATGTCACTGAAATATTAAACAAAATTACTTATTGTTATATATTGAGAACCCTTGGGGTGGAATTATATGATAAAGCATGATTTCCAGCCAAGAAATCAAGATAAATTGCGTCAATGATTTAATCAAGCTTGGGATGAAATATGGGGGGAATATACAACAAATTTATTGTTACATGTGAGAAGTTATAATTAAAAAAAAAATGGTGCAATTATCAAATATTAAAAATCATGAGTTAAAAATGTTTATTTTTGTTATATATTATACCTGGTTTTTATTTTCTTCTGATCAATGTTATTTTAGTTTGATTTTTTGTTGTTGTCGATTATAAAATTTAGTTATTATTATATTTTAAAAGCTGTAAGTATAGTGTCCTTTTATGTACCCTTATGTACCGGGTCATCCAGATTAAGTATACACCATTGGTAACTTTGTTATTATTAAAGATACAAAATTGTTTAAATTAGCAAACTAGTAGTATTTTTACAGCTTCTTAAGGTACAAGAATGAAAAAAACAATTGAGCATCATGTTTTCGTATTTTGAAGTAAAATAAAAAAATTTTAAATGGAAACGCCTGTATATTATATTTTTATGTGTCAAAACTTAAAATCTTAAACACAAGAGCTCATAATTAACTATAATGGTTTTAACCCATAAAGAAACCATGTGAAAACTTATTTAGTGTGCAGAAAATCCTCTACGAGTGCAAGAGCATACTACTCTGAGTTATATCCACTTCACAGTCAACCGAATGAGCGATGTTTTCTCAGACTACCAAAAATTTAGAGGCAATGAAAGTATTTTTGCCAAAACAAGGGCGAAAACGAATTTTATAATAAGCGACGCCACAGAAATTGAAGTTATTGCATATTTTGAAGCTTACCATGAGATAGCAGATATTGTCAAGGACTCTAATTTGTCTTATGGTACTGCTCGTAGGATTTTAAAAATGTACAAATAAATATATTCCTTACAAGTACCGACCAATTCAAGCTCTTTCGACAGGGGATCCAGGGAGCAGACTAATTTTTTGCCATTGGTATCTGTCGCTTCTCAATGTACAATAGAAAAAAAACATTATTTCTGGACAAGGGAAATATTTTGTTAGTACATCCAACAGCTCCACAACTCCGTTTTAGTTTTAACGTTTGATGCGGTTTAATTGGTTCAAGAATTGTTGGTCCGTTTTTTTTTATGAGGGTACCCTAACTGGTAACTGAAATTCTGAATAATTTCTTAGACAAACTGGATCTTATAAGTAGACAGAATCTGCATATGCAACAAGATGGCGCACCTGGCCATACCTACAGAGGTACTTATCAACAACTTTCAAGTACTATTTTTAATAATCAATTGATAGGAACAAATGGCCTCCTGATCATCAGATCTAACCCCTCTTGATTTTTTTGTGATGTTATTTAAAGAACCAAATTCACAAGCAAAAGTACAATAACGTTGGGGATTTAAAGACTAGAGTTAGTGCAAAGATAAACGAGATAGATGGTAGGACCTTACCATAAAAACTTTTGAGAATCTTCTAAGAAAAAAATCATGATTTTATTTTGTTTTGTTATCAATTCAAGTGTAAAATAAAGGTTGTATATATATCTTTAGTGTTTTACTTTGGACTGTATAATTTATTTAATTTTCATACTAGGAGAAAATTTATCATAAGATTTTTTGTTTAAAGTTTAAAGTTCTAACAGATAAAAATATAATATCATTCCATTGTTGTTTTACTTCAAAACTCGAAAACACGATGCTAAATTGTTTTTTTTTTTCATTCTTGTATCTTAACGAACTGTAAAAACATTGTTTGTTAATTTAACACTTTTTTATCTTTAATAATAACAATGTTACCAATGGTGGACACTTAATTTGGATGACCCTGTATACACTATACACCTATCTATTCGCAATCAACAAAAATATACTTTATGATGTCATCTTGTATGGCAAAATATCGGGTAACCAAGGTTTCTTTTAAAAGTTAGGTGTTTTGACATTTCTGCCTTCAGAGCACCCTCCTAAAGCCCAGGAGCTACAATATCGTCTTAGTTTGTTTTTAGCACACGATATTAACGTCATCGTTTTTTTTCCAGAATTTATATCTTTAGAACTTCGAGATGGTGTCCCTGTTCTCAAAATCGATAATGGTTTTGGACCAACTGAAGTATCATTGAAAGATAACAACAAGGATAATAAGGATGTTAAAAGGTTAAATGATGGAGCAAGTCATAAAATAAGGATTACTTATTCCTACAGCAAAGCAGATACTGTAAGTTAACTTTGCGTGCATTAACTGCAACATTTTCTCTTCATTGACCTTTTTTTTAGATTATTGAAATGGAGATAGATGATTGTAAAAGTAATTGTATCCAAGTTCAAAGCTTACCAGCAGGTTTGCTTACCATTAATGGTCCGTTGCAAGTTGGAGGTCTCAGTAAACGATTTAGCGATGAGCAGACGAAAGAACTTTGGGATTCTGTTTTCCCGACGGATATAGGATTTAATGGGTGTATAAAGAACTTCACCTACAACAACATGTACTACAATCTCGGAGAACCGTCAGATTTCAATAACGCTTATCCCGATTGCAACTATGCTATGCAGCAAGCCGTTACTTTTGGAATCGACTCGAACTTTCTGGTGGCAATTTTAGTGTGCATTGCAGTTCTATTTTGTAAGTACTTTGAAATATTTATTATTTATTTAAATAATTTTCAAAACTACAATACCATTGTTAGGCACCTAGCTGATTTACCATCTATCAGTCCATCAGCCCTTTGGCCTTTTATACAATAATAAGGAATGTATGCCTGATCTTACATAATTAGTTTTAATAATCTTTGTGTGATCGGTAAAATTTAATTTATGATCTACAGTGATGTCTAGATATTTGTGGTTGTGATTTTATGCCATTTCTGTTACAAATACAAATAGTTTATTGATGACAATAATTGTAAATAAATATCAAAAAAGTTAAATGGTAAAACCTACAAACTCGCCACAAATAGAATAATGCAAGTATAACATACAGAAAATTATGTATACATACTTTCACAACAACGTACTAGTAACAGCTAAGATCTGTGTTAACGGATTCCTCAGTATCGAATTTTTGTTTTAAATAGTCCAAAGGATAAGCTCTTTAAATGCAGGGGAAGCTTATTATAGAATCGAGGCCCATAAAGGTTGATTGAGTAACAGTAGAAAAATCTGGTGCTATAAGAGAGGTGTGTCTGATGTTAAAATGCAAAGTAAGCTGTTAGCAGGGCCCTTGCTTGACTTTTAGGCTTCTTAGTAAATAAATACTCTTCAAAAGCTTCCGAGCTACATGGTCAATGTAGGACTACCTTTATATTGTTGATGATAATATGGGAGAGCGCATTTTGGTGTGATTCAATATTATTACTTGGGAGTTGGGCTTAAGGTCATAATTCTTTGTCCATAGAAGTTTAAGGGAATTTATTGTGTTTCTAGTTAAGTTTGTCTTAAGAAATTTAATAACTAAGGCTTCAAACTAATGACTTTTTAGTAATTATACTAAAAAAGATGGCACCAACTCACACCTTTTGAACTTTTCATCGCTCTGGATTTGATCTCTTTGTTACATGCTATCCCGAGTTTTTATAGTTTCTCTTTTTAGGCATCGCGAAACCCGTATTTTAATAATTTAGAGATTCACTGTTGACTCGCATTTTCATCGGGCTACCGTATTTATTAGCCACCTATTGAAGGATAGTGAAACTAAAATTATTTATTACAGAAATCCTGTAATTCAGCATGTAGGTACATATAAGAGCGTTAGGTGGCACTAGTAGTAAACATTTCTTTTATTTTGGCTACTTTTGTATAGATGGCGCTGGTAGGATGTTAAAAAGTACGGTGATCCCATGCAGATTTACAGTCGAATATGGTTCTCTGCGAACTTTTATTGTCTTAAGATGTTGCGATGTAACAAGCCAAGTTAACTAGGAAAATTTTCATAATATGTATAAACCATGATTGGATACATTGTATGATTTTCTAATTTTAATTTCAGTCCTGCTACTGGCTGTAGTGGTCCACAGACGCCAGCACGACAACCTGAACGAAAAAGACATCGACGACACCACAGAAAACATAATTAATTACGAAGACGAAGGAGGTGGCGAATGCGACGCTAACTACGACCTTTCCGTCTTCACCAAACCCCCTATTATATCAAATCAGTTACAAGGAAAAGAGAATCCCGATATCAACGTCACAGAGCCTGACATCAGCGTTTTTCTCGACACAAAGAAAGATTCTTGTGATAAAGACCCTGATAACTTACCTTATGACGACGTCCGGCACTATGCTTATGAAGGAGACGGAAACAGCACAGGTTCTCTTTCTTCACTTGGTTCCTGCACTGACGATGGCGATTTGGACTTCAACTATCTTTCCAGCTTCGGCAAGAGATTCAGCAAATTGGCTGACATGTACGATTACGATGGAAGTGATGACGATACCCAAAACGGCGGAGACGAGGCTTGGTGCTAGGTTAGTAAGTCACTTAACGTTTTTTGTTTTTGTACTTAAATTACTGCGTCTGACCAAAGATTTTTTTGGGTGGGACTTATGGGTCGTATTGTGTAAATAAATTTAGGTATCTTAACTGGATATAGACTGAAGATTTTTCACACAAGCGTTGCAAATGTCAGGTTTTTGCATTTTAGTGATATTTTTCTGTGCCAAGATACAGAGCCAGTTACACTAAAATCCGAAAATACGCCATATATACAGCATTTACAATACAATGACAATATTTTGCGCATTTGACCGACCATCGAGTGTTGCTCATATTTTGACGGTATTTTTTGAACAAACAATTTAGTTCATAAGTAAGTAAATCAAAGACTGCTTCTGAAAATTTATATTTACGCGACAATATGATGATTCGAAATAATTAACAATTCAATTTTTTTTACCTGATAATGACTTAAAGTATTTAATAGCTAATATTAATCAAAATAATCAAAGGTCTCGTGACTTTAACTACATTTGGTGCTATAAGTATCCTTATTGCAAATCTAGACAGTGTTAAATTGTATTGAAAATGTTAAATTATTTTATAGTTTAAGGAATCTGTGATATCATTCATTAACCCCTTTCAAAACCACAATTATCAATGGTTAGGTTTATTCAGGGAAATGAAAGGGATATAGAAGTCGATTTCTCTCTAAAGCAGGTGATGAAATGAAAATGAAAAAGGTATTTCAACGCAATCTTTCAAAACAAAACTTCTTCTACAAAACAAGTAACAGTCAGATTGCAGCAAAATACCGCCTGTGTAAGTTCTATATCCCGTCCCGTTTTTCTGGGTTTATCATTATCGCACCCATGACAGCTCACCTGTCAAAAGTGAGACGTTTTTTCTATTGAATTGTCATGTGTACGATTTATCTGACTGTAGTAAATGGAAAACTATATTTTTTGTTGATAAATTATTAAGTATCTAAGTAATATAATTAAACATCTGTCTAGATATTAAAAAAATAGACAACAGAATATACGTCATAAAGTATAACGTGTGCCTTTGTGATGAATGATAGAATTAATAGATTTCTGCAGATACAGTTGGGCTTTTAAAGGTTCATTTTTAGTCAGATAACTATACATTATACATGTCTCATGTACACTTTATTAGGGAGTTTTTGGAACCTTTATTTTCATCTGCCGTTATGATTAAGGTTATTCTGAACATGCGCAGTGTGCCCACGATTCTTGAATTAACACTAATACTGTAACCTTCATTAATAATTTCAAATATACTTTTTATTGTTAACGGCAATTCATAACCTCTTTTAAGTTAACCGCATGGTTTTATTTTAGTTATTCCAAAAACTCTCTAGTAGCAGTATTTATTTGAAAGTAAGTTCAGGGAAAATATTTTACCCAAATCTCACGTGACACCACCACCATAGACCCATGTGCCTCCATTTTCAGGTGGGCATCAATCTTTATTTTTTCATTTATTAGGGATTGATTGATTTACTTTACTTTTCGAATTAAACGACTGCTTTTTGTAATGGGCCTTAGGTATACATAATATTTTCCCGGATTATGAATAACCATCTAGTATTTTTGCTAAAGTATTAAACATGCTTTTCAGAATATAAAAAAAGGTTTGTGAACATTTAATGTTGCTGCTATCTCACTGAACAGCTAAGTCGACGGTAGGGTAACTGAACACTTTAGTGGCTGTGATAACACTAATAAGATAAGTGTTTCAGCTTCTATGTAAACTGTTACTATTTTTAAACTAAATAAAATTATTTAATTATATTTAAGTGCAGTTTCGCAATTATTTCAATATGCATTTGACAATGTGCAAAATTTTACTGCTGCATGTTGTCAAATAGAGTTTACCGTGCAAATAAATACTTTAGGTACGGAGTATTTACCTACGTTAGTTTGTAATTTATTTTTAAGCTCAAAACTTGAAATACGAGCCCCAATTATGTAAAAATAGTAGTTTATCGGCAACAAGTATGAAGTAATACCGAGTTTTTACTATTTTTATAAGATTACGCTATATAAGGTAATATTAGGGTTATGATAATACGTATTAAGGTTAGCAATAGGTAGTTTGTAAATTTTTACAAGTCAGTTTTGAATTTGTTTTACATTCCTTCGCAAGTAGTTTTATGTGATTTGTTTGGCAGCCATAGGAAAGTTTTGATGTTTATTTGATGTTTTGATAAATATATTGTTTGATCTCAGTTTTGAGAGCAATTTAGTTATATGTTGTTATAAATAATCATTCCAAAGTCGAAAATCACTTTTTCCAATATTTCAAGAAGTATTATATCTATGCAATTTAAACCTAAACAATAACATTTCCATAACTTATGTTTTAATTTAATGGATAGGATCCGTAAATTATTTACGTGCCTTGCAACCGCAGCTATGTATCCAGAAATATAGGTTAAAGTCACTGCCATTTGTAATTTGTGTATTTTTCAATAAATATATTTTGCATAAGAACTAAGTTTGTTTAGTACTACAGAATATATTAAAAATTTTGCATGTGCATTGATTATTTGTGTGTTAATAATCATTATTTACTGTTGTTACATTTGATTACAATTTACAGACTCGCATTTTCATCGGGCTACCGTATTTATTAGCCACCTATTGAAGGGTAGCGAAACTAAAATTGCTTGTAATAGAAGTCTGTTATTTAGCATGTAGTTCCATATAAGAGTGTTAGGTGGCACAAGTAGTAAATATTATGCAGGTCTGAACCTGCAGAATGACTTTGTGGAACAGTTGTTATTAAATTTTGGCAAGAATTTACTTATTTGTGTACCAGTTAGTAATTCTTTTCGAAAATATTACTTTTAGCTTCTAGTAGTCCTTCCTCACATCAGAAAAAATCAAGTTAAGACCATGGAATTTGGAAAAGGTAAGTAAATAAGACACAAAGATACAAATACGGATTTTATATCATTTAAAGAAACAGATTTTGATTGTTTTCTAACAAAACTTTAAAATTTATCTAAATATTTTAAAAAGGTATAAACACATAGGTATACTATAAGTATTAATGCACAAATCGAAAACTGATATGTATAAACTATACCAAAACATTTAAACTAAACTCCTTTTACATATATCGAAAATTTGAGCTTCTAAAATAATAAACAATTTCTTGCACAATAAATTTAACCATAAAAAATTTAACCTAAGTAATTCCTACTATAAAATTTTTGTTATCTTTGATTTTCGAAAATTTAGTTTACATATAAAAAAGCATTTATCATTATTTTAAAATTAAAAAGATTACAATTACAATTTTCACAATGTTTACAAATTGGTTAATTTAGAAATTATTGTTGAAAATGCGTAAGAAATAACAGGAACATGTATGTAAATGCATCCTATTATGTCAAATACAACATAAGTATCGGTGGCTTACTGATTTTGATTACATACATATGAAATTTGCAGGCAGCCCTTTGTAAAGTCCAGAATCTTATAAACCCTTTTAACTATCCCTAATTACTAAGTTAAAATGCTCTATTGTAGATACCTAATTTAAGTACTAGTTTTATTTGGGGCCAGTTATTTTATTATTGTTTCTTCAATGCACTATATAATAATTCCTGACACAAATTTATCACATTGTTTTTATTACTTAACAATTTTTAGACCTTACTGTTAAATATCCACACAAAAATATCCCCGGTAAAATTTTGGTACCTATATGGATAATATTTACAATGTGTAGCAAGCTGGTTCTATATATATCGTATATCACAGCCCCCGTATTAAAGTAAAATATTTAAAAGTAAAGTCTTATCGCTTTAATTAAACAATATTTTCAAATCTAAAAGGTTCTTCCACATTTTAAGTGCGTTAAAAATGGTCTACGATTTTAAAGATAACCACTTTTTCTGTAGGTACTACTTTGTCTTAAAAATTGGGTATTTATGGTGTTTTAGCCTCTAATTATTGCACTATTATATTTACAATAAAATACCCCATAGATACAGTCTAAACTATTACAGTAAAATACATACAGGGCATGGCGAACCAGTTAACGGACAGCTCCAAAAATTTGTTTTTTTTTTGCATAAACAAACAGGCTCATGGCATAGCAATAGTTAAAAATATTTTAGCTAGGTAAAGAATGTTCATTTATGTAAAAAAATTATTTTTTGGGTATCTCGTGGTTCGCCATAAGCGTCTAATATTCCATCCATTGTGAATCACCCTGTACATAAATTGGGATGCTTCCTTGATATTAAAATTTCACCTTTTTTACCACATCTGTTATTTCTTACTCACAAAGCTTTGCCGAGTAATATATAATTAGCTGTAATATTTAGGTTTTCTTATTCCTAGGTCTCAGTTGATGCATCAATTGTACTACTAGTTTTTGAAAGTAGGTATGGAAAAGTACTACTGTTGCGCTACTTTCTAGACACCCTGTATGCACCTATTATTAAAATTTCTCATCCAAAAAGGTACCAATTTAAAAAAAAATACTTGAGCAGTAGTACTCAGTTTATACTATAAATCTGGTTTAGTTACAGAAAAATCGCTTATGTACCAGTGGATTTTACTTTTTTCAACCAATTTATAAATTGCATATTGTCAGAAAAAAATTAGCAATTATTTCTAAATTATCCAGTCATTGAACTAGTTTAGAGCTAGATATATACTACTCTGCTGAAAAAATATAACTACCTATCTAAAAACTTCTTATTACTCCAAGTCAGGACACAAAATGTAGATTGGTGTTTATATTTAGGAATATTTTTTATTTCAGTCTAGGCTAACGCAAGTCGTTTTTTGGAAAACATCACAGGTTACTAAAAAACATCCCTAAATGCGGAATTCTTCATCACAAACTAAGAACTATGAAAATGTTCCACACCAAGACATCATACAAAAATGGGAAAAACTTATGTATTTTATTTAAGGCAGTATTAAACAAAAGACTTCAAGCAAGTTAGAACATCAACCAGAATTTAGTAACCAGTTTCTTTCATGACTATATCCAGACAAGCAAAGAACACATTTAAGTAAATTGTGTCAAGTATTTACTACCTAAATATTGCCATATTTAATTATTTAGTCTTCTTATGGATTACTGCTTAAAAAAAATAAATCTTTGCTTTTATTATTTTGGGTCTGATTCTGACACTGCCATTGGATTGACCTACCCCCAAGCCTTTTAGCTTTTATATAGAGTTGTAGAATTAATGGTATACTTTTCCTGAGGCAATAAAAAACGGCTTTTATCACAAGTTGCGTGCCTTTTAAATGAAACAGAATGATATTGTAAAGATGTGGATGCGAGTAGTATGTCCCTTTCAATTCTCTGCGACTATAAGCAACGTTTAATTGAACCCCCCCCCCCCCCCCCCCACTACTGGCTGCGCCACTGGGTTTTGTTTCACATACTAATTGCATGAAGATAAAAATTAAAATGTTCTACTTCTACTGTTTACTCAATTCTTGTCAGGGAAATTTTGGTGTTCTTAACTCTCTTCAAGTACTTTTCTCGCTCCAATAAATAGGGCAAAGAACCAAAACAAACAATGCATGCAAAAGGCGTACCCTCTCATCTACATGGAAAATTATGTCAACATGACGGAACTACCTAAATAGGTACAAAGTTAAATTTACTCGCTAGCATGATTTTTTATTTTGGTCCGATTATACATTGCATTTTAGGCGCAGCCTAATGAAAAAATCCTGTTTGCAAGGTGTTGGGTGTGTCCGCTATAAGATATTTTTAATACCTAAGATTCCAGCTCGGCCCCATGGACCATCAATAAATCCCCCTTGAGATTTAGTATAAACTCACTGAGTAAGGTCCAAAAGCTTCAGTTAAAACATCATATTATGCTCAGTCTAACTGTGGCAGCCCCTGGATTCATATACTTGTGTTAGTGGCCCTAGTAGTATTTTAGTTGTAGCCCTTAAGACAATTCAATTATTCTTCTCTAACACCCTTAGGCGGGAAACTTTTGGACATTACTAAGTAATTAATTCAATTTGAATTTTTGGGGTTTAAAAAGATTAAAAAAAAAGAAGATAAATTAATTTTCAAATAATAGACATAAACATTTTTTTTTTAAACTTAAAATGGAGATTATTTCAAAATTTGATTATGGCAATTATTTACTTTTAGTGAGCAACTAACCCATTTCCAGTTCCTGGCAAAATAATAATGTGTCTTTTTACTGTGAATGTAATGTTTAAAATTAAACACAAAACACAAAAATACTTAGAAAACACAACCTATAGTTAGACAAACATTAAGTAACAAATAGATTTTAAAAAAATTATAGATACATTTCCATCAAAAATACTTACTTTTCCATGTACGCAACACACGTTGCCCTTATGCACTAGTAATTTTAGATTGTCGTTACTTATATGGGGGTATTTAAGGTTAAATAACTATTAAAGGAACAAAAACATGTTTTATTTATAAGAATGTATGTCTGGAGATTAAACTTGGGTATCTAAAAATTGTAAATGTTTGATGAAAATAAGCCAAAGGTAGGTTTTTTGTTCCAATAATAACTAATTAAAGTCTAAAAACCCCCTGCAAAAAAAATATTTTTAATTAAAAAAAGTCCACCATAATAACATTATTTACACTAGCAAACGCTAACAAGTAGTCTCAAGTAACAGACAGTGGCATACCGCGAGACACACCGGGGGAACACTATGGCAAATAGTCGCCAAACGTATTTTGGAGTTAATTTTTGGAGAGATTGGGGCACTTTGGCAGGGAGACGACTTAGGAGTGAGCATTTTTTCTATTGATTCCGATTTTTCACTGGTCAATTCTTTAGTCGCCCCTGCTTCTATGGGCTATAGAAGTTTTTCTCCAACAGAACTGGATGTTCCCGAGCTGAATGTGCACTCCTCACCATTCAGTAGTTGTCAGTTGTCCAATTCAACTGTTATAAACTGTTTAAGTCTTTCTAGATACACTGGGTAGAGTTCCACATCATTATGGCCAGCGCCCTAGTAATTGATAAACTAAGTATTAGGCAGTTTATTATTTAGAACACAGGGCTGCACAATGCTAGGGTCAAACCATATATTCTAAACAGGATGCCCACAAATATTTTATATAAAAAAAACTTTATGAACAGAATTTGATAAAGATGAATTTTGATTACAGTAAATTACCTGCTTATTCTTATTAACATCGCAATTTAAAATACCTAAGTAAAGTATGATACTTTTAATGTTTATTTTATCATACTGACTCTTTTCATTTTATCATACTGACTCTTTTCAGCAACGAAAAAAAATATAGATCAGGGTGTTTATAAATGTCATGTCCATATTAAAGGAGGTAATTCCTTGTTGTAGAAAACATAGTGTGTTCCATTTAAAAATATTTATGTACCTAAGTTTAATTAGCCCCGCTTTTGCGAAATACCTTGTACTTATATTTGAAAACTGATTGAAATTTGAAAAACCCCTTAATTTTAATATGTTAAGTTTGACTCTAACTATGAAAGTTTATGAGATATTAAAGAATTGCACACTAAAGTTTAATAAGTCTAGTTAATAAACACATAAAAGAAAGAAAAAGAGCTTATTTGGACAAAATTATGAAAACAATCATTGTTCTTACACAATATATAAAAATACTTACCTCTACCCAAAGTGGTTCCACTGCTTTAGGGCATTTTTCAAAAATTGTCAGCCCATGTGAAAAATCTATAACTTCATCTTGCGTCCCATGAATAATCAGAGTTGGTGACATTACTTTGGGAACTTTATCAATGCTGAAAAAATGATTTTGTAGATAGGATTAACAAAAAGAGACACAAAGTAGGTACATGTATTAGGGTTTATATTACCTACCTACAACATATTAATAAAAAAAAATGCATTTGAACCCAAAAGGTTAATAATGTTTATTAGCAATAATTTGAAATCACACCTAGGTACTTATCTAAGTTAAATTTTAGGTATTTATCTTTAAATCTAGAAATCAGTCTATAAATAAAATAGAAATACCTAATTGCTAATTAAGATAAGTGTAAATTACAGGTGCAAGGTAAATTACAAAATTTATTAACTACCTACCTACCTACCTAGGTGAAATTAATATTTCAAAACTTTTTTGACTGAATACCAACTTGACTTAGGTACCTACCATGTAAAATAATAATGTTCATTGAAAGAAACATTTTTGTAATTTATTCTCATTTGTATGCTGTACCTACCTATTCAGGAACTGTTTAAACCTTTTTACTTTATCTATTTTTATCCCATGTATTTCTAAATGCAAATGCCTGCAAGCTTTCTTAAATTTTTTAAATACAGTAATCTTTATGGCTCTTAGCAATGGCTTTCTCTGACCGATTGATTATAAAATGATTTTCCTACTAATATTGATGTACTTATATTACCATCAAAGCAATATGCAGCTTTGCAAATAGTAAGATAAACCTGCCTTATTCTATTAGCCGTTTTATTATTTAAAAAAATATGTTACCTGGGAAAGGCATCAAAGAACCAAGTTCTCTTGGTATTAGGAAAAGCTACTTTCATCCCAGAAATAAGGGGAGAATGTAATATCACAGCTCCAACTTCATACCGAGCAGCTAGATCTACAGTAGGTACAGTCCCGATGCTTTGACCATATAAAATAATGTTCTCAGGGCTAATTCCATATCGAGTTCTAAGGGCTTGCCATGCAGCATCAATATCTGCATACAAGTTTTTCTCTGAAGGTTTGCCCCCGCTAACTCCATATCCTGAATAATCATAACTAAATATGTTACAGTTCATTCGGGTGCCTAAGCCCCAATAGAAACTACTCATCTGTCCGAGATCTACTGCATTGGCATGTGAAAAAAGTATTGTAAACCTAGCAGTACTACAGCATCTTATAAACAAACAGGCTATCCTGTTTCCCCTGGTTGTTCTGGTGTAAAAGGCATCAATGTATTCTTTTTCTCTTTCTGTAAATTGCCATTCTGCTCGTTCAGTAAGGGCAAAACTGCATTTCCCGTTTTCATCTGAGACAAATTCGTAGGTTGGCTCTGGTGGTATGAATGCTAATTTTGCAGCTATCCTGCTGGGACAAGGCGGACAACAAAACAGGCAACAGAACTCACTAAAACTTAGACCGTTCATTTTTCAAACACAACTTTACACCAAAATAAAGAAAAAAATACTACTTAGAACTTATATTTGTAAATTTAGTAGTTAAACAAAACTTTGTCTCTCATTGTTGACAACGCCATTTTAAAAGGCAGAAAGGCAGGTCCACCAACACAACCATTCTTTCACCACCTCTACTCCAAAACGCAACACGGAATGTTGGCATCTGTGACGTCACGTTAAAATTAAAACTTAAGCTTATCTACTATTTGTTAATCCCTAACTTAATCCTAAATTTAATATGTATCAGAATCGTATAACAATGAACAATTTTTATTTTTACTAAAGTTCTTTGTTATTTTTAATTATATTTTAAACTGTCTTTTTTTCTGAACGCGCTTAGTGTTTCTCTTATTTTGCATGGTTCTCAGGTCTGGTGGTCTTGGCGATAAGCCAGCATGAGTCTGATAAGTAGCAATGGCCACATTTAGCATTGACATGTGTCAAATATGATTCTTCATGTTCTTGCGTAACAAAAAAATTTAACCTTTTTTCTTTTGTTTTTCAGTAGCCATATTCAAAAAAATTTAAAAGTAAAAAAATGCGAGCAGATTACGTGTCTCCTGTACGTGTCCATGGATATTATGGTCTTCCCTATCATCTAAAAGTAAGTTTTTTGACCAAAGAGTAGTTTTTAATTAAAGTTTATAGTGTTAGCAAAGATGATAATAATTATTATAGAGGTGTAAGCTTAATTTCTAAACCTCCATAGTTCCTAGTGTGTATTATCAAGTATTTACTGTGCCGATATTGTAGGGCAAAGTTTTTTTTGAACTTCGCAACTGTTGGGTTGAAGATCTGAGTTTACAACCCAGTGCCACCTACTTCTTCTTACTACCTAAAGTAACCCAAAAATGAAAAGAGACAGAAAGGGCCCAACCTGCAGTTGTCCAGAACCATTAACATTCCAAGAAGACTTTGGAAGAACCCAGAAAATGGTTCAGTTTGAAGTTAATGAAGTGTGTAAGTAATTTTTAATTATTCTAGTTTAATAATGTAAAGAACCCTTTGTATAATGTAAGTAATATTAATTTTTCTTAGTTAGATGATGGTACAGTGTGGTTTTTTTTAAGCACACCAATTGTTTTAGACTTTTATCTATTGGATTGATTCAGCCTGTATTTGGTGGAACTTTATGGAGGGATTTTAGATAATACAAATTATAAAAACTCACAACAACTTACCCGATAGCCTATTACCGTCATCTATGCGAGAGTATCCAAAAGAAAATTAATATTTACTACTAATGCTACCTAACATTTCTGTGGGCTACAGTTTTAAATTACAGATTTCTATAACAAAACTATTTTAGTTTCACTACTCTCCAATAAATGACCAATAAATACGGTACCCCGATGCCTAAAAAATAGTCGAGTGAGAGTCGCCGACGTTTTTGCGCAAGTTACGTTGACAGAAGATTTGGGCACCTTTTTTATAAGCGACTGAATAAATAAAATATCCAAATTTTAGTAAAAAAAAATGTTTATTGACGGGTTTTGGACTTATACGTGCATTGCCACGGAGAAATCCCACGCAAGATTTTAGTCTAATAATTTTTAAAAGTTTTTTTTTCCCACTCACAAGAAAAGCAAAAGTATGCCAAAATAAAATTTAAAAAGGTAGAAATCGTGGATGAAATGAGTTTGTGGCTTCAGAAGCGAGTGTAGAAGAAATAGAACATTCGTAGGAGAAATTTAGTTTATTTTAACACTATACACTCACTACTGGCTCAAATAGAGCATGAACCTGATTTCGTAGCAAAGGCCACTTCAGCATTGACATGTGTCAAATGTGAATCAAAATTTTCTTGACAAATAAAAAAAAATTAATTTTAAAATGGGTACCTATATGCTTTAAAAGTATAAAAGTGTAAGCAGATCACAGGCCACGGGCCTCCTGTACGTGTTTATGTGTAAGCAGAGATTATTTAATTATTATAAAGGTGAAAGCTTTTTTCTAAAACTCCATACCTAGTTCCTAGCCTATATTTTTATGTATTTACTGTACCTATTTTGTAGGGCAAAAAAACTAACCCGAGGTTGAAGAAGAAATTTTATAATTGGTTGAAGATCCGAGTTTACAACCCAGCGCCACCTACTTCGTCAAACTCTTCAACTAACCTATTAATGAAAAGAGACAGAAAGGGCTCAAGCTGCAGTTGTCCAGAACCATTAACATGTTAAGAATCCAAGGAGACTTTGGAAGTAGCCCAGAAAATGGTCCAGTGTGAAGTTAATGGTGTGATGTGCAGGTAATTTTTATTTATTCTAGTTTCATATGGTAAAGAACCCCCCATAAGTACAGGCGCAGTAGGAGCATCATATAATATTAATTTTTCTTAGGGTGCGCCAACTATTGGAGATTTTTATGTATTGGATTGATTCAGCCTGTACTTGGTGGGACTTTATTTTAATATTTTAGTTAAAATAGACACCAATTTTCAGCAAAACTTTAATATACACTAGGACTAGGTTTAAAGTTTTCAACTTTTTAGTAAATTTTTTCTTACAGATTTAACAAAATGTGACAAATTTTCTCTTTTTGCCAATGCAATTTTCATCACAAATAACATTAAAATACTGAAGGTTTGGGGAATGATTGGATATCATTTTTGGAGTTTTGCTATGTGCAGGATATTTAAAGCTCCATTAAAAATTTAGTCAACTTCAAAGATATTTTTCTCAACGTTTTTAAATACAATAAATGAACATACTTCAACACAAGACAAAGAATACCTTGGGGGTTCTTAATCACCCATCTTTGATAGTTCAATTGTCGATAGTTAATAAGATACAGGGTCTTTTATGAACTTCAGCAATTTTTTGTTCTTGTCATATTTTTTAATGCACTTCGTATAAAATTTTCATATTGGGTCAACATCTGTAACCTATCTGTCGCTTAAAATTGCAGTATCAGAAAATTTTAAATTCCAGGCCCGTATTAAAAAAAGTTGACATTTTCAATTTTTACATTTTTAACACCCTGTAGATCAATTTTTTCAAAATATTATTTTTTTATTGGAAAGAGCATAAAGAATTGACCCTAACGGCATAATTTTCAAAGTTCCCGCACCCATCACTTGATTAGAATAAATGGTTGTTTTGTAAAAAATTTCAAAATGGT
This sequence comes from Polydrusus tereticollis, assembly GCA_963920685.1. Taxonomy (NCBI): domain Eukaryota; kingdom Metazoa; phylum Arthropoda; class Insecta; order Coleoptera; family Curculionidae; genus Polydrusus; species Polydrusus tereticollis. The sequence continues at coordinate 2,117,127 of OY987335.1, forward strand.
GCATATTTGGAAATTAGAAATTAAGAAAATAACAATAAAAAAGCAAAAACTGCTTCCGAAGTAAAAAAATAAATGTACTAAACGTTTAATAGTTTTAACGAGACTAAATTTTAGGGAACAACACAACAACAAATAACAAAGTAATAATAATAATAACAAAACTGCAAGTTAAAATCGACTGCTTAAAATCTAACACATAGAAAAAGTTTTAGCAAGAATTAATTTTAAGAGCACTTTAGCAGAACACTGTTATTTAAGAAGCTGTTCAAAATGCCCTCCATTGGCTTGTTCACATCTTCGTCTTCTGATGTTTAAATTTGACACTGCTTTTCTAATTGCGTCTGGGTTATTTTTTATTTCCTGAAAAGCATTAATAATTCGTTGCAAAAGCTGCTCCCGCGTGTTGATTTCTTCTGAATAAACCAAATTTTTCATATTCCCCCAGAAAAAAAAATCCAAAGGATTAAAGTCCGGCGACCTGGCTGGCCATAAATGGGGCCCTCCACGGCCTATCCATCTGTTAGGAAACGTAATATTTAAAAATTCAGATACAACCCTTGCAAAATGTGGTGGGGCCCCATCATGTTGAAAAAAGAGCCCTCTCACGTTAGCATTTTCATTCTGCATAAGTCCTGGCAAAATGTTTTGTAAAAAATTTAAATATTGATTTCCATCTAATCTTTCAGCAAAAAAGTGCGGCCCAATTAATTTATTATTTATTATACCTGCCCAAACGTTTATGGAAAATTTGTGCTGCGAATGCGATTGTCTGATGGCATGTGGATTTTCTAACGACCATACATGGGAATTCCTTGAATTATTTACACCATCTCTGGTAAATTGTGCTTCATCGGTCCAGAGGATTCGATAAAGACTCCTTTGGTGTCTACTGAGCCACTGGCAAAAGAGTAACCGGTTTGCATAATCGCCAGGTTCCAATCTTTGAACTTCTTGAACATGAAACGGATGCAAGCCTTCCTTTTGCAGTGTTACATTAACTCTTTTTTGCGGGATTCCTAGACGTGTCGCAATTTTTCGAGTAGATGTTTTGGGATTATCTTCAACAAGATTTAAGATATCTTCTTCCTCCTGAACTGGATGTCGTATTGGTTGATCAATATTATTGTCGGTGGGAAAATGTCCATGTTCTCCAGCAAATAAAAATACATTTGCAAATGTTTTGTGATATGGACATCTTCTACCCGGAAATCGCCTACGATATTCCCGAACAGCAGCTCTTCCATTACCGTTACAAAAACCGTATACAAAAATAATGTCGGCATATTCGGCATTTGAAAATTGGTAAGGCATCTTCAACAGAAAATTGCAATAATTGTTAACCGAATACTAACAAAGGTCAGACAACTGTCACATATCTGATAGTGACTTGAATTGTTGCTATGGAACAGTAACTCGATAGTCTTTGGTTTATTTTTAAATGAGGCAAAGCCTACTTTACAAAGTTTGAAATTTCTGACTGTAATTTACGATTTTTTGTCGATGTCTAAAAAGCAATCATTATCTTGCAGTTTTGTTATTATTATTATTACTTTGTTATTTGTTGTTGTGTTGTTCCCTAAAATTTAGTCTCGTTAAAACTATTAAACGTTTAGTACATTTATTTTTTTTACTTCGGAAGCAGTTTTTGCTTTTTTATTGTTATTTTCTTAATTTCTAATTTCCAAATATGCACCATTTTGAAATTTTTTACAAAACAACCATTTATTCTAATCAAGTGATGGGTGCGGGAACTTTGAAAATTATGCCGTTAGGGTCAATTCTTTATGCTCTTTCCAATAAAAAAATAATATTTTGAAAAAATTGATCTACAGGGTGTTAAAAATGTAAAAATTGAAAATGTCAACTTTTTTTAATACGGGCCTAGAATTTAAAATTTTCTGATACTGCAATTTTAAGCGACAGATAGGTTACAGATGTTGACCCAATATGAAAATTTTATACGGAGTGCATTAAAAAATATGACAATAACAAAAAATTGCTGAAGTTCATAAAAGACCCTGTATCTTATTAACTATCGACAATTGAACTATCAAAGATGGGTGATTAAGAACCCCCAAGGTATTCTTTGTCTTGTGTTGAAGTATGTTCATTTAGATCCGCGTCACCCTGTATAACTCCTTGTAATTTATGTACAATTCATAGAAGAATATTTTTTGTTATACCAGTATATTTAATAATTCCAGCCCTGTTCAAATTATTTGCCAATTTTATAAATTTTGTCTTCTTTTTTCTAAACGTATAAGTATATATTCTTAGACCTATTAAGTTTTTTATTTAGATAGGTATCCAATACCAATTTTGTCTATTCAAAAATTTATAAAATTACTTTACAACCTTTATTATTTGAGGCAAAATATTAGCCAAATTATTCGTTTTTGAGGGTAGGTATTAGGGATGTTAGTCCCCAAGCTTTGTTCCAGTCCCTGGATTTTAGCGATAAAGAGTATGTGATACCGGGACCCTGCGACTAACCTAAAAAAATTAACATTACAAGTTAAAGAACAGTTCATTCGTGTATACTAAATACATTAAATTCCTTCTGCTATTTTAATTTTAAAAGAAATTAAAGATTTTTAAAAGCAGAATGTAAAAAATCAGTGCCTCCAGTGTGTCGGTTCCTAAGCTTGATCCTAACTTACTGCAAGTATCGTTTTTAATAAAAATTCGCCTGTTGAAGGTTATTTTTTTTCTTTATCCATTAAATATATAGCTAAATAGATTTACAATGTAATCTGCTGACAACGTCAAGAATTCAGGAATAGGAGATCTATATTGATACATCATAAGGCACTTAGAGAATAATATTATGGTACTTACGTATGTCGTAATTTCTCCGAGAAATTCTGGTACTGCATTGAATAATCTGCTGCAAAAATAGAAAGGGCTTTTCCGATATGATGATGTTTTGTTGCCAGAAATAGAGATTTTATTTAAGTTTCTAGTGTTACGGTCATGTATATCTGAAGTATATTGAAACTTGTGGAAGTGTAACAGCATTGCATTAAGAATCAGAATACTAGGAAGTGTGAGAATCTTATGCTGTGGAAAGGTGTCTCTGCATGACTCAAGTGGGCTAAGGAGTAGATTTTACTATTAATTCTTTTTTGTAGAATAAATTTTCTTTGAAGTTCCGTTGTTTGTCCCCAGTAGAGCAAAAGAAAGCTTATGTTTATTATTATTGTTTGGGGTTCATAAAGGTTATTAAGTTGACAATAGCACAATAAGCCTTTAGTTTTGCAGTAATACGTATTAAATATTCATTGCAGTTTACAACTTATTAGTCTAGGTTAGTTCAGCTTATGCCATGATTTTAGAAGGAAATCAACAAAATGTATAAGATTGCTAAATATTTTGAAAACTGTTTAAAAGAAACTAATATTTTGGTATTATAAAAAATATTCTTTTATGAATTATTCGCAATACCAATTAAAATTATACTATTTTCTTTAAAAAATTGAGAAAAATAAAATTTAAGTGTTCAAACTTTGTAAGTTAATATTAAAATTTCTGTAAGTTACAAGAAGTTAGTTGGGTGTTTTATTTATTTGCGAGTTTCCTACGATTTGTAGAACATCTCACATGGTACATTTTGAACCAGAAGGTACCTAGGTAATTTACTAGCGTTTACCATGTCAGAAAGGAAACCGTAGTAGAAGTGCATAGTAGAAGTGTCCTTTTGCTGTAACTTTTTTATATTTTTTAGGGAAGTGTATGTTGTAGAAGGAATAATATTCATTCAAGTTAGATTTTGAAGAAATCCTTGAAAATGGGGACAGCGTAGAAGCTTTTGATTTGCCCTTAGAATTGATAACTTTTATTTGCGTCAAGGTGTTTTTTGGCGCTACAGGACCAGAATGAAAGGTAAACTTTTTAAATTGATAGCTAAACTGCCTCTATCTTGTCAGTTGTGATTGGTAACTGTTAAGAATGTTTTTTTTTTCTATTATTGTGATTTATTTTGCTAAGTAATTATATCCGTTTTAAAACACAATTAGCTCATCACTTTACGGGTTTCCTACAAAACAATCTTGTATGATCTCAAAAATTTAAAACACTGCAGAGATGCAGTCGAACAAGCCCATAAGTCCTTAAAAATTTTCTTTTATATTCATTGGTCGTTTTAACTTTGTACTTTCCTTTATAGTATCCCCCGATGATGAGTGCTTAAGCGCTCGAAACATGTAGGGAACCTTTTCATCTATCATCATTTTTATTAAACTGTGGAGGAGGACTGCTTTGTTTTATTTATATTACATTAACCACTGAAAGTATGGACTATTTCTTCAACTTCAAAGCCCATAAGTGTTGCGATCTGGCTGCAAGACATTTGTTCCCCCGTTTTCGTGATCGGCGAACCCGATGCTGGCAAAATTAGACTAGCCACCCTTCTCGAACTACCCCTTAATTGAAAAAAAAACACCCCTGTTCTATTTTTTTCTGCTTCAAAAAATCCGATCCAGCAGGCCATTCTGGACTGTCTCTGATTCCGATCTAAATAGGTGATTATTAGTCAGAGAATGACCCGATCGCATTCTGGTAACTGTTGTATTGTGTCGCCAATCGGTAAATCTCTTACTGAACCATCTTGACTTTTGGAAATTCCTTTTTTGTTCCAGCATACATTCTTCCTTTATTATTCAAAGAGCTTCCATGATACATTATGTTCCATTAGAATTTTCTTTTTCTATTTCTGGTAGTATTTCCTGCTTGTCTAGTTTTAGGCTTTTTGGGACATTACTCGCAAAGATAGGGACTCCACCTATCTTTGCGAGTTTATCGGCTTGTTCGTTGCCAGGTATCTGCATATGCCCAGAAATCTATTCGACCATTATTTCCGATCCATTATCCTTAACTTCTAATAGTAATCTTTTTGTAAGGAAGGATACAAACTCATTTTTGGGATGTAAGTTGATTTTATTTATTTTATTGATAGCGTTTAATGAGTCTGATAGGATGATTGCTTTTCTAATATCTTTGCTACTATTAATAGCTTCATGGATAGCTACTATTTGCGCGGTACAAATACAGATGCTATTTGGGAGTCTGAATGAAAAATTGCATTTTAATTTAGGGATATGGATTCCATAGTCTACTCTGGACGCATTTGTATAGGTCAAGGTGAATGTTGACTGATATTTTTCTATGCGTTAAAAAATTTGCTTCTTAGTTAGAGTTTTGTCGGTTTTTATTGAGATTTAAGTTGAGCATCTTCATATTTCTAATTTGTGTTTCGAATTCTATTTTCAAAATAGGGTAATTCAAATTCAAATTCAAATTCAAATTCAAATTGTTTATTGGTGTCAATGTCAACAAAGCTTACACAAGTCAAAATACAATATAGACAGTAAATTCTAATAAAATTTCAATTACAACATCAGAGTTATTAAAATAAATGTACCTACATATAATCACACTCTACAATAAACATTTCACAATAGACAAGCTAAAATTATAATTTAAGATACAGGTCACAACATATTAAAATCAGATGTTAAGAATTGCTCATATTTATAAAATGCATTATTGATTAAGTATTTTTTCAATTTTTGTTTAAATTTACTAATGGGCAAGGATCTTACACTGTTAGGTACAGCATTAAAAAATTTTATCCCCCAATATCCCGGGCCATCCTGACACCTTCCCAGCCGCCAGTATCCAGGCACCAATTTAGACCCAGTGCGGGTGTTATATGAGTGAACATCTCCATGGGTACGATACAGATCTAGATTCTGCTCAACAAACAGCAAACATTCCAATATATATACACAAGGCACAGTCATCAGTTGCATGTCAACATACATACTTTTACAATCATCCCTATATCCTAAGCCTGTCATTATTCTTAGAGCTTTTCTCTGTATGCCAAATATCCGATGTGTTTGAGTTGCATGACCCCATGCTAGAATAGCATAGGAGAGGTGTGAGTGAATAATCGCATAATATGCTGTTCTCAATACATTCCTTGAAACACAATTTCTCAAATTTCTAAGTACATAGAGTCCTTTATTTAGTTTTGCTGAGAGAGTGTCAACATGTTTTCCCCATTGTAATTTCGGGTCAAGATCTACCCCTAAGAACCTCACATGTTGATTTATGTCGTTATTGGGAAATTCTCTTAAGGTAAAAAGCATGCGAATTGTTTTGTTTGCATTTAATAGCAGTCGATTCGAGCAAAACCAGTTTTCTGCTCTATCCTGTGCCACCATGGATCCCTCCAGTGATTTGAGGTAACTTTCGGCCGAGTAAATGATTGTTGTGTCATCGGCAAAGAGTGTATATCCAGCTATATTCTCATTAAATGGTAAATCGTTTATATATATAAGAAATAGAATAGGGCCTAGAACAGACCCCTGTGGAACCCCGATATTTATTTCACTCTTTGCCGATGTCACACCAGCCCAGCTAACCACTTGTTGTCGATCCTGTAGATATGACCTGACAAGTTTTATGCTATGGTCACTGAAGTTGTAAAACTCCAGTTTTTTTAAAAGAATGCCATGGTCGACACAGTCAAAAGCCTTGCTCAGATCACAAAACAAGACCGAAGTATATTTCATGTTATGAAAACCCTTGATTATATCTGATATTAGGTTGATAATTCCCAGAGTTGTATTTTTTTGTTTTCTAAAGCCAAACTGGCATTGAGAGAAAAGTGAATTTACTTCAAAATATTTGGTTATTTGAATGGCCATACATTTCTCATAGATCTTGGACATTATAGGCAAAAGTGATATGGGCCTATAGTTTTCTGGTATGGTGGGATCTTCTTTTTTAAAGATAGGAATAACCACTGCTATTTTTAACTTTTATACTTAACTGTAATTATCGGATTTGTGTAAACGTTCATAGTAGGGGGTAGAGTGATTTAAAGCTTTAATAAGGTAAGGCGGATGTTTTTCCAGAAACGTACATTTTTGTACTACGTTTATTCAGTGTGGCCTTAGATGCAGGTTCAACAAACATTGAGCCATAGTCTAGATGTAACTTCACTATTCCATTGAATACTGTAAGAATTGTTTGTGGGTCTGCTCCCCACCAAGCACGACAGAAAATCTTCATTATATCAATTTGACTGTTCCAGCTTACGGTATTGTGTAAAATTAATCCTAGATATTTTGTTTCATTTTTATTATCTATGTATTTCCTAAAACAATCGGTGGGATCACACATTTACGTTTGTTTTTCACAAACCAAACTGCCTCACACTTTTCCACTGAAAGAGTCTAGCTGTTTTTTTCCAGTTGATCAGTGGTCTTGATATCTAAGATATTCTTCCTTAAGGTGTAGTTCTGGGTGCAGAATATTAAAATGTAATGTAAGATATACATTTAAAAACAGGGGAGAGGCCTGTAGGGTAATTAACTGGTACAAATGTCTATGTGATCATCACGTGTGCGTTCTGTGTGCCCTGGCCTTTTCTAAACCCTGTTTGGTACCATGAGAATGTATTTTTGTTTTTTAGTTGCCACTGTAATCTATTCTTTATCATGATTTCTAAAGCTTCTTGGTTGCAAAATGATAAAACTATGGGCCTATAGCTGTCAATAAAATTGGGATTTTTGTTAGATTTTAGCGAAGCTATGATATTGTAAATTTTCCAAGGTAGGGGTATTGGTTCTCCGAGCAGAATTTTATTACATATGTTAACTAAGATTACTTGTGCTGTTAGAGGGATCTTCTGTAACATTTGGTAGGAAATTTCATTCAGTCAAGGGGCAGAATTCTTATAACTATTTTTGTCTTAGCTTATCTGTAATTTCGGGCACACTGTCGTTGATAGCTACACCAGAGAAGGCTTTAAGTTTGTTCCATGTAATATATGAGTTTCTGTTTAGGGATGCACAAAATTTAGTAAACTTATTTCATTTTGTTTTTTCAAAAAAACTTTTCCCCCTGGGTCTATCCGTTCACTCATTCCTCTAACCTTCCACCGTTTCCCCTTGTTATCACCGAATCTCAAAATTCATTCAACAGTGCTTGTTACCGTCCGACAAGAAAGATTCAGAAATGATCATGAAACAAAGTAAAAGTTTACTGATCTGAACATTTATACAATGTACTAACCGGATGGTTTCTGCCCCCTGTCCATAATACTTTTCTTAATACATTGATCCTGTCATTGTTATATTTATTATATTTTCAACAACTAGCTAGTGTCACCCTAAAATAAATCCAGGCTTCCCCGGACAACCAACTGCCGCTAAACAGCTAGCATCCCAACAAATTGAGTAAGGGGCACAGTTTATGTTCCCCGGCCGTTACTTATTTGTATTAATCGACTCGCAGTAAGAGGAGCCCTAACTTACATGCATGTCAACGACTCAATACCAGTGTACCTTTGTACGAGATTTCCTGCGCCAGCATACTCATTAATATTTGCAAAATAGGTACCACAGGCCTGTATTTTAACGTAGATCTATCAACTTATCGGCATTGCCAAACCGCTCACTCACATCTCCTCTCAGTATTCTCTTCTCAAAAACCAACTACTCCCCTCGCCTGGGAATCACGGAATAATCTCTTAGATTTCCCTCTCTTTCTTGTTTACACAAAACTAACCTTTATTGTTCTGTGGTTTACACTCGGCCTCCGCAATATAAACGTACAACATAATATAAGAATACACTGCTATAAGGTATTGATTGCATAAAGAACTGTAGCATTTTGGTCGCGTAATTTATTCACAAAGAATAAAATAATGGAGGTAACTTTTTAAAAGCTACTTATTTTCTTTAGGTAAAGGAAACCCTTGCTCGGCAATGTATCTAAGAAGACAAGGAGCCAGGTATAAGACAGCTTTATCATTCAAATTCCACAGATACTCAAGAGGGTAAGGAAGGAACTCGCAGAATCGGCATCAATAATAGACTGGTACCTGAATCACATAGCAGATCATAATGAATCGGGAGAAGAAATATAGGTTAAAAGTCTTGGATCGCCTCTTATTTCTCATGTAAGTATAGTAGTACAAATATAAATATTAACAATATTTTTAATAAATCGGATTATTTATATAATATTATATACATATATTGAGCACAGCAAGATATTAAGTGTTATTAATTTGAACAAGAAATCAAAATAAATATAAATTACAAGGAATCATTGTTGACTCATAAATGGAGTACCGTCGTTTTTAGCCATCTATTGGAGAGTAGTGAAAATAAAATAGTTCTGTTACAGAAATCTGTAATTTAGCTTAAGTTGCTTATAAAAGCATTAGGTGGCACTAATAGAAAATATTAATTTTCTTTTGGCTACTCTCGTATAGATGGCGCTGATAGGATGTCGGGTAAGTTGTTAAAATATTCTCTGCGAATGTTTAGGTGTTTTCTTTTCATCGTTTTCAACATCAGCTCTTAGTAAGTAACTAATCTCTTATCTGTTTTGTGCTCTCAGTTCTCTCTTTTCAAGAACCAACTACTGCCCTCGCCTGGGAATCATGGAATAATCTCTTATAAAACTAACCTTTATTGTTCTGTAGATTACACTTGACCTTGGCAATATAAACAATAATAAACATACAATATAAGAATGCATTGCTTCAAAAAAAATATGATTTATTTTAGAATAAATATTACAGTCCTGTACACCAGCTGGTACGTCATAAGAAGTCTTTCGTTAGCCCTATTTTAGCTTAAAATCACCTTAAAAACTTTACAAATCGCTATGTTTCCTGGGGCATGTGCCAGAAGTACTTTTGCCAGAAGGCAGAAATTCACGTCTAAAGCACAAAACCTAAAATAGGTTAGTCTAGAGTATGTTTGTCCTATTCTTTCAGTATCCTTAAAAATTATCTGTAGTTGGTTAACAGGACATTGATAAAATGAGCCCAAGTAGGTTTAATATTTCTTGTAGTAAGTTTTTAATCAAACTGTGTGGTGAAGTGAGATTATAGTCCATGTCTTATTTTTCAGTTACAACAACTATATTTTATTTTGAACTTCGCAACTGTTGTTGAGTTTGAAGAAAAAATTTTAGAAAGTGTTGAAGAATTGAAGATCCGCGTCACAACTCAGTGCCATCCCCTTCAACTGAACCAAAAATGAAAAACAGAAAAGGCCCAACCTGCAGCTGTCCAGAATCATTAACATGTTAAGAATCCAAGGAGAGGCTTCGGAAGAAACCCAGAAAACGGTCCAGTTTGAAGTTAATGGTGTGGTGTGTGCAGGTAATTTTTTATTTATTCCATTTTAATAATGTTATGAAACCCCCCCCCCCCCCACCCCCATAGGTACAGGCGCAGTAGTAGCATCATATAATATTAATTCTTCTTAGTTAGTGAAGGACACAGTGTGATTTTCTTTTTTAAGTGCATCAATTATTTGAGAGTTTTATGTATTGGATTGATTCAGCCGGTACTTGGTGGAACTTTATTTTAACATTTAAGGTAAAATAAACACAAATTTTATGCATAATTTTAAACACCTTTTATCATTTTATTTTGTAAATTTGAAATGTTTTGCAGTTCTGCTGCAGGCTAGCTTTTTCAAGAATGGATAATTATTATTCATAATATATGAACCTGTTCAATTTTTTAAATTTAAATTGCAAAAGATGTTAAAATGTATAGTGGAATTGTGCACAAAATGTGTGTTTATTTTGCCTAGGTAAATTTATCGCTACAATATTAGGACTAGGTTTGAAGTTTTGAACTTTTTAGTAATAATTTTTTTTTACAGATTTAACAAAGTGTAATAAATTTTCTTTTTTGCCAGTGCAATTTCTATTACAAAATAGCATTAAAATACTTTTGTTGAAGGTTTTCGGAATGCCTTGATCTCATTTTTGGAATTTAACTATGTGTAGAGTGTTTAAAGCTCCCTTAAAAATTTAGAAAAATTGAAAGTTATTTTTCTCAATTTTTTTAAATATCTCTTTGTAATTGGTTTACGTAGTATTGATAGAGGAATATTTTTTGTTATACCAGTATATTCGATAATTCTAGCCCTGTTCAAAAATCCAATTTTATAAATTTTGTAAAATGCAAAATATTAGAACAAAATAAATATTCGTTTTTGAGGGTAGGTATTAGGGTGTCAGTCCCGAAGCTTTGTTCCAATCCCGGGATTTTCTGGATAAAAAGTATAATATGGCCCGGGATTCTGGAACTAACCTTGAAATAAAAATAAACATGACATGCTAAAGAACAGTTCCTTCGTGTTTTCTAAATGCATACATTAAATATCTATTGTTAACAAAATTTAAAAAAAAAAACAATTATGATAGTTGCAGCAAGCGGAATATCTTTGTCATCGCTATTTTTAGAATTTTCGTGTGTGGAATTGCTTACGTTATGTCACCTAGCTACAAGTTTTTTCAATTCAGATCTGATTTCGCAGATATTTGGAGCACTAAATCATTTTTTTGATTCAGTATTTACGTTGTAAAGGTATTTAGTTGGTAGATTCGAGAAAACACCTCGTAATGGTAGGTTTTAAATTATGACGATACTGGGGGGTGTTAAGAAACCATGACATTTTCATCACTGCACTGTCCACTTACATCTAATACATAGAATAGGTCCACCTGGTGTCAAAAAACCAAACATCTCGATTAAGGACTTCAGTAAAGTCTTTGGATTTTCTGTGCAATAGGAAAATATACTTGACAGCCATACACACTCAATCGATCTTTCTTGCCACCCAGTAAGTAAGCATATACCATTAATACATATTTTTTTTATAAACGAGTGTACCTATCTAATAAATCTATAATTTACAGGCTTGGTGTACCTATGCTTATTTATTAAATTAAAATCAATTAAGTATTATACTGTCTTTATTAGGTACCATGTCACATATGTACTTACGACTCTGCTAAATCTAATGGGTGTAACCAAGGCTCAACTGACATTTATCAAATTTTGATTAGGTCTTTTTAGGATAGTACAAGGTTACATCTACGAACATTACATTACCTTTGGATTATTATTAAAAAGTTAAATGGTTGCGGCTAGCTGATTACAGAGTATAAAACGGCAGGTTAAACTATTCTGAACCAAGGCTTATTTTATTAATGTTCTATTAGTGATAACGGCCACATAACTTCCATGACAATAATTGTTCCAGCAATGTTAACCTTGGAAATTAATTGTAGTTGGTGTTAACAGGACATTGATAGAATAAGTCCAAGCAAGTTTAATATGGCTTGTATTAAGTTTTAATCCAAACTATATAGTGAATTTAATTTTTAAATGCCATGTTCAAATTTTGTGCTTAAATGTACTAAAATTTAGTTGTATTTTTTAGCTACTACAATAAACTAAAATAAAAAAAAACACAGTAATATGAGTGCAGGAAAATCAACATGAAGAATTACTGTACGACAATTAAAAAGTATGATTTGCTTGTCCAAAGCGATGGCTAGAATGGGTATTAATAAAAAAAAATCCAACCCTGGTAGTGACTGCATAAGCAACTGTAGCATTGTGGTCGCGTAGTTTATTTACGGAGTTTAAAATAATAGAGGTAACTTTTTAAAAGCGACTTATCTTCTTTATGTATAGTAATTAAAATTTTTTAGGAAGAAACCCTGTGTATCTGCCAAGGCAAGGAGTCAGGTTTAAAGAAAGTAAGTTTTTATGACAGCTTTATCATCCAAATTTCCCAGTTCGCATATTTTCTTATTTCCAGAGGAATTCACAGAAGCGCCGTCAATAATAGGCTGGTACCTGAATCATATAGCAGATCATATTAAATTTAGAAGAAATATAGGTTGAAAAGTCTTGGATCGCCTTTTATTTCTCATGTAAGTATAGTAGTACAAATATAAATATTAACAATATTTTTAATAAATCGGATTATTTATATAATATTATATACATACATTGAGCACAGCAAGATATTAAGTGTTATTAATTTGAACAAGAAATCAAAATAAATATAAATTACAAGGAATCATTGTCGACTCCAAAATGGACTACCGTCGTTTTTAGCCATCTATTGGAGAGTAGTGAAAATAAAATAGTTTTGTTACAGAAATCTGTAATTTAGCCTGTAGTTGCTTATACAAGCATTAGGTGGCACTAGTAGAAAATATTAATTTTCTTTTGGCTACTCTCGTATAGATGGCGCTAATAGGATGTCGGGTAAGTTGTTAAAATATTCTCTGCGAATGTTTAGGTGTTTTCATCATTTTCAACATCAGGTCTCGGTAAGAAACTAATCTCTTATCTGTTTTGTGCGCTCAGTTCTCTCTTTTCAAGAAGTAACTACTGCCCTCGCGTGGGAATCACGGAATAATCTCTTATATTTCCCTCTCTTTCTTGTTTACACAAAACTAATCTTTATTGTTCTGTGGTTTACACTCGACCTTGGCAATATAAACATACAATATAAGAATACATTGCTTCAAAAGAATATGATTTATTTAAGAATAAATATTACAGTTCTTTACACCAGCTGGTACGTAACATAAGGAGTCTTTCGTTAGCCCTACTTTAGCTTAAAATCACCTTAAAAACTTTACAAATCGCTGTTTCCTGAAGCATGTGCCAGAAGTACTTTTGTGAAGGAGTCAGGCAGAAAGTCACGTCTAAAGCACAAAACCTAAAAGAGGTTAGTCTAGACTTCTAGAGTATGCTTGTCCTATTCTTTCGGTATCCTTTAAAATTATCTGTAGTTGGTTAACAGGACATTGATAAAATGAGCCCAAGAAGGTTTAATATTGCTTGTAGTCAGTAAACCAAACTATGCGGTGAAATTTTGAACTAAAATTCATTATATTTATGTCTTCTTTTTCAGTTAGTACAATAGACTGAAACTATACAGTAATACGAGTGCAGAGAAATCAACATGGAGAATTTCTGTATGTGGAATGGTGCTGTTTCGTGGAATGTAAGAATCTTAGCATCATGATTGTTCTGTTTCTGAGAAGACAAGGTGTCAGGTTTAAAGAGGTAAGCTTTTAAGACAGTTTTATCATCCAAATTCCACAGTCTACATAATATGTTATTTCAATTGAGTTTAAACTGTACCTTTGCTTTGAAAGAATAACACTAAAATGGCAAATAACCTAACTTTCTCTTTTTATCTAGCGCCAAATTCTTATCCCCCTTACTACAGTGGAGTTAAAGGGCAGTTCTCAAGACGAAGGGGACGATCCATTTCCGGTGGTTCATCATCTCATTGATAGATCAGTAAATTTTTGGTATGTCACTTACTTTAATTTAGACTTAGTTTACCCAGCTTTTTTGTTATGTTAATTCCTAATTTTTTTGTGTAAAATATACAGAATTCTAATTACTTTCTCTCTAAACATAAGACTGATAAATAATTCCCACTAAAAATTCCTTTGAATGGGAGCTCCCACGACTCAAACCCCTAGCTCACAATACTACAAACAATTTCCTAAGTGAATTCAATCCATAATATCGTGGGAAATGACGAATCGGTGGCAGATTTACCCGATTTTGTTTATTTTTTTAAAGCCCCCAGAGAACTACATTTTTTTTTCCATTTTTACTTCAAAGTCTGCCAGTTTAACAATGTTAGCAAATATGGCAGACTTAATTGTTTATAAATAATATATACAGGGTGTTTAAAAGAAATTATGGGCAAACGGCCGGGGACAGTTTCTTCACATAAAATTAAAATATTAATTAGATGAATGCAGTTTACAGGACCAGACTTACAGTTATGTTCTTAACTTTTATTTAAAGAGAATTTGGTACCTCACGGTTTTTCTTAATTTACAAACCTGGTTTAATTTTGATTAACAATGTTCCTTAGCAATTTTTCTTATTTGCACTCATTTTTAAAATAATGACGATTTTTGTAAATGGACGCCAATTTGTGGTAAAATATAATATAGATTTATAAAAATCACCATTATTTCGAAAATGGCATCTAAAATGAAGAAGTGCCAAAAAAGATGTTTTGATTAAAATTAAATCGGGTTTTTGCATTAACATTAAAAAATTCAAAATCATGGTGATGTTCCAAATTCTCTTTAAGGAAATTAGTCGTTTTTTTTAAACTTTGACACCCTGTAGCTGCGAAGGGAAGAAGATTCAGACCAATGTTCATAAAAAAAATCTTATTTATATGAGAGGTATCTGGCCGTTTGCCCATGCTTTTTAAAACACCCTATATACAGGGTGTTCCTTAACGATATGCGAATATTTAAGGGTGTGATTCTACATAAAAAATTAATGATAGTTTGCTTTATAAACTATGGTCCAAAAATGTTTCGTTACGAAAAATTTAAAAGTGAATAATTCAAATGTAGAACGCGTAATGCATTACGTGTATGGCTTCGCCGACGGTAATGGAGAGCAAGAAAGACGTATTTATCGCCTGAGATATCCTAATCGTGCTTTGCCAGATAGTTGAACCTTTTCTAATATTCATTGTCGTCTTGTTGAAAATGGTAGTGTCCGAAGATGTATAATATATATATATATATAGATTCATACCCTTAAATATTCCCGTATTATTAAGGAGCAGGTAACTGTCCCTTGAGAGAACACCTGCAGAGGATTGGTATTCACGCCGGATCCACAGAATGCAGACTATGTGGTAAAAAGGAGGAACCCGCCATGCACATCATTTACTACTGCGATGGGTTGGCTCGCAGAAGATTAAACTTGTTTGTAGCAATTCAACATAGGGCCGCTCTCCCACATGAAAATTTTGAAAGAAGGAACCGGACTTTACTAACAAGACAGGGGAGCACAATAAGCAAGGCTGCAGTGCAAGGTTAGCCTGACCCTCGCCTTTAACCAACGAACCAAGTCTGCCATATTTGTTAAACTAGCAGACCAGTGTTTATCTGTAAAGAACCCTTTAAAGTAGAAGTTAAATTAAAAAAAAAAATGTAGTTTGGTGGGGTAGACGACACTCTGAAAATTAATGAGGTTCTCTATAAAAAGTTTAAGAAACAATATCGGTTAAGTCTGCCAGAGTTTTGATCTGTGGGAGTTTGGACTAGTTGTGTCTCATTCATCACTATTGCAATTTAACAACAAATATTCCCTCCTCATAATCTTAATTATAGGATTTTAGTTATCTTGCGTTTTCAGATGTAAACAAACACTTTACTTATATTTTTTTAATATTAGTTTTTGTCTCCACTATTTTTCAGTTATATTGTAATGGGGCCTTTACGCGATTAACGATTAACATATTGTTTGCCTAGAATTACGAAGTTGTCTTGCTTGTGTTTGTATATGTAGCATGAAAGTGGCAGTACCCATATTTTGTAACTGCTCTCCTGAAAGCTTTTTCTTAATGCAAATACAACTATGTAATTCTGACCAAACGATATGTTAATACACAATATATTTTAGCAATACATGGAAATGAATTGTTAAAAAATGTTGCATAATAAAATTGATCGCCTGAGAGGCCCTTAATGTTACGTCAATAAACATTAGTGTTAATTTTAAGTGTTTTACCGTCATCCTGCGTTTTTAGATTTTACCATGTTTACTATTTTTGTGTTATGTTTTGTAATGGGACCCTTAGACGATCAATACAATATGTAATTGCACAATATATGTTATAAATTGATTGCTGTGGGGCCCCTAATGGTTCGTTAATACACTTTTGTTTAGTAAAATTTGGATATTTTATTTATTGCGACTCTTATAGAGGTGCCCAGAACCTCTAGAGCCTTCTGTTAACATATCATGCGTAAAAATGTTGGGGACTCACGCTCGACTGCTTTTTAGGCATCAGGGTACCGTATTAAAAAATACAGGGACCCACTGTCGACTCCTCATAGGACTACCGTACTTTTTGGCCATCTATTGGAGGTTAACAGAACTAAAATAGCTGCATTACAGAAATCTGTAATTTAGCTAGTTGCCAATAAAAGCGTTAGATGGCACTAGTAGTAAATATTATTTTAGTTTGGCTACTCTCGCATAGATGGCTATTTTTTTTTTTTTTTTAATTTTCTACGAATTTTTAAAATCTAATTTTTAAAATTCGTATTGTGTAAAAAGAAAGAAAATCGAAGCAAACTTTTAATTTTTCAACCAAGCGGATACAAAAAAATATACTATGCGATTTTAAAAATTTCATTTGTGTTCAAAATTAGAGAAATACGGAACAAAGTTTTAATTTTTTAACCAAAAAGACACAAAATAGGCTTAAATCTGGATTTTCAAAATTTGAAATAAGGGCCGTTTATTCCACAAAGTTAACTGGCACTTTAGTTGAAAATTTTTTCGATTTTGCGACGTTGCCAGCTCCGTTTTTCAGTAGAATCTAGGGAAGAACGTCAAAAAACCATGTTTTTCTGTAGTTTCTGGGACATTTTGCCACACTTGGCAACATTGTTTTCGCTAACTGGCAGTCTTAACCAGAGAATAACTTTGGTAAATGTACAAGTTAAGGTGGCGTGAACTTAGCCTTAGATTTTTTTTATCAATTTTGTCAAGAAATAATTCCTAAAAGTTACTAAAATTAGTTAATTTTTTCGGAAACTTAAATTTTTTTTTCCTTTTTTTTTTTATAGCTCTGGGTAATCCAACTGGTCAGCATCTAGAAACTAAAATTAAATCGGTATATTTTTTTATCGCCTTCATAAAGAAAGTTGTTTGTCTATAAATACTGTGCTACAGAGGGTGAATTAAAACAAAGAAAAATGGGTTTTAAATACATTTATTTTGTGTATATATTTTTACAGAGCCGTAACTAGGATTTGCGGCCCCCGCTCCCTTTACAATACAAAAGGATCTTTGATAAGGGTAACAGGGGGAGAACGTTAATCGTGATGGTCCATTATAAAATATAATAATAATAATAATAAATAGACTTTATTAAGAGTTTAGAAAGAGTAAACTAAGCAACAGTCACATTAGCAATTAAATAATTAGACTAATTAAACCAAATTACATCGTATTAAATCAAATCAGATTAAATTAAATTAAATTAAATTAAGCCCTCTCTACAAATTCTTACAGTGTGAATTCTAGCTGATAAGCAGCTATTCATTTTATTTATAAATATTAATTAATTCAACACTAAATTTTTATTTTAATAAATATGTAGTGCATCCGTGATTCCTTGTGTTACGGAACTGACAGAATCCAGCCCTGTTGTCCTCAGCGGTGACTAAGCGGAATAATGCGTCTGGACCAGTGAGAGGAGACTCTACCTATATCAAAAAAATTAATAATTATTGTACAGGTTGGTAAGTATAGGGTGAGAGCGCAAACTGCAGTCAGAACTTGCTTGTTGGATTTGACCTTGTAAGTGACCGTGAACTTTCAAGGTCACTTACAAGTCAAAGTCAAGGTCAAATCCAACTTGGAGGTTACTTGACCTTAAACTTGGATTTCACCTTGCAAGTGACCTTGAAACTTCAAGGTCACTTACAAGTCAAAGTCAAATCCAAGTGTACCCTTATCTAACTAAGAAAAATTAATATTATATGATGCTCCTACTGCCCTTGTACCTACAAGGGGTTCTTTACATTATTAAACTAGAATAATTAAAAATTACTTACACCCCACGTCATTAACTTCAAAATGAACCATTTTCTGGGTTCTTCCAGTCTCCTTGAATTCTTAAAATGTTAATGGTTCTGGACAACCGCAGGTTGAGCCCTTTCTGTCTCTTTGCATTCTTGGTTTGGTTCAAGGGGTAGACGAACTAGGTGGCGCTGGGTTGTAAACTCGTATCTTCAGTTTTTCAACCCATTCTAAAATTTCTTCTTCAAACTGAGGCGTCCTACCCCTAAAGTCAATAAACAACAGTTGCAAATTAAAAAAAACTTTGTCCTAAAATGTCGAGTACTCTACTCCAGGAACTATGGAGTTTTAGAAGTTAATATACTAACAACTACTTTGGTTAAACAACTTACTTTAAGGGAGATCAAAAACTGTTTTGTAGCTCCTACCAGATAATATCTATGGACACGTACAGGAGACCCGTGATCTGCTAGCACTTTTTTACTTTTAATGCATATAGGTATACCCATTCTTCATAATATGGTACTGAAAAATACAAAAGGCAAAAATTAACTTTTCTTCTGTCAATAGGTAATTCATATTTAACGCATGTCAATGCTGAATGTGGTCTTTGCTACTTATCAGGCTCATGCTGGTTTATCGCCAACATGAAGAACAGTGACCTTTGTTTACAAGAAAACTATAAGCACAGAAAATATGTAGCTATATTTTCTGTGCTATAAGCATTATTTGTCGTGTGAAACGAATTTACTTGCTTACTTTCGATCTTGTCAATTTGCATTTTCGCCAAGGTTTTTTTTTTTAACAAAAAACAAACTTTCAAAAACTATTACATTAAAATCTTGCATAGTGTTTTACGGCGGCGTTGCTCCTATAAGTTCAATACCCAATTTGTAAAAAATGATAAATTTTATATTTTAACCCTCCGCCATTATGTCAAGAAAATCTAAATTACAATGGCCACTTGCCCCCCTAGCTCTTCTTTTCTTTTGCCGAGGCACTTGCTTCCTAACCATCTCGCCAGAATAGAGAGTACTCAAAACCAATTTTCCATGACCACGCTATTAATAATAACGTTAGCGTAACATAAAAAATGGCTTTTATTCTTTTTCTCGAAGACGAACCCAAGATACGAAAAAATATCAAAAGACAAAAAAGTTGTATTTTTAGCTGCTTAACCCGAAAACAACATAACGTACATTTTTTGTCGATATTTGTGAGAAAAAAATTTTTGACATGCATGGGTGGTTTTTATTTTTTTTCTCGAGAACGAAGCAAGATACGAAAAAATATCAAGAGACAAAAAAGTTGTATTTTTAGCTGCTTAACCCGAAAACAACATAACGTACGTCTTTTGTCAATATTGTGAGAAAAAATTTTTCGACTTGCATGGGTAGCTTTTATTTTTTTTCTCGAGAACGAAGCAAGATACGAAAAAATATCAAGAGACAAAAAAGTTGTATTTTTAGCTGCTTAACCCGAAAACAACATAACGTACATTTTTTGTCGATATTTGTGAGAAAAAAATTTTTGACATGCATGGGTGGTTTTTATTTTTTTTCTCGAGAACGAAGCAAGATACGAAAAAATATCAAGAGACAAAAAAGTTGTATTTTTAGCTGCTTAACCCGAAAACAACATAACGTACGTCTTTTGTCAATATTGTGAGAAAAAATTTTTCGACATGCATGGGTAGCTTTTATTTTTTTTCTCGAGAACGAAGCAAGATACGAAAAAATAACAAGAGACAAAAAAGTTGTATTTTTAGCTGCTTAACCCGAAAACAACATAACGTACGTCTTTTGTCAATATTGTGAGAAAAAATTTTTCGACATGCATGGGTAGCTTTTATTTTTTTTCTCGAGAACGAAGCAAGATACGAAAAAATATCAAGAGACAAAAAAGTTGTATTTTTAGCTGCTTAACCCGAAAACAACATAACGTATATTTTTTGTCAATATTCGAATTGAATATACTATTATATTTACAATTATCGAAAAAACGCGCAATGTTTGTGAAGTTGTAAGGCAGCGCCCCCTAGCGCCTAGTGTAAAACACAAATTGCCGTAGTCCATAAGATGATATATAGAGTGAGAAAAGCTCTTTTTAACAAACCTAATTTTACTAAATTATAGGTTTATCCCTACATGTTTCGGATGTTTAAACATCCATCATCAGGGGATACAATATCGAGTTCATATAATGAAGTTCGTTATCCCAAATGAATGGGTATAACTACTTGAAGTTTTGAAGCGAAGAAATTTTCACATCAAGGAGGGAAATAGTGTTGAAACGTCACATTAGGAGGAAAAAAAAAAGAAAACTTTTTTCATTTAAATGATGATATCCATTAATTAATAATTATATTAGGAATTAACGAAATTACATTTATTATATTTTTTTTATTTAATAATACAATATAAAAAAAATATAATAAATGTAATTTCGTTAATTCCTAATCTAATTATTAATTAATGGATATCATCATTTAAATGAAAAAATTTTTCTTTTTTTTTTCCTCCTAATGTGACGTTTCAACACTATTTCCCTCCTTGATGTGAAAATTTCTGCGCTTCAAAACTTCAAGTAGTTATGCCCATTCATTTGGGATGACGAACTTCATTATATGAACTCGATATTGTATCCCCTGATGATGGATGTTTAAACATCCGAAACATGTAGGGATAAACCTTTAAAACATTAAATCTATTTTGTGGAGGAAGACTTCAAGTTTTTTATTTCCTATCATATCAACTCCACTGTAAGTATGGACTACTTTTTCAATTACTAAATTATGTTAAGCCAGACCGAAGTTATCAGCATTTATTACAAATAATGTTCAACCTTCCCCCACCACTTTATTTGAAAAGTGACGAACACGTTCTATAGGTTAATTTTAGGCGACTTTTAAGGAAACTTCGTGATTCGTATTTACCGTTACTGTTGCGCCCTCTAGCGCCAGTCTGAGAAACTTGAAAATAATTTCCAGCAATTTCTCATGCCCACTTTACCTAATATATTTTTTTTCCGCAAGCCATACGACTAACACTTTCTGAGATACGGCCGACAGCCATTCTTAGTGGGACACCCAGTACATAATTTACAAGGAGTTATATTTAAAAACGTTGAGAAAAATATCTTTGAAGTTCTAAATTTTTAATGGAGCTTCAAACATATCCTGCACATAGCAAAATTCCAAAAATGATATCCAATCATTCCCCAAACCTTCAGTATTTTAATGTTATTTGTGATAAAAATTGCATTGGCAAAAAGAGAAAATTTGTCACATTTTGTTAAATCTGTGAAAAAAAAATTTCTAAAAAGTTGAAAACTTTAAACCTAGTCCTAGTGTATATTAAAATTTTGCTGAAAATTGGTGTCTATTTTACCTAAAATATTAAAATAAAGTCCCACCAAGTACAGGCTGAATCAATCCAATACATAAATATCTCAAATAGTTGGCGCACCCTAAGAGAAATTAATATGATATGATGCTTCTCCTGCGCCTGTACTTATGGGTTTTTTTTTACCATATGGAACTAGAATAAATAAAAAATTACCTGCACACACCACGCCATTAACTTCAAACTGGACCATTTTCTGGGCTTCTTCCAAAGTCTTCTTGAATTCTTAACATGTCAACGGTTCTGGACAGCTGCAGGTCAAGCCCTTTCTGTCCCTTTCCATTTTTGGGTTAGTTGAACTAACCTAGGGTTCGTTTCTTTGCCCTACAAAATAGGTACAGTAAATACATAAAAATGTAGGCTAGGAACTAGGTATGGAGTTTTAGAAAAAGCTTGCACCTTTATAATAATTATATCAACACTGCTTACACATGGACACGCGTACAGGAGGTCCGTGGCCCGTGATCTGCTCGCACTTTTTTACTTTTAAAGCATATAAGGGTACCCATTTTAAAGTTAATTTTTTTTATTTGTCAAGAAAATTTTGATTCACATTTGACACAAGTCAATGCTGATGTGGCCTTTGCTACTCATTCAGGCTCATGCTGTACTTTAGCCAGTTGTGGGTCTGGTGTTAAAATAAACTAAATTTCCCCTAAGAATATTATATTTCTTCTACTTTCGCTTTTCGCTCCCGCAATGGCGCAGTATAGTGTTTTTGATCCTGAAGCCACAAATTCATTTCATCCTCGATTTCTACTATTTTAAATAATATTTTTACATACTTTTGCTTTTTATGTGAGTGGCGAAAAACAAACTTTTAAAAATTATTAGACTAAAATTTTGCATGGGATTTCTCGGTGGCAATGCACCTATAAGTCCAAAACCAGTAGATAAACATTTTTTTTATTGACATTGGGGTATTTTATTTATTAAGTCGCTTATGATAGAGGTGCCCAAATCTTCTGTTGACGTAACAAGAATGAAAAAATGTCGGGGACTCTCACTCGACTATTTTTTAGGCATCGGGGTACCGTAATTATTAGCCATCTATTGGATGGTAGTGAAACTAAAATAGTTTTGTTATAGAAATCTGTAATTTAAAACTGTAGTCGCTCATAAAAACGTTAGGTGGCACTAGTTGTAAATCTTAATTTTCTTTTGGATACATTCGTATAGATAGCGGTAGTAGGATGTCGGTATGTTGTTAAGATTCTCTCCGAATTTTTATAATTTGTATTGTCTAAAATCCCCCTATAAAGTTCCACCAAGTACAGGCTGAATCAATCCAATACATAAAAGTCTCAAACAATTGGCGTGCTTAAAAGAAAACCACACTGTACCCTTATCTAACTAAGAAAAATTAATATTATATGATGCTCCTACTGCGCTTGTACCTACAAGGGGTTCTTTACATTATTAAACTAGAATAATTAAAAATTACTTACACACCACGTCATTAACTTCAAAATGAACCATTTTCTGGGTTCTTCCAAAGTCTCCTTGAATTCTTAAAATGTTAATGGTTCTGGACAACTGCAGGTTGAGCCCTTTATGTCTCTTTGCATTCTTAGTTTGGTTCAAGGGATAGACGAACTAGGTGGCGCTGGGTTGTAAACTCGTACCTTCAGTTCTTCAACCCATTCTAAAATTTCTTCTTCAAACTGAGGTGTCCTACCCCAATAAACAACAGTTGCAAAATTAAAAAAAACTTTGTCCTAAAATGTCGAGTACTCTACTCTAGGAACTATGGAGTTTTAGAAGTTAATATACTAACAACTACTTTGGTTAAAAAACTTACTTTAAGGGAGATCAAAAACTGTTTTGTAGCTCCTACCAGATAATATCTATGGACACGTACAGGAGACCCTTGATCTGCTAGCACTTTTTTACTTTTAATGCATATAGGTATACCCAATCTTCATAATATGGTACTGAAAAATACAAAAGGCAAAAATTAACTTTTCGTCTGTCAATAGGTAATTCATATTTAACGCATGTCAATGCTGAATGTGGTCTTTGCTACTTATCAGGCTCATGCTGGTTTATCGCCAACATGAAGAACAGTGACCTTTGTTAACAAGAAAACTATAAGCACAGAAATATGTAGCTATATTTTCTGTGCTATAAGCATTATTTGTCGTGTGAAACGAATTTACTTGCTTACTTTCGATCTTGTTAATTTGGATTTTCGCCAAGGTTTTTTTTTTAACAAAAAACAAACTTTCAAAAACTATTACACTAAAATCTTGCATGGTGTTTTACGGCGGCGTTGCTTCTATAAGTTCAATTCAATACCCAATTTGTAAAAAATGATAAATTTTTTTATATTATAACCCTCCGCCATTATGTCAAGAAAATCTAAATTACAATGGCCATTTGCCCCCTAGCTCTTCTTTTCTTTTGCCGAGGCACTTGCTTCCTAAGCATCTCGCCAGAATAGAGAGTACTCAAAACCAATTTTCCATGACCACGCTATTAATAATAACGTTAGCGCAACATAAAAAATGGATCTTTATAAACCCCTCCGCCATTATGTCAAGAAAATCTAAATTACAATGGCCATATGCCCCCTAGCTCTTCTTTTCTTTTGCCGAGGCACTTGCTTCCTAAGCATCTCGCCAGAATAGAGAGTACTCAAAACCAATTTTCCATGACCACGCTATTAATAATAACGTTAGCGCAACATAAAAAATGGATCTTTATAAACTCATGATAGGTAAATTACAGCACTCAAGCAAATCCAGTTTCTACTGTTATGCATTAGTAATAACATTAGTCTAACGTATAAAATGGATTTTCAGGAATCTTACCGTACAGTGTAACATGTAGTTGAAATTTGCGTTTTTTCTTTGAACATTTATAATAGTTGCTTATTATGTTACTTTACTAAACTAAAACCAAATAACTTGACGGCTACGGTTAACAAAAACACTTAAGTACAGTTCATATAACTGTTTACATCTTTACCACTTGACTGAGCTAGCTGAGTTCAAGAGAAAGGCAAGGGAAGAAAAGTAAGATTCTTATGTAAATGGGTCAAAACTGACAATTAACTGAATTTACTTGAACTTGAACTAAGAAAGTATGCAAAACGTAAACAGCTAATTGCTATTTTTTACTAATAGTTAGTGGCGTAACTAGAATTAAGACCTGGGTTTGAGATAAAGCAAACATTTTTTTGGAGCAACGCCCAAACGTCAAGAATTCACCTATTTGCCTCAAGCAAGCCCGGGCTCATGAAACACTGGAAACATTTTAGTTACGTCACTGTTATTAGTTACATTTTTGGTTTATTTTATAGAGAACTTATTTTGTTTGTAGCTATAAAGTATTTCCAATTGTTTGGATACCAATTTATGTCAGAATTTGTTCATGCTATTTTTTATGGTTAAGTTTAAACACATTTTAAATGTTTTTTCATAAGCTTTGTTTCTTATTTACATCGGCATTCATAAATAACAACAATATTTGGTTTTTAATGACATTTATTGCTTTTTTGTTTGGTATACTTTTATATAAAATACATGGTACATACATTAAATTCTGCAATTTAGTGAATATATGGTATTTTATATTGAATTAACCCAAATAGTGATAAAACGTCTTTAAAAATACCAAATATTGTTTAAATAGTGAACCAGTAATTTAAAAACGAGTTATTTCAATTACCCGCCATAAATTTCCTACCGTAGCGCTCGGGGTGGACTGGTGGCCAACTTGAATCTTTGTTTCCCTAGTTATCTACGTAGCTTGCATTTCTAACCTCGTATCTGTATTCGTTGCGTGGAATGAGGTTATGTCCGTATCAAAGTGTTTTGACTTGGCACTAGCAATTAAATTTTGGTCTGTGTTCTGTGGTTAAAGTTGGAAAATTCACTTTAAAATAAATAATTGTTTAGAAAAATGACGGAAAAAACTGCAAAAGAAAAAACAGTTTCAACGCAATATGCTGAGCTTAATAAGTTTGGTCAAAACAGTGAATACGAACGGGCTTTAAAAGCTGCTAACAAAAGTAAGTTTTTTAAACTTCAACAAGTTAACATATTGTTTCTATTTTATACCGAATAATTGTAGTTTTGGGAGTCGCACCGCACGAAACCCTTGCATTTCACTGCAAAATCGTGTGCCTTATTGAACTTGCAAGATTTGACGAAGCCATCGCTCAAATTAACAAGAACCCTGAATATTTACAGTAAGTTTTACTGACCACAGAAGACCGACTCTATTTTAGATAAATCATGCTTTTAGGAATCTTATATTCGAGAAATCCTATTGCTACTATCGCCTAAATAAGCATGATGATGCTCTAAAAACGATTGAAAAAAGTGAAGAGGAAATCGACTATCGAACAAAAGAACTTAAGGCCCAAATTTTATATCGCTTAGAACAGTATCAGGAAGCTAATTATATCTACCAAGATATTATTAAAAACAGTGATGATGAATATGAAGAAGAACGGCTTACTAATTTGTATGCTACAATGGTTTATTTGGATTCAAATGCCAAGGTAAGTTGAAGTTAGTTTACCTTCATTCTGTATTTTAATCATTGATTTAAATGTAATGATAGGATGATATTGAAGAACTAAAGGAGACCCCATATGAGTTATGTTATAATAAAGCCTGCATGATTATATCTTCAGAAAATTACCCTGAAGCAGAGAAAAAGCTGAAGCAGTGTGAGAAGCTTTGCAGAGAGAAGCTTGAGGAGGATGAAGATGTTACTGAAGAAGAAATAGCTATTGAATTAGCTCTAATTAAGTAAGTACTTTTGTATGAATATGAGCCTGCAGTAAGGTTGGGCTGATTAAAATCAAAGTAAAATGTTTATTTCTTTTGACGTTATAACAACGTTATACAGGGTGTTTCCTAAGTAATCTAAAATATTTCAAGTAGCTATTCCTCAGGTTATGAAAAAAACTAAATGTCTATTTAGAATCATCCCTTTAAATTCGTAACGCAATTTCGAAACGCCCTGTATATGGTAGGTAATGGAAAGTGCAACACAATACCTATAGGCAATAAAACAAAATTGCATAATATTTAAAAACATTTTTTCATTCTCATTAAACAACTAGAACAAAAATACTAGTTTCCCCCTCTTTTCTTTGCTTATCTTGTTTCTTAAATCTGAATGTAAAAAATTAAAATTATAAAACATGCTTTTCAGGGATGACGAAGATGTAACTGGGGCACAGAATTTGCATTATTATTTTTTCTATGTTCTTTGCAATTTTTGGCTCAACCTTTTTTGATAACCACCCTTGTATTTCATTTAAATTTTTTATTATTTCTTCTGAAAATATGATAGACATGGAGAGCAACTGATAAGGGCTTTAAAATATTTAATATATTATAGTCTTGTGCTACACATTTAAGCCCAATATTGGAAACCTTTTATACATAGTGTCAATCTCTTTTTTGTTTTCATTGGGGATTTTTAATATTATCTCCCACATCACTTGGAAGTAATAATGTCTTGCCTCCTGCTCGACAATATAAAACTACCATATCTTATCCCCTTTTCTCTTAGCCATTTTTTACTTGATGTCTAAGTACAAATTATTACCTATTTTTAATGATAAAAATATTATTTTAGAATTCAGCTTGCGTTTGTTTATCAAAAGCAAGGAAGAGTTAAAGAAGCTCAAGCCTTATATTCCTCAAATTTAAAACTTAAGTTAGAGGACATTGCTCTACAGGCTGTTGCCTGCAATAACATTGTTTGTATTAACAAAGACCAGAATTTATTTGACTCCAAAAAAAAGATGAAGGTAGCTCTTAATGATACGTTACTCCACAAATTACCTTCAGCCCAACGCAAGTTCATTGCTTTGAATAATGCTATCTTAAATTATTACATCCACCAAACCGATCAGTGTGAGAAGGCTTGTAAAACCATAGAAGCCACATGGCCAGAGCTATCAATTCCTGCTACCGTTTTAAGAGCTCTTAACTTAGTTAAAGCTGAAAAGATTGGAGAGGCCATTGAATTATTAAAAACTGGTGAAAAGGATGAGACCAGCAAGTTGTACGTTAATCTTTGCATAGCTCAGTTTCACTTGATGAATGGCGAAAAGTTGGAAGCTTGTAAGGTTTTGGAAAATCTAGGGGAAGAAGCTTATAAACCTGGCATAGTTGGTGCCCTTACTACTCTTTATCTGGGCATTAGTGATGAAACAACTGCCCTTAAGTTATTTGAGAAAACTGTCGAGTTTTACAAGAAAAAGAAGGTAGAGTTGACCAATTTACTATCAGAGAAAAATGTTATGTGCCTTGCTTGATATTTTAGGTTAGGTCAGCTGATCTTTCTAGCTTCTGGAGGCAAGCCGCCGATTTCCACATTAGGAATGGTCACCCTCAAGTTGCTGCAAACAGCCTTGAGGAACTGCTGTCTTTTAATAAGGATGACAAAAAAATCACCGCCCAGTTAGTACTGGCTTGTTCACAGGTAAACCTTTGATTGTAATGCCAGGATTTTCAGGAAACACAGTAGTCATGATACCTTGTTAATTTTAGTTTGACAAAGCCAGAGCTCTCAAGTTAAGCCAAGAGCTGCCATCAGTTAAAGAGCTGTCAAGCGGGATTGACGTTGAAAGTATTCAGACCATAGCGCCTATCAGTTTAAAGAAAAGCCCAGGAGCTAAGGCTGACTCTCAGCCAGGGTAATATACTATTATCTTGGCAACATATGATTTTTATTTTGCAATTTTTTTTTTTATGTTTTAGTACTCCACGAACTGACGATTCTCAGAAACGTACCAGGAAGCACAAGAAAAGAAAGGGCAAATTGCCCAGAAACTATGACAGTAGCGCACAGCCTGATCCGGAAAGATGGTTGCCCAAGTACGAAAGAACGGGCTACAGGAAGAAGAGGGACAGAAGAAACAAAGAAGTCATTAAAGGCTCACAAGGAACATCACATGGCCAGTCTGAGCAATAGTAAGCTTACCATTTTTTTAGTTTAACAAATTTTTAATGCTGACTCTTTGATTTTAGTGACTTTTCTTCAAAGAAAATTGAGGACACTTCTGATAGTCCTGGATCTGTTGAGCCATCGCCTAGAGGGACGCAAAACAAGCAAGCCCAACATCAGAAGAAAGCTAATCAAAAGAAGAAAAATAGACGTCGTTAATTTATTTTGATTCGAAGAAATGATACATTTAAGTTGTTTTTCAGTTCTTATTTTATATGTGAATTGTTAATAAACGTTTATTTAAAAAAAAATAAGAAGTATAATAATTGTCCAAAATACCTCGGTAGCGCGTTCACATTCATTTCCGCTTTGATAGGGGAAGGGTGTGTAGGATGGGTCACTAGACAGTGCAGTGTTATCAACCAAAATCTTCAGACTACTAACTCTGTTGTGGGCATATTTTCTTCAATTATTAACAACAGGAAGAAGAAAAAAATTATTCTTTCAAGCAGTTTTCTATTGCGTGTTTTACCAACACGACGACTATACCTACAGTTTAAACAAATATACAATTTGTTGTAAATAGTTTTTAAAAATCATAAAATCAAATGATTCGAATATCAAAATTGAGCAAGAATTCAGATTTTTTGACAATGAAGTGGGCAAAGTTTGATTTACTTTCACCGGTAAAAAATGTATTAAAGGTTAACTTGTAAGCGGCTATGACACCTCGACTTTCTTCACGACTATCGTCGCGACTTTCTTCATTGTACCATTAAAAGGCCACGGATACAGTGCAAGCGAGTTCGCGCGAAGTGGGGGTGGATTTTGGTTTATCCTGCTTTTGCGCGATGGAAAGTTTTAACAGCATCGGGTTTTAATCTTTGAATGGAAACTGCGGATAAGGTTAAGGGCATTAGCAACGAGTGTGATTAATTAATGTTAACAAGCTCCAGCGGTGCGCTTCGATTTGAAGTCGTTGGACTGAGTCACCTATTACCAATTTGATCAAGGAGTTAAAGTAACGTAAAATTGACCTTCTTTTGCTGCCTTGGGGTATCGTACGCTAGCGGAAAAAGATGTTGCGAAAACTACTGGATCCTCCTCGTATTGACGGCCCTTGGGTGGCGCCCTCTAACAGGAACTGATAACGGCTGGTTGTATTTACAAATAGACGTGTCGTCATCAGCTGTTCGATCAGGTGCGCGCGTCCAGGACGGATGCGACGTCCAAGAGCGTCGGCGCGCCCTCTGCAATCGCTCCACACTGGAGCGCGCCGCCCGTTTATCGTCGGAGATCGCCCGCACTCGGGTGTCGTGGACGGCGGTCGGCTCTGCCAGAAACAGTGACATTAACATGAAAGTGGGCTGGTGGTTCACTGGTTGAGTGCTCATGTTCACAATTTGACGACGAGTGTATGTGTATGACATAACCAAGCCACGGGACACCGTACGTCTGGCCTTCAGGACAGTGACGTGTACTAATGGGGGAATTTAGTTTAAGTGGCAACGCGAACATTGGGTTAAGTGCAGTTGAGATAACAGTAAACTCGTCGAAGTCAAATCAAAACAGTATTTTTTATTCGTCCACACCTACGAGCACGAGCAGTAACGGGACCGATATTCTCATCCAGCCAAAGAGTTATAGTGCGATAATGCAAGATGATTCCTCAAAGAAAAGTGTGGCAGCTGTCAGCAGCTCTAACGGAGAAGAGTTGTCTAATAACGGTGCCGCGATTACGACGACCACTCCGACGTCGGCCGATAAAAACGTGCCAACGGCCAAGGACAGCGAAATACCACCTAGCTCCACCGTAAAAGACCTTTCGGATAAGTTAGCTGACCCAGTGACGTCCGCCAGCAAGTCGGTACCATCGCTTCCGGCGTTCTTTCACCCCGCGGAGCCAGCAACCCCTGCAGGGGCCCTGTGGTCTACCGCAATCGAGGACGGATTCGTCCCCAACATAGCCGGCGTAAATGGCATGGGATTCCAAAACTTTCCTTCGCCGAATCAACAGCAGCAGCTGTTCGGAGGAAATATGGGTCAGAATCAGACCAATCAAGCTCGTAGAGCTATTACCGCTAGTCATAATTTTCCGCCTCAAATGGGACGACAACAATCGCTTTCTAGTCATCCTTTATATTCTAAAGGTTTCGGGTCGTGGACGGGGGGACCTCCAGGACCGCCGGGACAGGGCTGGAACCCCAGTGCAACGGCCGCTTCAAGCGGCTCAGGTTGGAACCGAGGTCGCAGCGTACCCAATTTGACTCCCCTTCAACAAATGGGAGTGGGAATGCCACCTGGTCGAAAACCTAGCCCTACCTTTAACCAGCCCCAGCAGGTGATCTCTCCAGTTAAGTTTCGTAGAAGTACCTCGTATCCTGGAAAAGGACCATTTCCTCAACCGCCTACCTTTGAGATTACAAATATGGATGAGGCTCGAGAGTTGCTGCCTTTCCAGGTAAAAAGAGTGGCACATGGCTTTAAAGCAATGTACTTGTTTATTTCTGCTACGCCAGTATACCTACTTGGTCCCGTATGCTATCCATAGTTTTGCCGTTTTGTTTTTATTGTTTAATGCTGACATCTGCTTTCTGTACCCTATCCGCTGTTCCTGCTCCTGTTCCTGTACCCACCATGTTATTCATTTTATTTGCTATTCCGTTTGTAATGTGATATTTTTGTTATTTAATAAATTTAACCTTTTATGTTGTATTTTTTTAACAACCCCAACCGTTTTATATTCCCTGCTTTATTCCAAATATAGTTTTTCCTCCGCAAAGGGACATTCTGTTGTGTTTTTATGTGTGTACAAGTAGTTGAAGTAGATTTGTTTTATTTAATAATAAAAATTACCTTTAAACAATAATTTAGATAACGAATTGGTTACAAGATAAGAAGGCAGGTACTTATCGGAATTGTTCATTATAATCACTACTCGTAGTAATGTTAAAATATAGGTATTGTGCTCGTATATTATAAATTCAATTTTACAATTCACATTCACACTGTTCTACCTAAGCATAAAACTGCGACAATATTCTGGATATCTCCTATATCGAAGACTATTTTGGGACAACACACTATCTTGTGCTCTGCATAACATGAAAAGCTGGTTATTTAACACGAACGCGCTGCGTCTTCTGGAAGATCGGTTTATTTACGTCCGAGACATATTCTATTTGAGCACCGTAGATAACTAGAGAGGTGTAAGTACCTCTATTAAACCTATGAAGAGCAAATGCTAGACACTCAGGTGAGGTAAGCGCAAAGCTGGAAATAGAAATGGCCATGAGTCCGATTGTATGAGATATAAATAAATAAATATAGATTTGGCATTCTGCTTCAGCAGCGTAGATTTTTCACTTACGTATGCATCAAGATTAAGGGATTAGGTAGCACCTAATAATCGTCGTTTACCGCATTACTTATGGCCAAAACATCTGTTGTTCAGTCCAGTTACTAATATTGTAAGGAACTGGGACTGGACGAGGTTATACTTATGATCATACCATATCTGTATGGAAAACGGTTGCAGGCGACTGAAGATAGTGGATTTAGTCCTTCATTTTTATCTCGCTATATGCCAGAATTAACAAAACGCTTGCCTCCAAGTGCGCTTCAGCTGTTTCATATAGTGATCCCCAAAAATGAAAGTATTGCTGGACGGTAAATAGTGTCAGTGCCTCACTTGTTTTTTTGGTTTAATTGGGAGATTTCCCTTTGGAATTAATCAGTGGGTAGTTACTCCTCGAGTTGGATTTATGAATTGACTTAAGTTGTGAATTTTATTTTATTTTCACCTTCATCATAATGCTGTTGATATGTACCTAGGTTGCATTGTTTTGTTTTCTGGATCGCCCATCAGTGGCATGAGGATTTATGGCGGTGCAGTCTCTTGTCTCTTCTAAGAGACTATCATAATTCTCTAGTATTTATTCTCCGCATAAAGCTTTAATTACTTCCCTCATGTCTCCCTAAATAATTCTAAACAAAGGAGGTGGGGGACAGGGATCTTAAACCGAATACACTTCTAATATCTTACTTATTTTGCCCCAGTAGCACAATTTGTTCTAATATTTATCAACTAATCAGACGAATACTTAGTTGTTCAATTATTCATTGGTAAGGGTCATGTCAAATATTTAAGTCCTCGCTGCTTTGAATAAATCCACATAAATGCTTTGTTGACGTATAGTTACCACATAATAGCATGGCTATAGAAGACACGTGTAGGGAAAAATGCACTATTATTCTGATGTATTATGTACAGTGGACAGTGGCGTTCAGTAGATGTAAAGGGGGAGGCAAACAAAGAAACGAAATGATACTCCCTGTTAATGTCCTGTCAGATTTTAAAAGCTAATATACTACCGGAATCCTTAAAAAACAATAGCAGCACCAGGAGAGGACAGAGGATATTTTTTCCATTCCGATAGAGGGTGCTTATTTTTGAGCTGATACTTTGTAAATTACGTGCTTATGTCTATGATGCTAGAAGGGACCAGTCAAATTGTTAGGGGGCCTGCTCTGCCCCACGTTACGCGAATGATTAGTGTTCGACATTGTTGCTGAAATTTGGTGTTTCATTGTTCATGTACGGTTAGTTGTGCTTATTACTGAGCACATATATATTTACAAATTTATTACTTTCAAGTTTCTTTTTTTACAGGAACGTTGCGGTGTTGTTAGTGCAAATGGCAGTAGCCCTTTAGAGAATATGCGCGGCCTGG
This sequence comes from Polydrusus tereticollis, assembly GCA_963920685.1. Lineage (NCBI taxonomy): Eukaryota > Metazoa > Arthropoda > Insecta > Coleoptera > Curculionidae > Polydrusus > Polydrusus tereticollis. Next base: position 2,150,627 of record OY987335.1, read on the forward strand.
AACACTACTTAAATGATATTATGAATCCTCAAAGTAATTCGACTGATTTAAAAGGTAAGTCTCCAACAACATTTGTTTAAACATTAGAAATATTTTTTGAATTGGAGAGGTACCGTTCTATTATGATTTCGAACAAACATACACTGATAAAAAAAAATGTAAAAATACACTTCACTTTAATGCCACGCAAATATGTGTTAAATTAAATCTTGCCCGAAATTAATAATATTTGGTAGGTAAATATATATTCTATAGCTATTAATGGGTTGTTTATTGGGCAAACCTTTTTTGATGAATTTTTGGACAGAACAAATAGGTTATATCCAGCAAAAAAAGTTTACCAATAAACACCCCATTATAACAGCCAAAAAATATATTTTTAACAAAAAAAGGTTACCAAGCTGAACCCATAAAATATATTAATTAATAAGAACTGGCAAAATTTGTTGAAAAGGTGTGGTTATAAAAAAACAACCTATCCGTTTAATTAAGTTTGTATTAACCTCAAGTTACATTAAGAATTAAGTTCTACAAACCTACATTAAGCATAATAGGTGTATTGATATCTTAAACTAATAACAAATTAAAGAAAATAGGTTTCCTTTTTAAAAAAAATAAAATACAGTAAACAAATAACAAAAAGAAAATTAAATGGCTTTATTTTAAACTGACATACGTAAACTCAACAAAAAGAAACAAAAAGTAGTCAAATATGTTAATAAACATAAACTGCGAGCCAAATTGCAAACATAACAAATAAATTATTTGCTAAAACCTGAATTGCTTTTAGTGAATAAAATGACATATTCATATTTTAAATACTCTCGAGAACTGTATGTAAAATATGAATTTGCAACAAGAGTACAGCACTAACATTAGCGTGGTAGGTACATAATATGCGACAAATAAAAAATTAGACAAAAGTTATTATTTAACAGCAATTGAAATATATGACATAGTTGAAAGTAAAAAATATGGTTTTAAACAGAAAATATATGCCAATATAATTTTAATAGGATTGGTTGACGATTTTATGTGCTCTACTATTTTATCAGATTTTTAGTTAGCGTCACTTTTCAACCTAACTGACACTAGCTTACGGTTTTAAAGAAATTAAAATAAAAATATTACACTCTTAAGTTTAGTTACTTTACTAGTGGTAAGTTGTATATAAAACATAACACTCTTATTGTATTATCAACTACATACTATAAAAAACAAAATAACATAATAATAATACAGTCTATTATTAAACATATTTATAAAACTTACCTGTCGTACTTTTTCAGTCAGATAAATAATTTAGAATATATTAATTAGCACAAAACTAAAAAATTGCAGGAGTTGCATCACCCAAAACAAAGAACGATCGAAATGGCCGCACGTACGCACGTTCTCTGGTCGGCTGCATCGCGTGATTATCGGTGGTCTGGTAAACATGTGACCCGAACCGTTAATCTGATTGGTAGAGTTAACTAAGTACATTTTTAGGGATTTTCACATGGTATTTGGTATTTCTACATAGTTGCGTGTAGTTTTAATGTAAATTTACATGGAATTGGAGAGTTATTACATAAAACATTGTAAAAATAGACTCAAAATGTATTTTTACCATGCACTGGTAAATATACACTCACTGATATGTTCAAATACATTTTTAATTATTTTTGTTTAAGAACTGTAAACATTGTGTAAAAAATAATGTAAAATTACCCCAATTTTTATCAGTGTACGTAGTACGAAATAACGGGCATATTTTACATACAGTTCTCGAGAGTATTTAAAATATGAATATGTCATTTTATTCACTAAAAGCAATCCAGGTTTTACCAAATAATTTATTTGTTATGTTTGCAATTTGGCTCGCAGTTTATGTTTATTAACATATTTGACTACTTTTTTTTTCTTTTTGTTGAGTTTACGTATGTCAGTTTATTTAAAATAAAGCCATTTAATTTTCTTTTTGTTATTTGTTTACTGTATTATATTTTTTTTCAAAAAGGAAACCTATTTTCTTTAATTTGTTATTAGTTTAAGATATCAATACATCTATTATGCTTAATGTAGGTTTGTAGAACTTAATTCTTAATGTAACTTGAGGTTAATACAAACTTAATTAAACGGATAGGTTGTTTTTTTTATAACCACACCTTTTCAACAAATTTTGCCAGTTCTTATTAATATATTTTATGGGTTCAGCTTGGTAACCTTTTTTTGTTAAAAATATATTTTTTGGCTGTTATAATGGGGTGTTTATTGGTAAACTTTTTTTGCTGGATATAACCTATTTGTTCTGTCCAAAAATATTTTGTTGGAAAGAGAGTACATTTCCAGCAAAACATTTTTAGATGAAACAAATAGATTATATACATCAAAAAAGCTTCAAATACCCCCATAGAAAGAAATCCAATGGCGTAAGGTCCGGAAACCTTGGTGGCCATTCAATGGGCCCCGTCGACCTACCCAGCGATTTGGAAAAATTCGAACATTTACACCAAAGTGCGGCAGTGCGTCATTTTGTTGAAACCATATTCTTTCATGGGAAATATCTGGATTATCCTGGCAGCAAGCCTATAGGTACTTTTTTGGTACCATGGGATTCATTTTTTGAAGACCTTTTCATAGAGCACTCACGTGACCTAGGTTGCTATTTAAAAAAAAATTGGTGTAGCTAGAGGTAAAGGAGTTGAAGAGAGGGGACTGAAAATATTACAGAAAAATTAACAATAATTTAAATTAATTTCCATGTTTTAACGTTTTTCTTAAAAATGAGTTATAGAAAACATATGAGTTCTATGGACTTTTGAAGAACCCTGTATACGTAATTGTTTTATCCGCAGCAAGCTGCAATGTGTAGCTGTACTAATCAATAAAAACTGCAATCACTAATCCTATAAGACGATTATACAGGCGCAAAATAACAGGCAAGTTCTCTCTTTTAAATATAACAACGATTTTTGGCCATCATTTTAAAATGGATGTAGTTCGAAACTCGCTTAACTGATTTGAATAGGGTTTCAGGATTTTAAAAGACTGTCTTGCTTAGAATCAATGGCAGGGCCACCACCCATTGACATTTGCCCATTTGGGTTTGTTCATTTTATGGGAGGGAAAAAAAGAAAATTTTTAAATCTATAACTTTGTTAATAAAATCATTCTGAATCTTAATAAAAATAATATAATATATTCTCATCTGAGCCTATATCTTGTGAAATTTATATATTTCGTGGTAACTTCCTAAACAAATTAATCAAACTTCAGAATGTCATTCTTTTTTCTATAATTTTAAAAGACAAAACAGAATTAGTAAGTATTACCTGTTTATTTTAAACTGGCATCATCACTTTAGCGTTTGAATGTGTGGATGTTTTTATTTTTAGATTAAAGAGCAGGAATTATTTTAAAATTAAACTTGACATTTCCAACATTTTTGTCTATATGTGTGGTTTGCTTTTAAAACTCTTTTTATATTCGCGTAATATAGGATTTACTTAAATATTTAATAAGACAGAAAACAAATCAAAGGTAAATGTTTCTTGAAGGTTTAGACCCTGAGGCTCCTTTATGAATGAAGAAAGAATACTCAAATTTCGTAAGATTAAAAAAAAATGTCTCAAAGTAAGTCTTTGAAGGTAACCTAGGTAAAAGGTAAAGGTGATATAATTCAATCAATATTCCTTGTCGCGACCGTTTCTTGTATATATATTGAATAAATATTAGTGCCTTAAGAATATGGGTTAACAAAAAACTTAGGCCACTAAATAAATTGGAATAAAGCTATTTTAGTGGCACTAAAGCTGCGGGTGCGCATTGCTGATTTTACTCGTAAATGACTACAGGTTGGTTAATTAGTACTGGTATATCGTTATATGTATCGGATGTTACTTACTTTTGGATGGTTCAGGTTACTCTCGAAGTACTTTTTTTTTTTTTTTTTCTGGTTAGTTTAGGCTGCTTAAGTATGGCCAACTGAAAGCAAAAGTATGGATTTAAAGTTTGGAAATTGCTTAGCATATTTTACCTTTGTCGGACTTAGTGCGGTCAAAAATTTAGTGTCTGATAGACTATATACTATATTTTTTTTTCAACAAAATCCTTTATTTAAGGAATTATAAATATTTACTTTACGGTAGGTAAACAGGTTTATTTTCTTAACTAAAAACCAAGGGTTGACGCTTTTCTGAATAAAACTACTCTAAGCACATTTCAGTTAATTTTAGGAAAAACCTTAAGGTAGGAATTTACATTTGTTAAGTGTGTTGTTGCTAATTTATCAAATGTCTTGGAAGCATCCCTTATTGCGTATTTTTTTGTTTTGTGTATTTTAATTTTTTTTTTATTTTTTTCTTGTGTATTTAAAGCTTTTTTTGTGGTACTATTGATTTTTTTTTTCAACAATATAGTACAATTTTTATCCTAACCTACTAAATTAAGTATTGGTTCTTTTATATTTTTATTTGTGCTTCTATTATAAACTGGTATAAGTATCTATAAATTTTTATATTATTAAGTGAAAGTAAATGGTGTAGGTTATATGGCAATTCTACCAAACTTGCTAAATTACTAAAAAATGTAGTTCTATAATTTTTAAATCTAATGCAATTGAAAATATAATGTTCTAAATCTCTCATTTCACCGCATTCACAATTTTCCTCAGTTTGTAAACCAATTCGTTTCATATGTTTAGGATATAAGGCATGAAAGCTTCGGATACGTGAAATTGTTCTAACAAAATTTTTACTTGACTCCTTACAAAATAACTGTGTAACCCAGTATATATTTTGTATTTTTTTTTAATACTACCTAATTGGCAATATTTGGCTGCGTATAATAAATTGACGTTACCCTTTTTTAATGCTATTCATAAAATACAAAATATTTTCAATTTCATTCAATTTTAGGTCCATTTTAATGGTTTATGTAACACCGCAACGTAAAATTATAAAACGATTTTTCGATAAAATGAAGTTATATTGCGGACATTAAAATTATTGGTGGATCGTTACTTCATTACTCGATATTTTTAACACTTTTTATAAATAGACTCGGTAAATATCGTAATATCGTTCTCCATACAAAACTTTTAGTTATTGCGACAATGAAATTGACCTATATTTTTTTCTCATTTTCTATACAAATCTATATTAAGGCTGTTTTCACACATGACATGCCACCATATTGCTGTCAATAAAAGGGAAACCTATTGTTTGCCTCGTTGGCCACTCTATCCATAAATATATGTTGTGAACAAACTCATCCTATTTTTTAGTCAATCTTAAAATACCTCTTTTATGACAGTAATAAAACTGACATCAATCATCTCTTATATAACTGGATGCTTCCCAAACGCGTAACAGGCTATTTACAGTCTAGTTTAGCTCTAGCAAGGAAGTTTCCTTTTTCTACTCCTCCCAGTTTCGGGAAGTTCATTGAAAACCTGGTGAAATATCGACGTAGCGTAGGTTTAGGCAGCTGTGTTGTATTGATTCACAGCTAGAGCTGTTTTGTGTCTTACGGTGAACTCTCAGATATTTTGCCAGCAGCCATGAAGCTGATGAACAAACCTGAGCATAGCTTTAAAGGACACCATTTTTGGTATCTATAGATTTTCCTTTTAAAAGGCATTGCTCAAACGTTGCCTTTTTAAAGGTAGGCAGTATAGAATGATCAAAATGCGATTTAACCGTTTCAAAGTTAAACCGAAAGAACTGTCTTATAAAATACCAATTAGCATTAACGATATTCCTTGACACTTTCTTTTGGAATCGCTGGATTATCTGGTTAATTCGGGAAGTTTTGATATTTGGCATAATTGTAGACTTAGGTGTCTAGTACTAAGATGCACATTTTGCACAAAGTAAGCGCCGCTGTCGCCGTCATATTGTCCAAGATGGCCGCTATAACAGTTTTTTTCAAATATTTCCGTTTCCGTATCTTCTACAGTCATATTATTACTTATAACCAAAAGTAAGGAGGAAATTTTCTATAAAACATGTTATTGGTATGTCTCTAAAAGCAACGGTTTAGGTACAAAATTCGTCGTAAAGTTGAAAATATTGCCTTATTTTCGTCTAAAGACGTACAGTGACGGATATAAAATTTCGTACACTTATTTTTTCCTGATGTGATGTCGGCTTTTGTATTCCTAGATCAATTGGAAATGCACTTCACTTTTTGACAAATTGTTATCGGTGTCATCAGATTTGAAAATTATATTATTTCATTTTAACAAATTTTGTGAACATGAATCAACTCGAGAAGGCGAGACTAATTGCTTTATTCGAAGACGTTGTTTCTCTACGAAGAATAGCTGAGCAATTTGGGAAACCAAGAAGCACTATACAAAGCCTCAGAACTAAACTGAGAAATAAGGTAGGTGCTAAAAAACCGTTTTTGGCCACTATGAATAAAGAGCAAAGAATGGGGTTTGCGCTGGAATATTTACCGCAAGGTATGGATTTTTGGGAAAAGGTAGTATTTACCGACGACAAGAATTTTCAGTCTTATTATAACGGGCAGATTAGAGTGTATAGGCTGCCAAATACACGGTACGAAGAAAGATATACCCAACATGTTAAACCAAGTGGAAGATTTTCAGTTAATGTATGAGGGTATATGACTTCCAGAGGGCTAGGAATATGCCACCGAATTCGAGGAAGATTTAATAATCAAGCTTATATTCACATCCTTCAAAATGTTATGTTGCCATCGCTAAACAATATATTTCAACAAGAAAATTTTATATACCAGCATGAAAACTGCTTCCTCCATACAGCAAGGAGAGTTTCGGACTGGATATGGGAAAATAACATTTCATTGTTACCTTGGCCCTCAAGAAGCCCTGATATCAATCCAATCGAAAACGTTTGGGATATATCGTGAAACAAATTAACAAGAATAATGATTTTCATCCTCAAAACAGTGATGATTTGTGGAATAAAATCGAAAAAACCTGGAATACCTACAATTTTCATCACGCCCAAATGCTGGTGGCATCAATGCCCGGACGTTTAAAGTTATTAGTGGAAAAAAATGGTGCCGCTTTAAAATATTAAACCAATGTTTTTTTTTTATTTAATATTTGAATAATCTGTTTTATATTTATTTTTGAAGTCATGTATTGTATATTATTATCTTGATCTTCGTTTGAAATTTTTCTTCTGCCACTTCCAGCCCTTCTATCCAATGATCCTGTATTTTCGCATTTAGTTCTGAGGCTTTGTATAGTGCTTCTTGGTTTCCCAACTTGCTTAATTATCTAGGAATACTTCCTTCGAAGAAGTAATTTTATATATAGCCTTTTTTCTATCATTACTGAAATAAGAAACGCAAGGTATAGAGGTGAGATAATTGTAAAAAGCCCAGTTTACCGAAATATTCAAAAATGGTGTAAAATGTTAACCTCAGTGTACGAAATTTTATTTCCGTCACTGTACTGTCACCGCAGGGAAAGGAAAAAGAGATATTTGAGAAAAACTGTTTTTGGCGGCCATCTTGGCAAAATGGCGGCTCCGGCGGCAGGTACTGGTTTGTGCAAAATGTGAATTTTTGTTCTAAATACCGAAATCTAAAACACTGTCAAATTTCAAAACTTCCCAAGTTAAATAAAGGTCTACAATAGTTTGTTGTACGTTGAGAGACTGGCCTAACAAGTAGCGCAGTACATCTTCTTGTATTTATTTTCTCTCTTTTCCTCTCAACACCAAAGACTGTTTTGCATCAACCCAAATATTTAGCTGGGTTAGCTTATGGAATCTGCATGGCTGTTATTAATTCTAAATGGTCTGTATAGATTAAATGCATCTCTGCAAATTCTTGATTTGTGAATTCAAACAGCATTAACCAGTTCAAAACAACTCCGGAAACGTAAAAAAAAAATATTTGTTACAAAATGTCAGAAGGACAATAAACAGAATTAACAATTGCCTATCCCACCCCACTATTTTTTTCTCATATTTATTATTGCGCTATTTCGCCTACACTTAATTTCCATCGATGGCTATTTTTGCAAATAAATCGAAAACGGTCACAGATACGAGAATAGTGCAAGAGACCAGAACGCTAAATAAAGGAACAGAGAGTTCAAATTTCATACCGGCATTCATACAGGGAGCTCCAAAAAAAAGTTCTGAGAGATAAAATTGTAGCCGATTCAAGAAAATGTAACACCCTGTATACTGCGACCGACAATTTTGATACTTCATTGTAGAGATTCTAAAAAATGGTTGATGTTCCAAATTTGAAACAATTATCGCAGAATATAAGAGAGAAAACGCAAAATACGAGAGAAAAGTTGAAACTTTGCCACCCTGTATAACGAAAATAACGCGTTTTAGACCATGCATATATTTGCACTTTTTTCTTATTTTGACGAGTACTATCACCCCCTGAAATATCTGCATGACATTAATTAACACCCCATATACGCCTCATCTTGTTTAATTCTAAAGAATCTGTCGGAAATTAGTTGCCTACTTATAAAAGTCAATCTTTATCAAAAACGTACGTTTGTAACAGTTTTCTGTTTATTAACTGATGTGTAGCCATTAAAGGATTAGCTAAAACAGTCTATATTATTTAAGGTTGGTCCTCAGTTAATGCTTGAATCAGTGGATTAGCTGATTGCCGGTCATTTTGTGCAGTCAGTTGGGTAATTTCAACACTTTGTGGTACTTGTTATTGTAATAAGTACGTTAAAACAAACAAGTGGCACAGTTTAAATAAAGCTAAATTTAAGTAGGCCAATATCAACAAACTTGTCATTATTATTACGAAATGAAGCTATTGTTTAAATATAATATCATCAGTTGCAGTCTACCGTGTAGATTTAAATATTGTATTAGTTTAAAAGTAGTGACATCGACAAATAAAACGATGATTTTTTTTAAATTGCCTGTTCATTATATTATCATTGTCACATAAATTCAAGATCCAATTTAGACATCTCAAGGAGCTTTAATATACCACGTGGTTCCAAAATAAAGAAAAAACTACTTAGCTCGCGTTCTTACGCCCCTCTTTCTTCTCGTGACTTTCAGTAATATAATAATACGTAATATTAGTTTTAACATAAAGTGAATGATAATACTACTCCTTTAGGTAAACATTTTTCATTATAAGGTATAACTATTCCGTTTTTCTTAGTTAAAACTAAATTCACCTAGTGAGAGTAGAAAAACTACTTAAATTAATCTTACACACATCAAACAAAAGGTGCTAAAATCAGTTATACTAATATTTCAAATAGAAATTATACTTAATTTAATTTTTAATACTCAATAGCCTCTTGCCATATCTGGTTTACTACGTTCAACACAAATTCGTAAAATAGTTGAAACTATTTCATCTGAATCCTGAAACGGTTATCTCTGAAATCCTGAAACGCAATTTAACCAAAGATATTACAGTCCATAGGGCCTCCGTCCTACTTAAAAATCAATCCTGCTCTCACGATGTTGCCACATATTTTTAAAGCAGCTTAAGTTCGGGCAATATTATTATGTTGTGATAATTAAATTTTACGTTGTAATGCCTACCTTAACTTCAATAATTACCGTAATATCTTATTTATTAATTAATTAAAAATGACAGCATCCACAGGAAATGCTTGAATTCTTGAAATTTACAAAAAATGCAGTGATTATATAGGCCACTGATTCCGTAAAAGGCACCAACGTGGCGCATGCGCAAACTATTTGTCATCTTGCGTAGCGAATTGCGATGGTTGGGGTACGTGAGTATGAGTAAACTTAAACGTGCAACAGTTTTAGCGATTCTGAAATATTTTTTTTATGATACCTATATTATGTCCAAAAATAAAACCATTGAAGTTTAATTTTTTTCGTTTTTTTTTTTTAATTATCGTAAAAACGGGATGTTTTCTTTATTTCAAAGTATTGACGTTTTTGTAATGTAACGTTATAACAACTATTAAATCCTTCAGGCTTGGGAACCTAACAATGAATTTCGACATAGTAGTAATTAGTACCAGTTTTCCACATCCCAAAATCTATTTTTTATGTTGAATGTTTTGTAACGTTTCGCCGATGCAGCAATATTAACAATGTTTTGTAATGTTGTAATTTTGTTTTGGTAACGTACGTTGTACGTTAGCTTAAAATGTAAAAAATGTCTTCAATGTACCAATATATTTTGTTAATATATTGATTTGTTTTAACATTGATGTAAAAAATAAAGGTAACATTAATGTTACTGATATGTTTTTAGTAATCATCCCTCTACCCTCGAAATTTTATCGTAAGTATATTATAGTATATTTCTTTGGCCTGCTGCATCAAAAGCAGGATTTTCTTGTGTTCTGAGTTTCCTTGTAAAATCATGAAATACCTATTATATTAAATTTGTTTTGCTTTAATATACAGGGTGTCCCAAAAGGTATGGTCAATAAATAGGAACCGGGTAGATCAAGTCAAAATAGGGTCCGAAGATTATGTAACATTTTGTCCTACATCCCCCCCAGAACCGAGCTATAGGGTCCCAAAGGGGTGACCCTGAATATGGTATTTTCTTAATGTTTTTGAAACTTATAAAGAGACAAACTTAAAAGTTAAGTGTTCTAGTAAGCTTTACGCGCCGAATCGAACTATTGTGGTTGTCAAAATATACCTAACTTTTTTTTATATTGGTTTTTATACTTTTTTGTCCTAAATTATAAAACTTTAACGTTTTTGCCAAAAAAAGGGTACTTCTAGTTAGATACGATTTAAAGCACCGTTTTTAAGATTAATCGATTTAAAAATTCTTGCATGCGAATAAGAAAACATAATTAATATTATTTATTCAAATTTTAATATTTTTCACAATATCATTTATTAAAAATATCAATTACTAAATTTATGTTTCTCTCGAAAAAATTGAAATTTACTTCTTTGATCACATTTTGACATTCGCCTTTTTTACACTAGTTAAATACAATAATTTTGGCATGCAAAATAATTTTTTGATCGATTTATCTCGAAAACGACGCTCTAAATCATATTTAATGAAGACTACCTTTTTTTTGCAAACCACATTTGTCATCAAGTCATCTAATTTGACATAAAAAAAGTAAAAAAATCCATATGGAAAAAAGTTAGGTATATTTTAACTCCACCCTCCCCTATTTCTGAAGCTGCTTTTTAATTGTCGACATTTTAACAACAATAGTTTAATTTGGCCTATAAAGTTTACTCGTAAATTTAAATTTCAAGTTTGTATCTTTATTGATTTCGAAAATATTAACAACAAAAGTCTTCAGTGTCTACCCTTTTCGAGGCCGTAGATCCCTAATTATTGACCATACCTTTTAGGGCATCCTGTATATTAAAGCAAAACAAATTTAATATAATAGGTATTTTATGATTTTACAAGGAAACTCAGAACACAAGAAAAACCTGCTTTTGATGCAGCAGGCCAAAGAAATATACTATAATACTTACGATAAAATTTTGAGGGTTATACGGATGTTTACTAAAAACATGTTAGTATGTCAGTAACATAAATGTTACGTTTATTTTTTACATTAATGTTAAAACAAATCAATATATTAACAAAATATATTGGTACATTGAAGAAACGTGAAACGTTGTTAGGCGAAATTTTTTACATTTTAGGCCAACGTACGTTACCACAACAAAATTACAACGTTACAAAACATTGTTATTATGGCTACATCGGCGAAATGTTACAAAACATTCATGTTTAGTGGGAATGGTATTAACGAAATGTATAGGAACATTGAAGGAACGTTGCTAGGCGAAATTTTTTACATTTTAGGCTAACGTACGTTACCAAAACAAAATTACAACGTTACAAAACATTGTTACATCGGTAAAACGTTACAAAACATTCATGTTTAGTGGGAATGTTATTAACGAAATATATGAGTACATTGAAGAAACGTTGTTAGGCGACATTTTTTACATTTTAGGCTAACGTACGTTACCAAAACAAAATTGCAACGTTACAAAACATTGTTATTATGGCTACATCGGCGAAACGTTACAAAACATTCATGTTTAGTGGGAATGTATCAGAGAAAGTGGAAAACAATTATTCAGGTGTTAGTTGCTGTAAGTGTAAACGATTCGTTCCGATAAAATGAAGGGCATTATAGATAATACTTAATCTTTGTAAAAAATCGCTCATTTACGGATTTTTAAATTAGGAATTGTCTGCATTAGCACGATAACTCATCTGAGTATAGACTCTAATAAAGCTTCAACGTGGGTATCTAGTACTGGCCTAACAAAAAAAATTATGATATTATAGTTTCAGCGACCCATGCCGGTATAACATGGTTATGTGGGAAGACACGCGACTTTGGCGTTACAGCTGTTTGGTGCAGTATGCGATATTACGTCACATGCGCGCGATAGATCCATAATACGTGCGCGCAATGCGATAAACCACCGCGATATCCGCTGTTGAAAACGTCGCTGCATTCGATTCGAATTTGTTGTCACTTACTTGACTTGTCTAGTCGATTTCAAACGCGGTTAACGTAGTGCTTGGACACAAGAGTGCGCGCAATATATTACAGTGCGCTATGTTTCGAGCGTACGGGACATCCCCTGTGGACACGAGCATTACCAACCCTGCGCTGCCATGGGGACTGCCTAATTTTAACACCAGCAAAGGTCTGTAACCTTACTTATTTCGGTTGATCGAAACTTTTATTTTTACCACATTTACATTTTAGATAAATTTAATTTGCGTCGAGCGCTTTTTTATTGATTAAATTAATTGTATGGAACCAATTTTTGCCGAGTAGTGAAAGTGAAATTGTATTCGCGTAATCAATTTTGACAACCATTTTTTGCAACCTTTATCGGGTTTGATACATTAATGTCATGAGCATATTTTAGAGTTTACTGGAAAATTTTAAATTATTGCCAAACGCAATTTATCTATTGCAAATGCGATATTTTTAACAAGGGCATCTAATAACAAATGGTTTCGCATTACTATGGCAGTTCTGCTTATTGAAATGTTTGGTCGAACAGTGTTACGACATGTAAAAACCTCCTAAATGAAAACTAAATAGTGTATTGTTTATTTTTAATTATTCATAATCAATACTGTGGAATATTTCGATTTTACCCGATAAAACTTAATAAAATTTAAACTTTGCGCCACTGCACTATTTAGACGTCAGGGTGGCCAACCACACGGAGCGAGAATCCCCCCTCCCTCGAAAAATAGTCCTGTGCTTTGTTGACACACAACGATTTTTGATAAAAACTTCTCAAATTTTCCTAACGCATTTTAAATAAATATTAGGTACGTTATTGTCACTTTGAGGTCCAAGCGCGGATATTTTACAAATAGCTGATTTGTCGAATGTTTCTTACTGTTTTAATTGATTTTAGATTAAGTGCATTATCTCATATTGTTAATGAAACCAATAGTAATTTTTTAATTTTTATAATGATAAAATGAAATCGTAAATATAACATCATATTTGTACAAGACTGACTTTATTATTTAATTATGATATGTACAGAAGTACAGATGTCTTAACAATAAACACATATAATTATACAACAAGTAATTATCGGGAAAAAACAACATTAAGTTGGAACATGCCATTTTAAACTGATATTAAATTTTGCTAAAATGCATGCATGGTCATGATTATTTTTTAAGGGTGCTTATAGTTGTAACAAGGTTACAGCGGATATAATTCTTATGGAAATTGGTACTGAACCATAAACAAATTCAGTAGCGGAACGAGTAAACAGTTACCCCCTGGTTGGACAATTAAACAGGATTAAGCAGAAATAAATATTTTGTGCTGGGATTCTTATTATGGTTAACGACAGTACGACTGTCAATGTGCCCTAGGGTACCTACATTACCATATAACTGCTTTACTAATTTATAACAATTGAATTTAATATCTTCCTTATTACAAAAATAAGTACATAGGTACCTATACTAAATTTTTTATACACGTGTAAAACTTAAAACTATATATATAAAAGTATAATGCGTTTTTAATGTGGAGGTTGGCTTTTTGGTAAGTGCCTCGATATTTATGTGTATTATATATTAATATTTATATTTCCCGTTGTTGTGCAGATAGATGGACCTTCAAATTCATTCAGAATTCAGAATTAATAAAAAAAACTTTATAATTATTAACTTGTTACCTTGAGCGTGTTGCAATTAGCTTGTGACATTCCTACGACCAACTTGTGACACATTATTGTTTCTTTTTCTACTGATAGGAATTTAGCCACTAAATTATACGGTGTTATAATCTTGTAAAACATCAGTCATGTATTAAGTAAAAATCAGACTTCACTCGCTATGAAACAACACCATTTTATTGCTAAAATATGTACTATTGTAGCTAGTTTTCACACCTCGCATTTCGTTAAAATTACTAAAGCAGTTTCGAAAATATTTTTAAAAAACTGAAAACATCGCCCATGAAATGGCATACATACAAATTAATATTTAGATTATATTCGAGCACTGAACTTATTTGAGAGCAAATCAGGTTTCTTGGTGATAAGAATTTTTGCATATAAACAACACGTAATTCAACCAGGAGAGAGTGAATTAAAAATAAAATTAATGGCCAATAAAATAATGTTTAAGCTACTAGAAATGCTCTTACTTTCTAACTAGTTTCTGTTTTACTGTTAAAAGTTTTCATTCTTTTACTGTTTTGACAAGTTGTGACTGAATTTTTGTGTTTTTTTTTTTTAAATTAGGTATGAACACAACAAGAGTGGTGCATGGATTAAAACAACCTTTAATTCCCCTAACATCCATTCGCTTGGTCTAGTTGGTTATAGTAAACCAATTTTTCAATTTGAGCTTTAATTTTCAAGGTTAGGAAATTCACTATTGTACGTGCATACGGTTTAAAAAGTAAATTATAAGCACAAGCGTAACAACATTTTTATTATTATATGTATGTATTATGTATGCCTACTGTTAAGTCAGGATCGTCGTATAAACAACCATTTTCCACGATTTTATCAAGTATATAATAAATTAAATGAACAAAAGTAAACACATTTTCTAAGAAGAATCAATCAGGTTTAAAAAGTAATTGTTTTAATATACCTATAACCTCTATAGAGCAGAATTGCTTCTTATTAGGAATTGATGATCCATGAATTACTGAATACCTACCTAGGCATAGTTTACCAGGAAATTATTAAACGTGCTATAAATTATTATGACTATATCACTAGTGTATAATAATGTTTTATACTAGCAAACACTATGACAACTAGCTGTTATCTACTGGCAATATTTTGTTGGGTTAGATAAATCAATCAATGTCAACCAAACATTTTTAAAAACAAATAATGTGTCGAATATCATTCGAGAGAAAATTGTGGCTATATTAAAATGTTTTCTTGTTTTTATTCAAGTTTGTTGCTATCTGACAATTCCGCTTATGACATCTTTGACAAAACGACTAACTTGCGGTTCGTGGTTTTGTCCTTGTCACGAAATTGCCTAGGAAAGAAGTCTCATAACAATCGAAACTTTTCCCGACAAAGTTTTCACTCTTATGATATTATACAGGGTGTCCCACAACAGCAGGTCATATCTCGAGAACGGAAACCGATAGACAAACGAAATTTGGGGATCAGTACCGACTAATAATAAAGACTTTTTGTGTATGTTCAGATTTTCAATTTGGTCACATTATAACAACTTTTATGATTTACATGGGATGATACCCTGTATGTTGATAAACTTTCGACTATATTGTTTTAGGACAAATTCAACCTTACCACACCAGTTACGTTTCTAATAAAAAATGACTGAAATATGAGCGAATAAATGATCCAATCATGTAAGCCTGAACAGTAGGGTGTCCACACATGGCCTAGTTTTGTCCACTTTATTGTAGTAATTAGTGTGCCAAATCAAGCCTCCCTACGTTAAAGTTTTGAGGTCGCCCAGAACTATGATTTTTAATGATTAACATTATTGCCAGAAATACCTACATAATAATGACAACAAATTTGAAATCTGCACCGACTAATTGGCTTCTTGGAAAGCCAGTCTCCAGGCTAGATTTCCCCGTGGTCTAGACGTCCTCCGAATGGTGCAGCTTTTATCATTTTGAAGAAGGCAGAACCTTGACATGCGAACTGATTTATATGTGAGAAAACTCTTCAAATTGTATGAACAGTACTTAGGTTAAAAGACGCATCTTAATCGTCAAGGGGAACATTGCACTCTATATAATGATATCCAACTTCTGTATCAATTGAAAATCTATCCTAATCCAACAGTTAGTGAAAAGGTTTAAACCGTTTTTGCGCGGCATCTTTGGTAGTTGGTAGCGATTTTTGAGGACAAAGTATCCTTGAAAATTACAGAAAAAATGGTTAAGAATCTAAAATTGTCAAGCAAGACCAATTTCCGCTAAGGAAGAAAATTAAATCTAACTGAACGTTCTTTCTCCCGAAGCAGTAGTATATGAAAAACATTTCTTCCTCTATATATTATTAAAGATAGTGAAAGAGTACATTACTTCCATTATTTCAATTCCGTTTTGCTTAGAAACTAATCCAATTTACAATTATATTTTAAACACATACAATTCCTGCTAGCATTATCAATATCATACATAAAATAGTATCCATGTGTACAGATCACCTCAATTTATTACCTTGTATTTGTCGTTGTGTTATCGTAAACATATTCTAATACCAAAACACGGATTTTAAATAGTATAGTGTAGGATGATTTTTTTTTTGTCTAAACTTTGAATCGACAATAAGGTTTCATGATAATCAAGTCAATAATTTATATGTCCTTGCGGACGACCATGTTGTTCCATTTATATTGATACGCGTATGTGTTTTAACTTAATATACCGGTAGAATTTATATAAATCCTGAAAAACGCGTAAAAAATCTTTTTAAATTTTAAATATAATGGATACATTATACACAAAACGTAGCGATTTTAAATTGTACCTACAACTAAAAGTTGGACCAGGGTTATAAAAAAAGTAGTACAGAGCCATTGCAATGATTGCGAATTATTTCAACTTCCTTATGTATTTTTATTGTTGTTAATTGGTTGGTGCGGTACTTCTAAAAATTATCAGCGTGCGGCAGGTTTTAGTGTCGCGGGTTTTTGCCCTGCAACGAGTGAAAAATCAATTTTATTTTTAATTTTGCATCAGCAAATTGGATATTATATTATTATTAGGGATCGACCGATATGATTTTTTGTGACCGATACCGATATCGGCCGATACCGATATATGCATAGCCGATACCGATATATCGGCTATATTTTCTATTATGGATATTTTGCTATATAAACTAGCTACAATTAATGTCCGTCTTGTTCAACTGCCCGCTCAAGTAAAACCACACAGCTAAAGATATTTGAATCCTTTGATAACATGCAGTTATGGGACATGCAATAGTACTAAATCTAAAGACATTCACTATTCTATCGGAGAATTACTATAGCTATAGGTATACAACCCTTCAGTATTCTGAATGATGTCGGCTTTAAACAGCGTTTAAAAAAATTGGATCCTTGTTACAATATGCTTCTGATAAATATTTTAGAGAAAATATACTTCCTGATATTTACCAAAAATGTTCTTCAGCAATTAGTGAAAAATTATCATCATCACTTTCCTTAGAAGAAAACATTAAAGTTTCTGTAACTACAGATTTATGGACGTGCAAACACAATAACAATTCATTTATGTGTTCTACTGCTCATTGGATGGATTTTAAAACGACTGAAAGATGTTCATTTGTACTGGCCTGCAAACATTTTCCAGGAACACATACAGCTTTAAATATTGCCCAGATGTTAAATGATTTACTGAAGAGATGGAAGTTAGTTCATAATCAGGTTCTTTTGGTTTTGGCTGACAATTCCGCCAACATAAAAAAGGGCATCGACGAAGTTAAACTAAAACACCAAACTTGTTTTATACATCTTTACAATTAGCCATACAAGACTCGATAGAAAGTCAACGATCAATCATGGATTTATTGGCAAAAGCGAGGCGTATAGTAACTTATTTTAGTCACTCCTCTTTGGCTTGTGATTGAGTGAAGAATATTCAAAAGACTCTTAATATGGCGAGAAAATCTTTGGTTCAGGATGTACCTACATGATGGAACTCAAGTTTTTATATGTTGGAACGTTTGGTAGAAAAAAAAAACGCTTTAAATATATTTATAATGGATGATTCAGCTTTAAAAGATAAGGAACTAGCATGTCACCAGTGGGAACTAGCAAAAAACTTATGAAACTTATTAGAACCCTTTGAAGAGATTACCAACATTTTTAGTAAGAACAGTGCATCTATATCGGAAATAATATCATTACTTCAGACACTTTTGATTTATCTCGGCAAAGCTGAAGGAGTTGATTTTTCTGGAGTGCAGACTACTAAAATTGAGCTCATAAATTCTTTATTTATTTATTTTACTTTATAAATTTATGTTTTAATTTCTTTCAAAAATATATCGGCCGATACCGATATACTCTTGGCCGATATGGGCCGATACCGATATCGGCAAGAAGGCCGATATACCGATACCGATATCGGTATCGGTCGATCCCTAATTATTATCATCTTTTTATTATTATACATGTGCATTATAATAATATGTGTGCTGAATTAATTACTCGTACATATTATACTTTGGATCCTAGGCAGAGCCGTCGCTAAATATTTAAAACATGTTATTACATATTTCGAATCCTTAATAATTATTCGTTCGTGCGACCAGAATTATTTCGCCAATTATCAAATACCGATATACACATGCCCACTTAGTTACTGTGTCTAGGCTATAGAGATTTAAAATTTCCGGAAAAATTGGAACATTTCTAAACTTTTTTATTTTACTAAGCATACAATGTACAAAATATTTTTACTACTACACGCTGTACGTACAATAACAATCATCGACACTTCAGGTACCAAAACTAAATTATTAATATATTTATTATTTTTTAACTTTACTTATAACATAACAAAGAAAAGATGTTCTAAACACTAAGTTTGCTTGGTGTTATTTCCCTTCTTTCACCGCTAACGTTTAAATTAGAGATGTAACGGACCTGCATTGGACTGTTTCCATAACACCCTGTATACTTTTTACTGTAGTTAATGTCCTACGTACAGGGGTCTCCGCATTGCGTAGTATGTACATCAATTGTTACAAAATAAACTAACCTGATAAAGATGCGGCTTTTAAGTGTTTTAGCCTTGGCTCAATAACATTTCTTTTACTTGGCTTGTCAATTGTTTTACGATTAAATTCAAAATTTTGATCTATATCTGTTGTTTATTTATAAAGAACTGGGATTTTGTTTTTTAATATTTTAATTAAAATATTATATTTAGCCTTGGTTTGTTTTATCTAGATTAACCTGAAAATTGCGAAAATATATTTATATGTAATTTTCAACCAATTGGTATTTATTTTAGCAAAATATATCTTAGACTCGTTATAACCAGTATACAGGGTGGCCGCTGAGGTATGCGAAATACTTCGTATATGAATTCTATGACTAATTTTAAGCAAAAATTATTCTATTCACTTCTTACGAATTTTTAACGGTTCTTGAAATATTGAAGTTGAACTAAATTACTAGAGGGCTTATAGGAAAAAATGTAGTTTATTCTAATAAAAGTGTAATGATACTGCAATTATTAAAGCTGCTCAATGTGACCACCGCCTTGCGCAATGCATAATTCCATCCTCCGTCAGAGTTCTCGTTCCCATTTGTAGTTCTCTATCCTGTTATTCACCTCATAAACGCTGCATGAATATTCTGTAGGATTTGGTCCCTGTTATTAGGCTTTCCCATTGAATCGGTAAGTGTCGTCACATGTCCCCCACATGAAAAAGTCTAGTGAGTTGAGATCCGGAGGTCGCGGTGGCCAAGAAATGGGACCACCACGACCTATCCATCTATTTGGATACTATTCATTGAGGAAATTAGTGACACCTCCATAATGTGCCGTAAAAAAAACATCGTCCTTCTGATTTGAAGAGGAATGTCCTCAAGTAGTAAAGTTCCCAGTTGTTCTCCATATTGTTGTTTACCTCATAAAACGCTGCATGAATATTCTGGATGGGCTAGAAATTTGAAATAGAAATAGAAAAGTTAGAAAATCAAAACTCATACGACCTGGAAACTTCAAACTCCGATATTACAAGGACCGTTAGAAATTCGGAAAAAGTGAATAGAATAATTTTTTTTTAATTAGTCATATAATTCATATACGAAATATCGCGCATACCTCGGTGGCCACCCTGTATATATTTTCAGGTGTCCGTTTGTAATTTTTTCCATCTCAAAAACCGCGTTATTCACCAATTTTTCCGAATCGTCGAGGCCACTATCTCGCAGCGTCTCGCTACCCCAACGACATTTTCCCAGTGACTTTATGTCCACCCTGATGTCGTGATTCCCAACGAGTATACTCTCTAAATATTCAAAACCAACGTTAATCGCTTCCTATGCACACGCACTGCTCGCAGAGCGCCATAAATGATTTATCATGCTGTTAACAAAAAACAAAAAAAAAAAACTTATCCAAAAATATTAACAATTTTATGCGCGATGTTTTGGAAATATTTGATGAATGAATAAATTAGAGTATTTAGAATAATATGAATTTATGTTAAAATGGCCGCCCCTGCACAACCGCACGGCCTCTAGCGACGGCCCTGATCCGAAGCGCCTAAGTAGAATTTTTTAAAATAACTTATTTTGCGTTGTTAACGGAAAAAACTGTGTGAGAAGAATTTTAATTTGGTAAACAATTTTATCATTATTTAAACATAGCGATAAACGTTTTATTTTTATGTCATACCGTAGTACATACCTACATAGGTACTTCGTTATCAAAATTATTATTTTTTTTTAAATTATAGTCTCAGGCTAGAGTAGACATTACATGATTAATTTTTGAACCAACTCTTTGTATTTTAATTGACTATTTTTAGTCTGACATCATGAATGTCATATTTAAGGGAGTTATAGTGCTTGACAAAATAGAAAAAAAAAATTTGATATACAGGGTGTCAAAACTATAATTTTTCATTTCTCTCCCATATATTCCGAGATAATTATTTCAAATTTAGTATACTTATTAGTTTTTGGAATCTCCACAATAAAATGTCTAAATTGATACACCACTTGTAAGAATAAAGGCTGTGACTAGTAACTGTATGACTGACCTATATAAATACTTATCATATCATAGCCCAGCACAAATCCGTAATCTTTTTTTTAAATCAACCTATAGCAGAAACGTTTTGGATTTTAGAGAACAACGCAACTTAATAAAAAAAATCGATAATAATTAAACTAAGTTTGAAATTAAAGATATTTATCCAATTTATCGGCTATTAGGAGTTGCACTTGGCTTTGCTTGTATTGCATCGTCGATTACTGGATAAATATGTAATTGTGAACTATAAGCATTTAAATTGCGAACATACCTATAAACTTAGGTGTATATTTGATAAAAATAAACTTTTTGATAAATACGAACGTATACATTGTGTCGACAACATTATTTTGAAAGTATAATGTTTTAGTTCACGCAAAAATTTACATACGTGTTACACTATCATGGAAAATTTGATAAAAATTGAACCTCAAGTTATATAAATAAAACATTAACATATTGAACTGCCTAGAAGTGTTTAGTCAAACATTTGTTAATTCTTTTATGACGTTGATTATTGCAATACAATTGGGGCATAAAGACACTTTTTTTTCTCTCTAATTTATGATCCTCAACTAACTACCAGTTCATATCTAAGCAAATATTGAATGATATTAGCGAACTTAAAAGTCACAATATTCTTGCTTCGCTGCAATACCATACAACATGTATATATTAAGGCGTGTTGTGTATTGTATTAAATTTCAGTTTTAACGGGGGCTCCGCCAGCAGATTCGGATTACACATCTGACTACTTACTATATCATTATGATGCTTAGGTTTCAGTAACAAAAAAATCTGTGTTAATTCACTGTATATTGTTTCATGTTACAATCAGATTTATAGATAATTACCCGCGTTTGTCTGTATACATGGAGATCTAAAAATACATTGATCAATCTAACTCTACAAATTAAAAATTATAAAGCAATACACAGAGCTGGGTAAGACACTGATGAGAAAACGTAGCTGTGGATTCAAAAAGGGAAAAAGACCTGAAATTCATAAGACAAGCTACTGAAAAATTAATAAATAAAAATAAGGGCAGCACATATATTTTCTGTACACACAAAGGGCTTTTAATAAAATTATTAAAAGAGAAGATATGTGGAGAATATTAGATAAGAGAAATCGACAAAGGAACAATAGAAGTTGAAAGCTAGGCACAGAAATAATACGAATATAGTATGAACAATCCAAAGAATTTAGAAGGGTATTTCCTAACCTCTCTGAAAATGAAGGAGGTGAATCCTCACCTTATTTTAAGACGAAAATGTGGCATAAAAGTTTTTACAGGGTGTTAAAAAAAAATCAGTAAAGCAATAATACTCATTTTAATAATTGATTTAAAAACTTTTAATAATGAACTCACATAAACAAAAGTCAAATAAATTGCTGAAAATGTCCTCCATGAGCCAGTAAACACCCATGTACACGACGCGACGTGCTAAGTCTCTTACGTGTTGGAAAATTTCGGGGCTGGCGCGAATCGTATTAAAACCATCAATAATACGCAGTCGAAGGTCTTCTTTAGTTTCAATAGGAGTAGTATAAACGAGTTGTTTAAGGTGACCCCAGAAATAAAAATCCAATGGATTCAGATCCGGCGAACGGGATGGCCATCCAACGAGCAGGATATTGTTGATCTAAATAGTTTCTAACACGTACTGCAAAGTGAGGGGGAGCGCCGTCATGCATGAACCACATTAAAGTTCTCGTTCTTAATGGCACTGCTTCCATCAATTCTGGCAATTCATCTCTAAGGAAGTTGTAGTAGACATCACCAGTAAGTCGATTTGGAAAAAAATACGGTCCAACTAAGCTATGTCCAATAGTCCCTGCCCAAATATTAAAAGAAAATGTATACTGGTGATGTCCTTTGATGAAAGCATGAGGATTATCTTCCGCCCAAATATGGTTGTTGTGAAAATTTATGATGCCTTGTCTGGAAAAATTTGCTTCATCTGTAAATAGTATTTTTGCCGAAAAATGTGAGACCCTTAAAGAATTTTTTTAAAATCAGTTACAAAAATTAACTCGAGCTGGAAAGTCTCTAGGCAACAAAGCTTGCACTCTTTATACGTGATAAGGATAAAGTAAATAGTCCTTTAAGATTCTCCATACTGTTTTGTAACTCACATTCAACTCGTTCCCGATTTTCCTCGTACTAGTGCCTGGAGATTCTTCCGCCATGTTTAAGACCTCTTCCTCAAGTTGTACGGTTCTAGCTGTAAGTGGTCGGCCGCCTATTTTGCTTTTTGCAAAGCTACCTGTTTCCTCTAACCTGAGGTGCGATCTTGTAAATGCTTCCGAACACGGTACTCGTCTATTAGGAAAACGTTCTGCATATAAACCTCTCGCCTCAAACGCATTTCCATTTGCCAAACCGTACATAAAATGAATTTGAGCCATTTCTTGATTGGTAAACTCAGCCATTATGAAAAGTAGTACAAATAAATTCGAAAACAATTCAAAAGGATATTATTTGAAAGATGTTAAACAGGAGATAAATGTTACGGAGAAAACAACGCGGTTGCCATGGAACGAAGCAAAGCCAACTCGTATCATTTCATCAATAACTAAAAAATTAAGGTACTCTTTTACCCAGATCCCCGCCATAATGAACTAATTGTAAAATTTAAAATTGACCCAAAGTAAAATGCTCTAATCCCTTATGCTTAACAAATATCATTAGGATATCGTTTGGCATTAATTAATAAAATGAAAAAAAAAATACAAATTTTTTTTTAACACCTTTTCGAAAACGAAGCGACATGCGAAAAACTTTTATACCACATTTTCGTCTTAAAATAAGGTGAGGATACACCTCCTTCATTTTTTCAGAGAGGTTAGGAAACACCCTGTATATAAACGAATTAACGTTCATCGATTATAATAATATGGCCCAATAAGGTTAATAAGCAGAAACGGAGAAAAAACTACAATATAATCTCAAGGTATTAGATAATTAATTAATCTTAATAGGTTAAGAGTTAAAAAATTTTTGAATTGAAGAAAATGATAAACTAGATAAAGAACTTAATGCAAAAATAGGGAAAACAGGAATTTAATACCATGATGTAGACATTTTTAGGAAAAAGATAAATCTCGAAAAGAATAAAACTAAAATAAAATAATTAATGCTGTTGAAATGAGATTCCTGAAGAAGCAAATACAATAACATATAGAACATATAAACGAAAAAATAGTGAAGAACCAGGTAAGGTGGTTTGGACATGTATGTCGGCTGTCAAATGAAAGATTACCTAAAACGGTATTTGAGAACAAAAGCGATAGGAAAAAATAAAGAAGGGAAGAGAAACAGGGTAAGAAGTGTGAAATATTAAAAGGATAGTAACGAACGGGAAAAGTTTAAAACAAAGTAGCTTGACTTACAGTTAACAGTAAAAAGGTAGCTAAGAAAATAAGAAGAAAAGTAAGATAGGTATCGAAATAACTTTTTTTAGTACAAAGTAGCTTCATATATAAACCAAAAAAAAACAACCTACAATCTACGTTTAAATTTTTTTTGATTATGAAAATAGAAGCTTAGCTAGCTACTGCCCAGCTTGCAGGGTATTTACTTAGCCTAGGGCATTTTTCGTTTC
This sequence comes from Polydrusus tereticollis, assembly GCA_963920685.1. Taxonomy (NCBI): domain Eukaryota; kingdom Metazoa; phylum Arthropoda; class Insecta; order Coleoptera; family Curculionidae; genus Polydrusus; species Polydrusus tereticollis. The sequence continues at coordinate 2,175,449 of OY987335.1, forward strand.
TCATTTTGATATGCGTAAACTATAATAAATTACTGTGTTTCCTGATAAAGGAAACCGCGTGTAAATGCATAAATTAAACGAGTGTTGTAATTGCTTTGACTAAATAAAAGCATGAATTTTAACTCTTTCTTAATGCGCTTATAACAGACCTGTTTATTCAAGCAAACGTTCCCCCAAGGAGTAACCAGGTACGGGAAATGAGCCAGCTAGGGAACATTACTCACAATGCAATTTTCCAGATGTTCTATTATGTATCTCATTTTTGGAGTAGTAATGTAAATTTTACATGTTTTTACAAAGAAAAAGTAACGGAAGATTTAAAAAAAAAAAGTTCTTAATACTCTTCAAAGGTACCTAGGTAGGAGGCAAGGGCGATTGAAAAATAGGACAGTCAAGTTCTGAAGTTTTTATTTTTAAGAAAATTACATTATTGTTATTGTCATAGCATAATACAGAATTTAAAAAAAGCATACATAAAAATACATCAAATTTCTGTGTTTTTGATACACAACTTTAAAAAAACGCAAAAAATATCAAAGGAATCGAGTGTTTATTAAATTTGCAATGACTTGTTAGTAATTAGCAGCATTTTTAAAGTCATAAACTAATTCGCAAGGAACTTTTTAGAAATGTAAATTTTAACGTGAGATGAATTGTCGATTATGCTAATTATTTCTAATTACAAGGCACATCCCATTTATTTAGAAGGAATTTTGATGATAAAAGTTTCTATAAACTCCTGTTCTTCGTAAATTACTTTTTTAGGATCCACGTTAATTGCAAATTAATTTAACTTAAATATTTTGCGGTATTTTTTACTGCTAAAGATAGGTTTTCAATTATTTAAAAAAATAAAGCTATTGCTAACTTACTATAAACTTAGTTAAATTAGCAAAATAGTAGGTATATTTCTTAAAATCTTAGAAGTTAAATAAAATATTTCTAGCAGTTTTTCGGATTTTGCATTGCAACTTGCAACACTTTCAAATCCTCACCTTGTATATTTCCCATATAGCAAAACGGGGTGTGTTGTGGATATACAAAATACATTATTTTTTGTATATATGGACATTGAGAGGTACATCATCTAGCACTCCTTAAGCTAGCACATCACTTTTGGATTTTTTTCGTGTTCATATTTTTAGGCTCCTATACTAACTTTTGCTGCTCGCTTTTTTTATAAAAACACATGATTCTGCTAGCCTAAGGTTAAGCTAACCACATGGCGAATTGTTCAAAAACGCAACTTATTTATTTTATAAACAATTCATAATTTTGGGCTCATTAATTAACCGAGTTGTTAATTTTGGTGAACCGACTTTTATAATTGGCCGTTTTTGCATTTTAATTTTTTTCTTTGTTTTTCGACCTCGCACCTTCGGTGTAGCCATCGACTGGCCGAAAATATTTTTTAATTTTCGGTTTGCAAGGGGTTAATATAAATTCAAGAACCAGAAAAGTAATATTATTAGTAGCAAATTTTATGAAGAATCTAAAAGATAGTAATCCAACTAAATATCAAAAGTGCGTAGCAGCCCTAAGATTCATTTAAATGTGACAGTTCTAGGGCAATTTTTATTCTTTTCAAGGAAAGCTTTATTAATAAATGTAAATTTTCACCACGAATAGCTTAAAAAGCAACGTAGTATTCGAATTGGGTCAGAATTAAATTAAGCTGCATCACAGAAAAACGTGCGACCAGGCTTTAGCCCTTTTTACGGTTCTATCGACCCAGCAGGAATACAAAACACAGCCGAAAAGAACGGAAACAGCCAATACCCTTCATAAAGCTGAGGGGCGGTATCGATATTTAACAGCGAAAATGTGTATTGAACAGGATCGGTTCCTTCTGTACCTAAACCACTTAACAGGAATACATACTGTTTCGGAAAAGAAAACAACGCATGTTATAAAGTAACAACTAACATTTTAATTGATGGTCAGCTTTATCAGACTTAAATTATTGCGGTGCAAATGAGCGTTTTTGTTGGCTTACTTCTTTTTTGTATTTAAGAAAAAATATACTCATACATTACTGAGAAGAAACGTGGCTCTGTTTAGGGAAACAGGTTCTATACAGGATAAGGCGCTGGAAGACCATCTGTAAGAACAAAAGGACTTGTTGCAAGCGTTCGTGAAATAATGCAGAATACGTGAACAAAATCTCTAGGACGCCTGTCTCAAGAAGTGGGAAGAACTTAAGGAACATGCAGGACTATTCTTAAAAAACAGTTTTTTTATGTAGAGTCCACATTGCACCCTCATAAATTGGTGTCTGGTTGATTGATTCCCGAAGAAAAATTGCTGATCCTATTTTTTTCCATGATATAGTTACAACACACCGGTATAAGGACAATTTTTGAATCCATTTGTGGAGCAATTACTTGACGATGAACTACGTCTTGGTTATTTTCAACGCTTTTTCGACGACAGATTGATCAGTTTTCGAACAGACATTGAATTCCCACCCAGACCACATTGTTTGACGGTTATGGATTACTTCATTTGAAGAACAATGTTTTTAAAACGCCAGTTAAAAATTTAAAACAGTTACAAGAAAAGATTATCCAAAAATGTGGTAATATTTCTCCACAGATGCTGGTCAACACTTTCGAAAATATGAAGAGACATGTGAATTTATGCTTGGAGCAATTTCAGCAATTTGTATAATTTTTATTTTCGTTTCTCCATCGCTCGTCGGACAGTCGGGCAACATTAAAAGCTCTAAACCTGAACAACCAACAGGGTTACGTTGATGTGAGTGCCTGGGCATGAGGCAGTAAAAGGCAATAATCGCTTGCTGTGACATAGCCAGGGGTCACCTTAAAATTAACTCAACCTATAAGAAAACAGGCAAAAAGAAGCCTTTTGAAGAAATACTCCATCAGGACAAAGAACATTAAATTCAATACAATACAATCCAATAAAAAATCGATAGTTTTCCTCATCAACATAGATCAGGAACACGGTTGTTGTCGCTTGCCGTGCGCGTATTTAACCGGAAGTGGATACTTTACAACAATTTGCGTACTTCATATTATGCGTTTGTAATAACAACATCTCCCGGTGGTTCACGATATACCCACAAACTCGTAACAATATAAAATCAGGCGAATTGGGTTACCTACGCAGACGCACCGCTCGCTGAGCACCTTAAAAATTGTGCGTTGATCATAAAAAAAAAACATGAACGCAATGAGCAAGAACCCATAAATTTTACTAACCTAATTTAACCCAAGGAACTGCACATTAGGGATACATGGCCATCATTTTGAATTTACAATTATTAATAAGGTATACTATTGTTGACCTGGGCCGGACTTAAAACTCTAAAGGTTATAACAATCTTATTTTTAATTCATTTAAGAAATGTTATTTACAAGTTTTGTTTATTTTAATACGTTTTATGCTGTGTTTTTTAATTAAAACTCCGAAGGCTTATACCGGGTTCGACAAAATGAGCTACCCAATTTAAACAGCTTCTAAAATTTTATTAATTTGAATAATAAAACGAAATAATACATATTTTTAAACTAGAAAGATGGAAGTTTTTAATGATTTAAATATAGTGATTCGTAAATGATCGCCATTGTTCTCAATGCATTCTTCCAATTGATTAGCAAATTTGCATTACATATTGAAGAACGTGACGTGGGATAGCACTGATTTTATTTCTAATATTTAATTTAAAATCTATTAAAAAAAATAATCCGGAGCTGAAAGATCTGGGGAACTTGCTGGCCATGGAATCGTACCATTGTCTGTTTAAAAAAGATTCTCCTTTATTCTGGCCGTATGACTTGTTGCCCCGTCTTGCTGAGACCAGTAATGCCCTATTTCTTCTTTAATTTGAGGTAAAAATAATGTCTGCAGCATTTTAAACCATTCTCTTCAAGAAAATAAGATCCAATTATTCTAGACGATGAAATGGCACACCATACAGTTATCTAGGGCAATGTAAAGGTCGCTAATGAATTTCCCGAGGATTCTCTTGAGCCCAATAACGACAATTTTGCTTCAAATCGCCGTTAAGATAAAAATGTGCCTTGTCACTCATGAAAAGGTTATTTTCGATACGTGATTATCATGAATCAGACGACAAAATTCAAGTCTGTTAATCTTATCTTGATCATTTATTTTCTAAACTAATGCGATCTTATATGGATGAAAATTCATGCGTTTTAACATTCTTCTCGCGATCCGATCACTCAAGCCAAGGACAAAAGCATGTTTAACAATGGGTTTTTTCGGACTAGCAATAACTGCATTTCCTACCCTTTCTTCGTTACGTTCATTGCAGGCAGTTCTCGGTCTTCTACTTGACTTTTTGTCTACAATAGATCCCAGTTGTCTCAAATTGTTTCGTCAAGTCAAGGCTGAGGACAGCGACGGATATTACAATTACGTCGAAAACACCTTTGAACAGCGATTACTGGATTAAATTGAATCAATTTCTCAACACAAGAGACACGATTTGCGTACCTACTTTTTCATTTGAAACTATTTTCATTTAAAATAACCGAAAGCCTTTTTTGTCAGATACGTCCCTCGCTTTTAAGTAATACAAGGTTGTAAAAAACTGTATAACCTAATTTCTATGTCTCACTAACCAAGAAAAAGTAGATATTAGATTATTAGATATGTTACTGATTTGCGGTGAATGAGAGTGAAATGCTAAGGACGCACAAACAGTGTATGGGCATCTTTATCCTAATAGAAGAATTCCCGATGACACAACTTTTGCAGCTCTGTGCAGGAACTTAAGGGAGTATGATTGCTTTGTAAAACCGAAAAGAGTTTGCAGAGGAAAATTGTTACAAATGATGAAAAACAGTGTTGGATTATAGAAGGAAATTAGCTCGTTTTTGGGATTAATGTTTGGTGCCATGGACATCTCATTGGACCTCATTTTTATGAAGGCACTTTAACTGGAGAACGGTACTAACATTTTCTCCTATAGTTACACTTTTGCAGAACTGTTAGAAGAGGTACCCTTTGAGCACAGAACGAATATGTGACTGCAGCAGGATGCAAATCCTGCTCATAATGCTCAAAATTGTTAAGGACTATTTGGACAGACAGTATCCAAATCGTTGGTTTGGAATCTAGGGATCAATAAGATGACCGCAGCAAGATTACCAGATATAACACCTTAGATTTTTAATTTAGATTAAATCCTACCTACGCCGATGGGGTTTTATGAAATCAAAATATATCCATTCGTTGTCGAGATATAGGCCCTCAGAGTTTTTAGTGAAAACTCCTGTAATAGTCTATAAGAGTAGGTCCTGTATACCGTATATGTAATATGCACCTAGAATTTTGACCTTGGACCAGTGAAATTTATAACAGAATTTGATTTCTGAATTAAAGTACTTATTAAATAAACAGCAGATTATATTGTTGGATCAAATAAACTTTAGTTTTATTAATAAAAAAATAATTTTTCAGAAATACAACATGATGTTGATTTTGTGTTTGCATGGGCTATATCTACTATTCGAAATTTTTAATTATTTTATAGCAGATAATAAATTTCCTACAATAATATAAACATTATTTATTGTTTTTTTGTATAATATTAAACGACCTGCATATAGTGGTCAGCTAATCAAAAACCCGTAACACGCGATCTTTGTAAAGTCGCATTCTAGTCATTTTGTTTAATAAGTACTATACTTAGGTTGCTAATTATGCGTTTGGTGTATTAAACAATTATAAATAATTAATAGGATTGTAATGAATTTTAGACCAGTAAATTAAATTTTTTTATACGTCCTTTGGGTCCTCTTTTTCACATACAAAAAAATGGTTAGGGCTGTTATTATTATTTTTTAAATTGTTAACAATGTTAGAAGCCGGTCCTTTTAATTTTTTATTTTTAAAACATTACAAGCTGCTAATAAGCCAGTGAGCATCTAACAAGGTTTACCCATGGCCAGACACGCCATACACACACAGTGAAACAACATGGTATAATAATCTTAAGAAATTATCACCTTCTGACCAAACAGTTTACATGTACTTAGGTATTTTTTTTTTAAGTTTTCTTATAACTGAATCATGTAAAACACTTAAGTCACCACCTGAGATCAAAATACATAATATGCATTATTGTACTGTAAACGATCTTTTTTTCAACTTTCGGATTACAAAAAAGATTTAAAAATTGTTGGGTATTATTTATTTAATAGTGTAGAAAGTAATACGTATCTCATGCACACGTGCTTCGGGAAAATCCTCTGAAAACTTAGCACGTTTTATAATTATTCCACATAATGCATGACTACCTTGTTATTAGGTAACGTGTTTTAATAATAAATGCTGTAATTATTTAATAGCAAATTATAGGATAGGCTTCTTTACAAGGGGGCGAGATGAAACGAGCTTTTGCGAGTAGGTAAAACTTTAAGGTTTTCCACGATTTACACTGTGAAACTAGCTGTTTTTGGCGTTTACTAGAATATTAAGAAGGTATAAGAGAGAGAGAGAGAATCACATAAAAATAAAGCATACGATACTATCAATATAAATAAATAGCTATTAACCTAAACACTCTAGTTAAAGCCTATTCGATTTTGGACCACTTATTTGTGTGTCTTAGCAAAGTCAAGCCTAATGTTAGGGTCACCCCTAAAATGTATAGGTCAATTGCAATGGATCGGTTTAGTAAAAACTTAGAAGCTGATGGAAGTAGTTGTTCTGAGATTTTACTTTTACCTATTTTCAAACTATAAATATTATCACAGACATCAGTTCTGTCATTCTTGTCGTAAAATTAAGGGAAACAAACAACAAACATAAATATTTCGTTTTGTTTCTGCGTTGAAGTTTATCTTGTGTAAAACTTGATATAAAATGAGTGAAGTACCGAAAAAAAAGAATACCAAATTACTCCCATCGAGCCTGAATTCTTTCTTACTCTAAATCGTCTAAAAATGGTTAATCCTCAAAACAACCTAATTTAATATTCTTTGTTTTTAATGGGCGGTTATGTGGGCCAATTAAGAAAAATTAAATTAACGATTACCACTCGTAATGCTAGAAATTAATGAAAATTAAAGAAAATTAAGGTCTTAATTGGCCTGCATAAATCCTTATTTACTTACTTCGATATTTTGACATTTTATTGTTAATGGTGTGTGTGTGTGTATCTGAGTTTTTTGGCACTGGTTTAAACCAACTGGCCAGCTTTTAATGGAAAATATTTAAATATAACCGAAATTTGAGTGTGCTCCCAAAAAAATTACCCTTTTTTAAAAAGTTTCGCGAATAGTTCTATCCCCTCCCCGTTTCGGAGGTATTAAAGTTTTATTTTAATTTTTGTGTTTTCTAGATATATTTTGAAATAATGTTGATACTTGAACTAAAATGGATATCTAGGGGTTCTTTGAAATGCGAAATTCGAATTTGATGTTAGTTTGGCACCCACTTACGGCACCACATGTCTTGTTACTTTTTTGAGGAGTCAGCAGCAGCAGGGAAACTCATTCTGAATTTTCTCGCAATATTAATGAAACAGCCTGTATACTATACGTATTATTTGGCTATAGTAACCCAAACTAGCGAAAAACTATATTTGCTAAATAATAAAAATATAACAAAATTAGTTGCTGAACCATAATAAAAAAGATAAACTAAAATTATCCTTGATACTAACAATTTGTATTATCTTTGTTGACATTGTTTGTTTACACTTGGCAAAAAAAATATTGAGGGTTCCCAGTTTGTATTATTATTGTCATAGTTTTTAGAAAATTATTTGAAGCATTTGCAATACTATTCCAAAATAAATTAGTGACCGAACTGTTAAGAAACGCTCATGTTGTCTGGCAACCCTAGAGACAATAAGAATGATACGACAATGCTAAACCTAAATCTTTTTATAAAATTTTCTCAAGCCCAGAACAAACAGGCTGATGTTTATCACATGTTTAACCCCCTGCTTTAAGAAAGAATGAAAAAAAAACACATATTATGCATATCTTAGTTGAAATATGAGGAATACATTCATTATAGCACGTGTTAAAAGCTTCCTTTTGTGTTTTAGTAGATGTAGACTGGATAATGAATAATGCTTAAGGGACAAAATTTGATCAAAAAAAAAATTAAGGGTTTAGCAATAAAGTATATCAGATGCTGATTAAGTTACTTGAACGTTGTAAGTGTAATCTTTGCAGTGAGTCTAAACCCAACCTCTCCATCTGATTATGAGTATGAAGATTATGATTTATGGCGTCGAAGGCCTTTGAAAGGTCATGCTGCTTTTTGATATTATGTGTGTATTAAACAAAAATTGTGCAAAGTGCAAATGACACGTTATGTAAATACTGACTGATGTTACGTAAAACTATTCCAAACACGTGCCCAGATGTTTTCGACAGATCCATAAATAAAATTATTTTCTTGAAAAACTAACATCTAATAATTATTTTCTTATTTAATAATGAGTTGTGATTACTTGTCATCTTCAGACTGTTCTCTATTTTTTCAATATGGCTTATTTTAATCAACAATGTAAAAATAATCTGGTAAAGACATCTTATCTAAATCACTTTTAATTACTTATATGTCTGTTGTACTTATTAATATTTTATGAAAAAATATTATGGAACCTTAACAGTGCAATTTGGTGTTATTTATAGGAGCGTACAAGAACGCTACATATTTAATTGGCAACAATTGATTTTAAGCTAGTTTAAAAAAAAATCCGGCTGCAGTCTTATTTTCTTTTAGTTCGCTTTGTTGGCTAAAATAGTTTATCGAAAATAAGTTAGTTTTTAAGTTTTGTTAATGGCTGTCAAGCTTTTTGAAAGACTGTTCACTGCGAGTGACGATGGACGGATTTCTTTTAGACACATTTAACATCAATGCCGGAGTCCCCCAAAGTTCTTTATTGTCGCCCACCCTCTTTTTACTATACATTAACGGTCTTTTGGAAAAAACTAAAAAAATTCTATATATAGCTTCGCTGACGACAGCAGACTTGCTTCACCCTTTACTTTGGAAGCTCGAACATCGACTGATAATGCATATTTCAATAGGCACCAAAGAGGTCTCACATTTCGACAAAGACTTGGAAGAAATTTTGTCTTGGGGTGACAGTAACCAAGTAAAATATAACACTAAAAAACCTAGACGGCAGTTCTTTCTAAAAAAGTTTCTAAAAACCGGATATTCATTTATTGGATAGTCATATGTCTTGGCATAGTCACGTTGAGGCCATTGTTTTGAACCTCTATACAGCCCAACAGCTTTTGACACTCTATAAAGCCCAAATTCGACCATCTCTGGAAGACTGCACACATATTTGTGCTTTGATCCTAAACATACCCCGAGATTGTTGGATTTCATTGAAAGAGGAGCCATTCCCTTGATCGGTGACCATGGTCTGACAAACATCCTAGAAAGCCTTGAACATCGAAGGCGACTTAAGCCTCTTTTACAAATATGCCAACAGTACATAGACAGCAGCACAAAATGAAATAACTTCACCTACTTTATGAAACATCTCCTCATTGCCCTGCTTAACTAGAGTCTGTTTGAGTCGAACTTTTAATGGTTGCTAAGCTGACAAATCTGGTCAATAGTTGATGTTGTATTAATAAAACGGATGAATATTATTTAAAAATAGAAAATATCAATTAAATGCTTCCCAGAACGTAATTAGTTGCTACTTATTTTAGGTAGTTTACCATTTTTCGCTTGTCGACGTAATAAAAGTTGCACAATTGTGTAATAGCAGCAACCGCAAATTTATTCCTCTGCTTCATAAATTAATTATGTAACATTGATTAGTCAGGTGCGGGTGGCGGGGAAAATCAATAATTGTTTAAAATTGCTTCAAACATAAATACTATTTTTTCGTTGTGTGTTTTACTTATTTCTTTAAATTTATATCCGATTGTATACAAAAACATTTGTCCGCAATTTTATTATTCAAATTATGAAGACGATAATGATAATATGAAAATTAATGAATTTAAATATTTAAATGCTGACAAGAATGATTTATCCGCTTTATTTGAATACAATGACTTTTACAATAGGTACCAAAATATTCGTTTATAGTGTCTATACTTATTATTGCTCGGAGCATACATTAAATATCTTGGAGGAAGCCCAAACATTTTTTCATTATCATTAATTTTGTGATAACTTTTCTAAAGTTTTAATAGAACAAAATTTTTTTCCTCTAAAATGTCCGAAACTTAATTATTTCGCGATAAAATCCCAAGACCAGCGGCCGAAGGCTTTTATCGCAAATTATTGAGTCTCAAACATTTGGTTATAAGCCAAAGTTAAGTAAATCTTACCTCTACGTGAAGTTTCAGTGGCAAAACCTAAAGCTTGAGTGGTAATATATATGTATTTAGATAATTTAAGTTCATTATCTTATTCATAATGAAAAATAAATATTTCAATATCAATAATTGCTTTAATAAGGTTGGATTGACAACAAATTTTAGAAGGTATACTTGGTAGGTAGATAGTTATAAAAAAAATACCCTACTTTTCAGGTTAGGTTAAAAGTACGCTGCTGGTTCTTGTCTGTAAATGAATGACAGTAACAAGGAAGGGTTGCTTTGTAGGGTGAATCAAGCATAAGCGTCTTTCAAGCCCTTGTTATTATCGATCAATGTCATTATTGTGTACGCATGCCTGTCTACATGTGAACGTAACATTTTTCTGACAGTTCCTTCTGATGTTAAAGAAATTAATAGATATGCTAAGTTATGTTGTCAAAAATATGTGCTTGACAATATTATTTCTTCTTCGGCGGGATTGAAGAGTATGGAATAAGTTCATCTTTTAAAAAATGCTGGAATCCGTCAATTTTGTTTTTATTATTTACTTTACGTACCTACTTATCATAAGTTATTTAGTACTAAAACCAAACTAGTTTTTTAAATATTGCATTTATTACATACTCTATACCAGGACAAAAACAATATTATTATTAATATCTGGTCGAATGTATATGAATATAATAAAACACGATATGGTTGCCTATATTATACCCATATAAGACAGGTTATGTGCAGTCTGTAACAATTTTACGGGACATAAATGTATTATTTAAATATTTAACAAAGATATGGTTCCGTTAAATTTCTCTTTACCAACGCTGTTACATATTATCCAGTTTTATCTCTATTTGCATGGCGCTTATCTTAATAGTTGTAATATCTGGAACATTGCACCATACAATCGATAATAAGTTGTTAAATAACAAGTGTGAATACACCTTAATGGCATGTTGTACAGGTTAATGTTTATTTAAAATCGCGTAATCGTTTGATAAATTTTATTTCATCGTTTAAATAGTTTTTCGCATATGTAGTGTTTAATTTAGATTAGATTCAGACATAATAGATAAAGATATTACGAAGACAGGAAAAATACTTTGCTAAGGTATCACAGGATGCTTGCTATCTAGCGAACAAATTTCACAGAATAACATACGGTTCAATTTTGTTCATGACGGTCAAGCTACGAATTTCTTTCAGACATATTTACCAATAATACCGGAGTCCCTCAAGGCCCCATATCCCGTTTACACTATACATTAACTACTAACCTGCTCCGATATCTGTAGCTGACGACACTACTTTAAATGCTCAAACATCGGCTGCTGAGAATTCCCACACCCGCACGTGGCTCAGCTTAGTGGTCCTCCAACGGCACTGTTATAAAATTCCTTCATCTGGAGAATGCCATCAGTGAGTCAGCGAGTATAATTTTCAAAGATTCAATACCACCGTTCGCAGACCGCCATAAAGTCTTTCCTTAGTGTCCTAGTAGTGGTAGTAGCGTAGCTTTATTTGCATACATTTTTTAAATGATTGAGCAAATAGTGTCAACATTATAGTTCGATTAAAAGAATAAAAATAACACTAAATAAAATAAAACAGCAACAGAACCTAATAAATATTAGGCACTTACATTGCAATTAAGATTAAATTAATAAACAAAGAGAAGAGCTGACTTAAAAAGAATCAAAGAGAACAGGGACAAGATTAAAAATTTAAAAACATAGAATTTTAAAATAGATCACACATTGTTTGTATCGAGATCCTCAGTTATCTGAAGGCAAATAATCTTTTCAAACTACTTGGATAAAATATACAACAAACTAATAGGCCTTAAGTCGGAGACGTCCTTTGGGTGGTTTACTTTAGGTAGGGGTACTACAATGGCAACCCTCTATCTAGATGGAAACAAAGATTTCGTGAAACAACTGTTGAAGATGACTACCTTCAGCTTACACCCAGCAATTATCCGCCCTAAACATCCAATGGAGGAGTATACAAACTAATGACTTTCGATGGCCCCATAGGAAATAATCCAGGGAGTTTAAATCCGGAGATCGAGCAGGCCATCTCGACCAATCCAGCGATCTTCGTATGTTAATACTGACGAGCAACCATGTTAAAATGGTGCACCATCGTGCATAAACCACATAGCATTTTTCATTGCCAATACACCTCGCCGATAAGTCTTTCTGGTAGAAATACCGTGCCAATTAGCCAGTTACCCACAATTCCAACCCTAACCTTCACCGAGAACTGATGTTGAAAACGACCTTCAAGTACCTCATGTGGATTTTCTTCAGCCCACACAAGAATCAGCGTCAGTAGTTGAGGGATTTGAACCAATGTGTGCAAAAGCCATTAACAGAATGCAATCCGTGGAGGGAAATCAGCAGGAAGAAGTGCCTGAAGTGTGGTGTGGGTACAACAATGTATACCGATTCCTGATAGAAGACTTCACTGACAAAAGTTTAACTATTTAAGACAGAAAATGCACGTCAAACAACAAATCGTCAATCAGTCTCAACAAATTCGACACGTACAAAATGATCAATTACGAGACGTATTCTAATGAAATCCACGTTTAAACTGTTTTGCTTAAAAGATAACGTATTGAAAAAAAATTATACTCGGTAAGATCAGTGTAGTACGCTGTACTTTTATTTCGACTACATTGATAATTTGAAACATATCAAAACTGGTTTTGTCGAAAAATTTAATAATAAAATAAAATTGACATTACAACGTCGGTTTTAGCTCTGTTTTATTTCTCCTTCTTTCATTAGCGGACTAGCGGGATTTTTAACAGAGATAGAGCACGAAAGGCCATTGCATTTCACTTAAATTAGGAAGAGAACGACGGAAGCGCTGCAGCAAATTTTACAAAGATTCTTGAACTCGCAGCATTTAAATTTTATTTATAATTTTGTAAGCCCGAGGACACTTTAAGGCCGCGTTTCCATTTGTCGGCTTTATTCCTGGAGCAACTTTTTTTTTATGATAAGGCACAACACTGCAGGATTATCCCTTTATGGCGCTCTGTGAGCGGTGCGTGTGCGCAGAAAACGATTCACGTTGGTCTTGGATCTTTGGAGATTATACTCGTTGGGGAACACGTAATTCTACCATGCCCCGCTCTGGGTGGAATCAAGCACTTGCCATAAAAATATTTAAAAAATAGGCTCAAGTCGCCAATCTGCCTTCGATGTTCAAGGCTTTCCAGGTTGTTTGTCAGATCATGGTCACCGATCAAGCGAATGGCTTTCCTTTGAATGGAATCTAGCAATCTCAGGATATAACAAATAATATTGAGTTTCTCTAAAACTTCAATATTCTTGAAAGATATTTTTGTATCAAACATTTATTCTAGGCACAAATAAGTAGCATACTTTATTATAGAAAATGTCAGTTTTCATTTTAAATTTGAAATAAGAATATAATATACTCTAATAATTTCTCTTAAGCGGACACTAATATTTTATTATTGTCGAATTATATTTTTGCCAAAACAGGAAATGCGGCATATTCTTAAATGAAAACAATATTAAAAAATAATGAATATAATTATATTAATATTATATTAATATTGAATTTTGTTATTCACATTAAACTCATTAATGTTTTAATCTAAAACATGCAAAATGCATTACGATGCATATATAACCGTACCTAGGAAAATATTAAGATTTCGAATTTTTGTTGTTGTTACTTTACTACGTAGAATCATTCCTCCAAGTTCCCGTAACGCATTTTCCGATTCCCCTACTTTAAAATCAAGAAAAATACACTTATTGAATGAAGAAACTGTATATTCAGTCTTAACTGGATAATTCTAACACAGTTTTAAGTTTCCTTCCAAGACGATAGTTTCTTAAATGAAACAACGACGACTATCTTAATTAAAGAATTTTGAAATTAAAATTTTCTTCACTGAAGTTCTATCTTAAAAGAGAAATTCTTCATTTATGAATACGATGTCTTGGATCAAACCTGTGGATTTCTTCTGGTGAATCAAAATAAACAAGAATATAATATGCTATAGTAGAACAATATTTTTTTCGTTATAAAAAAAGCACTAAATATCTTGGATGAATGCAAATAATTTGACTGAAGTATAATTTTTTTCGGGAAGTCAGTATTCTGTAGCTACCCCATGCATGAACCCAATTTTTAAAAATTTCTGTTTAGATATAGAAGATAGTAAACGGAATCTAGATTATGCTGGTGGCGCTTTGGTTGTTTGCTAGAACCAGGTTGAGATTGACATTGAGTCCTTAATTATTGCAAGCGAATTATGTATTTAAAAAAACTCCGAATTTAAACACGTGTGTCATCAAAATGGTTGGAGAATGTTTAGGATGCTTGCCAAGATTTCTAATAATAATTAAAAATACTTTACGCGATAATTACAAAGGGAATTTCGAAAAAATATGAAGTATATTCATGTATCCTAGTAAAAGTGAAAAAAAATTTTGATGATTTTAGATTATAAATTTTTGCTTTTTCCTAACAACTAAACTCGCAGACTATAAGGTTGGTGTTTTAGGACAGCTGATGGTGAGCCCACAACTCTTAGTTGGTTAACCGGCGTGTCTATTAATTCTAAATATTAATTTTTTTATTGGTAATTTCCTGGCACTATTATATCCCTGTATTTAAGCACTGGGAACAGGAAGCTTTGATACCTACAATTGTGTGTACACTGTAAAAAATATGTATGTGAATTTAATATGACATTGATTTACTTGTATTCATAAGTGCGCTCTTAATGACTTAGTTTTAAAATATGTATGTCTTTTGTTTCAGGTTTTATAAACACCAATGCATTTCAGTCGTTACAGATACATGGTAAGTAAACAAGTACTTTTTATTCATCAAACACAGACTATAGAGACCATGTAAAATTAATACCTTGCACAAAACGTCTGTGTTTGCCTTGTCTGTGGTCAAAGAAAGGAATAAATTTAAACTAATATGTATTTTTAAAGTCTTATCATATTTTATTGTATTATGAAAAGGTATACCACCAGATAATCTGTATAATATAGTTAACAGAAAAACAAAGTTATTTTTTACCACATTATTTGATATATTTTTGTTATCAACATTAATTTGAATTATAGAAAGGTTAACGCTCTGCATTGTCACACGGTATATCTGATTTTTAGTTTTTCCTAAAAGATCGTTAATATGTATAGTAGAAAGACGGTGGGAGACAATATGGCCCTTGAGGGACCCCGGCATTCACGGTAAAGGCGTCTGAAAGAAATCTGCTCATCGCCACTTCCGGAAAACGGCCTTTAATAAGTAGGCTTGACGTTGACAGTCATGAATGTTACGGCGAATTAATTTGCACTTGTAAAATATTAAAGACTTGATTTTTTCTTATTTAACTGATCAAAAACCCCGCAGAATGTGAATTTCACATTTCTGCAATTTTATTATTTTATATTATGTACAATTTTTCTATCCAGTTCAACCCGGTTTAAAATGCGTAGAAGCGCAGAATTATCAAACATCTCTCGTATTCTAAAAATAGTAGACGCTAAGCTATTAATAATAGGTGTAACCATTAACGCGGCGTATGGGATAGACACAACCCCCACTGTACCCGACGAATATTGGAATGCCCTATTTTAAGCGACTGGGGTAAATAAATCCCGAACAAACAATAAAAACCTAATTTATGAATATAAAGTTGGGGAAAGTCGATCGGTTTGGGGTCCGCGCAACCGCAGTAGGCTGCCCCGCAAATATCTACCCCAATTTCGGCACCAGGGCACGTGGCCAAAGGGCAAAGACCTCTCCCAAGCACGTGGCAGGGGCTGTTTTCTACCGCAATGTTGCCGCATTGGAATTTTGATAATTTCCTCTTGACAGATTTATTAAATAAATAATAGAAATTTATTATAGGAAAATACTTAGAAGGGTTGATTTAGAATAAAACGTGAACTGTTTTAAAATAAAGGCAAACCCTGACAAACCTGAGACAGTGAGAGTGACGCAGATAATAAGAAGATAACGTTGATACCAAAAAACATATACACTAAAATGGGCGCCTACAAACAACCCACCACTTGTTTCAAGCAATGCAAGTTGGTCCTTATATCTTATATTACACCTGATGCAAATCTAGTTGACAGTGATAGTGCTGCCAACACTAGTATACTAACCTCTAAATCACTTTGCTTTTGCTTTATTCCATTTTTTCAACATGGTTAAAAACACTCACGACGGGAAAACCAAACTATGCAAAGGGCACAACAAAACATAATTATTGCAACACACAATCGAAGGCGGGTTGGCGACTTGAGTCTATTTTACAAATATTTTCAAGGCAAGTGCTCAACTGAGGTTGCCCGCTTGATACCACCCAGAGCGGTGCATGGTAGAAATACACGACGAGCCACTGCAGCCCACCAGTACGTGGTTCAGCTTAGTGTCCCTCGAACGACACTGTTTCAAAATTCTTTCATCTGGAGAACGTCATCACTCTGGAACGACCTCCCTGAGATCGTGTACTCCAACGAGTATAATCTCCTAAGATTCAAGACCAACGTGAATCGTTTCCTGCGCACATGCACCGCTCCCAGAGCGACATAGAGGATTTACCCTGCAGTGCTGTGCCTAATCATAAAAAAAAAAACAATTCTAGTCATTTTTATTATCTAACGGTTGGTAACGAAATTACTAAAAAAGTTACTACGTTTGAATGAAGAAATGCATAAAAATAGCGCAGGCGCTAACTTTTCCTCTTGCATTGCAGGGGAATTGCATGTTATGCCAGTTTTAATACAAAAAAAAAAGTTTACTTTTTTTTAAATGGAGACTCGGTTTCTAATTATGTGGTAAATTTACACAAAGCATTTAGTTGCCCCATTCCATCACAAAATAATAAAGAAAAGCTCAAAAACAAAAGTAAACAAACTCTCACAAAATTCTCTAACACAAAAACAATAATCAGATAGATAATCTCGTGGAAGCCGTGTTTAAAAACCGAAAAATCGCGATACACTCACGCACACTATAAATTAAACGGTGCGTGATAAGGCTGTTAACCGAGCGAGCCCAAAACCCAGCGCTGCAGACCGATGACCATCTCGAAACTCGATAGATTACGCGTATACGGCTAAAAAGATATATTCGCTTTGTTGTTTATTTACGAAAGCAGTAAGGGAACCGGTTTCACAAAATGCTGTTAAAAATATCTCCGTGCGAATGATGGGGATTTTTTTGTGCTGATTTTAGTGATATAGGTACGTACAGTTATGTCAACCTAGGGATCGGCTCATTTTCCTAAGTTTCCCGGATTTAAACTTATTTGAGAATGGTAAAATATTCAGTAGTTCGCTTTAGGTGATTTATGGTCTACGGTTCTGTGTTAAATTGCGTGTTTAATGTGTTGCAAAGATTGCTTGAGGTTTAATGCTTGCTTATAATGTTTCAAACATATGTTACTAATGCTTTCCCCCAGCATTTTTGAAATATCTACCTAAAAACACTGGAAACTCGATAAGTGGGCCAAATCCTAAAATTTTACGCGGTTTTGCTTTTAACGAAGCATTTTTTAGGTTAGCATATCGCTTGCTTTTTGATAATTTGCAAGAGCTCTATTGCAGGCTGTTTTTTGTTAATTCATTACAAACAATAAAAGCATAAAGCTAGTCTCAAAAATGTTTTCGTTTACGAAGAAATTGGTTACATGTTTCAGCTATTAAGGCATCATCAGACCTAAAAATCATATATCAGAGAACACCAAACAGATAAAATATTAAAACCTATCTAAGTAAGTATATATAGATTTAATTTGTTGTGTTGTCTATAGATATTTTAGTTGGTAGGTTTTAATATTGTATCTGTTTAGTCTACTTTTTTATAGGGTGTTACAATTGTTAAGCGGAACAAAAACTATGTACGCCACTGCCGTTGTCTCTTTGGATAACACTGTTATGTAGGCAGTTTAATGGCTAATGCCTTTTAAAAATTTTCTGATTTCGGCTTTGTTTAGGAGATAAACACAATTTTATCAATCTCTGATATAAACTAATAAAACAATAAAATTATTTTGTGGACAAGTGGTGGTGCCTGAAACAACCCTAAAAGAGTCGGCCGGTAAAGATTTCTAGTGATCAACCGACGTACTCACGGAAGGCGCCAAATCTTTGTTTTTTTATTGCTTTTTGTCTTATTTACGCAAGTCTCTTTGAGAATTGTGGACGCTTTCTTTGATTTAAATTAGTTGAATTATACCTAGGTAATAGATATTGCCACAAAAGTCGAGGAAGAGGGGAAAAAACAGGGTTGGTTAGGGAAGGGTAGGATTGACTGGATACCCTTGTTAAACTTGACATTGAGTGGGTTAGAAGCCTCATACACAGCGGTCTAAGTTTGTTAAAGTGTGGGACGCGACGTTTAGTTGATAATATTTTTCTTTTTCCAGGAAAATCTCCATACTTTCCAGGATTAGATGACCAAGCCGGTCCGGTACTTCTAGAGGAACCAAGCCATTTAGATGGATCATTAGGGACACAACCTATGAGCTCGCCTTCCAGATCCTCACCTCATTCACAAGGGTCGGAGGGAGGCGAGAGGTTTTCTAGAAAAGTTTTCGTAGGTAAGGATATTTGTCGGTCATAAACCAATGAATTTTATTAAATGTATGGCAATTTATTTTAGGTGGTCTTCCGCCAGATATAGATGAAGATGAGATTACAGTCAGTTTTAGGAGATTCGGACCTTTAGTAGTAGACTGGCCACATAAGGCGGAAAGTAAATCATATTTCCCACCTAAAGGATACGCCTTTTTGTTATTTCAAGTGAGTAAATAAATTAATGGCTTAAGGACGATCCTGCATGCTGTATAGTATAATTTTAAACTAAAACCACTTGCTGTTTCTTAAAACTCATTTATGAATACTGACTAACGGCTTGGCTGGGTTTACTAGACGCTTCAGTTATTCCAATTTTAAATATAAGGATACTAACACATCTTGTCTACATCTATTAAACGGCTAGTAGTTTTAGCAATTATGAAATAATTAACATCTACTAAGTGTACATATTTAGTTTTACTTTCAGCAAATGGCCAACACAACTTATACTTATAGTACTAACTACTAAGTAGGAAGTAAAACCATAACGTTTCAGCTAAAATTACCGAGCCTCCATTTAATTATCTCTTTTTGAAATAGGATTAAATATGCAATATCAACTTAACCAAGCTGTGGCGTGTGTCTTTGTACCATCCACCCTTTGTTTCAAACAACAGCCCTTCATTTCACTACATTTTACTTTGAACTTTGACGCAACCTCGATGTCCACAAAACCACGAAGTGCTACTATATAGCCATCCGAAAAACTTAAAATTTTTAATAAGGAGAGCCTTAACAAATGAGTTCATAAAATGAACCTTAATAACTTTTGAATAATATAAAACGTTCTTGCAAATACTTATCTCAGTATGTACGGCGAAAGTAATGAATGTCCGCATTTAAAAAAGGGAAAAAAAATTGTCATTTTTTTTTATGATAAGGCACAGCACTGCAGGATAAATCCTTTATGACGCTCTGGAAGCGGTGCGTGTGCGCAGGAAACGATTCACGTTGGTCTTGAATCTTTGGAGATACTCGTTGGGGAACACGATCTCGGGGAGGTCGTTCCAGAGTGATGACGTTCTCCAGATGAAAGAATTTTGAAACAGTGTCGTTCGAGGGACACTAAGCTGAGCCACGTACGGGTGGGCTGCAGTGGAATGGAATCCAGCAATCTCAGGGTATGTTTAGAAGCAGAGCTCCAAATATGCGAACAGTACTCCAGCGATGGTCCAATTTGGGCTTTATAGAGCATCAAAAGCTGTTGGGGTATATAGAGGTTCTTAGTTCGGAAAAGTGTTCCAAGTTTTTGCGTTGATCGCGACGTGACTATGCCAAGACATATATGACTATCCAAATTAACGCCCAATAAATGAATTGATGAAGCCGAGGGAATCGAGTGTTCCGCCATAATATCCGGTTCTTCAACATTAACTTTTTTAGAAAAAACTACCGCCTGGGTCTTTTTAGCGTTAAATTCTACTTGGTTACTGTCACCCCAAAACAGAATTTCTTCCAGGTCTTTGTTGAGATGTGATACCTCTTGCTGCCTATAGAGATGTGCATTGGCAGCCGATGTCCGAGCATCCAACGTAAAAGATGAAACAAGTGTGCTGTCATCAGCGAAGCTATATATAGGATTTTTAGTTTTTTCCAAAAGATTGCTTTAAAAATAGCCTTAGAGTCCAGAGGATGCTACTTTCATAACGCTGCTTCTTTTGTCCCCGGTATCTTAGGTTAATAGTTCACCTTTGTTTCTGTTTTTAGGATGAAACGTCAGTTCAAAGTCTTATTGACGCGTGTATAACGGATGAGGACAAACTGTACCTCTGTGTTTCTTCACCTACAATCAAAGATAAACCCGTACAAATTCGACCGTGGAGGCTATCAGATGCAGACTTCGTCTTAGACGCTTCTATGCCTCTTGATCCTAGGAAAACTGTTTTCGTTGGTGGTGTACCACGACCTCTTAAGGCTGGTAAGTCGACTTTGACTAAATGAGTTTTCACGGTTTTGCACACGGTTTTAAAAAATAAACTCTTCTTTTCTAGTTGAATTAGCTATGATAATGGATAGGCTTTACGGCGGTGTATGCTATGCTGGCATAGACACTGACCCGGAGCTGAAATACCCCAAAGGAGCTGGCAGGGTTGCATTCAGCAATCAGCAAAGCTACATAGCAGCGATTAGCGCTAGGTTTGTTCAGCTACAACACGGAGACATCGACAAAAGGGTAGAAGTTAAACCGTATGTGTTGGACGACCAAATGTGCGATGAATGTCAAGGTCAGAGATGTGGCGGAAAATTTGCACCTTTTTTTTGTGCTAACGTAACTTGCTTACAGGTAAGTGAACATTGCTACAAGAGTTATTCTAAAATATTGCAGTAAGATTTAAAGACTTACACAATTAAAAATATCGCTGTCATTACCCGCCCATTGAATAAATAATGAAGGTATGCTATTAAAACAGGTGATATAAAAAACTACAAACGGTGAGATGATGTATTTTTAATTTTAGCCGCCAGATTTGGTGCTACCTGTCAATAAAAACCGTTCATATTAGATTATAATTCATTTATATGCATTTAATAAACATTTTTAATGTTTATTTTATTCACGCATGTGCTTAATTACATTTAATGCACAGACGAATATTAAAAAATATTTATATTAATTAGCAAGTACCATACAATGTCTGTACGTATACCTACCTACATCATGTTTTGTGAGTAATCATATTCAATGATGTAGGTATAAGAATAAACAGACGATAAAAATTTAGACCAACTGAATTATTGATTTGCGTGTTTTTTAAAACATAATAATGTTTATTTACCAAAACGTTTAAGTATTTGGAATTGTTATTAGAACAAGCGATAACTTTATTATAAATAATTGAAATCCATAACCTTGTTTTTATTTGTGCGCTGATTATATTTTAAACAACATTCTATTCCCACATGTTTTATTATTTTGTTGGGCTACTGTATATCTACAAGGCGTTTAAAATATTACTTTAACAAAAAGTTCAAATTTTTGCCAATTAATCAATTTTAATTGGGGGATATGATTTTCTTTAACTATCGACGAAACTATTGAAGAGTAAATATAATTATTCTGGGTAGTACATTGGGCCCTGTAAGCATGGCACCTTAATTTCGAGGCACCCTATACAGCGTGTTCAGAAAAGTTCTAGACATATGGGAATTTTCTTTACTGTTGATTTTACGAAAAAAAGTTATTCTTTATAAAAAGTTCTGCTTGATGCGCAAATAATATTGACATATCAAAACTTAAGATATCATGTACAGGGCGGCAAAAAAATATAGAAACACAGAATTACGTTAAGAGGGAAGTACCCTCAATCTTTATTTTAGAACAAATTGTTATAAGAAAACTTTACTAAGGACTACAAAACGTGGTCAGATACAATTTTTCGTTGAAATATTTTAATTTACAGGGTATCATCAAAAACACGTTGAGCATTCCTTACCTCTTGTTGGAAATGGAAACCAATTACGTAAAAAAATAATGCGAGATTATTTCATGTTTTAAAATTAACCTATCTACCTACCTATCAGGAATATTAAAAACATTTAATTTCCTTAGAGCAAAAATAAATTGTAAATGTGAATAATAAACAATATTTTAGCAATAACATGATCAAAGCGATCTAAAAACAGATAGTTTAAAGTGAAAAATTATGTCTTCACATGCCCCCCTTCTTTTTCCATGCAAACTATAGTACGCCTTGTAATTTCTCTTACTGTCGCCCGTATCATATTGGGAGTGATTTCTTGGACACAGTTTGTTATTACTGCTTCAAAATGGTCAATATCCTGAAAAGGTCTATGCCCATACACCATTTCTTTTAATCGGCCCCATAAAAACAAGTCCAGGGGTGTGATGTCAGGCGACCTGTCTGGCCAAGGAATATTTGAACGTCTGCCTATCCATCCATCCTACTTAAGAAGTCCAGGTAAATGGCAGCATTTATATTTTGTCGGAAAAAGTATGGTCCAACGATCCGATCATTAAAAATGCCACACCAAACATTGGTTTTAAATGAATATTGACTACGGCATTCGATTATAAAATTTGAATTGTTGTCACTCCATCACCGACAAATTTGGGAGCATACCACGCCGTTGGAAGTAATCATGGCTTCATCCGTAAATAATATTTTTTTTAGGAAATAGGAAACGGGATTCAAAATCTCCAGGAAGAAGCTTGTGAATGTATTTCGGTTTATATGGATGAAATTTATTTATTTTTAAAATATTACTAGCAGTAGACTTTTTGACGTTAACTGGAATAGTTTTTGACAATTTTCTTAAAGAAATTTTCATTGCATTACATTGTGTTGTTGTGGACCATTTGTTGTGTTGTTTCTTAAATACATTTTCGACGGAACCAGTAGCTTTAAATTGATTCATTACGTTTGCTATAGTGGCGCTACATACCAGTTTGTCAGGGTGTCTAGTATTAAATATGAGTGCGGCTTCCCTAACAGGTTTATAGTGATCTCCGACGATAAGTACAATTTCTATTTTCTCCTGCAGCGTTAACTTTACAACCATGACGAAACTAACGAAAAACTCTTGTTAATAAGTCGAAAAACAGTAAATGATTTTTGACTAACATGTCAATATTCGTTACTATAGTATTGCACATAGTTGTTGCAGGTAACTGTTAAAGAAATAAAATAAATATTTTCCAAAGGCTTTTCGATGGTACCCTGTAAATTAAAATATTTCAACAAAAAATTGTATCTGACCACGTTTTGTAGTCCTTAGTAAAGTTTTCTTATAACAATTTGTTCTAAAATAAAAATTGAGGGTAGGTACTTCCCTCTTAACGTAATTCTGTGTTTCTATATTTTTTTGCCGCCCTGTACATGATATCTTAAGTTTTGATATGTTAATATTATTTGCGCATTAAGCAGAACTTTTTATAAAGAATAACTTTTTTTCGTAAAATCAGCAATAAAGGAAATACCCATATGTCCAGAACTTTTCTGGACACGCTGTATTTTCTTGACACAAACAATCACACTTCGAAATAGAAAATGTCATATATTTTTTTTTTTAATTGGGCACAATGTTTTAGCCTATGGATTTTTTCTATGAATCAATCATATGCTACAGTATATTATGTAGACTTTCCTCGTTATACAGGGTATTCGCAGAATGTGTTACGAAAGTTTGGGGGGGTTTTAACCTAATACCAATAAATCGACATCTCAATATTTTCTTAGTTTCGTAGACAAGATTTAATATTTTGTTCTTTACTTTTAACATATTCTGATTAATTCTTAACTTATCAAATAGAGACTCTACTTCGTAATTGAACAACGTCGCTCTACGGTACCACCAGAGCATCTTTTCGTTGGCGATCCGATATTTTCTGAAACAACTTGTCAAGTTTGGCAACACCGTTTTTCAAATAATTTTATTTATTCCAAGAAAAAATGGCCGCGGCGCATGAGCACTAAGTTGAGAAAGGGGTCTATTGTCAGAACAATTTTACTAAAGGTGGATTTATGCAGGCCAATTAGACCTTAAGTTTGTTTAATTGTCATGAATTGTTAGGTGATTTGCATACATGCCACCATAGCATTATACGAACGTTTATATATTAATCGTTAATTTAATTTTTCTAAATTGGTTATAGCATTTAAATTTGTTTTCTTTTTCATCTTTAAATTTGGCACCAAGACCTACCTACGGCCACGCACAGTAAGAATATAAAATTCTTGAAATTATAGACGTCTATTATTTATTTAATTATTATTTTAAGCAATGTAATTAATTGATTAAATCTTTTTTAAAAATAATTAGATGAGTATTTTTATTTTCGTTTGCAACTTATATGTTTTTCATACATCAACTTTCTACCTTTGTTTCTTGTTTCTATTTATGCAATTGCAATTTTTTTTTGAAGTAAGATTTCGTTTTTGTGGCAAATAGCGAATAAACAATAAATAGGTATAAAAAATATATCACTTTACCTCCAGAATTAATCAAAATATATATGATAAAATCTTAATTTTTTTTATTTCCAAAAAGCCACTAAAGGTTAATCATCGAGTAGTATAAAATAATTGTATTTAAAAACAAGTGTCTCGGAACCGTTGATTAAATTATATATATATACAGTAAAAGCGGTCAAAAATACTAACTAACTATAGTGTAAGACGACAAAATATAGGTTTATATATTTACATTACTTTCTTTTACACCCTGTACGAAATCAACACAGTATAATGAGTCAAAAGAAATCTACAAAATACCTACATAACAAGCAAATATTATTTTAAACAATCCTGAATTTTAATAAGTATTTAATAATAACCAGAAAAACATGAATACTAGGTATCTATACATGAATAGGTACCTACATTAAAATAAAAACACTTTGCCTAAACAAACTAAAAATCCTCAAATCCCCTACAAAATATCATTGAAGTAACATCCCTATGGTGTTTTATTATTATGAAAAGTTGGCTAAATTTTTAATTTTTACATGACTTTGTTTCAACCCTGTATAAAATCAACACACCAAAATGAGACGAAAAGATTAAAGAAATACAAAAAAAAAACTTTTCAAACTCGGAGACCTTGATCATAACGCCTTTGTGGGACAACCTGTATTATGTAAATATTCGTATTTCAACAGAATTGACCTTCGTCTACCAATAAATTTTTATTTTTATTATAGAATATGTAAAAAAAAGGCAGTTTTGCTAAACTCAAATATATTTTGGGACACCCGGTACATTAAAGTCAATCAACTTGGCGTGCTTAATACGAAAATTTTTAAATTTTGACTTCAACGTTTAAACGAAACACCAAGCACGTATACAGGGGGGGGGGCGCCCCCCCCGAAATTTGAAAATAATGATTTAAGTTTTAATGTTTTAATGTGTGATTCGCTTTGCTCTGAATTAATTACAATAAGTCCACATTTTTGAATGATTTTCGTCCTTGAGCCCCCCCCCGAAACGAATTTCTGGATACGGGCCTGCGAAACACCCCGTATATTCGAATTTTATCTTACCAAATAGCCTAAATAGTTTTCGAATTAATAGGAAACTTTTAATATTTCACCTTGAACTGTTGATCACCACGCAGGACGCACATATTTAGGAGCGACGACAAGAACATATAGTCCGCCTTACGAGTCTGACGACGGCTGAGGAGACAGGGGGGTAAAAGGCATAAAAAAAAGTCAGGTTTAACTGTTGCGGTATAAGCCTGCGGTGCCTCGTTTCATATAAATATTTTATAAGTTAATAAACTAAATTTACTTCCTCTTATTTTAATAATTAAATCACACCACTGTCAACTCTCAGTGGCAATAGGTAAAAAAAAAACATCGAGATGAAAGCCCGATTGTAATAATGATGCAAACAAACATAGACCTGGATGCAAATCACCAAGCAGAGACTCTTTGCCAAAAAAAAAAAGGAAATAATCCCAATACATCTTTTAAATAAAGTAAAAAAATTACTTTGATATAGGTTGATACTTAAAAAATATTGAGATTTCTGTTATAATTAGACATCTTACTACCTTACCTCTAAGTTTCGAACCACACTTTCTAAACAACCTGTATACAAATCACTTGCTATATACGCTACTGTATTGCCTTGCGTAATAATATTGATCGTTTTATTAACCTATTGCAAAAGTTTTTCAATTTCTTTTTCAGTACTATTGTGAACACTGTTGGGCCACAATCCACTCCAGACCAGGTAGGGAATTCCACAAGCCCCTAGTAAAGGAGGGCGCAGATAGGCCTCGCGCCGTGCCCTTTCGTTGGTGTTAACGCAGGGGCGTAGCACCAGCGCCGCAGCCCCTTAGCTTATTACCACACACTGGCAGCGGCCCCCTAGGCGAAATGTTAGTACTGTAAACTCAGCCCGAAATAAGAGGTTGCCTTTGAAAAAAGTTTAGTAAGCTGAAAATCAATTGACTAAATTTTTGAATGACTAAACTAGGGACATTTTTGATCTAAAAGTATGCCATGCAGTGGTGTTTCTATAGGCCTAGTGCCCGAGGGCATAAGCATTATAATATATCTTCTTAATATCCTGCTCATGTTTAGATACAGTAAATATGTTTTCTTGGTTTTAAAATTTTTACAAAATATCGGCTTTCTATAGCTTTTCTGAGGTTCTCTCTTTTAAGGCCATTTATCTAGTAGCAATTATACATATTTAAAGAATATACATGTATAACCGATTAACTCCTGTAAAGTGGAGCAGGACGATAGTTTGACGATTTTTCTGCATTAGTCATCCAGCGTTGCGATATTTTTTTTGGCATGTCTCGACAAAGTATAGACGTTTGGACACTTTCCGATATTGATATTTTCATTTAAGTTAGTAATTAACTTTAAAAAATAGGTAATCAAATTTTGTATATAAAATTGTTTTATTAGTTTTTTCGTGTAATTATATTTTTTCCCTTTGCTTTCTTTTTTAAAGCGTATACAGGGTGTTACTTAACTTATGTACTTACTCCTGGACCAATTTTAAGTCTAAAAGTTCATATACCTTATATAATATGTCGCATCTTCGCGCGCTTCTTTCCCCTTCTACCGGCACCATGGTTGATTGTAATAACCATTCAGGGTTATTCTTTTTAAACCTGACATAATATATTCCAACTAAGAATAATAGCAAACCAAATTATCACCAGTTGCCATTTTGGAAGCTGGATATTTTTTTAAATAGCAAAACCGAATTTTTTTAACAAATCTTGATACATTTCGCGATTCAAGACACAAAAAGTATATGTTTTAATTATTATTAATTAATATATTCATATAAATACATAATTAATTTGAATCTAAATTTCCTTTGGAATTGGTTAGCAATGAAAATAGCAACAAGACAAATACACAAGAATTGTAAGCATTTCACTGAAAGAAACATTTTAATATAATGCATCGACTTAACACGAATATGGTTTTAATTAAAATTAATTTAAGGGGCAATAGTTTGTAAACTGTCATTCTAACCTTTTTTTTTTACTTTTTGTGTTTTGTTTAGAATCGCGAAATGTATGAAAATTGGTGAAAAATGCATTGTTGCAATAATTTAAGAAAATAGGTGTCCCCGAAATAAATTACAAACTGGCAACACTGGGAAAAAATTGTGTTCCTATTTTTCTTAGTTGGACTTTCCAAAATTTTGCTTTTGAAACTATTATAGGTCTATCTCTTTAAATAAAAAGTTAAATAATGTCAGATTATAACACTGGTAGGCGTGACTACGCCCCGATATGATTTTAACCAAAAAAATGTTACGCCATTAATTTATTGTTGATCGACACAAAAAAAATTGAGAATCGAAAATCAAGTGACATAATTTAGGTATCGACTTAAAATTGGTTCAGGAATCACCCATTAAAATAAATGCCACGAGATTAAGTAACACCCTCTATGTTTTTATATGCATATTATATTGGTCGGAAATTTATTAAAAATGTAGCTATTTCTAATATGTTTGTACTTTTTTTTTGATGGTCGAGTGTGGTAATTCTAGTCCAGTAGCTAATATTTCGATAAAAATACGAATATTTTTATTGAAAAAGTCTTCTAAATTATCTAAGGCCTGATTAGGAGAAGACTACTGTCTTGTGCCTTTGTTTTTTAAAAAAAATCAACATTGCTGATTGATTTAGTGGAGTTACTCAAACTAATATTGTTCGATATAGACTTGTTTTCAAATCTTTTTGATACAACATTTTTATATTTGTATGAAAGTTACCTGCCTTAGAGGCGTTATACAGGGTATCCCAGAAATATTTTTAAAATATGCATGGGTGTGTTCGCGAAACACAGTAATGCCAAAAAATACATATTTTAAGTAATTATAGTAGAACATTCATTTTTGTTAGGTATAGGTACTAATTTAAATTGCCTTTTTATGAATACCATTTTCCTGATAAGTTTTTTAATATAGCATTTTGCTCTGCATAAAAAATTCCATTTTAAAAATCGAAATTTTTATTTCTTTGTCGTGTAATATACCAACAATAGATAAAATATTTTAGTGAAATTTTTTAACTTAAATTTATCTTAAATCTTAATTAGAATAATTAATTGTTGCATTCATTATCGGTGTCATTTATTTTCATCGCACGGTCAGAAACGGTTAAGTTTCTAAAATCTAATCTGCGTATTAGTAGGGTCCAAAAGTTTCCGGTTCAAGGATGTTAGAGAAGTAATGAAATACTCCATGCACCCAACCTTATTTCTCAACATAATCCACCTGTATTTCAACACACTTTTATAAACGGCTAACCAAGTCTGAATTATTGTCTTTAAAGTGATCTAAAACCACTGTCACACAGATCAAACAAAAAAATTACTCAGGGCCAAAATGGGACTGTAAGGTGGGTGACTTAATCCTGTAAAGCCACATTGCTAAATGGCACTAGCTGGTACATTAATGAGGCGTAATAATTGCCAATAACTATAATGACTTGAAATCAATTAATAAGGAGCATCCCAGAAGATGGTAGCTATTATTTCAGGGGACAGTGTCATCTGTGCTTTTTTGGTCATCACTCCATAGATCCTCCGTTACATCTCCCTTAACCACTTCTCTTTTCTTTCCATTACACAACCCTCCAAACAGCACGAGTCTTGATACAAATTTTCAACCGTCTTCTTAAGGCACCTCTTCTTCCACTAGCTCAATTGTTTCCGGTAGTAGTGATTCTACAGGTCTGCCAGGGCGGGGATCATCTTCAATCGAATCCCTCCCTAAGCGAAACTATTTATACCATTCTTTGACCGTTGAATATAAAGGCGAAGAGTCATCATCGAGAAATTTGGATGGATTGGCTGCCAATTAGACCAAACTTTTGGACCTTACTACGTTTACAGATTCAAAATATTGTTAGTTTTAACTAAGAATAAAATACGCTGTTGCCCTTTCTTTTGGCTATTTATTAACTAAACTTAATCTTCATGGCTAACATGTTAACATTTAAGCAACTGAAAAGTCAAGACATGACATGATGCTGTGAGATGTCTCGAATGTTTGAGCTGCATACATTTTAACCCGCCACCCTTGAAGTTGACGTTCAATAATAATTAAAGAGGGCTGAAGGACAACTATGAATTTGTCATTGTTAGTTTTGTGAATATGTCAAGCCATCAGCGTAATCTATAAGTACCTACTTGCTGTAGTACTGTATAAAGTTTAGCTAGTTTCTTTTATACCTTAAAGATTTTGTGTGCGATGCACTGTAAATAAGTACAAAGTACCTAAAAAAGTTTAGACGGGAAGTGTCCAAACCTTATATTGTCAATGCCAACGCGGCACAGTCAGATTTTTTCAGGGTATTGTATATACTAGTCTAGTGAAAGCGGATACTGTGCAGAGACCGTCTAGCTTAAAACCAATCGTCCAGCTCAGGTACCTGACTGGAAAAACGCGTTATATTTCTGCCGCCCTGCCATTTATTCAGCCTCCCTTATATTTAATACAAGGGCATGGTCTTCAGTACTTTTTTGTTTACGACAGGCTAGTTATAAAAAAATCAAAAGAAATTTAACTAATTTTCATACAATCTTAAGACTTTAGACAATAAGATTGTATTCAGTAGATAGGGGTATCAATTTATGATTTATTATTGTGGGTGGCGCAGTCCTGTACTTTTGGTTGGAAAAACAAGGCGCCGTTTTGAGACTTGTCTTAGTTTTATAAAGAATTTGATTAATTCAATAAATGATCTAAATGGCAAAAATATTTAACCAAAGTATAAGAGTTTTATGTATAAAGTGTGACTAAGGAAAACCTACAAACATTTCCTAAAAAATACGTACAAAAAAAAAATTAAGGACTACTATGCTAGTATTATACTTATGTAATATTTTACAGAAAGTGAAATTTATTTTTATAGATTCAATATTAGGTAGCAGTGCTTGTTTTTATTGCACCAGTAGGGGAATTTGGGATTGGACGGATTAGTACTTTTCATTGGCGACCGCAAATTTTCTTTATAAGGGGGCCAAAGCCACCGACATTTAACACTCAACCAAAATTCTAAAATAATAACGGTCAATGTTAACAGTATTTTGCAAAAATCAAGCGGTACCTACACAGTGGTTCCAAGTCACGAAAAGTTGGGCATAACAGAAAATGAGGGTTTTCGAGGTCACTGATTTAAAATCCAGTGCCACAAAATGGCGGATCCAAAATGGGAGACCACCTACTTAAAAAAAAATCTAATTCTAACGAAACCAATCATTCAAGAGTTTCTTTTGAGGCTGCCGATTACGAATCCAATATAATTTCAAAAAACAAAAGTGGCGGACAACTTTTCTAAAGACTAATCAGACAACCTCTCCAAAAAGTAATCAAAGTTCCATAAAGTTTATAATTAGAGGGCTCTCGACGTCGCTGATTACCAATCTAGTCAAATTTTTAAAACACAAAAAGGAGGTGTCAAATTAACAGACAACTTTTCTAAAAAGTAATCAGAATTCCATACAATTGATAATTATTAGTGGGCGTTTGATATCGCTGATCCCCAATCTAAGGGCAAATTTTCAAAAAAAAAAATTGCGGACAACTTTTCTAAAAATTAATTAGACAACCCTTCCAAAAAGTAATCAAAGTTCCATAAAATTCATAATTAGAGGACTTTTGACGTCGCTGATTACCATTCTAGTCAAATTTTTAAAAAACAAAAAGGAGGTGTCAAATTAACAGACAACTTTTCTAAAAAGTAATCAGAATTCCATACAATTGATAATTATTAGTGGTCGTTTGATATCGCTAATCCCCAATCTAAGGGCAAATTTTCAAAAAACAAAATTGCGGACAACTTTTCTAAAAGTTAATTAGACAACCCTTCCAAAAAGTAATCAAAGTTCCATAAAATTCATAATTAGAGGACTTTGACGTCGCTGATTACCATTCTAGTCAAATTTTTAAAAAACAAAAAGGAGGTGTCAAATTAACGGACAATTTTTCTAAAAGTAATCAGAATTCCATACAATTGATAATTATTTGGGCGTTTGATATCGCTGATCCCCAATTAAGGGCAAATTTTCAAAAAACAAAATGGCGGAAAACTTTTCTAAAAATTAATTAGACAACTCTTCCAAAAAGTAATCAAAGTTCCATAAAATTCATAATTAGAGGGCTTTTGACGTCGCTGATTACTAATCTAAGATCAAATTTTCAAAAAACAAAATGGCGGACCGCTTTTCTAAAGACTAATCAGACAACCCTTCCAAAAAGTAATCAAAGTTCCATAAAATTCTTAATTAGAGGGCTTTTGACGTCGCTGATTACCAATGTAAGGTCAAATTTTCAAAAAACAAAATGGCGGTTTCGAAATGCCGGACAACTATTCTAAAAAACAAATCAAAAGTTTTTGTAGATCTACGAAGAAAAGTCAGAATTGCATAAAAGTCCTAATTACAGGGGTTTTAAAGTCATTTTTACTTTTTGCACATGGGTACATATTGTTGTCCTGAGATCAAAGGGGCACTATATAGGTTGCAGTCGATTTTTTGGTGTAATTTTTAAACATGTATCAGAAGCAACAAGAAAAACAAATTTTCAACGGGTCTAGCAGGGCTTCTGAGATGAGCTCCAAATAATGCCTCGGGGCATGCACTGAAAATAACGAAATCAATTTTTGTTTCTCTTTATGACCAGCTTTTTGGGTTTTGGGACTACACTGTGGTAGTAAATATGGCAAAATTTCAAGTTCTTGCGCTATTTTCGTAAACATTACTCTGCTTTTCCCAAATTTTCTACGCCTTGAAAATTTCTTTCATTCTCAGGTTGTGCTATTATATCGAACTCTAACACACACACATATATTCAGAAATTAGCATTAGGAAAATAGCAAATGCTTGTAAAAAAATAATACCTTATAAATACTATACCATTATTATTAAGTGTTCTTAAACTTAAACCTACAACAATTGTAGAGAAACTAATTTGTTGAGACAAATTTAAACTTGGTAGACTCATATACTAGGTAATAACATAATCTAGAAGAAGTCACTATAGGGTTAAAACATTATAACTTAGTGACGTTTTTGATCATTTTTAATTAAAATAATTTAAACCAAATATACTGCATGTTGTCTGTTTTTGCATAAAGCATTAAAATTATTAGTAATATTAGTTGCATTGTTATCTGTCTAAATGGATAATATTTAGCTGTTTTTACTTTCATTTGGCGTATAGCTTTTTTAGGTGTTCAATACGTAATCGTTGGGAAGTTGGTGTGCTTAAATCTTCCATATTTTAACTGAAAAGATGCACTATTTCTTCCCGGCAGCTTTTAACTACATTAGGTATAAAAAAAAGTTGTGACAAGTGGAGTAAAGATGGGAATAAAAATACACTAACCAGCAGATTTTTGATTTATAATTAATACCATAACCATACGCTATCAAAGTCTTTTGGGTAAAGTAGGATAGGATTAAAAAAGAAAGTGTTGGTTAGTATATTTTGGGCGAGAAAAATAAACTGAAGACCATGTGGCTATTGACCAGCTTCCGCTTAGTGTCCGCCATGGTAACAGCTATCTTTTTTAACATCCCTTATTTTCATGTGTGATACCATAGACGTTTTAAATGTACTAAATCAATTTGCACGGATATGTATAGTATATATAATAGCATCAGCTATTCTAAGACTTTGTATTTTTTAAATTTGAATTTTTATACTAAACTGTTATAAATGGTGATTAGAAAAAGTTTGTGTGCAATAAAATCCAGCCTCGGAAGGCGGTTTTTTAGAGTTTTATCTTTTACTGTAATTTATAAATTCCTAGGTAATTGTGTACATATAGCAGACCAAGTGGCGCATATTGCAGGCTGCACCCCCACTAGCCAGGGATGTAGTTAGCCAAGGTTTAAATACGTACCTTCCACATAGTTAAGATGGCTTAGTTCTTTATTTTTGTCAAAACGATCTCCCGTTTTTGAAAAAATTAAACCATAGGGGTAGTTTTTTAAAGTGTTAGGACAAAATATCTCAAAAAGGGGGTGGATATATTTGACGTAGTTCTGTAATCCTGAAAAGTTTTGTATTTAATTTTTCTGGCGATTTAAATACAATAAATACAAAGGACAACCTTGTACATCTGATCTCAGATTACTAATTACTTCGGCAAGCAGAATATTTTTTTAAAAGGACGGACTTTATGTCGTACAACCAATAGTAAAGTGTTTTTTTTTCCTCCTGACAACTCCATCCGTGGACACACTGTATATTACAGCCCCTCTTTGAGATATCGCTTTGACGGTTTAAAAAAATCAGCCTATATTACTGATCATGGATTTCAAAATTAATTGCAAAACTATGGCTCACAGCAAGAATGTGTTTTTATTTTTTTTAACCACGGTGTGTTATTTTCTTGGGTTATCAATCAATTAATTAAAAGTAGAGTACAATTAATTGTCAACCTTTTTGATAGTATAAAGGAGGCGAGATTGTTTTGACAATTGCTTGAAAATAAAACCATCTACAAAATGGTACAAATATGTATTGTATGATTTGTAACAATTTACACTCCTTTTTCTACTGTTTGTATTCGCTAAAGCATGCCCGAGAGAGTAGAAAGGACAGTGATAACATATTGTATCATACTCTGTAGGCCATTGTCATTTTATCCAATTATTATCCGTTTACGAGATATAGAATTTGCGCTGTCAAGTATTTTCACTGGCCAGCGCCAATGTTTCATATTTTTAATATGTATAAGCTCCGTATTTATTGGAAATCTTAAAAGTTTTATATTTTCCATTTTTTATAACTGGTTTAATCAAAGTGCGTTTCGTTCTTTACTATTTTATCTGTTGATTGAAAAGAACCAGGCCTTGCAATCTCCGTTGCAACCGGTTTTTTTAAATGCAATTTGTACCCAAGTACTTCCCATCAAATCTTCCTCTGATATTTTTTTTTTCTTACTTACTGCGCTTACTGACATATCTTGCAGTTTCTAAATTTTGTTGATAGGTAATACAAAAAAAAACTATTTATAAGCTTTATAAATATTTTTTATATTGGGAATCCCTTGACTGGCAGTTTTATTATTAATTTTTCGGAAAATGTTAGCAACATTTTATCAAGAATAACATTTACTTACACATTAAAAATATTTCTGACTTCACTTGGTAAAATCTTAAATTTTTATAATTGTATTTCTAATTGTTGCCATCCCTAGTAACAAGCTTCGGTATTTTGACACCAAAAGGAGTAAAATGACGTCAGTTTGCTACTGGGGATGCTTATGTGGTGATGAAAATGGGGGTCTCTTTTGCACTGTTTTAAATGAGAATTTGGGTACAAATTTCATGGGTAGTTACCTTAATATTAGTGCAATATATCGGGCTGTGTCTTGACTTGGCATGGGGGCTCGATTGTAGGAATTAGAAAATTGTTTCAGATTCTTATTGTTAGTCTATTGGTTATTTCGGTTTTTGCCCGTTTCAACCAATGGCTGTTTGACTAGCACCAAAGTAGATTTTTATTATAATTGTATTATTTTTTGTTAATAATGTATTTTACGAAATATTTAAATTGTTTTTATAATTATTTTATACACTTTTATATGTTTGTTAGTCAATTTTGAGGTAGGGTTTGTAAAACTTCTTGGGAAGTTCCTCGTTTACTATTTTGTTAGATATCATACTTTTTATGTTTTTTATAAATACTATATAAAATGTCAATTTGTGTTTATTTGATAAACTGCTGTTAAACTTCAACTTGCATTTTATTTCGTGTCCCATCCTCTAGGGCAGATTCATAATTTTATATTTTATTGATCGAAAAATTTAAGAGACAACTTTGGCACTTTGGTGTAGTTTATTGTTTTGTTTTTTTTTTTCTAAACCTCAAATGGTATCCCTGCGCACGCCACTGCTAAATTATCTGCTTGAAAGATTCCCCCTTAAAAGCGCGTTTACATTATTTAAGCCAGTTGAATTCAAGTGACTTGAAACTGAATTGAATATCTTAACCCCTTTATTCATTTCACTTGACCACTCGAATTGAATGGATTCCGAGGTGAAACTTTTTGATTCAACTACTAATAGGTACTGTGTAAAGATATTCTAAAGTTTTAAATAAATCTTCTAATGTAAGATATCATAAAGATATTTCCTATACACGGAGTGAAAGAGCTTGACGCATATCAATATCTTTTTTTTTATTGATTTTGACTCTTAACTTTTGCTACTAATATATCATCGAACTGTTTAGGTGTCTGTAGACATTTTTTAAATTCTCTGTAACTTCCAATTTAAGTTTTGTGGGGCAATATGTGCTCCCCTGCACATAATCCACTCTCTTACCCATTATTCTTTTCCCATTGTTTTTTTTTTATAAATATTTTCTCTCAATTCATTAACTTTAATTGAAATCGTTTGGAGAAGAGCTTTGTAAACTACTACTTTCGCCATTTTGAACCAATGCATTCATTTAGAAATAGTGGATAAACAAATTATTGAATGCAAGTCACTTAAATTCAACTGACCTAATCCACTAACTTGAATAATGTAAACGCGCCTTTATGTATTAAAAAGTGGCAACAAGTTTCTACGTACCTAATATATGAATTAGTTTTTTTTAGATATTAGGGAAAAATATTTCAACGCACTCTAATTATTATTTACACACAGCCATCAGACCATGGAATCAGGAATCCATGGATCGCTGTGTGTGCCGCCCCCCCCCCCCCCCTGTGATACTCAGTCCACTATGAAATATTCTTATTTTGTCTCCTTTAGTACAATAATATGACATATAAATATGTATACATGTGAGAACTTTGTTCTCAAGCCACTTGCTGAGACCTTATACAATAAGGATTAACCAAATTATGCTAAGCTTTAGTACACCCGAGAGTAAACCCTACTATTATATCCGTTGCAACTTTTGGGTGATATCGAAGATCTTTATATCTTGTATATTAGTGAAATACCAATAAAGATAAAACTAAAGGGGGTTATCAATACCTACCATTGCATGAGTTGATGGTTAATGCCTATATGATGACAAAATGTTGGAAATAATGATCTATCTATAGAATGGCAATATTTACTGTGACTTTTGGTAGGTACGTAGTACGTACCTATAAGTATAATATCATATGGTACAAATTTTAAATTGAAATAATTTTATGACATTATCATTGTTATGAGTTAATTTTTTGGATCAATTTTCTTTTACAGTGTATAAAATTATTGAATAATAAGCAAATTAAGGTACTTTTTACAATTTAGTCAAACCCCTGCCCTCTTTTGTCAGTTATCAGTACTAATATGAAGTGATGACATATTATACATTGCCAGCAATAGCCTGGATACAGATTTTAAGCAATTTAGTTGAGCTATTTAGGACCTATAAATTTAAATTTTGTAAAGATGGAAATGACTACCTATTCTTCCAACACCTTCCACCATTACGGATTAAGTACCCTTAACTCTCGGCGAGGGTGAACTTTAGACTTACCCCTACGTAAGGATACCGTGGCAAGTATCTAAACGATTAAAAACCCAAGGAAAACGAAAAAAATGCGAGCCCTGAATTCAAAAAAAAATCCCTACTAAATATCCCACACATTTCTTACCTCATTGGGAGCACAGCAAACCTTCCGCAGGACTCCAATCTTCATTTTACAATCATCAAATACAAAGAATGAACCGGCCACACATTACACTTAAACTCCAGGAGCTATAACTTATTTATGAACAAAATGAACGAGAATGTTGAAGAAACTAACATGACTCACCTCAAAAAACCAAAATGGCGGGTAAAAAACAATAGAAAACGGCAACTTGATTATTTGAAAAATCACGTGTTCTTCTTCTTTTAAATTAAAATAGCCTATAAACAGGTAAAAATTGTGTAAGTGTTGCAAACATCTAACCAGGACCCGGATTCTGCAGTAGACGACAAGATAACATTGCGCTTAAGGAAAGGCAATCAAATTTTGGTTGGATATAGCACAAAATAGATAAAAGGTTAGTTTTTTTTTTGGATTTATTATCAAAGAGTAGTTGCGCTATTATTTCGGAATAAAAAATTGTAAATACAATAGCTATATTATCAGGACGGTTGTAGAAGAAAGTCTTTACCATTCCCTGTTGTTGATTTTTCGGTCTAGTTCACTAAAGATTAATTTCCTGATTAAAAATAAGCGATCTCTGAACGAACGCACAAAAAATCTATACTATAAGTTGACGTTTTACTGTTGCAGGGTAAAGGCGGAACAAAAAATCTTACAAGCCACGGGGAGAGGAAGTGATTTCTATCCCATTTCACTGTTTCCCCCCTCTATACCCTTACACCAAATTGAGGAATTATCAGTTTACCCCTACTTCTTTAGGACATCAGATGGGCCTAGGGGAATTTATGGCGAGGCGGCGACACTGATTTCTGGCTCAAAAACCTGTGAGGATTACTACCTTGCCAAGATTAAATCTTGGATATCAAATCAAATCAAATCATCTTGGATATGATTACCTACTTTTTGAGAAAACAGATAAAGTATTAAAGGTTGAATAAATAGTTGAGAAAAAATATAACAATTAAAAAAAAAGAATTTATTTTAAATTCAGGTAGAATTTAAAGATACAAATAGAAAAATATACATGTTATTACATAAACGAAGATAAAACAATAAACATTTTACAAAGCAAAAATGTACTAGATTATATTTCTAGCATAAAAATTTACAAGTGATACTTAAAATTTAAGTACATAAAAGAATGTGAAAAATAAATAAAATTTCTGTTTCCAAAGACTACGGTTACACATTTTAATATTACTTTACCACACCACATACATGAGATTAATCATTGTACATTTTTTTAAATTAATCTGTTATGATTGTATAGTGTTAATGATTAGAAGTCAGATGAATTACGTGAATTTACATACAACATATCACACAGTGCATTCAGCATTCATTCCCTTCGACTTTTACTTCTCATTAATCTATAAAACTAGTTTCACGTTTGTTGCTTAAGCTGTGCAAGCTTAATTTTTACTTCATGGAAATTCGGTCGCTTTTCTGGATAGAAATCCCACGCCTAAAAACATTGTTATACTTTATTTAGGTAAATTTTAATCGAGTTTGAGTGCACAAATTCTATTAAAATCCAGGTATTATCATTTTGAAATGATGATTACGTGGTGTGATGATGGGAAAGCCATAACGTTGCTTTTAAGTACCTACTTTATCAACATCATTGTTCTGTTGATTTACAGTGAGAGTTTTAATAACTAGAGTAATGAAGATTGCATTCCCTGATGAGAGAATTGTTAAAGTTATTACAGGAAAATGATCAAAATAGGTCCTCTCCCAACTTAAATTGGGAATCAAATTGTTTAAAGATAGGTACAACAAAGCCCTTCTGGATGCGAAGAAAACACACATTGTAAACTCCAATAATGTAGTAAAAACATCCTAGGATATTATATTATAAGTGATGCTAGGGACGTCAGTACCGTCTGATCATGAAGATGTATTGACTGCAAGTAGTTTTAATGACTTCTCTAATATAGCAGAGACAATTTGACTGAAATTCCGATGACAAATGCTGATTTTGGAGACTACATGAGGGGTAGGCAGCAACAGAACCTGATTTTTGCTTTCAGAGAGGTAGGTTTTGTAGGGGCAAGACATGCTATCGATACCCTTAAAAACAAGGCAGGCAAGGGTAATGAACACCAGGATGATCAAACAACTAAAAGATCAATTAATATTAACCATAAGGCTTTTAAGTCTTAGTATCAAGGAGGGAATATTTCCAAGTTCTAGTAAGTACTGGTTTCCAAAAAGGAGAAAGTCGATAATCTGAATAACTATAGATATCTAACTCCCTAGTCCCAATCCTGTCAAAAATATTAAAGTATATTTTAAAAAATCAATTATAAATATATTTCGAATAAAATAACATCTTTATTGGCTTTAGAACAAACAGGTCAACACTTCATGCCATACTGGAATTCTTGAACTATATTGCGGGGGCCTTTGAGGGGCGAGGGGAGTATGTACAGGCTGCATTCTGTGACCTCTCAAAGGATTTCGACTGTGTCTCTCACTCGCTGCTCCTGGAGGAAGTCAAATTTTATGGTATACAGCCTATAAGTCTGCAGTTGCTGAGAGCTACTCCAAAATGACATTTCTCCTCAGGAACTTATCACGGATTTCCCCCATCCATGTGTTAATTGAGGCTGCGGTACCTGCAATACTGGCTTGGGGACACTCCTCCCACACTAGGAGTGTGCTCACTGCAAAGGAAGGCAGTACGCATTGTAGCCGGGTTGGGCTATAGGGAGGATGTAAGGAGATGTTTCATTCAGTTTAAGATTCTGACACTTTGCCCACAAAAACACTGATAGATATAGTATAATTCGAATATTATGGCAACTTCACTGGATATTTCGAAAGCTTTTCGAGTTTGGCATGAGAGGTTACCCTGGCAACAGTATACCTGTGGTATCTTCCACACTTCATCAATTAACTTATTGTGCCTTTCATATGTCTTGGCATGGTCGCGTTACGTCCATAGCTAAAGCAGCCTCGCAGAAGCTTAAGGTACTTTTCCGGACTAAGAGCCGCTATACACCGCAACAGATTTTGACCGCAAATTCGATTATCGCTGCAATACTACTCACACATTTGAGGCTCTGCTCCTAAGCATACTCTGAGACTGCTCGAGTCCAGAAAGGAGAGCTTAGAACATCAGAGGCAGGTTGGTGACTCGAGCCGCTTGCAGATATTTTTATGACAACTATATTGCCCGCTTGTACTACTACCATGTACACAGAGCGGTAAATATATCTTGTAAGCGCCATACAAGGTAAACATGCCAATAGCCACGCAATTCAACCAAAAATTGATATGTTTGAGTGTTTTTTCTGATAATACCTAAGTTTTAATGAAATTTCTGTAAGACCTTAAGAACGAACTATATTTAAATACAATAAGGATTGTATATGGGTACCTGTCTCATAATCTGGTATATTTCTGGCGGACACCCTTCAGGTGCTTCCATTTTATACCCGTTTTCAACGTGTCGAACTACATCTGCCAAGGGCTGAAATAAAAGATTGGTTCAATAATGATACCACCTTCTCTTCTCTGATTTACTTTGTCAATTTTCAGCATAACTTATTTTAAAGGCTGGCCATTCGGGGTAACTTTTGATACTTACATATACACATTCGTTCCCTTGCTTAGGGGAAAGGTAAAGGAAGGGTTAAATATGGGTTGCCCTAAAGTAATTAATGTAACACTTTGACTGAAAACGATAAAGGGTTATTATAAGGTTTCTTACATTTATATTATACAGGGTGACCCACGTCAGATGACCCTATACCTGTAAAACTGTAAGAGTAATGAAAAAAACTAATCGATTGTAAATACATTTTTATATGTAGGGGGGCAAGTCGTTTGGCTGAAGTTAATACCAATTTTCGTTTTTTAAATGGAACATCCTATATATGTTCACGTTATTTTAGGTGTTTTTTGTTAATACATATACAGTGTGGTAGATTAAGTGTGCAAGAAATGATAAATTTCTTTATCGTTGTGCATTTCAGGTGCACTTAGAATGGCTTTAACCACTGACAATCGTCAGTGGCTTTAACTCAAATAGGATACAGGGTAGGGCAAAAAAATATGAAAATCGTTCAAGAGAAAAGTACCCTTATGTCGAACAATATAGATGTTATTAAGAAAAGTTGTTAATAATTAAAAAATATATCTAAATACAAAGTCATAGCATTCTATCCAAAAAAAAAAAAAAAACATTTTTCTTGAAGACTTTAAATTAATATTTGTATTTTTTAATATTTCACGTGGGTCGACTTCTGTCTTAAGTTTTTTACTATGTAGGTTCATTAATATTAAAAGAGTGTTCATCTTATTTTTAGGAATATTTGCGAAATTTGATTGTAGTATCCTTGTAACAAAAATGAAGTTTTTGGTTATTTAAAAAGGTCTAAACAAATTTTACAAACTTGCTTCAATTTGATTGTGGTTAATTTGAAAAGGTATTTATTTATTTATTTATTTATTTAATTTTTTTAATTTATACCTAAAATCAATATACGGGGTTAATAAATAGTTTCAATTTTTTTTTTTTTATACTGGGTGGCGCACTCTCAACGCAGGAATTCATAGCATCTAAACTACCCAACTTTTTAATATTTTCAATAACAGGGTCATAAGAAGACATTAGGCCTACAGTTTAAAATTATTTTGAAATATACCGGATGTCAAAAAAATAAGATCCATAGCAGTTATATTTTTTTAAATGGAACACCCTATATCTTACAATATTTTTGGATTCTACATAATCTTAATAGTTTCTGAGATATCGAGTTTTGAAAAATGACATTTTTGAACTTTGACAGCTTCTAGCTTTCTAACGGTACGTCTTAGAGCAAAACGGCTTGCATGCCCCTATCTTACTTTTTTATTATCTTTCTAAAAATATAAGTTTCCGGTTAAAACGGAAGTACCATATTTCCGGCTTTCGAGTCATATCCGGTTTAACAAAAGTTTACAAATTTGGGGAGATAATAAGAAAGTAAGATAGGGGCATGCAAGCCGTTTTGCTCTAAGACGTACCGTTAGAAAGCTAGAATCTGTCAAAGATCAAAAATGTCATTTTCCAAAACTCAATATCCCAGAAACTATTAAGTTTAGACTTATAATGCACTTACTAAAAAATAATTGTTATTTTATGTAGGATCCAAAAATATTGTAAGATATAGGGTGTTCCATTTAAAAAAATATAACTTTGCTATGGATCTTTTTTTTGGGACTTCCGGTATATTTCAAAATAATTTTAAACTGTAGGCCTAATGTCTCCCTATGACCCTGTTTTTGAAAAATATTAAAAAGTTGAGTAGTTTAGATGCTATGGAAGCCTGCGTTGAGAGTAGACGAAGCAGAAAATGTTTAGCCGGTATTTTTGGAATATTGATTAAAAGAACGCTGTGATTAAGTAAATGTTAATGTATGAAATTTTGTTTACTTATTACGCTATAACTTGAAAACAAATGAAAGTTGGAGAAGAACATATGGGTTTTATTACATTGTTTTCCCGCGTATAATAAACTCCTAGAGTTTGGTCCGTTCCTCCCGACTGGCCCTGTATATGTTCATAGATGTTACAGACAAGTTTGTGACAGTGTGTTAACAAAAAATCAAGATTTTGCCAGGTCCTATATGCACTTATTTAGGGTGGTTATTCGAATGGCCAGTCTTTATAGAGATCATATTTAAACTAAAACTTACTATTCTGGGATAAGGAACTCGACCAAAAGAATATATCTCCCAGAGCAGGATACCAAAACTCCACATATCAGACTTATTAGAAAATTTCTGAAGAATAAAACAGAAAACAAATTAGACAATCAGATATGAAGAGTTAAGTTGCACTTAAACTAAAACTCACATTGTGTTTGAGAGCTTCTGGTGCAGTCCATTTGATAGGCAACTTTGCTGATTCAGAAGTGGCATTTTTTTCGTTTCGTGCTAAACCAAAGTCCGACACTTTGGCTCTGCCATTTTCTGCAATCAACACATTTCGAGCAGCCAAATCTCTGTGCACAACGTGCATCTTCTCCAAGTATTCCATACCTATTACGGGATGAAAAACAAGTTTAGTGTAGTTAACGGAACTTGTCTATTTGTAGCGTAAACAAAGGAACTTTAATATAAATACTTACCCGAGCAAGTGTCAAAAGCAAAATTGATCTGGTCTTTTTTAGACACATGCAGTCTTCCTCTGGACCTGAGATAATCCACTAAACTTCCTTTACTCATATATTCAGTGACTAAGTATATCTGATCCTTTTTTCTCACTATTCCAAGTAAGTTTACTAAATTTTCATGGTGTAGAGATCTGGATAATAATAAACGTGTTAGTACCATCAAGTTTGTTACAAGATAAAACATACTTCATTAAAATCGCTTCTGCCTCACTGGAGTCCTTTAGGACTTTAACAGCAACTTTTTGGTTTTTCCATTTGCCCAACATAACTTCGCAAAATTCACCCTTTCCAATGGGCTCACATACCTAAAAACAATGTAGCTCGTGCTCAAAAACAGTATATTAATTAAACAGTTGATTAATATCCATTACAGCAATTTTTAATAGCGTTTTGTTACTAAATTGTATGTTGATTGGTCGCAAATCTGTAAATCATACGAGTGTAATAGAGTCCTTGTCAGAAAACAGATAAATAACACAATTCATGGGTAAAGTTGTCGGAGATAAATGAGGTACTCAACTACCAAGGACACGATAAAACAATTTGGGACACAACTGCTGAAGCAACTAACCTGAAGCTTGGATTTCAAGGAGGTTCTTTCAAAGGAATGGTGGTATCCAGATTAGAGAATTTTTGAACAGTGTCGTCTGTGGAATACTGAGGTGAACTGATCATTCTGCATGTGTCGAATTTGTTGAGGCTGATTCATGAAACAGGCACATTAAAACGAAGTGTGGGACCAGGAAGGCCAATAACAGTAAGAATGGTAGAAATGGACGAGAATAGCTGGACATGACAGAGGAAATTGCAAATACTTTCAATGTAAGTGATGGGACTGATTGGAAATCCTTAGTGACTATGTGTTGTACCCATACCACACTTTAGGCACTTCTTCCTGCTGATTTCCCTATACGGATTGCATTCTGGTAATGGCTTTAGCACACATTGGTTCAAATCCCTCAACTACTGACGCTGATTCTTGTGTGGGCTGAAGAAAATCCACATGAGGTACTTCAAGATCGTTTTCAACATCA
Source organism: Polydrusus tereticollis (assembly GCA_963920685.1). Lineage (NCBI taxonomy): Eukaryota > Metazoa > Arthropoda > Insecta > Coleoptera > Curculionidae > Polydrusus > Polydrusus tereticollis. Next base: position 2,220,181 of record OY987335.1, read on the forward strand.
GTTCTTGTTAAACGCTTGGGTTGGAATTGTCGATGACTGGCTAATTGAGCCGGTATTTCTACCAGGAAGACTTACCGGCGTTTTGGAACGAGGATGTACCATTGGCGAGAAGAAATGCAATGTGGTAAATGCACGATGGTGCACCAGCGCATTTTCGTGTAGTTGGTCGCGAGTTTTTAACAGTAACATATGAAGAGTGCTGGATTGGTCGAGGTGGACCTCATTTATGGCCTGGTCGATCAGGTAGTCATTTTCAACAGTTGACAAGTAATTTTTGGTAACAAAATTTTGTTATTGTCGAAAATTTTTCTCGCCCTGTACAAAATATTCTTGGAATAGTCCAGGGAAAAACCAAATTGTAGGAGATTATCATTTCATGTAGGTAAAAATAATCGAAAAAATAAATTATTATACAAAACTTACAACTAAATCTTGTTCAGGAATAACACAAAGGTCATCACTCTCCTTTGAACTACTTTTGACAATGGGTTTAGAAGTGTCATTTTCTTTTGGAAGTGCACTGACTAATTTTGTACAGAGGCCATCTGCATCATTCTTATAGTGTTCAATAAGTTCTTCTAAATTATTAAAAAATTCTTCGTCGTCTATTGTCAATTTATTGCCGTGGGATTTAACTCTGAAAATATAACATCTGTGTGTAATTTATCAACACAATTTTTAGGGGGCTGGTTTATTCTCGCCAGGTCACCAGGATGCTCTGTTTAGTTTTAAGTATTAAAATAGATAAACTTATGAATACAAACTAGGGCCAAATATGAAATAATTTTTTAAAGAAAGACGAGTTTCAATAAAAATGGTTCGTTGTTACAAACAGTGCCTCCTTCGGATACAACTTAGGATTTTAAAAAAAATATGATGTTTTTTTTAAGGGGACAAATTTTGAAACAATTTTTACATGTTCCCCCCCCCCCCCCCCCTCCTTCAGGGCACTCCGGTGAGAATCAACTAGCCTACTAGTCCTCTAAAAATAAATTAAATAAGTGGAACACGTAAAAAGAATTAATTAAAAAACATTTAGCTGCTAAGTTTGGACCTTTAGTGCAAAATACCATGTGAAACTTACCTATAATGTTCAACTTTAGATTGAAAGCATACACAAAGCGTATAGTCGCCGGGAAAATTTGTGGATTCTCTTACTAAAAATAAGCCATCTGCCCGAGGCCTCAGCAGCGCCTCAGCTTCTTCACGAGATATCTTTCCATGGAACCATCTATAAAAGGAACTAGTCAGTAGACACTACACTGAACTGGAGGTATCAACTTTGACACCTATTCCTATTCAATCAATATTCCACAAAACAGATTGGATATGTGAGCGCAAGAAATTTGCGGGAAAAACGTTATAAAGTATATAGGGTGCCACAACTTTTTTCCTGCTAAAGATATCAAAAAGACATTTAAGTTAATCAAACGCGATTTTTTTGTGACACCCTTGATGAAGAACAATCCACATATTCCTGCGGGATAGTTTTAGTCACATTTGTTGTCAAACGAAGCGACAATCGAATTTTATAGTTTTTGTTGAAAATAAAATTTGGAATGCGTCTCAACCGCTTCATAATTTCTTGGAAGGTTTTTTTTACAGTAAATAAGCTAAAATCATTAATAAAAATGCCGCAGCAGCAACCAGCCAGCGAAGCATCTTCACTTTCCACTTCCATTAGGCTACGTGAATATTTGTGGTTCTCAAAGCAAAGGATCAATTAAATGCTTAATTGACAAATATGAGCATGGTGTTTGTGAATAAACAAATATTTAGTCAAATGTACAAATACTGTAATCCGGCTATAGGAAAAAAGCTATTATACAGGATGTTTGTTAAATATATGGCAAAAATTGAAGGGGTTATTCCCTAGACTATTCTAAGAATATTTTGTCCTTTAAAAATACACGTCAAACAACAAAACGCCAATCAGTCTCAACAAATTCGACACATACAAAATGATCAATTACGAGACGTATTCAAATGAAATCCACGTTTAAACTGATTTAGTTAAAAGATAACAATAGATAGTAATAGTGAAAAATATGAACATTGGTTTTGTCGAAATTTTTTCTAGTATCTTTGAAACAAAGCGTCTGTACAAAAATCATAATAGTCTTAGAATAGTCCAGGGAATAACCCTTTCAATTTTTGCCGTATGTTTAATAAACACCCTGTATAGGCGAGCTACATCAAAGTAAAAAAAATATAGAAAAATAAAAACAGGATTTAGTAAAAACAACCAACATCACTTACGGTGTTGTCATGTACTTTGAGTTGCTCCTTAACGGACTTTGGACGCGATTTACGTTGACATCATGCTCGGTAGTGATAATTTGATTTTTAATATTTCCGCTCTCAGAGGGACTGACGTTCATATTATTTTGCGACCTTAGTAGTAAATTGCACTCGTTCAACACATTATTATCCATTTGGTGTGGCGAATCTTGAGGAGCCATCTGTGAAAATATTTAGGTTAAGCTGTTTACTTTTTACAAGCCACCCACGTCTATTTAAGCACACAGAAAGTGCGAATAATTATAATCAATCGATGGGAAATGCGCTAAGCAGTTTTTGTAAACTCCTTTTTTGAATGAAATAACATATTAAAACTAAAATATTTCCTGATAAGTAAAGGGCGAAATTTTCGTATTTGCAGTAATGGCCCCCTTCATTATCATTTAATATAGGACTTAGCAAATGTGGTTCAGGGAGATGCAATGTTCCATTAAGCATATTTGACAGGAAATGACGTTAGATCGCATATTATAATAATACTTTTTTTAGTTTTTCAAATTCTAAATTCCCTTTTTAATGACGTATATCTAAGTTGTCATTTAATTTATGCTTAAAATGGCGGCGCCGGCGTAGGATACGATTTACTAAAATTCAAAATGGCGATGGCTAACGCTGTCACTAAATACAGCGTGTAAACGGCTTAATAACCTCACCATTTATTGGCCGATTTGAGATATCTGTACCAAATTTGGTTTAAATCGGCCAATAAATTGTGAGGTTATTCGGCAGTTTCCTGACTTTATACACACACTGTATATATAAAGCTCAATTCGAAAAAATAAAAAAATATACAGGGTGTCGTTTAAAATACGCGCCCTAACCTCATTTCACGGTCAAAAATCGGAAGCGATATTAAAATCTCCCTGAACTATATTTGCCACTAAAATTTCAAAATCCAATATCGAATAATTTACTACGTTTCCATGAGAACTCATTTTTAAGTTAGAAAGGAAAACACAAAAATACAAAAACCATTGAAAATTGAACAGTTTACTCAACATTCAACAACAACAATGGTTATGAGAAAGCGAGTAAAAACCGGCGCCAAAAGCAAAATTATTTGACGTTCTTGACTGCTGCAACGCACAAGTCAGTTTTCAATTCGGAATGGCGCTTTCGTGCTATTCGAACTCGATACGATCCCAAAATTTGTCGAATCGACCTTGAAACTCAATTTCAATATTCAAAATGAAAAGTGTATTCAAATATACTTCAATTCTTCATGAAAACGTAGTAGATCTGAAATCAGCTGTCACTCGTCACTCATAACCTACATATTATTTGAGGTTAAGGTTTGAACATTTTCATTTCAAAGTGTTTATTGGCGGATATAGCTCGGAATTTTTATGGGGCACCATATAATTAGGTTATTTGATGGAAAATGATACAACAATAAACCAAAAAATGATTAAAAACGGAACCTGTCATGTTCCTAACCTGCAATGAAAATGCCTTGGGATTAGGTAATGCAACGATGAGTGAAATTCCGATTTGCCCCCCACGGCCATATTGAATTCGTTCCAGAGAACTCAAAAACATTTAACGAACAATTCAGTATGACCGTTGAAGGCAAATATACATGGATTCAATGCTTAGTTTACAGTCGGGTCCTGTGCTGTGTGTAGATATACACTTGCCATTATTAACATCTCCAATAACATCATCAACTTTAAGTGTTATTAAATATGAATAACAGAAAAAAACACATATTGAACAACAATAACTTAATAAAATACACAAACCAAAATCGCGGTTTACACGTCAAACTGACATACACATCAAAATAAAGGTTAGTTTTTCTGACGTTCGCCGTCGACGGCCATATTGGAAGCACTTTGTGACTCCAATATGAACGTGGTGGGCAAACATAACCTGGTTTGGATTGCCAGAAGTTTCAAAAATATTCAAATCGAACTCAATCCCCATGAAAACGTAAGTGGGGTTCTGAATAACCATTCTCCGGCGAACAGTATATTATTATTCAACGAGCATTTAATGATGGTTATTATTTACGAGCATAAAGTTTACGACATACGTTGTAGGCGTAAGGGTAGTTGGCAAATTGAAATGCTCCATCAAATAACGTACCTATATCGCGATGACGTCTCACCGCCATTTTAAAAGACAATTTCACAAATTAGTTGTTAAATAGTACATAGTATTTTAGATATTACGTAATGTACCGCTTGTCAGGTTGATCGTAAACAGAAATGTTTCAAATGCAAATAGTATTCGTTCTTTGCTCCCTCCCCGTGCTCCTAGGAAGCGAGCAATGGTCACATGAAAAAAAAAAAAATCTGAAAGTACGCAAAATCTTTAAAAGCTCCTTGTTTTTGAGCCGTCCTGTATCAAGTATTACTAACCACAACCAGTTATTCCATAAATAGAAACCAAACACATGTACTTAATTTTCAATTCGTTTTTCGTATTACAGTAGCTGTTTCAAAACTAAAATCAAATTGCGATAGCCATATGAAATTAAATTATTCCATTTGAAAACTGTCAATAACACTTTTAACAGCGTTCAGCCTATTCGGAAGTCGCAATTACGCAACTACGTCGTCTGAATGCAACAATAATTTAAAAATGACTCATCCTACGGAAAGCGATAGTTAACTATTTATTACATATATGATGCTATATTATTTCTGACACTTTAACAATAAAACAGATCGTGGAGATTTAAATTCAAAAACTAAAAAAATACTCTAAGCAGTGGCGTGCGATTAAGTCGGTAGGTCGCAAGCTCAGAGGAACAGTCGCAAGGCTTAGTTAGGGTTGTGTAAAACCAAGTCTTTTTGTAATCCTCATTCGATACCTGACATAAGATGCCTCTTAGAATTTTTTGATCGAGAGCATATTTTAGGAGAAAAACGTAATTCCTAAAATTAATTTTATCTTATTTCTAACAAATTACCGTTTATCTCCTAAATGGAGCTCCAAATTACAAAAATCTAAGAGATGTCTTTGGTCAGGCATTAAATGAGGATTCTAAAAAAAACTCACAAAATATAAATATCAGTGGTGTACATCTTTTTGCCCAAATAGTATGGATAATGCTGCCCAAATGCACGCCACTGGTAAAGCGATTATATTTTTGTTTACATTGAAACACCCTCTCTAATAACCTGCAGTTAAAGTTTGAGAAAATGAAAAATATTTTGGATTACCTACTTCAAAAATGAAACAATGGAATGGAAGAATTTTGTGTAAATGGTTGTTCTAGTAAAGATTCTGCTGCAGGATAATTGAATATTAGCAACCTAGTTTACCCTAGTCAATCAAATGGAGATATTATCATATTTAAACACAATAACTATAATAATAGATAAAATAAAATGTTGCAAAAAGACAAAAACAGTGTTGTGTTAAGACTATGGGCAGTAAACTTACCCAGGATGACTCCTCATATGGACGGGTAACTTCACTGGGGGTACTTCGTTTTATACCCCTTGCTGGCACTGTAGGAGGGCTGGTGGTGGTCGACGTGGTTTCCCATTGACCATCAGGTTGTCGGAACTGGTCAAAAATATAGGGTTGGTATCTCTGAAAATGATTTTATTACTTAAAAATGCTACCTAACCCATTATTTTATTATTATCCTCAATTTTAAACAAAACAGGCGCTACCAACTCCTCCTAAGCGTCCAACTTAAAAAATGTTTGATATCACTTGATTTTCATAAAGGTGCGTAATTATGCATATTATATGTATTTATAATATCAAGGTACAAGGTTACTAGAAAATTTTAATATTATCTACTTGGGAGCGTCAAATACTACTATATTAAAATACATGTCATAAAAAAAGGATTTCTTTAAATATTAAATAATGGGTTATGAAATAATGCATACTGTATTTAATCCAAATGCCTTTATTTATAATTGATAATAGCACTGATGAAAAAATTATTAGTTAATGGAAAAAAGACCTTTTGTAGCTAACTCGCTAGACAGCCAGGATCAATTTAATCCCTTTTCTAGTTAGTATCCCCCGCGACTTCGCCAGCCGTCACATATGTATTATAATATAAACATTAAACCACCTTATGACCCCTGTAGGGGTCGAATTTTGAAAAATCCCTTTATAGTGAGTCTCTAGTTACAAAATACTACAACTGAATCAGTTACTCAGTCCCAACATGTAACTTTATAATTATAATAGAACACAATTCTTCATTATTTTTTTATAATAAAAATAAAACTTAAGTTAACCTTTACACAATTTTCTAATAAGCCTCGGTGATATAGTCAAGTATTTAGACATAAAAGCTAATTATTTTCGCATGTCTATGTGTGGCAAAAGAATACCTCTGGGATTGCATTGTGTTGCTTGAATAAATTTAATATGAGATCTTATCAATCTAATTGAGTTTGGTTTAATAGAGTTAAACAAGGAAATTTGTTGATTTACTGCTTGTGAGACTTTTAAGAGAACTCATTAAAAAAATGGGTTACTAAAAAGAAATGATTAGGTGTTTTAATAACTAATAGATCAACTTGGGTAAAAGGAGAGAGGGTTTGTTCTAAGGGTAATTTATTTGAAAACCACATAATGTTGTTTACATTGGTCTACTATGGTTTAGCCGGAATTGTGTAGTGTGAAACAATAATTTAAGTACATTCTGGATACAATTTGGCTGTAACCGATCCAATTGTGGTATTGTTAGTAAAAATAAAGTATTATTTGTTTTAAATTTACTCATTAATTACTCATTCTTAAGGGTCATCTTAATTACTACTTGTATGACTTTGTACATCGTTAAAAACTGTCCACACATACTGTGTTTACACTTTGTATGTATTGAAATGTAACAGTTTTGTGAATCAAAATTAAAGTTGTTTATTATAAATGAAAGTTTAGAAATTGGTACACCTTATGGCTAACCTTGTAAGCATACCTACCTGTGTAAATGATGAGTTTTGGCTGGTCATCACTTTTGTAGTATCCACCTTTTCACATTATACTGATTAATACAAAAAAAATTGACTTGGAAGTACAGGTGCTGAAAAAATCGCTTGTTACATTGCGTACTGGTCACTTGAAAATTGTAAATATTGTTACCTTAAATTCCTTTAGCATTCAGTGAGAATTCAGTCTGTCCACAAACCTGAGTTATTTTTATACAAGGTATATTGTTACACAAGCCTTGATAATACTGTAATTGCACTTTAAAAGCAGCAATTCTTTTGATTTGCATGTAACACTGAGCAAGTAGTATTGTTAAATACCATAATATTATTTAAACACCAATTTCACTGGATCAGCCCAGTCCTTAAGACCATTATAAAATATGGAAGCCACCAATACAGTTCATAACAAATCACTGCGCGATTAAAACTGAAGCAACATAGTGTTTTACTATGTTCTTCAAACAGCTCTAATTAAAGTTTTACGAAAATAAACCACTACTAAGTATTTGAGGAAAACATACATTAGTACGTCGAAATAGGACTATCAATCTCCATCTTGTTTTGTTGCGAAGTAGATTTCGTTTTGACGTTTTGTCGACGCCATCTATGGAAGACCCTGTCGTTTTTCATTTTAGTGCTAGATTGTGCCCTGATAGCTTACTGGCGCCACCTATGAAAAAATTATTTAACAGAGACACCTAAAGCATCGAGTTTTCTTTTTAGTTCTATAGCACAGCGTCAAGTTTAAGCTTGGCTCCGTAAGATGTCGCATCCATACTACTGTTTATACTGTTCTTCCCAGGGAAATAAGAGCGGGAATACGCGCGGATTTTACAGAGTGTTATCGGGTATTGATATTGTCAAAGCAGCACGCATAAAAGATACGAAATAAAACAACCCTGAATCTTTAAGACAAAAAATGAACAATTTTTTTTATGTTTGCCTATTTGGCCATTTTATTTATTTATGTAAGCAATAACATCTGAACCGCCCTAATTCAAATTTACAAAGTTTCACATTAAATCGTATCTATCTACTTGAATAATAGACAAATCTTTAGCTCTTTAACATATTTCGACCTTCAATCAAATGTCAGAATGAAGACCTATTAAACTTTTGGATGGTAAAGATGAATATATTTAATAAATAAAATGTCATCAAAAACATGAAATACCATTAACTTTTATGCCCAAATTTATTCAGGTTGCACCCAAAAACGTCAAGGTAGACAATAATTGTGACCTTAAAAAATACAAGGTAGGTACTTAGAAATGTATCATATATAAGTACTTTCTTCGAAGAAAAATTTACAATACCGATTTTCGTATATATTCGAGGCCAGTAAGTAGAATGCATTGAAATAACAAGTTTGTTGTTTCATTACAGTTTAATATCACTGGGAGACCTTAATCATTTCTAACCAGGAACTTTCACTATTTGTTTTTTTTTGTAAACTTTTAGTTTCCTACTTTATAGCGTTTCCAATGGCGTACTAACGATATACTTGTAACTATTTATCATCTAAAAGCCGCTTTAGATGATCAATAAATAATTATTGCAACTATTTCAGTGTTGTCAATAGGATTATTCCATTATTGAACGTTCGTGCATGTGAGGGAATATAGTGACGTATTGACAATATTGATAATAAATATTGAAAGCAACAAGAAAACCTGAAAACTCTTGGCTATAATCTTAGATACAACACAATATTTTTTAAATCATTCTAATATCTTTTTTCTTGTAAAAAATAAAAAAGTTAAAAAATAACAAACTAAGAAGGGAAATTTTAAATAGAATCTGGAAAATATACAGAGGTTTTTGTATTTTGAGCCAGATACAACATACCCTTATATCCAACTGATTTATAATTCGGAACGGAATGTAAAATATATCTAACCTCAAGTTCTCCATAGGAATGAGAAACCGAGATTGCCCCGATTACAGTTGTGTAATTGCCGGTGAATTTCTTTATGGATTTTTGATACGGCACTGGAAAGTACTTTTTTTTTTAAAAGGTGTGTGAACAGCAGAAATAGTTAAAAATAATAAATAAAATGTACTACGTTGTCATATCTTTCTTGATAAAGAAAATATAAATTAGAGATACTAATAGTACAGAGTCAAGTGCCCAACGTACTGCCGCAACAGAATGACCGTGAACTTAGCGAGCAACTTTGGGTTTTTATTTTTTTGGGCAACTTGTTTTAAAATTGTTATTGTCAGAAATTGTTACTTTTTCGGAAATTGCGAAAGTTAAGCCTGCCAGTCCTGCATGAAGAGTATCGGCTAAATCATATAAATATGTAAACGTACTATACTTGAAATTTTACTTTGTACAATGTTGTCAGCTACCTGCTATTGAAATTCTTTTGGGTAGTACCTACTTTCTGCATTAAACAAATATGCCGTGTATTACATTTGTATTTTTAATTTATTTTGATTTTAATAATAATTATATATTATACAGTGTGTCCGCTTAAGTTCTGTACAAATGGGAATCTTTTTTAATATTAATTTTACGAAAAAAAGTTACTCTTTATAAAAAGTTCTGCTTACTGAAAAAATAATATTAGACTATTCAAACTTGAGATAGTATGTACAGGATGATCAAAAAGTAAAAAAATCAAAATTTACCTACGAGAAAAGTACCATTAATTTTAATTTTAGAGCAAAATGGAATAAGAAAATGTTGATTGGCATTAAACATTATATCTGTTTCTACTCTTAGTAGACTATTATAAAAAAATAAATTTGACATTTCAAAAAATAACATTTTTTTAAATGATTTATAATTAATAATTGTATTTATTATGCAATTCAAGCTAATAAGCATTTATCAATTATTTTTATTCGAAACATAACCTTTGATTCGTTATCCCTGTTTTGTAGTAATATTATGACGCATGTAAATAATTGATAAAAACATGATAATTTATTTTGGAAAAATACAATTATAATAATAAACATTAAAATATGAAATTAAATAAAAATATTCATTAACTTTCCCTCACTGTACATTTGCCTCGACATATCCTCCCTCCAATTCAATACATTTAGCCGTTCTTGCAGAAATTTCTCTTAAAACATTTCTAATCATGGCAGGCGTTATATTTGTAATTGTCTCTCTAATTACCCTCTTTAAATGGTCAACATTTTGAAATTAGTTTTGTAGGTATATATTCTGTTTTAAGTAGCCAGCCCCACAAGAAATAATCGAGGGGGCGCAAGTCCGGAGACCTAGCGGCCTAGCGGGCCAAAAAAGGTCAGAATACCTATCGATAACTTTTCAATTAAAAAGGGTATTTAAGTATTGTCTTACATTCCTCGTACTGTGGCATGGTGCACCATCTTGTTGGTACCGTATCCGTAGGCTATCGGGTACGTGAAGTCCATGAATAAAATTAAACAAATAATTATTTAAAAAATGCAAGTAACGTTCACCATTTAAATTTTGTCGAAAAGAAAAAGGTCCTATCATTCTATTTTTGTAAATTCCGCACCACACATTTGTTTTAAATGAGTACTGATCACGTGTCTGTATAGTGAAATTTGGATTAACGTCACTCCACCAACGACAATTTTGTGATTTTACAGTCGCGTTCGAGGTAAAGGTTGCTTCGTCGGTAAAAATTATATCTCTTGTCATGAAAGGGTTATCTTCTAACTCTCCTTGTATTAAAAAACAAAATTCTAAGCGTCGCTCAAAATCACCTGGCTTCAAGGTATGTATAAATTTTGGTTTGTAAGGCCGAAATTTGTTTTCATTTAATATTTTTGAAATCGTGGTTTTCCCTATATCATTTGGTAATGATGTTGAACTTTTTCGCAATCATTTGTTAGGATCTCCTACTACAGACAACATTACTTGGGTTAACAGTCTCATTATTTGCAACCCTTGGTCTACGTTTCTTATTGTAGTTATATTCCACACTTCCAAAGGTCTTGAATTTAGTCACTATGTTCCCTACTGTTGTAAAAGAAATTATTTTATCAGGATATCTGTAGGTAAAAATTTCGGCAGTTTCCCGATACGTTTTGTAATTTTCACCAACAATTAAAATTATTTTAATTTTATCTTGCATACTCAATTTCAACGGAATATTTATCTAATTAAATATTCTGTTGTTTCAGACAAATAACATAGCTGACAGTTAAAATTCAAATTCAGGTGGAAAATGGTGGCAAGATAATGGACATGTCATTAAGAATTAAGATTTAAATTTTTAAGTTAATTTTTAATAATTGTCTACTAAGAGTAGAAACAGATATAATTTTTTAATGCCAATCAACATTTTCTTATTCCATCTTGCTCTAAAATTAAAATTAAGGGTACTTTTTTCGTAGGTCAATTTATAATAATAATAAATTAATAATTTAATTTGTATTTTTAATTGTTGCAAGCAATAATTATTTAAATCTAGGTTAAAATTGTGACAAATTTATATTATGACATGATATGCAAAACTAATGAATATTAAAATACGTAAACAAATACAAATTTACCTTTGTTGTTTACAGAATTAACAAAGTAAGAATATAGAGAAAGAAATTGTTGCAATTGGTCACCGTAGCACCAAGCATAAATTCACACGTCTCTCCATATTTTTGACAGCGTTGACCAGCATCTCTGGCGAAATGTTGGATAATCCTTTCTTGTAACTGTTCTACATTTGCAACTGGCGTTATAAAAATATTGTTCTTCAAATGAGGAAAAATGAAGTAATCCATAACCATCAAACATAAAGTGATCTGGGTGTCGTCGAAAAAATTGCGTAAGTATAGTCTATCTTTAAATTTCCCCTTCATTCAGTGGGGGAATACATCCACGTTGGTCTTGAATTTGTGGAGATTTAATTCGTTGGGGAACGCGACACGTTCCAAAGCAATGACGTTGAAATAAAGGAAATTTTGAATAGTGTCGCTCGAGGAGGAACATCAAGCTGAACTACGTAAAGAATTGGGTCTAAGACAGAATTTTTTCCAGGGATGTAAGACTAATTCTAGCCTGTAGAGATGTGCATCAAGAGTCGATGTTGGCGCACATCTAAACTAAAAGGGGAAATAAGTGTGGTACCGTCAACAAAGCTATATGTAGGTTTTTTGCTAAAAATCGTTATCGTTAATATAACGTACAGTAGAAAACGGGTGAGAGACAATATGGCCCTTAAGATCAAACTTTGATTGCGTTTTATTAAGTAACTAGATTCGTCAATTCTTGTGTAAGTACCTATATATTCCTCTAGCTCATCAGTCAAACCCTTGGTCGCTCTTGGTCAATTAAAACACTTCTTGTGTCATTGACTATAAGTTATTAAGGTACGCCCCTGTAGAAAATATTTCCCGTAGGATAAAATCAATAAAACCTTTCCTGGAAATAATTATAATGTTCCAGCGCGCTAAAATAAAATTTACAGGTAGTGGCAACAATGTGTTTTCTACTACTGTGTGTACTCGAGATTAGCGGAACCACCAGCTGATTGGAGAATGTTCCCAGCAAGCGTGGCATTTAGAAGGCAACAAAAGGTGTTTCTCGTCATATAGTTTACCGTTCTTGCACAGCGAGTCGCGAGTGTTTACCCTCAACCACACTTCGAACTAACCATGACTTCATTAGAGAAAATCAAAGAACTTCTTCGCGAAAGTCATCAAGAGCATATTTTAAAATATTGGGACGAACTGGACGAAAATGAGCGCGAAAGTTTTTTAAAACAATTATCAACAATTCAATTTAAAGAAGTGAATGATCTCTTTAAGAAAGCACAAGAATCGCTTACCGAGGATGTTCAAAAACTGGATGCCCGCATGCATCCCATTCCTGCTGAACAATTTGGATCGGAGAAAAATGCTGACAAGGAAGAACTTGAAAGGTATAGAAGTATTGGGCTGGAGGAAATATCCAATGGAACAGTAGCAGTGCTTTTGCTTGCTGGAGGACAAGGAACCAGACTTGGAGTTACTTATCCCAAAGGAATGTTCTCTGTGGGGTTACCATCTGGTAAAACACTATTTCAAATTCAAGCTGAGAGAATACGGAGGCTGAACAACTTAGCTAAAGAAGAAACTGGGAAAAAGGGAAACATCATGTGGTACATAATGACCAGCGGCCCTACCAACGCAACCACCAAGAAGTTTTTGGATGCCAACAACTATTTCGGCCTAAATCAAGATGATGTTAAGTTATTCCAACAAGGATTACTTCCATGTTTTGATTTTAACGGAAAAATTATTCTGGAAGACAGGAACCGCGTGGCACTGGCTCCTGATGGCAATGGAGGTATTTACAGAGCATTAACTGACAGTCATATTTTAGAGGACATGGAAAAGCGAGGTATCAAATACGTCCATGTTTATAGTGTTGACAATATTTTAGTTAAAGTGGCTGATCCTCTATTTATTGGATACTGCGTTAAAAAACAAGCTAATTGTGCAGCCAAAGTGGTGAGTAAAGATGGTCCTAATGAGGCTGTAGGGGTTGTTTGCAGAGTCGATGGAAAGTACCAAGTGGTTGAATACAGTGAAATCACTGAGCAAACTGCAAATCTTAGGGATGCTTCTGGAGAATTGGTGTTTAGAGCTGGAAATATTTGCAACCACTACTTTACAACCGATTTCCTTCTAAAAATCGCCAAGCAATATGAAGCAGAGCTAAAACTGCATGTGGCCAAGAAGAAAATTCCCCACGTCAACGACAATGGGGATTTAATTAAACCTGCAGAGCCAAACGGCATCAAAATTGAAAAATTTGTTTTCGACGTATTTCAGTTTACAGACAAATTCGTTACTTGGGAAGTGCCGCGTAATTATGAGTTTAGTGCCTTAAAGAACGCCGATAGTGTTCAAAAAGACTGTCCAACAACTGCTAGACGAGATTTATTGCGACTGCATAAAAGTTACATTGAAAATGCTGGCGGAATTGTTGGAGAGGGTGTAGAAGTGGAGCTGTCGCCCCTTTTGTCATATGCTGGAGAGAATATAGCATCGAAAGTAAAAGGAAAGAAGTTCGCCACAACAACTATTTTACTGTCTGAAGAAGAGGCTGATCAAGGTTACACTAACCGAGTTTCAAATGGAAAATCATAGAGAACATAATGTTATACAATTTTAGCAATAATCTGCCCTGGGGTTTAGTTACTTAACCTTTTTAAAACAAAAAGTCAACTGCTACTTATTAATCAAAACTTAATAGGAAAGTTAGATAGATTAAATGATGGGTTTGTGCAATCAAAAGTATTTTAATTATTATGTGAGATTTTTAGTATTTACTTTTGGTATTACGTTCTAAAGTGATAAATATGTACATACATGTAAGTATGTATACGTTGCAGTTAATTTATTTTTTATAAAAGATTGTATTTTTTCATGTATATATTAGGTACTGTTATTTTTATAAACTTTTATTGTCGGTGTAAGGTAATAAATTATTTTGACCATCGTGACGTATTTTTTTGTTGCATTTTTAGCAAAGAACTTACTTTAGGTATAATAGTCTTGCCTAGAATATCTAACATAGTTATGTAAATTGATTTAAATGTTGGCATTAAGAATGTCCTTCAAAACTAGTTATGAAATCGAATTTAAACATGATTTGTAGAAAACCCCTTTTTTTAAAGGTTTTTAAAATAAAACTCTTTTATCTCGATGAAAATGTCTGCTTTTACCCTTCTAACTACAGTACTTACTATCTGTAAATTGAAGTAGTTTCCTAGCTACATTTCAAAATAGGTGCATTAATTAATTTCAAAAATACGCAACCCAATATTGCAATACAGAGGCGGACAGTAGAGAGCACTTTGAACAAGAGATAATATTGAAAATACTTTTGAAGGAATATCGAAATATAATTTTGATTTGGCACCAGCATACATATAATACACATATTAATCTGTGTCGGGGAATTTCCTGAGATCTCTATACTACACGTCTACAGTGTCATATTATATATTTTTTTTTAGGTTCTTGCCAAGAAGCCCCAGTGTCGACCGTCTCCGCCGCTGTTGTGATATTGAACTCATTATTTTTGCGTTAAGTAATAAATAATTAACTGTTAAGTAAATGAGTCTAAAATTCGCGTTACAGAACAGAAAAATGCAAATATAATTAAAATTCGATTATTATGAAATAATTTGCATGCGTTGTTTCCCTCAATATACTAAACGATATGTTCATATTTCAGTGTGTGACCATTTTAAGAAAAATACTTCATATTAACGTATGTCCAAAACCTGTTAACTTTTGAACTACAGGGTGTTAAAGTTTTATATATATCAAGAGGTATTTTCTGATTTTTTTAAAATTTCTATCAGTGGCATTCGTGCGGGATTCTAGCTAAATTGAAGACGCCACTGCTTTTTTTTTAAATCTGAATAATAAGGTTTTAGCGTCGCTCTTATTTCATCAGTTCTTGATGTAACACGATCTATATACTTAGGTACAGTTTAAGCAATTCAAATTCTTACTTTTGTTCTTTTTTTATAGTAATTTAGTAAAACAAAAATAAATCGATGTGCAACTGCCTTTTTCATTAGTAATAGTAATTATTTTTTATGTCGTATTTAGCAAACAGATAACTTTTTCATGTTCCATAGAAATGATAAGAAAATAAAATACAAATATCAATATAGCAATTTTTCGTGCTTACCTAAGTTTGAAATGATTTGAACGGTACGCAGACTGATAATATTGACGTATTGCCTTTCAAAGCAAACTAAGATTAAACATTACTCTCATTGTTTTCACGTAAACACTTAAAAGAATCTTAATTCTTTTATAAATCTTAATACGCACATAAATCTGATTTTGATTTGGTTAGGAATCGTTGCATCACAACACATACTTTAAAATACAAATTTAAAGTTAATGGGAATTAACATAGTATATTTCTAAATTCTTGACAAGATGACGAGGAAAAACTATTTTATTTTTAGAGTATAATATGCTCCCTTTTTATTTTTTATTTCGCTTGAAACGATGTTGTTCTTTAGATTTTGCCAGTTTCTTGGTTATTCTAATCTGCTGTTTAAAATTGTGTAAATATTTTATCCAATTTTCAAGCATTAATTAATATTCAGAACGAAAAGATGCCCTAAGAAAGCAGTATCTCCAAAAACTGTTAATTTCGAGAAAACGAGCATTAAGTTCTGCGAGCTTGGCCACCACGAAAAAATGTATCAATTTAAATTAATTTCTGAAAATGAAATCATTTTATTTTATATTTTAATAATTTCATTTTATCATTACTCTTTTTATTAAAAAAGGAAGCGAATTGGCGGTTACTGCTCTTAAGTGTAAATATATCATACAAGTGGTAAACGACAAAGGTCATATAGGTATTTTTTTAAATTTGGATATAATATATAATTTTGTAGCATCACCTCCTTTTTCTCCTTTGTAATTCCTCTCAGTTGGCTTATCATGGTCGGTTCTTTAATGCATCCCTTCAATGATTTGATATTTAAGAAATCTAATTGCAATGCTGTCTCATTAGAAAAGCTTTTTTTATAAAGCAATGAATGCAACAACCTTAACAATGTCTTTCAAATAAAGCCTGGAGTGTGTATGATTTATTTTGTATATTGACGAGTTATTAGACCAAACAAGGAAATCCTCTTGCCTCGTCTGATGGTCTGTCAGCTGACATGAACGTTTGACCAGGTTCAAAATATCGTAATGTTATTGTCTGGGGCGAAATTTTATGAGTGTTATTTATATACACTAAGTATGAAAACAGTGACCAGTTTTTGTTTTGGCCGGTTATCAAAGCCAAATGATTATATTTTTCTTGCCACGCATCTGTAACATAAAATCATGAAACAGATCTTGCTTTTTTCTTCCCGATATACACTCATGCCGTAAACATGTAAGGGGCATGTCTTTTACGAAGTATTAATGAATAAAGCAGAGCTAGTGCTGTGACTTTTAGATTTTAAGTTCCTTAGTATTTTAGTATAATAAAAAATAAAACTAAGTTACTTATTAGTCTCTGACTAAATCGTAACATCATTAAACAAAAACAAACTTGATGGATTTGTTTGGAACGGTGCTAACTGAACCAATTCAGTTAAAAAAATGCTTTATATAACCGAAGAATCACATGATATAGTTTGTTTTTTACCAACAGTCTATTTCCATTATTCAGGATATGAGTTTAGTTCTGTCTAAACAAATCCAAAATAAACTGTTCACATTTTCAATCGAAAAACGTTTTTTTGACTTGTATTTATCTGAACAGGAAAATAGACAAGCGCGTTTCATCCTGCTTTCCCGAAAAAGGGATGCTTTCGTTTCGGGGCTTCAATTCTGGCGCTCAGTTGCGTCGGAACTTTAGTTCGGGTTGGTGGTGAGCTTCCTACCCCCAGAACATCAAAAGTTTACGTGGTGAGTTCATCGAAAAGTTTTAACTTACTTTTAAACTTCATGTAGTTATTTTTACGCTAGATTAGTATTAGTACACCTTCTTATAATTATTTTGTCAACGAGTTTTTAAAACTGGTTTGGTTTTAACAGAGTTCTTGTTGTATTTATATTGGTTGAAACATAGCCTTAAATATTTCTATGGGTTAAAACAATACAAAAGCGTTTATTAACTATCTCTCATTTAACAGTTCGAAATAAATTTTATTTATAAAGTAGTAAGACAACTTTTGAAGCGCGAGGCAGTTGTGCGAGGGAAATATTCTTAGGGAGCAATATTTGATATTCCAGCATTATCTACTATTTGCTAAGAAATAAACTGTTTATCTTTCTATAAGTTTAATAAGTTATGTTTTAGGGATACATTTGCTGCTGTTTATTATTTTTAAACGCAGTAAAATCATCAAAATGATTTATTTGTGCCTAGTGATGTTTTTATCTTTTCTGTCGAACAAGTTAAAATTAAAATTAAATTTTTACCTTATTGGAGCGGTAAACAATAATTTCATTTAATATCAAATTTTTTATCAATAAAATTGGCTAATCTCTGATGAAAAGACGCATAAGTGACGAAAGAGTTGTATTTTGTCTTTAAGATGTCATCACTAACTCAGAACGGTAGCATATCGACTTGCATGAACTTATTTGAGCGCCGGAACTCGGTCTTCAATAGAAAGCGTTCTACTCTCCCACATAATATGATGTTCGACTCACGATGTGTTTAACTTGTATTTTTGTATGTATGAACAGTCGCACGCCATTTTTCTAAATTTTTACACAATTAAAACGATAAACATTATAGTTTACATAAGAAACGTCAGTAGTTTCCAATTAGTAATTCTAAAAATGAAGGTTTTTACACTATTTTCTAAGAAGTTGTATTTTTATCTTGTCGATTATGAATTATGAGTTTTATTCCTTATGCGCATTTTTAATTAATTTAAATCTCAAATCAATGCTCTTCATAAAATTAAAAGCGTAAATATATCAAAGGGACGCTTTATTTAAAAATGTTGCCATTTACATATATTTAGTATCTATAGGTTATAAAATACGAACTAGGGTAATTAAGGAAGAAGAGGGCGAGAGAGTCAATTATAATCTAATATTATGGTCAAATAGACTTAGTACACTCTACATGGAAAAGTATATTAGACGTTTCCTGTTTTGAGCAAAAAAATGAATGGCCCTGTGCATTATTTGCTAATATTTTTGAAATAAATATTATTACAAGTGGTTTTTCACACCCATTTATCTTATCAGATACGTTTGTTTATTTATTTAATATTAATAAATCACTCATAAGTTCAAATTAAACATAAATATAGACATTTGACATGTGAATTTGAAATATCCGGTTTTTTAAAAAAATTAGTGATAAGAAACTTAATCCCTTGTAATTTCCATAACCCAATAGAAATTGAAACTATTTTGCTATATATTGGCAAATACATTTCTAGTTATACAGGGTGTCTTAAAAATAATTCCCAACAGCCGGATAACAATAACATCACCCTTGTCATTTCGTATTCTCTTGCATGACAGATATACTCTCTTTTTATACAGAGCACTTACTCATCATTGACAATATTTTATTGGTTATGAAATTTATATGTACGTACTGTCCAACAAAGTTGATTGTCAATAATTAATTCTAAATATTTTATTTTTGCTTTGGCTTGTTATTTATTTTTAAGTTTGGTATTTCTACAGTTTTATTTTTGTTTAAATAATATATATTTAGTTGCACCACGTTAATTTTTAATTTATTTTTCAAAAGTCGGTCTGTTTATCTCCTACGATCTGAATTTACAATGTTCTCTTATTTGTTTGCATTTTTAAAGCTATACACCAACACTGTGTCATATGCAAATATATAATAATTTGCTACCATTCCTGCGCTTTTAAATTCAGTACGTAAAGGGATTAGCACAGGGGGCCAAAGCGCAGAACCCTGTGGTACCCCACACTTATTTATTTCAGTTTGACTAATATTATAGCCTAACTTTATATACTGTTTCATATCTGGTAAACACGATTTAATTATGTTATACTACAAATTGCCCTTGAATTCCATTAAATTTAACTTATTTAACAATATATCTACACTGACTACATCAAATGCTTTTTGGAGATCAATAAATACTGCAACTATAATTTTACCCGTGTCTATTTTAGTTGTGATGTTATCTATAAGATCCACAACGGCACTAAGAGTGTTACTCTGCTTGATAAAACCATACTGATTTATTAAAGGCATCATCCTATTTTTAACTACAGTCCCCAATATCTTTGCAAATGTAATTAATCGATAATTACTCATATCATAATTAGAACCGGACTTAAATATAAGACTCACTGTATTGATTTTTAAACCCTTCCGGAAACATAGCTGTTTCGATACACTTATTGACAAGTTTAGTTAGAATTATAATGAGATCATGTTTTAAATTGATAACAGTAATCTGATCATAACCTGCAGCAGAGGATTTTTTTTAAATCTACTATAATATCAACAACTTCCTGTTCATTATTTTTTTCATAATTTTCTCAAATCTAATATTTTCACGAGACGGACTGTTTAAACTATCTATTTCAATATTTAGTTCTTTTAGTATATTTTCTCCTACAGTACAAAATTGTTTGTTTAACTCATTAGTTATATCTATCTGATTTTTTATTTCCCTATTATTCACTATTATAGTCTCAATATTTGTTGAAAACTTGACTTACTGTTAACGTTTAAGATGACTGTAATTATATATAAATAAATAAATAAAACCCCAGTTCAGTTTTGATGTAAATAAATAAAAGCTGTCATTTTCACATGCAAAAATGTCTTTAACTGAAAGTGAAAGAATTACAATTCTTATGATGAGAGGATATGGCGATAGGGTCAGGTCTTACGAAGAGGTTAAAAATCTATTTAATGACGCATTTCCAAACCGAAATCCAATTTCAAAAGCAACTCTTCTAAAAACTGTCCGACGGTTCGAAGAAACTGGAAATTGTAGAGATAGGCGACGATCAGGACGACCAGCAGTATAGTAGATAAAGAAAAAGTTTAGAAATTTTACAACATGTTGTTGAAACCCCTGTTTCTTCATTAAGAAAAATTTCTCAAGTAAGTGACGTCTGCTTCAAATCCGTCCATAATATTTTAATAAAACATAAATATCACCCTTTCAAAATACATGTAGTTCAAGAGTTATCAGAAGATGATTATGAGCGAAGAATTGAATTTTGTGGTAATATGATGTCAAGGTTTGACCAAAATAACCAGTTTTTTAAATTTATAGTATCCTCGGACGAAGCAACATTTATGTTAAATGGTAAAATCAATAGACACGACTGTAGGTTTTGGGCAAATGAAAATCCCCACTGGATGAGAGAAGGTCATACACAACGCTCTGGAAAATTGAATGTGTGGGCTGGGCTTCTGGGTAACCACAAGATCGGTTTCCTATTGATGGAAATTTGTCATCACAACTTTACCTTGACTACTTTGGAAACGCAAATAGTGCCTACTATACGAAATGTGATGGGACCAAATTATGCAAGTACATTCTTCCAACAGGACGGAGCTCCTCCCCATTTTGGTCGAAACGTGCGCGAGTTTTTGAACAACACTTTTCCGAATAGGTGGATCGGTAGAGGGGGTAGAGCCCTAGGTTTTTCAGTATGAAAATAATCTTTGCTCGCACTGTACAACTAAAAATGCCAATACTTAAAAGCAAATATGTTTTAGGCAAAAATGCCATGCAGCCTTATGGAAGAACGACTTTGATATGAATATAATTTTTTTTTTGATAAAGTTGAAATCTGAAGCTAAAATGGTAATTTGAATATTCATAAATTCAAATAAGGCATGGGGAATTAAATGAACTCTAGACAAGGGGATGGAATTAATCTATACTAGGTAGTCCTATTGACAAATAATGTTGTTTTCTTTTCAGCATTAGTGTTTTTTTATGTGTTCTTCTTTAAGTAATTTAACGGCGTGGAAATTAAATGGAAACAAAATATAGTGGGATCAATCTACTCCCGGCGATCGAAACCCAAGAATAAAACTAACTAAAAGTGGACCAAAGGAAAAAGATAAATTCCATCTCGCCGACATTGATTGATGTTAAAGAATAATTTACTTCATTTGCTACGTGTGCTAAACCCTATAAAAAGTGGAAAACTGTAAAACATTTTCCCGAATGATTTACTTTTAAAAATACATCGAAGATCCTGACTTGAAAACTAAAAAAGCACATTTCTCAATATTTCCGCAACAATATGAAATTATTTTTAATTAATATTTGATAAGGGATTGACAGAACATGTAGTGGCAAGTCAAAGGGTTGGAAAGGAACTGGCGAACTGATCATGAATTTGGAAGGAGTTCTCACTGTAATTAGAATTACTTAGCCCCGTCGTCTAAACCACTCGCAATTTTGTGGGATACCTATTTGTGTTTGTTGTATTTCTTGAGTAGTTTCATATATTTAATGTAATAAAGAAAAATTTGTATGGAAGATATGATAAATTAATAATTTACAAAAACAATTTTATTGTATTTTTTTAATCTTACTTATAAATGAAGAATATGTCGTCGTTCTTATAAAGAACAATGGAATAAAGATAACGAACGACGTGGTAAGACGTAGGTGTATAATATATTATCACGAAAATGAAAGATTTATTTGATGCATATAGCTCAAGTTAGATTTAATTTAATTCTTTGAGTTATTAATAAAGTTTACCACTACTAACTTAGTAAACCATATTAGTAAGTTAGTTGAAAATGGAATAGCGCGAATCAAAAAGCAAAATGATTCATAGAGACAAGAAAACCAATTATTTGATATTTTCCAGGGAACAAATTATACAGTGTGTATCAGCCAAATTGAATAAAATCGATAATAAATACATGGGGGCGTGTCCGAAAAAACGCTCGGACACGTCG
This sequence comes from Polydrusus tereticollis, assembly GCA_963920685.1. Lineage (NCBI taxonomy): Eukaryota > Metazoa > Arthropoda > Insecta > Coleoptera > Curculionidae > Polydrusus > Polydrusus tereticollis. The sequence continues at coordinate 2,242,762 of OY987335.1, forward strand.
ATTGGTATTTCTAGTTGCGCATCTTTTTCAATAAAATTTTTTTATACAGGGTGTGTCATGTAACAGTGGCCAATACTAACTTTCTTATTTTAAATACAACACTCTGTATATTATTCAACTTTTGGATTCTTTAGAAAATTCTAGACATATTTCATGTACAATATCCTATACCTATCTTCAACTGTTTCGGAAATATTAAGTGTTTTCAGATCTATTGCAAAAATTAAAAACACACTAAAAAACTAATAAGTAATACTGTATATTTCTTAATGATGTAAAAAACAAAAAAAAAAAACATTAATGTAGAAGATGTTCAAAATGCTCGCCGTGAACGTCTTGGCAAAATCCTAATCTTAAATAGAAATTTCTTCTAACGTTACTGAACATCTCAGGCGTGACCGATCTAATCGCAAGCGTTATTCGTCTTCTTAAGTCAGCTAAGTCGAGGGGTTTAGTTTTGTATACAATATTTTTGACATAACCCCCATAAGAAGAAGTCTAATGGCGTCAGATCAGGGGATCGTGCTGGCCATTCCATCGATCCACGCCTCCCTATCCACCGATTTGGAAATACTCGGTTGAGGTAATTGGATCACATTGTTATCTAACATTGCCATCATTTGTTCACAAAAATACGTTCTGCTATCAAAATCGTGTTCCATGAGCTCATGAGTAGGTATCATTTTATAGGGATACATTTTATTTTCTTGTAATGTTCGAATAATCGATGAATGGCAAACATCGAACATTGGGGTTGCTTTTCGACTAGAAGTATGTGGGTTTTCCTGAAACTCAAGCATAATATCTAATTTGGTATCATCACTTATTGCATTGGCAGCTACTTTTTTTTATCTGCTTTACATGTCCAAGCTGGCGAAACTGCTTTTTTATTTTACTAATTGTCCCTTGAGTTATAGGCGGCAAATTTGGAAATTTTTCATAAAATAAGCGAGCAACTTTCATTTGTGTCCGTGTTTTATCTCCATAACCAATCATCCGTAGAATTGTTATTTTGTGCATTTCTGTTAAATAAACCATTTTTCTGATATGCAGTTAACGAAATTTAAACGACTATAACACTGACAACTACTGTCATGCAGACAGACAACAATTTGCTAAGGTCAGGCGTTTTAAACAAAAGTAAACAAAACTATTTATACCTTTTTTTTATTTCATATCAGTAAAAACATTTTAACATTAATTTTCAACATCTCCTACATTAATGTTTTTTTTTTGTTTTTACATTATCAAGAAATAAACAGTATTACTTATTAGTTTTTTAGTGTGTTGTTAATTTTTGCAATAAATCTGAAAACACTTAATACTTCCGAAACAGTTGAAGATAGGTATACGATATTGTACATGAAACATGTCTAAAATCTTCTGAAGAATGCAAAAATTGAATATTATACAGGGTATTGCATTTAAAATAAGAAAGTTAGTATCGGCCACTGTTACATGACACACCCTGTATAAAAAGTTTTTATTGAAAAAGATGCGCAACTAGAAATACCAATCGACGTGTCCGAGCATTCTTTCAGACAAACCCCCATGTATTTATTATCGAATTTATTCCATTTGGCTGACACAGACTGTATACAGTGACATTTTTTTAAGTGTCTTCCCCGATTGGCGATTTTTCTGCTGACTACAATAAAGTACATTTCTCAATGATTTTCCGCAAAGAAGCCAAAAAATATATACATTTACAAATTTGACAGATACGACGTCATTTTGAATTTTTTTAAATAACAAACCTCATCAATAACCACGAGTGAATTGCATGTCGCGGTTCGATTTCGAAAATTTGTTGATGTAATTTTCAACCGTTTTGGAAATACGGGGGCTCTCCTAAATTGCCTTCATCGATTTTGTCTTTTAAGTGTCTTACCCCTTTAATAAATAGATCTTTTAAGCTGAAAACCCCAATTTTATTCACAGTAACATAATTTCCCGTGGCCGAGCTATTGACGGTATAATCAAATACGACAGATGTCAAAAAGTGACAGATATCATTATTGTGAGGTAAAATCGGACTAAACTATTGTCAATAAACTTGAAGAAGTAGTCCATTACAGTGGAGTTGATATGATCAAATAAAACAACGGCAGTCTACCTCCACAATATGTATTTAAATGTTTATGTTTATATCCTACATGTTTCGGACATAGAAATGTCCATCATCAGGGATACAGTAGTCGATTACGATAGCTCTATCTTGCATAAGCGACGATCAAAAGTTATGTTAAAATTGAAATTGTAGGTTCTAATGAATGTTCAAGACTGAATGAGATGTGATATTTGAAATTTTGGTCAAGGTATCTTTGAAGAAGGGGGTTCCCAGTCTGTAGCCACTGAGACAGGTGGTGAAGCAATTATGTCATTTGTAGCTATTTAGAGGCGATTAATTTAAGTGAACTGCTCAAAGATGCTTCATCTCACCGTGTCTAGGGTGTGGACAACAAAATACTGGGTTAGACTTGAAAACACATTCTTAGGAGATAAACAATAAATGAAATGAGAATTATACTACTTTTAAGGTTGGAATTTATTAATTTGAAGCCAATGGGCAGGTGGTGAAGCAATTATGTAGGTTTGTAGCTAATTAGAGGAAAATAATGTAGATAGGTGCTCAAAGATGCTTCATCCAACCATGCCTGGAGTATTGGCTAACAAAATTTTTAGGTTAAAGGGGGTAGAAAATGAACATAATTTTATGATTGAAAAAGAAGATTAAGAAAATTAAAACTGGATTCTCACCATCTCGACTAGAAGTGAAGTATTTATGTTGAAATTACATTGTATTAGCTAATTAGAGGATATTACAGCTCAAAGATACTTCACTTCACCATGCTGGCGTGCAGGAAATGGTTGGTTGTCCTGGCTGCCAATAACTCGTAATTGTTATAGGTCTATAAATTATATAATTATATAAGCTACTGTAGTCTGGTGGTTTTCAATGAAAACAAAATGTCTAGAGCCAAATTACTTCTAAAAAAATTTCGGTATGGTGTTAGAAATCCTAATAAATTAAAAAGAATACAAGCTTTCAAGATATTACCAGAAAATTACAAAATAATTCCCATCTCACTGTTTTTTCTCAGATTAAAACAGCAAACTGTTTTGCGATTAAACGTTTGCGTGGTGAAACCAAAATTAAATTGAAATAAGATAAACGGCGAAACGTTTCAGAAATATTTCCAAGTTAATTCTCCCGGCCAGAATTTTATGTTTCTTTAATGCACAAAAAAATAACGCCTCCGCAAAAAATGCAAATCCGCATCTGTCTATAAAGAAAAGCCTCGAAAAGAAAGATAATGAAACCGGAATTAAATATTCCACCAACCCTAGCAAGCGCCCCTGAACACTGTGCCCTAATACTAAAAAAACAAGCCAAGAAACTTAGTTTCATTTATATTTACGTCCATTTTGATTTTAATAACATAATATTTAAAGCATGTTCTTTGTTATTTCTGTTCTGTTGATTTCCTATATCGTGAAAATGGTCTAGAAAATGTAACTAACCCACATAATTTTTGTAACAGAATCTAGTAAAGGTAAACACTCCCATAATACCATACTTGACAATGGAGCTGTGATAGTTATTACACTTTTAATTTTCGTAAGAAGCTACGAGATCTAACAAACACGAATTTTTCAAAAATAATAAAAAATAACCAGATCCTAATAGAACAAGATCTACAAAACCAAAATGCTGTTTCCCAAAATGTCTGCTCATATAAACAAAATATTTCTCTAATCTGCTGGTAACGTTTGTTTTACCTTACCTTTCAGCCAGTATTACGCTGTGGTTGCAGAGATTTGTTCACCTATTTTGGTCATATTGTTCCACTGCAAGCTGGTGAGATGAAGCAACAAGTGTTGGCTTATTATATGGAAATGAATATAGTAAGTAAATCAGTTCTAAATGAGTTACCGACTTATAGAGTTTCTAAGTCTTGCTTCGTTTTCTTCAAACTTCCTACCGGATTATTTAGAATAACTTCCTTATTTTACATTTGGATAATCTTCATTAAACTACGTTGTCAGAACTATCTTTATGACTAAAAATAAATAGAAAATATGTTGGCTTAAATACAGGCATGAAAAATCCTTTATGATCCCTATGTGATTCACATTTGGCTTGCATGTTGGAGACGTCGTTTCAGACTAATGACGTTCTCCAGGTTAGTTGTTTTTGATAACCAGCACAATCACTGCAGAAAAAGCTTGGATGGCGTTCTGCGAACTGAGAGTTATATTCGTTGGAGAACACAAGGGTTGTTTTAGAGTGATGACATTCTCTAGATGAAGGAATTCATCAACAGTCATTTTAGGAACACTACGCTAAACCATGCATGGGTGGGCGACAGTAGTTCAATTCAGATTTCTACAGGTGCCGCTCTAGCTAGACCGTAACCCTATAAATGAAATGATGAAGCCAAGAGAATCGACGGCCTTCTTTAATTTGTGAGTGTTGTACAAAAGATATAAATAATTCAATAAAATTTGTCGGAATCGCAGAGAACATTATTTATTTAATCCATCAGAAATCTTATTTCCCAAGAGGAATGTCGCATTTCTAAAATAAATAGGGTGGCGAGTTGTTTTGCTCTTTGGACGGACTTTGTAGTCAATAAAATCATCACAAGACGCAATAAAATTATATCCCTATTCAAAGTAGTTTAGGTGTTTACTTAGTTTATGTATTTATTGCACTTCACATACTCTTTACATAAAACGATCCTCTTACAAAGCACACGCACTACAATACAAAACTAATTTAAAGAACTTGATTCAATTGATTTTTAAGTTTCTTATAACTAATATTGAAAATATCGATATTATTTCGAACACGGGTACAAACCGTAAATATATTATACAGGGTGTCCCATACTAATGGTACACAGTAAAACTGCGTGTGAAAATTTTATTTTCGACTTTCCTAAATAACTTTTTTTTTAACTAATGTTTTAATATAAAATTTTGTGATTTTCGAGACCAGAAATTTAAATTTTTTTATCCTGCACCCGCTACAGGATATATTTGTAGGATTCATAATATGGGCACCATATTATATAAGTATAATCCAATATAGTCCGAATAAAGCAAACAAATAAATGTTTTAAATATTGTACACTTGTAAACTTTTTAGTATTCCTAACTACAAAGCTATTCATTTTACTTGCAATACCCATGAGAGTTGAAAGTTAATTTAGTATGAAAAAGTATTCCTTGATCCGTAATTCGGACAAGTGGAGCATTTAATATTGAATATGGGAACAGAACTATATTTAATTTTCGGATATATGATGAAATCAACAATTATTTACATTAAAATACAACTTGTTATCTAGTGACCATTTAACAACACTATCTATATCTCTCTGTAAAGCGAGGCAATCATAAATTCTTTTAGTTGGTCATCTGCAAAAAGTAGGCACGACGCGTTTCTTACTACTTGAGTAATTCTATCTATATAAAGTAAAAATAAGAGGTTTGAACTCTTGAGGAATACCAGTAGTCGGAAAAAATGAATTTGATATACGTCCTTTAACTCTAACACTATACTCGCGGGTGTAAAGGTATATGTCTTCAAAAAATCTACTAAATTGGTGTGAAATCCAAATTCGTTTTCGACCTTGTCCAATAAAATTCCAAATGAGAGAGAGCCTTTTCAAAATCAGTAGAGATCTGGCCACGATGAACTATTAATAACAATGTCACAAATGTCGGAATATTATTAGAGTCAACTGCTTTACCCTCCTTTAAGTGTTTCAAAACATGAATTACTTCATTCACATGAATTCTGTATTATCTAAAAACATTTTATTATAGGTGTACATGTACTGCGCTTCTCTTATTGTTTACATACGACCAAAAAGATTGTGAATCTAAACCAATTAAAAACTCATATTATAAAATATTTTAGGCCTCTTTACGGAAAATAATTTAAAAATATAAAACAGTTGTAAAATCGGTGTAGGTACAGCAAATTAGTAAATAAAAGAGTATGGCGTTTCCGGAGAATTTCAATAGTTTAACTTGGCCACGCTACTGATTGCAATGTATAAGATGCACTTATCGATTGCCTCTCCCTGGTAATCCATTGAAGTTACGTTCAGAATAAAGCCCATCAAATTTAAACCTTCCCCAATTCTTATTTTTATCACGTCGATATACAGTTTCTAGTTTTCCAGTAGACTTAATTTTGAACGAATTTTATTTACCCACTAAATTTCTGCATGTGTTATATCTATTCTCAGTTTTACTTTACTTAAACTTTTTAGCAGTTCTGTTTTAACTTTTTTTTAATGCCAGTTTGGACCTGATTATCCATGAGACTTCTGTCGGCTTTTTTAAAATCTAAATTAAAATGAACTAGCCGATTAATAATTTTCTGTGAAAATTGTAGATAGTAGATTATATTTACTGCGAAAATTAATTGTTGCACCGTCGAGGCACAAAATTATAAACTATGGTTTCTGGGGTCGAGGCTTCATATACTTCGAGTGATATATACCTTTATCATCATAACAAATAAAAAATACATAAAAATGAAAGACTATAACGTTCTTGGGCCATATGGACAAAAAAATACCGACTATAATTGTTTACAAATGGCATTAGGCTATGCAATTAAACTAAGAAAATATTAACTAAATAACACAGCTTTATTATTTTTTTCATTAGTCAGACATAGTTCAAGCGACTACCGACTCACAATATTACTCATGATCTCGAAAACATCAAATCACTCTCAGAGGAACACAATTTAACTTTAAACTCTAAAAAATCTCGGTTACTGTATAGGTACCAAGATTAAAACAAACTATATGAAGAACCTGGTAACCTGGTAAAAAGTAAATTTATTCCTGAAACAACTGTTCATAATAGGAACATAAGATTTAGGATTTGTTTTAAACGATTTCATCAGGCATAGTGTCCTGCTTCTTCTTTCTTTTTATGTATTGTGTTGTGTGTATCTGTATCATTTATATGAGCCTACGTTTGGTTAAGTAAGAGTAGCCAGACGGCCAGACTTCGCCAAAATAGGCTTTGTCTATTTAATTTATTTTAAAATAATTTATAAATATTTATATATAATTACACTGTACTATTTAATCTGCTTATAAAAGTCATTTCTTATATATTATTATTATTATTATTATTAAATATAAATTAAAAAACAGGGTTCGAACTTAGAGAAAACAATGCAATTAATTCATAAAGACGTTTCAAGTTTTACATTGTGTTTATTATTTTATTTAGATTTTACCATTAAATACAGCGAAATACTAAGAAAGCAATTTTACGTGACATTAAATTTCAAACTGAGAGCATTCTTCTTTGATACGTTAATACCTTTTCATTTGGTTCCTAGGAGTTAAATGAAAAATTATTATTATTATTTAACTAATTATTATTATTATTAGACGCTTGAATAAAAAAAAACAATTTCGACTATACTTTACAATAAAAGCTAGCAGGGTAAGATGGGAGGAACTCCTAAATTCTATAAGTGGATTCTACACGTAAATATAAATCAAGAAAGCTCAAATGTTGTGATAGATTTTTTTTTGTTTTCCAGTTTCAAAAATATAATGCACAATATTCCGTAAGATGACACACATTTCTTAAATCTCGAATATGCCAATAATACGATGGAAATTAATTCAACATATTTTAAATGTTTAGGAGTGCATAAAAAAAAAACTAGAGGGGCAACGGGTTCATTGAAATGTTGATTAAAATTGCAATTAACAAAAATTCTTTAAGGTATTTTTGAAAAACCTGGGTAACTCGAAAATAAAGACAAATCGGACGGCAACTTTTTGTTAATTTTTTACCGTTTTTTAAGATTCTACTTTCGCGCGTTCCTCCCGTCTCACCCTGTATAGTAAAGGACATACTACGTAGGTACTATCCTTTTTTATGAGTTTATTGGATTTTAATGACTTCACTTTCCTACGAACAAAAGATAGGAAATCAAATCAAAACTAACGGAAAATGTTCATTCATAAAAATAGAAAGTTATTAAGATAGCGGAAACTTTTACGGACAAAATGTTACCCAACTTCAAACTTTATAAAGATTGTCACATCCTCTTACGTTTTTTATTCAATATTAACCAAATTGAATAATGGAAAAAGGAAATAAATATAATAAAATGTAATTTTCTGATATCTTCTGGGCTCGGATTTCTGCTACATGTATAGAAAGTTCGACGTATACATATAAATTGGTGTATTTCTTGAACATTAGATTTTGTTGTGGATATCGACATGTATAAAATTTGATAACAAAATATTAGTTGCCATGTTTGGTTTCTTTATCGTATAAAAAAGGCTTGTTGGGCTCTACGTGAAATTACCCCAAGAAGTCAATAAAATAATTTCAAACTTTCATTATCTTCATTGCAGTGCTTGGTGTTTTTAAAATATTTAAAAATCGAGTTTTTTATTAGATTTTCGTCATAAAATAAAACCAGCATACACCTCTCCTCTTTGACAAAGTACTTTTATTGCATTACTACATTAGTAATATACATATTTTTCTTGCATATTTAATAAACATAATAATTTAAGTTGTACATTAAGTTTTTTGTCGGTTTGTATCAGGCCAATAAATTAAAAAATTCAGCAATCAGAACTGGAAATCATTGTTTCAGGTCTTGGAAGCTCCCGTGTTCGTGCACAGTTCGTAATGGAACGATGGAAATATGTTCCATTAGTGACGCTTTTTCTCTTGGTTGGTAAGTACCCATTTTAAGATGATTTATTAACCAATATTCATCGTGTCCAGAAATACAGAGTTGAGAAATTTTTTTATTTTTAAATTTACGAGCAAAATTTACTCTTTGAAAAACTCATTATGTTTGAGAAAGTAACACACAAAGCATATATTATAAGGTGTCAAAAAAAGTAAAATAGATAAATATCGTTGAAGGAAAACTACATTTAATTTCAATAATTGTGATTAAATATGAAATTTAATCACTTTTTCAATTTTGATCAATACTTTTCCACGATATGTTACTCTGCAATTGAAATTAAATGTATTAGTCCTTCAACGATATTTATCTTTTTTACTTATATTGACACCACATTGGGTCAAAATTTTTACTGTGAGTGATATTTTTTTTAATAAGCAGCACTATTCATGAAGCGTGATTTTGTTAGTAAAGTCAAAAATACAATAGTTTTTTTCTTTTACTAAGATGGCTTCTGCAGACACACATAAAACAAAATTTGTACGTATTTGATATTCGAAAATCGAAAAAGTATAATAAAAACCCATAAATATGTATTTTAAAAATTTTTTAGTTAATAAAACATTTCTGTACCTGTAGCGAAATTTATCCCCAATACTTTAATTTTTTTGCCACACTCGTAGCTCCTTTACTCGTATTTTATTTCCCCTTTCTATATAACCCCAAATTTTATGTACATTTTTAAAACAAAAAAGAAAAGGCAAGTAATATATCTTCTTGAACTTTTTGTGTGAGGAATAATAAATGTATATTGAAAAATAACTTCTAGAAGTGCGTATTCAAGTTAGGATTATATACACAGGGCTTTGACGTACTTTATACTGCAGTGCTTACTATAATTTATCAAGAACAATACTTTTTAGTGCGTAATTATTTAGGTAATTTTTATTTATTGTTTGGTTAGGTGGTTATAATAGAAAGAAGAATTATGTAATTTCAGCTTGACCTGTCCTACCATTAGATCAATAAAACTCTTTTAAATCTTAAATATTAAGAAAAATTTAATGATAAAAGATAAATTACCTTGTGCTTTGTATTTTCGCGACTTAGCCCTTTTTAGACTTGCTTCTCGTATTATCTTCCTTTTTATTTTCGAGTTTCTGACAAATTACTTTTGGTGGTTTTGGGTTTTGCAAGTGTACTGAAGTTTAAGTAAACTCTAAAAGATTTTTACTTTGTTTTCAAAAGAGCTCAATTATTAATTAAAATTCAGGTTAGGCGACACACCGAGAATTTATAAATATGTGATTTTGCGTCAACAATAATTATAAACATCCTCTGAAGCAATACCCCCTGCAGCAAATATTTGAAACCCAAAGAAAACTTTAGTTTAGTTCAGGTTAGTTGAGGTATCGCCCCCCTCCCCTCGGTTATGTAGGTTCTATCGCAATCCAAAATTAAAAATAAAAGGTATTTTGTCAAAATATTTCAATGGATTTTTGAGAAGCAAAAGTATCAACAAGTACATCAAAAGATAAACAATCTTCTTCTGTACCGTTTGGGGATTATTAGATAAAAGCCATTAAGAGGCTTATGAAGTCGAAGTTATTTCCTATATTTTTGTTTAATTAAATGCGAAGAAACCTAATTTGTCACAGCAATTAAAATTTTCTTTCCAATCATCTTGCCTCGCGTTGGTAGAGAATTGAATAATTCCTTGGCCAGAGTACTTATTTCCTAAATTTATAATAGAGGATACCGATCGCAAATTATTTCCCTTTTATTTCTTCAAAGGTACATTTTATTTTCTGTAGTTTAACTTAACTCTTTTGAGTTAACAAAAATCAGTCAGCAAGACACTCCTGGTAATAGATCAAAGCGCGGCAAATTATTCTTAAGGGTGGGTCACACTAAAAAAATTAAAAAGAAATATTTTTCAACCAATCATATCATTTGCCTCCTAACGTATCTAAAGCAAAAAATAATTTTATTTAGAAAAAATATTTTTAATCCAGTTTTGTCGATGGCGACCTCCTAATATTAATATTTGCCAATAAAAAAAGTGGCATTTACCAACAAAGATATAGTCACTTTTAGGTCACCATGACCTATCTTAGAGTTTCTTGATATATCCCCAAAATCACTGGGATAATATTCACTAAAAGTGGTGCTAAGCATTGCAACTTGTTTACAAAAACCCTTTCTTAAAAATATTACCAAAGAAAAAATCTGGGGCGTTAAGATCAGGAGAAATCTCAAGCTGCAAGGAACATCCACTTGTTGAAGTTTCTGGTGTTTTATGAACAATTTTATTCACATATTATTGAATATTTTCCTGCTATCTTTATTGTATTATTATTATTAGAAAATGATGTTAATGTCTCTGACTGGAAACAATGTTTCTTCCTTTTTAATAATATACAGAGTGGTAAAAAAGTCGCGCATAATGCCTGTAACTTTTGAATTACCTCGTATACTTTTCTACATTAATTTCTTCTGTCATTTCTGGTTTGGTTGCCATAGAGATTAACTTACTTTTTTTTTAATGGAACACCCTGCATATTTGGATTTTACTGGAAAAACTCTGAATTTTTTGTATTTCAAATTTTCACTTATATGCAATGACAGCGCAAAAATGAAAAACTTCCTAATTATAATTATTCCTACCTAATACCCACCAGTTGAGTCAAGGTGTTTTCATGACAGCGAGGTGTCAATTTTGAGTTACTGTTTAATTTTCTGTTGTCTGATTTCTAATTTGTTTACACTATGGTTTATTTGAATGGGAAAAACGAATTGAAATTTTAATAATGAGCGGTTACGGAAATATGAAGAGATCGCAAGATCAGGTTTGTTAAATAGGCCTCGAATAAATCAGTCAACGGTGTGTCAAGTGGTAAAGAAATTTCGAGAATTAGGCAGTGTTAGGGAAGCCACTAGATCAGATCGACCTAAAACAGCAACCGGGGGAGACAAAGCTTTGGATATCATGCTCTCAATACATGAAAATCCAACACAATCATCCAGGCCAATGGCAATGGATTTTAATGTGTCTCATCAGTCAGTGCAAAATTTGTTTAAGCAGGAGAAGTTGCATCCCTACAAGATAAAGTTGGTGAATGAGTTAAACGAGGACGATTTTGATAAAAGAGCTGAATTCTGTGAGCTGATGATAGAAAGATGCAATAACGATAATAACTTCGCAACAAATATCATTTTCTCGGATAAAGCTACTTTCCATTTAAATGGCATCTTAATAGACACAATAATTATCGTTATTGGTTTGTTGAGAATACTAACTGGTTCCAGGAAGGTCATACTCAGGGGCCCGAAAAAGTTAACGTTTGGGCGGGCATAGTTGTTAGAGATATTGTGGGACCTTTTTTCATAGATGGTAATTTGAATGGCCAAAAATATTTGGACGTCCTCAGGAATCACATAATTCCTTCTTGCAGATTGGTTTTACCGGGTGCAAATAATGGCATTATCGAATAGGTATGGTTCCAGCAAGACGGAGCACCTGCGCATTATGCGGCAAATGTTAGACAATACATAAGCGAACAATTTCCAGGACGTTGGATAGGCAGAAGAGGTGCTATTGACTGGCCAGTGTGATCCCCAGACTTAGCCCCGCTCGACTTCTTTTTGTGGGGACACTTAAAGAACAAAGTCTACGTTAACCGTCCAAATGACTTAGAATCTTTAAAAGTCAGAATTAGTGATGAAATTCGAGCCATTCCAGAAGACTTCCTTTTAAACGTTGTAGACGGGTTCAGGGATCGACTGGCGCTCTGCTTAGCAGAAAATGGTGGTCATTATGAACATCTGATCCACTGAAAAGGTTTCACTTGTTTATTATTCCGATGTTAAGTTGTTCAATTTTCTAGGCTATTTTATTTGTTATTATAAAGTTTGTTACAATTTTAAATAAATAAAAATTTGAAATACAAAAAATTCAGAGTTTTCCCAGTAGAATCCAAATATGCAATCATATGCAGTTGGTCTCTATGTCAACCAAAGCAGAAATGACAGAAAAAATTCATGCAGGTAGGAATGTGGGGAATAATTTTTTGAACAACTTTCATAAAGGTCACTTTTTCGTGTACGAGGTAATTCAAAAGTTACAGGCGCGACTTTTTTGCCACTCTGTAATTCCAATAACTACTTAAATTAAGGTAAGGTATACTTTTACGCCACGCACTGTATACGCTTTTGAACTTGTGATTTATTGTCGATTTTAGAAAAATGCCATGAACAAAACCATTATTTTCTTTAAATTTAAGGCTGCTTGTAATATTTCGCTCCGTCTAGAGCAAACAGTCTCCAGATATTTTATTCATGGTTTTCTACAGTGGCCTCACCATCAATATTAAACGTGCCCCAAGTTCTTTTCTTCTAAGACGCCTTTCCGATTTCGCCGATATTTTCATGTTTTTTTCTCTGCAGGACCTTTCACAGCAAAGGCAATATATACATGTTAAAATTTCACTTGGTCCCGCCATTTTAAAAATAATTTATAAATATTTTCTCGACACGCGAAAAGTCCATTATAAATATATTTTTATGTCCTTTTATTTGTATTTTTACTTATTAACGGGATTTAAAGCATTAAACGGGTTAATCTTAAAAGTGCGTCGTCAGAGTTGGTATACAGTATCCTTTAGGCATAAATAAATCATAGGATTTTAATTTCCAACGCATGATATGATAACATACACATATGCCAACATGCTGATAATTTTATGACACAGATGGGCTCCGAAATTCATCAGTCTTGCATTTACTCACAAAACGCAATGTTTTTCCACTTTATGGTTAAATTTTCATTCATCATGCTCTTGACAGCTCGCTTTTTAATCATCTTTTGATGTCTGACCCTTTGTAAAAAATTAATTAAGCCTACCGGGTCAACCTATCCTGACTGACTTAAATGACAATAACAAATTCCATGTTCAGGGTAAGGTAAAAAAAGAAATTTCCACTACTCCAGGCCAAGATACAATAAATGAAAAAAAGTAAGTGGGTTGTAAATGAGATTTAGTGTTTTTTGATTATATTTTTTGAAATTCGGGATACTGGGAGTATTGATGATAAGAAACTCATCACTTATTTACTTAATTTTTTGTTTAATGTTACACAATATAATAACCATAACTTTTTTGTGTCACACTGTATGCCATTTTTAACTACACAGACCTATTCTTCATTTAATTTTACATCCAAAAGGTACTCTTACCATTTGTCGCTGAAAGCAGTTTAAAGTTAAAACTGCGTTGGAATTTTGAAGTTCATCATTGAGAGTTTTCGAAAAACAAGCGAAAAAATGTGTCTTTTACTGATTGTGTTGTGACAAAGTTAGATCTATTACAAGACTAAGACTAAATTGTATGTATGTTAGATACAATAATTGCTGAAAATGACCGCCGCCTACTGCAAGGCCTTAACATTGATTGACGAACTCTTTCGAACTAATGACTTCAAGTGACCCCATAGAAGACAATCCAAAGGTTTCAAATCTGGTGATCTGGGAGGCCAGGCTTGCGTTCCCGCTCTTCCTATACAACGGTTAGGGTAATTCTCGTCCATAAATTGACGCGCAACCAAACTAAAATGTGGCGGTGCTCCATCGTCCATCAACTACATCCTGTTTCTGGTCTTTAAATGTTCAGGAAGCTCGTGCTTCAAAAACATTGGGTACCCTTCGTCAGTAAGTATTTGTGGAAGAATGCTGGGTCCAATAAGGTGATCACCGATAATTCCAACCCAAATATTTAGAGAAAATTGAACTGATTTTCTCTGATAGCATTGGGGTTATCCTCAGCACAGACATGGTTATTGTGAAAGTTAATTAAATGGCATTTCGAGAAAGCGAAGCTTTATGTGTGAAAAGCACATGACTTAAGAAATCCGGGGTTCTTAATAATCTATTACGCAACCAAATGCATAAATCTATTCTAAGGGGAGAACCTCTAGGTAATAAAGCCTCCACACGTTGCATATGATAAAGATGAAGTTCTTCAGATCTTAGAATTTACCACACAGTTGTGTGTGGAACATTCAGTTCACGAGCAACTTTTGGTGTACTACTTTGTGGGTCTTCTTTAATTCTATTTAACTTAACTTCTTCAATCTCAACTGTTCGAACGAAAGTTTTTCGTGAATATTAATAAAAGTTTGGACGTGTGGAACTGTGGAACCACCCGTTGAGGAAATATCACTTAATACATTCGTCTTGCGGCTTGTGAATTACCGTTAGCCATTCCAGTGATATTGATCTTAGCTCACTCGTCATCCATAATGGGAGACAACATTTTTTTTTTAAACAAAATAGCGGGCAACGATAATATGAACTGCTTAACTTTTCCGATAAATTGTGTTTATCTCCGTAATCTAGAACAAATGAGATTTTGCAAAGTGCAAACTGCATCAAAATATGTAAACTTTTAAAAAGCAAATTAAAAATGGTGCAAAAAATTGCTTTGGCCGTTTTTTTTTGTTGACTAGTTTATATAGTATTCAACAGCAATTGCTTGCGAATTGAGAAAAAAATGAGTCTGTAGGGTTTTAAGTGACGGACCCTGTATGTAAAAGTTCTCATTGCAGATTATTAAGTTCAAGAATAATAGCAAAAGTTACAAAAGTTATTGTATATTAAAGTCTGATTTTTGCATCTCCTTTGGAATTGACTTTTATCCCCTTCGTTAACTCATATTACAGGTGACGAAGATTATTGTTACAAAAATATCAACACAAACTGAGAATATTACGCAAAATTTGATACAAGCATAAACGATTTTAAATGTAAAATGGACGAAACTTATTATGTAAAATTTTCAGTGACTAAATATTTCGTTTGCCTTTGGGAAAACAGTTTGTGTTTAAAATATTTGCAGGTTTATTAAATTTAACACTAAGCGCAATAGGTATAATTTAGTAAAGAAGTTTTTAAATTAATAAATATCAAAAATAACAAGGAAACAAAATTTATTTGTATATACGGTTCTCATTCCTTCTTATGTGTTTTATGCGATCGTAATTTAAAAATGTAAATTGGATTTTTTACCCTTTGATGTGATGTGTGAAAATATATTGCAAACGAGAAACAATATATTTACCCATTGGGGTTACGTAAAATAAATTTCCGGTTTTACTGTCGTTTTTTAAAGCGGATCTGAATAGAATTTTGGTTAACTTCTCCCGCATTTTCTTAATATTCATATTGTGTAAATACCCAAGAGAAAGAAGCATATATCTTGCTAAGTTTTTGCCGCAAATAATAAGCGCCTATTGATATATTACCTTTGAGGAGTAGCTCGTAATATATTTTGCAACTCAAGAATATAAACTGTCTGGCTTATCTTTTCGTTTTAGACTGAAAATTATTACCGCAATGTTTGCTTTAACCGTATAAACTTTTAAATCTTTTTAAACCCTTGATAAAGAGTAAAGTACCCCCGCGGAATAATGTGAGAGGGATTTATGGATATTACTTTTTCACCTGCCAATATTATTTTTGGTTATGTATGTATGATAAACTGATTTTTACCTTGTACAGGATTTTTGTGAAATACTCTATCTAATAAAACAAAAATAATCCATTTCAAATAATAAGCCAAAATCAAGGAAAGAATATTGAATACTATTTAAAACGACGAGCAATAATAAGCTAATGCGATTTACTTATTCATTATTAAACATTATTATATCTCGCAAAAAACCTAAATATTTGTATAAAAAAATTAAATTTAGGGTTATTATTTTAAGTATTAATGTTCGACACAAAGATTAATTATTCATTACACTGCCGAAACATCGTACTGAAGACACTTATCCACGCTTTTTTCCGATAAGTAAGTACAGAAACTCTTCTCGTACTAATACTAAGATCATTTTCAACAAGCTTAAGCTCTGCAGCATAAATTCTCTTTCACAAGTCGGTTTAGTGGTAATCGAAGAGTTGTGAAGGTTCTACCGAACGTTTGCTTGTCTGGAAGAAGGCAGTTTGGGTATCGTCATTGATATTGCCTAACCGAGGCAGTGGTACTACCGTCGCAATATCCATACAAAAATCATATCCGCGTATTGTTCATGTGAGTAAACTAAAAGCATGGTTTTAACGCAAATGACGGAAAAAATAGTCAACTGTCAATGACGACAATTAACGAACTGACAATCAACAGTTTTTTTCTAGAACCAGTAAAGTTGCTAATTATTAAATTACCTAGCCCTTTAGTCGCAACAATGTTATTTACTTTTTAGCACCTACACAGTAAAAAATATCCACCTGGTAAAAATCATTTCAAGAGTGGTAAAAAAAAGTAGTGTTAATGTTAACACCCGGATCAACATAATTTACCACATTTTTACACTCATATGGGACCAAAGTTGTTGTATTAAATTTGCCTATGAATTAAACTGTCTAAAAAGTTAATTTTGTTGAATGGGTGTTACTTATTCAATTTTACACTCTATCAGGAAAATTAAATACAATGACAATTAATAACACCATATTAGCGTGTAAATAAACCCCGCAAGAAGTTTATTTTAACACATTGAGTGAAAAACTTATTCTTTAATCGTTTTTTACACGGCCCCGGATGAAAATACCTAAACCCGTGTTACCGAAAAGACAGGCGGCAACAAGTGGTGTGAAATTCTAGGAATTGACACATGACGCCGACGCTACATGCAAGTTCAACTTTCAGTCAGTCTGATTGTGCTTTTTGAACGTGATATAGAATAATGTTATATTTAAATTAAAATATAGAAACAAAGCAAAGTTCTGTAAAGTGCCAAATGAGAGTGTCTCTTATGAGGATCTTGTTACATTGGGTAAGCATATTAACGAAATTTAATAGAAACCTTACTAATAAGTACGCCATTTTTAAGAAACCAGGTAGGTATTTACATTGTAGTTTGTTGTATTGTTTAAATTTGAATTGTCCAACTTCACCCCTTGCTTTTATTTCGGCTCTAATAATATTTTACAGGAATTCTTTTTCCATGAAAAGAACCCATTGTATAAGGGCGAGAAGTTAAAAATTCCGATAAGTTGGGCCACCCTAACCTACACACATGAAAAAGCAAAATTTCAACTTTAAATCTTTTTACAATAAAACATAAAAACGAAATTGCTGTTTTCCATTTATTTTTTATATGGGCATATTGACATCCTTTTAAATTTGAACAAGGGACAACGGTTTGATGGACGTTTCCAAACAAATAAAAGTTGCAATCCATTTTGGTAAGTTAATATTCCTTTAAAACTTTTTTATTTTAATTTAAAACTTGTACTTTCAAGGGTATTTCAAATTAGATCTCAATTCTAGCTAAAAATGTTGCTTAAATGTAATAAAGCCTGCCACAAACTAATTTCGAAATATTTTAAAAATATTAACATTTTATTCTGTAATTAATATTTTTAATTAATATTTTATAATTTCATCAGCTTCATCATGCAACTGACAATGTGCCAATTGTTTTCTAATTAAAATAAAATGCAATTCATTATCCGAATCCAAGCTAAAATAAATGCGACGATAATTAAAAAATAACGTTTCAGTTTTGGCAAAAAACATTGAAACTATAGTTTATTCATACGCGTAGTTGTTGTTGCGTTCATGTGGCTGACAGTTGGACAATTTTTAAAAATTTATTGTGTGCCAAAATGGATTTAATGAACAATACCGACTGCTTTATAATGCTTCATTATAATATATTTTCTATTGTATGGAAGATAAAAGCAATATAATCTGCTTTTTCCCCTTTATACATATAAAATAAGTCTGAACTTGTAAGACTACCCTGTACATTGACGAGTTAAACATTTGACACTCTGTGCGTTTGTTATTCGGTAAAGGTAGGCATAATAATAGGGCATTATTATTTTGTAATCCTGCATTATAAAATTTGTCTATTAAGAGAAAATTCAAATTTCGACCGAGTTATTTGAATAATTTGTGAATATGTTTATTAAAATAAACAAATATGTCAATCGACACACATGGTTCATAGAATATAAGTAACTAATTTAAAGCCAAATAGTTTGCAGCTGCGAAATAATGTTGGTTTAAGTTAACATCAAATTCTTTGCATCTAAATTAGTTTTGGGGGTGTGAAATAATAAAATACATATTCATGTGCGTCGTCAAAAGAAGCATTGATTCGGTACTTTGGGGTTTATGGTTTTTTGTTAATAGATATGAAAAAATCTATCGTTGCTCTGTTTAATGTATACAAGGTGGTAATGAACTAACCTGTATAAATACTGATATCATATTTTGATTCCCTGTTCCTTTCTCATTCTTTTTGATCTCCTACATTTTTCTACTATTCTACACAGTAAAAAATATCCACCTGGTAAAAATCATTTCAGGAGTGGTAAAAAAAAGTAGTGCTAATGTTAACACCCGGATCAAGATAATTTACCACATTTTTACACTCATATGGGACCAAAGTTGTTGTATTAAATTTGCCTATGAATTTAACTCTCTAAAAAGTTAATTTTGTTGAATGGGTGTTATTTATTCCATTTTACACACTATCAGGAAAATTAAATACAATAACAATTAATTACACCATATTAGCGTGCAAATAAAGCCCGCTAGAAGGTTATTTTAACACATTGAGTGTAAAACTTATTCTTTAATCGTTTTTTACGGGTAAAAATACCTAAACCCGTGTTACCGAAAAGACAGGCGGCAACAAGTGGTGTGAACTTCTAGGAATTGACACATGACGCCGATGCTATGTGCAAATTCAACTTTCAAGACAGTCTGATTTTGCTCTTTGAACGAAATATAGAATAATGTTATATTTAAATTAAAATATAGAAACAAGGCAAAAATCTGTAAAGTGCCAAATGAGAGTGCCTTATGAGGATCTTGTTAAATTGGGTAAGCATAGTAACAAAATTTAATAGAAACCTTACTAACAAGTACGCCATTTTTAAGAAACTAAGTAGGTATTTACATTGTTACAGTTTTCCTTGTAGCTTTTAAATTATTCTGATATAAGCTTATACTATAAATGTATTCCTTTTTTATATAAATACTTAGGTACCTACCTACATATTTTACTTCATAGATCTCTAAATAAATATACGATTAATATAATACATCATCATCATCTTTATTCTTTTATATTGTTCCGAAACATACCTTTATTTAGTTGTTTAGTGTTCTAAATATACATATATTTATTATGTTATTTGTTTTGTTAAGCTTAACAATGAGGTACATTAAACGTAGATATATATATGTTTATTTTACTAAATCGTTAAACTATATAATAGGTGTGTCATTTTGTTCAACTTATTATAATAATAAGTGTAAAAAAAATCACAGAGTTTCCAGTTCTGTTGTAACCATAATTTTGTTTATAAATAAACGATAAAAAATACTCAATATTTTCATTCTTTTTTTTTTATTTTACTATTTTACGGTTCGTCGGCGTATCTGAGGCCATCTTGAACCGGTCATCGACCGTACGGTTTTTAATCGTGCGGTCTACCGACTGGGGAGTGTGAAACGGCCCCTTCATCCTACGAGATATCCGATCTCATCCGGCCTGTCCGGCGTGAATAGGATGGTTTTGATGTCGATTCATTTCACACTCTTCCCTAAGACAAGAGCACGCGGTGTTTCCCAAGCGGTCACCCATCCAAGTACTAACCGCGCTCGACACCGCTTAACTTCGGTGATCTGACGGGAACCGGTGCTTTAGGTGTCGCTAGGCCCTTGTAGTATTTTCATTCATTTAACAAACCTTTTCCAAGCGATCTGAAGATTTATATATATTAGGGGCTACTACTTTCGGCTTTGATTAAGGCATTCAATCATGTATCAAACTAAGCAGAGGTTAATATTGTAAATCATCTTGAATGCATAATTTTTTACATTTTAATTATCAACGCCCGGTTAGTTTGATACGGGATTAAATGACTTAATCAAAGTGGAAAATATTCTAGCCCTGGGTAGATTATTTTATTACACTTACTATAGCAAAGTCATACCGAAATAAAATAAAATTTACACTACAATAATATGATATTTACACTAATTAATCACAAATTACAATTAAAAAATGGTTTACACACACCTCTCATTATTTCTTTTACACCCTAGAAGGATAGGTTTACAATCTGTGAGTTTAATTTACACACGATAGTGTAAATGTACCTACCCATAAATTAAAAGGATTAACACTCTTCAAAAAGTAAGAAAAACCATTCAAAAATATCTTTTTTACCAGATATACTGATTGGTTAATATACCCTATTGAGTGTTAAATTTAACCCTCACTTTTTTATGTGTACCTGAGCTTTGGCCTAGCATAAATCCCACCCTCTCCTAGTTTCATTTAGAACAAAAATAATACAATAGAAAATGCGATAAGCAGAAGTATTTGGACGTATCATATATAATTAAGTGGTGTTAGGAATGCTTTTTTTGCAATTTAAGCGGGAGTTACTCTCGTGCGGTGTGTTCTCACCACATAAACCAGGTGTGCTGTCGCCTCTGTAACTAATTCGTTTTTTTGAGAAATAAAACGGAAGAAGAAATAGGGCATATATCCCTGCTTTTAAAATCGCCTCTATAAAAATAAACAAATGGTCTATATCAGCCGGATTTTACACAAACCAACTATATGGGACGCGGAGCGATGGAAGTGATTTTTATTTTTTTTTCAGCGGATGTATTGAAAATGCAAAGCGACAAACAAATACAAAGGAATGGCAATTGCATAATTACGAATAGCGCCAGCTTTGTGAATAGGGCTTTATTATTAACTATCTATGGATACGATATTTTGAACTTTATAAAATGCAAATATTAAACAGTCGAACATTAATATTATTCAGCGAAATGCATAGATTTAGTCAAATTTTTAGTATCAAATAATTTGTATTTATTGGTGCAACTACAATAATCAAATCATACTTTTATATATAATTTTAAACTCAGGCAACGCATGTAAATTTTCTGAAGCTGTGAAGATGTGCTTTGTATCCCTACTAATTTAATATCATATACGATAAAAAGAGACAAAGCCATTAGTAAGGGACAGAAATCCCGGCTGATTGCTAGATCTCGGCGTGGGTTGCCAAATTTACCAAAACATTTTATCCTCTCTGCTTTAAGAATATAATAAATTATATTAAGCGATTATAATTTGCAATGTGAAGAGGAAAAATCAACGGGATATATGTTACAGGGTATACACTATACAATGATATGCATACGTCTAATTGTTTTAAGTAATTACGTAATACAAATTAACATTGATGGAAATTTAAGTGGTGTGGTGAACTTTACATAAGTGTCGAGAAACTTTTTACATTATTTTTTCGGTACTATGCATTTAATATTTTTCAATGTCACCCTCCGTATATAAAAATATTCATGCAAATCGGTAAAGACATCGTAAACGAAATGGAATAAAAATAAGCCTGTATTTTAAATATATGTATATGTATAATAGAAGATAGATTAGAAACGCTCTTCTAATTCAAATTGGCTTTTTAAAGTTAGATGTGCTTGTTGCCTATAAATGACTTCTAATTTAAGTTTCCCCGAGATAACGACCTAATAAATAGGAGCTAAATTCTGAACTGGAATTTCGAATTGGAAAAAGTAGCGAGGGTAAAATATTTCATT
Organism: Polydrusus tereticollis; assembly: GCA_963920685.1. Classification (NCBI taxonomy): domain Eukaryota; kingdom Metazoa; phylum Arthropoda; class Insecta; order Coleoptera; family Curculionidae; genus Polydrusus; species Polydrusus tereticollis. The sequence continues at coordinate 2,265,133 of OY987335.1, forward strand.
TAAAAACTTTTCTAGTTTATAGCCATGTTGAATGTCGGTATAAGTAGTTTCTAATCATTGTTCTTTCTATTTCTATTAGTAATATTAGTTAAGTATATTAATGTTGCTCTGCTGATTTTATTTTTCGCATATCGTTTCTGTTTTGAGAGAAAAAACGAATATGTCATGTAAAAGATTATAAAATACTTAACAAAATAAGATTAAGAGTTTCTTTATCATTGAATCGGGTTTTTAAGCTGAAGCATAAAGTCAGGTTACCATGCTTGAATTTTAGATAAATTGTTAAATCTGGCAATAGGATGTCTATACTCCAAGTCCAAAATTGCTGTTCTGGACTCAACACTAGCATATAGAGAGCTCCGGGTTGTGCGACGTCAGCGGAACGAATTCAAGTGGCGTGTGCAATAAAAAAAAATGATAAATGATGAAATTTTGTCGGAACGTCATATAATTTTGTTTAAATTAAATTTATTTCATTAACTAACTATTATGGTATAGTTGCAGAAACAGTATGCGGTGGACTAAAGTAATTATTAGATTCATTAAATTTATTTTTCGTAGCTCTTTTATTTTTCAAGATCCTACTGCTGAATATTGAATGTGCAACACACTGAAATATTAAACTCTTTTCAATTCCTAGGTAGAAACGATTCTGAATTTTACATTTTACGTAATAAGGAAAGTTGTTTCAAGACGGTGCCTGTCGAAAATAAAATATGACCAACGTACATGAATTTTATGTTTATTTTATGCCTAAACAAATATTCTAAAGGCAAAAAGGTAGCATCTTTTACCAAAAAAAAAACTTGAAAGAGAACGCGAACGTAAGCTACATAACATGTAGATATACCGATTCATAATATAAATATGTAACCTAAGTTGGCATACCTTTTTCGCTGAAATGAATATTGTGTGGATTCCTACAAATAACAAATAAAGAATTTTCTTTTAAGATGTCTGGGAATTTTTATATTTTTCGTAAAGGAATGCCCTTAAGTCTAATCTTATTTGGTATACTTTGTTAATACTACAATAATTAATTGTTGCTACATCCATATTGGCAGTTCAGTTATTAAAACGTTAATTAAATATTTACCCGGAATGCAAACTATCTATTTTCTACCGTACCTTCTTAGGCAGATCCAAAGTAATAAAAATATCTATTTCCTTAAGGTTGAAGTCAAACAGCCGTAATTTGAGAGGCGGTGCTGCGGAGGTTTCTTATAATTCCAACATTAATTAAGTTCGCTCCGCCGGGTTTGCTTTTCGAAAATTAAAAAAGGTTTAGCTAAGGAAATATGATAATAGAAACTGCGGGACGTTCTAACAATACTTACATTTGTTTTCGGAAATTATTAAGATGATGAAAAACTTGGTAAACGTAAATATTGTAATCAAATGATGCAATTTTGTATTAAAGAAACAGACAGATGTATGTTTGTTTGAAGGTATGGGACAATGTTTTATCATGAATGATAAACGTGTTTTGAACTTTCATTGTCATTATTTAGAGAACCATGAACCTATTTTCGGAAAAATCAAGAAACTGCGACAGTACAAAGACAGAGTCAGAGGACTATCGTCAACATTTCATCCAAACAACTGAACATCATGGAAGAATCTTTGCTCGCAAAGGGCTTAAACCTTACGATTACCCCAAAAGAAAATATTATGTGCGCAACAGACTCAGTAGCTATTGAAGCGACTCAGAATTCCGCTGGAAACTGAGAGAAGTTTTACAGAAATCCAAATCTTCGAAGCCAAACATTTAAGAAGAAGAATTAAATGCCCTAACCAAACTACGCAAAGATACGAACATCAATATTCTACCTGCAGATATGGAAAATGCGACCATTGTGATAAATATTGACACCTACAACCAAAAAATCGGAGAAGTCTTGGAGAAAGGAAACAACCAGAGCATCTCAAAGGACCCCACTACTACCATTAAAGGAAGAGTATACCGTACATTCAAGAAGCACGAAAGATACATTCCAGAACGTCTATTCTCCAACTTAAGAGATGTGAATGCTATCTCGGGAGAAGTGCCTATACTCATCATATGCTTTTGTTAACTAAATACTGATGCTTGTTAACGCTTCTCACGATACGAACCGGTTCTCTGAGAAAATTTCTCTAATTTGAGAATAGACGTCCAGATAGAACACGAAAAAAAAAACCTTAACAATTATACGGTTTACCAAAAATACACAAGCACAACACGTCCCATTACACAAGCTCCAGAAATTCTCCAACGTGCAAACTGTCCAGATTTTAATAGGTGATTCCTAGATCAGCCGAAAGTTCATAAAACTCTCCTAAAATGCTTCGTTTTCGAAATACAAGGTGCAATGTTTATTTTTTAGAATTTTTTTTATTTCTATATATTACTTGCATTTTATCCAAATGTATTAATCTTGGGCTCGTTGGAACGAAAATTTCACACTTATTGAAAACCCGACTTTGCTTGTGGTCTAGTTCAAACCACACGTCTCCTTGGGGACGCTGTTTACTCAAGATTCAGTTTTCCAAATGGCCTCAATAATGTTGTACCTTGCTAACCTTAGTAGAAGACCCTGTATAATTTCTTAGCAATTTAAAATATCGAGCACTTTGTGCAAATAAAACATAATTTCGCAAATTCTGACTAAAACTTTTAGAACTCAAGATGCGCTGGTTTGGTAATATTTTACACTAAATACTTATATAGTCATAATTCGAACTGTTTTACATTAGGAAGAGAGATGTTAAAGATTACGAACAACTCTGACAGCAGCTTACTTCCACTTTGAACTAGTTGACTACTACTCTTTGTATGTTTTTTGTTATTTAGAATGATTTTTAGCGTTCACCCCTAAATTAAACTATATAGTAGGCGTAAACTAGTAAATATCCTATTACAAATTTCGATTGCAACAATACAGCGTAGTGTAAATTTCATATTAACATGTTTAATCTAGCATGGCCAGCATGGCGACAAAGACAGAGTCTAACTGGATTACCGCATGCAAATTAGTGACTGATGAGTTGGAGGTCCATGCATAGCAAGTTTGCCAATATTGGATACCGTTATGCACCTTCCCACAAATAGCCAATTATATTTCCAATACCTTCCTGTTATCCAGGATTAAGTACATAGTGTTACATAAAATTTCGGAGATACAAAGTGTATTTGGCAGGAGTATGTCTGCACTGATCTAAATCGTCAATGAGAAACTAAACAGATGCAAAGTATGATGGTCTCATTGTCGGTGTGATTGGAGTGTAGGAAATTTGAATGGCAAGTACATTAGCAAGATAGGTTATTATGAAGAATAATGAATTCGCCTAACGGCCGGTAAATTTAGCAATTGCATGTTATCCAACAATGTACTGTATTCCTGAGTAAGGCAGGCCAATACGCTATAAATAAATGCGTTAATTTATATAATGTTTTTAAATGCTTACCCAGTAAGTATCAAAAATCTGGATGGGCTCGGTTTAATATCTGAATCATTGCATAGTAGTTCATAAAATATTTTATGAATCACTTGTGAGGTCTGTCATGCCATACTGCTTGGGGTGCCGCATGTAATACTACTTTAAAGCAAATTTTTGTGTCACGTATTATAAAGGAATGGGGTTGCTTCCGCTTAGTAAGTAGCAGCAAGGGCGAATAATCAGGTTATAAAATAGTTGTGCTAGTTCCAGACAATACATCATTGGGTAAGGTCGTCTAGCATGTTATAAGAGCTCTAGTTTTCCAGTGTGGTTTACCACACAGCTTCAGTCGGGTGCAGTGTTATATAGAGACTATACTGCTGCTGGTCCACTGTCAGTTATATTGGTAAATTAAGATCAGAAAGTGGTTATCCTGCTGAAATGTTTTACAGGGGTAATGTAGAGAGTGAGGGTATGAGTATCGTCCAATATTTTTGTCAGCACTTTAGTTCTGTCTACGCTTGCGATAACTTGGTTGCTCCTAGTTCTTACTGTGACGATACGGTTGATGCGGGTGGAACTTAACTCGCAAAAATCGTCTATAATGGTATAAACAATCTAAAATCTAAACTGTCCTCGACTCCTGATAGTGTGCCTTCGGTGGCTCTAAAGGAATGTGCTGTACTGTTTGTAGGCCCCTGTGTTTGATTTTTTATTCGTATTTAGATTCTGGAATATTTCCAATTTTGTGGAAGAATAGTTTCATAACGCTCATTTTTAAAGCAGCTAAGAGGGAGAATGTCAAAGGCGTCTGCATACAGTCCTCTATTCCGAAACTGTTTGATGTGTTGGTCACTTAGTGTGTAGGTAGGTAGACGTAGTGAAGTCCATTCCTTCAGCCAACAGCATAGCTCTTCTACTATTGAATTGCCTTTATGCTATTTTATTTGCTAAACACATTGGTTATGCGCGTCACTGAAAAAATAGAGGGCTTTGGCCCAAAGTCCCCAACGCCCTTGGGTTGCTTTTGAGCGTCTCTTCTTGTAGACAAGAGAAAATATTTTGCTTTAAGCGAATGTTATTTGAATTAAGATAATTTATATTGGAACAAGAGAAATGGTTCTCTTGAAACAAAAACGAATTTCGCTTGGATGTTTTTTACTCCAGACAAGATCCAAAGCTCTTGTATTAAAATCGCGGAAATTAAGCATTCCATTCAAGAGATAAATGCTTTGAATTCATATCTAAACCTCTTGCTTTAAAATCCTAGGCGCTGTTGGGAAAAGACCGCGTGATTTTAAGAAGTGAAGTTTTATTTAGCGCAAGAGAAAAAGGAAAAAGTTCAGATTTCCAGTCGGCCGCTTTTGGCCCAAGAACAACAATCCCCACTACAGCTCACAATTTGGTACGATTTGATACCGACACAGGTTTTGGCCGCCTGGCGGCAATTATTCCGTAGTCTGTGCGCGTCATTTGAATAGAAGTGGGTGTGGGTTCGTGTGTGCAAAGGGTACAGTACAATGGCGCCGGTGAAAGAATTTTTAGTCCTGCAGTTCCATCTGGGCCATTTGCTAAAACGCTAAGGTTGTTTATTATCTTTTAATAAGTTTAATAGAGATAACGTTTATATGAAAATGTAGAGTATACCGGGTGGTGCACGGCCAGACTGGCCGAAGGAAATCCCATGTAAATATTGCTACCTTCAAATATTGGATCTCCTAATAATTTGACAGCAAAATTGGATTGGACTCTTTTGAAGGTCCTGGCATGATGAACTCGGTGCACACCAAATTGTATTTTTTTCTGATATAAACCAATCAGTTAGGCGGTATGTTTTGTGAAGTCGTTTTTTAATACAAAATATGTATAAACAATTTTTATTTTTGTAATAAATTCGTTTTCTAAAGATCAGTATTTTTTTTCGTTTTATGGTATCTTTTTTGAAATTTAAAAAAATTGTCTGAGTATGGTTTCACTATAGGCCAAGACGTAGTAAACTACTCTCTGGAACAAGAACAATTTTTTTTAAGCCAAGTCCGAAAGCTCTTGGTACTAGATATTTAAAGTTATTGGATCAAGAGAAAGATCTTAAGTCAAGAACAAATTTGATTTGGTTGTTCTTAGAATAAGATAAATTTCACTATTGAACCAATAGAATGGGCTATCCTCATAAGAAAAAAATCCGCGATTGTTTTTAGGAGAGTAAGGGATTTGGTTTAAGAGACTTCGCATTTGGACCTATTCAAAACCGAAAAGCCCTTGGCTGAATATCATAATTCGTTGGTTCAAAGGATTTATTTTTTCAGTGTAGGTAGATTTCCACCTCTACGGGGCTGTTCTTAAAGAACTATTTTCTTACTCAAAAAAAAAATCGCTTCTGGCCTATTTACTTCATAAAAACCCATAACCCATATACCCAAATGCAGAGTATGGTTCAAAATCAAATCAAATCAAATCGTTTATTTTCCCAAAAGACAATATATAATAATTGTAGGGGAATAGTCAAGAAGAGCTAAACCTAAGATTTACAAGCTAAATAGAGTAAAATAAATAAATAAATAAAAAAGATACAACATATATCTATGTAAACACACTTAACACACATTTGACACTTTTATGACACACGACTTAAAAACTCATCTATGCTATAAAAACACTCAACAATTAGATAGGTCTTTAGCTTATTTTTAAAATTCATAAGACTAGGAGAACTTCTTATATCCTCAGGCAAGTGATTAAATATCCTAACACCAAGATTACGAGGAGAATTGTATGATATAATACCTCTAGCATTTGGGATGCAAAAGTTATGTCTATTCCTTGTTGCGAAACCGTGAATGTCCTTATTCTGAGTAAAATCACTTTTATTACAATATATAAATATAGCTAATTCTAGTATATGCAAACAAGGAAGAGGCAATATCTTAAATTTTCTAAAGAGGTTTCGGCAACTATGCCGACCAGGAACACCTGCTATACATCTTATAATTCTTTTTTGTTTAATAAAAACATTTTTACTTAGTGTAGAAACACCCCAAAATGCTAGCCCATATCTTAGGTGTGATTCAACATAAGCATAGTATAACATCACCAAATGATCTTTGTCTAAAATAGATCTTAAATTTATCAGCAGATAATATGATGAATTTAGTTTAGCCGCAACATGCTCACAATGATCCCTCCAATTTAAACATTCATCCAGACATATACCGAGAAACTTGATGTTACGAGTTTGGCATAAGGACTTATTATCGATACGAAGATCTATTCTTTCTACCTGTTTTTGTCTACTGTGGAACCTGACGAACCGTGTCTTGTCAAGGTTCAAAAACATATGATATGATTTAAAAATATCTGCTTAGCCTCCAGCCTCACCACATAAAAAGCGTTTTAGGTATAGAAGCAAAAAAAAATAACAATTTTATCGATCATCATAAAATAGTAAATGAATTAAGAGCGAATTCAAACCTACCTCAGCTCTTTATTTACTACAACACAAAGACATATTTCTTATATTCTTCCAGAAACATTTAATATGCTTCTAAATCAACTAGGAAACACACAATCCTTTTGATAAAATCCAAAATGAAATTCCTTTCTGGGTTGTTAACAATAAAGTTCTGATGGAAATATTTTTCGCTAAAACTCAATGTAACTGTAATAGACACTCAATTCACTCGTACTTCCTTTTCTGATTTATATTAAACGAAATTACTTCGGTATTTTTTTATATACGCATCTAACCTGAAATTTCGTAGTGGATCTGTACCTGACCTAACCTGAACCTATAACGTGGCGAATACTTGCATTTAACACAAATATAGTCCAATTAGTCCAATTGTCAATGTCAAAAGGATCATAAGTTTTTAAACTCTTAAATGGAGTTTTAACTCTTGCATTCAGTTGCATAAATTGTTGACGCTCTTAAGAGCTTGTTCATGTACTGCTTTTAAAATCATCTGTTAAATGCAAAGTTTCACCAAGCTTAGAGGACTTGATAATGTATTTTAGTCCATATGGTTGAGTAAATATGTTTGTGCATAATTTTCTGTTTCATATATATACAAGTTTCCTCAGTTTACGTTTAAAAAGTCGAAGATTTTTTAGTGTACCTACAGCTAGAATCTGGGAAGTTTATTATTAAAAATGACAAAAATCGAACACAATCACACAATAGCTGGATATTCAATAAGACAACAAATTTAAGACGTTCCCAGTGGATATCAGGAGTTGGGCTGGAGGAGAGTGTTATTGATTTCCTGTTTTTTGCAATAAAATTCACCGACAGTTTGCTGTAGGCAATACTTTATAGACCATTTTCAATTTTGTGGATTTATCTGCCTACCTGTACGGTAGTGTGGGTTATCTGTTTAACAGGAGCGGACTTACATATAGCTATTTACGTAAATATAGTTGCATAAAAATTGTTGATTGTGCTTAAACCATGAAAGATAACGAGGAGGTACACATTTATAAGAAATAAATATTTTTTTTGTTTGCTTACAGCTTAGAAACAATGATTATTATTTCATCTTGATGAATGATGAAATAAATTATGATAGTTATGACCAAAGCACAAGAAAAAGCAAAGTATTCTCTTTTCTCATTAAGATCAACGGTTAATTCCCAAGGAAGAACTTTACCGAATATTTCCGCTGGAGAATATTTGAGATTGTTTCCCGGCAGCTCCCTGTTTAACGATTCTTGAAGGGTCTTGACACTAAAAAATCTTCTAGTCTTGACGAAGTCCCAGTCATCGTGATTAAGACATGCGCCGATAAATCGACAACGGCATATTATAGGTTTTTTTTTAACCAAAAATTAGTAGTACCTGGAAGGCTTCAACATTATCAGCGATCGCCAGTGGGGATTTCGTAAGTCTAGATCAACAGGAGTCCTTCTCGTATATCTTACCCACGCTTGGAAAAATTTCATGGAGGGGACTGGACATTTCCAGGGCCTTTGATCGAGTATGGCTTGAGAGGCTTATTTATTTATTTCGTTTTAATTACTTGCGTTTATAACATTATTTTTTCTTGAAAACTGTAAAACATAACATAACATAATTACTACTGGTGGATTCATTGTGGTATGTATCAGAACCGTATTTCATTTTTAAGAATTTTACAATGAGTTGTTGAGTGCACCATAAAGGATTTATCCTTGCACTTGATCATAAGAAACAAATAATTTTTTAAATTTATTAAAGGAATTTGTATAATATTAAAGGTGTAAACAAAAATAGCGAGAACCATGTATTATTCAATAGTCTGTCCAACCATGTCTATTCTCTTTAAATTATAGGGATGAAATCGATTTTAAAGATATAAGCAAATAATTTCAGCAAACAGTACACTGGTGTATTTCAGATAACGTGAACGGGGTAATTAATTCGGTAGATAGTTGATGCACCGAAACAGATAAATATTGTATTTTACATGTTTGTTAAACCCAATTAGGTTTTAGTTAACCGGCGATAGCGTGAACATCAACAGTCATTATTTAACGGTTAGGGTATTTGAATTGATTTGCAAATACTAAATTGATTGATTATTGTTCTTGTTACTGCACAACCAACAATCAAAATATTTAATATTGCGAAAGAAGATTGTTCGGGGGTTTATCTCTATGACCATTCACCCCTTGCCACAGCCATCTTTACATCTAGCCATTAAGAGGCATTTGGTTCTGCACCCAATCAACTCAAAAAATTCTAATCTAATCAAACTAATAGCTAAAAACAACGGTTACACCACCCAACTAATAGACATTTTAAACAAAAAACAATATGAAAAGCCATCAACATGATTATTCCCTTCACCAAAGAAAATACAGGGAACTTTAAATTAATCACTTATATCGGACAAGCAAGCGAAAACATCTCTATATTCCTTAAGAAAATTAATATAAATAGTGCATTTAAAGCCAGCAACACGACAGGTAATTTCTTAAAAAATTGTAAAACTATATTGGAAAATGTTGATAATTCTGGAGCTTACCAGTTAAATTGTAAAGACTGTCCAAAAACATATATATGCCAATCTCGGAGATGTTTCTCAAAGAGAATAAAAGAACATTATTTAAGCTACATCAAGTCAAAAGGCAATTCCAATTACGCTAGTCAATTAATAAAAACCAACCATAAATTTGACCCATACTTTAAAATATTACACACAGAAAAGAAAGGAACCAAATTAGACCTGTTGGAATCCCTTGAAATTAACAAACTTAAAAATTCCCACCGTTTATTAAATTGCCAAGCAGACCTAAATAGATCCCCATTGTAAATTTATTTTAATACCCTATTTATAATAATTAGTAAAAAAACCCGAACTGCACCTCTTGTACTTTAGATGTAATTATTCATTCTTGAGAAAGCTACCGTTCTAGCGGGTAAATCCTTTAAAGTTTCGTCAGTGTTTTATACTCGTAAAAGTTAAATCTCACACAAGTATTTACACCAATTAGGTTTTTACCACTATAATCTAATATATTTCTTACATAAAATTAATCTATTAATAAGACAACCACTTCCATGACACAATATTTAGATTTGTTGGTGCGGTGGTTGTTATTTGTATTGTTAGCTTAAAAACGTACACACAGTATTAATAGATGAAAGTCAATTAGTTTTCACATCAACAAGGCACCTGGTAAAGAGCGGGGCCTATAGTAATTTAAGTAATTCAAGCATATTCGTAAATACTTTAGCTCAGTTCAGATACTGTGAGAATTCATTTAAAAATTTCGTTTCATTTCTGAAGACTTTTCGGATTTATCGCAGACATAACGGATTTTATACTCTTCGACTTCGTTTCTAGTCCTTAGTTTGAAACGACACCTTAGTTTAACGTTGTAATCCTTTCCCTTAACGACATGTAAGCGCGCGGTAGTAAAAAAAAGGCATTTACCATCCGAAGGAGCGGAGAAACTTAAAAAAGATCGAAAACTTTCTTTTCCCCCAGAATTACAAAAGTTTAATGAAGAAATACTGACCTTCATTTTAAAGTAATGTTTACTTCGGGTCAATCTGTCCCTCCAGCGGTTTAAGATTTTGGGTTTATACTAAAAATAAAGTTTAAATTACTTTTAAGAAGCGTCTGTTGTATACGTAAACGAATATTTCGTTAAGAAGTTTGTTGGATCAATTTTTCACGCGCCATTAGAGGCTTTTGTAAAATGGTAATACAAGACGAGTAAAAAATATCTTTACTATGCCATAATAGTGCGATGTCCGCAATAAAAAATATATATTTATATGCAACAAAAACGGTTGTTGTATAATCTAACGTCGTATAGTATTCCTTTATTCACATTACATTATTGGCCGGTGGATCATGATTATCACTAGTGAATTTGTCCTAACCTAAATGAATACGTCTCTCCTAATAACATGTCTTACAAAACTAATTGTCTCTTGGGAATGAAAAAGCCGACACGTAATTTTTATTTTTTATTATTTGAATAACCCAGCACCGCATCAAATTATTTTACTCGTAGTAGTAGTAGTAGCGTATATAACCTATAAAGTTCACAAAACAGTTGTCACCGGATGACGTCACATGACGGTAGTCCATGGAAAATGACCACTCAGTCCTAATTCATGTTGGATTTGCAACCGAGAAGTCTTAATTAAATCTTAATGTACCTCTATAGTATAGCAATAATTCGAGGTATTTTTTCATAACCCGAATACAATAAGTTAATAAAACCTTAATTCGATTTTAAGCATTTCCAAATAACGCTGCACTCGATCAAAATGGTTTGTCATCAATCACTTTAACAGGAAAAGAAAGAAAACAAATAAATCACCAAGTGATCAATCATATCGAATTAAACACCTATATTATTTTCTAATTTTTTTAATGTATCAACGAGGATCACCATAAAAACATGGTTTCCAAGATATTACTTTGAATATGGTTCTTTTGTGTGCGTTATTACCTGTTTTCAACTTGCCGGTACTATGGATGTGATAATTATGATATCCAGTGGCGTATACAGACTTAATTCATGGCAGGGGGAAGGGTTATAGTTTCAACCATGTGCATCGATAATATTTCTTAATACAAGCTCGTAGCCAGGTTTTGAGGGTAATGGGGCAGGGAGAACAGTGCCCTCCTTTTTCATCAACATAATAAAAGAAAGTAAGGCTCGAATGACTTATGACACTTCCTTAGGGCTCATTTCGTAAACTTCCTTCTCGTATCAACATATGCTCGTTGAATAATATACTATTAAATGCCATTTTTAAGAACAGTTTTTAAATTAAATTTAGCGGAACCGTAGAGACTGTAACTTAATGATCTTTTAAACTGAAACGCTATTAATTCGTTTTTCTAACGACACTTCCGAGGCATTTTATTTATTTTTCGTCGCATTTTATTTCGCATTTCGCGACAGGCTATCTGTTTGATAATGATCGAATTTGATTAAAATTTTAAACGTTTCAAGCTATAAAAATAAACTGCCGAAAACAATTTGGCCGAACAACATATATTTCTTAATGAATTTAATTTTGTAATTTGTCTAAAAATAGCTGTACTGTAAACCCAGTTTAAAGTTTAAAAGAGACAGTTAGCTAACTGTCTATCACCACTCTTGGTGTAGGTGGAGCTCAAAGATTCATTATTATGGGTCGCTTTAAAATTATAGGATGCGTGCGTGTCAACCTAAAAGTAGCTGTGTCTTTGGTGAAAAGTGACTTGGAACTGGAATAAATACATTGTTCGGTCAGTATCCTATTTGGCTGCGCTCATGAAAGCTCATAAACATTTGTTATCTAAATATCTGGATTTTACTTAATCAGAGGCAATAATAAAATGTTTATTTCCCCTACTGACCAACCTATTAAATAAACTCTTTATTGGTTTATGTGGTTGTTATACACTTAGACGTTGGCGACAGTACGTTGCTTTATAGCGCATATATTTTATTTTAGAACTATCATAATCATATAAAGCAAATTATGTCCATGCTTTAAAAATTATATTACAGTAGTCACTACTACTGGATAAAAGTTATTTTCAAGGATTTTACGATAATAGAAGTTGAAAAATTGAAGGTCAATTTATTATATTTATTTGATTAAATCATTATATAGTAAAAGTAAAGTTAAGGGCCATGCAGAAACATATACCAATTACTAGAGTAGCAAAATATGCTTTAATATCTCGTTCCTATTTCCAGGAGTGTACTCACAAACTCATGGGCCAGTATACCTGTTGGAACCTCCAGCGCAACTGACATTTTCAAATACCACTGGTTCTCAAGTAAGCTGTTCTGCTCATGGTTCACCCAACCCTCAAGTGGAATGGTTGCTTTATGATGGAAAAACAGTCACATCGGTTCCTGGCCTAAGGTAATACTTTCATTTTTTTTCTTCTTGGTCATTGAATTGAAACATTTATTATGTATTTAAATTAAATCCTTATCCGAGTTCAAAGCTGTGAGTTCTTAAATTCTTTGTAACTCGTCAGAGTCTTTCATTTAAGTTAGGTGATGTTTAAATTAAATATATATTTGTCACAATATTTATAATTAAAACAACAATTCATTCTATAAAATTTTAAGAATCTATGTTTGTTGGGCTGGTAGGAAACAAGTATTTATTTAAGACAATTAATATTTTTCTAAATCCAATCAGGTATAGACTATAACATATATTTATTAAATCAACCCTAACCAGTATTCTTAATGAACTTCGTGACAATACGTAATGCCCAATAGGGCATAGGCATAACATACAAATGAAAACAAACAAGTTTGAAATATTGCTTCTCATATCTGGTACCTGTTTATTCATAAAGGACGCAACAAGTGTTACTTGAAACTAAGGGACGAGTTGAACGCCTATCAAAAAGGGGAAGTTTTAAATAGGCAGAGTTTAATTTTTGATTTAATAATACTAGTAGAGAAAAATCTTTATAAATTAGGTTGAACGCCTCAATTGATATATTATTATGTTATTAGTGATTATAAGTTATATTGTTTAACCCTTTAGGCTCTGAATAAAAACAATCTAGGATAGATCTTATGTCAGGTAATGATCTAGGACCTTTGTTCATAATTTACTAATCTATGATAGACATGTTACTTTCAAGTTGTGTTAATATGTCTAGGTATGACTTACCTTTTCTATAAAATTGTTTGAGAGTTATAACCGTATAATCGATATTATTGTTATGTTATTAGTAATTGTACGTTTGTTATAGTGTTTTACCCTTTAGCCTCTAAATAAAAACAATCTAGGATAGATCTAATGTCATGTATTAATCGAGGCCCTTTGTGCATAATTTACTAGTTTATGATAGACACGTTACTTTCAAGTTGTGTTAATTCGTCTAGGTATGACTTACCTTTTCCATAAAATTTTTTGAAAGTTATAACCGTATAATCGATATTCAATAAGCTCTTTATAAGGTACATTCCATTCTCGTTTAAAGTCAGCGTTTCTGCTATCGTGGTCAATTAACGTAAGAACTTAATTAAAGTCGACAGTAACGCCAACGAACAATAAATAGAGTGGTGTCGTCGCTTGGAGATGAAGTTCAATATTTGAGGCGCTTAATTCTCTCGAGACCTTCTTATTCTGGCGCCTATAACTTCTACTTAAACTGTTGCCAGAGTTGCCTACCGCATCACTTACATCCAACCAACAATCCACATCGTAAAATACCACTCGGGATAATTCATCGGTCTATCTCTATTCGGACATTTTCAAAGAAAATTATTTCTTTTCGAAAATGGCTTTTAGTGTTATAAACGGTTGTAATTGAATTTATTAATTATTTAAGGATTTAAAAGATTCCCGGTTTTTTATTTATAATTGAATACACAGGTATTGAAAACAATTCACCATTATCTACACCAGGTAACAATAATTATAACAACATCAGCACTGATCGCATACTGATACATTTGGTACTGCTTTAAACACGTATTAGGAAATAACAATACAGCATTAGCTTACAAAAATGGTTATAATGATTTGCCTTAATTTATGTATGATTAATTAAAAAATAAAAACTTCTTTCTCATTTTTATTAATTACAATTTATGGCTTTATTATTTATTGTTTGTAGTTTCTGAACAGTGAATAAAAAGGGTCTTATCCAAATTAAATCCACAACTGTCCAACAATGCCAATATTGTGATTCAAATCCAAATTCGGAGGGTCAAATCTTTGAGAGATACCCAAGTGTATGAAATTTGTTCAAATCCTTAAAAAGGAGGAAATGTTTGATTTACATCCCTTTATAAAGGATAAAAATAATTATATTACCCATACCAGCATTTAGATGGTACGGACTAGGTATAATGATTAAATATTGTTCATTGGAATATAGATAGTGTACATAACGACTACTTTTTACAAGGGTTTAAAGTAATTGTGCCTTCAATTACTAGTTTGAATAAAAGCAATTTTTCGGTACAAATGGCAGTCCATAAAATTAGGTTATCTGGATTATAATTTCTACATTGCAGTGTGTTCAATTTTTGCGCAAAAAATAAATATTTAGACACTTTAATTCTAAAAAATCAAATAATAAATATTATCTATTACCGATTTTTATAAATTTATTGCGTGTAGTTTATTTTATACACGAAGTACAATTTGAAGAATATAAAAACCCACAAACTTGGTGATGTCACAATAAACAGTGACGCTTCAGTCGTTGTTGTCACATTCCGCTGTATTATTATCACTCTCTATTGTTTTTTAGTGCTTGGATCTACTGCAACGATGCGTTGCAAACGCGCCTACTTTTATGCATTACTTTCAGCATATAAAAGTTTTAAAATAAAACACGACATCGCTATACAGTGCTATCCAGAAAAACTACACATAAATCTGAGTGATTTAATTTATGTGGGATTTCTGGGAACTCTTCGCACAATGCGTCCAAATGCCTTACACAAATTTGATTAGTATTTTCTATATTTTTTTAACATTTTAATTAAATTTGTTCAATATGGATTTGCTGTGGAAGATAAGTAGATCTAAAAATTTCGAAAACCAAAAAAAGTTACGTATATGGACGAATATAACGTGTTACATACAGTAACTCTAGTAACTCACGAGACTTTTAACGTCTTTTATGTCTTGATTTTAATGATGTTTGCCTTTCTCTCTCGGTGTTGTTTACAATGTAATACTCGAATCTGTATGCTTTGCACAGCGAGCGTGAGACTCGCTTTGCCGAGGAGCTCATACCATTAATTCAATAACTGTTTTTTCCTTAAGTGTATCATTACTGTTGCATTTTTGGTTTAAATCTCTCTTGAAATCCATTAGGATTTTCAGTTGTCTTGTTGGCTGTTGAATAACTTTAAAATGGTATTGTGTAATATTTCGCATTTATACTGAAATACGTTTGTACGAAAATATGAACAGTATAGATACTTTTGATGGGTATCACAGATTTTCAGTGAGTAAGGGCCTATGTACACGGAACTGTTTACATCGTTTCAGGTCAGCATACATGTATAGTTATAGTTTTAAAAACAGCACTGCTGAATTGATCAAATTTGAGATGGGGGGAATAAGTTATAGTACAATCTGTGCAAGGAAGCTCTAAAAGATACCCAAAAAAGGCCGTTTTCATTTTGGTAAAATTACACTTTTTAACCCCCTTGTAATTTATGTAATTAACTACCTTAAATAAAGAAAAATATTATGACACCGCTGTCAGTATTTTCGTGACTTTCATGAAATTGGTTTTGTAATTTATCATGTCTATCTACACCGTAAAAGAACGAATTGAAATGGTTTCAAACTGCATAAGAGAAATGTCATATCGGGAAGTTACTGATAATTTTGCTGCTGTCTATCAAAACCGTCCTATTCCTAGCAAGTCGACCGTACAACGATTGCATGTAAAGTTCATTACTAGTGGATGTCTTGATGATTCTCATAAAAAACGGAAAAGAAATTCCTCTGTGTTAACTGAAGAATTCCGAATGGGTCTGTGCATGGTGATAGAAGAACAACCATCATCCAATTTGACACACCTTGCTGATCGCTTCGACAAATCTAGAAGCAGTTGTTACAACGCATTAAAGAAAGAAAAATACAAATCTTTTAAAATTCGAAACGTACAGGAACTTTTACAGCATGATTATTTTGAACGAATGCAGCTTTGTGAAGAATGGATGGATCGAATTAATAATAACCCAGGTATTGCTGATAACATACTGTTTACAGATGAAAGCTCCTTTAATATTAATGGAACAGTGAAGAAGCAAAATGTTAGAATCTGGTCGCGAGAAAATCCCTACGTGGTGCACCAAACGCATACCCAGTGGCGACAAAATGTAAATGTATGGGCAGGCATTCTAGAAAATATGATTATTGGTTCATTTTTTATAGACGGTACACTTACCAAAGAAAAATACATCGATCTTTTACATATGGAAGTAGGTCCTGCGCTAGCCCACAGAAGAGAGGAAATTATATTTTAACATGATGGAGCTTCAGCTGATAGCGCAATAATTGTAACGGAGTATTTAAATAATGTCTTCCGGGCAGCTTTTAAATGGCCCGCTCGAAGCCCAGATATCACGCCTTTGGACTTTTTCTATTGGGGATACCTCACATCACACAGATGAATTCAAAAACAGAATAATCGAGGCTTCACGCAGCATCACAGCGCGACAGTTGTCGAATGTTAGAAAGCATTTTTATGATTAGGGCCCTGTTTGGCTGTAAATGGAGGGCACTTCGAACAGTTTATATGAATTTTAAGTTTATTGTTGTAGATTATATTTAGCAAAATTATTAAACTTAATTGAAATAAATATCCTAAAAAATCATCAAAATTGTATAATTTGTAAAATTTATAAAGTTAATATACAGGGCTAGGCAAAACAGCGTGATAATATAACTGATAAAATAAAATGATATTTTTAAATATTTTCCGTTAGTAAAGTAAAACAAACATGATCCTATCTTGAGTATGATACCACAAGAAATATTTGTGTAAAATTTTAACTTGTAGCTCCCAATAGAAATGTGGCTAACATAGGCATTAAGATTTACCATGTAAAACCCTATGTCCCGCCTTAAAACAAACGCACTGTATATACGATATATCGGTCCGAAAATATCGGTATTGGCCAATATATCGTATCGGCCATAAAAAGTCATATCGTGCGATCTCTAATGAATATAGGGCCTTCGAGATAAAAATAAACAATTTTTGAACATCTGTATGGAGATCTGTATTTCGCGGTAAATGTATCTGGCTTTCTAGTATAAAATAACCAAATATCTTTTATCATGTTGCTTTTTTTGAAAGCGCTTTTCCTAAACACAATGCGACCTTTTCTCTAAGCTTAGAACGAACTGTTATTGACGACGACAGAAAATGGAAAAGAATAAAGTAAACCTTAACTTGATGTTTTGACAAATATCTTTCCTGACACCTGATAATATCAAAGAAAACGGAGAAATGCGAAGGGGTAGATAGAAATAACAGAATGGCGGTGAATGGCTGCCGCACATTGGCATACGAAAAGGGATGCAAAAAATTGGAAATGGGATGTTTATAAAACCGACAATGCTTGTTTTACTTTTGTTTTTTTTTTATTATCGAATAACAGCGTGCTTTAACATAATTCTATTATTGATTGACAATTCTATAAATATTTTAAGTAATGTAATGAGTATCGTAAAAACGCATCAAAGAATACAAAAACGTGTAAAGAGGCAAACAATGAAGAAAATACTATAAGGCATGTGACGATAACCTATTTTGTATGTAATAATATATTATTGATAAATAATGATCGATGATCGCCACGCCTTGTACATATAACTAATGCGTTAGTCACTTTTTACTATAGTTTCCACAGTATACCATTAACTTGACTAAGCTCTCATGTAAATATGTCGTTAATACCTGTTTAACTTTCATTTATCTGTTTTAAAATTTAATTTTAAAGATAATAGTTATTTTATTAATAATAAATAATTAATCACATCTCTGACTCACAAATCCATATTAAACTACATTAATTATGCATTTCTGTTCATTCCAACATTGTTTGCAGATGGCATCACAGTTATTACCCCCTGTCACAGTTAAATTAACTGTATAGGCACAGTCATTTTCCTAGCTTCTAGTATTCTATTTGTTAAAATTATCTATTTATTTAATCTACTTCAAATGAACATGAACTAAGTGCAGTATAAAATCAATGTTAAAATTCTGCTAAATGCTAGTTAAATTGTATTAGAAATATGTTTACCCTACTTCAGGAAGAGTGCTGTCTTGAACAATTTAATCCTTAACTAATAAGATCAGAAATTACTTTCACTTTTAATTTAGCAACCGCAACTTTAAGCTGTCTTGATTAGTGAAAATTATAAAATAAATCATTCCCTACAAACCCGGCGATCAGAATTATGACTTAAACCCACTCGAACAGCTTTTCCATTATTTTTCTTTTGACAACCACTAACGAGAAAAAGTAGACAGTTTAATTGTATTTTTCATTGCTTTATATAATCGATGCAGGTAATTTATTACCTAGGTTATTTAACGCAGAACATTTTCGATGTAAAAATACGAAAATTAAAATTTCTAATTAAAAGTTCTGGTATATTTGTACAAACACAGTTCTGTGTACCTTTTGTCCAAATATACCTATTTTTCTGTGTTCACGAATTTTAGGGTCTATAAATTACGGACTGTACGTTTAAAGAACTTATTCATTTTATTGTAACCACATTATAAGAGATTAAGAATAATTATTCCGGCCGGTGAGTATGTTTGTAATTGACATTTTCTATTAAAAAGCCCCTCTTAACTTCAAGGTATAAAAAGTTTAACAAGAACTTCAAAGAAATAGACCTTTTGCAATTTTTCTTGTGTTATTTTTATTAAATGATCTGGCTTTGTGTTTCCGCTACCTAGTCTGAAAAATTTATGTTTCATATAATATCTCCAAAGAGAGGTAATCCGCTTCGCAAACTATGTATCCATTGCACTAAAGGAAACTTTTTATAACGAAACGTAATTTGATACCTTCAAGACATGAACTGAACTAACCACACAAGACAAGAAAAATTCCCTTATTTTGTATCTGGTAAAAGAAAAGTATTTTAAGGACACCTACGACTTTAATCAATTAGAACAGTGTTTAATAAATATGTCTTTATTGTAATTGAAAAGGAAAAAAATTACAAAAGTCGAAGTTGAAGCTAAGCTTTCTCACTTAACCTAATATTCTAAACTAAGACGTAAGTAGTAATAACTAAGAAAAATAAATTGATTGAATTTATAAGACACAGACTAACAATAAATTTACAGTTAATGTGCAATAACCCGTAATTTACCTAATTGAAGTGTTATAAACAAACATAAGTTGACTATAGCTGGCAAGGTGGAGGGCACTGAGGGACAGCAACATACATGTGGACTTTTTATTGTGTACCGGAACATATTTGTCTGGTAAAAGGACGAATTGCATTTTTAAATAGATTGGTTTTGAAGAGAAGTGAAAAATAAGGGGCCCAGCATCGATCCCTGAGGAACACCACATGAGACCTCCACACGACCCGAGAAATCCGAGTTGAGTTTTACAGACTGTATCCTTCTTGTAAGGTAACTTTGAATTAGTTGACATGCACTATCATCAAAGCCAAGAAACCTCAGGATAGCCAATAGGAACTGATGGTTTAGTCTGTCAAAGGCCTTAGAGTAGTCAAGCAAAAATTAAAAACAACTATAAGAACAAAATACTCCAATGTTCGAAAGTTGTATCCGTATGTCTTGTTTGCTCCTACAATCTGTGATACCTTCGGATATTTCATATTTAAATACTGTGTTTAGTTCATTATAAATTATTTGAGGTATTATAACATTTTCGTTCTAAAAGGCATAAAAAAGGACTATATTGATGAAATTAATTAGTTATGTATTAAGGCCAAACAAATCCATTGACCCACATACAAGATACGGGTTTCCATTATCCAGCAAGAATTAAAAAGTCGCGATAATGAAGCTTTATCCTCACATGGGCATTTTTAACAAATAACTATTGTGTGAAAATCGACAGCATCATATAACGCGCCATACGCCAACTGAAATGTAGCTGATAATGGCGAAATGAAAAATCACAAGAACTATAAATTAGTAAGTTCATTTTAAACATTGTTTAAAAGCTCTTTTTTTACTTAGTTTTTTAATCAGCAAGGTTCAGTTCGGGTGCCTTTTGTTTCCAATTATTGTCTGTTGACTTTGGGTCAAATGACGTAATATTTCATTTAATTTTAATAAATTCAAGTTTAAATTAAATAACAATTTAATTTAGTAGCTGAGCGCTCGAAAACTTTGGATAATTAACTAACAAGTTTAATTGAAATTATTATTACAGTCACTAGGAAACATCAAAATAGTTTTCTAGAAATTTGTTAAAGGAATAACAACTAAACGATAAAATACCGGGCGTTTAATGGTATTTTGACGTATTTTAAATGTTATAATAAACACGATAGGGAATTTAAACTGCCGATTTCACAAGTATGAAGTTTTTCTTTTGGTAAATTAGATATTTTCGAATGCGCTAAGCAGTAAGGCCTTAGATGCAAAGCACACTTCGATGATATTAATTTTTAATAATAATCAATAAAAATAAAATGTCATTAATTTTTTTAATCGAAAACCGTTGATCCACTTTTGCTAAGTGATAAAGAGTAATTTTGAAAATAATATCTAATAATATATATTTATTTTGAAGAAGAACTGTGGCGTATCATTTTTTTCATTTCGCGGACGCCACTGGTAGAAGTAGAGTAAATCTTAAAAATAAATGTGTTTCTATGCCTAGGTAGTACCTACTGAAATTCAAAAAGATATCTAAAGAGGTCTCAAAAATATTAAAGAAAAACTTTTTTTTTTTTTAATTTCTGTATTGAAAATGTTATGTGATTGCAATAATTATTCTATCAGACAAACATCAAAACTGCTATTTAAAATTGTTAGGAACAAGAACAAGTAAGTGTAGTATTGGCACAATAAGTAATTTCACGAGACAAAATAATTACCTTTTGGCTGAACCTTAGATTGATAAAATTATCTTGGATGTCTAAATATTCTTTATCTGCGCATTTAATTACAAAATAACAGCCAGGGTCATTATTAAGCTCCTTTTCGTTATTTATTTAAATAGCTAAATACATTTAAAATGCAAATTGCTGTACTTGTTTTCGCCACAACTAAATCTTGGTAAAACTCTTATTCAAAATTACTTAAGATTGCGAATGTTGAAAGTTAAATGTTTTTGTTTTAATGAGCCATTATTTATTTATTCCAAAAAATCGCTTTGTTTATTTTTGACTAGTTTCCGTATAATTAGTTCAGATTAGTCCCTAAATTAACCTGAACTAACCTCGATGAGTGCGAGCCAACTGAACAAAAATTAATACATACTATTCTTTTTATAAAGGGTTTTCCAATAAGAACGATATGATTTTAAAACGATATGGTAACCATGGTAATAAAGTTATACCTGTCACCAGTTGTCAGTTATTGTCAGTAAACTATAACAATTTATTATGGCTAAATACGCGCTTCAAGAACGTTTGGTTATTATCCAAAAATTTTATGAAAATAGACGATCTTTTGTGAACACTTATCGCGCACTTCGCGAAAACTTTGGTGTAAATAATCGTCCTTCTTTGCTTGCCATTCGTCGCATCGTTGAGAAATTTGAAAATAATTTTAGTCTTCACGATGCAAAAACACCAAGAAGACATCGAAACGCAAGAACTGTTGAGAATATTGCTGCTGTAAGAGCTAGTATTGCAGTGTATCCAAATTTATCAATTCCTCGTCGTGCTCAAGAGTTAAGGATTAAAAAAACGACAACTTGGCGTATTTTGAAAGAAGTCTTGAATTTACACCCGTATAAGATTGTTTTGACCCAAGAACTTAAGCCACTGGACCATCGTCGGCGCAGAGAATTTGCTGCTTGGAGTTTAGAACAACTTGAAAGGGATCCTAATTTTGCCAAAAAAATTATCTTTTCCCATGAAGCTCATTTTTGGTTAAGTGGATACGTTAACAAGCAAAATTGCCGTTTTTGGTGTGAAAACAATCCACAACAGATTCATGAGAAGCCTTTGTATCCGCTAAAGGTAACTGTATGGTGTGGTTTATGGTATGGTGGCATCATCGGACCATTTTTTTTCCAAAATGAGGCAGGAGATGCAGTTACAGTGAATGGTGAACGATTGGAGGATATGTGGTTCCAGCAAGACGGTGCCACATGTCACACTGCTCATGAAACTATCGATATACTGCAAGAAAAGTTTGACGAAAGGATAATTTCAAGGAATGCTACTGTTCAGTGGCCTCCAAGAAGCTGTGATTTAACTCCTTTAGATTACTTCTTTTGGGGCTATTTGAAATCTAAGGTTTATGCAAACAGACCACAAACACTTGATGCATTAAGGTTGAACATTGAACCCTGCATTCGTCAGATCACGCCCGATTTATTGCATAAAGTCATCGAAAATTGGGTTCGTCGAATTCGCTCGTGTACACGAAGTCGCGGAGGACATTTAAACGATGTGTTATTCAAAACATAAATGTTATCAACTATACTTTAAGATAATATAAAAAGTTTTATTGTATCTGAAATAATTTTAATTTTATTTCATTTTGAAATCATATCGTTCTTATTGGAAAACCCTTTATTAAAACGCTTAATGTCAGGTAGAGCCAATTAAACTTAGATTTAACATCATCTGAATCTTAAGCCGGGATGTATAAATATTGAATTTTGTATGAGCTAGTCAATCTGCCTAGCCTATAGACCAATGTGATTCATCCGAAAACACGGGAGTGCATTTAATTGCTTTAACTCCAACTACGCATTTGAAAACTGTGTTAGTTTAGAAATTTTAGAGCCCTAACTAAATTTATTCAAGCTTCTTGCTTTTGCAATTGGATAATTTTTGTGTGATAAAAATTAAAAGGTTTGCCTTGTTGCGAAGGTTATAAAATTTTATTACTCTCTTATACCTCTGATTCCTAATGCTATTTTATGATTACTTAATTATCTTTAGCACATTCTGCGTTATGGTGCTTATTTGATATCTTTTGCAATAATAATGTTCAATTTGTGGGTTCCTGTCTATTTTAGTACCAGATCTAAACTAATTTTGTCAAATAGCGTGTATATACAGTAAATACGACACCCTAAAGGCTTTGCAAAGTATAATACAAAGAAATGGGCAAATAAAATATTAAAACCTATGTTTACTCCGTTATCGAAACGCCAAAAAGTTTTGCGAAATCTTTAAGATGGCTCTGGGGAAAAAGAAGTTTTATGACGACTCTTCAAGTTACTTTTCTAAACCCTATTTGTTTTTATTTCTCGCCGAAATATTTACTTATCCTGATTTATTTACTTACAGATTTTAAGGTTTGAGTTCTGATTTCTACGTTTAGTTTATTTATAATACGGCATTTTATTATGTACATTAGTAACAACGAACTAAAAAAAAAGCATAAAAAAGTTGTCCATATTCCTCTAAGATACTTGATTATAATATTTGAGCAAATGATAAACACAAAGCCATGGTATCAATCAATGATACTGCACTATTAATTTTGAATTTCTTTTTATGTATTTTTTAGGTCTGATGATGCCTTAAAGGCGAAACATGTTACCTTTTTATAATACGACATTTCCTCCAGAATCATCATGTATAATAGTATATTAAAGTACATGTTTTATAAAGCATCATCTTATAGCACGCGTCCATGTTAAAAAACGAGCCGCTTGCGGCGAGTTTTTTAACGGGACAAGTGCTCTAACTGCTTTATAAAACACGTACTTTATACTATTTTTTCTATTTTGTATTTTTTTCAATAAGAAAATACATATTTAAAAAGAAAATCAACCCTTCAAATTTTGTAAATTTGTGTGTCTAAATTCTATGTTGGTAATACTCTAAATTTCTTTTTATCATAGTAGCCTTGACAATAAATAATATTTTCTTTGTGTCATTGTCACGAAATTTGTGATTTAATATTTCATAGAGTTGTTCATAATTATAATTAAAAAAATATGGAGCATGATAATCTAAGTTTAACTCCCCCTGAGTTAAGGGATATTGCTAATAAAACGATAAATCAACTTTTACCAGAGAAATCCCGAAAACTTTCTTTTCTCATGGATAACAATAACAGGAAACGTCAGACGTCAACAGAATAAAACATTTAAATATAACCAATGCCAACTTTTAAAAAATAAAATTCGGAGTTCGAAATGGATATATTTCGAACTCGCTAGCGCGTTCGAAATATCTATTTTTCGAGACAAAATTAGAAAAAAGATTTATTATTTAATTTTTCTGTATGTGACAATATCCTTTGGTTTTATATAAAGGTAATACCTTTATTCTGTTAACGTTTACATTATTAGTCGGCTATATTAATTTTAAAATGCGTTTATGTCATATAAATTGGAAAATAGAAAACTGAAACTAAATTAAGTGGTTTTATATAATTAGCAATAAATTTGGTCGATTCTGTTTCGGCTAAATAATACATGTAAATTCATTTTTAGGTGAAACTAGTGGGTTCGGAAATTGGTTATGGTGACTCAATTTAGAATTTAAATATGTACTCAAATTTTATTGAATTTATGCATGTAGGTACGCGACAAAAATTATAGTTTAATAAAGAAGAATTTAATTAAAATTAAGTGATATGGTCTTCAAGAGATTTAAGTCCCTTCCAGTTAATAAAAGTTAACATAGAGTCAAATTCGTATAAAAACTGTTTTTCTTTGCTTAGAGACCTGTAAGAAAATATAGACAATTTAAAATAATGCTCTCGGACTAAAATCATTTTTATAGCTGGTGATTCTTTGCTTCAGCATATGTGTCAATTTATTCACGAATTATTTATACAGTGCGCATATAAAGCTCCAAAGCCCCCCCCCTTTGATTAGTAATTGTGACAATAATGAAATTTTGGTACCCTGAAATACTAATTTTAAAGTGTAAATTCTTAACTGAGTTAAAAAAAATTGAAATATCAGTTGTGGTTAGTTAGGTTAGTTCAGGTCAGTTTTTTTTATTAAATGAAGATGGCGCCCTGCCGCGATATTTGGAAACTAAGTTAAGAATTTGCACTAAAAGGTAGAATTTTGACTTATTTAAAACACGTTTTTGTTTACCTTCATATTCGCGACCAGTTATAAAAATTTAATAATAATATAAACTAATAAAATCTTTAAACGTTACTGACGATGACGTTTTGCTTGACACATAATTTATTACTGAGGTACCTGTCTACAATATTTTTTTTTGCATCGACAATCGTATTTTGCAGCAAGCAAGATTTTTTATAAAGAATGATTTTTCCTCGATAAATTACAATTTTGGCCCGTTTGCCCTCTTGTCTACCACATCGCCGGACATGCTGTATATCGCGAAAGCATAATACTCTTAAATAGGCCATAATGTCAAAAAACCTAAAATATGAGCGACCAGATTAGTTGCATAAAACGATATAAAAATAATTTAGTGCTTTTTTGTTGTTTCAGGCAATCACTTGGTAACGGCACTTTATATTTTCCTCCATTTCGAGCCGAGGACTACAGGGCGGATGTACATTCAACAATATATCGCTGCAGAGCTTCCAACATAGCGGGGACTATACTCAGTAGGGAGGTGCATGTACAAGCTGGTAAGAATTTTTTTTTTTATTTGTTTTGCACTTTTTTTGTCGAATTTTCACAGTTCACTTTAAAATATTTTTTTCTACGACCGTGCGTTTTAACCCATTTTCCCGCACGCGTTTTAGTCTTGAAAGTGTCACTTTCCCGCACTTGTGCGGGAAAGTAAGATTATGCAGATTTTGACCTTATTAGATATTTTTTTACCTCGGAAATTATAACTATTGTTACAATAGGTAAATAAGTATTTACGAAATTAATTATCTCATGCGTAAAGTGTCTTTCCGCACTTGTTATGAAAATAACTATTCCAGATATAGTTCACAAAAAATAGCTATAATGACTTCACTAACCATCCGGTACGTTAAAAATCTCATTATTGTTGTATTGCTGTTGACAAATTGAGAATATATCCTGAAGAAGGAGCTCAAGCTGTAATATTCGGTATATCGCAAACTTTCTTCGCACATAGTACTATATTCGATGCAATACAAAGATGCAGAGTAACTGATTCTTATATACTTAAGAAGGCCCGAACAAGGAAGTCGATGTGCAACTAATGCAGTTGACGGTCGTTTTCTTCAGCTCCAAGTTCTTCGTGAACTAGCATTAGTCAGATACCCATGGTACCATGGTAACCATAATGTGCGGAAAAATAAAATAAAATCAAAAAAGTTTGGGTAAATATTTACTTATATTCAACAAAAAATAAGTAAGATCCAATTTTCTTCAATTTTATTTTTTGCCTTAACACTTATCTCGAAGCTATTTGCCAGTGTATTTCAATATAAGATATAACCACCGCATCGCATTGGAAAGAAACTAAAGAAATTGCTTTTCGGTAAAAAGCAATTTAGCTTAAGGGTGGCTTTCAATTATGTCCACAGAATTTATTTAATCCCATAAAATCAGCGCGTAGAACATAAACCCAACGGAATAAAGGGAAAAATACCAGAACAAAAGAAATACGGAAATCAAGAAACCTACAGTTGTCAACATGTCAATTAGCTGATGATTAGTAGCTAATTAAATTGAAGCTTATGTAAACATTAAGAAGAGGTTTTACAGTCAAAATTCTAGATATGTTTGTTCTCCCTTGAATATTATATATCGTCGGGAAATACCACGAATTACTTCAGGTTCAGGTTAGTTTGTGTTAGTTGTGTGTTTGCTGAGGTTCCTGACCCGATTCAAAAATATCTTCAAGGAAATACAAGAAAATAAATTGTTTTTTGGATAAAAACCAATCAAGAAAAAGACGCCTTTAATGCGGTCGACAAAATTTATTTAATCCAATAAAATCACTTCGAAGGACACAACCCGAACTAAACAAAAAGCAAAAAGTTTGGCGCAGAGGAAAAGAAACAACTGGAAGAATTTTAAACGCCAATCTGTCAATTAGATTATGATTTAGTGTTAATTGAACTTGATGTCGTCTTAAAAGGCATCCCAAATTCAGGGTCTTTTATATCGTATAATTCTTTGTTTTGTCGGTATGGATTAAGAGACTGGTACAAGCAAGACTATGCTTTTTCTTAGTGATTTATTTTCTATTTTTTATGGCTCTAATATACGGTTTCTAAAATGAATAGGCATATTACTGTTAAAATATCAAACGTAATAAATAAGAGCGCTGGAGAACGATAACAGAATTTAAAAGATGTTAATTACAGAATTCCCAATGTCCCAATGGGGGTAAATGTTAAAAATGTTTTAAAACTTGTCCCCCAACCTCCCTATTAGGGTCCTAAAATTTTGAGTTAAATATTTTCAGCTGTTTTTTGGCTCTTGCATTGTAACACTTTAAAATCCTCACCCTCTAGAGTGAGATATCATTAATTGCAAATTAACTTATTTGTATATAAATTCCTAGATTAAATACAAGAATTTACCCAAACGTATGAATCCTTATTCAAATAATCACTGTGTGTTTCAAAAAGTTTTAATTACTCAAAACTGTTTGCAGCGTGCAGTGTGAAAATCTTTAATTATATCACAACAATGAACTTACTTTATAACACTTTAATATTATGAAACAAGTTAGAACATCAAGGAAAATGATATTCCCAGCAGCGATCACGGGATTAAAATAATAAAAACAAAATAAAAATCCGGAAAGTGAAGCTTTTATTTCGTGCGGCATTTGAGTAGTTACTAGTTGTTTTAAGGATGATTGAAATAGTTCACAGAGTAATTAAAATTCCACAATTATCATCTCGTTATAATCCTGTTTCTATTTATATTTATGGAATTCATTATTTCCGTCCAGAACTAGAACTTATATCAGGATAGTTCAATTCAGAGTTGGTCCCGGGCGATAGCATTGGATATTTCTAAGACTGCACAGAATAATGGAAGGACATCGTGACCTGAGTCAACAAAAAAGGGTAACCCTAATCTGGGTGGCCATCCGGGAAGTGAAAAAGCCGACGAAATGGTCAAACAAGGTTCGTCAATGGCCCGAAGCCGTCCTGTGGCATTGCTAAAGCAAGAGCTAAGCAAGCCAACAAACAATGGATAACAGAAAAATCTATAAGAACATGGGAAGCAACACCAGGACAGAGACAAGCGAAACAGTTCATTAAAAAACCATCGCCTAAACTCACAGAGGATCTACTAAACAAGAACAGAGTCAGTCAAAGCAGGTATAAGTCTACCAACAGGACACTGTAGACTGAATAAACATATGAGTAATATGGGTCTGACAGAAGAAGCCCTATGCCGTTTCTGTCACACAGAAAATGAGAGACACAAAGCCACTGCTGACAAAGCTACTAGGCCTAATCAGGAGGATAAAGCTGGAACAAATCCTCTAAAAAAGTAAAATGGAACCACAATGGATTTGAAAAGGTCGCAGTGGACCATGCTCCCATGTTGTATGGGGTTTCCACAATAAATAAGTGAGGGTACAAACCTTCCAGATGTCTCGGTTTTTCATTTGTGGCACTGCCGAGAAGGTAAAAGAATAATCAACACTTTAAAGTTTGAGCAACGAAAGAAATACATAAATAGCCTCATTTTTACTTAGGAACAATATAGGCAACGTTCCATAATGCTTTAATCTTTAACCTTTCTAGTTGAATAGTAGTCATTTTCTATTTTAAATGTGACCTAGCAGCATACACAGCGTCACCAGGGGAAATCAAAACCGCCAAAGCTCTATTATTCGGCTGGAATTGGGCTGGATCGCAGTTCCTAAAATGCCTTCAGTTGGATGCTTTTCACACGTGCCTTTATTAATATAAATATGTTATTTGATACGAGATAAATTGATTAAGTTTTGGTCTAGCTGGTTGGTAATGGATAAACATTTAGTAAACGCGTCTAGAAATTTTAATTCCTTGTATCTCATAATATGTTTTGAGTTAAAAGTAAACACACTTAAAACATCCATGTGTCGTGTAAATGATACAGTTTTAAATAAAACAAAAAGTAACAATTTCATCGCGCTGCCGTGCGATAAAATGGAAAGATAGGTTTTGCTTACAATCCACTGGGAATGGACCGTCACTAGTATCTTACCCTTCTCATTTTTAATTAGGTCTGAATAGTTAATGACAGGGGGATGAACTTCACACCAGGATGTGTTTAAAAGAATGAAAAAAATGTACTTTTAGACTTAGATGGATGAGCAGGAAGGTCAGGGTTCATTTACGCAGGATAACATTTTTTTTAGTAAACTGGTAATTCTTTAGTTAGCCAAGCTCGTATTCATCGTGTTATTATAATCTATTGCAGTTAAAAGTTATTGCTTGTTACCGAAATTACGTTTGCTGCGAAAGAAGGATAATGCATACTTAGTTTAATACAAGACTCTTAAATAAATAAACCAAACTTTTAATATACTTCCAGAAGAATGCTACAGTTAACTGGAAAAGCAATATTCCCACACAATATAAAGTTACGCCTAACAAGGGACGTCATTACGCAAAATAGAGTTCCGGTTTATTCTTAGAAAAATCCGTCCCAGCTATTGTGTATCTTCGCCCTGGGAAATTAGAATTTGTGGTTAATCATTGCACCTAACCACCTTTATTTTTTACAAGTTTCACCTGATAAATGAATGATTAATCATTTTTATTGATGTCACCAATCAGGTATCTAATTTATTTGTCCAAATGAGTTTTAGGAAGTATGGTGGGTATTTGTTTGGAAACTGGTGGTTTTTGTATATTTGTTAAAAATGAAGTTGAATACAAGTCCATAGGTATTAAAAGCTACTGTAGGAAGTTGAGCGCCGAGTTTTGTGCCAACAACTTTCTTATGGGGTGATTTGTGGGGCAACTCGTCCAGATCTCTACAGGTATTTCGAATGCATAAAAGATCAATTCATCACTGAAAATAATTAAACCATTAGAACCTTTGTAAATCCCTAGTTTGCACCGACAGCAAAATTTTCGCTTAGCACTATTAGAGTAATCATAACAATTATAAAAATATTTTCTATCGGTAACAATCTCGCTTATTTAAACATTTCCTATTGTCTGTATAAGAAAGGCTTAGACGTTTAGGAAATGAATTTCCCGCACTTATAATACAGACATTTATAAAAGTCAGCATAATAGTCGCAGCGATTTGTCGACTGCGTGTTATTAGAAATATTATATTCACAAATAAACCGATTGATATTCGTCACCCCAGCGCCACCTGGTACCAGTCATTTATGTTTTATTATGTTCTCGAATACCGCCCTTGTCGCGTCGTTGCACATGGTTTTGTGTTAAATAAACAAACAATTGCCTAAGACTAAGTGATACAATGATAACTGACAAGACTGTGCACAATAGTAAGTACGTATGTATTCTATATACTGTAATATATAATATGATATATTATTTTAAAGTATTTTAGTCGAGAAGCCAACCACTCTCCAAAACACGTGTACGGAATAGCTCGAAATGTCGAAATTAGTGTTAGAAATCATCGAAAGCACCACCATAGTCGCAGAAATTATTGGAAATCATTCCGAAATCCCTTAATCCCGAAATTCCGTAAAATATAATAAAGCTAGAAACTTTTTTTTGAGAAATATATTTTATTTCTATAAAAACTATAGTTTTTTCTTTAAGCTGTAGTTTTTTGTTTAAACGCTTTTATAAGTGAGTTATATTTTTTAGTATTTAATATATTTTATTTGATGATTGAAACTATTACCACTATAACCAAATTTTAGCAAAGCGAGATTAGTTACAGTACCGAACTGTCGCGCTGTCCAAATACGTATGCGGAATTCTAATAACTGATATAATATGTTTTATATCAGGTATTGGATAATTTTCTCAGTGATGTAATTGTTGGAATTAGTGGGTGTGTCCATTGCAAATCTCACTTTATTAATCTAAAGGTGTTGACACACAGGTCCTTTTTCTCGACAATCAATGTCTTTGTTGTTTTCTAAATCCCCCAAAGAACCCTTTTGTGCGTGACTTACCAGAAATCAATTAACTAACTTTAATCTATGTTTCTTTTTACTTTCCTTGTGTAAGTGTGTTGTCTTTACTTTTTCTAACCCTTGGCATGTTTCATCATCATAAAATCATAAGAATAGTTTTGTACACACTGCATGAAAATCTATAGGGGTAAACACGTATCTGTTAGTTAGCCTACAACCAGAACCTATGTAACCTTCACGTACGTACGAGAAACAAACCGCGAGCAAGTTAGTTTTCCTTAAAAATAAAACCTTTGGGGTTTGTACAGTGCTTCCGGTTTAATGAACCCCCCGATAAAAGTATACGAATCCCGAAAATAAGTTAGTTTAAACTTTTACCAAAAAATAATCCCGCAAGTATCTCCCTGTTCCTTCAAGCGCCTTTCTTTGTACGTCATCATTTGAGTTATATTTGCAAATGCAAATGGAAAATTTAAACCGCGAATTTCCCAGATCGAATACAAATTTTCACACACTATCCTCTTTGAAGGCACGAATTTGATTTTCCTTTGAGCTGAATATGATACGGTTTTCAAATCTTATTCGTTAAGCTCGTATATTTTCCCAAATTTCTCTGTGCACTAGATAGACCTCTAAAACTAATTTTTTAGGCATAAAAGGTACTTTAATAAGTCAGTAGAAATATGTTGCACGGTTTAGTTAAAGACAATAATGATTTTGGTCTTCAGATTAGTCGATTATATACGGGGCGAGTCGGGAAAAACGGGCCAAACTCAAACTTGTTTTCAAGTTATAGCATAATTAGAAATGTTTATCTAGCATTCCACACTTGTATCCTAGATTTTGCATAATGAGAGAATGGCATGTTCGAGACTTAAAAACATTTGATAACTTTGTGGTTTTGATAATGTGTCAGTGTACGTATAAGAAATACTGCACCCAATATTAAAGAAGAAATACATGAAGCAATTAAGGGAGCAACAGGCGCACTTCGTAGACGAAGCAGAAAATGTTAAGAGTTTAATCACGGTAAAAAAAAGGAAAGTCAAAAATGAAAAATTAGCAAATTCTGTTGAAAAGTGCCTTGCGAGACCTTCAACTCAAGATTTTAAATGTCTTCCCCGTCCATTGTTGGATGATATTGATAAGTAAACAAAACAGAAAATGAAAGTAAATGTTTACTCTGGCGACTTCTAATAAGAAAATTAAGTCTAGAAAAATTCGGAAAATGATGTTTTTTTGATTGGCTAATACTCTTGAATTGAAAAATGTGTGCGAACGATCAAGAAAGAAGAAGCGATTGGAATTGTACGAAGGAAAAGACGATGGGCCATATCTTTCAGGAATTCAAAAACTTTGTATCAATCTCAACAACGCAGCCGATATCCTGATAACCGAAATCAGCTGGAGGTATGAGAAATTAAAATTTGATTTGGAAAAAAAATATGAAAAAGACATGAAAGTGGTTGAGTTTGTGGATGAGATTTCTGATTTTAGGCATGTAGTGTTGTCAGTTTTCTCTCATGAAATTAAATCTGCAATAGTTTTAGAATTTCTACAACTTATTAAAAATTATTTGAGATCGACTTTGGGTCAGGAAAGATTGACAAATTTAGCAATTTTATCGATTGAGTATGAAGTTGCGAGTAAAATTAATTTTGATGGTGTCATTGATGAATTTGCAGCAATAAAATCTCGCAAAATCAAATTGCAATTATAAAAAATAAGTATTCTACAAGATTATGCTCTCTCGATACAAGCATTATTGTATAATAACCATGACTATGTACCTGTGGATTCCGCGATAAAAAAATACATGCATATCCGAACGAAAATTTATATTTATTTGGCAATGAAATTTTGTGACCTTTCACATATTCTAAGAGGGGGGGGGGGAGGCGCAAACTTTTAAATTCGCCCCGGGCGCCAAATAAGCTTGTTACGGCTTTGTTTTCGCGTGTATAACACACTCCTGGCATTTGGCCCATTCCTCGCGACTCACCCACCTAATTAAATCGCCCACAATATTTTAATATAACAAATAAACAGAATATAGTTTCTAAATGTAAAATTGGCCGAAACAAACAAAGACCGTTTGTTGGAGCCCCACAGTGTACCGCTGCTTCGCACCGTGATAGTGTTTGTAATTGTTCGTTGCCAACTTCAAAGAGACACATCTGCAGACATGTTTTCTAGCGTTTTGTTGTCCAATCCTTTGTTTTGTTCGTGAGTCATGCATTGATCTATTTTTTTCTTTCATTACAAATATTTTTCCTGGTTATGGAGGAATTTTTCTTTGTGTCAATCTTTTTTTTGATTAAAAGAAACTTCAAACAGTTCACCACTCTCGCTACTAAACTTCTAAACGTCAATAAAATAACACCGGCAAATTAGTATACACAGTGTGTAAAAAGCCCCGGACCGGTCAATCATTTAGAAAATGGCGCACAACATAAAAAAAAACTTCCGGTGTAAAAGTTGTAATCCTTAAAAAAATCTATAAAACTAGGACACCTGTAATTATACAGGGTGCCTAAAACAGTTATGGTAAACAAAACTTTAGTTTGTTTAAATGGAATGACCCCTTTTTAATCACGTTTTCTGATTCCTCTTAACATTCTAAACAACAATTATGAAACATATCATATGGCTAAACTTATTAGTTTAAGAAATAATTTGACTTAAAGGACATAAATACAACAGTTAAGATATTACCTACATTTTGCATTTTTACAAGCTGGTACCGGAATGTTTTGCGTCACTGTCATATTAATTTCTGAAAATATCTCTCTCTTAACGAAAGGGAACGTATAGCATTACTAATGATCAGAGGTTTTGGAGACCGACAAAGATCATTTACCGAAACAAAGCAATTTTTCAATATATCTTTTCAGAACTGACAGCCTATATCAAAATCTACAGTTGTGAGAACAGTTCAAAGACTCGAGGAAACCGGGTGTTGCAAAGATAAAGTTCGTCCCGGAAGACCAAAATTGGCAACTAGTGATGAAAAAAAATTAGAGACATTACTTCATTTTGTTCAGAATCCACATTTGTCGTTGAGAAAAGCTGCTACCCGTTGATGTATGTATAAGACGATTTCGAACGTAGAATGGAATTTTGCGAAGTAATGATGTAAAAACAGGAAGAAAATAACAATTTTTTTAATCAAATGGTTTTTTCGGATGAGGCAACATTCATATTAAACGAGAATGTCAATCGACATAACTGTCGTTACTCGGCTGATTAGAACCCAGATTGGATGAGAGAAACACACACTAAACACCCCCAGAAAGTAAATATGTTGGCCGGTATTATTGGCAATAAATTAGTGGGACCTTTCTTCATAGAGGGAAATTTGAATGCAGAATATTATCTCCACATGCTGCAAAATCAAATTGTGCCAGCAATAACCAATACAGTAGGACCACTATTACGACATACGTGGTTTCAGCAGGACGGAGCTCCTCCTCATTTTGGGCGAGCTGTAAGAGTTTACTTAAATAATACTTTTCCTAACCGCTGGATAGGGCGAAGGGGCCCCATAGAATGGCCCGCTAGCTCGCTAGACTTAACGCCCCTTGATTGTTTTCTCTGGGGACAACTAAAAAATAAAGTGTATGTTACAAAACCTGCAGATCTGAACGAATTGAGAAGAAGAATTATTGAAGAATGTCAATCTATTAACCAAGAAATGTTACAAAACGTCATCGACAAATTTTATTATAACCTAGTCCATTGTCAAACTGGGGGAGAGGGACATTTTCAACATTTAATTAAATAACGACTTACTTAAATTTATTGTTGTTCTTGTAAATTTGTTATTAATTTTACTGCTTGTATTTAATTTAATTGTTATTAAATTTTTAACAAAACTTGCGTGGGTACATTTAGTACCATTTTTATGTTTCTTTACAGTTTTAGGGCAAAACATTCTGATACCAGCTTGTAAAAATGCAAAATGTAGATAATATCTTACCTGTTGTATTTATGTCCTTTAGCTTAAATTATTTCTTAAACTAATCAGAAAACGTGGTTAAAAAGGGGTCATTCCATTTAAATAAACCATTCAAATTTTGTTTGAGGCACCCATGTGTCCTAGTTTATTAGATTTTTTTAAGGCCCACAACTTTTATACCAGAAGTTTTTTTATATTGTGCGCCATTTTCTAAATAATTGACCGGTCCGGGACTTCTTACACACTGTGTATACATATAATACATTTTTTCAAAATGCAATAACAATTACGTAGAAACAGAATTAGCTGGCGCATAGAGAAGCTATGAATAATAATGCCTTCACGCCATCCAGAGAGTGGAGCGCATGGAGTTAATATAGGGTATGTGACAATGTTTATAATTTAAGTCGACCCAGTAACGGAGCTCCAGAGGCTAATAGAAATATAACGGAAAATATACATATTTATTTTTGCAAAGTAAAATGTATACTCAGTCCTAAATTATTATTTTAAACTTATGAATATATGTAGGCAGGTGTATATTTATGCATTAATTTCCTTCTTTGGTCATATTGAGAAATGCAAACGTTTCCCAGCCCTAAATATGTTTAGAATTACACGTCAGACGAGGACATATCTAGTGTGTAGGTACTTCAAATCCCTCAGTGTTCCCATTGCCAATAAGCACCTTCGACTACAAGAACCCATTTTGCAGAAAGAAAAAATCTGGCTATAACTTTTTCGACAGCTTAGGTTTTTTGGTGAAGGGTCACAGGTTTGATTCATTGCATCGTAACATGTCTACCAACATCACAAAAATAATTTCATTGATAGCAATGCCATTTCTGTGCTAGGCCTTGTCCTCGTATATGTAAACCACAAAGGGGCTTTTAATCCGTGACAAAATTCCAAATTTTCTTTTATATAGCTCTCTAAATGGCTTTTGCAAATTACAGTTAAAGTTTAAGATTTATTTATTTAAGTTTGAGAATGTTTTGAGGACACAACCATCATTTCTGTTGACTTTTCTTGACAAATTCGGCAAGAAAAAAGTATTATTTAATTGTCGAGTTATCTAATAGATATAACTAAATTGAGTTTTCCAACACATGTATGCTTAAAAGTTGTATTTTACCGCACAAAGAGGTGTATGATGTAAAAAGTAGAACAAAAAGAGAGAAACAATATCGACGCCTCTGCGAGATAGTTGGAAACCACGTTGTATGAAATCTGTTGTTTTGTCCTTTGCATCATCTATAAATAATGAGCTGATCAGTTGATGCGGAGAGAGGTAGAGTGTATCCGACCGTATCGTGCATCTCATGAATATTTATGCAACTCCTTTAAATCCTGCATTTGCACTCTTTTATATGCCACACTCATCAATTTTTGATCGAAGCCTGGGTTCGTCCCCTTTCGTTTACTTTGTATTGTGTTGTGGTGGCTCCGCTAACACCCATATATGAATGCCGTATTGCTTACAAGTGTAAAAAATGTTTTATGCATGCAAGTTACCCGTCCTTTCCATTGGTTTTCTCTTAAAGTCCCTTTTAAATGTGAAACTCGAGCTCCGAACAGTTTTACGAAAATGATAAAATGCTAACGCTAGCAGGTAAAATTACAAAGTTTAAATTTTGAAATAGTACACGGTGAATATAAAGTAGATATAGGATAAATATGAAAGGAAACCCACTAGTATAAATAGCTATGGCAAAGGAACGTTTTTTAACGAAACTCTGTGTATATCTATTACTTAAAATTTATGCATCTCTTAAACTTTGAATATTTAGTATAAAACATGTGTATTATTTAATTTTCTATTAATTTTTTTTAACAAAGTTAACCAAAATATACTATTTTTAATTATTATAGTCAGGCCAGGATTTAGAAATTTGCCGCCCCTAGGCAGTTGCGAAAATTGCCGCCCCCCGCTCTACGAAACTTTTTCAATGGTGGAATAAATTTGGTTCGGAAAGTTTTTCAATAAATGAAATGCACCTTTCTGAGAGCAGATTTTTTATTTTAATGTTGGTACGCGTGCTAACGAAATAGGCGGGAAATTCAATTCCCACGAATATAACAAGTTTTCAAATTTTATCTCAAAATTTGCCGCCCTTCAATTCTTGCCGCCCGAGGCAACTGCCTACTGTGCCTGCATGGTAAATTCGGGCCTGATTATAGTATTACTGGGTATGTTTTCCTGCTATGTATAGGGCACAGGGGATAATTAAATGACCACTTAAGTTTACAGATATGACCTGGCTTCGCTTATTTTTTTTAAGTAAGAATTCTTACAAAAAAGTGCTTGGTGAGTTAGGAAAATGAGAAAGTAATTGACTGTCAAAAAATGTGAGGTTATGCACCTGTGATTTTTCTATTTTTCTTCTGTTCTCTAAATAAGGCTATGTTTTTTGATGAATCTCAAACTCTCACAAAATTCACTAACACAAAAACGATAATCAGATAGATACTCATAAATCATAAACAGAAAAAAACACGATAGAAAAGTCATAACTCTCAAATCCAAGCAAGTTCAACTAGATATTTTGTCGGTTTAATTATGATTTAAAAATCGCGTGATGGGGCCGTTAACCGACCGGACCCGAAACCCAGCGCTGCAGACCGATGACGATCTTGAAACTCGATGGATTACGTGTATACGAATAAAAAGATTACTTTCCCGGCAAATCAGAGGGCAGTTCGTATTTAACGTAATAAGCTTCATATTGCGCTGGTCAGGGAGACATGCAGGGCCGGATTAACTTTGAAAATTAGAAATAAATTCGTATAAGGAATTCCGATTGGCATAGATTAAATTAATTTTAATAAAAAATTTGTATTCCTGTATATACAGTGTGTGTATAAAGTCTGGAAATGGCCTAATGACATCATAATTTATTGTCCGATTTAAATCAAACTTGGTACAGTTGTGTAAGAGGATCTGACGCACCGAATGACGATATTGGCGTTGTTGCCAGCTTTTTAGTTTATCTGGAATTCGGACGAATTTTATATTTTTAAATGTAACACTCTGTATATTTCTTCATTTATAGTTTTTTCTTTAAATTTGTTACACTTTTGGTATACCATACTTTGTTCCTAATATCAGTAGTTTTCGAAATAACGACGCGTTTTGAAAATATCAACAAATTGTGTTTTATTTCTTAATAAATAAAACACCAGTTCATTTTTGATGTAAAGTCATAAAAGCTGTCATTTTTACATGCAAAAATGTCTTTAACTGAAAGTGAAAGAATTACAATTTTTATGATGTGAGGATATGGCGATAGTGTCAGGTCTTACGAAGAGATTAAAAATATATTTATTGTCGCATTTCCAAACCGAAATCCAATTTCAAAAGCAACTGTTCTAAAAACTGTCCGACGGTTCGAAGAAACTGGAAATTATATAGATAGGCGACGATCAGGACGACCAGCAGTAGTAGATGTAGAGAAAAGTTTTATTATTATTTTATTTAATTTTACAACATGTTGTTGAAACCCCTGTTTCTTCATTAAGAAAAATTTCTCAAGTAAGTGACGTCTGCTTCAAATCCGTCCATAATGTTTTAATAAAACCTACATATCACCATTTCAAAATATATGTAGTGTTAGTACTTGGATGGGTGACCGCTTGGGAAACACCGCGTGCTCTTGTCTTAGGGAAGAGTGTAAAATGAATCGACATCAAAACCATCCTATTCACGCCGGACAGGCCGGATGAGATCGGATATCTCGTAGGATGAAGGTGCCGTTTTACACTCCCCAGTCGGTAGACCGCACGATTAAAAACCGTACGGTCGATGACCGGTTCAAAATGGCCTCTGATACGCCGACGACCGTAAAAAATAGTAAATAAAAAAAAAGAGTTATCAGAAAATGATTATGAGCGAAGAATTGAATTTTGTGATATCAAGGTTTGACCAAAATAACCAGTTTTTTATAGTATTTTCGGACGAAGCAACATTTATGTTAAATGGTAAAGTCAATGGACACAACTGTAGGTTTTGGGCAAATGAAAATCCCCACTGGATGAGAGAAAAATTGAATGTGTGGGCTGGGCTTCTGGGTAACCACAAGATCGGTCAATTTTTTATTGATGTAAATTTGACATCACAACTGTACCTTGAGCTCTTGGGAATGCAAATAGTGCCTACTATACGACATGTGATGGGTCCAAATTATGCAAGTACATTCTTCCAACAGGACGGAACTCCTCCTCATTTTGGCCGAGACGTGCGCGAATTTTTGAACAATACTTTTCCGAATAGGTGGATCGGTAGACGGGGTACAATCGAGCGATTTGTCGCCTAACGACTACTTTTTAGGGGGACACTTAAAGAACAGAGTTTATACCACAAAACCTCTTCTAAATTGTACTCGTTACTTCGAAAACTACTGATATTAGGAACAAAGTATGTTATACCAAAAGTGTAACAAATTTAAAGTAAAAACTATAAATGAAAAAATATACAGGGTGTTACATTTAAAAATATAAAATTCGTTCAAATTTCAGACAAACTAAAAAGCTGGCAACAACGCCAATATTGTCATTCGGTGCGTCAGATCCTCTCACACAACTGTACCAAATTTGGTTTAAATCGGCCATTAAATTGTGATGTTATTAAGCCGTTTCCAGACTTTATACACACACTGTATATTGAAGCAGTAAGGGAAGCGGTGCTTCCATCGCTTCTATGGACCGCACGCCCCTGCCCCAAATATAAAAAAAGGAAAGATAAGATACTTCATTAATTCGAAAATTTTGTTGAGGTTTTATACTGATATTGCTTGCTTCATCTCATCCATGGATGGTAGAAATACATGACAAACCACTGCAGCCCACCCGTATGTGGTTCAGCTTAGTGTTCCTTAAACGATACTGTCTTCTTCATCTTGGAAACGAATACAATCTTTAAAGATGATCAATGTGAATCATTTGCAGCACCTTTCTTGCGTATTCCTGCTAAGATTTTCCATATAAAGTTTTGTGACATACTGTATATATCTAATTTAGAGGGGAGAAAATTGTGTTATCTACATTTTTTAGAGCTGAGCGTTCGTCCCACTTTTAAAAATTTACTTTGGCTTCCTAATAAACCGCATCGGCAAATTCAATTTACTTTTTATTACAACTGGGAACCAAGCGCAATATCCTAAGCTTTAAAATAGACACAATTTAGTGTATGGCACTCGAGAGATACATCAATATCCGTGATGTATATTACTTATCCCCTGACTTACCGTCCAATCAGCATAATGGCTGGAAATTATGATAAATGTATGTCTTACCGACAATATGGAATAATTGTAATATAATTAGCTTGAGGACATTAGGGAATAACCAAATTATTAGTAAAACAATTTAATGGCCCACTGATATTTTATTTGATTAAACGTCACACTGCGTTGACCAAAAACATATTTAGTTGATCGAACAGGACAAGAACAATAAAACTAGTAAACGTTCCTCGCAAAAAAACAATATTTGATAAAGCCTGTCCAGAGATATAAGAAAGTTACACTTTGACTTTGAATGGGATTGTCCAAGGGTGGCCATAAACAAACATTGAATGAATGAATAAATGCAGGTAAATTATGGTCCGTATTAAAAAATGTCTTAAAGTAAACTGCAAATCCGGAAGACGTAATTTCATTATTAAAGTAATAGTTTGGTGATTTTAAACCGATGTTTACCTGATTCAAAATGAGAGGGTTAATCCCATAAAACAAATTATGTTCTAAAGACTGTATATATAGCCACTCTAGTTAAGCTTAGTAATTATTCTGACTTCGTGTGTAATATAGCGTTTGTTTAATCGTGTGTGAGTCATGGAAAATATGTGCGAGCCCAATGTCTCTCAGGAGATAACCCCGTCGAAGAGCAGAAAACACCTTTCTGTGGAAACTAAGGAAGTTATAAACAATGTTTATTCAACTCTCATTGAACATGCGGTCAGCAAGCAAGCAGCGTTAGAAGAAACGGCAACATTAACAAAAATTCCAACATCAACGGTATGGAAAATTGTGAATAATCCCATTTTAGCGAGGAAAAAAAGAACCGATACTGGCATTTTCTCGAAGGTAGATGGAAGTAATCAAGATATAATACGGCGTAAAATTTACAAGTTATACGAGGAACAAAGCGTGCCTACATTAGATAATTTAATAAAAAGGCTTGAAAAAGATGAAACCGGCGTTAAATGTGGCAGAACAACGTTATGAAAGTGTATCCAACACATGGGTTTTAGATTTAAAAAAATTAGTTTAGACAAGTCTTAATGGAATCCAGTAGAATTCGGGAATGGCGATCCGAGTATCTACAAAAAATTAGGATTTACAGAGATCAGCAAAGGCCGATTATTTACTTGGATGAAACCTGGTTCGACACATATGATACCCCGGAAAAGGGTTGGGTTGACTCAAGCGGCAAGTGTAAAACAAGCGCGCCATCAACAAGAGGTAAACGAATTACGATTTTGCATGCTGGAACTAAAGACGGATCTGCAAAAAACATTAAAGATTCTTCTCTGGATTACCATGAGGACACCACTGCTGATTTATTTGAATATTGGTTTAAAAAGAAGCTAATTCCAAATATACCTCCGAATAGCGTAATTGTAATAGACAATGCAAGCTAACATAGTAGGCAGTTCACCAAGACTCCCTTCTCAAATGACACAAAAGCAACAATCCAAAACAACATGTATGATAATGACATTTATTTTCAGGAAGATTACACCAAAAGGCAATTAATTGGGGTTTTACAAAGTTTAAAATTACAAAAGGAATACTTCTGTGGCAATTATGCAAAAAATGTATTTATTTAACAGCTGGCCCGTGTCTTTCCTAATAGGGATCAGTTAGTCACTTTCTTATATCTCTGAACAGACTTTACCTTTTTTTGCTGTACATTATATAAAATGTCACAATATTTTTCGGCTGCAGGTTTTTACGCTTTTTAAACTTAAAAGGTGTCAAAATAGATGTTCTCCTTTTATAGCACTTTTATTCCACGTCGCAAATGCATTTATTTAGACTGGTGACATAATAAATATCAGAACCCTTGAAAAGAAATTCAGGAAGACTAGTTTAATACAAATTCAAAAGGAAATCGATATTATACACTAGATGGTTTTCCGTAGGCATATCATCAATTAAAAAGTCTGGCAACAGCACACTTTACTTCTACTTTAAAGTTAGTCAACTCCTTTCCATTGAACTACCCATTCTAGGCCCATTTAGTGCCTAAAACTTTTACCAAAACTATATTCTAATTTCCCCCTCGATTTTCTTCCATATTTCATATTAATTCACAAACTAGTACACAAAAGGTAGATAGGATATTAAATGTTGATGATATCTTGTAACCAAAAATCATAGATGCTTTAGCCGGCTTATTTGTCTAAAAATAACTATTCCTAATAGCAAATTCATGTTGTTCGGAACACATCAACATTAGCCTGTGACGTGACTTAATAATTTCACTATGCAGAAATTAAATTATTATTCCAAGGAATAGGATATATTTTAATATACAGGCTGCTTCTCCTAGACCTTTTAATTGAATT
This sequence comes from Polydrusus tereticollis, assembly GCA_963920685.1. NCBI lineage: Eukaryota > Metazoa > Arthropoda > Insecta > Coleoptera > Curculionidae > Polydrusus > Polydrusus tereticollis. The sequence continues at coordinate 2,308,174 of OY987335.1, forward strand.
TAAATGTCTTATTGCGTACTGGAAATCGTCCTTGTCTCCCTTTACACTCTTTAAGCCTGATTTACGAAATTAATAATGTGTTTAAAAGCAAACAACAGTAAAAATTTAAAAGCAACGCATTAGAGACACTCTGTATATACAGGGTGTCTGTAAAAGGTCTTTCTTTCTTCAGACCAAAATTAGCCGATTTAAGTAAACTTACCTTAGTACAAAGTTGCTTAGTTTGGGCGCTACACGGCTCTAAAGTGACAATTTTTAAATCGCTTTTCTGGATTAATTCAAAAACTGCTTATACTATTTTGCCGAAATTTGGTACGTTGGCATAGCTTTATGGGGAAAAAAAACCCATGTCACGATTCTGATTAATATCAGTCCATGGGCGTAGAACCTGGGTTTTGTACGAATTGCTTGTTTCAGATTTCTATGCCAATGGAACAAGAGGGGTTTGGGCACAAAATTCAAATGAACGAACTCATTTCGTACAAAAAAGGTACTCTTGATAAGACTCGATTCCTCTGACGGTTTTCGAGAAATTTGCATTTTATTACTTAATACGTAGTAGTTTTTACAAAAAAAGAAAAAATAACTAAATCATAAACAGAAATAAATAGAAATATCATAAAAATTGCTCAAAATGTCCACCATTTTCATGAATACAAAGATTTATACGTCGAAGAAAAAATAAATTTGTTCCCTTATATAGTGCAAGTCCATGAAATATGAGCTGAAGATTTTGAAAAACGCAGGAATCAGTGGTTACCCAAAATGTATTGAAAAGACCTGACATGTTTTCAGAGATGCTGGTCAACTCTTTCAAAAATATGAAGTGACGTGTGAATTTATGCTTGAAGCATCTCTTGGATGAAAATAATTTTTCCTCGCACGGTATATCATTAATACAATTCAGTAAAAGTAAAAAGCTATCTGCTACTGCCAAATTTCATCTTAAGCGATTTAACAGTTATTAATATGTTCTACGAACAGTCGTTGACTGTAAAAATCTATAAAAACTTTTTTCGTTTCAGTTGTAAGTGAACAGTATGAAGTGAACGTCTATCATTCCCACGTCATAGCTGGCAACACTGCAGTTTTAACTTGTGTCATTCCTTCAGTTGTTAAGGATCATGTTACCGTTACTTCATGGTCCAGAGATGAGAGCATCCTTCTTCCTGGTCCTAACATGGGTAAGTTTCCCAGAAATGTCACTTAACTTTTTTGACTCTGAAAATATCTGAATCTCATTGTCGTCTGAGAGTATCCCTGATTTACCGTTAGAGACTAAGTTTTCCTTGTTACTGATATCTTTAAAGGACAATTATTGTTATCTCTGCTATGTAACCCAATATTTCAAAACAGTATAAAGTTTCGGTAATCCCACATTTATCTTGATAGTAATTTTACTGGATGCTATAAGTTTAAGAGCATTTCAGTGTTTTTGTCAGTATCTAAAACTTATCTCAAATAGTAAAAAAGTCTTTAGGGTATTTACAGTAAGAATTTTTTCTATTATCTTTATAAGGCATAAATCCAACAATTTCCTATAGTAACTCACAAACATGCTGGACATTTGGAAATCTCTAAGTACAATTTTTAATTATCCAAATTGTAAGAATTAAGACAAGTGTAAAAAAATTATAGTATTCGCTCTATTAACACTCCCTAACTTTACTGTTGGTTAAATAATATCCATATTCTTGTTTAATTTTATTGCACTTTGGTGATCCATAAGCCATAAGCATTAGCAGTCTACTATAAATAGGACCCTGATATTAGTGGCACAACTACGTTATTGTTAATTAGATCAGGTATATCTATATCTTATGCCAATATTATTACTAATTCCGTATTCCGTATATTATGACACCTTATTACGGTAGTTATCAGATTTCCAAGTATGTGCAATATCACAATAATTATAATGTTTCTCACAAGTACATTTAAATTAACCTATAATTATTACTTTAGTAAAATACTTAGATCGCCTCTCTTTATCATTAGGAAAGTGTATAATTATTTAGAGTAAATCTTGTATAGATAGATACACAAACAAACACGAATTTCTTCCATGTTCTAATATTAAATTGGGTTAAGTTTGTAGAAGTAAGTTACGTATCATTAATTTTTATTTTCGTTTAATCATAGTTTTAAACCAACATTAAACGCAGTAATTGGAAAATCGAGCAATAAAAATATTTAATTAAAATAGTCCCATTTAAATTCCAGAGCTAAGAGACTAATAAAGCAACAAAATAAAATCTATTTGCCTGTAAAGTATTTTATTATAGCAGTAATTCAATAGCTGTAAAAATATGGTGGGTATTGTATCTTCCTAGAAGTATACCGGGTGTAACCGAAATCTTTGCACAAACCACCATGCGTTATGTTAAAAGGTATTTTATTCATATTTGGGTTACTGCATGAGTGGGGACTTAATTTATACCTAAAACCCGCTAAAACCGCAATTGACGTTTATAATTTTTTTATTTCAAAATTAAGATCCCACTTTCTACACACATAGTACCAGAGCACAAATAATATCACCGAGTAAAATCAATCCTTAAGTTATTGTGATTCATTCGGATTAATGGGTTTACTAGATATCCTTATATTTAAAAACTTTTTTTTTTAATTTACTATTTTTTACGGTCGTCGGCGTATCAGAGGCCATCTTGAACCGGTCATCGACCGTACTGTTTTTAATCGTGCGGTCTACCGATTGGGGAGTGTGAAACGGCACCTTCATCCTACGAGATATCCGATCTCATCCGGCCTGTCCGGCGTGAATAGGATGGTTTGGATGTCGATTCATTTTACACTCTTCCCTAAGACAAGAGCACGCTGTGTTTCCCAAGCGGTCACCCATCCAAGTACTAACCGCGTTCGACACCGCTTAACTTCGGTGATCTGACGGGAACCGGTGCTTCAAGTGTCGCTAGACCCTTGCCTCATAAAAACTTCCAATGAATGAAAATATAAGAGATAAGAGGCTCTTATTTAGCGATTGTTTACGCTTTTATTAAATAAAAAATATATAAGAAAAGCTCAAAATAACTAATATCTAAGCATATTTAATAGGTTTTTAAAATTGTTAATTTAGCAGATTTTTTTTGTGAATTCTTTGTGTTCTTAATTCTCTGTTGGCGAATTTTAAAATATACTATATCCCAACCCTAGTATATCAACCAAAACAGTATGTCAGAGGGAAGTTAGTAGGTACAAGGATGAGAAAAACTGATTTGAAAAACTTGGCCATTAGCAATTTTCTTATGCGAACAATTTCAGCCAAAATATTAAAATCGTTACCATATAATACTATATCTTCCAATTTTCAGTCCCTTAAAACCGTTAAGGTTTTATAAATTACTGGAATTGAGATCATTGTAGCATCATGCTCTAACAAATTATTTTCATTAGACGCGACCACTCAGACAAACAGAATAATTTTCCAACTACCCCTCGTTAAGCGAAAAGTCCCAGATTAGTGCTCGCGCTAGCCACTAACCAGTAAGAACTGGTTTCGATTTGAATTCGAGCGGTGCGGCAAAATTGGAAATATGGGGCTAGTGGATCTACCGTTAATTTATTCTATCGTGGCGGTACTCTGTATAATGATTTCATTTTCACCCGGTATACAATATTCTATAACTAACATCACCTTAAAGAAACAATAATAAAAAATGACGTTGGTGAAGTTACTAATCAAGATGAAGTTTGGAAACTATTTTAATGTATATATATGATTACAGTTGTCAGTTTACAAACTTCACACCATATCATAAGAAGTATTATTAAACAGTTAATTAAAAAGAACTTACCTACAATGGCGATGCTTTTTTATATAGTTGAAAAATGGCATTACTCGGTAATTGGCAGTAATTGTTTCGAACATTACAAACATCGGACTGTATCAGCACCAGTTGATTTACAGGTCATTTTTTCCAACTAATGAATATCGATTGGCGTCGAGTTCGCTTGTTACAAGCCCCATACAGCAAACAAACTTGATAATTCTGGAAGCAAATAACAATTGTGTCATCTATAAAATTGATATGTGGGGTATTTTACAAAGCACTACTGCTTCCCCCGTGAAACAAAGAATAAATATGTCGTTTTGATAAATTATTTCATTTAAAACAATCCAAACTGAAACAATCTGGGTAAATTAAAGTTTTTTTTTAATCACAGCATTTATTTTTAGTTCGGGTTAGCTCGTTTATCTAGTGCGCTATGAAACCATTAAAATGAATATATCCAACTGGGTTAACAACACAAAAAAACGCGGAATACGAAGAAGAATGTATCATGATTAATATTGCCGTTAAATGGGTTTAATGAAGTGTTCATTCACTGGCGCACATACAGTGTGTGTATCAAGTCTAGAAACGGCTTAATACCATCACAATTTATTGACCGATTTAAACAAAACTTGGTACAGTTGTGTAAGAGCATCTGACGTACCGAATGACGATATTGGCGTTGTTGCCAACTTTTTAGTTTGTCTGGAATTCGAACGAATTTTATATTTTTAAATGTAACACCCTGTATATTTTTTCATTTATAGTTGTTACTTGAAATTTGTTACACTTTTGGTATAACATACTTTGCTCCTAATATCAGTAGTTTTCGAAGTAACGAGTACAATTTAGAAGAGGTTTTGTGGTATAAACTCTGTTCTTTATGTGTCCCCATAAAAAGTAGTCGTTAGGCGACAAATCAGGGGACCTAGGTGGCCACTCGATTGTACCCCCTCTACCGATCCACCTATTCGGAACAGTGTTGTTCAAAAATTCGAACACGTTTCGAACAAAATGGGGACAAGGTAAAGTTGTGATGTCAAATTTCCATCAATAAAAAATGAACCGATCTCTTGGTTACCCAGAAGCCCAACTCACACATTCAATTTTCCAGGGCGTTGTGTATGACCTTCTCTTATCCAGTGGGAATTTTCATTTGCCCAAAACCTATCGTTGTGTCTATTGACTTTATCATTTAACATAAATGTTGCTTCGTCCAAAAATACTATAAATTTAAAAAACTGGTTACTTTGGTCAAACCTTGATATCACAAAATTCAATTCTTCGCTCATAATCATTTTCTGATAACTCTTGAACTACATGTATTTTGTAAGGGTGATATGTAGGTTTTATTAAAACATTATGGACGGATTTGAAGCAGACGTAACTTACTTGAGAAATTTTTCTTAATGAAGAAACAGGGGTTTCAACAACATGTTGTAAAATTTCTAAACTTTTCTCTTCATCTACTACTGCTGGTCGTCCTGATCGTCGCCTATCTCTACAGCAGTTGCTTTTGAAATTGGATTTCGGTTTGGAAATCCGTTATTAAATAGATTTTTAACCTCTTCGTAAGATCTGACCCTATCGCCACAGCCTCTCATCATAAGAATTGTAATTCTTTCACTTTTAGTTAAAGACATTTTTGCATGTAAAAATGACAGCTTTTATGACTTTACATCAAAACTGGACTGGTGTTTTATTTATTAATAAATAAAACACAATTTGTTGATATTTTCAAAACACGTCGTTATCTCGAAAACTACTGATATTAGGAACAAAGTATGTTATACCAAAAGTGTAACAAATTTCAAGTAACAACTATAAATGAAAAAATATACAGGGTGATACATTTAAAAATATAAAATTCGTTCGAATTCCAGACAAACTAAAAAGCTGGCAACAACGCCAATATCGTCATTCGGTGCGTCAGGTCCTCTTAAACAACACATACACTGCATAAAGAACACGTTTTTTATTCCAGGTGGTAGAATTGTTGTCACCTACGGCACTGGTGAACTCCTTATTAGGTCTGCTAGACACGATGACAGCTTACCAACGTACTCTTGTCTTACCATTCATGCGCTCACGCAAGAAAGGAAAAGGTCACAGGCTGCAAGACTAACTGTGATTGGTTAGTACATTTTATAAATTAATTATTATCCTATTAAATTTCAGGTCGTAATCTCATCAACTTCTTGCAATTTTATTTATGACCGGTGTAAGGGTGAATTTTTTTTATTATGGAAACATGAAACCTAATAACCTTTCTCCATTAGTTTTAACGGCAAAAAGAATGACATTAAATGACTTTCATATCCCCAGAGATATAACCAGTATATAATATGAAATAGATACTTAATTATTTACAAGACAACTTATAAAAAATATGATTGGTTGTGCAATGAATAAATTAGTTAAGTCATCATCTCGTCATAATTATTTATTTTGTGCTTTTTGTAATAAGAAATCACTTTTAAAGGCCCCTTAGAACGTTTATAAGAGTAAACTCTAAGTGCCTCGGGACTTAAGCCGTTTTCGTCAAATAAAAATATTTTTTATAATAAAACACTGTAGAAAAGTTTGTTAATAGTATAATGAATATACAGATGAAGTCACGGTCCTGCGGGCATTTTGAAAGCCAGAATGCGTATGTATGATTAAGTTCAAAGTTTGCAGCGCCTTTCTGAATGTGTGAAATACCATAAATAATCTGCTTTTATTAATCTAAAGCATTGTCGCAACTTTATGAGGCGTTTATGGAATTTAATGGTTTCACACAATAAAAAAGGTTTTAAAAAAAGTATGTTTTTTTTTATTAAATCTTTTTAAACAAGAACACAAAAGTTTCACACAGCTTTAAATATATTACATCTATAGCAACATAACGTACTAAGGCAACAGGTAGAATTAATCGCATTATAAGGTTTAAGCCTTCATTAAAATAATTGTTAGTGCTGTAGTTTTAAGCTGAACTCAGTTTAATTAGTAAAGTTTATTTTTGTCTTAAAATTAACTCTTAAATGTGAGCATTCCTAATTTTCCGAAATTAATAGGCTTTTTACACAGTTTTCACAATATGAAATTTCATGACTCACCAATTGTACTTTACCGTTGACATTATTTTTCCAGAATCCACAAGAAGTGTACCTCCACGGCTTACACCAACAGTTCTGTCTTCGTTTATCGCATATAGAGAAACAGATATTCATTTGACTTGTACTGCTCAAGGAAATCCCCCTCCAAGTTTCGGGTAATAACACAAGATTGACACCTAAAAATAAAACACAAATGTTAATGATTTTCTTTGTAGTTGGTTTCGTGATGTTAAAGGCTTTCTTCAGCCGGTACATTCATCTTCAAGATTTGAGCCATCCCAGGATATTCTGTTGATAAAAAGAATAAAGCCAGAAGACACGGGAAGGTGGACGTGCAAAGTATTTAACTCTTTTGGAGAACAACGTTTGGATATTCACCTTAATGTTGTAGCACACCTCAGTGTTCATGTTTTACCTCAGCTACAGGTAAGAAGAAGAATTATTCACTACTCCAACGTTTACATAGCAAAACTTTCACACATATTAATTCTTTAATTTTAATTTGTATTAAGCACCCTTTACTATACAGTGTGTATGAGCCAAATGGAATAAATTCGATAATAAATACATGGGGGCGTGTCCGAAAAAACGCTCGGACACGGCGATTGGTATTTCTAGTCGCGCATTTTTTTTAATAATAACTTTTTATACAGGGTGTGTCATGTAACAGTGGTCAATACTAACTTTCTTATTTTAAATGCAACATCCTGTATCAATTTTTAGATTCTTCAGAAAATTTTAGACATATTTCATGTACAATATCCTATACCTATCTTCAACTGTTTCGGAAATATTAAGTGTTTTCAGATTTATTGCAAAAATCAACAACACACTAAAAACTAATAAGTAGTACTGTTTATTTCTTGATAATGTAAAAAACAAAAAAAAAAAAACATTAATGTAGGAGATTTACTTATTAGTTTATTAGTGTGTTGTTGATTTTTGCAATAAATCTGAACACACTTAATATTTCCGAAACAGTTGAAGATAGGTATAGGATATTGTACATGAAATATGTCTAAAATTTTCTGAAAAATCCAAAAATTGAATAATATTGCATTGCATTTAAAATAAGAAAGTTAGTATTGGCCACTGTTACATGACACACCCTGTATAAAAAGTTTTTATTGAAAAAGATGCGCAACTAGAAATACCAATCGACGTGTCCGAGCGTTCTTTCAGACAAACCCCCATGTATTTATTATCGAATTTATTCCATTTGGCTGACACACACTGTAGAAATATGGTCTTACTCATAAGTATTTCTAAAAAGTTTTTAACATAACACAAAAGGATACCTAGATGTTGCAGAGAATATGTATGCACCACAAAATAACATTTGTTGTTGAAAAATACTAAACGAAATTTCAATAGAGTCCCAGATAATTAAGTCGGTACAACGTGCAGTTCATATTATTCTTGATACGGTTCTTTGTCTTGACAACGTAAATAAATTTCGTTTCTGAATGCCTCGCTTGCTGGAATATCAATTACTGTGTATAAAGTGACAAAAAAAGGATAATTTCATTAAAAACCGCTTTATGAAAAAAAAAGATAACAAGAAAAAACGGTGCCGCAATTTACATAAGTAATTTTTTCACAAATGAATTTAAATTAAGCAACTGTGAATTAATAAAAAAAATATTGCGTGTTTAGGTTTATTTCTTCTTTATTGTTGTGATGGGTGCAAATAATCTACTAAAATAGTATCCTGCACAAAATAGTTATATTTCTGTTACAGATGGAACCGGGATGTTTATTAGGCAGTTGGGCCACATTATGTTGTTTCTATTTATGTAATAAAGGAAAATTACACCGCATGATGTCGTTATTAAGTATAGTTGTCGCCAAAATAAAAACACTAAGCTGGGTCGTTTGTGCCCCTGAGGACCGCTTAACACTTTGCCAAATGAGAACGGTTTATTCCCCGGAGTTCATGATAGCGTTTGAATTAAATTCACTTTTGCCTTCCTTCCAGTCTACACAACTCAGGGACTTATTGTGCGATTGGTATATATTTTATAATATATTTCACAGAATCATATTGTTCTTTTATATAATAAATATAAACTAACTGACAATTGGAATGGTACAAAGAAGATTTTAGTTTCCTTCAGATTATAGATAAAACCTTAAAATTATTTAAGACATTTTAATACTTTAAGTTTCTTGAGAACTCTCGCGCAAATAGGATCAATAATACAAGGGCAAACAAAACCGATCCACATTTTGGCAATTTTTAAACCTATTTTTAAATTCAGGGTTTTCCATTTATGCTTTTTATTTCAATATCATATAGAGTACACTTTTTTCGTAACCTAGCTGTCATTACGTTAGTGAAATTGAGATAACAAAGCCCCCACAAGTTGGACGTTACAAGAACAACTAATTCCCTCTGGTACAGGGACATTTTTTTAAGTGTCTCACCCGATTGGCGATTTTCCTGCTGACTATCATAAAAAACAAATTACATATTTCGGAATGATTTTCGATAAGGAAGCCGAATTTAATGTCAAAAAATCCATAGATTTACAAATTTGACAGATGAGACGCCATTTTGAATTTTCTTAAACGGCAACCCCCATAAATAACCACACGATTGGATTGCATTTGGCGATCCGATTCTAAAACTATATAGTTGTTGACACTTATTTTCAGCCGTTTCGGAAATACGGAGTTCCTAATTTGCCTCCATCGATTTTGTCTTTTAAGTGTCTCACCCCTTTAATAAATAGACCTTCTAAGCTGAACACCTCAATTTTTTTCACAGTGACATAATTTCGCGTGAGCAAGCGATCTACGCTATAGTCAAATCCGACAGACGTCAAAAAGTGACAGATACGACGCCATTTTGAATTTTTTTAAATGGCAACCTTCATAAATAACTAGACGATTGAATTGCATTTGGCGATCCGATTCTAAAACTATATAGTTGTTGATATTTATTTTCAGCCATTTCGGAAATACGGGGGTTCCTAATTTGCCTCCATCGATTTTGTCTTTTAAGTGTCTCACCCCTTTAATAAATAGACCTTCTCTAAGGTGAACACCCTAATTTTTTTCACAGTGACATAATTTCGCGTGAGCAAGCGATTTACGCTATAGTCAAATCCGGCAGATGTCAAAAAGTGACAGATACGACGCCATCTTGAATTTTCTTAAATGGCAACCCCCATAAATAACCACACGATTCAATTGCATTTGGCGATCCGATTCTAAAACTATATAGTTGTTGACACTTATTTTCAGCCGTTTCGGAAATACGGGGGTTCCTAATTTGCCTCCATCGATTTTGTCTTTTAAGTGTCTCACCCCTTTAATAAATAGTCAAAGTCAAAGTCATTTTTTTGCCATTTTAAGTGGCGGTAGGGGTAAAAATAAAACCTTTTGTTTAAAGCCACTCACTATAATAATCAATAATAATTCACTTTACTTGTTAGAGCTTGATAATAGAAATTTAATAATTTTTTTTAAAAAAACATGTACTGTTTCTTGTTGTTTAAATTAAATTATATGTGGGATAACATTTTCATTAAGATACAACTTACCAGCAAAAAGATTGGGGTTTTCAGCTTACAAAGTCTATTTATTAAAGGGGTGAGACACTTAAAAGACAAAATCGATGGAGGCAAATTAGGAACCCCCGTATTTCCGAAACGGCTGAAAATAAATATCAACAACTATATACTTTTAGAATCGGATCGCCAAATGCAATTCAATCGTATGGTTATTTATTAAATTTGCCATTTAAAAAAATTCAAAATGGCGTCGTATCTGTCACTTTTTGACATCTGTCGGATTTGACTATAGCGTAGATCGTTTGCTGACGGGAAATTGTGTCACTGTGAAAAAAACTAGGGTGTTCAGCTTAGAAGGTCTATTTATTAAAGGGTTGAGACACTTAAAAGACAAAATCGATGGAGGCAATTTAGGAACCCCCGTATTTCCGAAACCGCTGAAAATAAATATAAACAACTATATAGTTTTAGAATCGGATCGCCAAATGCAATTGAATCGTCTAGTTATTTATGAGGGTTGCCATTTAAAAAAATTCAAAATGGCGTCGTATCTGTCACTTTTTGACGTCTGTCGGATTTGACTATAGCGTAGATCGCTTGCTCACGCGAAATTATGTCACTGTGAAAAAAATTGAGGTGTTCAGCTTAGAAGGTCTATTTATTAAAGGGGTGAGACACTTAAAAGACAAAATCGATGGAGGCAAATTAGGAACCCCCGTATTTCCGAAACGGCTGAAAATAAGTGTCAACAACTATATAGTTTTAGAATCGGATCGCCAAATGCAATCCAATCGTGTGGTTATTTATGGGGGTTGCCGTTTAAGAAAATTCAAAATGGCGTCTCATCTGTCAAATTTGTAAATCTATGGATTTTTTGACATTAAATTCGGCTTCCTTATCGAAAATCATTGAGAAATATGTAATTTGTTTTTTATGATTGTCAGCAGGAAAATCGCCAATCGGGTGAGACACTTAAAAAAATGTCCCTGTACATTACTGTTGCAAGAGACTTAGAAGTTTGATAATAAGGAAGTTCCTGCAATTTAAGGGTTATCATGAACTTTTTGGAATAAACAATTTTCATTTGGCAGCATGCTGAGCTCTCTCCGAGAACGTAAACGACCCAACTAGGTGTTTTTATTTTGCTGATAGCTATATTATCTCCATAACAGCGCCATGCAGTGTGATATTCCTTTACTACAGAAATAGGAACAGGATATTGTCGCGTAACAGCTTTATACAGAGCATGCAGACAGTAATGGGAATAGTATTTGTTGGAAATGAGTTTTAGTTGCAGTTATACAGGACAGCAAATTAGCATGTAAACAAAATTAGGTGACACGGACTAACCAGAAACACACTTTTGCAAAGATATAAATACATACAACGGTTAAGTGTATTTCTGTCTTACTGCTTACTGCAAAGCCAAAGCAATTAAAAGGGCAAGCAAAATGATATTTTTCATTTTAAGGTGCCTTAAGCTTCTTAATGGTGATATCATCTGGGATAAAGCGCCTGACAAATTACTTTGAAGACACCAAATGTTCAACATTTGTCATTAATCATCCTTTATTACCAGATCATTGGCGCGAAGTTTAATTTAAACGAATTTTTAACTTTTATAATGTTGAATTGAATCCTGTAATATTAGGGTTGTTTATTAGAATGTTTCTTTACCTGGTTTTACCATTAGATACGCATGTTAGTAAAGATATTAAAAATAATTTCCAACTTGCTTTTAGAGGATTACCTTCCCCGCAATGGTATACAAAAAATACAACATAAAGAACGAGCTGCAACTCTTAGAATTCTTATTGCACTAAGTACTAACGTGCTGCAATCTAAACCATGTAATCAGCAAATTAAATTTAATCCTATAAATAGCAATGCTTTTACGACCGCTCGCAAAGAACGCTCTCTGCTTTGGAGAGTTATCTAGCGACACTAATAATTAATCCAAGTTAAACAAACTTAAACACTAAACACCTTAAAAGGTTTCTTTTTTAACTTTAGTACAGCTACTGATCGTTCTGATTTTATAAGGAAGTAAAGCTTTATCGTAAAATATTTCCGATTTATGTTTTTAACTGAATATTTGATCTAACTTAGTGTAGCTCAAGCAAAAGTACTGATGTGAAATGTTAAGTTTAAGTATGAATATAAAAATACACTATACTTTAATTATAGATGGTAATGTTACAGGTGCATGCACCATTAAATAGACTGTCTGTCAGCTAAAACCTTTAGATTATAGACTACCTAAGCTAAAAAGCAAAATTTAATTTCAGAGGTTATTAACTTGGGAATGAAGCAATTTTCAGCTCGACTATGATAAGATACCCTTTGGGATACTTGGTCGCTTGATTAAGGACCAGGAAATATCCGCTTTATTTTTATTTTCTTGCTAACAATGTTATACTCTTATTATCGCTACTTTTTTTCAAATAAGATTCCAAGAATAATACTGTGTTTCGTTTACTGATGTGAAGATTTTCCAGATTTGCTAATATACGAGGATCAATCGGTATGTTCCCTTCCTGATTACTTGAGAATTAAATTTAGTTCTCTATTCGAGGACGCCGTTCAATCGAAATTATTTTTCGTTTGTTTTATGTATAGTCTATTCAATGGTTTTGCGCGCCGGCTGATTTTTTTTATTTCGTTTTCTTTTAGGTTATTAATTCTGGAGAAAATGCTTTGTTTAACTGTACAGTATCCGGCACACCTGTCGGCCATGTCAAGTGGTTAAAGAATGGCGAACTTATCGTGCCAGATAATGATGGCAAAATAAAACTTCTAGATCCCTTGGTGCTTGAAATCAGCGACGTCACTCGTCATGACAAAGGCATGTATCAATGTATTGTCCAGAATGAAAAGGAAAATGCCCAAGGAAGTGCCGAATTACGATTGGGAGGTAAGTCCTGTTTTATTCATGGACTCTTTTCCTTATATTATAACGAGTGTTTGATAAACCTGAAGCCTAACAAAACAAAACAATTTAAGCAAGTGTGTATTTTTGTTAGTAATTATTAAGAACAGTTAATAAGTTTAAGTAAATTATTAATTAATTATTTAAACATTTACATATTCGAAAGTATCTTTCTCAGGCAAATACATCGTTCAATGACGTTACTAAGTAATAGATAACGGAGGAATTGATAATTTAATTATCACAAATATTTGCCTCTGCTGTAGGTAGTATTGACATCCCACGTGTATTTGCTTTATTAGAACATTGTTCAGCTTATTAAAAAATACTCGATGTTGAGGTATAAATCAATTTAATCTTGCTAAGGAAATTTGTCAACTGTAAGAACATTTTTTTACGAATATTCTTAATCAAGTCTATCTGCCGGACAACTGAGACAACAATATAAATATTCAGCTGCTACACCTTCTCTAATAGGTAAGTTGTATATAGTAGGGGAGAGAGGAGTGAATGACGAGTAAAAAATAGCACGAGGCACACAATGAGGACATTCAAATAGGATGTGAGAACCTCCCCCTCATTTTAAAATTATAGCAAAAACCCTCCTCAACAATGTCGTTCGAGGGAGCTATGGTATTTCTACCATGTACTGTCTCTTGGTTGAATATTTGTAAAAGGGGCTTAAGTCATCAGTAAAATTAAAATCCAGCTGTTTACTGTCACCCAACGACAGAATTTTATCAGTCAGTGCTTATATAGATGTGCCTTGTTGAGCATCTACAGTAAAAGATTAATCAAGTGTGGTGTCATTAGCGAAGCTATATACAGGGTGGCCACCGAGGTACAATCTTATGACAAAGGCATTAAAATTGGGCCCTTAGTTAAAGTTAGCATTTTAGCTATTATTAATGTACTAAGAAGATTTAATTATCTTCACATTTGTTAATCAACAGATAACACTTACACTGTATATTCTTGGAAACAAACATATCTGCATTTAGTTTTTTACAGCGACCCTAGAATTATATTTTAATGAAGTAATTTATCATATCTCTTTTGCTTACTTTTAATGATATTCTCTCTTTAATTTTCCGCGTTGAAGAGAATCTTCTTAGTATTGCCTTCACTGAATCGGTGTTATTCGAGTATTAAATTATTTTATGAGAAAAGAGAGGAAACTTGGCCCACGTGATTTATTGTTGACGGAAGTTAGAACTCATTTCCTGCGCGGTTTTTGCCTTTTGCTGTCTGGTGCCGTTATAAGTGCTGAATACAAGTTCATCTCAGTTATTAATTTTATAAAAGGCGTACAATAAATATTTTACATTCAAATGTCCCTAATGACCGTGCCATCAGTGAAGCCATTTTTCACTTAGAGATACTATCTCTTTATTATTTTTAATTTTTTCTGGGATCCTTTTATATTCTTAAAAGCTCTTTTGTATTTTTATTTATAAATTTGTCTCGCTGAGCACATGATCATAATAATACTGCCCTTCTCGTAAGGTTTGTTCCAACACAGCCCGAACGATCATCTGCAGTCTGGTAGAATCGATTGTTGCAGTGTTACATTAGTTGAGCGACCGTTCGGGGACGGTCCTAGTACGGTTTTTGTACGCGTTGGAACGATGTATCCAAACGTCAGAAAACTTGACACTCATCATGTCGACCTACCAGAGGGTGCTACCAGTAGCTCTCTGCATACATCTAAAGCTTTATAACTTTTTTGTGGCTTACTGTATTAAACTGACTATGAGAAATTCTAATTCCAAGGCATCACTTGTTCAAGAAAGGTGTACCTGATAGGTTTCCCTCCGAACAACCGTTTCTGACATAATTTAATTTAAATGTTTTATTGCATACTCCGTTCCCTTCTTTTACACTTGGTTTATTCAAGGTGCACCGAAAAAAGTGATCAACTTTTGGACAATAAGGTAGTTTGGGCTAGATAAAAGGCTTAGTGGCAATATTTTGAGTCCATTTATGGAGCAATTACTTGACGATGAACTATGTTCATGTCATAATATGAATTTGACACAATTCTTACCTAGATTGTATAAGATATATCGTCCCTTTATAATTGTGATCTAAACCAAGCCTATGTTTTTCAGTCGAAGCCCTTTTGAATGAAACTACTTTTTGTTCGCACGGTATCTTCCAAAAATTGAACATAAAAAATACATATAAATTGGGTTAATAAAGTTTTATAGGTGTATAAAGTACACCTGGACTGTTATCCGATTGTCGTGCTCTACTAATAAAAATATAATTATTGACCGAGCCCGGGAATTGTCCATGTCTCTCCAATGTTAGTTTTTCCAATATTCTGTTAACTTTTGAATTGAATTTAACTTTGTTTAATGCAAGATAATTCGAGTGCATTAAATCCAAATTGAAACAACCACCTCTTTAATTCGCATTTAGTACGTGACTACTGGCCACCGCTAGATAACTAATTGTAATTTCAAAATGGCTCAGTTCTGTTAAGTTTGCACACTTTATCCATCAAACATAAAATCATTATAGACTCATTGCAAAGAAGCTGTTACCATTTGAATTATTAGGGAGTGCAGTAAAAAGCTTAATAACTTTAATTCCGGTATAAACCATAGCACTTCAAGATAATTATTTTGGTTTGTTTGGTTGGCAATAGAGTAATTGACTTAAGTGAAGGTTGTAAATATTGTTGAAAATTTACCAAAGAGTAAAGTGTTCAACACAGCAATTTTAAAATACATTGATAACATTTTATGTGTCCTTGTCTTTTGGAAAACCAATCCGAATTGAATGTACACCAAATAAACACTTTATTTAGATGAAAGATTTAGCCACCTCGGGTTAGTTAATATAAAAAGTTGTTGCTGCTGTTAAAAGGGGCATTAAAACTGACAAATAAATATGTATGAGTTGCAGTTGAGTACTGTCTATTTTATATCTTTCAGAATAAACCTCGATTAAGATTTGTGTTAATGCATCTTATTTTTAAAATAAATTAAAGTGGTTTACTAAGAACATTCTTCGGATATTATGCTAAACAATGTTAAAAAAAATATTTGGTTCTCTTTTAATTAATTGCAACGCAGAAGTTTTAAATAAATAAACGTGTATTCATTTTTCAGTACAATACATGTCTAGTATTGCAATATTTATGAAAATAGGAAAATATAAAAAATTAAAAAAATGTTTATTTTGTTTAAGAATTATTGATTTTGATTAACAGGAAAGGTTTAATGTATTGTCAGGGATAAACTCTATCAAATAAAATAGGCTTAAGTCTTTTTTTAAGAAAAAAACGCTTCGGGTGCTTTTTGTTATAATGCCTAAGTAATAAATCAAATTGAAACAATCACCTTCTTAATTCGTATTTAGCAAGTGACTATGCTATTCGGCGTTAGATAATAAATTGATTATAATTCCAAAATGGATTAATTGAGTTACGCTTACACAGTTTATCCATCAAATATTACTGGAGTAAGATTTTAGGCATCTTGATTCATATGCTTATGATAATAAACTTTAACCTGGTTATTTTCAGCAGGACATACGACACAAAACACATAGCTTTTCTCCGCGAATTTTTCAATGACCGGTTGATAAGTTTGTATACACAAGTTTAGTTTAGGTTAGTATCACATCCAAACTAACCTAAATTGGCAGAGTTATTTAAAAGAATTATATACGCTAATACTTTTGTGTCTCATGATCACTTTTGATGCAAGACTTTTGTAATTATTGACGGTAGTGTAATATCTATTTCTAAGTAGTGTCTTAAAACTAAAGAAAATAATAAGAAGAGGAAAATAAAGAACTCTCGAAAACATTGAATCAAAACTTTTAATTAAATTAAGAAATCAAACGAAAAATGCTTTCGATATTTCAAGTAAACTTGCAGGATCTAAAATTAAATAAAAAGATTCGGCCTCACTCAGACGAAAAGAAAGTTTGATTTTTAGGGTGAGCCGTTATTTTGGAAAGTGCTTTTTACGGTTAATCTTTTTAAATAAAAAAACTTCGATAGCTACTGCCTTTTTCCAACTTTATGGCGGAACTTCTTAAATTATATCATTATTTTGGCATTATTTTATATTAAAGTAAAAATTACACCAGATTTTTATACGCGGAAAAGAATTATGGATATTTGTACCTGGTTAATAAAGAGGGAAATAAAAAAAAATGGTCGTACTTTCATTTAAAATTCCACCACTCTTGTTTCAGACACTGTTCCGGAAATGCAGTACAACTTCATTGAACAGGCTGTTCAATCTGGGGTTCAAGTATCTTTACGATGTTCTGCTACTGGTTCTCCCCCTCCACAGTTTACATGGTTACTCGATGGACAACCTCTATCGGATTTAAAACCTGATCACAGGTAGGACTCCTGTTTTGTAACCAAATATAGTTTTTATTACAATTTACTTATATGTAGAATAAAATGGGTTGCAAATACGAATTTATAAATCTACAATAATAACTTAACATTTTCATTATTACCACCCATTGAGTTACAGCATGCGATGGAAAAAAAATATTGGAGGAGATTCTTGTAATGCTCTCAACTAAATGGTTCTAAAAATAACAGTCGATAAAATGTTGTTACTTAACACTCGACTGGTAACGGTTATTAGTAGCAGCTGACATGTCTTGGCAATATTAATTTAATTTTGGTTTAACAATATTTAAAGGCGGAATTAGGATTTTTAACTTTTAGGATTCAATCAAACACCCTAGTTAACAATGTAAGACTACTTTTTGTATATTTTTCTCCAAAGTGGCGTGACGAAATCCACTCTACTGAGAATATCTGTTATTCTTCCATTAAGTCAGCTGGACAGTGCGCTAGTAAACGTTTTAGATGGTGTTTTTCTACTTTTAATCAGGTCTGTCGTATATTTAAATAACTTTGAACAAGAGATATGAAAGTGTATACTAGTGTATATTAGAAAAGAAAGGAAAAAAATTGTATTCGCGTTACCGTTAATCTAAAATAATCGCAGTTGTTTTAACATTTGGTAATGTTTGCAATAGCAATATTATTTACGTTTACATATTATGCTTAATTTGATAGTCAAAATATAATTTTGCAAACACATACATACCTTTTATTTACCTGAAATAGTCTATAAAATATGGTTTTACACCATATAATCATCTTATACACGCCCCTGTTTCCCTTTAAACAGTAATTTAACCCAACGCGAACGTGTGAAACTGTTTAATGTCAGATAAAGTTAAACTCGGTTATAGAAGCTGTTATGCCAAGGGTGTTTATGAGTGTCGAGTCTATAAAACGGTTTTGTTAGTAAATTCTACACTAATAAGTGAATTTTCTAAGACATTAAACCGCACCTGTGGTCAGGGTTGGTATTAGGAAATGGCTGGCTATTTTGAACCCTTAGCTGAGGGCCAGGTGATTGCAGAGGTTAGAGACAGAGCGAGCATTAAAACGCGTTCTTAGTGTTTCATAAAATTTTCGAGCATTGGTAACAAGCAACACACATCAATATACAGGCTAGTAGGTACCTTTTCTTTATCTGTATAAAAACCTCATTAGAATAAATACATGTTTTAAATAACTTTTTTTTTATAACTCACCAGAAATTGCAGTCAATTGTTCATAAAATGTTCATCGTACTACAATGAGTTGTGATGTCAAACACAAAGTGTGATTCGTATTTTCTTAAATTTAATTATGTTTAAAAAACTCGGTGTCCAAACCATACAACCTGGCATGGGATAATTTCATTATCCCTTAAATTATTTATCTAATGCTCCCTACAGAAATTAGGGTGGTGCTTATCAAATTTTAATACTTAAACTTTAATAATTTTGTATCGATTTCCCTAATTTTGCTAATGGCAAATGACAAACTGTAGGGTTTAAGTTAATGACACCAAAGTGACATGCAAAATATCGGCCTGCAAGTTGCGGTTGACAGTGCTACAGGTCACCAGGAAATAATTAAATTCCATCAAATATTCAATATTAATTATCGCAAAATGTTATCGTAACCCGTTAAGCGATTTGCACGTGAAATGTTTTTAATATTGACTGTCTTTGCTGTATTGATATATTTGCTTTCGGTTCGTTAAATATCACCGATCATAATTTTGTTATTTATTCAAATGGGCGCTTAAATGAAATGGTAAATTTCGATAAATATGTAAATTTTTAAAATGAGGATAACAGGAAATATAATTGTTTAGCGAATTATGTACACATTATCATATAATAAAATTAATTTTTTTTTTATTATAATTGCAAGTTTTTTCAATATAAATGCGAAATATCCATGAAAATATGTTGAAGCTGAACTTCATCCTTGGTTCTTGCACTTTTGTTTATTTATTTAAAAAAATATCTCTTGTTGTGCCGAAGTTGGTGCGGTATTAATATACTAAAGATAAATATTTCAACATTTTCATTATACCTATGTTATTAGATTTTAAGCTTGTGAAAAAAATATTGGGTAAAATCAAATAATTATTTAATATGAAATAGTGGATAAGACATAGTAAAAAGTAAACATCATTCCCATATCCCCAAGAGAAACCCTTGGCGAGTCGTAGAAACTAAATCCAATTTAACGCGGTCCAAACACAAAAGCCAGCTTTTCAATTGACTCTTTTCGTAAAAGCTTTCGTTCCTAGGATTGTGAGGTTAACGGAGAATGGCGGAAATTTTAGGGTTGGTGAGTATACAATGGCAAACAAATAAAAAAAACGTCTTTCTGTTCTGCTCTACAAGCAATACGTTGTAAATATAAATGAAATTTAAATCTACTAAAAACAGGTAAATAAATCGTAGATTATCGTAAATCATTTTACACTCACAACAAAATTTCGTTGAATCAATGTTTGTAGTCAAAAATTGTCCTATTGAAAGGAAGCATCGAGAAATATGTTTTTTAATTAATATTTGATTTTCAATGATTTTTCTAACCTAAAATGGTTTGTACATCTATCTCACCATCGATTCTGAGATACACTTTCTTGTTCAAATAATATAGCGTCTTCATTCCATTCAGATGTCCTAGTTATGTCGTCTCCTGTAGTACTTTCTACAGATGACTCCAGTTAACACTATCAAATGCTTTAGAATACTTGAAAAAACAATTTTTTTTTTAATCTCTCTGTCTTACATTAATAATCTAGTTCTTGATTCAGAACAAAGCAGGCTTGTTCAGGAGGGATTTACTCCTGTATGATATACTAAGGAGATTTCTAGGGAGAGCTTACATAAATAAAATACAATAAAACAATTTCTTTTTCAGATATGCTATCAGCCAGTATTTAGACTACGCCGGTGATGTAATAGCACATCTCAACATAACCAGCCTCAGAGTAGAGGATGGGGGTTTATATACTTGCGTGGCCTCGAATGCACTGGGAAACGTCGAACATTCGGCTCGACTCAACGTATATGGTATGTTTTATTCATTGCTTCTCTGCAATGATCCACTTATATTGAATATATAGATAAATTGCATTAGACCTGTGTACTTTAGCATATTATTGTACCGTATACGTGCGCCTTTTAACGAAACCATATTTCATTTTGTGAAATGAATACTAAAATCCTAGGCAATTTAAAGAAAATCGTTTTGCAAATGATGCCTTTTTGAAAATGTCTTGAAAGTACGATCCTAAAATTTTTGAAACAAAATTCTAACTAGAGACGGGTAAAAAATAATTAATGATAATTAAATCATTTGCAATAGTGGTAAGGACGCAAATGGCAATAAAACACTTAAATTTATGTCGTCGACAAAAATAATCTTTAGCTCCAAAATAAGTGCAATCATAAAACGAGTAAACGTGTTTGCCGTATGCCATACATACAAAATAAATAATTATTTGAGAAAAGGAAAATATTTACATTAACTCCAAATACCAATATTAGTATTCCTTTGGTGAACGTCTCCGAATTCGGGATAGATTTTGCAAAGAGTCTGGAAAGCAACCGGTTTTTAATAAACGTATATGACCGCTAAGAACGTTTCTCTTAAATGGTACAAAGAGCGGAGTTCTATTGATCGTTTTCCAGTCTGGAATGTTTATTTGATTTGGTTTCTATTCTCAGGTACGTCATTTCCCTATAAACTACCTGTACCCCGTGGCATTGGCGACCTAAATTAAATTTTATTGCATTGCATATTTTCTTTCCTAATCCCAATTCTTCTTAATGCTCGTTTTGATGACAAAATCATTAAAAAAGTAAATAAGATGTCCCCAGCTAGGACTTTTAACTTCAAAGGATTTGTATTATGAATAATTTACTTATAAAAAGTTTATGTCAACAGAAATAAGAAGGTTTTAACGATGCTACCAACGAGAATCTTGTTCAAAATTTCTTACTTAGTTAATTATTTAAACAGAATTACTATTAGGTAGGTCACTTGAAACCAGTTTCTTATCTTTTTCTAATTCGTCGTCGGGCATTTAAATCCTTTGCCAACCGTGGAGCCTAACATCTTGGAACTTTGTAAAATTAAAGTCTACACCACACTTAACTTTAAAAGCCTTGTTCGTTCTCTTGGTGCAATGGTGGTAATAAACCCTTTTATAGCCTATACCCTTTTTCAGTGGCACGAGAAAAAATACTTTAAAAAGAAATACAGCCGATGCCCGGGGCAAATGTAAAAACTATTGTGATTTTTACCCAGAAGTACGAGAGAATTTTTACATGGTCTGTCGCTTCATTTTCGTGGAGTTTGTTGCATTAAACGGTTACTTGAGCGCGTGCGAAGCCGGGATGGGCCTCAGGTTTAATAAATAATTCAGATAAAACACTAACGCCTCACTGATTATTATAGTGACGAAAAAGCCATGAAATTTTAGTAGATCGCGTTCAAGATGTTTTATTCATTGCTATTCAACGAATACCATTTGATATACGAGGCGATTCTTAAAATGTCGGTTCATATATTTTGGCCAGATAAGGGGTATTGAAAACGAAACGGAGCAGCTTTCGTTTCTAATGAAGCGAGGGAAAACAGGGTAAAGTGACGTGAGGCAAAAAGCGGGACCAATTTATTACAACCCGCTTTTTTCGATTCGTTTTCAAAGAGTTTCTTTTAAATAAATTGACAACGCGGGGCCTGTTTTACTAATTAAATAATCGTTTGGAAATTCGGATCGTGTATTTATTTTTTAAGGGTGGCGTATACCAAATGCACTTCTGGACAAAGAAAATGTTGGTCAAATTTAATCATCAGTAACTTTCTTATTTTTGAACCGATTTCATTAAAATTTACTGTAAATGGTAGATTGATTTATTGAGTTAGCCCTTAACTTTGCGATGTTAATAAAGTGTCGAGCATAGGTTGAACCTCTTTTTGAAACTACCTGTTTAAGTGTAATCCCAATATATTTTTAAGTAGGTTAAAAATACAAACAAGAAACACTGCCACTAGACTATATTAAATTTATTCTGCAAACAAAGAATAAAAGTAAACAACCAATACTTTTACAAAATAATTATTCTACTTTTTATTGTTTTAAATTTGTTTACGACAGAGTCCAAATCAATATTATTATGTCGATAGTGGATATTTAGATTAAACGAGTTTAAAGAACGCCGCCCAACCAGCAACTTGATATTTTATTATGGTCGCGAAAGAATTTTCGACGAAAAAATTATAAAACAAATGTACTCTCAGGAATCATTTTAATACGTTTAAATCTATACATGCAAAATTGGCACCATTTTATAAAATACTTTTTTGTTTTATAAAGCCTTTTGTAAACACTACATAACAACTTTATAAACATTTCTGCAACTCTTAAAAAATTTCAACACCAGCATTATAAAACAAATTCACTAAAGCTTGTATTTGTATTTTTGAAACAATTAAATAACAGTTTTTTAAAAGGTTTTTAGTAGGTTCAGGTAAACGTTATAAAATGAAAATGCAACATTAAATAACAACAATAAAATAAAAAAGCTTTTAAAATTTATTTTAAATGCCGCAAGAAGCAATTTTGTATTAGACAAAGCAAAAATATAATTAACGTCGATAGCTATTTACAAGAAGCAAGAGGCCATTTTATTTATTTTAATCCCATTTTTCATATTGTTTAGAGACGTTCGTTGATTGTGAGGCAGAGACCGAATTTTTAAAGCGAATTAAATTTTATAGAGTAATATATAGCATATCTCTAACAAAATATAAACAGGCAATGTTTAAGGGAAATTTTTAAAGCGTAAAAAAATTGGCTTCGTCGATTTGATCATTTTCTTCAGAAGAACTTAAGCCAATTTGTTCTAGGCATCATAATTTCATGATTTTTATATATTTACCAGCTGTAAATATTAACATAAGTCTATGTATTTTTATATTCCCGAAGACTCCCATTCAATAATGAGGTCTTCATATAAAATAATTTTGTACCAAAAGCAAACATTTAAAGATAATTAAGTTACTACGCAATCTCTATAAAACATTTAAAATATACTTATGCTTTAAAACTGAGGGTACTGCGACAGGACCGAACTGCTTTAAAACTAAATATAAACTAAGGAAGTGTGGTCTATCTTAATCATATAGATATACAACGAAATATCATTTCATTGATTAATTAAAACAAAAATAAACACAAACAGTAGAGGTTTATTTTCATGAGAATAATTCAATTTTATAAGAAATTTGTTTTTGTTTCTATACTGTAGTAGAATTGCCATACTATAAAATAGTTATAAATAACAATTTACTTTTAAAGGCGAACTGTTTCTAGAAGTACTCTATTATAACAGTTTATTTTAAAGTCCAAGGAAGCAACTATAAAACAATTTTAAAACATATTTACAAGGAAATTAAAAATGTCGCCGAAATGTACCATCAAGCCACTTAAAAATAATTATATTTTATATGCTAAAATGTGTTTTTAAGTTGTTCGTAGAAACGTTTCTGTAATAGTTTTATGACTGTTTCATAAAAAATTTTATAATTCAGAATAGTGTTTATTGCAACTCTTATGTGATCCATTCGCATTTTGGAAGTATTAATAAAATAAAATAGTTGCATAATCATTGAATTATAAATTAACTTTGTTGGTTCGGCGGCGCCCTAATTTCCCAGTAAAATAAAAATATATTTGTAACAGGATTATTTTTTTAATAGGTATATTGGAAACTCAATTTATAGTTTACGTGTTTTAAACAAATAGGCGATGTAGCATAATTTTCGAAAATGTTGCACAGCATATAAACGTTACAGGATACAGATTGTTAGAAAAAATAGCTTTATTTATGTATATGTGCAGGGGGCGCCTGGGGCGCTGATCAATGGGGGCTACGCCACTGTGTACTGCCTTTATAGAATTAGAATTTTGCATTGCTTGCATTGTGTGCATATAGAAATTGTTATGCAATAGAGAACAAGCACAATTGTAGGTTTAAAAGCAAAAACATTGTCTAATCTAAACATTAAGAGTTTTTTTAAACTGGCTTAAAAATAAAAAATAAAAGTTACATTCCGTTAAATCTTCGAAAAAAAGTAGTTTATAATGCAATAGCTAGAAGAAGCTTTTAGTGGTAACTATTGAAAAATGGTTAAACCGTTAAAATTTCATTGCAGGTCCTCCATTTATACGATCAATCGGTCCAGCCAAAGCCGTGGCGGGAACAGACGCTGTGATACATTGTCCCTATTCGGGATACCCTATCAAGTCTGTGCGGTGGGAGCGACACGGTCAGGAGCTACCGCAAGACATGAGACATCGCTTAGAGGAAGGTTGGTTTAGAGTTTAGGGAGGACATATAGTGCCTGCTGTCTAGACGAATTATTTTTATAAATCGTAGGTGCTGTTAAAACTATACGTTTATATGTGGTTGGAATGTTGTATTTACGATATACCGGGTTATGTCGTTGCAAAGGTTATATTGAGAAGAAAGATTGTGCTTAAAAAAACGTTCGGAAATACCAACTTCCTTTTCCCTTGAATATAATGGCATTTGAGGGCTTTCAATCGCGGATAATAAAACATTTAAAGTTATTTCTTTGTTCGTTTTGGTTTTCTGATGAGGTACTTTATTTCTTTTTTCCACTGATCCGGTTTGCCTAAACTTTGTAACAATTCTTCTTACCGTTGAGTAAAAAATATTTTTGTTTGGATGCCTTCCATTAAAAATGTTTGCAGTTTCTCGATATATAGGGTGAGTGGGGAGGATAAGGCCTAACTCTAAGGGTGTAATATATGCATCAAAATAACAAAAAAAACTCAAATGTTGTTATCCAATATTCATTTGTTTTCAAGTTACAGCGTTAAATAAAATAATATTATTGTTAAATCAAAATATTCAACATTAACATTGTTTTAAATAAATCATTAGTTTAGTAAATTTTCAAAAATACCGCCATTGACTTCCAAACATTTCCTGCTTCGTTTACGAAGGGCACGCGTGGATCTTCTAATTGATTTGCGCCTTTCTTTAATATTGAGTACAGCATTTCTAATGCGTCTAATTAATGCATCCTTAGTATCTACTTTTACTTTGTTAACTTCAGTTTTTAACCAGCCCCATAAATTGTAGTCCAACGGCGTGAGGTCTGGCGATTTAGGAGGTCAACTAATAGGACCACCGCGACCAATTTAAACCCTTGGAAACCTTTGGTCTAAATATTCTTGACCCGATGATCGAAATGGGTAGGCACTCCGTCGTGTTAATAATACATTTCAATTCTGATGTATAAAGGAATCTCCTCCAGTAGTCCTTTGCAATTCATTTTGTAAAAAACTTAAGTAGTGATCCCCTGTAAGGCGATTTTCCAAAAGAAAAGGGCCAATTAAATTATTATCGATCATGCCGCACCACACGTTTACTGAAAACCTGTGTTGAAAATTACTTTCGACTATTGCGTGAGGATTTTCGTCCGACCATACATGGGAGTTTTGATTATTATTGATGCCGTCACGGGTGAATGTAGCTTCGTCAGTAAAAAGTATGTGCGGTAAAAGATGACGATTATTAATTATCCACTCACAAAATTGCATACGCTTGGCGTAGTCTCCGCAGGTTGAAGATTCCGTACACGCTGTACATAGTACGGGTATAAGCCTTGCTCGTGAAGCGTATTGATCACTTTTTCTTGGGGAATCCCCAACTGAATTCCAATTCTTCGTAAGCTTGTCGTCGCATCTTCTTCTATTAAAGCTAGAACATTTTCTATTTCTTCTAAATCCTGTTGAATGGCTCGTTCGGATGTTACATTAGCACTTGGAAGCGTTCCGGTCTCGCAGAGTTTGTTGAAAACTCTGATAAAGGCATTTCTGTTCGGTGTTCTCTCGTGTGGAAATCGTTCACGATATTCTTCAGCAGCCGCTGTAGCATTTCCATTACACAAACCATAAGTAAAAACCATATTGGCGTATTCGAGATGTGAATAAATGTGTGGCATTTTGTAAAATTAAAATGATACAAATCCGAAAGTTAACGGTGAATCAATGTAACATGTCATACTGACACTAATAGGATAGTAACAGCACAACAATCAAAAGCAAACAATAATTAAATTTATTACAGGAAAGCTAAATTAATGCAATATTTTGTTTTTGCCTTATAACTTGAAAACAAATGAATATTGGATAACAACATTTGAGTTTCTTCTTATTATTTTGATGCATAGATTACACCCTTAGAGTTAGGCCTATTCCTCCCGACTCACCCTGTATATGATAACTTTCACCACAAATTGAAACAATTTCAATTTTTTCTTAAAGAGACAGATTTTGAACCATTTTGACAAGCAAACGCCATACAAACCTAATACTCAAATTAAATAAGAAGAAATTTAAAACGATTTAACGAGATATTTGCTTAGTATATATCAGTTTTTGAAGGTTTTCCGCTTTCATCATTTTCATAATTTTTTTGAATGGTTTAAGAAAGATTAGAAATAACAAGAAATTTAAAGTCTGACCAATGTTCTAAAAGTAAACATTAAAAAGAACTGAAAATAATTTGATCTCTTGATTCCAGTCTCGCTTTTTAGTTTAAGGGGACGCAAAAACTTTTACCAAGAATAAGATTTTCTGAGAAATCAATAATAAAAAGTTTTCCATATGGAGCCAGAATTCTGCCGGTCACTGTATATACATTCTCTGGTTATTTACAAATTGACAAATTTAGATTTAACCGTAACTAACGGGTAGAAAATAAGCAAACACAAGTTAAATTAACACTGCGTGAACAATTCTGCTAACGGCCAATACTCACTGTGTACAACAGTTCATATTATCCTTCTCCACAGCAAAATGCAGTAATTAAAAAATACTTTTCAAACGCACCACACAAGCACTTTGTTAGTGCTAGTTTTATATAGCCCCTTTTGTTGCCATTTTTTGCTTCCCCAAATTTTACGATTTTAATAAAAATTATAAAAAAAGAAAAAGGTTTATTTTCACATTTTTACAATGTATCAGCAGCAGACAACTTATCTGAATTTTAACTCGCAGGTGGGGCCTTAACAATAATGAAAGTTGACCAAAACACCGACAAAGGTTTCTATACTTGCTTTGTAACGAGCAAAGAGGGACACGTTGCCAGAAAAGAAATTCAACTCATCGTAAACGCGCCACCTGTCATGGAGCCCTTCAATTTTCCAACGAGTATACAGGAGGGGGGCAGAGCACAGATCACTTGTACTGTAACGTCAGGTGATTTGCCGATTCATTTTTTCTGGTATAAGGACCAAGAGCCGATATCAGCTTCTTTGGAGGTAAGTAATTGTACTTATAAAATTGATGCCAAGTCTTATCGGCTTCAAACGATTTCTGTATTTGTTGGCTTATATGTTTTGCTTTGATAAGAATATCTTCAGATCCAAGTAAAATAATATATCACTATAACATAAAATGAAATAAAGCACACCGCATTTTACATTGCCAACAATGTGTTTAATTTATTTTATATTGTAGTATTAGATTATTTTATCTAGTGACTTGTTTCATTGTTAGATGCTGCTTTCCGAGTGAAACATCTAACCAAATATATCTAAAAAGTTTTGAGGCCAATTGTATTTAAAATTTGCATATAACATTTTTCCCTATTTAACATGCCCTAAATAATTCTTACTCCGATAGATATAAAATAGTTAACTTTAAAAATATAAACCCAAATGACAAAATAATGTAGAATAATGAAGTTTCTTTCCTGTGAGTCATAAAATAAATCCTCAAAGTTTGCATCTGGGTAAAAGTTACTTGAAATGTCTTTCCAAAACGATTTTTAGCCTTTTACAACTTAAATTTAACTTACAATGCTATCAAATTTTTACTCGCAGTGAAATATTATTACTGTCCAGAAGAGAAAATAATTTCTGTTTTATCTCTGGAGATATTGTCGCGGAACTTTATAATCAAAACATTTTTGTACACACTGTATAAGACTAATTACTAAATACAAATTAAAATGGTTAACAACAATGTAATATGACGAACTTTCCTTGTTATAAACTATAAAGTTAATTTCCAAAGTTTATTACGAAAGTTTAATACTGGTTGCAAGTTACTCAAGTGTTCCTCTATATCAAAGCAAATTTCCACATTTTAAAATTTTGATTAGTTAATAATTTGGTGTTTAGCGAAGATAACATAGGTACAACAATTTTGTCAACCGATTTTCAGTCGTTCTTAGTTTAACTCTATACGTGGTAATAAATTTTTATTCTCTGTAAAATATTATGACCGTGGAGAGAAGTGTTTTATTTTTAAAACAGAGTATAACGTCGATTTTATTGCCTTTGATATCGAGGAGATAAGATCATTCAAGAGATTTCGATTTGATACCAATTCCATGCAGAAGCTGTGATGGATTTCATTCGATTTGCATGCATATACAGGGTGTTACTTAATGTAATGCTAATATTTCAAGGGACCCTTTTAAGAAAAAACTTCCCATTAACGTATGCCCTAAGAATCTTAACTTCTCAACTACAGTGTTGCTTGCAAAGTTATTGTTAATTTAATAGGAAAAATTAACGGGTTGGCATCTATGTATAATGAACAACTAACAACATACAACATACAACATTAGCAACTAACATGGAGCGATTATTACAAAAATTGTTGAAAATGGCCCCCTTCACTTAATATGCATCTTTCCGACCATTCATGAAATTGCGCACTCGTCGAAATATCCTCGAAGCATGTCTTATTCTATCACATGCTGCAATTATTCTATTAATTCCTCTCCAGTGTTAATGGGAGTTGTGTACACTAGCATCTTAAGATGGCCACACAAAAATAAATCTAAGCTGTTGAGGTCGGGGGACCTTGGTGGCCATTCCTTATATTTGTAATCGGTATGGTTTTAAAGCTGATATTCAGAAAGGCACATAATAACTATGAGGGGGTAACATTAATGCTGGTCTATTAATTGTTAATATTTCTTGGGCAATGACTTTCAAAAAATGTTTGAAATTAAAGATCTTATTTCTTTTATAATTTAACGAGATGCCGCTATTTTATTAGCTGAGTTTTCTTACCCCATCATCCACAAAAACATTTAAACTTAAAATAAACTTTGGAATGATTAGTCTTAATGTAATATGACAAAGTTTTCCATTGGTAAACTTTAAAATAAATCACGGAACTTTATCATTGCTCAAAAAAGTCATTTAAGTTTTCTGTTGCGAGAGTAAATATTGGCCTTTAGAACTTAATTTTGACTTATACCGTTATTTTTATATTATGGAAATTACATTACATTACATTCACATTGATGTTGTTTTTACCACGCAAAAGAATAACAAAGTTTACATGAATGCTTCAGGTTGAAGAGCGTGCAGCAGAATTCTACAGCATGCTGGTCTTTAAGAACGTTAACTCCAGACATACTGGTGCTTACACATGTGTTGCTAGTAATGCGGCAGCTAGAGTCAATTATACAGCGCAACTAATGGTTAAAGGTATTAATTTTTTTAAAATTATAGGTGTAAAGAACCAAGACAACCCTCTTTTTTATTTCCAGTTACCCCTCAATGGACTATTGAACCTCAGGATATTTCCGCATTATTAGGCAACTCAATACTAATTCAGTGCCTAGCTAAAGGATTTCCAAAGCCAACAATATCATGGTTAAAGGGGCATGGTAAGAAATAATTCTCATTCTCTCTCTCAAGTTAAGGCCTGGTTCCGCAAGCAATGGATGCCGCGTCCATCGCACCTGGTCGGGGTGGTTTAGCTTGTGCAATAATCATAGCTGAACCACTTCTGAGCGAATCCAATTTAGTAGACGCATAACCTTTAAAAAATATTTTAGCAATATAATTTATAATCACTTCCAATACAGACTTGTGCCACACAATCATTTCCATTTTATGCAAACTTACAGGTAAATCAACGGATTACCGACCGCTCTCGGGGCTGCATAGGGTGACTCCTTTAAATAACGGATCCCTGTGGTTTGAGTCTGTTACTTCTCAGGACGAAGGAAACTATCTGTGCAGGGCGACGAACGGAATCGGATCTGGACTGGGAAAAGTGATTTACGTTGCAGTTAAAGGTAGGTAATATATTCGTTTTGTTTAGGATGTGCAGAATTGAGCATGGTATTTACTTTTCCATTAGGTAAAGGGTAAAAGTCGGTCAAAGAGCATATTGAACTAAAAGTTTTTTCAGATATTGTATGGGGGAAATATATTTTTTTTTAATAAAATGTAGATATCGTACGGTAATTAGGCAATGTAGTACAGTTTTTATTTTAATTATTGTGAGTACCTACCAAAGTAATCAAATCAAATAAAACATTTCTCTATTTAAACATAAAAAATACAAATTTTTATCTTAGTAAGTAGATGCCTATAACTACGTAACTTAGTTGCCACAATTATTAACCTATTTTACCATTATAATACATAAATAGCGCGAAACAAACGTTCTACACACGCAGACTTTATCTTTTTAAGCGCCTCAGCCGCTTGCCGGCTGAAATTTCCGCAGCCTTCAGCAGCATTAATATTGCCATATAGCGAGCTGCAGCGAGCGTGACCAACGCCGCACGATCTGGCGCTTGTTACAAGTAAATTCATGGCTGAAATAAATTGAGCCCTCATAAGGCTTTATTCCGTTGCGAAAATCGCCGACGTAGAGTGGTCGCCAGGGACGGACATCCAATATGATTCTTGCAAATATAAAACAACCGAGTTAAAGCAAAATATAGACAATAACGTGTATGTACACTTATAACGCTCAAGTTGAAAAAAGGTTTACCTTAATTTTATCTCTGATTTGAACGTATACATTTAAGTGAACGCCAAAATCCAGATATTTTAATAAACATCCTGCTTTTAAAAAATAGAGCAAAAATCCAGAGTACTAAATTTGGTTTAAGCGAGTGATTTATGAGAGTGTAAGCGGTAATGAATTCAGTCTTTCTATATGTGCATGGTATTATCCCCTGAAGAACTTTACGCCTTTTTGTTCGTCTAAGATGGTGATCCATGAAAGCAAATTGATTTATAACCTTATACTTTAGGGATTCTTTATATTTTTTAGTTCTGCATTACTTCGAAGTGGCTAGTATGTTGAAAATTCGTCTTTGTCTATTACGTGAGAAGTTTTAAAATATTATTCATGTGTCACCTAAGAAGTCATTCAACTATAATATTTATACATTAAAGAAAAGTTGACTTCATAAATATTAACGCAATTTTAATAAGTAAACTTTACTTAGGCTTAAAATTGAAAATTTAGGGCATCAATATATAAATACACAATATCGAAAAGAGCTTTGGGGGAATTCAGTTTTAAGTTAAAGATAGAATATTATTTGGAATGCCAAGAATAATTGAATAAGTTTAAATTAATAATGTAGTATTTCTAGTATTTCTTGGACTATGTGTCATACTTTATGAACCTTTAAAAAATTTAAGGGCACGGTGTACTTTTAAATAATTATCTAATAAACAAATTTAATTGAAAAAAAAACTTTACTATTTAATATTAGCGACTAAAATAGAGTTAAAACTAATATACCGAATAAAATATGGAATATAATAATATCGTTCATGTATTATACAAACTACGTATTTTTCAATTATTTCATTTATTTATAATTTGCCTTAAAGATTTATAAAAAATTAGCTGCAAGGGTAACAAATATATTAACAAATCAAGAACAAACATGTAATTAATGGCCTGAGGTGATTTATTTATCATTTTGTTAATTTTTTATTACTTGAATTCAACTGTGATAGCTTTTTGCAAATAAACGGTATCA
Organism: Polydrusus tereticollis; assembly: GCA_963920685.1. NCBI lineage: Eukaryota > Metazoa > Arthropoda > Insecta > Coleoptera > Curculionidae > Polydrusus > Polydrusus tereticollis. The sequence continues at coordinate 2,340,731 of OY987335.1, forward strand.
GCTTTAAATTGTAATATATTTTTTACGTTGCAGCAAAACTGCAAACCATATGTATATATTAAAATTGGAAATTTTATTTAGTTTATAACAGCCCTTATTGATTGTAACAGATGGTCAATTTTATTTATTTTATACTTTCATCGTTGAACAAACAATAATTTCAAAATAAAATAATTTGCATCAATGACGGTCACACTGTTTTAAATTTCAACCTCTCGAATTCAAACCTCCTTTAATTAAAAACACAGGCAAATAAATAATTTAAAAGTTTTTTAGTGTTATATATAGATACCCCTTTAGTTTGACCGATTATAAAACTGTTTACCCTTTAAGAAGGGCAAAATTCAGAATTGTACTCTAGTTTAAGAAGAAAGAGATTAATGATGAATCCACAAAATTTTTAAAAATCTTGAACTGACATATTATTTAACAGATGGCCTTGTTAAAATCGCCTGGTCAACTATAAAATTTTTAATAATTTATTTTTAGAGCCAGCGAGGTTTGATATGCCGTACAAAAACGTATCAGTGAAACGAGGCGGAGAAATAACTTTGCTATGCCACGTCCACGGAGATGTTCCAATTGAAGTCGTATGGGTTTTTAACAACTCCCCTCTTGACCTCCATAAACTAAGGTAAAAATACACTTTTAATGCTTGTTCTAATTTATAGAGGCAACTTTTATTGCACAGTTACTAGAAGATATATTCAACCGAAGGAACGTGTCATCATTTATCTTTTCCACTGCGGCCTTATTACGTTTTCACTTATAAATATTATGATACTCAACATTTTATGAAAATGGTTTTATAAACTTTTAGTGACAGCATTGTTATGAAACTAAGTGAATAAAACTTTGAATAATTAAATCAATTTGGAACGATTTAAATTCACAAATGTATTAAATTCGATATTGCGATATTTGAAATTCCGATTTATAGAAAAGCTTTTGTTTTAAAAATAAAAAGTGGCTGACCATAGACGTAAATTAAAAAGCGCACATATATCAGAATTTAGTAGAAAATAATTTGATTTTTAAATCGTAGTATAAGAATAACAAAAAACTGGTAGTTTTATAAAGAAAAATCGCGATGACATCGATAAATAGCACTTTCAGCTTAACAAAAAAACTGCGGTAAGAGGTTACTTTCCCTACCTAAAATCCTTATTGTATGAATTGACATCTTTAACAGAACCCATTATAGACTCTGTTAAATCGTCCATTTTCCTTCGGATTACCAAACTTTGGCAGTTTAAATGAGACGTCTTATCGGCGGCTTCCTTTCCCCCATGTTTTCATCAATTTTATTCTTAAAAAACCCCATTTCAGGTTTTCACACGTCAGTTTAAAAGAAGAAAAAGAACTAAAGTCGCAGTTATCCATTAGTAGGGCTGATAGAGAGGACTCGGGTATATACAAGTGCCTTGCAGAGAATGATTTTGGACGAAGCGAGCATGTCATCAATCTCGCTGTTCAAGAAAAACCAGATCCTCCTTCGCATTTAGAAGCGGTTGAGGTAATTCTAAATGCGTGCATTTTCTCAAGAGATATACGTTACTTTTTATTATCATAATACTGTTGTATGTGTTTGTGTATGTGTGTGTCAATGGATAGTGTATATACCCTTCCAACCATAAAAAAAGCTGGACGATACATCTATTCTTCGAGAAATCTGATTTTTTATTTACCCGATTGACAAGCCTTACAGTCTTTGTTCCTCCATAAAATTCCTGGTTAGTCGCGCATAATGCCTGTAACTTTTAAATTACCTCGTATACGAAAAAGTGATCTTTATGAAAGTTGTTCAGTAAATTATTCCCCACATTTCTACCTGCATATATTTTTTCTGTCATTTCTGGTTTGGTTGCCATAGAGACTAACTTACTTTTTTTAAATGGAACACATTGCATATTTGGATTCTACTGGGAAAACTCTGAATTTCTTGTATTTCAGGTTTTCACCTATCTGCAAGCGTTTCCAAGATAATGACGGCTCAAAAATGAAAAACTTCCTAATTATAATTATTCCTACCTAATACCCACCAGTTGACTCAAGGTGTTTTCATGAGAGCGACCTAAGAGGTGTCAATTTTGAGTTCCTGTTTAACTTTCTGTTGTCTCATCTCTAATTTGTTTACACTCTGAATAAGAAAGAACAAGTTGAAATTTTAATAATGAGCGGTTACGGAAATATGAAGAGATCGCAAGATCAGGTTTGTCAACTTTTCAATGAATTACATCCAAATAGGCCTCCAATAAATCAGTCAACGGTGTGTCGAGTGGTAAAGAAATTTTGAGAAATAGGGAAGCCACTAGATCAGGTCGACCTAAAACAGCAACCAGGGGAGACAAAGCTTTGGATATCAAACTCTCTATACATGAAAATCCAACACAATCATCCAGGTCAATGGCTATGGATTTTAATGTGTCTCATCAGTCAGTGAAAAATTTGTTTGAGCAGGAGAAGTTGCATCCCTACAAGATAAAGTTAGTACACAAGTTAAACGAGGACGATCTTGATAGAAGAACTGAATTTTGTCAGCTGATGATGGAAAGATGCAATAATGATAATAACTTCGCAACAAATATAATTTTCTCGGCTGAAGCTACTTTCCATTGAAATGGCATTGTTAATAGACACAATTATCGTTATTGGTCTGCTAAGAATACTCACTGGTTCCAGGAAGGTCATACTTAGAGACCCGAAAAAGTTAATGTTTGGGCGGGCATAGTTGATAGACATATCGTGGGACCTTTTTTCATAGATGTTAATTTGAATGGCGAAAAATATCTGGACCTCCTCAGGAATCACATAATTCCTTCTTGCAGATTGGTTTTACCGGGTGCAAATAATGGCATTATCGAACAGGTATGGTTCCAGCAAGATGGAGCACCTGCGCATTATGCGGCAAAGTTAAACAATACATAAGCAAACAATTTCGAGGAAGTTGGATAGGCAGAAGAGGTGCTATTGACTGGCCAGCGCGATCCCCGGACTTAACCCCGTTCGACTTCTTTTTGTGGAGACACTTAAAAGAACAAACAAAGTCTACGTTAACCGTCCAAATGACTTAGAATCTTTAAAAGTCAGAATTAGTGCTGAAATTCGGGCCAATCTGATTCCATTTGAACATTTGATTCAATGAAAAGGTTTCACTTGTTTATTATTACAATTTTAAATAAATAAAAATTTGAAATACAAAAAATTAAAAGTTTTCCCAGTAGAATCCAAATATGCAATCATATGCAGGCTGTTCCATTTAAAAAAAGTAAGTTGGTCTCTATGGCAACCAAACCAGAATTGACAGAAAAAAATTCATGCAGGTAGAAATGTGGGGAATAATTTACTGAACAACTTTCATAAAGGTCACTTTTCGTATACGAGGTAATTCAAAAGTTACAGGCATTATGCGCGACTTTTTTGCCACTCTGTATACAAGGTGTTGATTAAAAATACGGCAAAGTTATACTATCCGTGGGCACACTGTATACTGAAGTATTTATTTAAATATGAAGTACACTTTTAAAGATTTTGGGGAGATCAGTAAAGCTGTCGTGGAGAAGACCTTTTGACGGAAACAGCCCAGTCATCGGTTATATAGCTCAGTACAAAATGCTAGACAGCCTTCATTCGACTTGGGAAAAAAGTCAAGTGCTAAATTTAACAATGTCCTCCATTTTAAAACCAGGGTAAGTAAAACGTGGTATAATCTAGACGTATGTTTAAAAAAAAATACTTTCTTTAAGCGAAATTATGGAAGAAGCCGTTATAAGAGCCCTAAAACCAGCTACAGTATACACGATCCGAGTGTCAGCAGTCAATAATATAGATAAGAGTGACTTTACTGATGCTATAGTGGTAAAAACTCAAGAGGAACGTCCATCGGAGGCCCCTCTTAACGTTAAAGTCGAAGCTGTCAGTTCAACAGAGCTGTTTATCCAATGGTCCGCCCCTCAAAGGGATACATGGAACGGTGAATTACTGGGATATGTTATTAATTGGAGAGAGCACCATGGGCCTAGTAATCAAACCAACACCCAAACTGTTAGTGGCTGGGCTACAAATAAATTCCGGCTGTCAGGCCTGAAGAAATATACTACGTATGATATCACTGTAACTGCCTTTAATATTATAGAACCAGGACCGTCATCTCCAAGTATAATTGGTACTACAAAAGAAGGCATTCCAGAAGCAGCACCGCAGGATATAATGTGTTCTGAAATTTCTTCACAAATTGTAAAGATATCCTGGAAAGTACCGCCTCTACATTTGCATGGAGGAATGATACAGGGTTACAAGATATTTTACAAACCTGTTGAGAATCGTTACAATGTGTTGGGTAAGCTTAACGACATTGCAAATAATCTTTACTATTTATAGAACTTTGTTTCAGATCTTCCTGTGACAGGCGAAGTTAAACGAACACAAAGCACTGAGACATATCTACATGGTCTTCAAAAGTTTACTAACTATTCAATTAAGGTCCTGGCGTATACCAGTGCAGGAGATGGAGTACCAAGTGACACCCTGTATTGTTGTACAGAAGAAGATCGTAAGTACCATCAGTTTTCGGTAAAATTAGATTATCTCTTATTGTACCATTAATTTGGGGTCAAATTTTTGGCGTCTTATTTGATGAAACCCAACGCACAAATGGATGAAAAACCGTTGGAGCAAACACACCGTAAATTGGAAAAAAACATTTGTTTTTGCCGACCACCGAATTAAGTTTCCTGCCAAATAAAATAAGACAAATAAAAGTTCTTTTCATCGTCAGGTTACAAAAAAAAGACAAAGATTACAAATGTGACCGAGGGACCTTTTTTAATTATTTAACCGCAGAGTCATGTAACACATGTACCTAATGTCTGAAGCAAGACGTGTTTGAAAGTATACATTGATTTTATAAATAAATAATTCAAATATTGAATTAAAAATTAGTATTGTGTACGAGTATAATGAGCAAAGAGTTAGACTTGTTAAAGTTTATTGGGTAACTTTTCCTAAAAGATCTTGTTCTTACTGACAAGTATGATTAATAAGTAAGGTTGGTACAATACGGCACTGTAAAGGGTTAATGTTTTTTTGCATGTACTCATTTCAATGTTTATTTTTTCCTGAAATAGTCTTCCATGAATTAGTTTGTTTCATATACATTATTATACATATATAAGGCGTTACCTCATAAGTACTTATTTTAATGTGTTATTCCTTGACTAATCTAAGTTGAAAAGTTCATATAAATATACAGGGTGTTATTTAATAAGTGTCCGATATTTTACAGGACGATTTCTCAGTTATTTATAAGGTAAAAAGTATATACAGGGTAGTTGGTATGTATGGAAACGGTCGATTATTTCTTAAAGTAAAACAGCTAGCAAAAGATATTCCAGATAAGAGTTTTAGGGTTTTTACAGTCTATTAGAATTTTAGAAAACTAAGTATACAGGATGAGTCAGAAAGCCGTAGAGAAATAAAGTTACTTTTTTTTTAATGGAACACCCTATATCTTACAATATTTTTGGATTTTACATTAAATTACAATTAATAATATACAACAATAAAATACAACGGTACGCCATAAAGCAGAACGGCTTACATGTCCCTATCTTACTTTTTTATTATCTTCTCAAAAATACCAACTTCCGTTAAACCGGAAGTACTATATTTCCGGCTTTTGAGCTACATCCGGTTTAACCAGAAGTTGACACTTTTAGAAAGATAGTTAAAAACATGTGAGCCGTTTTACTCTAAGGCGTACCGTTAGAAAGCTAGAAGCTGTCAAAATTAAAAAATGTAATTTTTCAAAAGTCGATATCTCGGAAACTATTTGGTTTAGACTTATAATGCACTTAATAAAAAATAATTGTAATTTTACGTAAAATCCAAAAATATTCTAAGATAGAGGGTGTTCCATTAAAAAAAAAGTAACATTATTTCTCTACGGCTTTCTGACTCATCCTGTTTACTTAATTTTTTAAAATCCTAATAGACTATAAAACACCCTAAAACTTTTATCTGGAAAATTTTTTGCTAGCTGTTGTGCTTTAAGAAATAATAGGCCGTTTCCGTACATACCAACGACCCTGTATAAGCATTCCAAGCAAGCCCTTTATTTTTGAGATACAGGGTGTTAAAAATTTATTGTTATTTTTGCTTTCCGTAAATAATTTTAAAAATAATGTCGATATTTGGACGAAAATTGGTATCTAGGGGTTTCTTGAAATGCGAAATTCGAATTTGATGTTAGTATGGCTCCCACTTGTAGAGGGCGCCACTTACGTGTCTTTTTACTCTTTTGAGGAGTCATAACTTTTTATACGTACTTGTATTACATTTTTAAGCGGAAAAATGGATTTCTTCATCATTTTTACGTGAAAAAGGCATAGTTGGTAGAAGTCGCTACGAGCAATCGTTCTCGAGAAAAAGTATAATAAAGAAATAAATGGCATTTATCTGCATATCGCTTAATATGCCAATACCAGAGTTTGTTAAAATAGCATTCATCTCCTAAACAAAGCCGAAATCAAAAAATTATGAAAATGTACTTTGCATTAACCAATAAAGTGCCTACATGTAATAGTGTAATTAAAAGAGAAAACAGCAGGGTGTACATATTTCTTGTTCCTGTTAAAGATTGTAACACCTTTTATCTCAAAAATGAAGGGCTTGAGGACTCATACTTATATGAACTTTTCACCTTATAAATAACTGAGGAATCGTCCTGTAAAATATCGGACACCTATTAAATAACACCCTGTATATCCTAAAATGCTTGGGTTTAGATATACAGAGTGCTATAGTTTTTATGCAAGCACATATTTAAAAAAATATATTTTATTACCATCGTAGTAATAAATGATTTAATTATTTTCTTTCAAACGTAAAATATTAAGACAAGAATTATGCCAATCTGTACTGTTTAGAATTGAATGATAATGTTATTAATAAAATAAGTGTTTTGCAAATATGTATTTGCAATATCATAGTTATTTTGTCTACATTTTCGTAATAAGTACTCGTTTAACCCTAGTACATTTTTCTCCAACAAATATTTATGAAATTAAAATTAATAAATAAACTATGGCATATTTATTGTGATCGTACACAAGCAAACAAATTAGGAAAATAATTAATAACTGCACAGATTCGAAAACAAATATGGGCCAACAAAAAAAATAAAAATCCCGGGTAAAAAATATAGGGTGTCCTATTTAAAATAATTAAAATGGAAGTTGCCCCTGTTTTATACATCTTTAATAATCCCTTACTGTTTTATTTAAATTTTTTCTATGTATCTATGATAGTTATGAGATATTGATAGCTCCACTAAATTAACGAATTTTTTTTTGGTTTAGTTCCAGGCAGGCCTGCTAACGTAAAAGCAAATGCCCTGACAGGAGAATCAATTCTCGTGTCATGGCTACAACCGTTAAAGAGAAATGGCCATATAACCCTTTACACTGTATATTGCCGCGAGGCTGGTCGAGTGGGCCAACATAAAAGTTACAATGTTCGCATGGAAGATATTAACCAAGAATTTGGACTATCGTATGAAGTAAGGAATCTGCATGAACATCAGTTATATGAATTTTGGGTAAGTGAGATAGATAGTATTATGTATATGTGGATATATTGTGTTTAAAGAAAGATGCAACATAAAGGAATATATCCAACTACGTGTGTACAATCAATTTAATAAATCCAGTACGCCTATGGTTGCAGCGGGTTAGATTTTGTATTGAAAAGAAGTATTATTGTTAATGTTAAATTTAACAAACTTATCAGGTCTTATCATCGATTAAACTAGAAACTATGAATCACCCCGTATAATCAGATATGTCAGCATAATCAAGTATGCATAAGCTCAACAGCCCTTTATAGGTGTATAGACGTTCAATACACAATTGATTAAATTACAATTTCTGATGAGCCATTTCGACATTATTCTCTTCTGATGCGGTAACGCCAATCAACTGCATCAGTGGCGTAGGATGAACTATATTCAGGTGCTCTGTGAGTGGTGCGTGTGCACAGTAATGAGTTGGATTAACATTGCTGCAACCATGAAACCTATTTTTCCTTCCATTTTCGAAGGTAGAGAACACGAAAAAATGATAAAAAAAATTATATTAAATAACTTGAAGCCTGCAAATCTTGAAACATTATTACAAAAGCGTATCAAATAACGTATTCATTATTGTGAAACAGGTTTAATAAACCCTTGGCTCTGTAGACAATATCTTGTTTGTTTGGTGTTCATATAATTTTAAAATGCCTGTGAGTTCCTTTCCTCAATTTCAAAGAATATACATAGGTATTTATATTTTTGTTCTTGCAGATGTGATAGCTTTATTAGTATTTATTAAAACTATGTGTGACTTTTTAATGCACCTCTATAAACTGTCTATATTACCCTCACAATTTGCGTATGTAGCTCAATTTTGTACACATACATACAGCGTAAAGCCTGTCCAGCGATATAAGAAAGTTACACTTTGCCTTTGAATGTGATTATCCAAGGGTGGCCATAAACAAACAATAAATGAATGAATAAATGCAAATTGTGGTCCGTACTTAAAAATGTCATAAAGTAGACTGCAAATCCGGAAGACGTAATTTCATTATTAAAGTAATAGTTTGGTGATTTTAATCCGATTTTTACCTGATTCAAAATGAGAGTGTTAATCCCATAAAACGAATTATGTTCTAAATACTGTATATGTAGCCACTCTAGTTTGTTTTAAGCTTAGTAATTGTCCTTACTTCATGTGTAATACAGCGTTTGTTTAATCGTGTGTGAGTCATGGAAAATATGTACGAGCTCAATGTATCTCAGGAGATAACCCCGTCAAAAAGCAGAAAACACTTTTCTGTGGAAACTAAGGAAGTTATAAACAATGTTTATTCGACTCTCATTGAACGTGCGGTCAGCAAGCAAGCAGCGTTAAAATTAGAAGAAACGGTCACTTTAACAAAAATTCCAACATGAACTGTATGGAAAATTGTGAATAATCCCGTGTTAGCGAGGAAAAAAAGAACCAATATTGGCATTTTCTCGAAGGTATATGGAAGTGATCAAGATATAATACGGCGTAAAATTTACAATTTATACGAGGAACAAAGCGTGCCTACATTAGATAATTTAATTAAGAGGCTTGAAAAAGATGAAACCGGCGTTAAATGTGGCAGAACAACGTTATGGAATTGTATCCAACACATGGGTTTTAGATTTAAAAAAATTAGCAAAAGATAAGTTTTAATGAAATCCAGTAGAATTTGGGAATGGCGATCCGAATATCTACAAAAAATTAGGATTTACAGAGATCAGCAGAGGCAGATTATTTTCTTGGATGAAACCTGGTTCGAAACATATGGTACCTCGGAAAAGGGTTGGGTTGACTTAAGCGGCAAGTGCGCCATCAAAAAGAGGTACAGGGTCTTCCAACGAGGACTGAACAGGGGCTCATTTTTGAGCTTCCATGTATTTAAAGAAAAATCCAAAATAACCAATCGATGTACTTTTTCCTGCAGAATTCAAAAATGAAACCAAAAATTTATTTGAACCAGAAACAAAAGAGTTACGCTATGGATAAGGTGTTTTTTAAATGGAACATAGCTTTTTTTATACGATTTTTGGAACGAGTGATTTTTTTTGTCCGTTCTGATTAAAATATTTAATATTGTGACAGCTATTTTTATTAAATTTTAATGTTTTATGGATAATTTAACTTTCACCTGTTTGAAACATACACTAGGTAATAAAGGTATAATCACCTTTGAGTCCTTCAAAGTCAAAAAATTTGACAAATTTACTATAATATTGCCGAAATGAAATATTCTTTTGCATTTTCTTGGCATTTGTTGAACAAGATAACAATCTGCAATCTCTCATCTAATGAATATTTCATTTCGGCAATATTATAGTAAATTTGTCAAATTTTTTGACTTTGAAGGATTCAAAGGTGATTAGACCTTTATTACCTAGTGTATGTTTCAAACAGGTTAAAGTTAAATTATACTGGATAAAACATTAAAATTTAATAAAAATAGCTGTCACAATATTAAATATTTTAATCAGAACGGGCAAAAAAAAATCACTCGTTCCAAAAATCGTATAAAAAAAGCTATGTTCCATTTAAAAAACACCTTATCCATAGCGTAACTCTTTTGTTTCTGGTTCAAATAAATTTTTGGTTTCATTTTTGAATTCTGCGGGAAAAAGTACATCGATTGGCTATTTTGGATTTTTCTTTAAATACAAGGAAGCTCAAAAATGAGCCCCTGTTCAGTCCTCGTTGGAAGACCCTGTACATCAATTACGATTTTGCATGCTGGATCTAAAGACGGATGGATTCCAAATGGACTTCCTCTGTCTGCAAAAAACATTAAAGATTCTTCTCTGGATTACCATGACGACATCACTGCTGATTTATTTGATGATTGGTTTAAAAACAAGCTAATTCCAAATATACCTCCGAATATCGTTATCGTAATGGACAATGCAAGCTACCATAGTAGGCAGTTGACCAAGACTCCCTTCTCAAATGACACAAAAGCAACAATCCAAAACTACATGTATGATAATGACATTTATTTTCAGAAAGATTACACCAAAAGGCAATTAATTGAGGTTTTACAAAGTTTAAAACTACAAAAGGAATACTTATGTTATTTATGCAAAAAATCTAGGGCATACAGTTTTAAGGCTTCCCATCGAACATGTTTGGCACCAACTGAAATCTGCCATTCGTCGTAACAATATTTGCCCTACTATTAACTCCAGTGTACTTGAGCTTATAGAAACTGAAGTTTTTAACATCCCTTCACAAAGTTGGGCAAATTCTAGTACACATGTTGAAAAACAACGAAAATTCCTATATCAAAATAAACAATATAGCACAAATAATAATAATTAGAACAGATGATGATAGGGATAGTGATATTGATATATTAATTGAATAATTATTATAAGTACCGAATAATTTGTATATTTTTGTAATCACAAATATAATTTTTAATAAAAAAATAACTTGTAATTTCATATTTAAACATAAATAAAATATTATTTAATGTCTTACTTATTCTTATTACAAACCATGATTAAATTGTAAGTAAAATACGGACCTGTTCACTTCACTTTCTTATATCTCTAAACAGACTTTTGCTGATTAGTGCGATGAAGTACAGTATTTTCGTTGTTAGAAATATCGAAAATTATTAAATATAAAAGTTCTAGGATAACTTTTGTTTATCCTAGAAATGTTTAGTGTTTTATTATGTACATGTCAAGTCAAACATCTTTCTAAAACGTGAAAATAATGAGATATAGCGGTTTACATTCGAAGATATATGAGTTCAAAAACGTTATTTCCTTTGCTCTTGCTGAGGTAATAAAAATGTCTCCGGAAAAGCTCCTTTTGATAAAAGAAGTAAGGCTCAAGTTGGTGCACATCTTTTATATCTAAAAAAGCGACGTATGTATATTTGTGTATCTCCTAAATCACCCTGTATGTCAGGTTTTATAAAATTCTCCTTTTATTTTTCATGAACGTCCATCTAAGTAAAACAAAAGAAAAATAAATTGTTTGCCTTTCCTTTGAAGTATCGTCAAGCATCTAGCTGGGAAATATTTTCTAAAATTCAAGAAGACGAAACTTTTTAAAAGAGCTATCGTGCAATATTCGACAAAAGATAGACAAATTACGTGCTAGAATGATTTTAGTATGAAAACATGCCTGGAAAACTGATATTCTAAGAAAAATATACGGTTTAGTTATAAAACGGTGAGGGTTGTGGTATGAGAAACATTGAGAACAAAGTTGATGTAAGACGTGATTGAAATGCAGTTATTTCGTGATTTTTCAGAAAAAGGATATAAAATTTTATTTACTGAGGGCATTTCGGAAATTTATTGTTTGTACAGTTGTAATATTTTACACCTCAAAATTATGTAGGTATATAGATATGTATTTTTCTGTTTAAATTCTTTGTGAATATACAGAATGTTTCGTAGGCAATTTAACATATTTCAGGGGGTGATATTTCAGGTTTTTTTTTATGGAAACAGTTAATATTAATAATCTTTATAAATATTTTTCGATAACAATATTGGAAAATGTCTATAGTGAATAAAAGGATCTTGGATATAAAACGGCAAAGAAACCTGGGAAATGCTTTTCGTTATTATCGCGTTGTTCTTTTTGTCGCTAGATGGACACATCAGCAGGAAAATCCTGAATTCGATTATACATTTACTGCTGAAAACCTGCTAATAAAGCATTCTCTTTGCTGCAGGTTTCTGCAACGACTAAAGTCGGAGAAGGTGAATCGACACCGTTAGTAGCGCAGCAAACAAATTCCAGGGCGCCATCTAAAATTGCTTCTTTTAGTCAGATTGTACACCAGCCAAATAAATCTAGAATACTTTTGCCTTGTGTGGCAGTAGGAAATCCAAAACCTAGAACTAGATGGATGCACCAAAACAAACCAATCACTTTTAGCACTTATTATGCGGTAACACTTGATGGCCACCTACATATTCATAGTAAGTATATTTTAAAATAAGTGGGTTTATACTAGTATTACGTCTGATTAGGTAATAATCTAATAATTACTGAAATTTTCTAAACAAATCATCGTTAATTTCTCAAAGTGCGTATCACAGAAAATCCCTGATTTGATATATTTGTACCCTTTATAAAACCTTTTTCTGTTATGCTTGACTCGTAATTATCATTAATTAGACAAGATTCCCATTGACAGAATGAAGGAGATTCTGTCCATAGTACTATAACTGATCTTTATCTCGTTCAAGCACTATCCAGTCTTCAAACTAGCTATACAGAAGACAAATCCTTACAATGTTTGACCCTTACAATACAACGGCTTCTTAGATCTCAAGACTGAAATTATGGACTTAAAAGTTTCAAAAAAGCACGCACCATAGATTTGTTTCATCTTGTGGATGACTTCAAGGTTTTATCTTTGAAAGGTCTTTACACAGCTGATCTCAGAAAGACGGTTTCAAATCATTTGAGTAACCAACAAAATAAAATTTCTGAAGAAGAATATTCAGATTTACAATCCATGGGGGAAACTCCAGTTAACCTTCTCGAAGAACGCAAGATAAAGCTTAATGGAATTTCAACGTTTATGGGAATGGTGTCATTAATATTTAACATATAAAGCAGCTAATCGACCGACGAAACATGTTCCGAACTATCTGTTGCATTCAACTAAAAACGTAGCAGATTCTTTTCTAGATTACCACCAAGACACTGATGCACAACTTTTTGAAGATTGGTTCGACTTCTTAAAAATATACCCATAAATAGCTTTATTGTAATGGACAATGTTAGTTATTCCTAGTTCTAACAATACAAAAGCAAAAATTCGAAAAGGAATACGTGTGTGATAAAGTTAACAGGAAATGGATATAAAGTGTTGCGTCTTTCCCCATTTCCGTCGTAACGCTGTAAATTTTAATCATAATAACTTAATAACATAATTTTTATTTCAGTACTTCATTAATTTCTATTTTACTTATTATGGTTCAAAATATAATTATTGTAATAATTGATCCATTGCAGTAAAGGTCGACGCTATATTGTAAACTTTACTATAGAAGTTAGTTGGCACCTACCAAAATTCAATTTTTTTTTTTTAAATTTTCAATACCCTGTATCTCAAAACTATAGCTACTGAGGACCTAATTGATATGAACTCTCTGTTTAAAAATCATGTAAGAATTAAGACTCTCAAGGATCATCATTTAATTGTGAAACACCCTGTAGAAAAAACTCAAATCAATTATAAATAAAGCGATTTTCAAATTTCTTTTGTGTAAATAATAATTCTAAACAATAAATTGTAAATTAAATATTATACACCGAAAGTATGTTGGCTTAGTAAATTTATAATAGGTATGTGGCAATTAAAAAGCGTTAAAATTAGCTTTAACTTCTAACTGCAAGAAATCGCATGCATCTTTGCAATTGTTGTTAAGATTACTCAATAAACATAAATTAAATCTTACGCTTTACGATTTTTTTTTTTAAATATTATAAATATCTACCTACTGCAAATGCAAAATATTTCCCCAGCTTGGACAAATTGTCATTTAATTTGAACTTACCTAAACAAATCTAAATATCATGAATTGATATTAAAAATAAATACAACTAACTATACATATACCGGGTGTTTCTCAAAAGACGCTCACCCCTATAACTTTTTTGTATTTATAGATAATAAAATGAAATTTTGGAATTGTGCATAAGAGATGAGTCTGCATTTATTGGCATCATTTTTGATTTGTTACCACTTCCGGTTTAACCGGAAGTGACCTTGACTTTGGTATTTTAAATGGGACACCCTGTATATTTTTGCTTATTTGGATTCAGCATGATATTCTGAGTAAAATTACATCCCACTTGTCATTTTTTGACGTGTTATAACATTTTTATTTTCATTTTTTGTAATGAATCTAGAGGGCCATGAATCAATTAAATAGGTTAATAATTTATAGTCAAGTAGGTAGTTTACGAAAAATAAAATTATGTTATATTAATTGACTTTCTAAGTTTCACAAGCGTTTAAAAAATGAAATGACGTTTACTCCATTTTTCCAAATGGAAAAATAGTGGTTCACTAGGATATTTGAAACGAGCATTTTTTTCCCAACAATTTGATACCATACACTCCTATGCTATTTCAAAATTAACACGAAAAAATTTGCCCTAAATCCCAATCACATATTTAAAAGCGTTGTGTATTATTATTGCCGCCCTGTCCCTTCTAAAGAAAAGAAATATAAAGGCGGCCTTGAAAAACAATTAAATTGAATATCAAAACCAATATGGCTAAAATTAAAAGTTGTTCAAATGTCATTCGTTTATAAAACTTAGATTGTAAATCAGATAAAATGGTTAGTTTTACTAGAAATGAACAAATAGATATGCTCTTAATTTTTGGAGAGACCAGAAAAAATTCTTCTGAGGCCGCAAGATTGTATGCAGAGAGATTTCGAGGTCGTCGACTTCCAATCCGGCATTATTTTTTAAAACTGGAACAAAAAATGCGTACAGAACCCAATGAGGATGCGGTCAATAACTATGTTGTAAATGAAGAGAAAGAAATTGACATACTATCATTAGTTAACATAAATATTACTGCCTCAGTCAGAGAAATTGCTGTTGAATGTGATATTAGTAACTCGTCAGCATGGAGGATCTTACATAAATACAAATATCGTGCATACAAATACCAGATTCATCAACATCTCTATCAAAATGACCATGCCAGAAGGCTTGAATACTGTAACTTGTTTTTACAAAGACATTAACAAGATCCAACATTTCCGTCGAAAATTCTTTATTCGGATGAGAGTCGATTCACAAATTTGGGCATGTTTAATAGAAACAACAAGCGTTATTGGTCACAAGATAACCTGCATTTAATGGAAGAAGGCAATTTTCAAGAGCGATTTGGATTCAATTGCTGGTTAGGTATCATTGGAGATGGAATTGTGGGATCAATTATTTTTGATGGTCACCTTACCGGCGAAAGATATTTAGGTTTCTTGCAAGTAGAAATAGAACAATTTCTTGAAAACTTGCCTGTTGTTGAACAAATGGCTATTATTTTTCAACCAGACGGGGCTCCACAACATAATTCTCGTGCTGTTAGGGAATACCTTCATAACATTTGTGAGGAAAATTGGATTGGCACTAACGGCCCGATAAGATGGCCAGCAAGGTATTAAGCTTTTTGGTAGGTATGTCTTTTCATCCTTTAACATTTTTATTTTCTAAATTAGATCCCCCGACCTAACTCGGTTGGACTTTTTTGCATGAGGAACCCTCAGAAAGAAAGTCTACAACGTTCCACCAGTCACCCGTGCAGAACTAAAAATAAAATAAAGTGAGAGCAGCAATTCGTGTGTCGAAAAAGTGGAAAATTGTTTTCATCAACAGGGAGGACATTTCGAACATTTAGAGCGATGATAATTGGTATTATAATTAATTCCTAGATTGATTTATTAATAATGATAAACATTTACTATCTACTATTAGTTGTTTGTTGAGAATGATTAGTTAACTGTTAAGTTCTTTTAGTTTAGATTTAATTAAGCCTAGTTGCCTAGATCAATTTCTTAACACCTGCGTAAGTTTTAAAATAGCATAGCAGTGTATGGTATCAAATTGTTGGGAAAAAAATGCTCGTTTCAAATATCCTAGTGAACCACTATCGTTCCATTTGGAAAAATGGAGTAAACGTCATTTCATTTCTTAAACGCTTGTGAAACTTAGAAAGTCAATTAATATGACATAATTTTATTTTTCGTAAACTACTTGACTATAAATTAACCTAATTAATTGATTCATGGCCCTCTAGATTCAATACAAAAAATGAGAATAAAAATGTTATAACACGTCAAAAAATGACAAGTGGGATGTCATTTTACTCAGAATATCATGCTGAATCCAAATAAGTAAAAATATACAGGGTGTCCCATTTAAAATACCAAAGTCAAGGTCACTTCCGGTTAAACCGGAAGTGGTAACAAATCAAAAGTTATGCCAATAAATGCAGACTCATCTCTTATGCACAATTCCAAAATTTTATTTTAATATCTATAAATACAAAAAAGTTATAGGGGTGAGCGTCTTTTGAGAAACACCCGGTATAGTAGTTTTTTATAAAAATCAAGTTTTCTGTTAATGAAAGCATCCCGTGTAGCAGTTCATTATACAGGGTGTTTCAAAAAACATGGGGTAACGGCTGGAGGCACTTCAATTACATTTATACAAATAGGATATTTTTTTATGAAAGTGGGTGTTAACACTTCAAAAAACGAAGCGTTATTTTCAAGATCTAAAAAAAAACACTAGAAAGGTTTTGATTAAATTTGGGCAATTAGAATCTTGCAGCTTTCTGAGACAATAATCGGGTGAATGTGATACACACTGGACTATCAGTTTTTGAATTTTATTTAAAGGAAAATTGGTACAGTTTAATACCTGGTCTAATTTTCGAAATAATTGCGATTTTTGTAAATCTATACTTTAATTTCTAATTTATTCATAACACATAATAAAAGTAAATTATTTATTCTGACAATAACACACTGTAACACAGAAATTACTGAACAAATTCACAATAGTCAGAGAGTATTTTTGGAAATAACGCCAGTTTTTTTTTTAATTTTTAACACCCTATCGCTGTAAAACGAAGCGGAATCGGGCCCATGTTGAAACACCCTTTATAAAACGATGATTGCTTGATAGCGCTATATTAAAAGATGTTGCAAAACTGATTGCAATTACTTTTGTATTAAACATAGTTTAATAAACCTAATTGTATAATAAGCCATGTTAATTAAGGCGTTTAATTTGTTTCAGTTATTGAAATTAATTAAAATTATTAAATCTGTTGTTAATTTAGCAATGTGTAGAATAAGTGGAACTCGTTATGCAATCGTGCTTAAAAAATGCTTTTAAAAAGCAACAAAGACAATATTGTTTAATAAGGTAACTAACAATTCCATGGGGAATGGTTGTTATTATACATTTGAATATAAAATGAGTCCACCACATTTTGTTGCAGTTGCAGCTTGTCACTAGCTAGACTAGCTAAAATGGATCTTTTACCTGACCCCCGCAACATGATGCGACTCGCAGAGAGAACTATAAAAACAATAATCTCGTATCGAAACTTACATAGGTACTATAATTTGCTCCAGCCAACATAAAACCATTTTATGTCAATTGTAATGTATTATCATGTTATCAAAACAAGAAATGCAATGTTTTACATTTTTACAATTAACTGGTTTTACAAGCATTTCAGTATCGTCACAAATTTTCCTGAAGTTGTGGTATGTAACGTTTCGATTACAATGTGAGATACTGTGTGATATTGACGTAATAAAAAATCGCTTGTGCATACCTAATAAAAAAAAAATTTTAAAAATAATTCTTATTGGTTGCAAGTAACATGTGTGCATTTTCTAATTTTTATAGTAATTGCCATTTGATATTAATGTATATACAGGGTGTTCCAACTCTATTTATCCACGAAATATATTCTTCCCTGTTTATGATATAAAAAAGGAGAAATATTTCTTGGTTTAAAAAACTACTTTTACTGGGAGTACATTTAAGTATATGCCTCAAAAGTTCGATTTGTAATATCAACTTTACTTTTTTAAATAGGACACCCTACATTTAATATTAAATATTGCTTCTTCAATCAATTCTCTATCAGAAATCTATAATATATTCTACGCCTAATGTCCGTTTTCAAGGTAATGACAATTACAATTTTCTAATGGTATTATAAGAGTTGCTAAAGATGACCACCATGTTTGACATATTTACATCATACTACTTTGCCTTCTAAAACTTCTATAATTAAAAATTTATATCACTGTTAAAAATGTCAAAATTTATTTTACCTAATTTTAAATCCTTCCTCTTTTAAAGTTTAAATACTAATTTAATTTAATTTTACCTATATTTCGAAAACTGACAACATTAGGCATAGAACATAGATTTTTGATATATAATTGATTGAAGAAGCAATATTTACCATAAAATATAGGGTGCCCTATTCAAACAAGTAAAGTTCATATTAAAAATTGTACTTTTGAGGCACCCTGTATACTTAATTGTGCTTCCAGTAAAAGTAGTTTTTTAGACCAATAACTATTTCCCTTGAAACTTTTTTTATGTCGTGAACAGTGAAGAAGATATTTCGTGTATAAATAGAGTTGGGACATCCTGTATATAAATGTATACCCTTTTTATAAGACGTGGATGTATCCCTAACTGGTAACTACACATGCAAGGCGATAAACTTATTTGGAGAAGACTCCATCAGTTATACATTAGTGGTACTGATGCCTCCCAGGTCTCCAAGAATTGAGGTAGAATATGTAACAACCAATAGTATTAAATTAAAATGGAACGAACCTGAAAATGGAGGGTCTGTTATACAAGGTAAGATGAATTTATAATATTATAGTATATATTTGGTTATAGCTAATATTTTTCATAATTCTAAATATTCCTTTTGCATGTGGTCCTATCTTTTGTCCTTCGTCAGGACTACTAAACTTTAAAACAGAAAAAAAATCTTACGCTCACCAAGCAGGATACTTTTTTACACAACCAAAACTACAATATATTTCTAGACAACAGCTACACTATAGTCCAGTTTACTGTAAAAAATATATTAGGTTCATGCAAGATAAAAGTTTAAAGCAGCCTTGCCCCAGGCAATGTAATCAAAAATTGTTGCAAGGTTCGTTTTTGTAGTGTTAAAAAAACCGATTTAAAAGTTATTAAACACTTATAGTCCCAGACCAGCTATCAATCATTTGGAATATTACTTGATTCTGGTTAATCAGCTATTGAATCAATATAATGTATTTCGTCTAACGCCTCTTTAGTCTCTGCATTTTTAATAAAATAAATTTGAAATATAAAGCACTGATTTCAATTAAAAATTGCTTTCATTATTGCTTTCACCTCGTGTATAACTAAGCTTTTGTACCTTTCTTATAACACATTTTTCGTAAGTCTAGGTCGGCTTAAATGCATATTGGTTGTTATTGTTGAAAGTAAAAGTGACCATAGAATCGTAAAAAAGGGCGGTTACTGAAAACAAGTCTAATTATTATAGAATTAGTTCTATTCTTCCTGCATTTTTACCAAATCAAAAATGTTGCAACAACCGCAAATAATTTGCATAAAAGATATCGATATTTAAATTGTTAAAATTTCTTTCTGTTACTTAATTTCCAATTAATTAACAACTAACCTGAAATAACCTATTATTTTATTGCATATTTTAGGTTATATTTTAAATATAAAAGATGACAAAACAGATTGGGTACCAACAGAAATGTCCCCTGAATTGTTACAGCATACAGTAGAAAACCTAAAATGCGGCTCACCCTATTATGTATATGTGGCTGCCCAAAATCGGGTGGGACGGGGCACTTCTAGTCCTGTTATCAACACGCGGACTAAAGGTAAATTTTAATTATTACTCATTCTTAACGGTAATAACAGAATTACTAAAAGCCTTTTCCGTTTAGTGTCTCAATTTACGGTAATTTGTGAGAAATTACAAAATTAATACTGCACTGTAATATACTGCTTATTATTCGGTAAATAACATACCTGGTGTTGTGGTGTTCCTTTGAAAAGTTACCACCCCGTTTATCTAAGTCTTCGGGCTTGTAAGAGAAAATCGGTGAAACACATCAAAAATGATATTGATTGGGACGAAATTTACGTAAGTTATATTATGAAATAGTTCAGTCCCCTACCCGTGAAGCAACCCTCTCAAAAATCTTAAATGGGAAGGGGTGATACCTCATTGGAAAGATATTTTTACA
The DNA here is from genome assembly GCA_963920685.1 of Polydrusus tereticollis. Taxonomy (NCBI): domain Eukaryota; kingdom Metazoa; phylum Arthropoda; class Insecta; order Coleoptera; family Curculionidae; genus Polydrusus; species Polydrusus tereticollis. The sequence goes on from OY987335.1 coordinate 2,361,141, forward strand.
AAGCCTGTCCAGAGATATAAGAAAGTTACACTTTGCATTTGAATGGGATTATCCAAGGGTGGCCATAAACAAACAATGAATGAATGAATAAATGCAGGTAAATTGTGGTCCGTACTTGATTTTTACCTGATTCAAAATGAGAGTGTTAATCCCATAAAACAAATTATGTTCTAAAGACTGTATACATATATAGCCACTCTAGTTAGTTTTAAGCTTAGTAATTATTCTTACTTCGTGTGTAATACAGCGTTTGTTTAATCGTGTGTGAGTCATGGAAAATATGTGCGAGCTCAACGTATCTCAGGAGATAACCCCGTCGAAAAGCAGAAAACACTTTTCTGTGGAAACTAAGGAAGTTATAAACAATGTTTATTCAACTATCATTGAACGTGCGGTCAGCAAGCAAGCAGCGTTTGAAGAAACGGCCACATTAACAAAAATTCCAACATCAACTGTATGGAAAATTGTGAATAATCCCATTTTAGCGAGGAAAAAAAGAACCGATACTGGCATTTTCTCGAAGGTAGATGGAAGTAATCAAGGTATAATACGGCGTAAAATTTACAAGTTATACGAGGAACAAAGCGTGCTTACATTAGATAATTTAATTAAGAGGCTTAAAAAAGATGAAACCGGCGTTAAATGTGGCAGAACAACGTTATGGAAGTGTAACCAACCTATGGGTTTTAGATTTGAAAAAATTAACAAAAGACAAGTTTTAATGGAATCCAGTAGAATTCGGGAATGGCGATCCGAATATCTACAAAAAATTAGGATTTACAGAGATCAGCAAAGGCCGATTATATACTTGAATGAAACCTGGTTCGACACATATGATACCCCGGAATAGAGTTGGGTTGACTCAAGCGGCAAGTGTAAAACAAGCGTGCCATCAAAAAGAGGTAAACGAATTACGATTTTGCATGCTGGATCTAAAGACGGATGGATTCCAAATGGACTTCCTCTGTCTGGAAAAAACATTAAAGATTCTTCTTTGGATTACCATGAGGACACCACTGCTGATTTATTTAAAGATTGGTTTAAAAACAAAATAATTCCAAATATACCTCCGAATAGCGTAATGGTAATGGGCAATGCAAGCTACCATAATAGGCTGTTGACCAAGACTGCCTCCTCAAATGACACAAAAGCAACAATCCAAAACAACATGTATGATAATGACATTTATTTTCAGGAATATTACACCAAAAGGCAATTAATTGAGGCTTCACAAGGTTTAAAACTACAAAAGGAATACTTCTGTGATAATTATGCAAAAAATCTAGGGCATACAGTTTTAAGGCTTCCACCATACCATTGTATATTTAATCCCATCGAACATAATTTGGCACCAACTGAAATCTGCCATTCGTCGTAACAATATTTGCCCTACTATTAACTCCAGTGTACTTGGGCTTATAGAAACTGAAGTTTTTAACATTCCTTCACAAAGTTGGGCAAATTCTGTTACACATGTTGAAAAAGTGGAAAAATCCTATATCCATATAAACAATATAGCACAAATAATAATTAGAACAGATGATGATAGCGATAGTGATATTGCTATATTAAGTGAATAATTATTATAAGTACCCAATAATTTGTATATTTTTGTAATCATAAATATAATTTTTAATAATAAAATAACTTGTAATTTCATATTTAAACATAAATAAAATATTATTTATTGTCTTACTTATTTTTATTACAAATCATGATTAAATTCTAAGCAAAATACGGACCTGCTCGGCCATATTTCAATTTTACAGCTGGCCCGAGTCTTTCCTAATAGGGATCAGTTAGTCACTTTCTTATATCTCTGAATAGACTTTACCTACATTTTGCCCTACTTTTAATTTAGGGATTTCTCCCAAAAGGTATCAACATTTGAATTTTATAATTTTAGTTTTTTAGTAAATTGAAGGTTTTATCCCATGTTTTCGGTCAATAAAAAATGCTACCCTTTCCATTTAGGATTTTTTAGGGAGATAGAGGACTGCACTATTTCATAATATCACTTACGTAAATTTCGTCCTCCTTATTATCATTTTTGACGTGTTGCACCGATCATCTCCCACAAACCTCTAGACTTAGATAAATGAGGTGGTACCTTTTCAGAAGAACACCCGATATATACGATTAGAAAAAAAAACATTCAATATTTCCATTTGTACTGGTGAATTACTGCAATTCAATTTTTTGATTTTTTAACACCATACACAAAGTTAATTGTTTCCTTAAGGTGGTCCTCCGGTTTTACCCAAAGAAGAAACAATATTTACATCAAACACTACCGTGATAACAGTCAACTTAAAGAACTGGCCCAATGGAGGTTGCCCAATTACCCAATTTTCTATCGAATATAAGGCATATAGTGAGCCCAGTTGGTTACTGATTGCTAAAAGCGTATTGGAAGAACAAATTGTAATACAAAATTTGATGTCTGGGACTTGGTACCAAATCAAAATAACTGCCCAAAATGATGCTGGGCTTATAAACGGGTTTTTTAGTGTTGCTACTTTAGCCCTTAATGGTCGTAAGTATGAAATTATATTTTGTAAAGTGGCTTCTCAAGACTCGTCAGGTCATTGGCATTTAAAAAGTAAAAATATTCAAATGAAATATTTTTTTAAAAATACTCGGCTATAATTATTATTGACCAGATTTCAATAATTACCACTCCAATTTACATACCTTAACTATAAAAATTGCTTTTTTAAAAAGTTCAATTTAATCCAATATTTTTTGCTGAAAAATGGAATTTCGATTATTTTGCTAACAGTATTATTTAGGACAGCAAATTATGACTTAACCATTGATTTAAATAAATGTTATGTAAACAAATCCATCCGTTTATTTCTGGTTCGACAACCATAATTGGCATCTTCTATGCATAATCAATTTTGTTATAAATAGGTTTACATAAAAATATTCGGTTTATATAACGATCATCAACAAAAAGGTTTAAACGATTCTCAAAAGAATTGCTCAATTGAATGATATTCATTACGCCTTAAATGTGAATAATAATAAATGAAAATAATTTGTGATTAAAAAAAAACACCTTTTTGCGCGTGCAACACATTTCCCTCCACATTTAATAAACAATATTTAGAATTCTACAATTTTGGTATTTTACATAACGGCAAAAATTCTACTTTGCAAGTGTTCATTTGTGGCATTTAAAGGTTCAGGTCTGCACTTTATGCGTAAATTGGGGTGAGGGGAGGTGGGAGACTTGGGGGGTGTGCTACACTGCTACACTGTATATGAAAGCAAACAAAACGAATGAGTCATTTCTTTTTAGGCGCCTTAAATCTGTTTGTTTGCGATCTGCTTAAGGCTTTCCAAATTGCTCTACATAAAGAATTATTCCTTCCTGAGTGTTTATCACGAATTGCGAACGCGATAGGATTAAAAAGCGGTGCTGTATTGTAACCATATCACATACAAACTATTACTTCATTTAATTTGTCTGAGCATTTATATGTAAAAGTACAAACTAAAATTGGCAAGGTCGTTATATGGAGTATGGAGTAAAAAACTACCTTGAAATGTCGAGAAATTAATATCAGCGAATTGGTAACACCCAATTTTTTTTTAATCGATTTTTAAGCGTATAACCGCTTAGTATACAGGGTGTGCTCTAATTAAATATACATTCTCGTCTAATAATGCTAATAGTGACATATTATTCATAAAATGTATAATTTATAAGGTCTATTTGCATTACTTTCTTTCCTACATTTATTCCAGAGACACGATTCTTATAATATTGTGTTAATGTTAAGCAAAGTGGAGGTAAGAATTTAAAGTTAACCCTCACGATTCAGGCATACCGGGTGTGTCATGCTCAAGTATTAATTCGTTTCTCCGACGTTATGATAAAGACAACTATTACACATAATGATTATTATTTTGATATTATCAGGAAAATATCAATTTAATGCTCATAGAATCGAGACTGTTTATCTGTGCTAGAGAAGTATCGGATGTCACTTTTACTGTCATTGAAGGCTTTATACCAGCCATACTCAACCTTAGAAACTGCAAGTTTTTTAGCTTGGCTTTCGATTCCAGCACCGACATTTCAGCAACATCACATTGCTCGGTGTTTATTAGATATTACCAAAGAGTAACACAACCAATATATTACACAGAACAGAATTCAATCTTTGAAGACTTTTTAAAATTCCTTCCAATGAAAGGTCAAACCCGAGGCACAGATTACCTTGATACTATTTCCAATTTTCTAGAGCAGAACACAATCGACATACGTGTGTGTGTGCACGGATGGCTGTCCTTTAATGACTGGATCCGAAAATGGATTTATTTCGTTGTTTAAAAAAAAAATACAGTTTAACAAATTTAATTACATTTCACTGCATTATCCACCAAGAAAACTGTCAAATCAGAAATAGAAGCTGTGATGAAGGCTGTTATCAATATTGTCAATTATTATAGTCGAGCGAGGGAATTGAATCACAGAAAATTTACAAGTCTTTTGCAAAAACTGGGAAGCGAACATGACGGCGTTCTTTTGTATACGTCGGCGTCGGTGCGATGACTGAGCAGAGGAAAGATTTTGGAAAGGTTTTTTTTTTTTTACGCCACGAAATAATACTGTTTTTACAGCAAAATAATAAAGTTTACCCTGAATTGCAAAATGATGGATGGCGGTGTCTTTTAGCCTTTCTATGCGATATCACAGAAAAACTGAATATTCTCCATCAGAGTTTACAAGGTGAAAATAACATAATCTCAGATGGCGAATAAAGTACCTGCTTTTGAGGAAAAGCTAAGTATATATCATGGAGAAATATAAAATAAGCAGCTGCAAAATTTTCCGACTGTGATAAAGGCTACCGACGACCGTATCAACATTTCCGAGGAAAACTGCTCGACAATTTCAAATTATATAACTGCACTGTTAGACGAATTTCAAAAAAGGTTCCAAGATTTAAGAGAATTAAAAAAATGTTTATTGCTTGTAGAAAACCCATGGCATCTGGAAACGACGACTATCTCACAGCTGACTTCAGTTTTAAATTGTAATTACGCAAAGCTGTTCTTGAGTTCATCGATTTCAAAAACGGTACCAACCTAGAAGTTCTATTTAAAGAAAAAAGGGGAATACGTGGAATTTTGGAGCATTGTCCCGCAAAAATATAATGCCGTTCAAAGAAGTGCCCAAATTCTATTAACATTGTTTGGATCTACATATGTTTGCGAATCATCGTTTTCGCAAATGTAATACGCAAAGAATGTGTACAGAAACAAACTTACGGACTCCCATCTGAATGTTATAATAAGGTTAGAATGCGGCAACAAGCCAGATCTTGACAAAGTTTTGAAGGAGTTCACAATTTCAAAAATCTCATTAAAATTAAAGTTTTTGATTGTAAAAGTTCTTATATTATAAGACTTATAGGATCATCTTTTTTTATTAAAATAAATAAACCATTAGATTTAAATTACGTTTTTCATTAACACCTAAATAAATTTATGTTGTGGCCCGCGGCACCATAACTATAACGTCTTTGTGGCCCCTATAAAGAAAAGGTTGAGTATGGCTGCTTTATACCCTTCTCAGAAAAGTGTACTTCTAACGGCAAGCCTTGGTTTACCAGAAATTCCGAGAGAGCTGTTAAATCAAAAAATTATTTCTACCGACAATGGCGTAAAAATCCTACCGCCGAAAATCGTACCATCTTTGTTAACGCTCGAAACCAATGAAAGCAAACGATAAACCAAAGCAAAGAAGCACACAATCAGAGGATCAAAGACAAACTTCTTGAGTGCCCTAACGGATCAAGATCATTTTGGTCGGAATCTTAATCTGGAAAACTGCGCAAGTGTCTTCCAGTCCCATTGTTTTCGATCATAGCAAAAGTACCTGGAATGCTTCAACATTATCAGTGACCGGCAGTGGGGATTTCGTAAGTCTAAATCAACAGGGGACCTACTTTCTTATGTTACCCACGTTTGGAACAACGCAATAGAACATCATGGGGAGTCCCGAACAGTAGCACTGGACATTTCCAAGAACTTTGACCGAGTATCCTGAAACTACAGTTTGGTCCGTTCACAGATTTAAGAGAATGACTACCTGCCTTTAGTTATCACCCATCATAAAATTCTTTGTTGAAAGGGTTTTAAGGATCATAGAGATAATGATTTTATTATTCAGATAGGGACCGTACTTGGCCGTAATTAGTTTACAAAGCCTTATTAAATAATGGGAAAAAAATAAGTAGACAAATCAGTGTTGCAAAATCAGTCATTTTATTAGTTCGTGTGAAATAAAAACGCAGCTTTGATTATCCAAATATGTGGCGTCCGTGGATTGGTGAATCTAGTATAGAACAGTCGGAGGGGGTACAGGTACAACCACAGTGCGGAAATGAAAATGGAAAAAGACACTTATCTTTAGATCCTAAAGAGATTTTAAAAAATGTATATACAACTCTCATAGAACGTGAAAAGTTGAGTAAAATGGAATGTATTGAAGAAAAAGCCACATTGACTAAAATTTCGGAAAAAAACAGTATGGAAAATTGTGAATGAACCCATTACCGAAAGGAAAAGAAGGAAAGATTCTGGGACTTGGAAATTAGATCGCAGCAATGAAGATTTAGTCCGACGCAAAATTTATAAGATGTATGAAGAGCATACGGTACCAACACTGGATAATTTACTGAAAAGACTTGAGATAGATAACACGGATATCAATTGCGGTAGGACAACGCTGTGGAAGTGTTTTCAACGAATCGGCTTTAAACATAAAAAAGTTAAACGACTTAAGGCATGGCGATTTGAACATTTGACAAAAGTTTGTCAAAAGTAAGATGAAACCTGGTTTGATACCCATGATACTCCATCAAAAGGTCGGGTTGATTCTAGTGACAGGTGTAGAACAAAGGCACCATTAAACAGAGGAAAAAGAATAACCATAGTACATGCAGGGTCCGAAGATGGTTGGGTCCCAATGCACTTTCATTGGCAGCCAAGAATATAAATGACTCCTGTTTGGATTACCATAACGATACCACAGCGGAGTTATTTGAGGATTGGTTCGTAAATGAGTTAATTCCTAATGTTTCTTCAAGCAGTGTGATTGTTATGGACGACGCAAGTTACCACAGACAGTTAAACAAGCACCCTTGTTCAAAAGATACGAAAATGGTAATACAGGAATTTATGTATCAGAATGATATATGTTTTCATGAAAGTTACACTAAAAGGAAGTTACTTGATGTGCCTAAATTTCTGAACCTGAAAAAAGAGTACTACTGCGACAGCTACGCTAAAAGTAAGGGGCTACAGTGCACCGTATCACTGTCTATTCAATCCCATAGAACACATATGGCATCAATTAAAATCTGCCGTTACACGTAATAATGTATCACCCACTATAAACGCCTAGTGTACTGGATATTATTATTACTGAAGTGGACAAAGTGCCTGTGAGTAGCTGGAAAAATTTTGTTTCGCATATTAAAACTGTTGAAAATTCATACACTCAAATTGGGAATATTAAAGAAAGATTTATTATTAACATAGGTGTTGATAGTGACAGTGAAAATGAATTAAATGAGTAAACTGTAGTTGCATTAATTAATTATAATATATTCTGTCCTCGATTCTATCTAAAATTGTTTATTATTTGTGTCAAATCATCCATGCTTGAAATACAATTCAGTGCGGGCCTGTGTAGACCCCAGTCTGGTTTTAAGCAGGCGTCAACACAAGTCGGTAAGTCATTCTCTTAAATCTGTGAACGGACTTTACACTTGTTTTATACTTTACTGTGGATGCTCGAACATCCACTGTCAATGCACATCTCTATAGGCAGCAAGAGGTTTCACATCTCAACAAAGACCTGGAAGAAACTCTGTCTTGGAATGACAATAACCAAGTTGAATTTAACGCCTAAAAAACCCAATCAGCAAAAAAGTTAATGTTGAAAAACCGGATATAGTAATGGCGGGACATTCGATTCCTTTGGCTTCATTAATTCATTTATTGGGCGTCAATTTTGAGTCATAATAATATGTCATTGCTGAGGCAGCTAAGAACCTATAAAAACTCAACAGCTTTTACCGCTCTATAAAGTCCATATTCGGCCTTCGCTGGAATAGTGCTCACATATTTGGGGTGTTGCTCCTAAATATACCCTGAGATTGCTAGATTTCATTCAAAAAAGAGCTATTCGCTTGATCGGTGCCCATGATCTGACAAACAACCTGGAAAACCCTCAACATCGAAGGGTTGGCGATTTGAGTCTCTTTTACAAATGTTTTCATGGCAAGAGCTCAACTGAGGTTGCCTGCTTGATTCCACTCAGAGAGGTGCATGGAAGAAACACACGACCAGCCACTGCAGCTCACCCGTACCTACGTGGTTCATCTTAGTGTTCCTCTCCCAGAGGCCATGTTCTCCAACGAGTATAATCTATACAAATTCAAGACTAACGTGAATTGTATCCTGCGTACACGCACCGCACGCAGAGTGCCATAAAAGATTGATCCTGCAGTGATGTGCCTGACCATAAAAAGAACCATCAGGGTATTTAAATTTAGGAAAAGGGAGATTGTGCCAGTAAAATACAAAGAAAAAAAATATGTATAAAAGTTAATTTTGAAAATCACTCCCTAAATGATCACGGACAATTAAACGACAAACTTTTAATCAGCACTTCCGGGCTATTAAAAATATAAATCTATTAAATATCACTTTTGCCGGATGATCTTTTAAAAGCCGCGTCCCAGGTGTTCTCAATACAATTATTGTTTGTTATATTGAGTCTATCATTATCCTTATTAAAATGTCAGGGATCTTTATTAGAGGCAGGGAAAATAGCACTTCTTACACTTCTGATATCATTTAAATAATACAGGAACGTACTTACTTGTATTATACCTTTAAAAAAGAAACATACTTATAAACAGATTTGTTGCATTTTAGGTCGTGTTCCAATGCTACCCAAGATGTTTGAAGAATCAGATCATTCGAACAGTAATTTTTGGAGCGAAAGTTTTTTCGTGCTTCCCCTTTCTATATTGCTTCTACTCTGTCCCATTGTAGTATTTTGTGTCGTAGTAATATACAAAAGAAAACGGTAAGTTGGTTTCAGAAAATGGCACGAAAAGCCCCATAGGCAATGGAGCCTCCTCGTTTAACAAATCTTGAGTTTGATTCATAAATTAAATATACGTAAAAAATCTAAATGTGAGAAAAATAATGTTTATTTTCTTAATAAAATTTAAATATTTTCAATGAACGACGGCTTCAAATGATTTTTGTGATATTTTACAATATAAAGACATAGCTGTTTGCGCTTTAAAAACTGTGGAATGGGTTGAGAATATCCACTATTGTTCTTATATTTGTTACAGAATGGATACGATAATACACAATTCCAATGATACTTTTTAAATATCTTTGGCAAGATTATACACCTTTTACGTTTCTTTTAAGATTAAACATTATAGAGCAAGAAGGACAACATGAGAATATTGAGGTGGATACACAATCTGCTCAAGACCAAAGACGTTGTCGGACCCACGAGGAAAAAATGGCTGAACGAGAAAATAAAAATAATATCCAACAAATGTACACGTCATCTCCTGTCAAAGGCGAAAAACTGTCCGAAGATGAAATATCTGGTAATTTTCTTTTAAATATCTCTTAAAAATGTACAGGAAATTAAGGCATACACTCACACATATATGATAAAACTTTTATTTCTAAATTTTTGAAAGTATGTAATTTATTATCATTTATTTTGTTTGTTATACAACCACATTTTTGTCGTTGAAACAACTTTCTTAACTACATAGAACCACTTAATTTGAAACTTTACCTGCCAATATAAAAGAGTCTAAAAGTGATATACGTATTAGGACTTAATGAGTATTTATTCTATTGTTAGAAAGGTATTAGCATTGTGAAAATAATGAGCTGAACTGTGTTACAAAAATCGTGTCGGCAGTGTAATTATTTAAAATATCTGTATATAAACTTGTAGGGTAAAATAATGTATAAAATCTACCATTGTCGGTTATATCACAAGAGCATATTATTGTAATTTAAGCATATTATCTTAATATCTTTAACACACATATGTATACTATAAGCGGCCTTCACAGACTTTTAAGAGAATTGTATACTGATGTCCTTTTTTATAACAAATTTAATTAAAATCCAAAAAATAAACAAGGCTGTGTATAAAATGCAAATCATTTAAAATTTTGTATGGTGTTCTTATACCGACCTATGTAAAAAGCAACCACGAGTGATTTTAAGTTTAGAAATACTTGCCTAAAAACCTACTAAATGGATTTTTAACGGGAATATTATTTGAATTTAATATACTGGTAGCTATTTACTTGTTTGCAAAATTACACGTATTTAAATAATGAAAATTTCTTGTTTTCTATGGCATTTAAAAAAGGTTTACTGAGTAGCCTTGAAGCGGTAAGACCGCAACTTTACTGAATATTTCAAAACTTATTTTAACAATATCTTTTACGACACCGGTTGAATCTAACATGTCTATAATAACATTTATTAATAATTTTTATTAAGATTTTGACAACTTATTAAATATCTGTTTGAGATCTGACCGAACCACAATTAATCATTATTTTAAATATGCGTGTTAAAATTTTAAATATTTACATCAAATTTTAAGAATTCCATAGTAATATGCGTCAGCATAGGTCAATTGACATTGAATCCATGATGATCTTAGTGGCATCAAATTGACTGGCCTCATACCAATCTAATTACTTCGATTTATGGTTGCTAGAAATTTTTAATTACCTTGTATATTGAAAGGGTGGCTATTTTGCAATAAATATATTATGGCATATGTAATAATAATTCTCCAATAATAGTGTATATTCAATTTTATGATTGGCAATAAACAAAACATAAAATTTTGCAAACAATTATACCGAAATAACTACATATTTTGAATTATAATATCCTTAGTTTCGACATAATTTTAATGTTAAAAGCAGGTTTTAATATAAAAGTGTCCGTAAAAAAATAAAATTTTATACCAATATTACCATAATTAATTGTGTTTTGGTTCGATATCTTTACATCTACAATATTTCTCTGTCTCTCCCATTGTACGACCATACAGCGATAGTTCAAAAAGTAATGTTTCATTTAATTTAAGGCAACTATGAGATTACCCCATATGCGACATTTGTAGTACCAGAGTCTAATAACAGTCATTCTGTTACCACCCCTGTAGATTATACGATGCAATTTAAAACGTTCGGTCATATTGAAGATGGGGAACATTCTAAAATTATTATTCCCAAAAATCAGACCGGAAAAGGAACATGGCACAAGAGTCAACATTTCTACAACAATGAAAGTAAGTTACCCCCTCTTTTTAATTCTTTTTTTTTATCTGTGTAAGTGTATTTGTAAAAACGGCATTAAGTTATAAGATGCTATATTTTATTAGAACTCTTCGTTTTAGATAAGTAGGTACAATTTTATATACATACTTATTCCTTACCCTTCTCGAGTAAGGTATGTTGGCAATGTTGGTTGTTTTTGCTCATTCCTTCTTAAATTGTTTTTTTTTTCTACTACTTTATTCATTTTGCTTCTTCTGTGATAATGTTTTCTCTTCTGCCTTTTATGTTTTTCTTATATTGTGGCTTGTAAGTAATTTTTTGAATATCCCTGTACTGTATACATTATTCAATAGTGGGCCATAAAAGAAGGTACAATAATTTCATTCTTTCTTTTAGCATTCTTTCCTTTTATGGAACTAAATGGAAAATAAAACTGTTGTCGCACACTGGCACAATATATTATTTAGCGTTCCCTCCTTCTCTAATTTCTTGACGTGTGAATTGCAAATGAATCTAATTAAGTTATTACCCTCCGACCCGCGTTCATTCTGTCGGGATTAATCTTTCTCGCTGGAAAGATCGCAGGTGAAGGGCCGGCTATTGTCTTCTTCATATATTTGTTTATTTCTTTTTTCTGTAATTAGTTATTCTACTTTTTAATTGTCTCAATTTTTTATACCTCCCCGTATTTGCTTTTCGGCAAAAAAATATGACTCGACGTTTACGCATTGGAAGGTTTCACATGATTAAAATTATGATGCACGATCTTAAAATATGAAACGGTCTGGTGTGAAATACCTTTATTTATGAAATCACTTGATAAGTAGAGTAATTCTTGGTTTCCTTTCACACAAAATATTAGATAATCAAACTTAACCAACCACAAAAATGAATATTCTCGTAAATTGATTAATTCGTTTAGGGTCAACTAGTGACTTTTGGTTATGGGATGAAAAACGCAACATAAAATATTTAGTTTTGTTTATAAGGGGGTTACTTGCTTTATCAGCGGCATTTAAGGCGATATTTGTGTTTATATAACATTTTATTATTATCAAGTAAAACCAGGCCTTACATATTTGTACTTTCAGCTGCCTTATTACCACCATCTGTCCTGTACCGTTCCCAAGTTCATCATGAACACCACGAAGACTCGGACTCTGAAGATACCAGTGGCAGCGGGCGTTGCACCACTACAGCTGTAGCCACCACGACGAGTTACAGACCTTCGAAAAAGCGAGACAGAGAGCGAGATAGACAATCAGGCCTTGGCTATACTGGCTATGAAACGCTTTTGGTAGCAGATTTGTATCGAAATAGAGAGAGAGATTCGAGTACTGAGTCTAATGACGTGTCACCTCTGACTGAAAGAAGACAAACGCCAAGACACATGGGTGGGAAAAGGCACTATAGGACTGCCAGCAGTAGCAGGTAGCCAAGGTATCTTTGGTGTAAACCCCATTTATTTAATAAGTATTTGTTTTGTGTGCATGTGTCATAGTGCATAAAGTCGAATGTCTAAATATTGACATAGTTTTTGCTGTCACCCGGTATAAGTATTTAGCCATATAATTCTCATAATAACTTGCAAATCACCTTCCAAAATAAATGTTCCCATCCTTATCTAGGTAAAAATTTTAACACACTTTACACAATACGTTTATTATATTCAGTATTATAAATTGTAATTGCAATTATGTTTTATATTTTTAATTTTATTAACCACCTTGTTATTGTTGGTTATATAACTAAAACTGGCTCGCGAAATTCATACTCCTATGTAGCCTAGTCGAGTTCCTTTCACCTCGTTTACACGCTTGTTGCTTTTTTAAATATAACACGTTTAGTGTGCCTTATAAGTTATAATTTTTTGTTTGCTATTTTTTGTAGCCATAGCAATCAATCAAGTTCCTTATTAAAGATTATTTTTAACAAAAGATATTATTGTCGGGCTATGGAAATCCCATAAATAAAGCAAAATAAATGATTACCTACTAAAAAAAAGTCTGCAATAATTCATCTTCGTAATAAAGAAGATAGTACCTGTTGAATAATTAATACCATCGTAACATTGTAGGGCTAGCTACAGCTAAAATCATCATTGTAATCAATAATTTCGAGTAATTTATTGTCCTATAACACAAACCTTAAGCAGAAAATAAATTATAGTATACATTATCGGACTATCTTGAAACAAATTCATAAAATATCTTATGCAATAAAACAAGAAAATATGGTAGGTACTGTAAACTGTAAACTCACCAAGATTATTTCTGTTTATATCTTGTACGCTACATTATGTTCCACCCACCATATTGTGTCTATAGCACATACACAGGGTGATCCACGGTGAATAAAACATTTATGACGAAACCGCTAAAATATTTTTGACAATGCTTCTACTAGAAAGTAGCCATCACTCCACTTAACCTATATTCAAATTCTTATATGCCTTATTTAATAATAACAAATGTAATAAATGATGGGTGAATGAGAAACAGAACAAAAACAGATACACGTTAGATAAACTAAATTAAATAAGATACACGTCGCTTTAAAACAGGATTAAGGCATCAATAATATCAAAACAAAATGAAGAAAAGGTAAGAATATCCTAGAAACTTATCTCAAAAGTTCAAACAGATGGCTGATGACGTTTAATCCTTTAACTGATTTGTTAGTTACTTTTTTACTGCCCTTAAGATTGGCATGAAGCTATATTTATTTTACGTAACCATTTTTATACATTTTATTTTTGTTTTGCATCCCGTAGACAAAAATCCAGGAGTGAAAGATCGGGCTGTCTAACTGGCCATTCCACCACACCTCGATTTCCTATCTACTTTTTTGGGGAGATGTCGATGTAAATATGCACGCACATCATGATTATATCAAAATGGACGCAAAAGTTTGTCCCCACACAATCCTGCACTAAAATTTTAGTGGAAAACCTGATTTGAGGACGAGGTTCCCTAGTTCCTTATTCGAAAAAATTAAGTTGTTGATGGTGGCTCGAAAACGAAACGTCGGATTTGAAAAGTAATTAGGTCAACTTGTAGAAAAGAAGAAGTGGCAATATAATGTGTCATTTGTTTGAAATTATTTCAACAAATTTAATCGGTAAAAAATAAAAACAAATTTGCTAATGTCCGTTATTTTTCGGATATCTCATCCGAGGGTATTCGGAACTTTCAGCGGCGCTTTGTTCAACACCATATTTCAGAACTTTGCCCCTGTATCTCTTATGGTTTTAGGGATCCCTGTACAACTGATAAAAATATTTTTAACCTTTGGCATAACTATTTTTCAGCTGTTTAATAATTACATTCAATATAGTAAAACTTATTTGTAAATCAAATTAATTTTAATAAATATTGGTACCTACTTATTTAAAGTAATGTAAGGAAGATTTAAGAAAATTAATTGAAAATACGATCATGAAGCAAATGCAAGAATATCGTAAACAAAGAATAAACTCAATTTCGCCAAAAGACCTTTCAAGTCTCATGCTGGGGACATTTTCAGATTGGTCGGCCATTAGCTATGGTTTTCTACTAAACGGATTTCCATGGTCTACAGTTTTAAATACAATTATTACTTGGCATGCTCAAAAATGTACCTTGTTATTCTTAATCAATTCTAGAAGAAAGTAGTAACACAAAAAAAAAAGAAGCATGTCAGTTAGTTAGCACATTTATAGCTAAGTTGTTAGTAGATGTGACCTATTGCTTGTATTATTTGTTCTATTACTTTTTTTTTCTGTAATTGATTTGCAGTTCTGAAGACGAAAAGATCATAGCGGAGGATCTTCAAATAAAACCCCCTATGCGCTTTTCAGACAGTAGAGAATTAAGTGAAGCTGAGTGCGACAGAGACTTAAAGCTTGCTGAGATTATTTCTTCAGAACTGAATGATATTTTAAATAGGTGAGAATACAACTTACTGTTCGTAATCGTATACTTTTTTTACAAGCATGTCTAAGGCGTTCTAAAGTAAAAATTCTCCATTGTGCAGCTGGCCTAGTGATTTTAAATTAGTTTATTGGATTAATAGTAAAGCAGCTTATTTATTCGTAGATGATTATGATTTAAAGCATGCCTCCTACTTGTTATTGAATTGGTTTTCCAGTTAGCAAAAGAATAAAAACTGTGTCTAATAAAGACACATAACTAGTAACTGAGCCTGAAATTTGTGTTAGCTCCTTAATAAGCTTTAAACAATTGGATTTATTTAACAAAATGTTTATGGTCTTCTTAATCGCCAGATTTGAATCTCATTAGTTTTTTTCTGTGGAGTCGGCCACTATGAGATTTTTAAAAGGCTTTAAAAAATAATGTTATGACAAAGGCATTTTTTAGAATAAGTTATGTAGTGTGTCTCCAATTCGTTACGAAATTTAATACATCATTTAAACCGTTTAATCATTTTATTTAAATCGATCAATCAACTAAAAATGCCAAGTCGTTATTGTGTGTGCAACGCCAAAACATATAACTTTCAAAACATTAAAAAAAAAACTAATAACTTTCTTCTATTTTCACTAATTTATTCGATAAAATTAAAACAATCGAGCGATTTTGGTTCGGCTGCATGTTTCCTACTGAACATGATTTGCATATAATAGTATTCGTTCATACAATTTCAATAGTTTTTTGATTTTCAGATACCATGAAAGGAAAGAAGAGGAGAGGAAGCAGTTTACCATTCATGTTTAAGATAGCGAAACAATAAGACAAGTCAGTTTTATACTTATTTTGAGCTTTCGGAATGTATGGCCATGATAAATGTCGTGTAAAGCATATATTATATATCTAAATTAAAACCAAGAACTGAATTGTTTGTATAAAAATTTAAAAAAATCGGAAAAGTTATAAGTTTTGATGCTGATATACAAAATACTAGATGCTATAATTACCAATGTATATTGAGCGATAACACTCATCAATTTTACACGTTGTAGATTATATTTATTGTTTCAGCATCAGAAAATAAAAGAGATATTTATCTGTTAATAAAATTGTATAGCAATGTTAACTTTGCCATTTTATATGCATATAACACAGAGTAAATAAAATAATGTAAATTACATAAAGTTGTTTGGTTTTATTATTCCTATTTACGTTCCCACGCACCGAAATTACAATTACTTTATAGTGCAACTCATTCACTTAAATTATTAATAAGTACGCCTTTAAATTCCCTAAAAATCAATGTTACTATATCTATATACAGTTCTTGTCTTTATACAGTGTGTCTCAATAAATATGAAAGAGGCTCAATATTTTCTTTATTTCTGAATTAATAACTTCAGATTTTAAATAATGACAAGACAATGCTAATATCATGACATAGATCTCTTTACATAACTAACTTAAATTTAACTTTAAAGGCGCAAGTTCGGGTAATTCAACAACCTGATATTTGTAAAAGTTTTTCCCTTGAAAAAAATCGTGCATTTTTAGTTTTCATTAACCCACCCTGTATATCTGAAACCCAGTGGCACGTTTGTAGTGTTGAGCATTTCAAGAGAAGAAGGAGTTTGTATACAGCATGAATTTTTTTGGTATACAATATGTAGATGGCAGTTTGTTTTATAAATAAATCATTGATATGTCAGCGACCGATTATCATCTAACTTTTGCAAGTTGTTTTTCATCCGAGCATAGCCGTTGACAGCATGGTCGTTTAACTCTTTTACACTCCCTTACTGGGTGTTCTCTACAGTACTATAAAGGAAAACATGTTTTATGTTCGGCGTCAAAGATTACTACCTACGGCATTAAATTTAATTTTAAGCTAGATATGGAGGGAATAATTTAAGCGTATCTATTTTTTTGTTATTTTGGTATAATAAATCAAGGGATATAGGGTGGGTAATAATTTGCTGTAAAAACGTTAAGATAGTGCTACGTACAAGTAATTAGTAACCTGACATAGTATATGGAAAAGACAAGAGAATCTTAATGTTTATGGTTCTGGAGAAAAAGGTAAAAAATTTTGGTGCCAACCTATAAGCAGTGGAGTAGGTAGTTCAAAAACTTTTATAATACAATACAAAATAGGCCCTGAACATTTAGGATGTTACTTTAAGAAATCATAACAACTTTAAAAATAAAAATGAAAGGGTTTCAGCAAATTACGTTTGCAATAATCGCCCACAATTAAACACAATCGTGTTTATTCTAGTGCATTGTTCGTTTTTCAAGGTGAAATGACCTCGTGTAGATCCGTTTCCTTTTTTATTTTGAACGGACGTCGCGGGCTATCTAAACTTGTCAGGTTCCTGCGTTTTTGATCTTTAGATTAATGTAGATATTAGATTAACGTATTAACATCGAGGTCTTCTTGTTGCTGCAACCTCACTTGCAAAATTAGTATGTACATTGCGTAATGCCATTTTCTTTGTGAATATTCTGCAATGCTTAAATATTTTGAGAATTTCTTGAAAAGAAATTGTTATCCAACCGCTTTAAATGACTTCGGGTGATTTACGTTCAGTTACAAAAAATAATGTGAGAGTATGATTGACATTGTAGTAATTTTATAATTTGTAAAGCATTCATAGCTTTATTACAGTGTCATTCTTGTAATGACAGAGTTGTTTGGGCCTGGAGCTAACTTTTTATACACACATAATGACCTATTAGTTTCAATATTCATAATTTGACTACAGTACAGGTTGCTTTAATATTAAGGAAATATTAATTTATAAGATTTTAATAGGTATGCCTTTTTGTTTTAACTATTATTTATATTTTTGAGAGTTCATAACTTTTGTATGTCGGGACCGATTTTGATAATTTTTAGATATGAATGTATTCTAAAAAATTCTAAATTTTCTCAACATTCAATAATCATATTTTTCAATTGTTCGATACTAGTAATATTATTGTCTCTATAAACTACAGCTTCCAGAGTCCCCCAAATGAAATAGTCAACCGGATTTAAGTCCGGGCTATTTGGTGGCCAAAAATCGGGTTGTACACAATCTGGGCAACTGTATGTGCCTTAATGGACTCACAGAGGTGTGGGATGGGGCACCATCTTGTTGAATGGTATAATTATCTGATAACTGCCCAATTGCAGGAAGCAAGTTGCTTAGAACGTCTCGTTGATAAACTTTTCAGGTTATTTTAACTCCAGCTTTAACAAAAATCAGTCTTGTTTTTTCTATTTGTGACATGTAGAGTAAGCTCGGTTGTTTTGTGAGTTTTTAAGAGGTCACAGAAAAAATAATTTCTCATCCGAAAACCATATTTTAAAAATGTCTTCTCTACATCTGAATCTTCTTAAAAGCTTTTTACATCCTTCTACCATTTTTACTTTATTAACTACACTTAGTTTTTGGCAATATATATTTTTAAAGCCGCGCGACTTTCAGTGAACCACCCGCTTCTCGTAAATGCTTATTGTTGGCAAGCGCCCATTGCGAGTAGGAAACATTTTTATTAACTATTTTGCACCAGAATGTTTCTCTCTTAAAGTCTTAATAAGAACTTTATCATCGTATCTCAATCACATTATTTAAAATAATGAAAACCCTTAAATCTGACAGCTTATAACAAACCTATAACAACAAACATTTAATTGTTTTATGATAGGTGACTTAAAAAATAACGTGCTATTGTGTGGCTGTACCATTTGGAGATTTCTGATGAGGAGCTATGGTTGCACAATTCGCTGGAGAAAATTTTATCAAGTTTCTAGTGTCAATGGCGAAGAATATTCAATATTAAAAGGAGGCAAGTTAATTTGAAAAAAATTACATGAGCATTTTTCAATTGAATGTGTTCGATTTTTGCAACGAGCTTAGAGTCCGCGCTTTACGTAAAATTTCATAAATCCGTCTCTGAACTTTTTTAAAAGTTATTAATATATCAACCACTTTAGAATACATAGCTCCTTAATATATCCAATAAGTATCAAAATCGGTTCATGCACAGTGTACAACTAAAATTGTATCGCAGAGAAATTTGCAATAGCGTCCCAATTAGTTTAAAAAAAAATTTCTCATCTAAATACAGACGCATTTTAAAAAATCATTGTGCAAACATATCCAATTCTAAATAACGTTAACATTTTTTTTTTAATTTTACTTATTTGATTGGCCTATAACGAGTTTTGTGCTAAGCCAGATAGCAATGGCAGCGTATATATTACGTGGTTTAGTTCAATGGTTTCACTATATTTCTAACAATAAATATTGACCTTTACCTAATACCCAGCATACAATCTATTTTAAAATATAACTAAATACTAGGACAGTATCCAATTAAACTCGGTATAATTCATTTCAATATTTTGCAAGAGTGTACATTTCTTTAGGCTGTAGTTCTTTTCCTATATA
Source organism: Polydrusus tereticollis (assembly GCA_963920685.1). Classification (NCBI taxonomy): domain Eukaryota; kingdom Metazoa; phylum Arthropoda; class Insecta; order Coleoptera; family Curculionidae; genus Polydrusus; species Polydrusus tereticollis. Next base: position 2,380,872 of record OY987335.1, read on the forward strand.
ATAAATCTTTAAGGTGGGTTGGTATTGTTTTAATGATGTTATACAATTAGATATTTATTGTTCTAAATATTAATGTTTCTAGAAATGTCTTAAAAATATTTTGCAATCGAACAACCTGACTGCATTTGGCATTGAAACATACCACAATATTTTAAATTCAAGACAGCAAAAATCGCCATGAAAATCAAATGTCATAGAAACCAACAAAACGCTTAACTGGTTATGGGGTAAATTACTGTTATAAAAAAAGCAAGAACCTTTTAAATCGCCCGATAATTCAAGTAACCTAAATATCAACACTACCGCCCCGGGAAAAATGTGTACCCACCTACTAATCTCTATAGTATGTTATGACATTGAAATCTTATCGATTACTTAGTTAACGTTCGTGTTAGTTTGGTTTTTATCGGCGTTTCTATTAGTTAATATGTCAAGATTGCCGCAATCGATACTATATTGTTCTATTAGCCTTAAATTTGAAAGGTGTTTTCACTTCACAACATGTTAATGACAGCTACTTGGTGTTGCAGCCTACAGTCAAATTGTGCATTAACCAAAACCCTTTAGGGTTTAATGCAACAGGTTTTCGACATGTAGAAAAGGTGTTTCGATGTTTTACACTTTCGACAGTCTAACCCAGTGGCGACGCCAGGGGGGGGGGGGGGCAGAGAGGGCCCGGGCCCCTCCTGAAATTTAGCTGGCCCCCCCTGTAATGTCAAAAGTCGCATGAAAAAGCCTACAGCGTACTGCAATAATTACGAATAGCAGCACCCATTCGACTAATTTACTATATTTAATATCTTCTTTATCTGACTATTTGCAATCAAAAGATATGGACTATGCTCGTGCAAATATATTGGTAGAAGAGGTTCTTCAGCAATTACAATTAATGAGAGATCAAAGCTCATATTGGGATGCCATTGGAAAAGAGTGGACAAATTATGGATGGTAACTGGTGATACTTCAGAAGTACTTCCTGTTCCTAAACGTAAAAAGCAACTGCCTGTCCGTTTTAATATGTTTTTTACAGAGGTTGAAGTCGAAAATGAATTGGATATTTCAAAACAAGGTCTAAAAATTGGCGTTTTTTTCCAATTTTGGATAAAATAATAACCGAGCTTCTCAAATAATAGGAAACTATTTAATGGATTAAGTTCATTGCAGCCAGGACACAAAAACTTTTTAAATTTATCAGACCTTTTATCCATTGCTGGTTTCTATAATAATATTTGCACAGATTGGGACGAAGAAGCATTAAAAGCTGAATGTATTCTTTTAAAAAGATTTATTTCCAAAAAATCAGAAATCAAAACAATGCTGGAATTTTTGAAACTGCTAGAAGAATATTATCCGGCTTTTGAAAATATCTATGTTTTAACAAAAATTGCTATGACAATACCAGCATCAACTGCTTCTCCAGAAAGATCATTCTCTTGTTTAAGTAGAGTTAAGACTTATACAAGAACTACAATGCGTAATGAAAGACTTTCTGCGGTATCTATTTTAAGTATTGAAAAAGAACGCATTAAAAATATTAATCTCGACAAAATTGTTGATATTTTTGCTAAGAATCATAATAACAGAAGAATCTTACTGCTTTAGGTTTCGGTAAAATATTTTTTTTTATTTGGAAATGTCTTGTATATACGTTGATGTTTTTTTGTAATGTTTCAATATAATTTAATTTAAATGTTTATTATTACCTTAACCTATATCTACCTACTTCTCTGCTTCTTATTACCTTAATCAATTAATCTCAATATCATCCTTCATACCTTTTTTGATATAAATTGATTTAAATAGGGTACCAAAGCAAAGCAATAAAGTAAAAACAAGTGCCCCCCTAAATTTTTCTGGCCCAGTCTGGCCCCCTCTAACACAAAACCCTGGCGTCGCCACTAAACTAACCTGAACTCATTATGTAGTCTATAATTAAGTTTGAATTGAAAGTCCAAAAAATAATACTGTCTAAAAATGTTATGTACCTATGATTTTTCTTCTGTTTAATGTTTTTTGACAAATTTTTACGTTTATTTTGGCGACTTAAAATTTCGCTTCAAGTCCAGTTTTATCCAACTAGTTGTATGTATAGTAAAAAGTCATGTAGGTGGCGCCCTCTACAAGTGAGAGCCATACTAACATCAGATTCGAATTTCGCATTTCAAGAAACCCCTACACACTAATTTTGGTTTAAATGCCGACATTATTTCAAAAATTATTTAGAAAAACAAGAATAAGAATAAAACTTGAACACCCTGTATCTTCGAAAAGAGATATTTTCGGACATAGCTTTATAGGAACTTGTTTTTATATTTTTAAGCAGGGAAATTCATCCTGAACTTTTTCGCAATATAAATGAAATTTATAAAAGAGCTCAACAGGCAGTAAGACTAGTAACCCGAAAAATTCCGTAATGATGACAAATAATAATAATGATTCAATGTTCATTCTAATATTTATATCTACGAACTTGCTACTTAAAAAAGAAAAATTGTCAACTAAAGAATGTCATAATGTAAGTAGCAAAAAACGCATTGTTTTGCTTGGACAGGAAGCTACAAGCAATCAAATACAAAATTATCTAATAATTAAATAATACACCAAATTTTCAATAGGCGTTTTAATAGTACTCTTACTGTGAAGCCACAAAATAAAGTCACCAGGCGTAACAGAAAGTATTGGTCTTTTTATTGTTATAACTTTGATTATGAAAATGTAATAACTAACACTTTTTTAGTATGATGTTCAATTCAAATTTCATGACGGTGCCTGAAATGTTTCTTGTAGGACGTTTTGACAGCTGGCAATTAATTTGTGATAAAAAGGGATATCCAACATTAAAAAAGTAAATGCCTGTGTTGCCAATTTGTCAAGGAGATAAGAAAATAACATACTGAACATACATAACCTTTCTTTTATTCCTCTTCGTACTTTTATTACTTTATTTGTTGTTATTATTTAACAAACATGAAACAAACTGCCAAACCAAAACAAGGAAATATTTTAAGGTTACTTTCAACTTTGTAGTAACATTTGTTTTGATTGGTAACATAAAAATCACTATATTCCTAACCAGAATTGCAACGGAAACTGCAAGAAAGATCGCCCAGAACAGTTTTTCGTGTAATGAAATTCTTCGAACTAAGAACCTCTATAAGTACAGTGACGGAATAGTAGATTCTGTAACGAGGTTGGAATGAAAATTCGATCTGAGTGGAAGATTCCGAACGCGAGCGCAGCGAGCGTGAGGAACCACGAGTATCGAATTTTCATTCTAACCGAGTAGCAGACTATATTTTCTCCACGACCAAAAAGTACGAATAAAAACAAATAAAATCTGTACAAAGCAATTAAGTTATTTATTCGCAATATTCGTAATTTCAGGTGGAGTATTATCCAGTTCCATATCTGATTCATCCGATTTTTCACTCATTTTTTGACTTGCACTAAAATTTGTCTAAAAATAATTATTACAACGCGGCCATTTTTATCTGACACTGACAGTTTCGAAATTCTTGGCAACCTATGTCGTTTAGATCAATTACAGAATATTCATTCCGTATCTTGTTATGGAATGAAAATACACGCAAAACGCATAAGAAGCAAGTGTTTCAGAATAAATATTCCAACTCAAGAGCGAGAATTTTTACATTCTATTATCAAAAATGATTTTGGAATTATTGCATTCAGGAATGGTCGTGGAGAAATAAAATTTTTTACACTTATTTTTTCCTGATGTGTTGTCGGCTTTTGTATTCCTAGATCACCTGGAAATGCACTTCACTTTTTGACAAATTGTTATCGGTGTCATCAGATTTGAAAATTGTATTTTTCATTTTAACAAATTTTGTGAACATGAATCAACTCGAGACGGCGAGATTAATTGCTTTATTCGAAGACGGTGTTTCTCTACGAAGAATAGCTGAGCAATTTGAGAAACCAAGAAGCACTATACTCAGAACTAAATGGGAATATACAGGATCATTGGAAGAAAGGACTGGAAGAAAAACTTCAAACGTAAATCAAGATAATGATTTAATAGATTTTTTGCAAAACAATCCATTTCAGACGGCTGTAGAAGCACACAACCAAACTAATTTTCCTGGGACAGTAAAAACGGCGAGAAATCGTATAAGGAAAAATTCGGAATTGAGAAATAAGGTAGCTGTTAAAAACCCGTTTTTGACCAATATGAATGAAGAGCAAAGAATCGGGTTTGCGCTGGAATATTTACCGCAAGGTATGGATTTTTGGGAAAAGGTAGTATTTACCGACGAGAAGACTTTTCAGTCTTATCATAACGGGCAGATTAGAGTGTATGGGCCGCCAAATACACGGTACGAAGAAACATATACCCAACATGTTAAAAGAAGTGGAAGATTTTCAGTTAATATATGGGGGTATATGACTTCCAGAGGGCTAGGAATATGCCCCGAATTCGAGGAAGATTTAATACTCAAGCTTATATATACATCCTTCAAAATGTTATGTTGCCATCGGTAAACAATATATTTCAACAAGAAAATTTTATATACCAGCATGACAACTGCCCCGTCCATACTGCAAGAAGAGTTTCGGACTGGATACGGGAAATTATTTTTTTTATTTTTTATTTATAAAATTTTACAAAATTACAATTTTGATTTCTTAAGGTCTATAAATACTTTCAGAGTTACAGTAATGTATGCATCTAGGTGATGAACACCTGTATATGCAGTAATTTAATGTTATTAGATTTGTAGTTATATGTATATTATAATTTTATTAAATTGAATGGGCAACAATCAGCCCATGATAGTTCATTTTTATTATTTTGATATTTATTTAACTATGTAGAATCATTCACCATTACAACAAAAATCTCAGTTAATCAATCAGGGAAAGAGGTTTAAAAATAACTCGAGCCACACAGACGGATCTGCATGGGGTACATCCAATGTTCAATATATCACAAGAGCGACACAAACCCAAACAGTAAACACACAATACCCTACAACTGCCCTGCAATAAAATTCTCGTTTTCGTATATATGAAATCTACATTTATTGATGAAAGATTTGTATCTTGTTGTAGTTCTTATTTCTTGGGGCAGCGCATTATAAATTTTAGGTGCCAAAATTGAAGCAAATCTTTGATTGGCATCATATTTTCTGAAGGGTACAGCTAACATTCTGTTTGCTTTACTTCTAGTTTGGTAGCAATGGTCTATAAATACTTTACTTTTAGACTTAAAACACAAAATACAGTTACTGAGATAATATAGACATCGGACATTTAATATACATTTACTGTAAAGTAAGTTTGTCGAGTACATTCTGTCTCTAAAAAATATTATTTTTAGGATAAAATTCTGTACCACATTCAGTGGCTTTAAGGCATTCTCGTAAAGCCCTCCCCAGACTATGTTGCCATATCTGAGAAGCGACTCCACTAATGATTTATATATTTGAACTAGTACATTTTTACTCAATATCCTACGTATCAAATAAAACTTATGAATCAGGCTTCTAATTTTGTTTGTTAGGTCTTGAATGTGATGATTCCACTTTAGATTTTTGTCTATTGTGATACCAAGATACTTCATTGTGTCTGTTTCTCTTATATTGAGACCAGACCCAGGCAATGTAATGCAATCGAAATTTGGCCTATTTACATCACTCATTGAAAATGCAATGTAGAATGTTTTGTCATAATTAAGAGTCAATTTATTCAGGTCAAGTCAGCTCTTTACTCTTTCCAATCCCCTAATCACTTTATTTTTTGTATTTTCCCAAGTAGTGTCCTTGAAAAACAACACTGTATCATCGGCGTATGATATTGAAATACCCTCTATGTTCAAATTTAGCATCGAATTTATATAAATTATGAAAAGGAGTGGACCAAGTACTGTCCCCTGAGGTATACCGATCTTAACTTCCAGAGGATCGCTGTGGACATTTCTAATTTTCACAGTCTGCTTCCTGTTCGCCAAGTAATTTTTAAAGACGTCCAACACCCCTCCCCGAACACCATAATGTTCCAGAGAATCTATGAGCAACCCATGAGGAACAGTGTCGAAAGCCTTTGCCAAATCCAAAAAAACTGCAATACCCCTTTCGTTACCATCGAGACCAATCTTCACACTATTTATAAGTTCCAACATGGCATCACTGGTACTTACGCCCTTCATAAATCCAAATTGATTATTATTTAATATGTTAAAAGAAGACAAATAATTAAGTAGTCTATGTTTTAAACATTTTTCAAAAATTTTTGCGAAGGTTGTGATAACACTAATAGGTCGATAATTAGCAATGTCTGTTTTACAACCCTTTTTATAAATTGTGTTGACAGAGGATATTTTCATAGAAGATGGCACGTCATGTCATTGTTGCCTTGGCCCTCAAGAAGCCCTAATATCAATCCAATCGAAAACGTTAGGGGATATATCGTGTATATCGTGAAAGAAATTAACAGTACTGAAATAAGAAACGCAAGGTATAGAGGTGAGATTATTGTAAAAAGCCCAGTTTACCAAAATATTCAAAAATGGCATAAAATGTTAACCTCAGTGTACGAAATTTTATTTCCGTCACTGTACATCACAATAGCTTTTGGCGCTCTATAGCCCAAATTCGACCAGCTCATCGCTGGGTTCCTGCTTACGATTATATCGCCTCTGCTCCTAATCATGCTGAATTTCATACAAAAAAGAGCCATAACAAACTCTTAAAAGCTTTAAATCATCATTCTGGAATGATCTTCCTGAGGTTGTGTTCCGCAGCGAGTAGAATCTTTAAAGATTTAAGGTCAATGGAAATAGCTCATAAAGCGCTATAAAGAATTTTACCTGCAGTGCTGTAAATCCGCGAGATTAGTGGTACAAATCAATTAGAAACATCAACTTTAAATTTAGAAAGAATTTTAAAAAATTAATGAGTTCGTGGTGTGACCAGGATGTAAGCCCGAAACAAAAACTCGCTTGCAACTTTCTAAAAGCGGTCGTTAAAAAGAACTTTAAGAATTAGGAACCTATTAAAATGTAGCATAGTTCCCTAGTGGATGACCCTGTATATTAGTACCTAATAGATCGTATGGTATATATTCGCAAACCAATAAGCATCCAGCGCCTTAACTTCGACGCTGTTCAACACCTTAGTGGGGGGTTCACTGGGTTTTCTCTTTACGGTTCCCCACTTTAGACATTTCACTAAACATTAAAGAACCACTTTTAATCCTTCGGCTACCCAGTCAGTGCAAAACCGCGTTCTGTGCTGTCACATTTGGGGAGAATTTTTCGATTTCTACATGGGTGAAGTGCATTAGCTCCTGCGTGTGATCAGTGTTCCCTGGATATTAAAAGTGCATTGTGGTAAAACATGGTGTCGACGTACGTCGCTGCCGCCGTCCTGTTATCGGCTACGCTGCTAGGTAAGTCCGTAGGTCTTAGATAAGGTCTGAAGGGACGCCTGGCGCCTTGGCGCTTCGCGCGCGCTTCTTTCATGTATGTGTAAGATAATTATTAGCTAAGCACGCATACAATTAAGCGTTGCAGTGCTATTAAACTGTCAATCGAAATAGGGTCAACTTTTCTTGATTTTAAATTTGTTTATAAGTTGGTTTTATTTGAAAAAAAATGTATTTATTTAGAATTATTGTTAAGATATGTATTGAGTGTTACGAGGTAATTTAAAATATTTCAAGGATCAGAAGTTAGTAGTTTTCTAAAAATATGAGCTTTTTGAAGCTTTTTTTTTGAAAAAGTCCTATATTTCATGACATTTCTGGAATACCTAAAAACAAATGAAAAAAAACGTGCCTATAAGAGTTTGCTTTGGATGTTGTAGTTTATAATTATAGAAGTTTTGGTTCTAACTCTTTCACTTTTAACGTAAATCATACGTTTTACCAATTTTATTAAATGGAACACCCTGTATTCTACTATTTTAAAAAAAGCACTCAAGGTTCTATATTGTTGCCCACCCTCTTTTTACTATACATTAACCATCTTATGGAAAAAAACTAAAAATCCTATATACCGGGTTAGTTCAGGTTCTTATATTGGCTCCCCTGTACATTTTAGAGTAAAACTGTATTATAATTTTTCTATTATCTCTTTCTTCAGGTCTATTGACATTCTGAGTTAATTATTTATTACAGTGCCTTTGGGCTCAAATTTACTAGTGATAAGTTTAATTAATGAAATGAAAGTGAGAAAGGGATAGGCTTATTAGGCAATTGAACTGAAAACATTTCAGACACTACTCTTAAACTGTTTCCTGTATAATACCACTTAATCATAGTTACTTTTTCCTTAATGGAATAGCTCATATTTAGCTATAAATAAAGCGCCTTTAATGAAAATGTTGTCACTGACGCTACTTTTCGTTTTGTTACTGCCAAATAATAATTTTCTGGTGTTTGCTAAGCTATGAGCTATAAGCTACTGTTCTTTTTCAAAATAAGAATTTGTTTCACAACATTTAAATACCAGTGGCGAGCATGGTGCACCCTTTTTTTTAAATAATGTCTTCAAAATATGCTGTTTACCCTGTATTAAGACGCGACGTCTCGACTATTATCTTAAGAGATTTTAACACGCAAGCTTACAAAATAGATAATTTATCTATTCATAAGATATAAAAAAAAAAGGTTAAAATTCTCCTATCATTATAATAATTTTTAGATAAATAGGCAAAAATGTTCCCAAATATCCAATGCTATTTCTGAATAGATCTGCGCATCTTTACTGGAACTTATTAGAATTGTACATAATTAGGGTTATTTTGGCATTTGACATTATACGTTGTTAAATTTATCGCTTCCATTTATAAAGTCAAAGGTTATATTATGCTAATATTTAAGAAAAAAGGTGTAAAACAAAGAAAAGCAATGGGTGATGTCATGTTGTCATGTTTTTTTACTGCTAGAAAAATATTTTATTACATATTATACAGGGTGTCTCAAAAAGGTCTTTACAAAATGCTAGCACAAATTCCTTAAGCTAAAATATGATGATCTAACCCAACTTACCTAAATCCAAAAGTTGATAGTTTCCAAAATACTAGATATTTATTTTTAACTTATTTCGGTACCCCGTTGTGTCTTCTCAACATAAAAATTAGGGAGCCTGGACTAGTCCCAAGCCTATATAAAGTGTAAATGAAGGCAACAATGAGTTTCTGTATGCAATGAAACATTTAAATTGAAACCTACCAGGTGTATCTTTTTTGAACAAAAAATGCTCTGAAATAAGGATTTATTGTTATAAATTTAATATTGCGGGGCACAAGAAAGTTATGAAGTTTTGGATTTATACGAAGTGCTGGTGCTGGCCCTTCTGCAAGTTACGTCAGATTTGAACTAAGATAGGTTATATTTTAGCCTTGGGAATTTTAGTCCTTTTATAGAGACACCCGGTATAAATAAACTTGTATTAATTTCCTAAAAAAAAAATGAATTTTTACTATGAATTAGAAGCCAATTTGACAGAATTTGTTAATAGAAAAACTAGCATCAAGTAATTTAAAGACCGTTGATATTTTATAAAAATAATGATATTCATCATTATGACCATGCCGATAAAATATGTTTCCAATAAGTCTGTGACATACATATATTTCAAGACAGCAAGCAGATTTTTTCTCAATAATTTTATTACTATAATAAAATAAATCCACCCAGCATTAGCATAAACAAGTATACTTTCGATTCTAGATACACGTGATTTTAAAATAAATCTTTATTAATACAAATTCCCAACCAATCATTCTCAAGGTAAATCTCTTTTTGTTAGAATTCTAGTATTTTCAGCAAACGTGCACTGATTTTTATTTGAAATTTTATTATATTTATATTTATATATCTAGAGCGAGAAAAAAAAATTAGATACAAAAGTTTTTAGGTTTTTACTTAAACATCAGAATTTTATAATTTCTCTATATAAGCTTAAACTGAACTTAAACTGAAAAGATCTCCATTCTTAGAATCGCTCATATCTTAAAAGCAGTGTCAGCAAACAGACAAAGTTTCTGATGATCAAGTAAAAACTTTCTCCCACCTAAACTAACTTTTTGCTTTAGATAGTGGTCTTAATATAAACCAACCCCTGTACATAACAAGTTTTCTTTTATAGCAATAAAATATATAGTATGGAAATTTGAGAACCTAACAAAAAGCATTATGGCGAAATTTTTAATGATGTATATTTTTTATAATAATTTGTTTTACAATAGGGATTTTACACAACGTCAATAACGTCACATTTATATATTATTTTCGTAATTTCGATGAAACAATCATGTTTCCCTAAAAATGTGTTTAGTGCTTCTCAAAGAAAACATTCCACAATGCATTTTTTCTTTGTTTAAAAATAGAAAACACACTTCAAACAATTAGTGTGTTTTCATAAATAGTTATTGGTTACTTAAGCATATTACAAGGGTAATTAGAGGATATTTTGCCAATTAGAGCATAAAGTATTTAACAATATTTCTATAAAACAACACAAGCTAATAAAAAGTGTAGTAATTGATTTAGTGCAATATGCATATTATATACAGGAAAACAAGCGATTTTGTCGGAAGACTCAACGACGCCATTTAAGAAAATTTAATATACTGTACTTCATAACTGAGTTGTTAAGAAATTAAAATTAATAATCCGAAATAGGGTCATATTAAGTATATTACATATTTAATTAAATTACTTTTGCACAACTATACACAACTTGTCAATAAAATTATTGTAATTACTGATGGTCTTAAGGTTATGTTCACGCGTTCAATTATAAAAAACGATTAGAACTATATTTCAAAATTTTAAATAAAATAATTGTATACCTTAGGTGATGTTCCATATATTAGGTGCTTGTTAAAATGTTAAAATCTTCTTTTTTTGTTGATATTGCTCATTCACCAAGAATGCCAAAAAAATTAATTACATGAAATAATTTTTACCAGTTTCCAGGAAATCATGTCAAAATGTCAAGGTGTCTCTACATACTTTCATTATTAAATTTTTCGATAACAATTTTTCAATAACAATATAGTAATTTTTCCGGCTATAAAATAGCCTTGTCCTTTAAAATTCATTATTATCCAAAATTTTATGAAATTGCTATAATATGGAGTCCGTTGTTAATGGGTGACAAGCTAAGTTTTATTATCACTAATTTAAAATACGCACAATAGAATGTTAAAATAAATTATTCATAATAAAACGTAATTATACCAAAAAAGTTTCAGGCCCAACAATGTAATGACCAAAAAACAATTGATAACAAAAGAAAAAGGCACAGTTTTATATTGGTATTGTAAGGAAATGACAAGAAAAGCTTAAAAGTGAAATTATCTATAAAATTAACATTTATGATAATATAAATCCTTGTTATTCTTTTTTTCATATCATATTTAATGGGTTTGTCCCATATTATCCTACATTCATATAAAAGTTTCACTAGTAATTTTGCTACTATTCATGCATGTTTGCCTTTAAAGCTTCACCGAGTTGGTGAGCGTAATAACCTCGATATTTGACAAACTAAAAATGATCGAATTAAGCAACTAAAATATTTTTAAAGTAAGTGACAATAAACCTTCTAAAGCAAGTTAAAATGAGTTGCAATCATTCCTGACTAATTACTGTAAAAATCCGATTATCTAGATAACGAGCTGTTAATAATTTAAACAAAAGCTGCTAATATAGCCGCATTACTATTTAGGAAGTCGGTATGCTAAAAACTGGTCAATATTTATTTAAATACCCATAACAAGACGGGTTTGTTGGCACAGTGAAAGCGAACTGTCTTAAATGGTTCATTTCTAGTTCTTCATTTCCTTCGTGGTGACATATGAATTGATGATAGTATTACACTGATAAAAAAATCCTTAATCAATTATTGTGATGATTTTTATGATGATAAAACTATGTCACAGATTACTCGTAATCTGTGACTATGTTATAAACCAAATAAAAGTAACCTTGAAATAAATGTCACTAACACCACGTAGTAAGTGAAAACAAAACTTTTATTTTGCTTACATACATAATTACGTCCGTCAGCTGGTCATTTTTATAAGATATCCGGAATATAAAAGCAATAGAGAGTTTTAGCTTAACGTTAAAAGAATAAATGTAACGGTAATGTTCTGTCCCTAATGATATCGAATTTGTAATTTTGTGGCAATTTTCTATCCAATTTAGTTCAGGTTAGTTGAGTCTGTTTTTAGCCAGTACCACATTCCAGAAATTAACCAAGTTTATATATTAGCCAACATCAATCAAATTAAAACAACAAAAACCACATTAAGTTCAAAATGAATTGATCAACTGCAAGGAAATCACACTGTCAACATTTTTGGTTAGTTTCAGGTTATCGCCCAAGCGAAGTGTGAAACAGGTTTTTTAAGAGCTTACTGTCATTAAGTAGTAATTACGTTAGTTAGAATACGTGCTAAAGTTATTTTATTTTAACGGTCTCCTAAATCATGTGGCAAAAACTCGTTATTAAATTATATTTTCTTTTTACTTCTCCGTGGGTCAACCGCTAACTCTTGCTTTCAACAATAAAGTTATAATACCATCGGTAGATAACAGGTAATAACATACAATAATAAGAGTAATAATATGTAACACAAGAGAAATTAATTAAGCCGTTTATCCCTCGCAACAAAATGTGCTTTAGAAAGCAAGGCCAGTCATAGAAACTGTAAATTCTTTTTGCTATAATATGTCAAGGACTTTTGTTCTATTGTGTACTATAAAGCGAAATGCTTAAGTATTTTTCAACCTAATTAGACCAATGCAAAATGCTCAGCAATAATAATTATTAAAACCAAGAAGCTCATCCCAATATATTTAATGTAGTTAACATCTGTTTTGTCACTTTCGCAGTGTTAAAGGTGTTTCTGAAATTCTCTCTTTACAAGCAAGGTACTTTTGTTGAATTATTGGCATTTCTTCTTTAAAGTTTTAGAAGTAGTATAAATGAAAAAGCCATTCACATTACTACGGTTGATATATATGCTCCTCCTTTCAAAAAGGCAACATTCTATTTTTTTTTGACATAATCTCTCTGAAAAATGTTTTGTCGAAGTACCTTTCTAGAGCAGACATCACTTCTTCTTTTGCTTGTTTGAAAATGTTATAACGAGAAATATTTTAAAATTATTGTGTACGCCGAGTCAAATCAAAAAGTAACGTTGCCAGAATGTTAAAAATAAATGAGTGAATGTTCTTTATGCAGATAATAATGTTTTCCGCTACAAATACAGTGAACTTAAGAGGCGACGTCGTCATACAAGTCGCAATCAGCTAAATGCGTTTAAAATAGCACGGTGATCTCGATACTGGGATTCTGATCGCGGAGAAAATAAGTGTGGCAACACACAGAGGCCAAGTCCAGAACTTAAAAAATTTGAAAATAAGCGTGCTAGCAGGGTTTTCGCACTGCTTGATTAATTTGTGCTTTTATTAATAATTTATCAATAGATCTTGAGCGTTTTTTTTTTTTAATTTTCGTAGTATAGATATGGGTCGTTCACATAGATAGTGTTTTGTGTAAATATATAGTTATTAAACTTTATTTAGAGTGGTTATTTACTTTTAATTGAGTAAACCATGAATATTAACGAACCTTGAACTACTAGTCCACCTACAAAAAATTTTTTTTAATCAATAGTAAAAGAACGGTTAATAATGGTTAAAAACGTATACTAACTAACCACCCTGGATGCTGAAGAAATATGTGGCACTTTAACGAAACTTTTCTCCCGCACTGTTTTCAGGGTTTTAAAAGGCCTTCATCAAAAAAATGGCGAAAAAGAAAATTATAGAGGAGCCCAGACAAGAGGACGGAAAAAAATAATCCTGGATGATGCCATACGCCATTCGTCGCAAAATCCATGGATATTTTTTCCTAAATGAAATATTCACAATAAAAAAAAATGAGGGCTAAATTAAGGAGGGAGAATTTTGAATATATTAAACGAAATCAAAAAAGTCTATTAATACTAATTGAAAAAAATGGCGAAGAAAATGTATTACACCGAGAAAATATGGCTCAATGAAGGGCACACAGTTGAGAAGGTATGGCAAGATCTAAATATGTATTAAAAGTTCAAGGCAGGCATTTATGGATGGATTTTCGCAAAGACGCAAGAAATCCTAGTTATAAAGGTCGCCGTCTTATAGGATTTAAGGGTTAATGAAATAAATTTAAATTATAAAATATAACGTGACGTTCTGACGAAATTTCATTATTTATTATATTTTCACTGGAATTCATTCCCCTGACGTCGCACAACCCGGAGCTCTCTATAATATGTCAGTGTTGAGTCACTGACAGATATTTTGGGCTTTGAGTATATGTAGTTTTTGTTTAAATCGATTCATAACAATTTTAATTATTTGAAATAATACAACAAGCAAAAACCATTAGAAATATTATTTTCTTGTTCACAGGTATGAAAAATACAAATATCGCCCGCTATCTCGAGTTTCCGTCAATAATCTGTACATTTTTATTAATTAATATATTATTATAATTTTAGTTTGATTAAGGGTATCTTAGACTTTGATATTATGTAATAAAAAGTACATCATACTATCTAAAAAAATTCTGTTAATTAGCGGTGAAATTAGGATTTTTTTTAATTCAAAAAATCGATTTGTTCCGAAGCTGAAGAAAAAAATTTAATTGTCACTTGCAAACGTTGTGTTATAACCTTTGTAGAATGGCTTTTACGCCGCCATTTTGAATGTAAATGTCAACTTATTGTATATCGTTGAAAGGTAATTTTGAGAATAATTCAATTGTGTAATAAAAATATAGGTTAGTTCATTCAAAAATTAAAACTTGACATAATTTCCGGTTTTTAGATAAAAATTAAGATCGCAAGAACCCAAATTTGAATAAAATATCTTTTAACATACATTGCTCTGTATAATGATTTCGTTTAGACCTGGTATAGTCTTATTTAGCTTCCATTATTTTACCTGCCGAATTAAGTTCCTGCTCGGATTCAGATATTGTTTTTGAATTAGACTCCCCCGAGAGAATGAAAGGAGGAATATAAGTTTAATCTAAAAAAACAAGAACTATAAGATTTTTGAAACCTATTCGGTATAGTGTATATCCTGCTTTTTACTCAAAAATCTTAAACTACTATCGGAAAAAGGCTATAAAGATCAAATTTAGATAGGGCAGCTTAGCAAAATATAAATTGGTAACTGAAACAATCCATTGAAACAAAATTAATGGGGCCAATTATTTCTGGTGCGGTTGCTTATGGAGGATATAAATATTTCTTCTTGTACTTCCTGGTTTAAATTTAATGACACTACCGACTAAATTAAGGCAAAGAGGGCGTTTCTCCAAGAAAAATGTAAAATGTCACGGACGTCTTAAGTACGCCACACAAAAATGAAGGAGATCCGGTAGCGAAGAATTCTACTTTGGATTTTTAGGTACTTGTAATTTGAGACAGAAATATGGGATTTCCGCATTACAGGGCAACAATAACGTAAAGAACAAATTCAATGCTATTGGCGCTTCATGCTTGTTTGAATTTTAGAATGTCTTTAATCACTTGCTGATTGTACAAAGTTCGACAAAAACTTGTCTGCTGAAGAGGTACTTTGGAATAGCTTAGGAGAAAAAAAAAATAATTTTAATTTTTTATTTTCGAAATAAATTTTGTCTTCTACTTACAGTCGAGCAGCGTCATATTGAACATTACTACAACTGGCCTTAACAAATATAAAAACCTATAGGACATCTTGTATTTGCTAAATTTGGTTACCAATACCATTTTTTTTTTCACTTTCACATCATAGATAGTTCTTTCATATTTTATTATAATATCACAACCTTTTATTTTTTATGCATAAAACTGTCACAAAATAGATACTACAGTATATCCATGAATAGAGGTAACAAGCGGACAAATGGCCCAAAAATTTCATAGTTCGATAAAAAATCATTTTTAGTAAGTAGCATTTAATATTTTGGAATTTTTTGAACACCCTGTATAAAAAAGTCAAAACCTTTCTTGTAGATCGTATTTTCTTATGAAGCAGAAAGCTTACTAAAAATGATTTGTTTTCGAATAATGGTCCATTTATTGTTTCGAAAAACAGTGGAATTACGAATTTCTAATTTGGTCCTGTTATAACAAGTATTCAATTTTTAATTAGACAGAACATAAACTATAAGTTATTATAACAATTAATTCCTAAATTGGCCATTATGGCCTAGAATCCCTAGAGAAAAATGAAGACCTACTCATTTTCCACCTAACCGTTTTTAATTATTTTGATGTTAAGATACCTATTTTTTTTACCGAGGATCGAGCCTATAGTGTGTTTTTTTTTGTATGTGCAACTTTCTAGTGATTTTAAATGTCAATATAAATGCCCAGCATTCTTCGACCTCGAAAATAATTTTTACATTATTTTTAGTGGGAAATCTCCGCAGTGAAAGTAAAAAGTATAGGTATTCTAAAAGATTAAATCTTCAATCAAATTCTATAATGTGCGTTTTATCCTTCACTGGCCATGATAATTAAAAGCTGATTAAAAAGTAATTTTACAGTGAGTTATTTTGCACCAATTTTAGGTTTGTAAGCTACAATATGTTTGATGAAGTATACTAACTTTATTCTACTGTAAAAATAATAAGAACATAATATTATGTAACCACCAGATCTAATTGGGATACCGTTAAAATGGTTTTTAAAGTTATCTAAAACCGTAACAAATTAAACCCACGAAAATGCATTAAATCCATTTTTTTTTCACAACACTTACAATGCAGTTTCGGTTTTCTTTCATTAAGTTTTAGTCTCGTCTCAGCAACAATAAAAACGTTATTTAATGACATTTGTTACGTTAAATCTATTAATCTTTTAGGCTATTGCCAAACGTCATCACGATAACGCAGAAAAACAGTTCTAAAATCGTGGTATAATAAATTAAAAAGTGTTGTTATATTGTATAATTCTCCAATCCCAAATACCTTTTAGTTTATCGTGACAAAAGTTATCGTTACGCAATGACTTACGTAACATAACAGATCAACTCCGCAGTCAAAACACGACTAGTGATTTTAATTAATGTGATCATCGATTAATTATTTGTATTTTATAATAATGTAGCAAATACGGTTTTCGTATGATTTTAAGTGCGTATTTTTGACATAATATTCTAAAATAAACAACCATGGATATTTTTGCGTGTAGTCGATTTTTAGATCCTTAGATGTTATGGCCTTAATCTTAAGAAATTCTTGATAACGACTATCGCCTAAGCCTAATCCATTAGGTAACTCTTTAATAGCATATTTTTACTTTTGTGACCATCTATTACCTAAACCTAACCGAATCTAAATCTCTTATATATTTAAAATTCAACTAGTCGAATTATATTGGTAAGCATAATACTTTCACACTTTCATTTTGCGTTACACATTTGTTGTAAAATTCAGTTTGTTTAATTTATTTAACATTTATTTTAGTACACATAAATTTTTTATACAATAAATATATTAGGGCAAAGAACAAAAATCCCAAAAATGCCTATACCTAAAATACGAAAAAAGCTAATATTATTAAAGATACTCAGTAAGACTGTGGTTTTTTAGTATTTTCACCATTTGTGACAAAGCTTTTCTGGAAATTAACCTAAAGTAATTTTACTGGCATTATTAAAGAAAGGATATTATAACAAAATTTCATCTAAGGAAGTTAAAATGCAACCCCTTAAGGTGTTGGCCGTTTTTTCACATATTTGCACAATGCTTTAAATTATGTTTAATTTGCATAAGAATTTAAAACTAATTATGAGGAACGAGGAAGTTGCTTATTAACCAGTTTATTGGTACGTGTTTTAACCAGATTTAATACAGTTTGCCTTGAATGAAACTTGTAATTTATTGAAAATTAACTGAAGAAATATTAGTAAAAAGTCAACAATCTACTTTACCAGGGAAGAAAAACGAAATTCATGACCTTTGAGAGTTAGGTAATGGTAAATTAATTCCTTGGCTGTCAGACTTGACGTTGATATCATTAGTAGTTATAATAACATGAACAAGTATTAATGTTTGTAATAAACAATTGGTTTTACATGAAAAACCACATTCCGAAATATCTTATATTATTATTGCCTAGTAAAACACCCTGTATACTCGATTCCTATACGATGTCTTAATTTCTTAGTTGTAAATCGCACAAAAATAAAGAGCTTTTAATAGATAGTATTTTAATAGTATTGAAGACACCAGTGAATTGCAAAGATAAAAAATATACCGGAATTTTTTTTTTATTATACAATGACTATTAATAAATTAATTAATGCGTGTTTGGCATAGCGAAAATGTTTTGTTAATTATTTTTATTTTGAGAAAATAATTTTGTTTTTACAGTAAATTAATATTATATAATTGATTTATTAAAGCGTTAAATATGTTGCAATCATTTGGGTCAAATTTAGAGATAGAAAGTAAAAAATAGCAATTTGTGTAATGATATTAGGGCTGTAAAATATAGTACCCTGGGTATTTGTTTTGTTGGTGAATTGACTAAATTACTTAACTCTTTAAACAATACCATGATAAGTTGTGTAATTGTTCTCTGTACATTTCTATGTAATTCGTTAGATGAGGCTTTGCAATTATTTTTAACGATTTGCTATGGATATTGCACGTAGAATCATCTTTATTTCTTATTTTAAAACATGAGAAATTGTCTGTAAGTATTACAAACTACTCCAGAAAACAAAAAAACAATCATGTTAGATAGAGGCATAGCCAGAAATAAATTTCGGCGGGGGTTTTTGATTGATAAGTAGCTGGACTACGAAATGTGAGAATTAAATGAGAAATTAAATTGGGAGCATAAATAGAATAAGAACTTCTGGTAAACTGTGCTTTACGCCTGGTTAAGGGAACTGTCAAATATTTCGCGTGTCAACTACCATTTCTCCACAGCCGTCTCCGATTGACAGGCATAATAAAAATATTTTCGTGCGCATTAGGTCAAGGATTTCGTAAATCGCCATCCCAAAAAAAATCGATATTACTTTCTCCACTAACTGGTTAATCATAAAGACCGCATGCAACGGCACACATATATAAATGATGATGACCTTTAAGCTTCAAAATTATATAATTAAAACATATTTTTACAATAAAATAACTACCTATATTTCATGAATAATATGAAGTCATTGTTTACGTCTATCCCACCCTACAGCCTTAAGCTGTTTCTGATATATGTCAAAGAAGCATGTCAAAAATACGACTAATAAATATTACTAACTACTAATAATGTTTGCGTAATAATCTGTACATGGTACAAAAAAAAAGAAGAGTAAATAAGTGTTGTTTGACATTTAATTTGTAAATTTGCTGTGGCTACTCATCGCTTCGAATACAAGTTTTACCAACTTCTAGAAAATGTTAAATAGAAAAAGAGATATTAAAATAAAGAATATAAAATTAGTAAATTATTAGGTACGTAATTAAGACAAATTCTATTGAACAAGATAGTGAACAAAAAAAAAAAGAAAGAGTAACTTATACCCATTAGATTCAAAACTTTGATTAACTATACAAAGTCTTACTTATGCTATATACTTATTTTATGTTATTAGTCCTAGGCCAATTATTCCGCAACCAAAACAAAAAATACGGTGTGTATCAGACAAATGGAATAAATTCGATAATAAATACATGGGGGCATGTCCGAAAAAACGCTCAGACACGTCGATTGGTATTTCTAGTTGCGCATCTTTTCAATAAAAACTTTTTATACAGGGTGTGTCATGTAACAGTGGCAAATACTAACCTTCTTATTTTAAATGCAACACCCCGTATATTATTCAATTTTTGGATTTTTCAGAAAATTTTAGACATATTTCATGTACAATATCCTATACCTATCTTCAACTGTTTCGGAAATATTAAGTGTTTTCAGATTTATTGAAAAAATCAACAACACACTAAAAAACTAATAAGTAATACTGTTTATACGGATAAGAGAAGAACATACGCAATATCCTGAAAAGGTTAATGTTTGGGTAGGAATTGTTGGAGATCATATCATAGGTCCCTTTTTCATTAATGGCAATTTAAATGACGATAATTATTTAGCACTGCTTCAAAATAATGTCTTGCCAACTTTGACAAACTTATATCCTGATCCAGCAAACCCACAACTTCCAGCAAATATGATATGGTTTCAGCAAGATGGAGCACCGCCCCATCACAAAATCAATGTCCGGCAGTACCTCAACCTTATTTCCAAATCGGTGGATAGGGAGGCGTGGATCGATGGAATGGCCAGCACGATCCCCTGATCTGACGCCATTAGACTTCTTCTTATGGGGGTTATGTCAAAAATATTGTATACAAAACTAAACCCCTCGACTTAGCTGACTTAAGAAGACGAATAACGCTTGAGATTAGATCGGTCACGCCTGAGATGTTCAAGTAAAGTTAGAAGAAATTTCTATTTAAGATTAGGATATTGCCAAGACGTTCGCGGCGAGCATTTTTAACATCTCCTACATTAATGTTTTTTTATTGTTTTTTACATTATCAAGAAATAAACAGTATTACTTATTAGTTTTTTAGTGTGTTGTTAATTCTTGCAATAAATCTGAAAACACTTAATACTTCCGAAAAAGTTGAAGATAGGTATAGGATATTGTACCTGAAATATATCTAGAATTTTCTGAAGAATCGAAAAATTGAATAATATATAGGGTGTTGTATTTAAAATAAGAAAGTTAGTTTTGGCCACTGTTACATGACCCACCCTGTATAAGAAGTTTTTATTGAAAAAAATGCGCAATTAGAAATACCAATCGACGTATCCGAGCGTTTTTTCGGACACGCCCCCATGTATTAATTATCGAATTTATTCCATTTGGCTAATACACACTGTATGTACGCCACTGCTTTTTCTCTTTTTGATACCACGGTTAGGTAGAGAGTTCAATGAACAATGCAAAGTGCCTTTTTTTGTTTTTAGGCGCATAACGATTACAAAAATAATATTTAATTTGAAGAAACAGTGGCTCATTTGTTTCGTTCAAAATATCAAAATATATGTTAGCGCAGATGCCCCTGCCACTGGTGGAAGTAGACCAAATATCTTTAATACATAAATAAATTCAGAATAATATCTTAACCGGTCTCAAACTTATTAAAGATTGTTACCAACTTTTTAACACCTTATATCTCAAAGATAAAGCGGTGGAGCTACGTTTATATGATTTTTTTTTCTTAAAATAAGTACATTACATAACATTAAGTAACACCCTGTAGGTATATAAAAAAGAAACCATTAAATTTGAATTTTTAAAATAATATTCTCACTTGCTTATTACTATAATATAATAAGTAATGAATAAGAAATAAAAAATATATGCGAAGTCACCAGTATCAAGAACAAAACTGATAATTGTCTGAGAAAATAAATGGCTTATTAAATATGCATATATATTATATCATAATATATAGGTGATCCAAAAACGCATTACTTTCTGTGTTACAAGGACAATTAAACTGAATTTTGCATTCATCAGGTAATTAACACATTGTGGGAACTAATTCTGAACAAATATACAACAAAATTAAAATAAAAGGTACTAAACTTTTACATTGACTAATGCTTGGAAAGCAAATGAGTGGACATGACCGGTAAAACCAAAATTTGTTGGGCCAATTTCATGAATAATAATTATTAAAAACTTATAATTTCTTTAAAGAAAATGCTTCTTTAAACTTCTTTTGAACATTTATCGATCTGGAAAAAGATACAAAACAATACTTGACATATAAACAGATACGTTGTAACGCAACAAGTAACATTATATAATACTTAATTGGAACCAAGGGCAGATGGATATTTTATTAATATAAAAATACGAGAAAAAGAGTGAACTTTATATTACTGTTACTGGGGTAATATACAGCATTATGTCAAGCAAGATGAAGTCCGATCAAATTGGGTCCGATTCTCGTCAGAGAAAATAGTTGACTTGAACGTCAAAGTACATGGAGAATGAAGGTAGTATTGGATTATGCATAAAAAAAAATATTGATATATTTTTAATCTAAGTACCTATTAGTGGCCCTGAGGCAAATATTGGCATATATAATTAATTACATCATTTTTAATCACCGAAAAGCATGCTTGAAGTAGGTAATCATAACCCCAAAACGTGCGGGTGGAGACAGAAAATATAATAAATTGCGATAATGTAATAATCTGTCAATTACTTTCACTTGTGTTCGTTTGCTTTCGCTTTTTTAAAGGACTTCATTACTCCTAAGGAAGCGCGTATATTTGCACGGAATTTTAATTTGATACAGTAACCCAATTACATTTTTTAGTACAAAAGTATTACAACATTGAAGTACAGAATGCTTTTCAGTTTGACAGAGCTTTAACTCTACACTTCTGTTTTCGTTACTGCCATTTTGCCTCCAACCTTTCATAGCTTTGTGTATCATTTTAAATTGGATTTAAAATTTCCTTATTTATCTTACTTAATATATTATAATACCTAATTCGCATCTTACATACAATATAAAATTAACTTAACCTAATAAACTGAAGCAAATCATCCCGGTTAGAGGGTGGGACTTGTGGTCGCCCAGGGTACTTATGCTGTAATCAACTTATTATAATGAGAGCACAGACTCATCCCTTAACAAACCTACGAGCCTATCAGGAATTTGTGTGGATAATTTTTAATTTTTTATTGATGGAGTAATTAAGAAAATTGTTCAATTGAATTTGGCAAAACATATACCGAAATAAACAGTGACACAATGAGAGGAAAGAGGGCTATACATAGGATAGCCTTAAAATAAGTGGAGTATAATCCACCCTAAGATATATATTCATAATTGCGCCACTAAGTAACAATTGTGCTACTAACGCACCAAATAAATAGATTTAGATCACTGGAACAAATCTTAGAAAATTCAAAAATTCCAATTATATAATAAATTATTTTACATTGTTTTAGTTATTGAGTATATTAAGTAATTTTAAAACAAAAGTTGTTCCGTAATTCAATTGTATTGTTTTGTAATTAAACAATGTCAGTGAAAAAAATGGTAGCACGAATAAAGTAAATTAATTTGGGTAATCCCGCTTTTTCTGTCCATACAAAACAAAATAAAACCTTAGTTAAATATTATGTGCAAACTCTGTATCTTAATCCTTCTTATAAATACACTAATAAAACTGAAAACACAACCTTTTAAAACACTTTTCTAAAACAGCATGGTTTTACTCTTGCCATTTTGCAATCTTCTTGGCTAATTTTATTTATTATACTTTGTAGAAAGTGATTTAGATATATAGTTGCTTCAGTTCTGCGTTCTTAAACTATAAAGAGCATTAATATAAATAAAATTGCTTAATAAATGTTAAATAATTTATGGAAACCGTTTAAAATTAATGTGCAATTCAAATAACAAGAGATCCAAATTGTTGTGAAGGAATAGCTCTAATTTAAATAAAATATCTTTTGTATCACCCGGTATAATGCAATAATTAAAATTCTTACATGGAAGTTAATGGATTTTCTCTTAGATTATCTTGATTAATCACCTAAATATGTATACCTAAACTTCAATGCATTACTTAAAACGATAATTGAAACTTTTTGTAATCATTTATTGTTTATATGGCAAAGTAGAACGTTTGGAAAGGTAGTGATGTCAGATTAAAACATTGACATAATTTTTACAATCAGGCAATTTGTTTTCATGGTCATTTCACTTAAAAGTTAAGAAGTAATCTTAATTAATCTTGCTGATTAAAAGATACTTGTAATTATAATTGCCACAGCTGTGTACAATGTGTCTTGACATAAGCGAAGCAAACCTCTACAAAGTAATGTGAGAAAATCAAGTTGACCAGGCTTTAAAAGAACCACTGGCGTTTCACATTTTAAAAACCTGAACGTGGAAAAAATAATTTGGCCTATTTCCTGCCAGAATTATCAAATATTCGAAAAATAAGATTCTTTGCTCATATTAAAGGTTATCGAATAAAAAAGGAAGGCTGCAAAATACTATGGGAATTCCACAAGGCAGTTTTATCAGAGCAAATTTTGCTTGTGTGATTTATATTTGAAAATCAATAATCTGGTCTTATCATCCAGATAATTTCAGATTATGCTTATGGCAGTGTGACACTAATATATGGCGTTAAGAACAAATGCTCAGTCACAAAACACAACTAACTAACCTGAACTAAAAGTAAGACTTAATCAAAAGTGGGTAGATGTCGAACTTTGTAGAGGATACCAGCAGCAGCATTTCGCATACCTACATCTGAAGCTTCACAAGTTTTTTGTTTTTAAAAAAGGGGAGGCGACAGGTTTTGGCCATAGTGATAACCTTCCATTTGGCTAATCTAAGTCTAAAGTTGGCCATCACACATAAAACTTAAGAAAATATGAATCATCGTATCGTCAACAGGATTTAATAAAGACGTAGTACTACCTACATTTTTTTGGAACTTTATTTCAGATAAGGATGTCAAAAATTTTAGCCAAAAGATAACTCTAAAAAGATCATGTATTTCTTTAACCAGAAAATATTTCAATTTTTAAATACAGATAAACCTCATATATCACCTTGTATAATCTGTACGTAACGAGCAGCGGAGACACCAGTATCTAGAGCGGAAAATATGTAATATTTGTCTTTTTATACGCAACTACACTAAGTGAAATTTAAATTAAATCACATTATTTAAATACTCAAATAAAAACTTTATTGGCCTTTCACTATTTCATAAGGAAATTTAAAAAAAAACATTTATTAGTGTGATATCTTAAACTAATACTAACTAGGTTTTTCAGTTTTTCTATGGTTAACCACCAACCTATTTTATGGGTTTCCTGAAGTCTTTAAAAATCGTAAATTCAATTTCTGTAATTTCTTTCTTAAAGAAAAACATAATATAAGTATAGATACAAAATCAATTTGACACAAACAATGCAGTCTCTTTATACAGTGTGTGTCAGCCAAATGGAATAAATTCGATAATAAATACATGGGGGCGTGTCCGAAAAAACGCTCGGATACGTCAATCAGTATTTTTAGTTGCGCATTTTTTTCAATAAAAACTTTTTATACAGGGTGTGTCATGTAACAGTGGCCAATACTAACTTTCTTATTATAAATGCAACACCCTGTATATTATTCAATTTTTGGAATCTTCGGAAAATTTTAGACATATTTCATGTACAATATCCTATACCTATCTTCAGCTGTTTTGGAAATATTAAGTGTTTTCAGATTAATTGCAAAAATCAAAAACACACTAAAAAACTAATAAGCAATACTGTTTATGATGTTGAAAATTGATGTTAAAATGTTTTTACTGATATGAAATAAAAAAAAAGGTATAAATAGTTTTGTTTACTATTGTTTAAAACGCCTGAGCAAATTGTTGTCTGTCTGCATGACAGTAGTTGTCAGTGTTATAGTTGTTTGAATTTCGTTAACTGCATATCAGAAAAATGGTTTATTTAACAGAAATGCACAAAATAACAATTCTACAGATGATTGGTTATGGAGATAAAACACGGACACAAATGGAAGTTGCTCGCTTATTTCATGAAAAATTTCCAAATTTGCCGCCTATATCTTAAGCGACAATTAGTAAAATAGAAAAGTAGTTTCGCCAGCTTGGACATGTAAAGCAGATAAAAAAAAAGTAGCTGCCAATGCAATAAGTGATGATACCAAATTAGATATTATGCTTGAGTTTCAGGAAAACCCACATACTTCTAGTCGAAAAATAGCCCCAATGTTCGATGTTTGCTATTCATCGATTATTCGAATATTACAAGAAAATAAAATGTATCCCCATAAAATGATACCTACTACTCATGAGCTCATGGAAGACGATTTTGATAGGATTATTAGGATTATTATATCCTGATCCAGCAAACCCAAAACTTCCAGCGAATATGATATGGTTTCAGCAAGATGGAGCACCGCCCCATTACCAAATCAATGTCCGGCAGTAGGTACCTCAACCGAGTATTTCTAAATCGGTGGATATAGGGAGGCGTGGATCGATGGAATGGCCAGCACGATCCCCTGATCTGACGCTAATAGACTTCTTCTTATGGGGTTAAAAATATTGTATACAAAACTAAACCCCTCGACTTAGCTGACTTAAGAATAAATTTCTATTTAAGATTAGAATGTTGCCAAGACGTTCGCGGCGAGCATTTTCAACATCTCCTACATTAATGTTTTTTTTTGTTTTTTACATTATCAAGAAATAAACAGTATTACTTATAAGTTTTTTAGTGTGTTGTTGATTTTTGCAATAAATCTGAAAACACTTAATATTTCCGAAACAGTTGAAGATAGGTATAGAATATTGTACATGAAATATGTCTAAAATTT
This sequence comes from Polydrusus tereticollis, assembly GCA_963920685.1. NCBI lineage: Eukaryota > Metazoa > Arthropoda > Insecta > Coleoptera > Curculionidae > Polydrusus > Polydrusus tereticollis. The sequence continues at coordinate 2,407,309 of OY987335.1, forward strand.
TCTGAAGAATCCAAAAATTGAATAATATACATTGCATTTAAAATAGGAAAGTTAGTATTGGCCACTGTTACATGACACACCCCGTATAGAAAGTTTTTATTGAAAAAAATGCACAACTAGAAATACCAATCGACGTGTTGGAGCGCTTTTTCGGATACGCCCCCATGTATTTATTATCGAATTTATTCCATTTGGCTGATACACACTGTATAATATAATGATTGTGCATTTTCTCTCAACATAGGAAGGGGTTTAATATCTAGGTATATACTATTACCTTAGATACCAATTTTACTTTTACTTTATTCATAAGTCAAGTATTTTGCCTTTTAAATACACAGCTATTGCAGGACATGAACCAAAACAACAACTAAATTGTTTTTACAATTATTAAAGTTTTCAGTGATAGAAATGTACTATATTATATCAAAAAGATTATTTTGTTAAACTTAAGCAAATTCATAATGTTATTAACATTAACTCTAAGCTCTTAGAAGATTCAGCTTTTATGAAATGAGAAATAAAAGATGTTATGCAATAATTATGTAAATTGTTATGAGATTAATTTATTGGGATCCTACGCATCAGTCTCACGACATCACGCATTTTCTTAATATTAAAACAATTATACTGATTTATAAAATAGACAGAATAACTAAAAAATAACGTAATAATCCAATTCTCAGGATCGTACTAACAAATATTTTATTCGAATATTTCGACAGTGTTAAGAAGGTAAAATTTAATAATGCGCATGTTTTCAACTTTCATTTTGCATGTGAGAATTGTGTTTACTAATACATACGTAACTAATACAACGCTAATATAAATTGCACTTGCTTATTATTTATAATGTGCAACTAACATTTATAACAAAGGTTGAAGGTTCTTTAGGAATTAGTAGTGGTAAATATGGGAAATAATGTTTCAGTTTAAATTGATTGATACCGCAATAATTAAAATAAATATCTCTTGGTAATTTAATTGTTATTATCGTATTACTTATACATTTTATTAACTTAATTGCATGGGAAATCGATCGATAACATCGCCATTGGTAAACCATAACTGACTAGACATATTATGTAACTCATCTTTGACTTTGTCATCTTATGTAACTATTTATATTATATTTTAAAATACCTGGACAATTATTATATACTCTATATTATATGCCAAATTAAACTTGCATTACTTTGCTTACGATAAGCAAAGACGCGAATATTTCACTTTGTGTCATTGAAAATGTGAGTTATTTAAGTATAAATCAGGACCAGATGTGTTTAATTGCAAAAAAATTACGTTAAATATTGTTCAGTGCCATTTACTTTTACAAAATATATTTTTTATTGCTCAGAAGTTCCGCTGAAGCTTGTAATTTTGTATCACGAATTAAAATTAATTTAATTGGAACCAAATTGGTCTGCGTTGACCTATACGAAATTTAAGGTTGCTTAATTCCTTTTCCTTGTAACAGAAAATCATATAACAAAAAGCTGGGCAATATTGCAATATTTTTACGTGAAATTATTAAACTACATTTTTTTAGAATAACTTCACCCTAAAAGAATTACTTAGGGAATATAGTGCGTACAGAGAGCCTAAATTCAAGCTAAAGGGGTTTTTAAGCTAAAAATAATAGTTAATAATAATCAATTCTGCAAATAAGGAGGATTTAAGAGAATTAGGTAATGCCTACTAAACTTTGGTTAAGCCAACTCCAAGCCTTTTTGGTCAAGACTAGGCATAAAGAATATTTTATAAATGGGTAACATTAATTTTTCTGTGGAAAAATGAGGATATTTGGACATAACTCGAAAACAACTTAAGATAAAATTCTGTTTTCGCAAGAATTAAACTAGTTTTATGCGCTTCAAAACTATTGTACTAAGAATATCAGTTATTTTAATGAAATCGGGAAAAACTAATCCTTTTTTACACAACGCCCCCTAGAAAATCAAATACGAATTAGCGACCATCACCAAATTTAGTTTTTTAATAACATGAAAGTCTCTTTTACACAAAAGGCGAAACTGCCGCAAAAATGGATAAGCCTTTCATTCCCGTTTTTAAAGAAGTGCCTTTAATTGAGCAATTTTTTGAAATATTTTTATATTTTCTTAATCGTTCAAATTAAAATATAATTTCCAGCGTTTTCTGACACCTACACAATATAAAATACTCTCTTTGATTAATTTATATTGCATATTATATGAAATCAATAAAAAAATCATATCAGGACCTCTAATGAGTGTGGTATTATATCCGAAGGTCGCCCATATTGGGTGTGGTTCCCAATGGCCTTCCATTCGCCAAGCATATCCGTATGCATGTTTGATATTGTTGTGGTTATAAAAAAATGATCTTGTTTCGTAACGCGTTACCTTTAAAGAAAAAACATACGATTTAGCAGAGCATGTTATATAGATAAAGGGAACATGGGTCCGTGTTTAATTAGTTCAGAGCTGTTTGGTTTGTTTTTGTTTTAAAAGTCAAGGTCCCTAAAAATAAATTTTAACTTGGTAGGTCGACGCGATGATGGTCTAAATCTGATAAGTAATTGTAAAACAAACAAAACTTATAGGTCTTTTTGCGTTTAAATGAAATTGTATAGCTTTAATTAATCTAACATTTAATTTAACTGAATTAATAACTTATAATAATATTTTTTTAAATGTCAATATTAATTTGTATTATTGACTTGAATTATATGGGGTATTCAGAAAATTCGTGTAAAGTAGTACAACAAACGATTTACGTTCCATATAGGTACTCTATTTCGCACAACGAAGGGCCATTCGTTGTAAAACCATCTAAAGCCTGTCCAGAGATATAAGAAAGTTACCCTTCGCCTTTGAATGGGATTATCCGAGGGTGGCCGTAAACAAACAATGAATGAATCAATGAATGAATAATGCAGGTCCGTACTTAAAAATGTCTTAAAGTAAACTGCAAATCCGGAAGACGTAATTTCATTATTAAATTAATTAAGAGGCTTGAAAAAGATGAAACAGGCGTTAAATGTGGCAGAACAACGTTATGGAAGTGTATCCAACAGATGGGATTTAGATTTTAAAAAATTAACAAAAGACAAGTTTTAATGGAATCCAGTAGAATTCGGGAATGGCGATCTGAATATCTACAAAACATTAGGATTTACAGAGATCAGCAAAGGCCGATACTTGGATGAAACCTGGTTCGACACATTATGTGAGACCCCGGAAAAGGGTTGGGTTGACTCAAGCGGCAAGTGTAAAACAAGCGCGCCATCAATAAGAGGTAAACGAATTACGATTTTGCATGCTGGATCTAAAGACGGATTGATTCCAAATGGGCTTTCTCTGTCTGCAAAAAACATTAAAGATTCTTCTCTGGATTACCATTAGGACACCACTGCTGATTTATTTGAAGATTGGTTTAAAAACAAGCCAATTCCAAATATACCTCCGACAATGCAAGCTACCATAGTAGGCAGTTGATCAAGACTCCCTCCTTAAATGACACAAAAGCAATAGTCCAAAATTTTACAGCTGACCCGTGGTTTTTCCTAATAGGGATCAGTTAGTCACTTTCTTATATATCTGAACAGACTTTATCAACAACAGGTACCTGGACTTAAATTACACAGGTATATTATTTCATAATAGAATATTTCCTGCTTACTTAAGGGTACCATATTTCAATAAAATAGGAAAAAGGATATTTAAAAAAATCATAAAAAACCTATTTTTTTAAAAAAGCCTTAACACCCTGTATATAAAAAACGGGGCAACTCAGGACACATGTTCATATGAACTTTTTCTCTTAGAATATCATTAGGTACCGTACTTCTAAAACACCCTGTGTAGACTCGGAGGAAAGGAGGCTAATACAGTTTTTCTTATTTGATAATAATCGAGGGCAGGCATTTTTCAAATCGTTCTTATGGGAAAATCATTACAGATGAGGAAACTAATTAAGTTAGAAAGTCGTAAAAATGATTGAGCTTTTTGATTAACAGGTTCTTGTCCATTATTAGTGTGGCCATTTTTTTTTGTAAGCTAAAAAGGTTATTTGTCGCTCAATAAAAACACTCTCTATACCTAATTATTTTTAAATCATATACTTTCATAAGGTTTTACATAAGAAAAGGTCACATACAAAATTTCAGATTGAAAAAGTTTGAGGTTCAAAGTTATTTAAGGAAAATTTTTCCCATGAGAATTAGTTTAATTTGTGGTACTTAGAGAAATATACAGGACTTGTTTAAACACCCTGTACTTATTCATAGCATAGCTACCATTAAATATTTACTTATATGAGTAATTGCCTGCTAAACTACATTTCTTTCACAATTTTGGGATGTTTACCGGGTTTTATGTATTTCAAAAGATATAGATTATATTGCGACTAATTCAAGCCAAACAGCCGCTTTATTACGACATATCGAACAGTATTGGAAAGTAAGTACACATTTTATGTGTATTTGCAAACTAGGATACTATGTTATTTGAAACCGCATTATTACTATATTCCGTGATATTTACGTTAAAAAATAAAGTAGGCGTACCAATAGGTGAATGTTGTTGCTGAACAGAGATGCAAAATGCCTCGCGTGTTTCTGGTTTCTTAAAATTCATAATTTACTCTTGGTAACGAAAACGGAAAAATATTTGCTTGAGTTTTTGATGGACTTTTACGATATCTTGAACAATTTTTGAGAATTTTCGAAAATATAAAGATTGTTTCTTCTGTGAAGGTTTCATAAATTAAAAGAAAAATTTAGAATTACTACACATACATAAATATAGTGAATTTTGTGCAGATTTTGAATTTGATAATATAAAAATCGAAAATCTACCAGATTTCTTCAACAAATATCAAACGCAAAATGTGTGTAGGTACAGTCTGCAGGACATTTGGATCATATTTTAGAACATCAGGTATATAAATAAAACATGACACGATTATGCTTGCAAATGCAAGTTGCAAAACAGACCCCTACTTAACATTTAAGAAATTATTAACCAAAAAAAAAATGCTGAAACGGGCTTAGCGGACATTAAACACGTAATAGAAAATTTCATTGTTAGTACAGCGTGAAAAACGTTTGTGGATTTTATTGAGCAATATCAAGGCGTGGCTTATCACGAAAAACCTTGGTTTTCGAGTTAACAAGTTAGAAAGTACCCCTGAGACATTTGGGTCAAAAAAATCCTTGCCACGAGATTTTTTTGTAAATAAATCGTGATTTACATCTCATATTGTTATAGTTATAGGTCTTCACACATGAGTACCAGCCTGCCGCTGCGGCTCTTTTGCAATATGCCACTGAAAATTGGAACATGAGATAAGTGACCAATTCTGCTTCTTAAACTTTTGAGATAATCCATCTTAAATGTGAAGCCGCAATGCAATATTGCGTTTATACGGTGAATTATGAACAATAATGTAAAATTTATTATCGCTCGTTCAGTGGAAAAAGTGACCGTACAAAAGAAATAATAAAGCATAGATACCCATTAACACAATTCCTATTATACGCAACGCCTGTACTTTTTAGTAAAACAAATGCAATTATTTTTCTACGCGGTCCTCCTTGGGGTCAATGCACTTTGTCGAAAATTAAAGATTAAATTTATGCAGGCATTTGAATATTTAAGACTAAATACCTAAGTACCTATCAAAGACTAAAACGATACATATTATGTCACAGGGCTCGTATAATTGCAGCTAAATAATAGAATGTTTAATGCGAAACATGATGATAATTTAAAATTAGTAGGTACGCACAAATACTTACCGAAAATAGGAATTTCTTTCTCGATTTACTCTACCATCACAAAACAATACCATTTAACGAGTCATTATTCGTAAAATATAAGGTTTAAATTACTTTAATAGCACGAAACGCGTCGAAACACACAAAACCAATCGCACTAATTTCAAAAAAACAAAAACTAAAAACGGCAAGTCATGCTCAAACGAAGCGGCGCAACGACAAAACAAGAAAAACCCTAATGCACCCCAAATTCGTTCCTGCCCAGACGTTGCCAACCTTCTTTTGGCGTAACGTTAAAACCCGGAGCTGCAGGCGTACTACGCATGCGTTTCTTTGGTCCTGTGGCCATAATTTTAAACTTAGGGCGCAATCTATTTAACTAAACCCCGGAGCACTTAGTACTTGACTGAGAACAAAATCACATAAAGGTGTTTCCTTCGGGGATGTTTAGGTTTTGCCGTCTTAATTATCATATAGATGTCCCTAACCCTCCGGGGCGGGTACCCCCCCCCCCCCAAATCTCCCCTCAATGTAGGTACACTTTTTGTTTTTTTTTTAATTATCTACGTTATGGTTAATTTTACGAGAAAAAGTGAAGAGGAAATAAAGAAACCCCATAAAATTTTACACAACTTGACTATATTAAAAAATAGTATTTTGAAACAGTAGCGTACCACAGTGGCTTAGAAAGTCAAATAATGTTTTTAAAAAAATTAAACTTTATGTTTTGGGCATTATTAATTTTTTTTTCAGTTCCTACTATTAAACTAATAAAAATATATTTCTTAAATATAGGTATTTAATACAGTGGCGTACTATTATTGTTCAAAATGGGCATTAAAGTGTATTAATTAAAATTAGAAAACGCATAGAATAAATAAAAGTATATATTGAAGTTTCATAAAAAATGACTTACTAATTACTAAGTACGAATATTTACCAGAGTTAGACGAAAATACTAGACATTATCTTTCATCAAAGCATCCTCGTACTCCTAAAAACAATTACTGCATGCATTACCTTGGCAATGGTAGATAGATTAGAGCAGTTTAGGTTTGCCATTCTGTAGCTACACAACTTTCTGCAATATTATAACTGCACTGGCCTACTATGGGGATATGTGTTATCCATATTATTTTCGAGATCATTAGTTAGTTACCTCAATACAAAAATATTAACAATTTGTCCTAGCGCCAACACAAATAACAATAAAGAAAGTCAATTTTTGTTACTAAAAGAACGAAAGATTGCTTAAATTCAAATGCAAGCCCATAATTTTGCGTTAACAATTGTGTTACATAAATCGGTACCATTTTATTCAACGCAACATAGATCACTTTTTATTTCTTTGTTTGCATTCTGATATACCTAATAGTTTCCTAGGCCCCCAAGTTATATGTAATTACAAGGAAACACTTTTGCAAATTATATATCGTGTACTCGTACATCGAATATATTCATACCTGCCATTTACGCATTCAATTGTTTTATATATGTAGTACATATTCGTGATCATTCACACGATAAAAGTACCTGTATTTACAATTGGGTCATGTTCTGCATTTGCTCATTACATAAACTCTTTTAAATTAACTTAATTGCTAAGGCAAACTGGTCCAATTTAAAGAATTAGTTGCAAAACATTTAGCCCAAAATGATTTAATATGTTTTATAGATTGTATCAATAACATACATAATTCCTAAGGTGTAAGTATGATTGCCGTCGTTGGTCCAATTCTTAATGACCATCAAGGAAAAGTGTTACTGTGAGGGTGTAGATTGAATACAGTTTTTTTTTAAGAACTTAAAAAGTAATGATTTATTAAAAGAAAAGACCATTTATAATAAGGTGTTTAGTAAATACCAACGAACTGCTTTAACATGCTCAAGATGATTTAGCACTGCATGCCTATTCCTACTAATGTTTTATGCGTGTTATCAATCATTAACATAAACCATATTTGGTTGGTATTTTATTAAATTCTACTTAAATGTCAGACAAAAAATTATTTGAATATCTCTTGGTAACTCCTTTTTTAGAATGCACTGACCCTTGGCTCATTTCGCAGTAAAAATGATTTGTAAGTGAATATACCTCGATGTTGCAATCTAGTCAGAAAGGTTATAAGTCAATTAAGTACATAATTATTACAATTATCTTACCCATAATTCTTATTAAACAAAGGCACGACATTTATAATTAGTACAAAATGAATACCTTTTATTGCAATACTTTATGTAACATGGAGGTAATATTACAGATTTAATAATTATTATGCCAGTTTAAAATATCTAATTGTTAAGATAATAAGTCACTTACCTTAAGACGTCCTTTTTAAAATTTAAATCTTTAATTTAGTAAATTATTTCCAGGTTTAACTGAAGGTCAAAGAAAACTAACCAGACCTTTACCCACATCAGACACCAAAGAACGAGAAAGAGCAAATTTCGACTGTCCTGAAGAATTTGGGTACTATCCCCATCCATCCGACTGCACCCAGTACTATGTTTGCGTATTTGGAGGAGCATTACTTGAATCATGTACCGGCGGATTAATGTACAGGTAAATCTAATAATTGTGAGATAATAACTAACAGACCACTGCCAGAACTAAGTAAAAAAAGATCGTCGTATCAATATCAGTGATACACATAAATATAATTATGACAAGCAAATATAACCTCCGATTTGTTTTAGCCAAGAACTTCAAACATGTGACTGGCCCAGAAATGTCGGATGCGACGGCTTAGAAATATCAGCCGCTCCACAGTCTTCTGCTCCTTGCACAAACTGTGGAACTCAATCGACCCGAAGCAGAGAAAGGGAAAGGCCAAGAGAACGAGAAAGGGAGGAATCTAGAGTTGAATCAAGAACTAAGTTCTCTCCTCCTCCTCCACCACCTCCGGCACAGCCTAAAGCTGTGGTAACAACAAGAGGACAACCGAGACAGTTACAGAGTCAACAGGAAATAATAAAGGTGGGTAGTAATTATTACAAGTTTACAAGACGCATTTAATTTAATCCATAATATGTCTAGCAACAACTTTATGCTGATGTTGAAGAATCTTTACCGCCAGCAGAAGAAATTGAAAGTGATCGTCAACAAAGAGTATATCGTGGTCAACCATCCACGGTTGGTCAAGTTCAAAGGGACAGAGATGGTTATAGGCATAGCAATGCGTTACCTGTAAGATATTTTGATTGTTTGAATTAAAACGAATTTCGTCATACTTACTTAATTCTAACTGTTCTTTCTTTAGACCTACAAAGATCGTGGTGATAAAATTGGGGTCATATCTTTTGGAACTCAATCCCAACTGCAACATTACAGGTAAGTAATTGATAAAAATCTTGTTTGGTTGATGACATTTGATTTAAAGAGACTTGCTCTACAGTACAGCACCAGACTTGGACGAAATAACGACTAACGACTTGACTGCGAAGAAACGACGAAAAAGAAACGCGCTGAGAAGGTAACTAAAGAAATTATTACTTAAAAATTATTACTAATAATAATTAAGGATAATTTCTAGTCGAACACCATATAATGATCAACCATCATGGAATGGTGTCCAAGGAACTAGATACACCCATCATAACAGTCCATTTCTAAGACCTAGACAAAAACCAGCTTTTATAGGGTATGACAATCAAGAAGAATTTAAACCATTTGTGCCAAGTTACGCTTTGGCTTTAAATCAAATACCAGTAAAGTACCCTGCTCCAAACAGCTTTCAATATTTTAACCGTAACACTCAATCAAGACCAATAGCCACGGGAACGGCACATAACTATGCATATGTTAAGGTTGGGAACAGCCCACACTATGGAGGGGCCCCAATAAGGCACACAGTTGAACATAACTATAATAATCTGCAACCAAATATACTGGAGGCTGCATATTCTAACATAGTTTCCCAAGCCATCGCAGTTGAACCAAGAAGAATCCGAATTAATAATAGTACTAGAACTCATACAGATGCAGTAACGAAAGGGTTTTTAGAACAAGATAAAGCTGTGCAAAATGGTATTATTGAACAGGATAACGCTCTTAAAAATGCTTTTCTGGAACAAGAGAAAGCTGAAACAAAAAAGTTAAGCACATCTGACAGAAGCCGCGGCCATAAGGATATAGATAATCATAAGGAGAAAATATTACAAAACTATGAACAAAAAGTACCAGTTAGTTATTATACAAAAGAAAGACCGAAGATCTATAAAGAAGAAAGGTCAAAAATACACAAGGAAGAACTTCCTAATCAGTTTGAGGAAGAAAAACTAAGTAGTTATAACGACGATAGGCCAAACAATAATGAGGAAGAAATTCCAAAGAAGTATGAGGAAGAGAAACCTAAAGTTCGTAAGGACGAGCGACCAACAAACCTTGAAAGTGAGAGGCCTAAAAATCATAAAAAAGAAAGGCAACACATTAATAAAAAAGAACACCAAAGAAATGATGAAAATAAAGATCAAAAACCGAGAGAATCTGAGACTAATGCGGAGAAGTCTGAAGAGTTACCAGAAAATTATTCTGACAGTAAAGGTGATGTAGATTCTGATGAGCTCAAGGAATCAGATAACAAAGAAGATGAAGCTGACGCTGATGACGATAAACCGAAAAATGCTACTACGTCCTATGAGTACCATTCTACCGAAGTTGACGAGGACGATTTGGGTCCACCACCGGAATTTTATAATGATAAAAATAAGTACGAAGATATCCATAATCCATTTGAGGATCCCAACTTTGATTTTGACTCATTCCTGGCTAAACTGGGTTCGACAACCAGCACTACAACTACCAGTACCACCACCAAACCTACCACTACTACTACTACACCTAGACCCAAACCTAAGAAAATACAACAAATACGACAAGATACACGACCTGTTAAGAAAAACCATTTGGAAACTTATCAACCATTACCAGGAGGTTTGATTCCTGCAAATAATTACGCCACGCCTGCTCCGAACGCACACATAAAACCAGTAATAGAAAATCTGAGTGAAGACTACGTTGATAAACCCAATCGCAAACAAGTATATTCTAGTCAAATAAAAACAGGAGCTAATAAAACCCTTCCCAAATCTGATGAATATGAGTACTACTATGAAGAATATGATTATCCAGAACCGAGCTCCAGTAATAAGGAACTGTCTAAAGTACCTAACTTAAATAAAACTGAAGGAAAATACTCTTCTAAGTATCAGGAAAAACCCCTGGCTAACTTATTGTCAGAGACTGCAAAAGACCTTCCAACCTATAACATTTCGACTCATATAGAACAGTACCTTACTGATCCTGCAGGGGCACCTACTATAGGTGATACTAAAAATTCAACATCAAATTCAACCCTACTCACAAGTTCTTCAAAACATTTTGATAATATTTTTGGTCCAGGGCAGTTTTTGATCGAGACTTCAGTTATTACTACAACGACTCCAAAATTACAAACTTTCGATAGAGAAAGAAATACAGTACAAACAACATCAAAACCACTGAAACAAAAACTTAGACCCACAACAACTGATTTAGACGTACCTGACTCTAAACAAGAACAGTCAAATATTATTGCCAGGTAAATTTTTTCTTTAATGAACTAGATTTTGTAAATAACATCGATTGCCTATACATACCTACAATAATTATTTTGACCTGGTAACATATTTATATTTAACATTGTGTTTGTTTCTCTAATTATATTATTTGTTTTTAAGGTCTTTTTAATAATTTGAATCAGAACTCTGAATTACTCATATGTAAATATACAGGATATCAGCTAATTAATGGTACACAACAAAAGGGGTAATTACTCCCATAAATCCATAAAAAAATAAAACAGAACAATTAAAAAAAAACCTAAATACCTAGCAATATTTATTTTCTATATAAAATTGGAATTACAAATTCTTCTCTTTCTTTAGAAAGAATTAAAGTGATAAGTTGAAATGAATTGTATCTTTGAATCAAAACTCAATATCTTTCTCCGATTATGTTATTTAATAAAGGAATCCAACAATATGTTTCTGGATCATTTGTGTTAATATTTTGTCGGTGTATTCGTTCCCTGCAAGTCTAGGAATGGTGACAGGAACATTTAAGGTACCATGACATACTTTTCTTAACTTCATTAAGTATTCACTATTTGTCTTTTATTCTTTAAATTGTTGAACAATTCTTCAGATACTTCTACAAGTTAGAAGATCAATAATTTTTTGATCGGTGAAAGTTCAGTCACACTTGAAAAATGGGTCTCTACCCCTCCCTTGGGTTTATGCCCTTCATTGTTTTGGTTAAATATTAATATTTTTACATAAGAAATCTGTAGTTTTGCTGTGTGGTACCGTTAATTAGCGGAACTAAAACTAAGTCCTATAATTGGAAGAAAACTCTGAGGACACTTAGGTTGTAACAAATTACTTGTCTCAGTATTTTTCTTCCAGTAAGGACACTGCAAGACAACACTAATGAATGCATGAAAAATTTGTAATACTAACAGTTCTTCAGGTAATCCACCAAAATATTTTTGTGCCCACTGTACATTTCAATTATATTTTACTTTTTAAATTATAAGATGAGCTTAATATGGCTTCAGTCATTACACGCAATTTAACAAGCCTTTAAGATTTGTAAAATAGATATCAAAGCCACTCAGGCACTGACATATAAAATGCAGCAATCAAAATGAAATCGACATAATATTTTGTCATAATCGTTTGGTGTCATTTCTCGAGGTTTTATCGATAATGGCTTAAAACTGGGCCCATTCTCATTCATTCCAATAATAATTGTTACTAGTGAAAGTAAACTTCTGACATAAGCCACCATAGCAGGCTACCGCATGCAATTATCGCAGCTTGCAAGGCGTATATCTTAAAAAAACGCTAGTCCTATAAAGTACATTGCAACTAAAAACCTTGAAAACTTAAATCAAAGTGATTTCACTGTAAAAATAACATTTTACAAGGTAATGCATTTAGTAAGTGTACATATTCCAAGTAATAGCGCGACTACCGGGCTGCAGTATTTTGTGCTATTCCACTACGAAGATGTTGTTTCACTTCAAATACTTAATATGAAAATGATCTTTTAGCGAAGACAAAAGTCCTGCGTCTCAGACACCAACTGTGTCAACTGCCACTGCGACAGCCAGAACGCTGTACAACAGTAGTCAATACAATAACATAAACCAAAATGACAATAGGTATGATCCTTATTATGCATTGTATGATGAAGACGTTGAACTGTATAAGGATGTAGGTAAGATAAATAGATAGGTTATTTAGTTGACATTGTAAAATAAAAACAACCCGTCTTTGTTTTTATGTTTTTTACGATAATATTGTTGTAGATTATCCCGCCCAGAATAATTACAATACGAATACACAACAAGGCACTAGAGGTACCACTAGTGTATACAGAGGATCACCTGCAGTAGTACGTGAAGAATCTGGCAAACGGGGAAATACTGTGTATAATAACGTCAATCAAGATATTTATCAACAACCGTCAACTGTTAGTGATTACAGTGATAATAATTCTTATCAGGTAAAGGACCTAGAACCTAAGGATACTAACCCTGACAATATTTTAATCTACCAAATTGTGGTCATGCCTTAAAAGATATACGATATTTAAGTTCTTGCTCTCATCTTAATTCTAGGTTGACGATAATACTTATAGGCAATCAAGTAGAGCACCACCTAGGTAAGTATTAGGAATATCACCATTAAACATATGTGTTAAGTTAAGCTTTAGCCTTAGGGGAGACAGAAATGAAATAAATGAAGTAGACGAGATCCCTTCTACTAAAAGAACTACTTCAACTTCCACCACGAGAAAACTTACCACTACTACCCCCAGAATAACTACCACGACGCAAGCACGAACCTTACCCCCCAAAAAGATCACTACCACTCCTTTAAGGTACTACAAAACATAAAAATGCCGCTAGAGGCTGCGAGCTTGCTAAGTTGTATCCATTTTGTCACCTGATCATAGATTTATAAAACAATGCTTCGCTCTCATTTTTTGTAGTATCTTTCATTGTTCTCCGTTTCATACTTTAGTTAATCGCTCATGTAATAAACATACAAGCCCACTAAAATCCCTATCATTTTGAAACTCATGTAGTTGGCGCACTGATCTGTTTATATAGTTTTTAGTCTTGCTCTTACAACTAACCCTAATTATATAGGACGAAATTGCTTCCAAACTAAATCCCTATTATGAAATTATAGAATGTTGCAACTATAACCTTTTAGCTTACGGTTCAAAATTACTTTTGCAAACAGAGTGGCAATTATTATTTGAACTTTCATGGTTTCCATGCTTGATACAATCTAAAATAATCTGCAATTTCGTCCTAATATATTATATTGTATAGATATTGGTGATTAAAAATTGAAAGGTCAATTTTAGAATCGTCAATAAGCAACCTTTATTATTTTCAGTTTTTAATTAACCCAATATAGAGAACATGGTTTTTAAAAACATTGTCGTTTATTCTAGCCAAGCGCCTGTCACAGCGAACGAAAATCAAACACAAGCACTGTCAAATAATACAAACCCGGGACACATTGTAGATGCTCCTAAATCCCCTACTATTCCTACCAAATCAACGACTCAAAATTTATTAAGACCTGTTATTGTAGACTCAGCCCCCGTCTTTACATTGCATGAAACTTACGCTGTTGTAAAAAAACCTACGCCATTTTTGCTCGCTCAGCATTTAACTACTGTCAAACCAGCTTTTCACTTCATTACTAAGGCACCCAAGTCAACTCACCAGATCTCTTCTAGCACGATCAACATGACAACATTATCAAATATTGTGGATGTGGATGCACATCAGTCATCCATTAGACTAAAAATCATTGTGCCCACTACTTACTCGCCTCCTAAATACTTGCTCAGGTCAATTTTGCCTCAAAATTCCGTGTTTTCTTCTCCTGAGTTTAGTTTCAGACCAAAGAACCAATCTAGGTTACTGAATAACAACTTAGGTAACAAACACAATTATCAGTATAAAACACTGAAGTCAGTGCGCAAGCTTATTAACCCCATAACAGTAAATCACGAACTGTCAACTAGCGCTGCTGCTACATATGAATCCGCAGAGGATATAGTTAATAACTATGATTTCGATAAATCGGACGAAATTACGAATGACAAAAGCGATGAGGTTCAATTTTTGGATGCTCAAATTTCACCTAACTATACTAAAGCGCCTAGCACGGTAACTATCGCTTCTACAATTAGTCCTAAAACGATTCATTCTCCTACTATCACTTCACCTACGAAATATGATCATGAGAGCATTAAAAATCGCCTATACGCGCTGTTATCAAAAGAAAAATTTCAAAATTTCGTGGATGATGACAGAAGTAACTCGAATACAAGTAGTGAAAAGCGATTTAAAATAACGGTAGAAGTTCAGCCTCCACGACAAATTTTAGACGAGGACATTGAAAAGCCTGAACCAGACCAACTGCCTTCCTATAGACCTAAACCAATCACATTTCCTAACGTAGATGCTAAGGCAGAATTTCCTGTAAATACATCCTCCCCTCCTAGAGTTTCCCGGGTAAATGCTGCTATAAAATCCTTAATAGCTATTGCTGGGACTAAAGGACCGACAAAATGTAGCGAGAAAGGTCCGAAATGCAAGGTCGAAGCTAAGCAGAGGTATTTTTCATTCGTCCTCATTTTGCAAAATAATTTGCATGGTACAGCACCGACTATACTTGAACTTTGCACTTTTCTTAACTAGTATTATCCTGTACACGCTTTTTAAGGACAATAGCCAGAACATTTTAACTAAAGTTAGTGAGACTGGAAGTTGACTCTGGACCTACTCTACCCTGACAGAATAACACTTCGCCCAATTAACACCTACACCAATCACTCTAAGAGTATTATTTGGAAAAACTACACACAGAATCCTGCATTTGAAACTTAGCTTTGAAGGACTTATTTGTTATTACCAAAGTTTGCTTATATGGGTGTATATAATAATGACCTAGACATAGTGGGGTCCAATTATTCCGCCAGCCCAAAATCTGCACTAAACCACAGGTACAAATACTTCGAAACTAAAATCTGGCTTCCTCATCTTTAGTCAATGTGATTAACAACAAACTGTCAAATATAGTTCGTGCCTTTACCTGTAGTTATTATAAGTAATCTTTAGTTAAAGCAATCCCATGAAAAACCATAAAAAAAGTCGTGGATTTAAGTTCTCGATGGTTGTATTAATAGATGATCCGAGAGATATTTTTTGAAATACAATGGTTCCCTCAGGTACCTACTCTCTATGCAAAAATTATATCTAGGTTAATTTTAATCACACTTAGCATGGGTCAAGTGTATTCTTTGTTACCAAAGTTTTGATGTGTTACTTTTATTTCTGTATATAAGCAAACTCTCGGTAATAATAAATACTTGTCTTCTAAACTTCTATACGTAATATAACTCCGTACGCTTTGCCAAGGTAAATTAGTTTAATAGAATAATTTAGATGCAGTAACCAGCATAAAAAGTGCAAGCATGATATTTTTGGTGAATTAACTCTATATACATCGAAAATACACACAAACATTTGTAAACCAATTATTTACTTAATTTTAGAACACCTTCCAGAGGACGTGGTTCATCCCATTACACAAATTCTGCTTCTATTACTAGTAACGATGTTACCGTTAACAGGGGTACTCCAGCTCCGTAAGTTTACAGGTTTTCCCAACAAATTTGCAAAAGTTTCGTATTGAATAAATTCAGAAGATTTTGAGTTAATTACTTTCTTTTGCACTTGTGGTGGGGTTGATAAATTCTTACCAAATTCCTCGCGATTAAACAGAGGAAGTACACCGTGTGGACAGGGCATACTGGTTTTTTGATGGGGTTATCAATATAATACAATAGGTATACTATTCTGTTAAAAGCTGTTTGCCGTGCATCAATAAACGCATGTATAAAGTTGGTTTAACATAGGAGTACTAGATAAGTACCACAAGACGTGGTGATGGACAAAGTTTGTGTAAATATGAAAATATGTAGAGATGTAATAGAATTTACTCTGTTTAATTGTGAAGGAATCATGCCAACTTATAGTTAATTTAAACTATTTTTCTTATAGTCGCTCACGACCAACACTCAAACCATCAACTTCAATCGTGTCCAAGGCGACCGAGTTTGTTGACATCTACAGGTACCCTCCAAGGCGCCCAGGCGCCCTCTACCCTCAACCTCAACCGGACAAAACGGCTGCCAAATGTAGAAAAGACGTATGCTTACTACCAGACTGCTCTTGTGGAGGAAAAGAAATCCCCGGTAAGCCTAAGTTAGATACGAAAATTAGTCGTAGTCAATTGCAGAATCAGATAAACCAAGGGAGTTGCTAAATCTGCTTTTGTCAAAAATTTTTTTATTAACTAGGGGACATTCCTGTTGAAGAGACACCGCAAATAGTCTTAATGACATTTGATGATGCCGTAAACGATTTAAATAAACAGTATTATAGCGACCTCTTTGAGAGTGGACGAAAGAATCCCAATGGTTGCCCAATATCAGCTTCTTTTTACGTATCCCACGAGTGGACTGATTACAGCCAGGTGCAGAATCTATATGCTGATGGTCATGAGCTAGCCTCACACACAGTGTCGTAAGTGGCCCTTATTTGGCCATTAAGGGGCTGGAATGCAGACTTTTCTTTTTTATCCTTCACTGTGTTTTTCTAATATGCTTTACTCTTTCTATATGTTACCTAATATTTTGTTTACTAGCGGTTAACAGTGTACTCTTTTAAATTAAGTGCTTAAATTTCTTTTTTGGTAAACTGCTTACACTGATAATCACTAGTGTACACTATCCAAAATCATTTAATATAAAAAAAAGAAAGATGGGTGTCAAGTTGCACAAGACATGTCACACCACCACTCACTGAGTCAAGTTAATTTAAAGCCGGCGTCCTTATTTTAGTAAATGACTTTAATAGACAGTTACAATGCGCGGCCATAGCTGACGCTTGTAAGAAGTCCTGTAATCTAGGACTCATTCTCCATGTGTTTTTTTAATATTACTTATTACTTTTCTGTTTCTGCGCCTACTAACCAATAGGAGACATACCAGTTGAGCATGTACCCCAAATGGTAATCCTTACTTTTGACGATTCCGTTAATGATCTGAACAAAGGTTTATACCAAGACTTGTTTGAAAAAGGCAGAACCAATCCCAACGGGTGCCCAATAGCCGCAACCTTTTACGTGTCCCATGAGTGGACAGATTACAGTCAGGTACAAAATTTGTACTCTGATGGCCACGAGTTAGCCTCCCATACAGTGTCGTAAGTGAAAAAATGATAAGACATTGCACAATACAACACAGTATCATCAGTTGCACCAGGAATAACTTAATTTGTTGTAGAAACAATACTTGCTTTAAATTACTAACAGCTTTTTTTCAACTAAACTTTACTTTCAAAATGCTTACCAGATGGCTTACACCCTTACACTCAACAATGTAAAACAAAGTCATATACTAAATACTAGCAGATGTAACTATTATCACAATCATTATCAGACAGATTGAAACGGATGTCTCTTGTATTTTTGTTAGTGACTTAGTTTTATAAACTGCATAATTATATTACGTAAAACAAATTGTCAACAATTGTTATGTTATAGGCATAGTTTCGGTGAACAATTCTCGCAAAAGAAATGGACTCGTGAAGTCGCTGGTCAAAGAGAAGTTTTGGCTGCCTATGGTGGAGTCAAACTTGAAGATGTCAGAGGAATGAGAGCTCCGTTCTTATCTGTAAGCACTACTTTTGATACTGAATGGAGTTTGGTTCATGCAAATCCATATTTGACTTTAATAAATAATAGTCAGTTTAAGATTTGCACTAATTTAAAACATCTGGCTTCTTAAGAAATATTATTGTATCAGTAAAAGTGGGAACATTATAAACGATATTTTGATTTATGAAATTAAAAATTATGTTCATTACGTAATCATTATCTAAAATGGGCAATTTTCCTAATATTAATATTGCTCGATACTTTGACACAGAACATCAAATTTTAAATTCCAATTACAGGTGGGTGGAAACAAAATGTTTAAAATGTTATACGACTCCAACTTCACCTACGACTCCTCCATGCCTATCTACGAGAACAAGCCACCCAGCTGGCCTTACACCCTCGACTACAAACTCTTCCACGATTGCATGATCCCACCCTGCCCCACTCGATCCTACCCTGGAGTCTGGGAAGTCCCCATGGTAATGTGGCAAGACCTTAACGGAGGAAGGTGCTCTATGGGGGATGCTTGCAGCAACCCACCCGACGCTGACGGTGTTTTTAAGATGCTTCTGAAGAATTTTGAAAGACATTATACTACAAACAGGTAAAACTTGAGCTTGCTGAGTGAAAACCAAAACGTTAACTAATTTATTTCCAGGGCTCCATTTGGTTTGTTCTATCACGCAGCATGGTTTACTCAGGCTCACCACAAAGAAGGGTTTATTAACTTCATAGATACGATTTTGGCGATGAAAGATGTTTGGTTCCTTACCAACTGGCAGGCACTTCAATGGGTGAGAGATCCTACGCCTACCTCAAGATTAAACAATTTCCAGCCATTCCAGTGTGATTATGCGGTGAGAAGAGTCTTTATTTAAAAAAAAAATTAATTTATTTTTATGTTTCTTTGTAAATATCGTATTTTTTACAGGACCGTCCAAAGAGATGTAACAATCCAAAAGTATGCAATCTCTGGCATAAATCTGGAGTAAGATACATGAGGACTTGCCAACCGTGCCCCGACATCTATCCATGGACTGGTAACTCTGGAATTCGCAGTAGCAGAGTCGACAACGATATTGAAGATTAGAAATAGCAATCATCAAGTGTGGTGTTTTGTAAAATTAGATTATTAGGCCATTCGACATTATTTTCAATGTTGTTTATCATTAGGTAATTTAAGCCGAAAATATTTATAAACAGAAATTGATGTTATTTAGGTGTCAAGCGTATGTCGTTCATTCATGCCTGAATAACATCATCAGCTATGGCCTTATAGTAAAATTGTATATATCAGCTAGAGTACCTAATATTAAATTATATTTAATACTGCCAAAATGATGATTTTGTTATAAAAGTGTTCAATACGAAAGTTGAGAGTTACCTAAATTATCCATTGGGTAGAACCTATAACTCTTTAATTAGATTATTTAAAATGGTACCTAATTTATTTAAAATCAAATCCTTTGTTGCGTGTATAGAACAAATTGTGTGACGGATCCAGTGAGTGATAATTTATACAATAAAAACTTTTCTAAAAAAACGTTCGTATTATTTGACTCTCTATATAGAAGATTAATCAAGAAGTTGCATCACCAGTAGATGGCGAATCTCTATATTCAGAATAATCTATTTAATTAAACCTCCTTATTCAAGTCAAAATGTACCTCAGCTGCTTTTGCAAGTAGTGCTCAATGATCTAGTCCGAGATTTAGGACAAAGATCTCTCCCAAATACTAGAATCTAGATTAAAAGATAAACACCTGCTTGATCCAGGAATACGTTTTATTGGTATTAATCGCGAGAGTGAATTTGTCGAATATTTTGTAGAGCATGAACCACTTTTATATTATAAAAATGTAGTTGGCATAGTTAATCTGGATTTACAAAATATCCATGTTTCTTACGTGAGTGGGATAGTGAAGCTAGAGACCAACACTGGGTAAAGAGAAACTGGAAAAGAGGAGTGCCTTTAACACCTGCTAACAAGAATGTTCTTCGTGAAAGTCTAGTTGATTCTGCAAAAGTATTATTACCTCCACTCCATATTAAACTTGGTCTAATAAAGCAAATTTGTTAAAGCGTTGGACAAAACATGTCGATGTTTCCAATTCGTGACTGAAAAATAGTCCTGTCTGTCAGAAGCGAAGATAAAGAAGATATCTTTGTTGGTCCGCAAATAAGAACGCTAATAAAAACTGATGGAGTTTGAAGTGGTCATTACCGAAAAAATGCGTACAAGTCTTTTAAGAATATTGTAAATAAATTTCTGGGAAAAAATAAAGACTCAAATTATGTGGAAATTGTCGAGAATATGCTGGACAAATTTAGGTAATTAGATTCCAATATGAGTACAAAAATTCACTTTTTACACGCATATTTGGACTATTTGCCTGCAAACCTTGGTGAGCAATGATGGGCCTAACAAAGATAGTTCTATATAGCCAAACTCAAAAGAATATACGCAAACTGTTTAATATCTTTATTAGCTTTATCTAAATGTGAATAAATTAATTTTTTATAAATACGTTCCTTATTAGTAGCGTTTCCTGTGTCCGATATAACGCACACTTAACAACACCTGCAATTCATTAATCATTAAATTTAATACATACTTAATCTATGCCTGAAGCCTACCGAAGCATATGGAATCAATTTTATTCCTAAAATGAACGCGATAACATGTTTTGCAATTTTCTTGTTTTTGAAACAGGCAGTTGGTCTTGATTTAGAGGAGTCCCATTCCTATACGTCTGTAACTAAAAGAGCTTTACAAAAGTCCCACGAGAAGCCTAGAATAGACAAACTATCGGAATTTTTCCTAGAAAAGGATTTGTATGCTCAAGATCCAGATGCGTCTTTAATCAATTTGTTGAACGAAATTGCTCATCGCTATCTGTCCGACTGTACTACAGCCATATTATACGACAACTACACGGAAAACCAAGACCATGTATTTCTAAAAAAATTTTTCAAGCACTATCGCTTAACATATGTTCATGGGAGGATTCCGGATGACTACCACATCCAACTAGGAGAACTGGTAAACAAAAAGGACAAGAAATGTGTGCATTTCATTATTTTCTTACGTGATGTGATGAGATGTCAAGATGTCGTCGACAAGCGAAGTGAAAAAGTTGTTGTAGTAGCCAAGTCGTCTCAGTGGAGGGTCCAGGAATTTTTGGCCAGCGAGTATTCACAAGAGATTGCCAATTTATTGGTTATTGTGAAATCTGATAAGTTCTTGCCACAAAAGGTACAAAGAACGTACATGATTATTTTTTATGATCATATTAAGATACAGAGTGATCTACAAGCTTATATTTTCATTATTAGTGAACCCCCTAAATTTTTAGATTATTGGCCAACTAGTGTTGATCTAGTATGGAAGCATGAAGATATTATCATGCATTAAGGGGCAATTTCTTTAATATAATGTCACGCAACTTTTTTTTAGCAAGAGGCGCCATATATTCTTTACACTCACAAACTGTTTGTTGATGCCCTGGGCTCTAGTCTACCAGTAGTACTGACTTCTTGGGCTACAAAGAATTTTTCTCGAAATGTCCCTCTGTTTCAAGCAAAAATTGAACATGGTTTCTCAGGACATAGGTTCTTGGTTTCAGTTGCTCATCAACCACCATATGTTATAAAAAAGTATGTTTTTTTTCAGTAACAACTGCTTTCTTACGTGTAAAAAGTAATGCTTTTGTTTTCATTAATGTGGATTTTTTTTTTACTAATGATACATATTTTTTTCACAGACTAAGAAATGAAAATGACGAATTTGAGTTTGATGGAATTGAAATAAAGCTGGTTGACCTTCTGTCAAAAATGTTTAATTTTAGTACAGATTACAAGGAAGCCCCGGAAGCAAAAACATTGGGGTGAGAACAAGACGTAAGATAGGTTTTACCTGCCTTAACGAAAATATATTTTTAGTTCCGGCGAAGCAATTATTAAAGCTGTCAGAGCCGGCAACCTAAATCTAGGCATTGGTGGAATCTATGTTACAAAAGATCGATTTCAATCTGGAATTTTTCACTGGCATAGTGAAGATTGCGCGGCGTTTATATCTTTGGCATCAACCGCATTGCCAAGGTAAAAAAATATTTAACAAGTAGTGCATTTGTTATTTCTATTATTCAAAAACTGTTGACGGCTTCAACAGCTTCATCAGAAACCACCAGTAAATATATAGGATACTAAACATGACCTATATTTGTCTCCCATTACTACTTAGATATTAATTACTTTGGTATTTTTTACGGCCTAACCAGGAGTAACAAAAATACCCGTCTTAGGGTACTTCCACGTCCGTCCTAATGCCATAATTACCAGCGCTGAGAATGATATAGGAATATCTCACTATTCAATTTGTAGAATTCTACATAAGCATAATATGCACGATTTCAAATTTATTACGCTACAAGCTTTACAACCAGATGATCTCCCAAGTCTAGATATTTGCGAAACGATACTTGGACCTTCTCAAAAAAATGTTTAATGCTTGAGGATCAATAGATAGGACGTAATGGTCCATGGGGTTAGCCACTGCGGTGTCCAGATCTTACTCCCCTGGATTTCTATCTCTGGGGCAGGATTAAAAAAGAAGTATATAAGACGACACCTATGGGGACAAAAGAAAATCTGCGAGCAGAAATTCAAATAGCTACAACTGAACATATGATGACTATGATTTATTACGTCGGATGTAGGATTTCGACGGCATTTAAAGAATTATGCAACACAAACACTGTGTAACCATAGTTATGATATTAAAAAAACATTGTTAATTTTTTTTAGGTATCGAGCTATAATGGGTCCTTTTCGTTGGACTGTATGGGTAGCTTTGATATTCGTGTACATGAGTGCCATTTTCCTTTTTTCCTACTCAGATACGTTTACTTTGCATAATTTAATTAAAAACCCAGAAGAAATTGAAAACATGTTCTGGTATGTCTTTGGGACATTTACCAACTGCTTCACTTTTACTGGAAGGAAATCTTGGACCAGAGCTGAAAAAAATACTACAAAACTGCTTGTTGGTAGGGCTGTAAACGGTGGTGAATATACCCACATTTTACCTTTTTGTGTATTTTAGGGGTCTACTGGATTTTTACCATAATAATAACAGCTTGCTATACCGGATCTATAATAGCATTTGTGACTCTACCCATTTTCCCCGCAGTGGTGGACACGGTAGATCAACTTCTTGGAGGTAGATACCAAATTGGGATGCTAGATAAAGGGGGCTGGCCAAAGTGGTTCAAAAATATGACAGACAAGTCTAGCATCAATCTTCTTAAAAAAGTTGATTATGTTCCCGACGTGGAAAGTGGGCTGAGAAACGTCACAAGGGCGTTCTTCTGGCCTTACGCGCTTTTATCTTCAAGGGAAGAATTAAAATATATAGCACAAACCAATTTTTCGATTGAGTAAGTAGGTAACTAACATAATGCAATTACATCTCTTCAAAAAAAAACTTTTCAGGAGTAAACGCCAATTGTTGCATATTAGCCAACAGTGTTTCATACCATTCAAGGTTGGAATTCTTTTGCCACAACACTCTGTATACAGTGGACTTCTGGCTGACGGTTTACACAGGATAGTGCAAGCAGGGCTTAATTTGAAAATGAAAAATGACGTTGAATGGACAATGCTTAGATCAGCAACTGGAAAACTATTAGCAGTAACGTTTTTTTTTATCCCTATCCGAAAAGAATACATTATTCTATAAGCACAATACCACAGAAAATATAGCTACGCGTAGCTATATTTTCTGTGATAATACCAATGCCATTATAACATTGGAGAATAATATAATTAATTCTTGACATATACGATGAATTAATGAACGATACCCGGCAAATGTCAAATCTTACTACGAGGTAGTTTTTTTTTTATCTTACATTATTATAAAATTGTCATAACTTTATTGATGCGAACAAATATTTTTAGGCCAGCACTAGAGGGGGTAGTCTTAAAACTTTATCCTATGAAGATCGAGCCTTAACCTTGGATGATACCCAAGGAATGTTTCTTTTACTCGGCATTGGCTTTTTGACAGGAGGAGGAATCCTGTTATCAGAAATATTTGGTGGTTGCTTCAATTTGTGCAAAAGAGAAAACTCTAGAGCATCTTCTAGTGTCTCAATACCAAGCAATCCCAGATTTCACGAAAAGCAAACTATCAGAGAGAGAAATGAAAGCATCTCCATAGCTCAGCAACAAAGCTCACGCTCAATGTCACTTATTTCTAATGAAGTTAGACTCGACAAGACACAGCTTCAAGAGCCGTTCTTTGGTGAAACTCTTGTTCATTCTGAAATAAATTATGCCTCGCAAAATAAAAATGCAAAAAGTTCATCTGATGAAGAAGACTCAAATGACTCACAAATCGACTATAACCAGGAAATAAGTGAAATTTTTACCACAGCTTTGTCTAACGAAAGACAAGAGCACAGTAAGCAAACGGAACAGGATGAACATCGAGACTAATTAAAAACTAATATTATTTTGTCTTGTAGTTCATATTAGATATAATATTTAACATTATAATGTCGCATAAGTAGATATATGTAACACTACTAACAAACATTCGTATAATAAACTTTACATGTTCTGTCTCTTATTTTATTATTGAGCTAGGTATATAACTTGCGGAATTAATAGGTACTTTTTGTGTTTACTGCCCAATTTAAAAGCTATATAATTGTAAGAAAGTATTAAATAATACTCATGTATATTGGCAAACACTATAAATCTAATTTTATTAAAACTTACCAGCTACTTGAACTAGAATGAACAACAACTAAATAATAGGGATCGGCTAAGCCCTCTAGCCACAAAAAATTGAACAAACACGCGACGTCGGCAGGAAGGCGTCAAGAATTTCCTGGATATCAGTACCTAAGAAAAGATAGATATAAACTTATTATTTATATTATATATATTTCTCGAAAATGGTTAATTTTATCCACAATAAAGAAGAGTACTTTTTTTTAGTCTAAGGTGCAGCCTTACCAGATTTATTTTTTCTTAAGTCTTTATCATGCAGGCTGTTAAAAGTTAAAGCATTAAGTTGTAAAGCTAAGTCCGCCCCTGGTGGCGTCCTTCAGGGGCACATATCTCCGTATGAAGAGCCTGTAAGAAAAAACTTAATAGGAACTTGTCATCTTATTATTTATATTATATATATTTCTCGAAAATGGTTAATTTTATCCACAATAAAGAAGAGTACCTTTTTTTAGTCTAAGGTGCAGCCTAACCAGATTTATTTTTTCTTAAGTCTTTATCATGCAGGCTGTTAAAAGTTTAAGCATTAAGTTGTAAAGCTTAGTCCGCCCCTGGTGGCGTCCTTCAGGGGCACATATCTCCGTAGGAAGAGCCCGTAAGAAAAAATTTAATAGGAACTTGTCATCTTATCTTTTTATGTTTCCCGGATACCCTGTATATCTTTACTTACGAAATATGTGTTAGCAACGAAGAAGATGATTCAATAAGAGTAGAAAGAACCATCTATAATAGAACCGAGATAATCCAAGAACGTAACAGTCCTAGTAAATCATACACCCTGTTTCGTCCAAAAAGTGTAGGTATACAGTAAGGCTTTTAATCCAAAACCAATCAAAAATGACAGTTTAATATTATAAAAGGTAAGTATAGTTGTTATGTACTTACCATAGCTATCAGCAACTCAAAAGATTAACATTAACAGAACGAATTAAATAGAAGGGCAACTCGAATATAAATAACGTAAGCACCATAATATTTAGTTAATTCTATTCTGTTAAAACGTGTGGGCATGAGGATATCTAGATAAAACAGATACGACATTGGTATGTTCTGAATAATTTATTGGTTTACTTATTACCTGATATTATGTGCTGGCAAGAGAAGATTGAACAAAAACAGGAAGATCGAATTGATAGACTGCGGCGAATTAAAATCACGCTACAGCCCTACCAATCCGATTTTTCTATTCTGTTACAGGACATCAGCAGAAAGACATCCAATGGAGAACTTTCTGGATATCAGTATTAAAAGTACATATGTGTTTACTTACCAAATAGCTGCCAGCAACACAGAAGAATAACATGAACAGAAAGGACTGAATAGAAGGGCAACACGAATTTAAATCACGTAGTCACCATAAAATTCAGTCAAATTCTATTATGTTGAAGTGTGTAGGCAGGATGGTATCCAAATAAGATAGGTACGACATTGGTATGTTTTGAATAATTTAATGGTTTACTTATTACCTGATTATATGTGCCGGCAAGAGGAGATTGAACAAAAACAGTAAGATCGAATTGATAGACTGCGGCGAATTAAAATCACGCCACAGCCCTAACAATCCCATTTTTCTATTCTGTTATAGGTCTACAGCAGAAAGACATCCAATAGAGAACTTCCTGGATAACAGTATTAAAAGTACATATGTGTTAACTTACCAAATAGCAGTCAGCAACACAGAAGATAAATATGAACTGAAAGGACTGAATAGAAGGGTAACACGAATTTAAATCACATAGTCACCATAAAATTCAGTCAAATTCTATTATGTTGAAGTGTGTAGGCAGGAGGGTATCCAAATAAGATAGGTACGACAAACGACATTGGTATGTTCTGAACAATTTAATGGTTTACTTATTACCTGATATTATGTGCTGGCAAGAGAAGATTGAACAAAAACAGTAAGATCGAATTGATAGACTGCGGCGAATTAAAATCACGCCACAGCCCTAACTATCCGATTTTTCTATTCTGTTACAAGACATCAGCAGAAAGACGTCCAATGGAGAACTGCCTGGATAACAGCATTAAAAGTACATATGTGTTTACTTACCAAACAGCTGTCAGCAACACAGAAGATTAACATGAACAGAAGGGACTGGATAGAAGGGTGACACGAATTTAAATCACGTAGTCACTCTAAAATCCAGTCAAATTCTATTATGTTGAAGTGTGTGGGCAGGAGGGTTTCCAAATAAGACAGGTACGACATTGGTATGTTCTGAATAATTTAATGGTTTACTTATTACCTGATATTATGTGCTGGCAAGAGAAGATTGAACAAAAACAGTAAGATCGAATTGAAAGACTGCGGCGAATTAAAATCACGCCACAGCCCTAACAATCCCATTTTTCTATTCTGTTATAGGTCATCAGCAGAAAGACATCCAATAGAGAACTTCCGGGATAACAGTATTAAAAGTACATATGTGTTAACTTACCAAATAGCAGTCAGCAACACAGAAGATAAATATGAACTGAAAGAACTGAATAGAAGGGTAACACGAATTTAAATCACATAGTCACCATAAAATTCAGTCAAATTCTATTATGTTGAAGTGTGTAGGCAGGAGGGTATCCAAATAAGATAGGTACGACAAACGACATTGGTATGTTCTGAACAATTTAATGGTTTACTTATTACCTGATATTATGTGCTGGCAAGAGAAGATTGAACAAAAACAGTAAGATCGAATTGATAGACTGCGGCGAATTAAAATCACGCCACAGCTCTAACTATCCGATTTTTCTATTCTGTTACAAGACATCAGCAGAAAGACGTCCAATGGAGAACTGCCTGGATAACAGCATTAAAAGTACATATGTGTTTACTTACCAAACAGCTGTCAGCAACACAGAAGATTAACATGAACAGAAGGGACTGGATAGAAGGGTAACACGAATTTAAATCACGTAGTCACTCTAAAATCCAGTCAAATTCTATTATGTTGAAGTGTGTGGGCAGGAGGGTTTCCAAATAAGACAGGTACGACATTGGTATGTTCTGATTAATTTAATGGTTTACTTATTACCTGATATTATGTGCTGGCAAGAGAAGATTGAACAAAAACAGTAAGATCGAATTGAAAGACTGCGGCAAATTAAAATCACGCCACAGCCCTAACAATCCCATTTTTCTATTCTGTTATAGGTCATAAGCAGAAAGACATCCAATAGAGAACTTCCTGGATAACAGTATTAAAAGTACATATGTGTTAACTTACCAAATAGCAGTCAGCAACACAGAAGATAAATATGAACTGAAAGGACTGAATAGAAGGGTAACATGAATTTAAATCACGTAGTCACTCTAAAATCCAGTCAAATTCTATTATGTTGAAGTGTGTGGGCAGGAGGGTTTCCAAATAAGACAGGTACGACATTGGTATGTTCTGAATAATTTAATGGTTTACTTATTACCTGATATTATGTGCTGGCAAGAGAAGATTGAACAAAAACAGGAAGATCGAATTGATAGACTGCGGCGAATTAAAATCACGCTACAGCCCTACCAATCCGATTTTTCTATTCTGTTACAGGACATCAGCAGAAAGACATCCAATGGAGAACTTTCTGGATAACAGTATTAAAAGTACATATGTGTTTACTTACCAAATAGCTGCCAGCAACACAGAAGAATAACATGAACAGAAAGGACTGAATAGAAGGGCAACACGAATTTAAATCACGTAGTCACCATAAAATTCAGTCAAATTCTATTATGTTGAAGTGTGTAGGCAGGATGATATCCAAACAAGATAGGTACGACATTGGTATGTTCTGAATAATTTAATGGTTTACTTATTACCTGATTATATGTGCCGGCAAGAGGAGATTGAACAAAAACAGTAAGATCGAATTGATAGACTGCGGCGAATTAAAATCACGCCACAGCCCTAACAATCCGATTATTCTGTTTCAGATCATCAGCAGAAAGACATCCAATGGAGAACTTCCTGGATAACAGTATTAAAAGTACATATGTGTTTACTTACCAAATAGCAGTCAGCAACACAGAAGAATAACATGAACAGAAAGGACTGAATAGAAGGGTAACACGAATTTAAATCACGTAGTCACCATAAAATTCAGTCAAATTCTATTATGTTGAAGTGTGTAGGCAGGGGGGTATCCAAATAAGATAGGTACGACATTGGTATGTTCTGAATAATTTAATGGTTTACTTATTACCTGATATTATGTGCTGGCAAGAGAAGATTGAACAAAAACAGTAAGATCGAATTGAAAGACTGCGGCGAATTAAAATCACGCCACAGCCCTAACAATCCCATTTTTCTATTCTGTTATAGGTCATCAGCAGAAAGACATCCAATAGAGAACTTCCTGGATAACAGTATTAAAAGTACATATGTGTTAACTTACCAAATAGCAGTCAGCAACACAGAAGATAAATATGAACTGAAAGGACTGAATAGAAGGGTAACACGAATTTAAATCACATAGTCACCATAAAATTCAGTCAAATTCTATTATGTTGAAGTGTGTAGGCAGGAGGGTATCCAAATAAGATAGGTACGACAAACGACATTGGTATGTTCTGAACAATTTAATGGTTTACTTATTACCTGATATTATGTGCTGGCAAGAGAAGATTGAACAAAAACAGTAAGATCGAATTGATAGACTGCGGCGAATTAAAATCACGCCACAGCCCTAACTATCCGATTTTTCTATTCTGTTACAAGACATCAGCAGAAAGACGTCCAATGGAGAACTGCCTGGATAACAGCATTAAAAGTACATATGTGTTTACTTACCAAACAGCTGTCAGCAACATAGAAGATTAACATGAACAGAAGGGACTGGATAGAAGGGTAACACGAATTTAAATCACGTAGTCACTCTAAAATAAAGTCAAATTCTATTATGTTGAAGTGTGTGGGCAGGAGAGTTTCCAAATAAGACAGGTACGACATTGGTATGTTCTGAATAATTTAATGGTTTACTTATTACCTGATATTATGTGCTGGCAAGAGAAGATTGAACAAAAACAGTAAGATCGAATTGAAAGACTGCGGCGAATTAAAATCACGCCACAGCCCTAACAATCCCATTTTTCTATTCTGTTATAGGTCATCAGCAGAAAGACATCCAATAGAGAACTTCCGGGATAACAGTATTAAAAGTACATATGTGTTAACTTACCAAATAGCAGTCAGCAACACAGAAGATAAATATGAACTGAAAGGACTGAATAGAAGGGTAACACGAATTTAAATCACATAGTCACCATAAAATTCAGTCAAATTCTATTATGTTGAAGTGTGTAGGCAGGAGGGTATCCAAATAAGATAGGTACGACAAACGACATTGGTATGTTCTGAACAATTTAATGGTTTACTTATTACCTGATATTATGTGCTGGCAAGAGAAGATTGAACAAAAACAGTAAGATCGAATTGATAGACTGCGGCGAATTAAAATCACGCCACAGCTCTAACTATCCGATTTTTCTATTCTGTTACAAGACATCAGCAGAAAGACGTCCAATGGAGAACTGCCTGGATAACAGCATTAAAAGTACATATGTGTTTACTTACCAAACAGCTGTCAGCAACACAGAAGATTAACATGAACAGAAGGGACTGGATAGAAGGGTAACACGAATTTAAATCACGTAGTCAATCTAAAATCCAGTCAAATTCTATTATGTTGAAGTGTGTGGGCAGGAGGGTTTCCAAATAAGACAGGTACGACATTGGTATGTTCTGAATAATTTAATGGTTTACTTATTACCTGATATTATGTGCTGGCAAGAGAAGATTGAACAAAAACAGTAAGATCGAATTGATAGACTGCGGCGAATTAAAATCACGCCACAGCCCTAACTATCCGATTTTTCTATTCTGTTACAAGACATCAGCAGAAAGACGTCCAATGGAGAACTGCCTGGATAACAGCATTAAAAGTACATATGTGTTTACTTACCAAACAGCTGTCAGCAACACAGAAGATTAACATGAACAGAAGGGACTGGATAGAAGGGTAACACGAATTTTAATCACGTAGTCACTCTAAAATCCAGTCAAATTCTATTATGTTGAAGTGTGTGGGCAGGAGGGTTTCCAAATAAGACAGGTACGACATTGGTATGTTCTGAATAATTTAATGGTTTACTTATTACCTGATATTATGTGCTGGCAAGAGAAGATTGAACAAAAACAGTAAGATCGAATTGAAAGACTGCGGCGAATTAAAATCACGCCACAGCCCTAACAATCCCATTTTTCTATTCTGTTATAGGTCATCAGCAGAAAGACATCCAATAGAGAACTTCCTGGATAACAGTATTAAAAGTACATATGTGTTAACTTACCAAATAGCAGTCAGCAACACAGAAGATAAATATGAACTGAAAGGACTGAATAGAAGGGTAACACGAATTTAAATCACATAGTCACCATAAAATTCAGTCAAATTCTATTATGTTGAAGTGTGTAGGCAGGAGGGTATCCAAATAAGATAGGTACGTCAAACGACATTGGTATGTTCTGAACAATTTAATGGTTTATTTATTACCTGATATTATGTGCTGGCAAGAGAAGATTGAACAAAAACAGTAAGATCGGATTGATAGACTGCGGCGAATTAAAATCACGCCACAGCCCTAACTATCCGATTTTTCTATTCTGTTACAAGACATCAGCAGAAAGACGTCCAATGGAGAACTTCCTGGATAACAGCATTAAAAATACATATGTGCTTACTTACCAAACGCTGTCTGTCAGCAACACAGAAGATTAACATGAACAGAAGGGACTGGATAGAAGGGTAACACGAATTTAAATCACGTAGTCACTCTAAAATCCAGTCAAATTCTATTATGTTGAAGTGTGTAGGCAGGAGGGTATCCAAATAAAATAGGTACGACATTGGTATATTCTGAATAATTTAGTGGTTTACTAATTACCTGATAACATGTGATAGCAGCAGGAGATTGACAAAAAATAATAAGACCGAAATGATAGGCCTTGACGAATTAAAATCACGCCACACCCCTAACATTCCGATTTTTCTGTTCTGTTACAAGACATCAGCAGAAAGACATTCAATGGAGAACTTCCTGGATAACAGCATTAAAAGTACATATGTGTTTACTTACCAAACAGCTGTCAGCAACACAGAAGATAAATATGAACTGAAAGGACTGAATAGAAAGGTAACACGAATTTAAATCACGTAGTCACTCTAAAATCCAGTCAAATTCTATTATGTTGAAGTGTGTAGGCAGGAGGGTATCCAAATAAGATAGGTACGACATTGGTATGTTCTGAATAATTTAATGGTTCACTTATTACCTGATAATATGTGCTGGCAAGAGAAGATTGAACAAAAACAGTAACATCGAATTGATAGACTGCGACGAATTAAAATCACGCCACAGCCCTAACAATCCGATTTTTCTATTCTGTTACAGGACGTCAGCAGAAATGCATCCAATGGAGAACTTCCTGGATAACAGCATTAAAAGTATATAATATGTACTTACTTACCAAATAGCTGTCAGCAACACAGAAGATTAACATGAACAGAAGGGACTGGATAGAAGGGTAACACGAATTTAAATCACGTAGTCACTCTAAAATCCAGTCAAATTCTATTATGTTGAAGTGTGTAGGCAGGAGGGTATCCAAATAAAATAGGTACGACATTGGTATATTCTGAATAATTTAGTGGTTTACTAATTACCTGATAATATGTGCTAGCGAGAGAAGATTTAACAAAGACGGTAAGATCGGATTAATATAATGCAACGAATTAAAGTCACGCACACCCCTAACAATCCGATTTTTCTGTTCTGTTACAGGACATTACCAGAAAGACATCCAATGGAGAACTTCCTGGATAGCAGCATTAAAAGTACATAATATGTGTTCACTTACTAAATAGCTGTTTGCAACTCGGAAGATTAAGATGAGCAGACAAATATGTGTTAGCAAACAAATAAGACTAAGCAAGAGCAGAAGGGTCGTACTGATTCAAATAACGTTTTAGTGCTCTAAAGCTTAGTTTGTTCTATTGTCAATTGTTCAAATACTGAATAGGTACGATTACAATCTTCTGCAATATAGAAACTTTATATTTTATTTGATTTTTTTTTTTAATTTACATAAATTTAAAATAACCGTCAATCTCAAGAGTACTGCAAAATTACCTTTAAATCTACACTAACACCGCCTCGCCCTTTCGGAATTAACTCGTGCTCACTATGCAGTATTTTTGTTTTATTGCATTGTAAAAGTTCCAGGGAATGAGCAGAGATGTCGCTGGGGAACTAATTTAACCAAACAATATGGTAGTCCAATAATGAGCGTTGCGTACATGTTTTTCTTATTAACAAAGTGAATTGGAATATTTGAAATTTATTTATAGAGACTTAAATCGTGCATACTATCTTTTTGCACGTCGTATTAACTTTCGCGTCAAAATGAGCAAAACAATCAGTGCCAGTGACGATAGAGACGATATTAGCATGACAGCTCAAGAGCTCCACATTTTATCGGAGCTTGACAGGTTGGTGCTTAATTTTTTTAAGTTTACATAGATATATTGTAGTACTTTCCCTATTTTTATTTTAGCCGCCAATACGGGTATCTTTTACTAAATCAGCCGGAAAATGCGAAGAAGAAGGCTTTAGTACAAAAGGTGACAGCTAATGTGAAACAAAAGGTTATAGGTTATTAATATTGTAATTATTTTTAGGCCGTTAAATATTTACAACTTATGGTAATTCAAGCTCGAAAGCAGCAAAAGGTACAGAATGAGAATGAGCCAAGTAACTACCAAACGAAACAAATCAGTATTGATCCAAAGACATGGGTCAAGCTGGGTCATTTTCATTTACTTCTCGAAGAATACCGCAAAGGTAAAATATACATTGAGGAAGCTGTATAGATACTAAATGTACCCAATGTTTTAGCCTTATCAGCCTATCAAACTTTCTACAAGACACAAGCAGAGAATCACTGGCAAAACACAACATTTCTGTATGGGTTGGGCTTGGTTTATTTCCACTTCAAATCCTACCAGTGGTAAGTGTGACTTTATTTATATATGAATATCTCTTGTTCCATTATACATTTCCTACTTAACCATTAAAAGTTTTTAAATCATTGGCAAATTAATTCCCGAGTAGCCTGACTATACAATGATATCTAGAACCCATTCTTGTGGTTAGCTCAATTGGCCACAGATGGCGCCTTATTCTTCAGTTTAAGTCAAAACCGGTCAAAACCAATTTTTTAACATTTGCTAAAATTATGTATTCATCAGCAACAAAACACAATTCTCCAGATTTTGGCCAGTACTTCCAAATGCATATTATATCTGGGCTGGGTAATTTTTTGCTTCCAAAAATAAAAGAACTATATTATATTAAGACATATAATTGAAAACCATTGTCCTGTAACTCTATTGTAGTGAAAGGGGGATGGATGCAGAAATTTTTCGTGTCCCTACTCATTCTCCTTGTCTGTGCAGTCACAATGTGGGAATATTAGTTCACTAATTAATCTAAAAATCACACTGATTTTTAAAAAAGCTTTTCCTAAATTGCAGTCCAAATTAAAAACATAATTTTCTGCTGTTTCATTAAATTTGTCAAATGGAACTGATACTATTGCCATGTTAGTATTTGTAGAAACACTAATTTTATTATAAATACCCATAACTGATGGATTTAAATTAAACCATTCATAAGGTAATTTAACCCACCCAAATCAGTCATCAAAATTCATATTTCTCAAGTTAGCCAAATCTTTCACTATACTAGTAAATGATGCACTGGGCTTGATAACTGTCTACTACTCACACTGCACTACGTACATTTTTTGTCATTAGTTTGCTGGTCACGTAGAATCAGCAACTGTTTCAATCGATTTTCTTCATCCAACTGATTAAGGAGTTCTCCCGTAGTCTGCCCCCAAAGAGACAGAATCAGAACTTTATCATTTTTTATCTATCTGCATACCTTATTACCAAGTTTACTCGACTCTGTCTATACCAGTCATTCTAGAGTTTTAAGGAGTTTAATTGAGGTCAACATTTCCTGCTTGCCCTTATATAATTCTTGACTTTACTTTCCACTTTATAGTGAGTTTCCTCATATTCAACAATTTTGTAATCTAGTTCGTTTCTGATCTTCAATAAGTTAGACAAGCAATGAATCAAACCCGCAATCAGTTCGCTGTGCTTCTAAATTTTGCCTTCAAGCTTTTCTTGAGCCTGAATAACATCCTCCCTAAAAATTTAATTAATTCACCCTCTAGTTCTTCAGTTTTCTCTTTATATTTTTTTTCTAGTTTTAAAATATAATCATCCTTTTCTTGCGATTCCACCTCATATTTTTCCATTGCCCCATATTGTTGAGAGATCTTTAAAACATTACTTCAATCGGAGCAGTAATATAACATTGTTCTTTGCACTAGTGCTTAGCATGCGATCAGTTGTTATAGCAGCACATTTCTTATCGGGCACCTCCCCGCATGCGCAAGCACGAAAAATGTCCTCATCCTTTGACCTTTGTTTAAAAATGCAGCCTTTTTAACAATTGAAACAAATTAGCGATGTCACCATAAGTAGAAAAATAAACAAACTTCTTTTAAATCAATGTCCCAGGAAATAAACAAAGTCTGCAAATCTGAATGCTTTCAGCTAAGAACAATTAGATGAAGATTTTTTGTGAAAATTTACTTCTGATTTAACCGAATTTTTTTAGAATTCTTGCTGATTTTATTACATTTAAGTAGAAACCTCATATTTTATAAGAAACGCTTCTTTTTCTAGTATAATATACAGGGTGTTTCCTAACTACGGTACGAAACTTCAGAGGGTAATACGTAAGGTCGTTTAAAGAAAAAAAGTTCCTATGAACATATTATATGTCCGAAGTTGCTTCGTTTCTAAGATACAGGGCGTTGAAGTTTAAAAAAAAAACGGTCATAAATATCCTTAAACCGATTTGGTTGAAATTTGGTTCAGTTATTTGAAGTTATAAGGCGCTTATTTAGCCCTAACTAGATTGAAATTATTAGGTCCAGTGGCGTTTCAGTGGGCACCACAGCCAATTATTATTGAAAAGAAAAAGTACGCCACTGCCTTTTCATTAGCTTTTTTATTTGTTCAGATTAAGCAACTACAAATACAACTTTTTGGTCTCTTGTGTTTTTTTCATATCTATATTCGCTTGCGAGAAAAAAAAATAAAATATATTTTTTTTTAAACTTCAACTCCGGACATATGTTCATAGGAACTTTTTTTTTTAAAGCGACTTTACGTATCACCCTCTAAAGTTTCCTACCGTAGTTAGAAAACGCCCTGTATACAGGGTGTTTCATTAATATTGCGAGAAAAATCAGAATTTTTCAGCAGCCTCTGTGCTTAAAAATACGAAAAAAAGTGCCTATTAACCTATGTCCGGAAATACTTCGTTTCGAAGGTACAGGGTGGTAAAGTTTTATTTTTGTTTTTTCTAAATCATTTTTGAAATAATGTCGATATTCGAACTAAGATTGGTATCTAGGGGTATTTTGAAATGCGAAATTCGAGTTTGATATTAGTATGGCTACCAGTGGCGTATTTAGGATTGTGACACGG
Source organism: Polydrusus tereticollis (assembly GCA_963920685.1). Classification (NCBI taxonomy): domain Eukaryota; kingdom Metazoa; phylum Arthropoda; class Insecta; order Coleoptera; family Curculionidae; genus Polydrusus; species Polydrusus tereticollis. The sequence continues at coordinate 2,444,285 of OY987335.1, forward strand.
GGGGGGGGTCCACTGATCTTCCTTAAAAAAATGCGCCGCAGACAAAAATTTTTTAGGTGCCACGCCCTTTTTTGGACTGTCTAAACTTGCAAATTTTACGTTTTGATAGCCCGGCTCAAAAAAAACGTAGAAATAAAGCAATTTTTAAATATAAACGCCAATACATATTTGCATTTGAAATATTAGTTTTTTGAAGGTATGTATAACGGTGCCTATACTATTTTACTCACCTGAATTAGAAAACACGGAACAAAAACTAAAATTCAACAATTATTAAACTAAAAGACTGTGGAAATCCCCAAACATCTGAAAAATTTGAAATAATGTTTCATGTTATTTATTGCAAATAAATGAATGTGAATTTCAGTTTTCTTTACTACTGAGTCCACGGGGGGGGTCCAGACACCCCGGACCCCCCCCCCCCCCTAAATACGCCACTGATGGCTACTACTGTGTACATGGCTTTTTACTCTTTTAAGGACTCTAGTCATAACTTTTTTATACGTCGTTGTATTACATTTTTAAATTAACAAAAATATTTCTCTATCATTTTTACGTGAAAAGGACATACTTGGTAGAAGTCGCTACGAGCAACCGTTCTCGAGAGAAATAATGACATTTATTTGCATATCGCTATGCCGATATCAGAGTTTAATAAAATTGCATTTACCTCCTTAACAAAGCCGAAATCAGAAAATTATCAACAGGTACTTCGCATTAGCCATTAAACTGCCTACATTACAGTGTTATCAAAAGAGAAAACGGCAGTGGCGTACATATTGTCCCGCTTAAAAATTGTCACACCCTGTATCTCCGAAACGATGCATTGTCGGACAAAGATTTATAGGAACTTTCTTTTATATTTTCAAGCAAGGAAACTCATCCTGAATTGTTTCGAAATATTAATGAAACACCCTGTATACGTGCATACTATAAACTATAAACATTTAAAAGCTATAAAAAATATGCCGTTCAATTTTTTTTTTGCCTAAATTTTGTGTTGGTAATGCTAACAAATAATATTAGTATTGAAAAAATGTCTCCTTTCTCCTGTCAGAAAAATGAGATTTTATTAAAGGTCACAGTCACGACTGGTCATGCCACATGCCATTCCTCAGCAGAATAAAAGATTTGATATTATCATTATCAACTTTTAAAAAATAAAAAGACGGTTTCATTAAAAGATTATTACGATACTAAAAACGATATTGTTTATATGAATTTAAAGTCAAGAAATAAACCAAAGAATTACCCCTTCCGTATGTACATGATCTTAAGGAACTCCTGTATTATTATTATTATTTGGTTTCCTAGCACACTTGAAAAAACTGTAATTTTTGGATTCAATTTTATTTTTTAAGTAAACACATTGATATTGGTATGGAACAGTGTACTCATTTTAAAGAGCAATAATTTGTCATCAAATAAAACTGAAATATACAGGGAGTTCTATTTAAAATAGGACAGTTTTTAATTATTTGAATTGTTTCGCAATGAACCTTGAGTTTTGACCACCCTGTACCGGGTGTTCCACCTAAGGAGGTAATCGGCTATATCTCAGAAAGTAATAACACTAAGACTTTGGGAAAAAATATATATCGATAAAAGCGTCCAAGAGAAATTGCTGGAAATTATTTTCAAGTTCGAAAAATGACCGCTAGGGGGCGTAAAAGAACTTTCAAAATAGAAATGCCGATTTTCTCTTGATTTTTCTTAATAAAAATATGTTAAAAATATAAGCATTGTATTCTTCATAAAATTATGCAACTTTATGTTAGGAATCGTTTTTTTCTATTTTCAATAATAATGTGGTGGGAGGTCAAACTTTTTTTCTTTCAAACGCTGATATCTCTGCTTTGGATAAACCGATTTTATTCAACTTGGTCTTGAAAAAAAGCCCTTCTTTTCCTCTACACGTAGATCTATTAACTATACCATATTGATTCTGATGGTGGCCACTAGATGGCGTTTTTCCGTAATTCCTCAATGAATAAGGATTTTCTTAAAAAAATCAAATGTTATGATATGACTTTTTCATCATATTTTATTTTAGGCTTATAAAGGCTATTAAATAGTGGAATAAAAAATCCAGGTCGGTATTTAAAATAAAAAAGTTGATGTTGGTCGCTCGAATCCGAAACGTCGGATTAAAAAAACTAACCCCATCAGCTTGTAGAGGAGGAAGAGTTACTATAAGGAACTGAAAACCTCAACGTGATATCTTTTATTAAACTAGAGATTTAATTGATTAATTAATGTTTTAAAAAATGTCCTATTTTTCCATATTAATTATTATTATCCCTAATTTCTCTAGTTTAACAAAAGATATCACGTTGCGGAAGGGTTCTTTTTCAAGACCAAGTTGAATAAAATCGGTTTATCCAATGCAGAGATATCAGCGTTTGAAAGAAAAAAAGTTTGACCTTCTCCCACCACTTTATTATTGAAAATAGAAAAAAAAACGATTCCTAACATAAAGTTGCACAATTTTATGAGGAATACAATGCTTATATTTTTAACATTCTTTTATTAAGAAAAATCAAGAGAAAATCGGCATTTCTATTTTGAAAGTTCTCTTATGCCCCCCTAGCGGTCATTTTTCGAACTTAAAAATAATTTCCAGCAATTTCTCTTAACCGCTTTTATCGACATATATTTTTTCCCAAAGTCCTAGTGTTATTACTTTCTCAGATATAGCCGATTACCTCCTTAGGTGGAACACCCGGTACATTTTATGCAAAGTATGAAGATGTATGAGATTTGCTGATCTTATTGTAGACAATAGCTAAAAAATTTTAGTTCAGGAGTGACGGTAAAAAATGTATTGGGATTATTTCACCACAATCAATTTACAAAAAGTGCAGATATCTCAAAAACTAGTAGACTTAGGCAAAACAACATGTTTAATACTATAAAAAAACACCGTGTTTTATTTAAAAAACTAAAATTGACACTGGTACTTCTAGAATATTTAAGTTGAAGAGAAGCATATGGACAAACCTAAATCTACCAAAGTTTAAAAAAAAATTCTTGGAAAAGTTCTAATGCACGCTGGTCGTGAATTTTACCTCATCTTTTGGGATTTATTGGGGTGTAAAATAGGCTTATTTTATACACCCCAATTACAGATACCACTAGATGTACCCATAAAGAATAATGGGCTTGTTTACCTAGATAGAAGGTACCTGCCATTGTAAATGCAGCATTTATGTTGTAGGATTTCACCAGCTGGGTCTTATTAAAAAAAATATGGAAAGTTTTTAGAATTATTAAGAATGAGTTAAATATGTATGAATCTTCTGGGAAGAAGCCAATAATTATCAGTATATACAATAAAGTTTAACTATCATATTTTTTAAATACACTGCACTGATTTCTTAATTGATTTAATGGTAAATGACCTAGGAAACCTCTTATACTGATATTTTAGATTGCACCAAACCCGTACGCTCCTGCCTGAGCTCTTCAATATTTATGCCACTTTTACATTTACCAAGAAAACCTGTAATACTATAAAGGGTCGTGTTGAATTTTTATTGCTAGTTAATAATATCGTAAAATAAGTAGAAAACACTTCATACAATATAATAATATACTTTGTGCCACACGAGTGCATACCGTGTCCTTAAATACATTCAAGGAAATTCTATAATAAATAGGTTTTTACCACTTATGTATAACGAACCGCCGTGGCGTGCGTGCAGAAAATAGTACTCACAAATCTTTGACTATTGTTAAACCAAACGCAGTTTAAGAAACTATTTTTAATATATAAAAGTTTTTGGTTTTTACTCATCTTCAGAGTCTTAGCAAATAATTAACAAAGGACTATCACAATATTGGAAAAAATAGGCCTTGTATATTTTTTATTGAAATTACATAAATATCCTTGTATGTCCATAAATAACAAATAATGTATAGCGATATAAGCCGCTTAGTATGCAATTCTATATTTTTTTGTTTTTGAGATATTTTAAAGAAACCAAAAAGTTACATTTTCGAAAATATGCTGTAACTTTTTTAATTTTCACTATTTTGGCAATCTGTAAAAATATTTTTAAAGTAGATTTCAGTTCTGCAATTTTTTTAACACGACGTTTCAGTTCTATTATACCATCATCAGGTTCATTTCTTCTTAGGGACGCCATATTGTATTTTGTACTTCAAAGGTAGCTAGCTATTGATGTCAAGCTTTGGTTTTAACAAGACGGTTGTCCCGCATATAATGTTCGGGAAGTTCAAACTCTCTTCAGACAGACATTTGATGATAAATTTCAAACGAGGACCAGTTAATTGGCCTGCAAGATCCCCCGATATAACCCCTCTAGATTTTTATATATGGGGGTATGTAAAAAAGGAAGTCTATGAGTTTGAACGCTCTGAAACTGTATTAGAATCAGAAGAGAGAGTGAGGTATGTGTTTACCAGCATAAATGGCAACACTTTTCGCAGGGTCGCCAATACTGTGTTAAAAATGTATTAATAAAAGCGGCCAGCATTTCGAATAAGTATAGGATGATCTCTTCTTACGATTTTTTAAACAATAACTATTATGCATATTGCTTTTTTAGTTTTCTTTAATTTTTTATTTTATTATTTCAAATATTAATATGAAATTCCTAACCATAAGAAAAAATAAAATAATGTATTATAATGTAACATCTTAAACAAATATAAAATCTAATTACCTAAGTGCGTTGTTGTCATGTTTGACGTGTTGCGAAAATGAATTTTCATGTTTTTCAAGTGAATTTCATTTATTTACGATACATCGTTGTAAAGCTGACATCAATACCCACCTTTTAAGTACAAAATACGATATGGTGTTCATAAGAAAAAATTAACCTGAAAAAAAATATACAGGGTGTTTCCTAAAAAACAACAACAACGTTGCTTATTTTTTTAGATATTTTGTTCAATTCAATTTTTTGTTTGCTCTGTAGCTTATAGAAGGATGCGGTTTGCGATACTTTTTTGCAGAATACAAAAAAACACAATAAGAATTTTCATAGCTTTCTTTGTTTTTGAGCTACAGGATGATTTCAAAGACTTGTATCTCGACTATGCGGCAACATATCACAACTGTAAAAACTGGCTGTTATGTAGAATTCTACGTAGAGTTTAGTGACTTGATGTTATTTTTTCTAGACATTTTTAATAAAAAAATACGGCTTAAATAAAAAAAAAAAAATATCATGTGTTATACATTTTTTAATAGCCTTCAATAATTTTGTCATTAATAAGAAAGTTAAAATAATTAAGCAAATTTAAAAAAACTGGCAGCGTTAAAAAAGGGACTTTGAGGACCTTTAAAGTGGGCTATCATTCGACTATAGCCCCTGCTAGGGGGTCGAAGTTACTGGTTTCGTTGTCATTGGCAGCTCTGTATATAATAATAATTTAGTGTTAATACGACTGAAAATATGTATATTTGTATGAAATAAACAATTAAGAATATCGAATTAAATGCTTTAATAATATTTATATAATTATTAGTTTGGTTAATATCCTAAAAAATTAATTTTCTACAAGAAAACTGAATTTTACCCAAAAATTCTGTGAAGATCAGTTTTTACTTTTTTGATAAGTTAACGAATAATAGAAATACGAGGGGTTTCGTCAAAAAGTGAAACTGCGACGCTCTATCTTTGATAATAACTCCAATGTCCACTAAATGTTTTAATGTTGTTAAACCAGACGCAATTGAAGAAACCCTGTAAACAAAATCGTTTATTGACTACTAATCATCATGTGACTTATGCATTTTAACAGTTTGTTGTTATAAACGAATCTTACTTTTACCTTTCATGGCTTTCTGTAAATTATATTTAGTATTTCGGAGTTCAGTTCCGCGCCTTCCCCGATATAATCTGCAATGAAGAGTTCAATACACCATGCGTGACGTCAGAAGGACTATAAGTTTTGTGAAATGCGAAGTGAACGACGCATTTCCAAGGAAGACCGTTCTTGTCTTTGTTCGTTTCGCGTCTTGATTTATAGAATCATAGGAATTTTATTTTTTTTACGATTACATACTACTTATAATATCGTGGAGGTGTCATTTTTTTTTGCGTCTATAAAAAACCTATGTCATATTTTTAAACTTAAAAAGTCACTAATTATTAAAATTTCGTTCATTATTTATCATTAATTTTTTAAATTAAAGTAGAAAGATATCGAACACGATTAATCTGAATCCCAGTAATAAAAAATGTGTCGTGCTATTCTTCTAGAAGACTAGTAGCTGCCATTTTTCACACGAGCCTAAGTTGATTGAATTTGGGATTTTATTTATATTCTGACCACTACCTATAGCGAAAGCTATAAGAGGGAGACCTTTATTTTTAAATATTAAAGTTTTTAGGTTTTACTAAATTTTTGCAAAGAAATAACAAAATCTTTTGATTTTTTATATTTGTAGTAAAATTATTGACTTTAACGCTTTTGTTTCTGTTTTAAACGATTCCAATATTTTGTCTGATTTCATTGATCCCATACCGTAAACCAGTATTTATTTTGCATCTTCAAAAAGAACCCGACAAGGTTGTTTCGGCATTCAATATTTTGGACGATTTTCACCACTATTAAAGGCGATCTACCTGAACGCTATGCACCAGGCTCAGGTAAAAAGAATTACCCTGGCGGTCTAGCCATTATATTTTCAAAACAACATTTTATCCTTGAAGGACAGAGATCAGACGATTTTTTTGAAATGTGGAAGTTGCAGAAATCCCCTCGTTGACCTAATAAATATCTGTTCTAGACTAAACAGTAGGTGTACAGGATGCTACAAACCCAAAATTTAATCATAATACACTTCTTGGAAGACTTGAAAGAAAAATAACGTATTTTTTTAGGAACGTCCCTGTGTACGTGTGTAAATCACCACAGTGGCAAAAATTTAAATAAGCTGCCCTTATCAGATTGACCTAAAACGTTGTGTCATGGTCAAGGCCCTTAAATAATAGCATACAACCAAGGCAACTTTAATGACTTGGTTGCGTGTGATCTCAGGCAATCTACAGTTATGTGCTTGATATGCGATATGGGACTGAATATGTTGTCACGTACCTACATATTAAACCGTGAACAAGGGGTGTTTAATATGAGAGACCATAGTTATGTGCATTGTTTGTGAGTTTGGGTATGATCACTCCCATCTTTGCATTAAAGATGCAATATAACAGCAAAATAATATAATGCCCTCTAATTCTATAACTGTTTTCCATCTAATCACCCTAACTCGCGACGATACTTAATCAGTTTGACATTGGGAAGATATAATTAAAAATTTGTATCGACTGCCAAGCGACCTTTAATCCAAAACAATGTGAATTTAATGCGTATGAAACCATAATTAGTGAAATTAGCATAATGTCCACAATTATATTGAGGGTAATTGTTACTTAAAGGTTTGGTTCCCAAAGTGTTTACAGTAGTTTGAACAATTTCCAGAGCACGAAATATAGATAGAAAGGAGGGTTGCCACTGTTGTCAGAGTCATCTGACCTTCGATTAAAAATTAAATAAATAATGGTGTGTCTGTCTTGTTCGAACTCGGTAGATCAACAGATGGAAAACAGGAACTCTTCTATATTGTATTATAAATTGAACTTTGTGTTTGCAACAACCTAACAACCCTATCCATTAACCACATTATCCGCATTTAAACATTCCCAAAGAATCTATAAACAAATTAATAATATAATCTAATACGTCAGCTAAAAAAATCTCTTTAAATAGAAAAAAACAACACCATGTGATTAAACCACACGCAGTTTTGTTTACGAGTAAATACAGCTTTGCAATGGTTGCGTAATCATCGTGCAAGTGCAGGCGGGCAGTGTTGCCAGTTTTTCAAAACAAAAATACGTCAGACTATATCTTGAAATGGTTTGGCAATCCAGGTTAATCAATTCGCATATCATTAAACAATTAAACTTACCTGATTGTGTTCTTCCTAACAGGCATGACATGACAAGCATTTAGTTGCACCATATTCATGGACTTATCAATTCCCCAGCACCCTGAAAAATAACAGATGATTAGTCAAGGAGGTGGTTACAATTAATTATCAACTAACTAAGCACTAGGACAATGTACAGAGCATAGGAGGACGTATTAGACTAATCGCAGATGACTGATGTGTGGATGCAACTGATAATCTTGACCGGACTTAAGGTCATTCCAAGTTCCCTGGAAGAGATTATGCCATGGAGATGCTTATTTCGCTTTCCCATATTTAGGTAACAAACCACCACAAAGTGATTTTTAGAGCTTAAAGATTCAGACTTTTAAGAAAAGCAGATGACACTGCATTCATCAAAGCTATGGATGTGTCTTGATCTGCCTAAAAGTCCATTTAAAGTTCACCGACAGGGATTGTAATATAAAGATACTTGTTTAATATTGTTTGATGATATGCTTGGTGGTCCTTCGAGCCGAGATGTTGGCTACCTTGCCAGCATAATGGCAACATTGTCGAGGAACAAAAAGAGGTCTTATCCTAGAACAGCATAAAGTGGACGAGCCCACTCCGTCGATGTCCGTGTGCCAGCACACGATCATGACCGAGCAGAGGTCGTTGATTGTCGACCAGCTAAGCGAAAAGCGACCCAAGGTAGTGAGCGTTTAGGGATCCGTCCGCTCTGCAACGGTAATCCCCGCACTTCGCCGTATTGTGAGTCCCTTGAATCAACCGTGGATTTCGGGTTTAGTTTGGGGTGATGCCTTTTCAGTCGGATAGAGGTGTGCGGAGCGTTCGTAAAGGTGCCGAGGCGCGTGAGCTGAGTTTTTTTGTTTATTTATTTTCCACATATAGTGTTCACTAGAAATTAGTGTTAGGAAATACCGTCAAGTGCTCTTGATATACGTCTCCGGACAGGACTTGTGTTTACCTCAAATGTTACGTCAATTCTAAGGAATCTAATTATCAAACGTCAAACGTCCTTTTAATATAATCTACTTTAAGGTAAGATCAAATCAATAGTTAATATAAAATTAGTTGCATACGTATGCATGTTGCAGTTAGATATAGGTATAGCAGGACACCCCTAAAAGTAAGGTTGTTTTTAACCCCGCTAGTCCGGATGTTTAAATTAAGGAAAACATCCGCCATGATGGCGATAACATACATCACGTCATCCCTGTGTTGTTGCTTCCGCAACTCGTGACGTCACATGAATATACAAAGTGCTCTGACACGCTTTTGAGTATAAAATGCAATTACTTTGTGATGTAATCGCCTTTATTAATCCAATATACAAATAAAAGGACATTTTTTCGTCCGTTGTTTCTGATGCTTGAAAGGATTAAAGAGTTTATTGTACAGGTTTTGCTTTTGATAAAGCAAATTGGTATAACCTTGTTTTGGCACCATTTAATATTTGTCATAGGATAGGTTATAGTTGAGATGACGCATGTTTACGCTGGATTAAGGAAAAAGGTGTGTGGTGTGTGTATATGCTCACTGATAAAGTATACAAACCCGGTTAACGATACAATAAGTATAGCTGTTGATGTTCATTATCTATTTTATATTATGTAAATTCAAAAATTGATACATACTAACAAAGGCTATTAGTAAAGACAACGTTTCGAGACGCTTCGTCTCATCAGCAAGGCTCATATGGAGATGAAGCGTCCTTGAAACATCGGCTTTCACAAATATTAATACAGTTCCCAAGAAGTTGAAATGCCCTTTCACTTACTATATACAGGGTGTTAAAAGTATGATTAAACACAAATATGCACGCCACTGATACTTTATCGTTACTGATACGAATCGGAAGTTTGTTAGTGCCCTTTTAAGTTCGCTGTACAAATGCAGTATCATTGTAATAACAACTAGTGGTTACTTAAAAATGTAGTAGATTAACCTGAATATCCTACATTTCAGTACAATAAATAAACATGGCAACACTGCATATTTTGAAACTTCAATTTTTAATATAGGAATTTCCTTACAATGTTTAGGTTTTAATTAAGATGCAGTTTTCTTTTAATTTTTTTGATAAAATTTGATGGAGAGATAGTTTAGTGTAAGTTTAATCAGTTTTAAGAAAAAACATCAAAATCCTGAAGAAAAAAGAATCCTAGCCCGTGAGATAATGAGTAGTCCTCATTTAATCCCTGACATAAGATGTCTCTTAGAATGGGGTCATTGAGCATTATTTTTAATTACATTTTCTGAAAGATTTTGTAATTTTCTTGCAAATTGCAAAAAATTTTAATTTTCTGACGCCTATAAAGCCTTTAAAATAATTTACGAACATCGACTCGCGAAAACCGCTTTGTGACGTCACTAAGTCCTATAGTAGGTAAGTCGGGTCAGGCTCGCTGCCGTTGGTTACGACTAAGAAGACAGGTGACCATGCACATCGCCCTTTCTCCGTTGCTGGGTAACGGTAAAATTATTATTTTTTTAAAACTTTTCCGAACAAAAACGATGAGTTTCAGTACGCAACAAAACATTTTTTGAACAAAGGATGCTCTGGAATAAGGATTTATTTCTACCAAATTTCTTGCAAATTCTGCTATTATTATAGTCAATCGTCATATTTTAGCCTTAGCAATTTGTGTTAGCATTTTGTAAATACCTTTTAGAAACACCCTGTATAATAATATGTATGTGAAACCGCGAGGGGTACAAGTTAGTTTACAAATAAAATTACCTATAGCAGATGATCACTTTAACATTAAGTTACTTTGCTATTTGTTACTGATTCCTACCGAAGAAATCTGAGCTTGCTTCAACTATCCTGTAATATGCAGATTTTTTTCTTTCTTGCAAGGTCAGCATTTATGACTCAAAATAATTATTAATATTATACGTGGCTAATGTGCATAATGTTGTGGGAGATATATTTCAAAAGGCCTTCACCACATATATGTATAAAAGCAAGTAATGCAATATTCTGAACTTTATGCAGCTTTTATAATTATTATTATTCAAATAGATACTGCTAAGATAACGCAGTTAGAAGCGACATTATATATAGTATCACAAAAATAGACCAAAGGAAATATTTCTGTCTCAGCGTTAAACAAAGAACGCGCTAGTTTTAAAATACCAAATTATTAAACCATTAAATATTACCATATTACCATTAAAATACTTCTCGTTTTATCAATGCAGTAATATGCAACCATACAACAACTGCTGCTTATACCAAGGTCCTTGAGAATATAGCAGTTAAGTACCATTTTTTAATTAAAAAAAAAAACATTCAAGGAAATATAAAGAATAATTAAATACCGAGTGTTTCAATAAACACCAGATTCGTAAAAAAAACCTAGGACAGCAATTGAAAATTCTGTCATTATTATTGTCTTGTGAAAGTGTTGCGTTATCCGAATTTCTTTCGAGTTTAATTGAAAATGATGAGTTATTGTAATTATTTCGAGAACTATAAAAGATAGAAAGGCGGTTAAGATGGGAAATTTAGGCAATTTAGCGAGGTTATTGGGGCTTGTGGATCGATTATGGGATATTTTGTAAGAAAGTCGGTTAAAATGGGAAATTTAGGCAATGTAGCTAGGTTATTGGGGCTTGTGGATCGATTATGGGATATTTTGTAAAACGGAAATGTTGTAAATATTTTAAAACTTAGTATTTTTTTAAATCTGTAAGCACAATTTTATAGTAACTTTAAAACGTTGTGGTTTCCTGGAACCATCATCAGTTTTGTGTTTTCTTATGGCTGCCATATTGAATTTTTTACTCAAAAAGTAATTAATTTTCCTTATTAAAAAACAAACAAATGTTTTTTTTTTTTATATTTTAATTGAATAATATGGCAACGTCGTAAATCGCCAATATAGTGTATCATATGTAAAATTTTACGCCGAATTCGATGAGATAAAAAGAAATTGGTGGTACCATTTAAAAAAAAAATCTTTCATAGTGCCCCTCTTTTTTGGCGAATCCTGTATACCCAAAATATTCTAGAACCTTTATATTTAATAATTTTCGATATAACAACGGAGATATTGGACTTCATCGCACTAATGGGCCACCTTGTTTATCTCAGAACCCAAAACAACCAGAATCGATCCAGAAACCCCAATAAACTAGTAACCAAATTGCCTAAAACTTTCTCCATTCTAACTCTTACAGTTTTCGAAATTGCAATATTGTCATCACCAATTTTGCATACACCTTTGTACACATTGTATGCAAGTTGAAACGCCCTGTAAAGTACAGTTAATGCAAAGCATATTTTAAAGAAAGTTAGTGTAAGGTTCTGATGATTCTCCTGAAAGTCATATTTAAAAAAGTAACGGTAGTAGTTTTATATGGGAAACTTTTTTAATATTAATATTACGAGAAAAAGTTACTCTTTATAAAAAGTTCTGCTCACTGAAAGAATAATATTAGACTATTCAAACTTGAGATAGTATGTACAGGATAATCAAAAAGTAAAAAAATCAAAAATTGACCTACGAGAAAAGTACCCTTAATTTTAATTTTAGAGCAAAATGGAATAAGAAAATGTTGATTGGCATTAAAAATTATATCTGTTTCTACTCTTAGTAGACTATTATTGAAAATACAGTGTGTCCGCTTAAGTTCTGTACATATGGAAAACTTTTTTAATTGTAATTTTACGAAAAAAAGTTCATCAAACAGCCGTTCGCGTCCACTGTTGGACATAGGCCTCCCTTAGTGTCTGCCACCGCTCTCTGTCTTGTGCGCTCTGCATCCAGTCTCCCCGGACTCTCTTAATGTCGTCCGTCCATCTTGTTGGTGGTCTACCTCTGTTCCTGTAGGCTTCGTGCCTTGGCCTCCACTCCAGAATACGCTTTGACCATCTTCCATCCATTGTTCGTGCCAAATGGCCTGCCCAGTTCCACTTCAAGGTTGCTACTCTCTCCACGACATCAATTATACCCGTCCTCTGTCGTATAGTCGTATTGGGTATTCTGTCTCTCAGTGACAGTCCAAGCATCGACCGCTCCATAGATCTCTGGGCTACTCGCAGCTTGTGCGCCGTTTTTCTGGTAAGAGTTAGCGTTTCTGCCCCATAGGTTAATACTGGCAGTATACATTGGTTGTATGTTTTCCGTTTGAGACATATAGGAATGTTTGATTTGAAAACATCCCTAAGCTTTCCAAATGCCGCCCATGCCAAGCCTATTCTCCTGTTCAGCTCGCAGGTTTGATTGTCTCGGCCTAACCTAATCTCGTGTCCCAAATATCTATAGGTGGCAACCTGCTCAATATTCCGACCGTCAACTGAGATATTCTCGCTCATGACAAGGTTGGTCATACATTGCGTCTTCTTAAAATTTATTTTCAAACCGACTTCTTTGCACGCTTCATGAAGGCTCTTTAGCATAGTCTGTGCCTGGTCAATACTGTCGGCAGTTATGACAATGTCATCAGCGAATCTCATGTGGCTCAGACGCTCTCCGTCGATGTTTATGCCCATCTCTTCCCAGTTTACTCTTTTGAAGGCATATTCCAATACGGTGGTGAACAGTTTCGGAGATATTGTGTCGCCCTGTTGTGTTACTCTTTATAAAAAGTTCTGCTCACTGAAAGAATAATATTAGACAATTCAAACTTGAGATAGTATGTACAGGATAATCAAAAAGTAAAAAAATCAAAATTGACCTACGAGAAAAGTACCCTTAATTTTAATTTTAGAGCAAAATGGAATAAGAAAATGTTGATTGGCATTAAAAATTATATCTGTTTCTACTCTTAGTAGACTATTATTGAAAATAAACTTCAAAATTTAAATCTTAATTCTTAATGGCATGCCCATTATCTTGCCACCATTTCCCACCTTTACCTCGAACGGGACTGTAAGTTCACAAAATTGTCGTTGGTGGAGTGACGTTAATCCAAATTTCACTCTACAGACACGTGATCAGTACTCATTTAAAACAAATGTGTGGTGCGGAATTTACAAAAATAGAATAACAGGACCTTTTTTTTTTCGACAAAATTTAAATGGTTGCATTTTTTAAATAATTATTTGTTTAATTTTATTTATGGACTTCACATACCCGATAGACTACGGATATGGTACCAATAAGATGGTGCACCATGCCACAGTACGCGGAATGTAAGACAATACCTCGGACAATACTTAAATTCCCTTTTTAATGGAAAAGTTATCGATAGATATTCTGATCTTTTTTGGCCCGCTAGGTCTCCGGACTTGAGCCCCTCGATTATTTCTTGTGAGGCTACTTAAAACAGAATGTATACCTACTTTACCTACAAAGGCCATTTCAAAATGTTGATCATTTAGAGAGGGTAATTAGAGAGACAATTACAAATGTAACTTCTGCCATGATTAGAAATGTTTTAAGAGAATTTTCTGCATTCTTGTATTAAAATGGAGGGAGGATATGTCGAGGCAAATGTACAGTGAGGGAAAGTTAATGAATATTTTTATTTAAATTCATATTTTAATGTTTATTATTATAATTATTGTATTTTTCCAAAATAAATTATCATGTTTCTATCAATTATTTAAATGCGTCATAAAATTACTACAAAACAGGGATAAAGAATTAAAGGTTACGTTTTGAATAAAAATAATTGATAAATGTTTATTAGCTTCAATTGCATAATAAATACAATTATTAATTATAAATCATTTGAAAAAATTCTGTTTTTTGAAATGTCAAATTTATTTTCAATAATAGTCTACTAAAAGTAGAAACAGATATAATTTTTAATGCCAATCAACATTTTCTTATTCCATTTTGCTCTAAAATTAAAATTAAGGGTAGTTTTCTCGTCAAGTCAATTTTGATTTTTTTACTTTTTGATCATCCTGTACATACTATCACAAGTTTTAATAGTCTAATATTATTTTTTCAGTAAGCAGAACTTTTTATAAAGAGTAACTTTTTTTTGTAAAATTAATATTAAAAAACTTTCCCATATGTACAGAACTTAAGCGGACACACTGTACTGTATATTCATCCCTTTAGTATTAAAAAAAGGCATCTGAATAAATAATTTAGTCGGCACCCCTATGAGTTCACATGGCATAAGGGTAAAAGCTTTTTTCCACCGTTTGCACGTGTATGGTCATTTTAAACGAATTATGCAGCGTGAACGTCATCTAAATCCAGATCTTAAGAAGGAGATAACCTGTGGTTAGGTACGCTAACACTTTACTTCAATTTACATTTAAAATTAACAATTTAAATTGGAATTGATTGCTTTAAATCGCAGTGGCAAAATAATTTAATGTCGTGATTTATAGCGAAATTGACTGAATGACGCATTTACTCGTTTATCAGAAGAATGATAATTAGTTTAAATTTTGATTGTTGAACCAAACAAAGATAATGGCGATGTAAAAAAGGAGTGCGATTTAAATGACAATGAGCTAACAAAATGATTATGTATTATTACAAAGAAATCAATATTGCATCTGCTCTTTTAATTGTACAGGGTGTCCTATTTTCGCCACTTTTGTAAGGTATCTCCGTAATTGTTAGTGCTATCAAAAAAGTAATATAGGTATCATGTGCTCTTTCCAGGCATATGAGGCAGGGACTCAGCTATAGAGTGGAAAAACACAATTCTGTGTTCCAAGCAGAAATTTACGCAATCCTGCAATGTGCAAGAGAAATAAATAGGAGAGCCTATGAGAACAAGCAGATCCATATTGCATCAGACAGTCAAGCAGCCCTCAAGGCGCTATCACAGCCCGAGGTAACGTCAAAACTGGTATGGGAATGCCTTGCAGAACTTGAGATCTTGGCAGACCAGAACAGAGTAAAACTGGTCTGGGTGCCGGGACATCGAGGTATAGAAGGCAACGAAAAAGCAGACGAACTCGCAAAAAGAGGAACGGAGGCTGAGATACCTAACACAGAACTGATCATCGGAGTACCAAAAAGTACAGCCCGAGGACAAATCAGAGACTGGATAAAACTGAAACATAACAACTACTGGGAAAATATTCCCAGACAAGTGCATGGGAAAGCCTTCATAGGCAGACCATGCCAAAAGAAAGCAAAAGAACTGCTTACAATGAGCAGGAACCAGCTGAGAATAATTACGGGATTCATGACTGGACATGCACCAGTCAAGGAACGACTGTACAAAATGGGACTGTACAACGGGGACTTGAAATGCAGACTCTGCAATAAAGAGACCGAAACAGTCAAACATATACTGTGCGAATGCGAGGCATTGGATCACAAACGGCAGTCGATCTATGGGCAGCCTCGGGCAGAACCAAATACATACACCACACACTCAGTTAAGGTCTTGTACAAACTTGTGCAAGGTACAAAGATACTGGAATGGGTGGAATGAAGAAAATGGGTACATAGTACAATAAGCCGAAAGGCTGCAGTACTGACCGATCTGCAGGCGGGCCCAAACAACAAAAAAAAAAAAATCATGTGCTCTTTTTTATTTAACATAAAATTGTAAAATCAAAATTTGAAAAGTTTCGCTCGCTTAAGAGGTACGGGGGGAAATAAAAAAATTGACAATTTCAAAATTACCCTATATTTTCTTAGTTAAAAAAGATACAGAAAAATGTTTTATAGAGAAGTTTCTTTATAATGATTGTTGAATAATCTGCCGTTTTCAGAATAAGTATACGGGGTCAGGTAAAAAAGTTATCGGACCTAACCTCATTTTTTCAAATGGTACACCATGTATATTTTAATCTAAAAAGATAGCATTTTAAATTGTCTTTTCAAATATATAACACACCGTGGATGATATTGGTTTCCTAGGCGATTTATTTAAACTTTATTACTTTGAAACGAAATAAAAGATTCAGATTAAGGTAAAAAATAACGGGAATCATCGCAAATGTTCGAAAGCTCCTCCGTTGTTTTCAATGCACTCTTGGCATATTTTTCAAGTTGTTCTCGAGTTAAAATGACTTCTTTATACATTTTATTTTCCAACACTCCCCAAAGAAAAAAAATCTGGAGGTGTTAGATCCGGAGATCGTGGTAGCCACCTTATAGGTCTATGTGTTCCTATCCAACGCTTTCTAAAGTGAGTAGTTAAATACTCTCTTATTCGAAGAGCGTTATGGGTAGGGACTAGGGACGCCATCTTGTTGAAAGTGAATATCTATTACTTCATTTAAAGGAACATCATCAAGGATATAAAAAAGGTTTGATTGGAGTATGTCCAGATATCTATCTGCATTTAAATTTCCTTCAAAAAAGCGATACACCAGTTTGTTTTGGAACAAAAAACAACTTATATTTACCCCAAATCGACCTTGTTGGCGAACAGGTCGTACCATGTGGGGCTTTGTGGAGTTCCAATGTCTTTCATTATGTCGGTTATGAATACCGCAACTTGTAATTCGACATTCAACTCACCAAATTACTTTTTGGTAAAAAGAACGATCCTCGTTAGATTTATTTAAAAACCAGTGACAAAATTCCAATCGTCTCACATCATCACCAGGATGCAAATATTGGGTAATTTTAACAACATAAGGAAAATATTTATTGGACGTCAAAATTCTTTGCGCCTTGGATTTTGTAATTCCAGTTTTAGTTTCTACGTTTCTGACGGACGTAGATTTTTGTTCCTAAAATTGAAACCTCACCAAGACGAGATTCTCTATTAATCTTTCACAATCTAACATCCGCAAATCTCAAATTCAAGACGATAAAAAATTCGATCTATAAAAAGCAAATACACTATGCATTTGGTCATATTTTAGTATCTTGCTTTTTTCCCCGACTGCATCATGAGCGTTGCATAGCCGAATCTGACGACTCAGTCTCGTTTAATACCCATTAAAAGTGCTAAACGCGCCTAAAGAAGTTTTCACTTCAATAAAAGTTGAGCTACTACTATTCAAAGCAATCACACCTGAACTAACCTGATTATTGGCCTCGACAAATCCTAACACGCTTATTTCTTCATTTTCCTTGTTTTCTTTATATCGTATCAAATGTTTCAAAATGTTGATAAGTCATTTTCACAAACGCATATGTAAAAATTAAATTGACGTTAAATGTTAATAACAACTAGAATGTCAACATAATTGCTTCTCGGATATTAGCTTTTGTTTCATGGCCTACTGTGGTTTAAAGTAATAAACTTTAAATAAATCGCCTAGGAAACCAATATCATCCATGGTGTGTTATATATTTGAAAAGAGAATTTAAAATGCTATCTTTTTAGATTAAAATATATAGGGTGTTCCATTTAAAAAAATGAGGTTAGGTCCGATAACTTTTTTACCTGCCCCCGTATACTTATTCTGAAATCGGCAGATTATTCAACAATCATTATAAAGAAACTTTTGTATAAGACATTTTTCTGTATCTCTTTTAACTAAAAAAATATAGGGTCATTTTGAAATTGTCAATTTTTTTATTTTCCCCCGTATCTCTTAAGCTAGCGAACATTTTCGAATTTTAATTTTACCATTTTAAGTTTGACCCAAAAAGAGCACATGACACCCATATTACTTTTTTGATAGCACTAATAATTACGGAGATACCCTATAAAAGTGTCGAAAATAAGACACCCTGTACAAGTAGGCACATCAATGTTTGCAACCTTCGGCCAAGTAGGTATGACATAATATTATTTAAGCAGGTGGGATAACATGTTTTATAAAAGAAAAAGCACTGGAAAAATTATTACATTCATTTACCCACAGCAACGTTTTGCTTGCTTAATATAGATTTTGCCAAGTCATTACAAATTGTATTACCTATAAGGAATTGGTAGGTCATATTTATTTAATAGCAAGGCGGAAAAACCTCGGGGAAATTCTTGCTTAACTGTTACGTGACACTGTATTTTTTGATTCCATCAGCAGTATTTCTTTCAATTTTGGTAAACCCAACCAAAACCTCGTTACCAAAGTATCATAATCATGATATTTAACGGTAATTTGGCAAAACCCAATAATCAGTCATACCAGAATTTGCAGAGAAATGAAAAAATCTGGGCCTAGAGCCAATTGCATGCACCACATGCTGTTGTCTGTAGCTAAAATTACAACTCACAAAGGTCTGTTCTGAAAAGTGACATCCACCCTCCGTATATAAATTAAAAGCGTTATGTGTACATACTACATACAGACGGTGGGGTTGCAGCTTCACTATGTATTTGTAATTTTATTCAGGATCATTATACAATAATAGTAATACAGACGTTGTATTGAATGGGTGAATAACCCCTCCATTGATTCAGACGGGCGGTATCGATTGACAGTGATAACAGTACAACGGTCCCTTCAGAATGAGCCGTGTGCATAACGCCGAAATTTTACTGTCTGAGATTGGCTAGTTCGTGTGGTAAATGTCTGATTTTACTAGAAATTATTATACTTTGAAAACTTTAAATGATTCAGAGAAAAATGTGTAATTTCACTTAAAGAAATCAGTTATTTCAATAATATTTAAATGATTGGCCTTGTTTAAAATGCATTTTAGTTAAAAAAACAAACTCTTTATATTAAAGGCTCAAGGGAAAATAATGCAGTTGATTCAATTATTATTAAACAAGTTTATGGATTAATAAGTATCTTGTGCGATTTTTTTTATTTCACTCAAGTAATTTAATGTTATAAAATTAGTTGGCAGCCATTGCCTTTTTTCTTGTGACAACTAATATCTTCATTTCTTACTTTAAAACAGGGGCTCTTTGATTCAAGAAACTCAGCACATTTACAAGCATAATACAGGATTTGTTTGTGTTAAGAATTTTGTTTCTTTGACCCAAGTGTGTGTTTGTTTAAATAACTTAATAAAATAATTCAAATAATTATTTGGTTGGCCTATTGAAATAACTTATTTGGATACTGAAGTGATAAAAAAAAATGCTTTAATCCAAACAATATTTTTATTTATATGCATGCATGTTTGTAAATATGTGATTAAACCAATAAACTACTAACTTTATTGTTAATACAACGTTTTGATGCCACAAATAAACTAGTTTTGAATCGAAATATTTTTTCGTCCTAAGTAATTATCATTGAGAATTAAAAAAATAATCTTTGTTGTTTCTATGATTAACTTAAATAGAATAAATACAAGTAATTTCAATGTAATTAATCTTGGGTTTTAGTACCGACAGTTTTGACCTATTTGATATAAGAACTAGTTGCAGTCTAGTATATCTCAATTTAACGCAATACTATTGTTTGGTATGCATTTATTTAAAGATTTTAACAAAGTAGGACGAAGAAATACATTGTTAGCAGCTTAAATGGCTTGGCCTTCTTTGTTTTGAACTATTGCAAAAATACAAATTGCTGCATTTAGTGCATTTTACTTTTTCTGGTATTAACACATTTACAGCGGTTAGATTACAATGGAAAATATCGCAATCAAAGCAATAAACTCGGTTACTTATTATGAATATGCAATGCGATACGAATATGGTGCATTGTGCATTAAAAAGTTAGATTCGCTGAAAACAAAACGCGATAATCTGTATAAAAGGCATAAATTACCCAAAGATTCGAAACGCTCAACCTCAAACTTGGTATATACAAAAATAGCTTGGCATTTTAAGTGCCTTCTGCTCTCGTTTCGCAAGCTGCAATACGTTGCCGTGATGAACCTTGGTTTAACAGGATTAAAAGACACTTGAGGATAATAGGAGAAGTAGATTTTAATTCCAATCTATGAATTTCTTTAAAACTGGAGCTCGTTCACATTCAGACCTTGGGGAAGGGAATCGAATTTCAGAAGGTTACATTTGATTATGGGCGTTATCTTCGTCGGTTATCGTAATCAAAGTGTGACAATTACTCTAGGGTGACCCATGTACCACACCGTATTTTAAACTTTCGAGTTTAGCTTGTCAAATACGAGGAGTAAAAAGAGAGTTAAATCGTTTGCAGCATTATGGTTATATTTAGCAATTATTATTTATAAACAAATAGAAATCGAAAATCAAAGTATTAAAACAATATGCTGCAGATCAAAGAGGAAGAGGACATTATTGAGGATGACATGGAAATTTTAGAGCTAATAGATTTTGGTTGACCTTGGACACGTTCAAATTATTGCCAGAGAGTTGGAGCGTTCAAGCGGTTTTGACTGTGTAATGCTTCTGTTTAACGAAGAAAATTTTGTCCCGTTGTCATGATGGAATTATATTAATCTCAGATTAGATAACCTTTGAGTGGTGGAGTGGATTAAAACATATTCAAGAAATAAGTTTAAATCTCGGATTATGTATTACTGGAGTTACAGCCAATCGGTGCACTCGGCTATTGGGGAACTAGATTCACTTTGGTCTGTCAAAATCTGAAAGCTTTGTGAATCTATCGATAAATGAGTTTTGCCATGGAATTGCTAGGCTGGGGCTACGGTCGCATTACTCACTTGGATTTTACCGTGACCATTTTCTTGTACATGGTTTGTGAACGTAATATATGGTACTAAATATGGACCCTAGGAAATATTTTAAATTATTTAGAAAAACACAATATAGCTGCCCGATTAAACTGGCAACCCTGGGTATAAATTCTTCTAGAATCACCCAATTATTGCATTCGAACAACAAAGAAGCAGCAAAAGGCAAAGACTTAGATGGTCGTTGAAGTGAGGGCAATAGTTTGGACAGCAGGTAGCCGTGCGGTCATTGACTGGCTGCCAAGGTTATACCAGACCACAGTCGGGCTGATGCCATCCCATCTTGCTGCGTTTCGGATTCGGCGGCCACACCTCAGGCCAGTGCCCCTTGCTTGACCCGCCATGGTTCGGTCATAATGCATTTTACATTTTTTACGCGACCTTCCGCAATTGTTTCGTTATCCTCAGTTAAATACTGTTTCTGCAGCGTAATATTCATTTTTTTTTCATTGCGAGGTACGACTAGCGGTACTTTTTCTGCATTAACAGCATTCAACTTGACCCTCTTC
The DNA here is from genome assembly GCA_963920685.1 of Polydrusus tereticollis. Classification (NCBI taxonomy): domain Eukaryota; kingdom Metazoa; phylum Arthropoda; class Insecta; order Coleoptera; family Curculionidae; genus Polydrusus; species Polydrusus tereticollis. Next base: position 2,466,145 of record OY987335.1, read on the forward strand.
AATAGGAAAATTAAAACTACCTAGGTAAAGCGTAAATTTAGCCCAGTCACACATTTTCATTGCAAATGTGTGCCTGGTATAAACCCACTGGGGGAAATACATGACGAACCACTGCAGCCCACCCGTGCGTGGTTCAGGTCATAAGGATTTTTCTTTTGTGGCTGTGCCCGATCATAAAAATAAATTGTCCGCTATAGTCCAATATAATACAATGAAATGCCTTAATTTCTCCAGCAACTTTATTGCCGACGTGATATGATAGGAAAACAAGAAAATATTGATAAATAAATCCATCAATTAATGCAGTAGCAAATCCTGCGGATGAACGCTATACATGTTCTAGAAAACTATATTCCGCTAAACTGAACACCCTGTACTATAGCGTTTTTGAATTCACGCCTTTACGTGTGATTTATTATCTTGTCTTTCACTACAACCTACTCAACACTGTTTACTAAGAAAATATGTACATTATGTATTTTAAAATCAAGGATAGCCCGAGAGGATTATTCTAAATAATTCAAATTTTAAAGTGTAATCAATGTATTGAACATTTTTTATTTGCATCTCAGACAAGCACATCGGAGGGATTTTGTTGTGTTAGGTTAGTTAGGAGACCGGAGACAAAAGTATCAATAATTATTTTCTGAATCCGCAGGAGTGTTTTAATAATATTAATTTTCTCCACCAGATACAGGAGCTAGATCAACCTAGGGTCTCATATTCCAGTTGATCAAAAAGTTCGTAATGCAAAATACTAAATAACCGAAAAGTACTATTTCACGGGACGACATAAGCTTACTATATTGGTATAGTTTTAGGCAGTTGGAAAACTCTAGTCAAGAAAATATTTAATAAACAGAAATATTAAGACTAAATTCAAATAAAAAATTGAGTGTTAATGAAAGATCAAGTACTTTTCGGGCCCCTTTTTTTGTTTTCCGGTCTAGGCCGGTAAAGTGGTGTTTTCCGGATACAAAATTATCTAGAAAGTGCTTGCTTTCCGGCCGATTGAAAAAAAAATACATAATCTCAGCTCTAACTATTATTAATGTTAATTATTATATTACTAGTAAGACCGATTCTGGGGGTCGCGACATTAAAAAGGTTGAGAGACGATAAAGTAGAAGAATGACAGAAGTCTATGAAGGAAAAAACCGTTTGATATTAGTCTGTAAAAAGTAATGTTTTATAATTGATTTGTGATGGGCTACATGCTTGGTGAAATGGATATTCCATGGTAGACGAAATTAAAGTCGTACTTGTTATATTTCACAATTTAATTCAGTTTCCTGACACGTGTTTCAATCCTTGCGGATCATTATCAAAGACATATAAGACAATACTAAATTCTACATGTCATTAAAATAAAAATTGACAGATGATGGGCTATTTTGGTCCTTAATTTACAGGTGTTGGCCAAAGGTACAACTAAATTACAGGTGTGATTATAGAAGTATTTACATCAAAGTAATAAAATTAAGAAAATGAGATTGTGTATATAATTATGGGTTTTTTCGTTCGTAATTATTGACAGTGTTTATTGCATATTTATCTTAAGTTATTAGGCTATTAAGTATTAGATTGGCACCTGAGGGTATTTCAATTTGATTATTAACAATGTTGTTAATACACAATATAATTTTCTTAATTTTATTACTTAGATGTAAATACCTCTATAATCACACCTGTAATTTAGTTGTACCTTTGGCCAAAACCTGTAAATTAAGAACCAAAATAACATCATCTGTCAATTTTTATTTTAATGACATGTAGAATTTAGTATTGTCCTATTTGCCTTTGATAATGATCGGCAAGGGTTGAAACACGTGTCAGGAAACTGAATTAAATTGTGAAATATAACAAGTACGACTTTATTTAATTTCCTCGACCAAGTAATGTTTTAGTTTTTATAATAAACGTTTTATGTAAAACAAATATCGTTTTTACGATTTTAAAATGCAGCACGGTTTAGGTTATATATGTAAATTTTGTTCCCGGTCTCCACTACATGTAAATTATGTAAATGTGAAATCATCTTATTACGTAATAGCCAAACTGCTAAATAATGAAAATTTGTTTAGTGATTGATATACTTTTACTCGACACCTGATGTTAATGAAAAACCGAAATTATCAAAAATATGTAAATGTTTTATAGTTAATTTAATAGTATTATGTAGTAGTAGAAAAATATCAATAAGCGCTTTCTGCGAGGGAAATAACGTGTCTTCCGGATATGGCGAGGAAGCAAAACCGCAAGGCGTGATTATTTTTAGCAGTGAATCATTTTATCGTAATTATTACTCGCAAAACAAAAAGAATGCGGATCTTGACGATACATACTTCCGAAACTCGATGACTTTGGTTTACCTACTTGTAGTTATGAGTAATGCAACCTAAAAAAGTTTAATAACTTACATAGCGTAACAGTGACTGAACTATCACAAGCCTTACCTCTTATAATAATGCTTAATTCGCGTAAAAAAAAAATTTGCTAGCTTTTAGGACTATAGGACTGGGCCAATGAAAACGAAACATTCCCGATTATTCATATTTATCTTGTTTTATGTGCAGCTCATTAAAAATCCTGATATTTTAAGTTTTATCTTAACTATTTTATGACACTTTTTGCCATGTTTAATACGCATTTCCTTTCAAACTACTCGAGCAAATTTAAAAGTAGGTAACAAGAGAATCCTTTGACCCCTGATCCCATTTAAACTTTTAGGGGTGGGTCCACCACCTCTAACTAAGATTTCAATTTTACGTCACATTTTCTTTAAACATCTTTATAAAATTTAAATGGTATTTTGTGTTTTAATTAGTAAGCTGTTATGAATAGGCACCTACTGAAAGTTTAATGCATCAGAACTTTTCAACCCTTAATGTGAATCAGTTCCAGAATATTACAAAAGCATGTGTTTGAACCTGAAGCCATATTTTTTTTTAACAAAAAATAGCCGCAATGTGTACTTGCGACACGAAACAGGTAGTAAACCTTTGTGTAAGAAAGAAAAGGAGGATTGAAGTGAATTATCTTGGCAGCTGGTATAGAAGCAGCTGACCTAATAATCCATCTGCTTCCGCACATGCTTCAGAGATATTATCGAAACCTGACCATGCCACCATCATATAGGCATCCTAATCTTTTTTTGTTTTGTGAAAATGATGACAGACTTGTAGATATTAATGCACAGTGTTTCACAACTTTTCCGAAATTTTTACCACATAGGTGTTGCTTGACAGGGGAGGTGGTGGCTGCTTTTTAGAAATATTGTTACATTTGCCTAAATAACTAATGATTCGCCAAAAATGTTAATAATATATACAGGTTGGCCCATTTGTGTGGCAAAGTAATATATTGGATATACTATATAAGAGTTGTAGGGTATAAACAAATATATATTCTAAAATTATTTTGAACCATACAGAGTGGTCCAAAAAAAAAAGGACAATAAAAGATATATTTTTTAAAACGGATGCCCTATATCCTAAAATATTTTTAGAATCTACATAAAATTACAATTATTTTTTAATAAGTACATTGTAAGTCAAAAGTTAATAGTTTCCCAGATATCGATTTTTGAAAAATTACGTTTTTGAACTTTGAGAACTTCTAGCTATTTAACAGTATACCTTAGAGCAAAACGGCTTACATGTCCCTATCTTACTTTTTTAGTATTATCCTAAAAGTGTCAACTTCCGGTTAAACCGGATGTAACTCGAAATCCCAAAATACAGTAGGTACATACTTCCGGTCTGACCGGAAATTATTATTTTTGGGAATAAAAAAGTAAAATAAGGACACGTTAGCCGTTTTACTCTAAGACGTACCGTTATGCAGTTAGATTTCGTCAAAGTTCAAAAATGTAAAATGTCATTTTTTAAAAGTCGATATCTCGGAAACTATTATGTTTAGACTTATAATGCACAAAATAAAAAATAATTGTAATTTTATGTAGAAACCAAAAATGTGGTAAGATATAGGGTGTTCCATTGACCAAAATTATATTTTTATTGTCCTACTTTTCTGGACCACCCTGTATACTTCAAAATAATATTAGAATATTCTTTAACACTTTTGTAAACACTTTTTTTTGATATCTTATAGGTATAGTAAAGCCATTATATTACTTTGTCACACGATATCTTATAGGTATAGTAAAGCCATTATATTACTTTGTCACACAAATAAGCCACCCTGTATAACTATAATATTAAGGGAAATAAGGGATTTTTGTTGTGCCTGGAAAACGATTGAAAATTTGGCATGGATTGTCATCACTTAAATTAAAGCCAAGTTAATATTGCATTCAACCCTCATCGCCGTCATATAAAAAAAAATTACGTAAAATTTCGTAAAAAAAGTAATAAAAGTACAGAAAACGAGATACAATTTGTAAAAATTTATAACATCACGCTCTTTCTATAAAAGTTGTTCAAAATTTTCTGTATTCAGTTGCAAGCAAGTTTAAAAATAAGTCGAGAGGATTTAGATCTGGAGACCGCTGAGGCGCGACATTTTTTTTAGAAATCAACTTCCTACTTAAAAGTACACGATATTTCCGAATTTGCTTCGTTTAGCCGAGAAGAGGCCCTCAAAAAATTTATACAAATTTCATTTTTCCCGAGGTTATTTCTAAATTTTTGCGACACGTGCTATTTGATTTTAATGTTTGGTATACAGGGTTTTTAATTAAAGTTGAGAAAAGATATGTTCCTATGAACCTATGTCCGAAAATGCTTCGTTTCGGATATACAGGGTGTTGAAGAGTTTTATTTTTATTTTTGTTTTTTCTAAATCATTTTGAAGATATTTCAACTAAAATTGGTATCTCGAAATTTTTTGAAATGTTAAATTCGAATTTGATGTTAGTATGGCTCCAACTTGTAGAGGGCGCCATCTACATGTCTTTTTACTCGCTTTAGGAGTCATAACTTTTTTATACGTGCTTGTATTTGATTTGTAAGCACAAAAATATATTTCTCTATCATTTCTACATGAAAAAGGCATACTTGGTAGATGTCGCTACAAGCAACCGTTCTCGAGAAAAAGAGTAATAAAAAATAAATGCCATTTATTTCTATATCGCTATGCCCATGAAACAAAGCCGAAATCAAAAAATTATCATAAGGTACTTCGCATTAGCCATTAAACTGCCTACATAACAGTGTTATCAAAAGGGAAAACGGCAGAGGCGTATATATATAATACACCCTGTATAGTTTAACCTCGAGTGTAACACTATATGAATTGACGTTTTCGGGTGGTGGTATAGTGGCTTAGTGACCAGCTATAAAAAAGGGTGTTATAAAAGTGTCGTCGCCTGTAAACAGTGTAAACGTTCTGATTTTTTATGTTATTTATAATTACATTAGGTTAAGTCCGATTTCAATTTTTTAAAGACTCTCAATAAGCATATTTAACAAAGTTACGGGCATTTCGCACATTATTAGCTTAGTAAATATTTTCTTTTTATTTGGGTTTTTTTTTCAAACTTCCATAATTTAATTACTCATCTTTTTATTATTGTTAATGGGTGTAAGCAGGTATTATAGAAGTGTTTAATGTGGCGTCCCTTTTGTAACACTACGGGTTACGGTTTTATTTACTATCCCTATAACCTATAAGGTTAAACCATACCCCAGACAAAGAAATTCGTAAACAAGCTTACGCTAAGACAAAAAATAATAAATTACCAATGTACAGCAAGTAGCAGTTTGTTCAAATCGCATAAATGGTTCAAATTAACCTGATTTCTTCGATCTATACCACCAACTTAATAAATGTCTGAATGCAGGCACCCACGCTTAAGCCTTTGAATAATTTGATTGTTTTATGCATTTAGTTATTTTTTTTGTATAGCAGTTTATTGGGCAACACACAAAGAACAGTGGCCTCATTTAAAAAGAAAAACTGTTAGGTAATACTTAGTATGCACTTATTCACTACTTACATGTACACAGAAACGTTGTTTTTGGTTGTCTCAGGGGAAGATCGGCAAATGACAACACCTTCAATATTTTTTTCTGTATCTTCACAGTCGAAGCTCTGCTGGTTCAGTGTGCTGGATGTTTAACGGGAAACACCGAATCCTGAAAAAATACGTTATTATATTACTTAAAAACATTGAAACATGTGGCGTTAATAAATAGGTATCAATATGTTGCTTTATTTGTAATGCTCCCATAAGTCCAAAGGATGTCTCCCCGCAAATGAGCATATCTCCCCCCCCCCCAATGAAAAACATCGTAACCGATAAAAACTTAATTTTACAGTAGGCATTTCTTTAAAAGTTTTCTGCAAAAGCAAAGGAGTGATTAATCTTCCCACATACTATAAGTTTCAAAAGGCGTAACAATCACAATTTTTGACAAAAAAGCCGCTTAGGTACCATGTTTTTCATTTCGGGGTGGTTATGTATCCTAATAACTGAAATAACATCCAATCAGCCCTATGCAGCAGCACACAGGTTAAAACTTTCCGTTAACTCCAAACTAACGGGACCCGTTAGAAAAATCCCATGCTATTTCCGCGATTTGGTATGCAGCAACAACTTTTCCGTTACATTTCAGGGGTTAATTCGAGTTTTAACGGGCTTTTTTATCGGCATCGAAAGACCCGACGCTTCGTTTAAACGGACCCCGGTTAAAATTTTGAGCCAATCAGGGGCCCGCACATGTCGGATATCGAATCACTTCGGATTGCTTCGGATGCCCTCGTTTCACGGTACACAGATGACAGAACCTCGTTTCTTGCTTTTGCTTGCTTTTCTTTAGAATTTTTCGGTTTTTGCTTCGAAAATTAGTGATCGAAGTGTTTTTGATTGAAAATGCATCCTCTTATATATGCATAAGCTCGTTTAAAAGAAAAAATGGATATTTTTTTATACAGGTAAGTTAAAAATACACTTTTACAGGTTAAAATTACTGAACTAAATTGATTTGTGTTGATTTACAATTTATAGGAAATTTATGTACTTTTAGATTTTATCAAACCATGACAAGAAAGGTTTTCGAGAAGATTTTTTATTGTATGTAGCAGAAAATTATGTTTCCGATTCTAAAGCAGTTTTCTACAATGTACCTACCTACGTACAAGCTGAAAAATATATGATGTTATGTTGTTTTGGCAAGAATGTACTACCTACCAAATAGAGGTAAGATTCTAGACTATTTAGACTATGCAGGTAGCTGCTATAATAGATAAATTATTAAAGATTGGATCAACCAAGTTTCTTACATAACTTTGTAAAAATTAAATTTGTTTATTTATGTTTAATATGAAACAGAGGCTTCAAATCATAAGCTTTTTCTGCCTGCCTTTAGAACTGTTACCGATAAACCATTTTGAATTACATTATATACAAAATATTGACCATAAACAGGATAACAAGTCTAAATATTATTATTTATTTATTGCCCGACTTATACTACTCATAGGTGTGTTCATCTCCCTCTAAAACCCTTTAAAAATAAAATAAAACAATTTCTAATAAATAAATGTTTTTATAAAATGGACGATTTCATACAATATAGAGTGGTAGATATGGACTTTTAAAGTAATGTCCTGGATTTAGTGGGTGCGCTTGTGGTTTGGATGTTTTAGGTAAAATGTACTTTCGGGGGGTTTCTTAAAATTTAAATGTATTGTAATTATTGTAAATGGTCTTAAATTTGTAAATGTATTTTGAATTCGTTGACCAAGATAAGAAACTTATGTAAGTTTTTTCCATAAATAAACTAAACTAAGCTGAAAACCAAGTAGGTACCTACTAAAACCTAATATTATGATAAGCAATAAATATGCTATACCTATCTAGTACCTATATTTTTATATTAACAATAAATAATATTATAAAGAAATTATAATACCTAGTACCTAACTAAATTATTTCACTTGTGGTTAAGATTCATAAATTAAACTGATTTAGACAAAAAATTTACGACTGAAATAAACATTCCAAACATGAGTAAGCATCAACACAAATTTAAAGGGGATAACCCCAAACATTCATGTCGACGTGGATTTATATTGCTGTGGTTTTTTTTTTACTTTTTTAAAATTTCATAATAATTGTGAAATCAATTATGGAAAAAATTAGATAAACAAAATAGAAATTGTCGTTTCTACAAGTGGCTTAGGTAACATTAAAAAAAAATCAAAACTAAATGTCCAACTATCAAATTGTATATTAACAACAAAACGTTTATTTACCTGCTATTTATATAAACTTCTTGTCTTAAAATGAAGTCAGGAATATCGCCTTAAAGTTTGAACAGATAATTAATTAATAAATTACAGAAATATTCATGCATCTATATATTATAATACCTACTGGGTGTACTTTATTACTATACCTACTTCATTCAACATCTTTTAAATACGGACAAAGAATTTACATGTCAAAATCGAAAAAAAGTTTTCGTCCCGAGGACAAGCTATCGTACAGGTCGGTAAAACTGTACAGACATGGCAATTGATTTTTTTTTATTTGGACTAATTTTGACCGTACCTATCATATAAAGAAAAGTGTAGTAAAAACAACTAAATTTGTAGGTCTGGAGCGAATGGAAGACGAACATCAGAAAAAAAAGTAGGAATATTAAAATAGAAATGGAACGGACAGGGGGTGGACCCCCTATAAAACAAATTTTAACTGTTCAAGAAGAGAAGTTATTAGCGCTTCTTTCTTATATCCATTTAGGTGACCCAGAGGTTCAAGACTGCTTAAACTTGGCCAACCCACTACCAACAGCTTCAGGTATATGTTGTAAATTTATTTACATATTTACACTTGCAATATAACAATATAATTATAACATAAAATTTAGTTTAGTAGGTACCTAACATTAAAATAAGATTAAATAAAGAAAACTAACCTAATAAACCTTAAACAAATATACGTATGTATAATCTACGGTATAATATATAGTACACTATAGTCAAAAACAGATTGACTTTTATCAAAATTTTCTCCTGTGGAATCAAAAAGGTTTAATACATTATTTTAAAAGGTACATAGTCTATGTAAAGAAAATTAACCTGAACCGTTCGCAGAACGGCAGTTTACGATCAATACGACTACGAATCTCAGAATACTACAAATAATATTTAATAAAACCATTTGTTTTTAGATTCAGTAATAAACATCGCGATGCCGTCAGAGACAATTATTAAAGAAGGTAATTTTACTACTAAATATTTGGAAAATTCAAAAAGTTCAGAATTTTTTTTCTCAGTTTGCTTCATAATATTACTTATAACAATATATTGGTAATACAGAAAGAGAGCATAGAAATGTTGATTTTCATTAATTGAGTGAAAAATTTTTAGAAACTCTTAACAAAACAACAACAGTAACTGAACCGGCAAGGAAGAAATTTAAAAGAGGTAAACAATAATAAGTAAATAATGTTGGGATACTTATAATTTTACTTCAATCAACAAGTTCTTCGATTTCACACACATTAATATAACGAATATTTGATTTTATAATACACTCACTGACATAAAATTCGATCCATACAAAATTTGAATCCAATATAATATGTATATATGTATATACTAACTTTTTTTCCATAGTCCGATTCAAATATTTTTTTAAATTGTAGATAAATGTAAGTATCTATTAATTTTTATTAATTTCTTTAAAAAATAGTACCTATACCTACATGTTTAAATATACAGAAAAATTAAAACGTATGTTTTCTCTCCTAATTTCGTTTGCATAACACTGTGGAGTAATTTTGCAATCTTAATTTGTATCGCCAGGACGGAGTAGCATTAAAAGCAGAAAAGCATATTCATTACAGTTAAGACTGCAAAATTACTCTATAGGGTGTATTGGGTTTTTATTTTACTTGAGATAGGGCCACAAAGAAAGGTGAGAACCGGGGCTATCAGCCCCGTTACTCCCTCACCTCTCCCGAAGGCTTTGTATTATGGCTACTACCCTTTTAATACTTTTGGTAAATATAAACTTTAATTTTAGTGTCAACTAATACAAAAAATGAACACGAAAGGTGCTCCAGCACAACCCTACGGTCTGCAATAGAGTCATTTTCAGCATCACAGAAAACGACTCTAGATGTTCAAAAGCAGGTGGTAGTTCAAATGGAGGAATTCAACAAGACGATGAAAAAAAACAACGAATTATGTGAGAAACAAAATATTATCGCAGAAAGGAAAAATGAATTATGGGAGAAACAAAATATTATTGCAGAAAGGAAAAATGAATTATCACTTATGGCGCTAAAATTAAATTACTTAAAAGAGTTTGGCAACTTAGATAACTTTAATATATTAACAGAACTTAATGTACCTACTAACTATAACTAACCTAACCTAGAACTAACTATAACTAACCTAACCTAGAACATTTAAATATACTGGAGGAACAGTAGGACACTAACTAACATTTATCTTAAACTTACTTATTTCTAAATCAAAATCACACTAGCAACTTTTTTTGTGCAACTTAAAAATGGCTTAAATACAACACACTGATTTGATATGGGCTAGCATTAATTGCTGGTGCGCGCCAAGCCATAATGACTTCCATGTATTTTTGAAAGATTTTTCAGTTGCAAAAAAAAGCTGCTGGTGTGTAGAAGTAGAAAAAAGGAATAAATTCATTATTTTTATTAATTTCAACTTATTGACATGTGTTTGCTGTCTAGGTCCCTACCCGTTTTTCAAGAGCAAATTCTTGGTGTTTAATTAATTTTATATAAGACCCACACGAAAAGAGCTTATTACATAACCCATTTTAGCCTGTTTGCGTTATGCAATATACTGTATTATCGTACTGAGTGATGTAATGAACTCATTACATCACTCAGTGATGTAATGAACTTATTAGATCACTCATTTTTTTTATTACATTAGTCATTTTTAATCAAACTATGATTTGTTTTGTTCCGTCGGTCACTGTCACTTTTTGTGTAATAATACAATTTTTTTTGTCAAATGTCAAAATCATTTTGAATACATAAAAAAAACAAAATTCTGGGTCTTATATAAAATGTTGTATATCACACATACAGTAAGGCTCACTACAGCACGCGTGTGGTTACTACGATTCGGTCTACGACCTCGTCGTAGCAATATTCCCCACTCGTTACTGTAGTGAAGCTCATACCGTACTAGTAATATAATATAAATAACTATTAAAGTCGTTTAAATGTTGGTTAATGTCATATTGTAGATTAGTCTTTTTGCCTGTATTATATTAATCATTATAATTACTTGAATATATTATTAGGACGCACTTGACATTGACCTTTTCGCGAATCATTAATTTATCATTCGGATTCGGTATATTATACAGGGTGTTTCACGGTCGATGGTACGTTAGACGTTTACGGAGAACTAAATAACGAATCATTTTCAAAATTTGGCAACCGGGATAAACGACCATGGTCTATCGTTCTAAAATATTTTCAGCAATGCAACGTTGCCGCTTCTGCCCAAAACAGGTGGCAACATTGTTATTTCAAATAGAACACCCTATATCTTAGAATTTTTTTGGACTCTACATAAAATTGTAAGTATTTTTTAATAAGTGCATTATAAGTCTAAACTTAATAGGTTTTGAGATATCGACATTTGAAAAATGACATTTTTGAACTTTGACTGCTTCAAACTTTTTAACGGTATGTCTTAGAGCAAAACGGCTTACATGTCCCTATCTTGCTTTTTTATTATCTTCCCAAAAATATCAACTTCCGGTTACGCCGGAAGTACTATATATGGGGATTTTAAGTTACATCCGGTTTAACCGGAAGTTGAAACTTTTGGGAAGATAGTAAAATAGGAAGATAGGGACATGTAAGCCGTTTTGCTCTAAGACATACCGTTAAAAAGTTAGAAGCTGTCAAAGTTCAAAAATGTCATTTTTCAAATGGCGATATCTCGGAACCTATTAAGTTTAGACTTATAATGCACTTATTAAAAAATACTTACAATTTTATGTAGAGTCCAAAAAAATTCTAAGATATAGGGTGTTCTATTTGAAATAACTATATTGCCACCTGTTTTGGGCAGAAGCGGCAACCTTGCATTGCTGAAAATATATTAAAACGATAGACCATAGTCGTTTATTCCAGTTGCCAAAATTTGAAAATGATTCGTTATTTAGTTCTCCGTAAACGTCTAACGTACCATCGACCGTGAAACACCCTGTATACTGTCTATAAGTAGAATATTTTGCCATTTTAATTAACACTTCCAATCCAGTTCAAGAGTATGTTTTCCTCCTTTGCTAAAACGTCCCAACAGCTAAAAAATGTCAAAATTAATATAGGCCCAGGAATTTTTTATTATTTAATGTTGTGTTTCTACATATTACATATTTAATTAGCGTTACATAAAATATTACATAAAGTTTCGGTAAGATGGTTTAAGATTTACAATTCACACGATTGAGACTGGGATATTTTCTAAAATTTAAATGTATATATTTACAAGGAAATTCGTTGGGCTTGAAAACGGTCTAATCTGATAATACAGGGTGTCTGTCTTCCTTTGCATGGCCTTAAATTGCTAGGGCTATTCGGGCCAGGTACATACCGTTATTATTATACGTGTGTACAAAAGGGTCCTTGCACAATTTTTAATTCAATGTATATTTAGTTGTATCTAGACTCAAATATACCCCCTATTTTTCTTTTTTATCATAAATCTCATTGTGTTACGAGATATTTTACAATACAAATTTCTCATTTTGAACGCGCGCCAAAACCTCCTGCCTTTTGTGACGTCAATTATTTGTAGTTACTGATATCGACAAATATACCGTTTTTTTTTTAACCCCGCTACAAAAGAGTTTTCGAAGAGTCAAATGTACATACTAAATTGATTTCATAGCTATACTTTTTTAGTAATATTTTGATTTGTTGATATTTTTAAAGTGTATTCTCTTCTTCTGTTACTTCAAAATATGCAAGGTAAAGCGTTGGTAAATAAACTTGGCAACGTTTTCCAAACTTGTGACGCCAACCAATTAAAAAGTTTGTAAACACGTGTTTGAATAATGTACCTATAGGGTCAGTTGGGTTAAATGTAGACGATTCTCGACACTTTTGATACCTTTATTCATAAAATTAATTTGATCAATTTGTATAAAGTATTTAAGTGTATCGACTTTGCAGGCAGTTTGAGTATGTATATTTATTAAACATTTTCAGAATAATACATTTCAAAATTAGCCATTTTAGTTTTTGTCATATATTTTTTTACAGGTTGTATGTTTAAATTTACCCCGTGCCCTCGGGGGAAATGTAAACAATTCTGCTGAAGACCATAAGCATTTGTGCAAAAAATCGTGGGGTTAACAGAAACATGTCGTTTGTAGGCATTATATAGTTGATATTTGATATGTTATTAACGTGTTTACATTTACCCCATTAGTAGAATTTAAAAAAACGACAGTTACAAAAATATTTATTATAAAAAAACAACACCTACGCTTTCCGAACAATAAGAACAAAAGGGCAGAAAAATAATTCATTCCGTCATTCCTATGTTCTTAAGTAACAAGCAAACAAAGTAATATTCCATAATTCTAATAGAATAAAGATAACAATTTTTCAACGAAGGTTTGAAGTCTACTCCGCCAGGGGAATAGGTACTATTTACAAATCTATAAAAGATTCTCTTAACTTTGGGAAATATTTCAGGATCTGGCAGTATACCTAATACTTGACCGATATTAACGAAATTAACATCAGTTTCTACGACACAAAAAAGTGTTTTTAAAGTGTCCGCCGATAACTTTTATTTCATTTTGGTCCTCATCAACATCTTCAATAGAACAAACATATTTAAAAATAGTTGTGTTACGTTAACCCCCTTTGAACGGAATGAAAACAAATTTTCCAACGCACAACTTTGACATATCTTTAATGGGTTCCAAATAAATTACGTCATTATCCTGTTGTATTTCATCGCTGGAACTCTCATCATCATATTCATATGGTATCACTCTCTTCCGAGGTATCTGATTTATTTTTAGCTATTTTCAATAATTTTCTCTTCTTAACGCCGAATTTTCTGCAGTGGTTGGATTATTTTGTTTCTTTTTTGATTTGAGTTTTTTATTTGTCTTGTTAGTTAGCCCCTAAGTAGTTGCCTTTTGCTTTTTTTCTTCGGCTTCTTTTAGTCATGATATGACGTCGTTAGAGGTTAACACTTCACCATATACATAATTGTTGTTTCAGTCTTGAAATTATATAGAAGACAAACGCAGCTTTTCCTTGTCGAGATCATTCATAACACATTTTCTAACTTCTCATAAAAATCATATACCTACTATCTGTGTGTTTCTCGCATCCTTACGCAACTTTTAAAGATGCTCTGGTTTTTTTAGTTATAGCTGAGGATGTCGAAACATAAACGAAAGGTACCAGTCTTTACCTGGTTTGTTATCTTTAAAAGGAAATTTTATATTCTTAGCTTTCACATATTTACCAACGAGGTCACGCAGTTCTTCTTTGCTACAAGGGTGGCTCATTTTGCATCTTGTTAAAAGGCACTTTACAATTTCATTTTCTTCCATAACGGATCGCGTCGACTTTCGGCCAGGACCTTGAACAGCCATCGCCGTTTTTCTCCCTTTAATTCTGTTATGAAGAATATGGTGGTGGGCCTTTTTTATTGGCCCGAATCCATGTTCACATTTGCCCCTCATCCATGTGTACATTTACCCAGCGCCGCAAAATTCTAAGGTAAATGTAAACATCAAAATATCTACCAAACTTGTGATATTATGACTTTATCCCACTATAATTTATTTGAAATTTGTCTTAAAGATACCAAAAAATATTAGGTACCTACCTTACCTTATGATTTTCACAATTTAATAGTGAATGCGCGAGGGTATTACATTTTGATTAGCACATGCAAATTCGCCAATTGCTGTGAGACAACTATCTAATGAAATAAACCAAATCTTCAGACGCTGTTGCCCTGTGCTTCCTTAAAGCTTCTGCGAATGACTCGCGAAATCTAAATTGGGGGCGCTTTTTAAAATGTACAGGCCTTGTTTTCATTTACCCCTGTCTACATTTACCCCAACTGACCCTACCTAATGGAAGAATGACCAGAAAGAGCATACGCATAAGATATAACCAAGTGTTTAGGTACCTACTCAAAACATAATAGTTTTCTAATAATTGTAAAATACCCACTAATATGAAATTTAATAATCAAATTTTTTTCATTTTTAACCTTTTAGTTGTAACATAAGTGATGAAAAACCTTTCGTGTATTATATTCATGATTGGAAAATGGCAATAATTTAATTAATTTAATTCTTATTGAATTCCTAAAAAAATAGTTTTAAATAAAATTGGTAAATCTGTTCAGAGTGCCCATTGTCTGAGGACCCTAACACGATATCAATTAAAGTATGGTGGTTCTAAGGCCACCTTAAAGATCATTTGTTTTCTTTCGAAGATTTATTTTCTAGTTTAAACTTGGTGAGTCCTTGGAGATCGCAATAAGAGCATTAGCGATACCTACTTAGGTATTTTAAATTTTAATACAATATAATTAATTTGTTCTGGTTTTAGGTTTTTAATATTAAATTCTATATATATATATAATCAGTTGTTTTAATAACCTGTACAGATACTTCACAGTCTAAATGTATGATTTGATGCTATTTTTAAGGCATTGTCGTTAAGACTATGAACTACTAATATTTCTTTTCTACATACCTTTTGCACCAAAAAATAACCATCTTCTAAAATAAATAGAGTTCCTATTTAAAAAAGTGCTTGAAATCAATAAACTGGCTTGCAAGCCGGTAAGCTACTTTTACAAAATTGGCAAAAGTATAAAAGCAAATTAAGAATAAAACCAAATCTTGTCCTACAATTATTTTGTTATTAGACAATGCTGGCCAAGGACAAGATTTCTCGTAAGATTTGGATTTATTTTTAGTTAGCTATGGCCCTCCTGGAGACTTATAGTGGTAACTAAGAAATAATTATACTTAAATTATTTGAAATTCATTATAAATGTAATATTATAATAATAAAATTATTGGTATGTCTGTTGAAATTTTTTAAGTTATATTTTATTCTACATAATGAACTGTAACAGTTACCTATTTGGAAATAAATTGTAGTTAATTGAATTGAGAACAACATTTTTAATTTAATAATACTAAAATCTTATATAAGCTAGTAGTGTAGTCGGAATAGGACAATAAAACTAGGTTAATAAATATGTTTGCCAATATTTACCGAAGTAAGACTAACATTAGTTTCTTATCCCGACTATACTACCAGCTCATATTCAAGATACTGTTGGACAATAAGATACTTAGACATTAAAACTTATGTGAGAAAAAAGGTACTGATTGATACCTAACTTTAAAAAAATTTGGTCAGGAATTTTCTATAACATAAAATCAAAAGTCACATAAAAGGTTTCACCTTACTACGTAGTGTATTAAATGGTGTCTGTAATACTTTAAATAACACTTAAAATGTTGAAATGAAACGGTAGTTATTTTACCTTTATATTAAAGTAATCATTGTCATATTCTAAATTTAACCAGGCATAATTCCAATACCCTTTTTTGATTTTTAAATAAGAAGCACATCTGAAAATCTGTAGGTATCTTATAACCTACAAAAATGTGTATGTATGTATACATTCATCTATTACCAAAGCAAAGATTTCCTAGGAGCCCTAATTAAAGTAGGTATAAAGTAGGTATGTAGGTAATCTATTGCGTAATTACCTTCTGTCAGAATACCTATTATTTATTTGTATCATTTTCTTCACACTGCTTAAAAGCTCTAGCCATATTATGATAATTTAATAACGTCTCTGCTGCTTTGTTTGCGTATTTTTTCCTGGTTAATTTCAATCCATTCCTAGAAAAAAACGTAAATAAGTACCTACCTATCATAAAGGTGTTGTTAACAAATTAAATAAGCAAAATAAAACATATGTACCTACCTACTTACGCCAGATCTCGAACGCACAAAAACTATACACTAGCTCGGCGATAGGAAAATAATAATCTTCTCCGCAGGTAGAAATTCATTTAAATTTGCGTTTCCATCTGAAATTATTCTGATTAATGCGTTTATTTATTCGTAATACCAAAATAGGTCGATATTTACCGAAACAGAAAAAAATGTAACCTAACCTGTTTTCGTTTTCGTGTTGTCAGTTATCAAACAGTTGACGTAAATCACAGAAATAAATAAAATTTTTAGGTTAAACATTTCTGACAGTTCGATCCGTTTAAAAATTCTAACAGCTGTTCCTTAACTTTGGTTGGAAAAGATCAAGTGGCTGTGTTAACCCGTTTCTACTGGAAACACTACCGTTAAAAAGTTAACGGACTGCTGCTGCATAGGGCTGAATATAATGATAATATTTAAAAGTCTATAAAATTTACAAAAATTAACTTACAATTATTATGGTTACAACTTATTCGCTGGTTCTCGTTGAACGTAAGCAGCTACTGTAAAAGTTATCCTTGGGTATTACCAATATCAAAACCAGGTGACACCAGAGGAAACCCTCACAATAGTGCTATATTTGTAATCCCTCCATGATTTCCAAAGGATGCATTGGTAGATGTGCAGCTCAATATTTGGAGTTTTTCTAGGCCTCTATTGTTGATTGCATCAATCCAAAATAGAATTGGTCAGGGGATCCTTAAGAAGACGTCTTTGCAATTACTTCTGGCTGTGCTATTTAAAAAAAAATATCGTAAGTCATTTTAAAAACTAACATACAATATACATAGACCTTACCAATTAAAACAGATGGCACCAGAGGAAACCTTTAAAATGTTGTTTTATTTGTAATCCCTCCATGACTTCCAAAAGATGTATTGATAGACATGTAGCTCAATACGTGGAGTTTTTCTAGGCCTCTATTGTTGATTGCATCCATCCATAATAGGTTTGGTCGGGGGATCCTTAAGAAGACGTCTTTGCAATTACTTCTGGCTGTCCTATTTAAAAGAAAATATCGTAAGTTATTTTAAAAACTAACATACAATATACATATTCCTTACCAATCGAAAACAGATATTCAAACGAAACAAATTTGTACCAAGCAGCGACTGTAAAGGCTTCTCCCGGATGTTACCAATTTAAAAACCAGGTGGCACCAGAGACATTTAAAATGTTGCTTTATTTGTAATCCCTCCATGACTTCCAAAAGATGTATTGGTAGATATGTACCTCTATATTTCGAGTTTTTCTAGGCCTCTATTGTTGATTGCATCCATCCATAATAGGATTGGTCAGGGGATCCTTAAGAAGACATCTTTGCAAATAATTCTGGCTGTGCTATTTAAAAGAAAATATCGTAAGACATTTTAAAACCTAACATACAATATGCATAGACCTTACCAATCAAAAACGGATATCCAAACGAAACAAATTTCTACCTAGCAGCTACTGCAAGGGCTTCTCCCGGATGTTACCAATAATAAAACCAGGTATAGCACCAGAGGAAACCTTAAAAATGTTGCTTGATGTGTAATTCCTCCATGACTTCCAAAGATGTAGTGGTAGATGTGTAGCTCTATATTTGGAGTTTTACCAGACGCCTGTTGCTGATCGCATCCATCCAAAATTGAGTTTTTTAAAATTAAATTTTACTTTTAAAATGTGTACCTTATTATCATATTAATATTACGCAATCCATCTGGAAGGTGGTGAACCCCTATTTTTTGTTGTCGAGTTCTATATAGTCGTGGTTGGGGGACATCGCATCGCTACTACCAATATGAAAAACATGTAGCAGCATTAGAGAATAGCTATCAATAAGTTGCTTTAATTGTAATGTTCCTAAGCCCAAAGAATGTCTCCCCGCAAATGAACATATTATCTCTCCCCCAAATGAAAAAACATCGTAACCGATGAAAACTTATTTTTGCAGTAGGCATTTATTAAAAAGTTTATAAATCTTCCCACATACTATTAGTTTCAAAAGGCGTAACAATCACTAATTACGAATAAACCATAAATTTCGGCAAAAATGCCGCTAGGTACCATGTTATTCATATTGGGGTGGTTATGTATCGTAAAAACTTAAAAAAAATAACTTACAATTATTATGGTTACAAATTATTTGCTATAACTGTTCTCACAAGGTAGTAACCGTCGTTGTGGTTCTCGTTGAACGTAAGCAGCTACTGTAAAGGTTTCTCACTGGTGATACTAATATCAAAAACCACGTATCACCAGAGGAAACCTTAAAAATGTTGCTTTATTTGTAATCCCTCTTTGACTTCCTAAGGATGTATTGGTAGATATATAGCTCAATATTTAGAGTTTTTCTAGGCCTTTATTGTCGATTGCATCCATCCCAAAAATAATTGGTCAGGGGGTCCTTAAGAAGACATCTTTGCAATTACTTCTGGCTGTTCTATTTAAAAGAAAATATCGTGTAAGACATTTTAAAAACTAACATACAATATGCATAGACCTTACCAATCAAAAACGGATATCCAAACTAAACAGTAGGTCTGGTCATATTGCGAACAAGCTGACAAACTCTAAAATCACTTGGACCAATAACAAGTTGAATATCTGAATAAGAAAATAAGTAATAAGTTACATTGCTTATATAAATCAGTTGGTTTATTTTCTTCAGTTTACAGCTATAGTCACTAATAATAAACACAATAATATTTATCAAAGTTTACCATCCATGGTTCCATGCAAAGCTTCTAGAATTAAAAAAGTAACTTCAATTAATATTAAGAAATATTTTTAAAATGCATAATATAATGTCAAATCATAAAAATGTAAGCAAGATTTCCTCGAAATATTTTTCAAAATGAAAATAATTCCCAATCGGTCTGCTAATATATTTTTGGACATCTAATTACGACCAAAGTATACGTAGAGATCTTTAGCGTTGTCTCGATGTCCATATTAATGCAACAAAATGAATTAAAATGGAAAAAGTAAGAAAATATTTGGTACATAATGAATTTCAATTTTCACAACCAATAAGAGCCATTAAATTACGTCCAAAGTTTACGTTTTGTGATCCTTTTGAAAATCCCGAAGAGTCTTTCCCAATCCTTTGTACTTGTTGATTTAAATGAAAACATAGAACCGGATTGGAAGACTAATACAATATCAAAAACAAGTATTTGCCTTGAAATCACGGTTTTAAGTTTTCATTTGGTTTATTTGCTCCAGTTTACACCTATAGTAACTAATAATAAACACAATAATATTTATCAAAGTTTACCATACCTATTCTCGTAGAATTCTGCTCAAAGAAGCTTACCAACTAACGTTTTGTGATCCTTTTGAAAATCCCGAGGAGTCTTTCCCAATCCTTTGTAGTTGTTGATTTAAATGAGAACATAGAACCGGATTGGAAGGCTTATACAATATCAAAAACAAGTATTTGCCTTGAAATCACGGTTTTAAGTTTTCATTTGATTTATTTGCTCCAGTTTACACCTATAGTCACTAATAAGAAACACAATAATATTTATCAAAGTTTACCATACCTATTCTCGTAGAATTCTGCTCAAAGAAGCTTACCAACTAACGTTTTGTGATCCTTTTGAAAATCCCGAAGAGTATTTCCCAATCCTTTGTACTTGTTGATTTAAATGAGAACGTAGAACCGGGTTGGAAGACTAATACAATATCAAAAACAAGTATTTGCCTTGAAATCACGGTTTCAAGTTCTCATTCGGTTTATTTGCTCCAGTTTACACCTATAGTCACTAATAATAAACACAATAATATTTATCAAAGTTTACCATACCTATTCTCGTAGAATTCTACTCAAAGAAGCTTACCAACTAACGTTTTGTGATCCTTTTGAAAATCCCGAGGAGTCTTTCCCAATCCTTTGTACTTGTTGATTTAAATGAGAACGTAGAACCGGGTTGGAAGACTAATACAATATCAAAAACAAGTATTTGCCTTGAAATCACGGTTTCAAGTTCTCATTCGGTTTATTTGCTCCAGTTTACACCTATAGTCACTAATAATAAACACAATAATATTTATCAAAGTTTACCTTACCTATTCTCGTAGAATTCTACTCAAAGAAGCTTACCAACTAACGTTTTGTGATCCTTTTGAAAATCCCGAGGACTCTTTCCCAATCCTTTGTAGTTGTTGATTTAAATGAGAACGTAGAACCGGGTTGGAAGACTAATACAATATCAAAAACAAGTATTTGCCTTGAAATCACGGTTTCAAGTTCTCATTTGGTTTATTTTCTCCAGTTTACAGCTACACTATTAAGAATATTTTTCATAAAACAAAACTAATTATAAAACTTAGCTAAATCAAACATAATCAGTGTTTTCTAAGCTAATTAATTACTAGTCAATAAGATAGTAGGAACTGCAGTATTCCAAACTGCCTCCTGCTATATGAACAATATAAAAAAAACGCTATAAGCAAGAAAGTACTGGTATTTGGGTGGTTTATTTCAATCATTTTTATAAAAGTAAAGCCTATAGATAAAAAACAAAAATTCAAAAAAGGATAGACATGTAAATATGTATAAAATTTTTAAAAGTACAAAAAAGGATATTTCATTCATTCAGTAAGTTTTTCTTTGCCTCGGTTTATATGTTCTTTTTGGACGTACTGGCCTATAGAAATATTTTAAGTTTTCGTCTTCCTCATTTTCTTTAGTCACTATATCTTTAGTCGCTATATCTAACTGCACGGGCTCTGATCTTAGAACTTCTATCAGCATATTAAAGTCGTATGAATCTAAAAAATAAATACAATTAGTTTATGCATGAAGATATGTCTCATTCGTGCAATCATGGCAAAACTTTGCCACGAGGGCATGAGATGAGACATGAACCCCGGTCATTCTAAAATTTAGCCATCCAACAATAATTCAGTTATAAATCAAATTTTAAAACGACCCAACTAGACATGCTTTACACTACTATTACTACGACATCAGTTTTGAAATTTCTGTTTTGATTAGGCTTTTGAGTAAAATTATTGTCAAAAATTACACAAAAAATGTTTGAAAATGGCAACCTCTGATAATCATTAAATAAAGTTTGTTTCATTCATTACATATCTAATAGTATTTTTTCAGTTCTATTCTAAATATTTATACATTACTTAAAAGTTGTATTTTTAAAATAGTTATTTTTAGTTATGAATTTTTGTGTAATTTTAAATTTTAAATGTCCGAAATAAAAGATATTATATAATTATCGTTGGATGTTTCCTCGTCCCACCACGCGGAGGTAATTAGAGTTGACCGGAACACTTGGAACGCAAAAATGTATTTAAGACGCTTATCCTTCCTTTATGTGTGCAGTTAAATTAAAACTGACAATTTCCAATCGTTGCTTGTGCGTTTAAATAGCGAAGGTAGATGAAGGGTCCTTATTTATGTGCAAAATTAAGTCCCCCACATCTATTTAGGCGTCAAACGGAATCGGTATCCTTGTGGGTATACATCTTGTTTCTTTTGTTTCCTTGATGAAATAGCGATACAGAAGAACCAATTCGGCGATAATCACACCATTTAATGGTTTTTAACCTATCTACTACTTATCAAATACACAGTAGTAGAAGGTTAAAGTACCAGAAGAGTGTGTAACATTAGAACCTAAAATTTATAAATAAAACGGGCAAAAATTATCAAAGCCTCATAAAACCGTAGGTCAACTAAAATTTTAAGCATTGGGAAATATTTCAAACCCCAAAAATAATCAATTCAGTAATATCCAAATATATAATCTGTACTTGTAAATAAATAAAAAAAGCTAAATTATTAATTTTTGTTATTCATGTGTTTTCTTCTGTTTCAGGTAAGTGTAAAAACTAATTCGTCTGTAAGAAACAAAAAAAAAATCAACACGTAAGTAGCCTAGTACATAAAAGGTATGATATAATGCATATTTTGTAAGGGTAAAGAGCACAACTTATTTGCTAGAAAACTAAAGTTATCAAACAAGGGAAAAGTATTGTAGGCAAGAGTAAGAAAATATACGATCTGTTATTATATTTCCCTTCAAGTCTGTCAATATATTTTTGGACATATTGTAAACAGCCAAAATATGGATATAACTTTGGCATAGTACAAATTATCCGTGAAGAGTATATTATTACAACGTGTTTAAAATAGGTTGGCAATAATAGCAAGGATCAAAAAGATATACAAAGGCAAATCAAAACTAAAATATATTCAGGAAATATTTTATATTTATCCACAACCTACAATTAATCTCTTTTTGCCGGTAGTCTGATAACACAAAGTAACAAATAAATATAACTTTCTGCCAAAATATTATACTATTAAAAAATTAATAATATGGATAATATTGGAGTCACCAAAAGTTGCAGTAGATTCATAAGATATGCCTATAATAATTAATAAAACAAAGTATCAAACAGAAATATTATTTTGTAAACATGATTTCCAAGAAATATTTTATTGATGAAATTATGTTCAATGTTCAGTTGATATTTAGATATTATTTAAAACTTAAGTGTTAAAAATTTGTGGTAAGTGTCCAAAAAAAATATTTAAAAAACGATTAGAACAAAACATGAACGGTTACCTACCTAACTCTGTTTGCGAGACGGAAGATTTTACACAAATAAGCCCAAGAGATCAAAGATTTGCAATTTTTCCATAGGTGTGTCTAAAAATGAAGTTAAACAAAAATTTAACCGTACACTGAGAAAACTATGTCGTAAATTTAAAAATAATTATATTTATTTTCGATATATTTTATGTGTCAATTTGGGACAGCCATAAAATATATTTAAAATAACAATACAAATATTTTAGGTAAAGTATTCATAAATTTAAGATATTGTCTATTAAAATACTTTTTATTTCTAAAATAAACAAATATATATTAGATCTAATAATACAGGCTTTCTTGGAATACAAATAAAACGAATCCTGAATTCAATACGTATATATTTATTTTATTGTATCTTCACTCCATATACAACTATACAATGAAGGATTTTTAAAGTATTTTTACTATATTATAAGTAGAGCTAGTTACACTTCTTGTTCAAAATTGATATGGTTCCATGCAAAGCTCCTAGAATTAAAGAAGTAACTTCAATTAATACTAAATAATATTTTTAAAATGCATAATATAAAGTCAAATTATAAAAATGTAAGCATGTACCTCTGAATTTATAACGAGAACTAGTTACACTTCTAGTTCAAAATTGATATGGTTCCATGCAAAGCTCCTAGAATTAAAAAAGTAACTTCAATTAATACTAAATAATATTTTAAAAATGCATAAAATAAAGTCAAATTATAAAAATGTAAGCAAGATTTCATCGAAATGTTTTTCAAAATGAAAATAATTCCCAATCAGTCTTGCTAATATATTTTTGGACATCTAATTACGACCAAAGTATACGTAAAGATCTTTAGCGTCGTCTCGATGTCCATATTAATACAACAAAATGAATTAAAATGAATAAAGTAAGAAAATATTTAGTACATGACATATTTCAATTTTCACAACCAATAAGAGCCATCAAATTTCTTACCTCTGAAATTATAACGAGAACTAGTTACACTTCTAGTTCAAAATTGCTATGGTTCCATGCAAAGCACCTAAAACTATAAAAGTAACTTCAATTTGTAATATTTTAAAAATGCATAAAATATATTGTCAAGTATATAAAACTGTAGGCGAGATTCCGACGATATATTCTTTCAAAATTAAGATAACTCCTAAAAAGTCTTGCCAACGTTATATTACACGGCAATTTCCAAACAGGTGATTTGTGTCCATACAAAACTCCTAAAATGAAAACAAAAATGATAAAAACAAAATTATTTAAAAAATTTGAGTTTAACGTCATATTTATAAAAATGTATGCAAGATATTCCAGCGAGAAATCCTTTTGACGTAGGAAAGTTTGCCGATGAGTCTTGCCAATATATTTTAGGACATTACATAAACAACCAAAGTATGGAACCTTTAGTGTAGTACACATACATGTCCGTAATTTCAATTATAAACATTAAAAATAACTAACCTCGTACTTACGTTATATTAAACGGCAATTTCCAAAAATGTCATTTGTGTCCATACACAACTCCTAAAATGATAACAAAAATGATAACAAAAATGATAAAACAAAATTATTTAAAAAATTTGAATATAACGTCATATTTATAAAAATGTAGGCAAGATATTCCAGCGAGAAATCCTTTTGACGTAGGAAAATTTGCCGATGAGTCTTGCCAATATATTTTTGGACATTACAGAAACAACCAAGGTATGGAACCTTTAGTGTAGAACACATGCCCGTAATTTCAATTATAAACATTAAAAATAACTAACCTCGTACTTACGTTATATTAAACGACAATTTTTCCAAACATGTCATTTGTGTCCATATAAAACTTCTAAAATGAAAACAAAAATGATAAAACAAAATTATTTAAAAAATTTGAATATAACGTCATATTTTTAAAAATGTAGGCAAGATATTCCAGCGAGAAATCCTTTTGACGTAGGAAAATTTGCCGATGAGTCTTGCCAATATATTTTTGGACATTACAGAAACAACCAAGGTATGGAACCTTTAGTGTAGAACACATGCCCGTAATTTCAATTATAAACATTAAAAATAACTAACCTCGTACTTACGTTATATTAAACGACAATTTTTCCAAACATGTCATTTGTGTCCATATAAAACTTCTAAAATGAAAACAAAAATGATAAAACAAAATTATTTAAAAAATTTGAATATAACGTCATATTTTTAAAAATGTAGGCAAGATATTCCAGCGAGAAATCCTTTTGACGTAGGAAAATTTGCCGATGAGTCTTGCCAATATATTTTTGGACATTACAGAAACAACCAAGGTATGGAACCTTTAGTGTAGAACACATGCCCGTAATTTCAATTATAAACATTAAAAATAACTAACCTCGTACTTACGTTATATTAAACGACAATTTTTCCAAACATGTCATTTGTGTCCATATAAAACTTCTAAAATGAAAACAAAAATGATAAAACAAAATTATTTAAAAAATTTGAATATAACGTCATATTTTTAAAAATGTAGGCAAGATATTCCAGCGAGAAATCCTTTTGACGTAGGAAAATTTGCCGATGAGTCTTGCCAATATATTTTTGGACATTACAGAAACAACCAAGGTATGGAACCTTTAGTGTAGAACACATGCCCGTAATTTCAATTATAAACATTAAAAATAACTAACCTCGTACTTACGTTATATTAAACGACAATTTTTCCAAACATGTCATTTGTGTCCATATAAAACTTCTAAAATGAAAACAAAAATGATAAAACAAAATTATTTAAAAAATTTGAATATAACGTCATATTTTTAAAAATGTAGGCAAGATATTCCAGCGAGAAATCCTTTTGACGTAGGAAAATTTGCCGATGAGTCTTGCCAATATATTTTTGGACATTACAGAAACAACCAAGGTATGGAACCTTTAGTGTAGAACACATGCCCGTAATTTCAATTATAAACATTAAAAATAACTAACCTCGTACTTACGTTATATTACACGGCAATTTCCAAAGATGTTATTTGTGTCCATACAAAACTCCTAAAATGAAAACAAAA
Source organism: Polydrusus tereticollis (assembly GCA_963920685.1). Lineage (NCBI taxonomy): Eukaryota > Metazoa > Arthropoda > Insecta > Coleoptera > Curculionidae > Polydrusus > Polydrusus tereticollis. The sequence continues at coordinate 2,492,756 of OY987335.1, forward strand.
ATGATAAAACAAAATTATTTAAAAAATTTGAATATAACGTCATATTTTTAAAAATGTAGGCAAGATATTCCAGCGAGAAATCCTTTTGACGTAGGAAAATTTGCCGATGAGTCTTGCCAATATATTTTAGGACATTACAGAAACAACCAAGGTATGGAACCTTTAGTGTAGAACACATGTCCGTAATTTCAATTATAAACATTAAAAATAACTAACCTCGTACTTACGTTATATTACACGGCAATTTCCAAAGATGTTATTTGTGTCCATACAAAACTCCTAAAATGAAAACAAAAATGATAAAACAAAATTATTTAAAAAATTTGAATATAACGTCATATTTTTAAAAATGTAGGCAAGATATTCCAGCGAGAAATCCTTTTGACGTAGGAAAATTTGCCGATGAGTCTTGCCAATATATTTTAGGACATTACAGAAACAACCAAGGTATGGAACCTTTAGTGTAGAACACATGTCCGTAATTTCAATTATAAACATTAAAAATAACTAACCTCGTACTTACGTTATATTACACGGCAATTTCCAAAGATGTTATTTGTGTCCATACAAAACTCCTAAAATGAAAACAAAAATGATAAAACAAAATTATTTAAAAAATTTGAATATAACGTCATATTTTTAAAAATGTAGGCAAGATATTCCAGCGAGAAATCCTTTTGACGTAGGAAAATTTGCCGATGAGTCTTGCCAATATATTTTAGGACATTACAGAAACAACCAAGGTATGGAACCTTTAGTGTAGAACACATGCCCGTAATTTCAATTATAAACATTAAAAATAACTAACCTCGTACTTACGTTATATTACACGGCAATTTCCAAAGATGTTATTTGTGTCCATACAAAACTCCTAAAATGAAAACAAAAATGATAAAACAAAATTATTTAAAAAATTTGAATATAACGTCATATTTTTAAAAATGTAGGCAAGATATTCCAGCGAGAAATCCTTTTGACGTAGGAAAATTTGCCGATGAGTCTTGCCAATATATTTTAGGACATTACAGAAACAACCAAGGTATGGAACCTTTAGTGTAGAACACATGTCCGTAATTTCAATTATAAACATTAAAAATAACTAACCTCGTACTTACGTTATATTACACGGCAATTTCCAAAGATGTTATTTGTGTCCATACAAAACTCCTAAAATGAAAACAAAAATGATAAAACAAAATTATTTAAAAAATTTGAATATAACGTCATATTTTTAAAAATGTAGGCAAGATATTCCAGCGAGAAATCCTTTTGACGTAGGAAAATTTGCCGATGAGTCTTGCCAATATATTTTAGGACATTACAGAAACAACCAAGGTATGGAACCTTTAGTGTAGAACACATGTCCGTAATTTCAATTATAAACATTAAAAATAACTAACCTCGTACTTACGTTATATTACACGGCAATTTCCAAAGATGTTATTTGTGTCCATACAAAACTCCTAAAATGAAAACAAAAATGATAAAACAAAATTATTTAAAAAATTTGAATATAACGTCATATTTTTAAAAATGTAGGCAAGATATTCCAGCGAGAAATCCTTTTGACGTAGGAAAATTTGCCGATGAGTCTTGCCAATATATTTTAGGACATTACAGAAACAACCAAGGTATGGAACCTTTAGTGTAGAACACATGTCCGTAATTTCAATTATAAACATTAAAAATAACTAACCTCGTACTTACGTTATATTACACGGCAATTTCCAAAGATGTTATTTGTGTCCATACAAAACTCCTAAAATGAAAACAAAAATGATAAAACAAAATTATTTAAAAAATTTGAATATAACGTCATATTTTTAAAAATGTAGGCAAGATATTCCAGCGAGAAATCCTTTTGACGTAGGAAAATTTGCCGATGAGTCTTGCCAATATATTTTAGGACATTACAGAAACAACCAAGGTATGGAACCTTTAGTGTAGAACACATGTCCGTAATTTCAATTATAAACATTAAAAATAACTAACCTCGTACTTACGTTATATTACACGGCAATTTCCAAAGATGTTATTTGTGTCCATACAAAACTCCTAAAATGAAAACAAAAATGATAAAACAAAATTATTTAAAAAATTTGAATATAACGTCATATTTATAAAAATGTAGGCAAGATATTCCAGCGAGAAATCCTTTTGACGTAGGAAAATTTGCCGATGAGTCTTGCCAATATATTTTAGGACATTACAGAAACAACCAAGGTATGGAACCTTTAGTGTAGAACACATGTCCGTAATTTCAATTATAAACATTAAAAATAACTAACCTCGCACTTACGTTATATTACACGGCAATATCCAAAAATGTTATTTGTGTCCATACAAAACTCCTAAAATAAAAACAAAAATGATAAAACAAAATTATTTAAAAAATTTGAATATAACGTCATATTTATAAAAATGTAGGCAAGATATTCCAGCGAGAAATCCTTTTGACGTAGGAAAATTTGCCGATGAGTCTTGCCAATATATTTTTGGACATCTAATTACGACCAAAGCATACGTAAAGAGTTCTTTAGCCTTGTCTCGATGTCCATGTTTAATATTAATACAACAAAGGGAATTAAAATAAAAAATTGCTTACCTCCAAGAAGTTACGGTTTGGCCCCGCACATAATGTCTAAAAACAAAAAAAAAATGAATATCAAATCTACATATTAATAAAATAAAGTGTACAATAAATATGAATCAGTGGAATATTGTAGGCAAGATTCACAAAGAATATCCTATTAAAATAAAGATTATTCCCGAAAAGTCAAGCCTATTAATGTTTGGACACATTAGAACAACCAAAGTAAATACACTTTAGCGTTGTTTTATGCCCAGAAATGATATTATTATAATTAAAATCAGATGAAAAGCCAACCAGCATTATACTGTAAGAAATATGCAGGATGTTATTTACGTTTCTTTGAGTGATTCTTAGACGAAAAGTCTATATAAACATAGGCCTTCGTTTTCAAGAGACAAGGTGAAAAAATTTAAAAAAAAAATCGTTTTTTCGTAAATATCTTAATAATCCTTAAGTCAATTTTGTTTAAATTTGGCAGTGTTATTTAGGGTAGTATGGGACTAATTTAGCCCTAACTAAATTAAAATTTTTAAGTCCAGGGACCCTAACTAAGTTTTTTGACAAGAGAAATGTGCGCCACTGATTTTTTTTGCAATTTTTATATTTTTTTCGCATTAGGCAACTAAAACTAAAACTTTTTTATTTTTAACATTTTTTTCGAATCTTGTTTCGTTTTTGAGAAGAAAACATAAAAATCACAGTCCCTGGAACAACAGAATAAATAATAAAACAGTTTTTAAATATTTATAAAAAAACAAATTTTTTTTTATTGATTGCAATAAAGTGATTTTTAGGTTTTTTCTCATAAACGAAGCAAGATATGAAAAAAATGCTAAAAATAAAAAAGTTGTAGTTTTGGTTGCCTAATGCAAAAAAAAATACAAAAATTGCGAAAAAATCAGTGGCGCACATTTTTTATGTCTAGCCTAAAAGAAAAACACTAAAATAAATTATATGCAATGTGACAAACATCAAATATAATTAGAAACAGATAACTTACCTAAGAGCTTAATTTTAAAATCCAAAAAGTTGCTGTGAATCCTTGCTAAGCCTAAAATAAAAACACTAGAATAAAATTACTTGCACTATATCAAATATTAAACATAAGAAAATGTAAATAAGTGTAGAAAGACATATAATGAAAAAATTCTATATAATTAAGAATAGTTTCATATTAATCTACCATTATTCTGTTGGACAATTTAATAACAATCAAAGCATAAACAACTTTGAGGTAGAACGAATGTCCAGTAATAATATTGACACATATAAAACTAGATGAAAATAACATACCTTAAAGTTTAATTTTCAAATCCAAAAAGTTCCTGTGAATTTTTGTACGAGTCTAAAATAAAAACACTAAAATAAATTATATGCAATGTAACAAACATCAAACATAATTAGAAACAGATAACTTACCTAAGAGCTTAATTTTAAAATCCAAAAAGTTGCTGTAAATCCTTGCTAAGCCTAAAATAAAAACACTAGAATAAAATTACTTGCACTATATCAAATATTAAACATAAGAAAATGTAAATATAAGTGTAGAAAGACATATAATGAAAAAATTCTATATAATTAAGAATAGTTTCATATTAATCTACCATTATTCTGTTGGACAATTTAATAACAATCAAAGCATAAACAACTTTGAGGTAGAACGAATGTCCAGTAATAATATTGACACATATAAAGCTAGATGAAAATAACATACCTCAAAGTTTAATTTTCAAATCCAAACAGTTCCTGTGAATTCTTGTACGAGTCTAAAATAAAAACACTAATATAAATTATATGCAATATAAAATAAAACAAACAAAAAAATTGAAATAAGTGTAGAAAGACATATAATGAAAAAAATTCTATATAATTAAGAATAGTTTCATATTAATCTACCATTATTCTGTTGGACAATTTAATAACAATCAAAGCATAAACAACTTTGAGGTAGAACGAATGTCCAGTAATAATATTGACACATATAAAACTAGATGAAAATAACATACCTCAAAGTTTAATTTTCAAATCCAAACAGTTCCTGTGAATTCTTGTACGAGTCTAAAATAAAAACACTAATATAAATTATATGCAATATAAAATAAAACAAACATAAGAAAATTGAAATAAGTGTAGAAAGACATATAATGAAAAAAACTCTATGAAATTAAGAATAGTTTCATAATAATCTATCATTATTCTGTTGGACAATTTATAAACAACCAAAACATAAAACGCTTTGATGTAGAACGAATGTCCAGTATTGATATTGACAGAATTAAAAACAGCCAAGATAATGTACCCCCGAGTTTAATTTTGAAATCCAAAAAGTTGTTGTGAATGAATTTAATGGTAAAAATTATATGTCAATTATACACATTTTGAACATAAAAAGTGTAGATGATAATACTGAGAAAAATTCTTTCCAAATGAGAATACTTCTAGAATTATCTGTCATCCCAAAATATGAAAGGAAAACTGGCGTAGAACGAACGTCATCAAGACAAATAATCAAAGGAGAGAAAGAGAATCAGTATATTATCAATATTAATAATTTTGACTTCACGTACCTCTGATTCATAAATTAGTGGTTTGCATTATAATCGTGCAAACGTCTGTGCCCCCTAAAAATTAAAATCGTTATTTATTAAAAATAAAATTAAGCACACCAATATAACGAAACTTGGATAAATATTAATTATTGTAAGCTGATAACATGGAAAATACAACTTACTGAATTTGTATTTTCTTGTATGTAGCTGCCACGATTTAGGGCAAATCAACACATGTCTAATATAGAGAATATTAGCTGTGGTCACTATTTGCCCAACAAATGTATATAAGTTGACTTATTTACTACTTACATAGTTATAAGTAGCAGTTTTGTCATTTTTCAAAATGCCTCAGGTTCTGTTATTTTGATGTCTACCTTCTTGATTTTGCCTCCATACAGATTCAAATTTTCATTATATTTGGAATTCCCTAAAAATGTCATATATGGTTAAAAATATTTTAAATATTTTTTTTAATAGTAAAGGAATGTACGCAGCATTTAAAGTATAGTTCTAGGAGTACTTATAAATGACTAGCATCGTTTAACGTTTAAAGCATAGCTATGTTAAGGTATCAAGAAATCTACAATTCTCGACTTGTCATTACTTGCATTGGTTCACAACGTTTCGGTTAGAACTATTGCTGACCATCTTCAATTGTTTCTCTGACTTGAGAACAGTTAGCAACGAGGTATAGACTAAATAAACATTATAAACTAATGCAAACAAAGACAATTAAAGTCCGAAATTGTAGTTTCTGATAGCATAGCTTTGTTAGTACAACATCACAGGGTTAGAGCCTTCTATTACAAAGGCCCAAGGTTTATCACATAGTTCTAAGATGACTTAGAAATGACTAGCATCGTTTAACGTTTAAAGCATAGCTATGTTAGGGTATCAAGAAATCTACAGTTTACGACTTGTCATTACTTGCATTGGTTCACAACGTTTCGGTCTAGACTAAACATTATAAACTAATGCAAACAAAGACAATTAAAGTCCGAAATTGTAGTTTCTGATAGCATAGCCTTCTTAGTACAATATCACAGGGTTAAGGCCTTCTATCACAAAGGCCCAATATTTATCACAGATATAGTACACCTATTTAGCAGGTTCTAAGGTTAATTATGTATGTTTAAAATAAACATTTCGCTTTAGACCCACTAAATTGCTGCATATCTTTTTTAGGCAGTTCTTTTATATATCTTTATAGATACAAGATATAATATGGAAGTTGCCAAACAATAATTTAATTAAAATTATAAAATTACTTGAATAACTTACTTTACATTTTTTAAATGCAAGGACTCTCATTTTTAAACTTCTATTTCCGGGGTAATTGACTTGCTTCTTGACTTGTGAGAATTGCATTTCATTTAAAATAACCTAAAACTGTGCAAGCCAGTAACAAACAAATTAAAATTTTTCAGATAATCCTAAAAAGCTTCAAGGTGAAAAATTGTATTTTTTAACGAACTTATAATTTTCTGAAGTACTTACCTCTATATGTATTTGTTCCAGGGCTGTCAAAGCATTCCAGCAGTTACTTTATGTAGCTCCAGGATTTCAACGGGCCAATGAAGTCCATCTTAGGTTGGGTTTGATGTTTAAAGTTACTCAAGAATTTTATCTAGCTCATAAACATTTGCAACTTGCCTTAGTAGACGCAAGTCCGAGTTCAACTCCAAAAAATACAAGTAAGTTTTAAATATTTTTGTATGCATTTACTACTTTCTGCATAAAGATTTTAACTGCAAACATTGTCCTTATTCTGAGTGTCCACGTAGACTATAATATATGGTAGCCCAAAATATGTCGTTGGTTTTTGACCGTAACTAATCTAACAAAGACCCCAAAATATAATTATGTCTATTAAGCTAGCAAGTCCACGTCTTTCCTTAGTTTTTCTTATACCTACCAGAATGTTTGTCTTATTTTATTGCTAATTGTATTAAGTACGTCCCTGTTTTGTATTTTTTCGGTTCGTCAATCAAAGAATTGTTGTGCCAAAAAGTTTTAGACAATGCAGTGTTCCCGCTTCTACTAGAAAGTAGTAACAGCTTTGATATTTAAAACGGAATAAACTCTTTTTTTGGAATTTCTACAAGTTTTTTATGGATTAATTTATGTCCAGAATTTAACCCCTTAATGGTTTACTGGGTATACATAAACAAAGAACTGATTTTAGCAGATTTTATTAAATTGATAATAATAATAATAAAATGATAGAAATTGAAAAACCTAAATATAGGGTGTTCCGTTTTTTAAGAGGTTGCTGGTTTGCCATGAACGTCTAAGGTTCCAAGGTGTTAAAAAAATATGACAATGAATTTACACATTTTTTTAACAAGTATTCCTTAGAATGATGACTGGTTATGAAACATTCGTATTTTTGTTGTGAATAAAAGTCTGCAGTTACGTCACACCAATGTCAAGAAAAACGAGGTTAGAATCATTCGTGATTTATTTACTCCTTATTCTTTCCGCGAAACCACGACCTACGACAACATGATTCATGTTAAAGGCCCAGTAACCTTGGCCAAATGTTCGAAATTTTGCACCATGTGAACTTTGTTTAGATTAGGAGATATTTTACGCAGAGTGAACATTTTATGCAAAATTCTATGCTGTTTTGTTTATCATTTAAATAGATGAATGTTGTTGACTTAAGTTTGCCATTAAATCATTTGGCTGTGGTTTATTTCAACGCGTTAGATGGGAAGATCGAGATACCGATAGAACTTTAAAAGGCCAGTAAAAAAATTTTCATATATCATGCAGACTTCAAAAAAAAGGTTTAGAAACGCCAACCTTCTATTTTATTTTACGATTTAGGTTGCATGGCCTTCAGGTAATTAATTAAGCTAATTTATCTCGTACGGCATTCTTAATAAAATAAAATTTACACATTTTGCGGAGCTTAGAATTAATTTTAAAAAATTGCAAAAAGTAAAAGGGTTAGATAATGACACACTTGAAAAAAAAATTAAGGAATTTTAAAGGTATACTTGATCAGTTAAAGAAATACAGTTTGAAAAAATTGAAATTATACAATTTAAATTAGCCGAAATTGCCAATTCGATATTAACATGTTAATAAATTTTAAAAACAGTTAAATGGGTATGTATTACGTATCTTGAGGTATTTATGGATTCATCTAAGAATAATGACAATAATTGACAACGCCACAAGTAAATTCAAATAACCATATATGGGTATAAAGCTTCTTCTTTACTATATCAAATGTTGAAAAAAAAACATATTATTTGTAATTAATAACGTTTTTGGGGGCTCAGTATGCTGTAACATTTTTTTACTTTATGGCGTTGGGTAATCATGCGATTTTTTTTTTTTTTTAATTTGATTGCTGTTGATGCATTATGTAGATCATAGACTTTGTAGATAATGCAGGCAAAAAAATGGAAAACTAAAGGTGATTACAGTGGGAACAAAACATAAACACAATAATGAGTTTATAGTTGGGGTCAAGCAAATATTTGACGCGTGACACTTCCATCTTGTCATATTTGTCCAATACTAGGTTATTTCGATTTCACCAACTTTATTACAGCTGATACTTAGTCAGGGCCGGACTGACAAATATTGTTATTTATAAACCTTTGCAGAAAATGATTGCTGGGAAATTGGTCTAAGAATCTGAATTATAATATAAATAAATTTGTTTTGATAAATCCTGTGCATTGTAATGGTGGGATTTAGGATTGAGTGAATGGAAGTTCGAATGAAGAATTCGGTGAGTGTTGCTTTCCGAGGCGGGCCGTTATAATCGACTTTTAAGCTAAATTAATGTATCGTTTAATGTAGTGTTTTATACTGTTGTGACCGTAAAAAAATGTAGTATTTAATAAGACAAACAACGCTACCGTGAAATAGTTATACCAAGCATAAAACAGTAAATTAGTGTCTAATTATTTTACTTATCATTTAATATCAAGGTGTATAAAACCTTATCGTGATTCCTATTGTTGTTCTTATCAGTGCCTCGTCGTTTATTTTTTCTGATCAGACAGTAGGTGCTTACTATAATAAATGTTGGTTTGTTCGACCTTTTGATGAGCAGGGCTGGACTGATATATTATTATGGCGTCTAAATTTAAATGTTGCAAAACAAGGGAACACAAGGATTGGTTTTGTTTGGTGTGTAACAACTTTTTTCATCCGAGTTGTTTGAAAAGAACTAATAATACTTACGTTATAATAAATGATAGTCTTATTTATTGCTCTCAGCAGTGCTCTGAAATGGTTACTGATAGTGATCATGATAATGTAGCTGATGATCTGAGAAAAATTATAATGGAATTAAAGGCTGAACTTGAGGTAAAGACAGAACATATAAAACGACTTAAGAGATCATCAGTTTCTTTTGCTGAGGATGCTGCTGCTAGTGAGTCTCAACTTCTTAATGACATTGAAAATCAAAATAAAAAAATCAAGCAACTAAAAAAGAGAGTGGATGATCTAACAGCAAATTCTTTAAGTTCTAAAAAAGAATTCAGCAGCGTAGCAGCTCAGACTAGAATAGTATTGTCTTTTGACGCCCAAAATCAGACAGAACATATTGGAGAAAGATCCTATTATAATACAATCAATGCTGAATCTCAGACGGATCTGCACTTTTGTGAGTCTGGAGTGTCGCCGGAACAGAGCCTAACAGCTGATCTTCCCGATGAAAAGGAGAAAGGAATTGACGCAGAAATGGACAAACAAATCAAAAATCAATCAATCAAAAACATGCTTTATTGTCAAAGAACACAAAATTTCTTATTGACAAAGTGTATTATATTCTAGATCCTACCTAAAATAGAGGTGAGAACAGAAGGGGACAAACACATCCATAAAAATCACAAGTAGTAATAAAGTCAACAAACTTAAAAATATAATAAATGCAAGTATTACAAACAGTTCACCAATGCAAATAAAACATTGGGAAATACACAACACAAAAAAGAGAAAAAAAAAAAAAAACAAAAAACAAAACAGTTAAAATCTGTCATCAAAAAACTCTTCCACAGAGTAATAAGCCTTAGATAAAAAATGTTTTTTGACTTTTCTTTTAAAATTATTAAAGTTATTAGTGTTTTTAATTGGGACCGGCAGATGGTTATACATTTTTTTTGCATTGTAAATTAAGGATTTTTTTATTTGACTTGTAGATGGAATTGGTAGTGGAATGTTATGGCCCTGCCTAGTATCATAAATAATATTATAGTCTGCATTTCTATACTTTTTGAACACAATACACACACTTTCCAGAATATATATAGAGGGAAGAGTTAACAACTTTTGATTAAGAAATAGCGGCCAGCAAGAATCTCTTCTATTCATACCATACATAAACCTGATTGCCCTTTTTTGCATTAAAAATATGGTAGAAAACAAATATAGGCTACAACTTCCCCAAAAAGGAATGCCATATCTCAAATGACTTTCGATCAGTGCAAAGTACGCCATTCTAACCGCACCCGGCTCCAATTCCCTTGATACCGATCTCAACGCAAAGCAACCCGATGAAAGTTTTTTGACAAGTTTCTCAGTGTGACCATTAAAAGAAAGCCTACTATCTATGTGTACTCCTAAGAATTTACTCACACCTAAATTATTTATTTCCACATTATCAAGATATACGCTATCCATATTACACTTGAAAGTCAGGATATTAGTTTTGGTCACATTAAAGGTCAGCAAATTACTATCACACCACATTTTAATCTTTTCTAAGTCCCTATTTATGGTTAAATTCAAGCTTGATACCTCTGAACTGTGCCAAAGTATGGTGGTGTCATCTGCAAACAAAATAACTACTAAACTAATAAATGAATTCAGTGAACTTACCGCTTTGAATAGGAATATGTTAACAAGTATTGAGGCACTATCCGCAGAAAACGATCTATACGCTATTCAGGTGAAAAAGCTGCAGGGGGAAATTTTTCAGTATGTCCAAGACGGTGCTAATAATTATAGTGGTGTACCCAATTATAAAACCAGCTCAAACAGTCCGTATCCTGAAACTCCTAAACTACAAAGCCCGTCAATTAGCATTTCTCAAACTACAAAAAGAAAAGTATTAATATATGGTGATGGAAGTTCCAGGCACTACGCAATTAATTTGAAGAAGACTCTGGACTGTAGGATGTATCATGTGGAGGGTATAGTTAAATCAGGTGCACCTTTGAGTGAAATTTCGCAGAATATATTTAAGGTTTTGACTTCTTTTGGTCCTAAAGATTATGTAATCGTAATGTTGGATATTAATGGAATGGCCTCTTTTAAGTAGACAACGACATCACTCGTTTTGGAATAAATAAAATGCGGATCTGCATTTTACCAAATCGACGAGAATTCACGTACGGTCGACAAGTGATATGACATTGAAAATGCACAAGAGGGAGAAACAAACAAAATTACGTTCGATGTTCGATTCATGTGTTTTCCTTTCTTCTTCTCTTCTTTTTTCTTGAGGTAACTCGGTTTATGTATGTCTCTTTTTAGTCATATAAAAGGATAAAGATACAAATACTTCGAGTGGGTGGTAATTATTATAATATAAATTAGCCATTAGTAACTTTTATATTATGAGTTGCCTGCCGTATTTGACACCCATGACAATGTGGAAGTGTCACGCGTCAAATATTTGCTTGACCCCAACTATATATGTATACGGTTTTGGTTGCTTTTTCATTTAATTTTTTTTTTGTGGTAAAATAAGAAATTGGTAGCATAGCATATACAGTAATACTGTGTATTGAATCAAGCGTTTTTAGCTGCAACAAAGATCTCACGATACTCGTATTTTCTCGAATAACAAGCCTGATGCAATCCAAGTACTTATCGTAATTGTCCTAATTATCACGCTAATTACCACTTATTTTGTATGCAGTTTGTATGAGTTGACCTAAATAGGAATGAAAGCCTGTAAATAAATCGATACGATGATGTTTGAGTAGAGACGTGTCGTCACAATACCGCAACGTTATTATTACTATGTAGGTATTAGGTTTATGTCTTAATTTAAGATTTATAAAGAATAATAAAGAAGTTTCCCATATTATGTTGCATACTTTTTTGGACACACTGTAAATTAACAATACAAGTTAGGTATAAAAACAATAGTAATAACAGTATTTAGCTGCAAACGTTTGAAATGCAAAAATAACTACATATTTATCAGCTCGATTCGAGCAAGGCTCCCACGAAATAGCTGGTCTTGATTAAATTTAAAATAAGTTCCTATTTATGGAAACTCCGTACATGGTAAAGGTGCGTGTTAAATACCTTGAAGTTGGTAATAAATCCTAAATTAAAATTACTATAATTGACAAAGTTTATACAGGGTGTTTGATAACTGAATGCTGATACTTGAGGGTCTTAATCCTTGGATAACTTTAAGACAAAAAGTTCATATCAATATAGGTCCACAGCCGCTATAATTTGGAGATGTTAAAAATTAAATTTTTAATAAAACGGTTTTGATAGATATCATTTTGAATTTTAGTAGGTACCTACTAACACATTTTTTTCATAAAAAAGATTTGCTCTACTTTTACCAGTAACGTCCGCACTAACAAGTCTTGATATTTTTAACGAAAGGATGATACGCCACTGTTTTTGTTCAAAATGCAATAACGCATCCCTGAACCAAATTCAAGTAGAAAAGTTCATTTAAACATGTGTCCTAAACAGTCTGGTTTTCAAGATACAGGGTGTATTAAAAAAACATCGGTTAGTTCAGGTTAGTTATTATAATATTGACAAAAAAAAAATGTACGTCTATGACTTTTTTAAAAGTTTGATATTGTTTTCGGATTAAGCCGCTAAAAATACAACTTTTTTGTCTCTTGATATTTTTTCGTATCTTATTTCGTTTTCGAGAACAAAAATTTTTCGACATTCAATGAAGTGGCTTTTATTTTTTTTCTCGAAAACGAACTATGATACGAAAAACTACCAAGAGACAAAAAAGTTGTATTTTTAGCTGCTTAATCCGAAAACAATAACAAATTTTTAAAAAAGTCATAGACGTACATTTTTTTTGTCAATATTATAATAACCGATTTTTTTTTTAATTTGACACCCTGTATCTTGACATAACAATATAAAATTTTTAAACAAGTCAGTAGCGTACATTTTTTTTGTCAATATTATTCGTGACTAAAAAAAACAAAAATGGCGTATCATTTTTTTCGTTAAAAATATCAGAAGACTTGTTAGTGCGGACGCCACTGGCAGAAGTAGAGCAAATATTTTTTTTTTATGCCTAGTGAGAACCTACTAAGATTCAAAATGATATCGTCGTTTGAGCGGTCTCTAACCTATTAAGAAAATTTTATTTTCAACACCCTGTATTTCATGATATATACAGGGTGTTAAGTGCCCGATATTTAACAGGACGATTCCTCAGTTATTTGTAAGGTGAAAATTTCATATAAGCATATATATTTTTAAGATACAGGGTAGGGATCGACCGATATGATTTTTTGTGACCGATACCGATATCGGCCGATACCGATATATGCATAGCCGATATCGGCCGATACCGATATATCGGCTATATTTTCTATTATGGATATTTTGCTATATAAATTAGCTACAATTAATGTTCGTCTTGTTCAACTGCCCGCTCAAGTAAAACCACACAGCTAAAGATATTCGAATCCTTCGATAACATGCAGTTATGGGACATCAATAGTACTAAATCTAAAGATATTCACTATTCTATCGGAGAATTATTAGCAATATGTATACAACCCTTCAGTATTCTGCATGATGTCGGCTTTAAACAGCGTTTAAAAAAATTGGATCCTGGATTGTTACAATATGCTTCTGATAAATATTTTAGAGAAAATATACTTCCTGATATTTACCAAAAATGTTCTTCAGCAATTAGTGAAAAATTATCATCATCACTTTCCTTAGAAGAAAACATTAAAGTTTCTGTAACTACAGATTTATGGACGTGCAAACACAATAACAATTCATTTATGTGTTCTACTGCTCATTGGATGGATTTTAAAACGACTGAAAGATGTTCATTTGTACTGGCCTGCAAACATTTTCCAGGAACACATACAGCTTTAAATATTGCCCAGATGTTAAATGATTTACTGAAGAGATGGAAGTTAGTTCATAATCAGGTTCTTTTGGTTTTGGCTGACAATTCCGTCAACATAAAAAAGGCATCGACGAAGTTAAACTAAAACACCAAACTTGTTTTATACATCTTTACAATTAGCCATACAAGACTCGATAGAAAGTCAACGATCAATCATGGATTTATTGGCAAAAGCTAGGCGTATAGTAACTTATTTTAGTCACTCCTCTTTGGCTTGTGATGGACTGAAGAATATTCAAAAGACTCTTAACATTGCGAGAAAATCTTTGGTTCAGGATGTACCTACATGATGGAACTTAAGTTTTTATATGTTGGAACGTTTGGTAGAAAAAAAAATGCTTTAAATATATTTATAATGGATGATTCAGCTTTAAAAGATAAGGAACTAGCATATCACCAGTGGGAACTAGCAAAAAACTTATGAAACTTATTAGAACTCTTGAAGAGATTACCAACATTTTTAGTAAGAACAGTGCATCTATATCAGAAATAATATCATTACTTAAGACATTTTTGATTCATCTCGACAAAGCTGAAGGAGCTTATTTTTCTGGAGTGCAGACTACTAAAATTGAGCTCAAAAATTCTTTATTTATTTATTTTACTTTATAAATTTATGTTTTAATTTCTTTAAAAAATATATCGGCCGATACCGATATACTCTTGGCCGATACCGATATCGGCAAGAAGGCCGATATGGCCGATATACCGATACCGATATCGGTATCGGTCGATCCCTAATACAGGGTATTAAAAATGTATCTTTATTTTTATTTTTCTTAAATAATTTTTGAAATAGTGTCTATATTTGGACGAAAATTGATATCTAGGGGTTTTTTGAAATGCGAACTTTGAATTTGATGGCAGTATGGCTCCCACTTGTAGAGGGCGCCACCTACGTGTCTTTTTACTCTTTTGAGGAGTCGTAACTCTTTTATACGTGACTGTATTACATTTTTAAGCAAAAAAATGAATTTCTTCATCAATTTTGCATGAGAGTCGCTACGAGCAATCGTTCTCGAGAAAAAGAATAATATAATTGCATATCGCTATGCCCATATCAGAGTTTGATAAAATAGAATTTATCTGCTAAACAAAGCCGAAATCAAAAAATTATGAAAAAGTACTTTGCATTAGCCAATAAAGTGCCTACATAACAGTGTTATCAAAAGAAAAAACGGCAGTGGCGTACATATTTTTTGTTCCTGGCAAAAACACCCTGTATCTCAAAAATGAAGGGCTTATATGAACTTTTCACCTTACAAATAACTGAGGAATCGTCCTGTAAAATATCGGACACTGATTAAATAACACCCTGTATATCTATATGATATGAACTTTTTGTATTAAAATCTTTCAAGAATTAAGACTCTTAAGGGTGAGCATTTAATTATGAAATTCTATATAAAGCGTAAGTATGTACCCTAAAATAGGTAGGATTCAATTATTTATTATTCCACGGCCATTAAGTAATGAAACCATTACTTAAATAATATGGGGGGTTGCCACCAATCAAAACACAGAATGTCACTAACCAAATTATGCCATGAAATAGTCATAACACACACAACCGTGTTTAGGTTTTTATTTTTTTGTTAACCTGTAATGAATTTTGAGGCATCTAAAATGTACGAAATATTTCCAAAAAATCCTGGAAGCCGTAATATGACGTCCGTTAACTAATGAAACCATTACTTAACAAATATGCGTGGTTCTTGCCACCAATCAAAACACAGAATTTCACTAATGTATACTATTGCATACTATAAATTATTGAAACAGACATAACCATGTTTAGGTTTTTAGTTTCATTTGGCTTGTAATGTAATTTCAAGACGTCTAAAGCGTATGAAATACAGCAATAGATCTTTACAAATAATCCTGAAAGCAGTAAAAAGCAAAATAATGACATTTGTGTTTTCGTGCCAATGAGCTCAAAACTGGAATGTATCAATCTTTAAAATGTTTTTGAACACCCTCTATTTATTTTTAAAAGACTTTTAAATTAAATTTGTTTAATAGAACAGAACAGAAAATTAGCAATCAATACTAAAATTAAAACGATTGGTCACAAAAGAGTCGAAAATGATGCAAAGCCCCTATAATTTAGATGTTTTTAAGGCCTAAAATAATTAAGTTAAATTAATATTAACTAACGTCTAAAAATAATGAACTACATACTGAAAATTATACACCAGAAATTTGAAATTACCGAAAAAACCGTCGAAAGAAATATTTAAGACAAAGATATAAAAATATTACCAAAAAAACATCTAAATTAAGGGAAAATATGTATGATCCTACCTCAGACTGCCAATCTGTTTTTCTTTTGGTCCTGTCCCTCCATGATCTTGACATTGGGTTGAACATGATGAGCTTTGGAAGAAGTTAAGTTGATGTCCAAACGCTATCGAATAGGAGCAAAAACTTTCCCACCTAAAATAAAAAAAAAGGATAAGACAATGTTGTTGAAAATGTGATCCAAGGGAAAAAAATAAAAATTAGATTCTAAATAAAAAACAAAAATACCCAAGTAGGTTAAAAATATGCACAAGAAAAGAAACCCTGCCACTAGAAAATAAAATAAACTTTATTCTACAAAGAATAAAAATATGCAACCAATACTTTTACAAAATAATTCTTCTACTTTTTATTGTTTAAAGTTTGTCTAAGTTTCAAATCAATATTATTATTTGGATAGTCAATACACAGATTAAAATTGGCCGGCGCGTAGCGCCGGGTCACACGACGCAGCACTTTTCCACGGCGGCATGGAGTTTAAAGAACGCCGGCGCCCTAATTTCCCGGTAATATGAATTATTTTTTATTAGGTACATTTGGAAATTTAATTTATAGTTTACGTGTTTTAAACAAATAGGATCCAGTATAATTTTCGAAAATGTTGCACAGCATATGAATGTTTCAGGATACAGAATGTTATAAAAATAGTTCTTTGTTATTTATGCTTACCAAATATTCTCGAGTCCAAGCTGTCCAAGTGATGTCTTCCTGAAATGCTGAACGTTAACCAAGTGGTGGCGTGTTACGTAATGTGGCAGACCTAAAATAATCCAAAAATATCTCAAAGGGTTTATATCATCCAACAACAAATATGGTTTTTCTATTGAATAAACTTAATAAGGAATCATTCTTAACAAAAATTGTATCTGTATTTTGTGCAGTATTAGTAATATAAGGAAAATACGAGAGTTCAAAGGACGCGCTTGCGGCCACTTATACACTCGTTGATCGACGAAGCCAATATCGATTAGTATTGATTTTTCGATAAGTTTTAAGATTTAAGGCATTTTCAGTAAACTTTTATGTTTTTGTCACTAAAGGGAAATAGTTTGATAATAATAAAATAATTCATTTTCTCTATTTTACAAAATAAATGCTTACCAAAGCTCTAGAGTCCGAACGAGCGTGCGACACGAGGGTTGCGAAAGAAGTAATGGTTTCGGGGATTCTCGAAAAATGGCGAACCTAGAACAATCCAAAAATATCTCATAGAATGTATGTCATCCAGTAAAAATTATGGTTTTTCTTTTAAATAAACTTAATAAGAAAGCGTTATTAACAAACATTTTTATCAACCGGTACATTTTTTTAAATTAAAATCTACAGGCGCCATTTTAAAGCTTGTTAACCGACGCCGAAAATATCGATTGATATTGATTTTTCGTTAAGTTGAAGATTTAAGGGATTTTCAATAAATTTCTAACAAATCAAACTGTCCTTTCACTAAAAAGAAACCACTTCATAAAAAAAATAATTATTTTGCTGTATTTCACTAAATAAATGCTTACCAAAGCTCTAGAAGCTGGATCAACGAAGCAGAACGAGGGTTGCTGACGAAGAAATGGCTTCGTTCGTGGGATGCCGGAAGTTGGTAAAATTGGAGGGGGGGAAGGGTATATATTAAATATATATTTTATTAAACATTTTAAAATGAAATTTGTCGAAAAATGTGTGGGATAAATTATTTTAGGACGTTTGCATTTTGGCACTTTAAATTTCGCTTATTAGTTTTCGAATAATTAATTTTTTTATAGGACCGGGTGGGGATAAGGGGACATGAGTGTTAAGGGCGGGCATTTCAAAAAGCGGAAATTGGAAGTTGCGTTAAACCAAAAGCAGTTTCAAAGTTTTTTGGAAATGCAGCTTAGCTTCTAAAATAAAAACGCTTTAACTGAATTACAGCAATGCTACTTGTGTTGTGTGATGATTATATGTAGAGTAAAAAGAGCTGATTAGATTAGGCTACCCTTGAATATGAAGTAGAGGAACGTTATAGGAAAGGGCGGGTAATTCAAAATTGATATTGGATCTATAAGCTTAACTAATGACAATCATTCATGACTAGGTTGAATTTATTATTTACAATCGTAGAATTACAGAGGATACGGATATATGGCAGAGAAATGGTACCTAAGTACAACCGTACGACCTGCCCCTTCAATTTCTCTGATCATGACTATACTATAATATTCAAATCCAAGCTGGATAGCGGCAAAACGAGTGATGACAACCGTACTGTATTCCGATTGGTCGACGCACGACGGCAGACGAACCGTTTTGGTAACAGAGTTGTATTCAGTTTGCCGCTGATTTTCACTGCACTGTGTTTCATTACTTTCATTCGGTGTTATCGGTGTTTTCATATAGATATTTGAGTTTTTTTGACTATTCTTATTGTTGATTAGTTATAGTTAATATATTATAATAATAATGGTGACAAATAACAATATGAGTATGTAAAATCGCTATTAAACTTTATCTTTCAGTTCGGCCCTGTACAATGTTGTGATGCTTTAAGCCACGTGGGATTTGCTTATTACTATGCCGCTTGGATTTTAATAGACTATAAATAATAAATGGTACCTTAGGTACTGCCTACCCCCTTAAAATTCGTTATCTATTGCCTTAATGTTAACGAGCTAGCTGCTCATGGTTCTGCAAGTTAAGTATAGTTCATATATAGATGCGAATCACGAATTGCGAATAATGCTCTGATTGGTCAATTTCAAATATTTTCTTGGCGGATATTTAAAATTGACCAATCAGAGCATTATTCGCAATTCGTGCTTCGCATCTATATGAACTTCGCTTTTGCCAACCATTTATTGTTCTGCGAACTGGGTGGATTAAGTTTTATAACCCTACTTC
This sequence comes from Polydrusus tereticollis, assembly GCA_963920685.1. NCBI lineage: Eukaryota > Metazoa > Arthropoda > Insecta > Coleoptera > Curculionidae > Polydrusus > Polydrusus tereticollis. The sequence continues at coordinate 2,512,197 of OY987335.1, forward strand.
TTGCCAAGGGCTAGTGTTCATCAGTCCCACAAAAAATAAATTTTACAAGACGATTTTACTGTACTTAATTATATACTTTCGTTAAATATGGATGCAAAGAATGCAGAAAGTATGACCAAAAATATAAGTAAGCAACCTTTACCAGCTAAACCTGGGCAATATTAAATAATATTTTCTTTATTGTTTCAGTTCGCTTCCATATTGCCCACTTATTCGAAATCCAAGGAAAAGTGAAAATCGCTAAGGAAAGGTATGAGACGCTTCTCAAAGACAAGTCTATCACTCCTTCTTTAAAGTCCGAGATATTTCGACAATTAGGCTGGCTTTATCACAGCCATGAATCTCTTGGTGAAAAGATTCAACGTATTCCATTAGCCATCCACTGTCTTCAACGGGCAAATGATGCTGATCAGTATTCGAATGGTCAAACACTTTATTTGCTTGGTAGATGTTACGCAAGTATAGGAAAAGTACACGATGCGTTCATTGCTTACAGAAACTCCGTTGAAAAGTCTGAGGGTAATGCTGACACATGGTGCAGCATAGGGGTTTTGTACCAGCAACAAAATCAGCCTATGGATGCTTTACAGGCCTATATTTGCGCCGTTCAGTTGGATAAGTGCCATTCAGCAGCTTGGGCTAATTTGGGCATTTTGTACGAAAACTCTTTGCAAGCAAGAGACGCGTATGCGTGCTATTTGAATTCGCAAGCCGGTATCGACAGTAAAGGAGTTGCCGAGGAACCTGTCACGAGTAAGTTGCCAAAGCTCAGTTCGTCAACCGTGGGAATGAACCCACATCTCACTCAAAGGATCAATTTTCTACAGACGCATTTAGCTAACGCCCCAATGCCTAGCGTAACTTCACAGTAAGTACCTAATCGATATTTCTTACTTCTTTCTTTCTAACTTATTTCTCTTAGTATCACTGTATACAAGTTGCGCCACTACACCTGCATTAACAAATAACGTCCCTATTCTACAACCCCTACATGAACCAACTTGGATCAAAAGTATCGTACAGTTGCCCACTTTTTCTGTCATTTGACACAGTTGTCTTCGAGTGGCAAGTAAAATTTTGTTAGATACACCTGAACTTTACAAATGTAGCAATATAATCTCGAGGATGACTGGGACAAAATAATATGTACTTATACTTAATAGGGGTACGAGGTGTACTTTGATCAACATAACATTTTCAAGGCAAAAACATTTTTTAAAAACGTACAGTCGACCAACAAAATGGCACTGTCTGTCTTTATAAGCACTGTTTCTTGTCAACTGAATGTAATTCTTATACCTAACAGATCATATAACTACTTCACATTAAACTAAAACAGTATTGAAATTTTTCTCTAACTAAAATTATAATTTTTATTAAGACAAAAAAACATTTTAGAATTTTTCTTCAGTGCCTCCTGAGCTTATGACTCAAAGCTTAAAGTTAAAGTTTGTTCAGAGATATAAGAAAGTGACTAACTGATCCCTATTAGGAAAGACCCTGCCAGCTCTAAAATTGAAATATAGCCGAACAGGTCCGTATTTTTCTTAGAATTTAATCATGGTTTGTGTTTGTAATAAAAATAAGTAAGACATTAAATAATAGTTTATCGCTATCATCATCTGTTCTAGTTATTATTTGTGCTATATTGTTTATATGGATATAGGATTTTTCCACTTTTTCAACATGTGTAACAGAATTTGCCCAACTTTGTGAAGGGATATTAAAAACTTCAGTTTTTATAAGCTCAAGTACACTGGAGTTAATAGTAGGGCAAATATTACGACGAATGGCAGATTTCAGTTGGTGCCAAACATGTTCGATGGGATTAAATATACAATGGTATGGTGGAAGCCTTAAAACTGTATGCTCTAGATTTTTTGCATAATTATCACAGAAGTATGCCTTTTGTAGTTTTAAACTTTGTAAAACCTCAATTAATTGCCTTTTGGTGTAATCTTCCTGAAAATAAATGTCATTATCATACATGTAGTTTTGGATTGTTGCTTTTGTGTAATTTTTGAGGAGGGAGTCTTGGTCAAGTGCCTACTATGGTAGCTTGCATTGTCCATTACAATTACGCTATTCGGAGATATATTTGGAATTAGCTTGTTTTTAAACCAATCTTTAAATAAATCAGCAGTGGTGTTCTCATGGTAATCCAGAGAAGAATCTTTAATGTTTTTTGCAGACAGAGAAAGTCCATTTGGAATCAATTCGTCTTTAGATCCAGCATGCAAAATCGTAATTCGTTTACCACTTGTTGGTGGCGCGCTTGTTTTAGACTTGCTGCTCGAGTCAACCCAACCCTTTTCCGGGGTATCATATGTGTCGAACCAGGTTTCATCCAAATAAATAATCGGCCTTTGCTGATCTCTGTAAATCCTAATTTTTTGTAGATATTCGGATCGCCATTCCCGAATTCTACTGAATTCCATTAAAACTTGTCTTTTGTTAATTTTTTCAAATCTAAAACCCATGTGTTGGTTGCACTTCCATAACGTTGTTCTGCCACATTTAACGCCGGTGTCATCTTTTTCAAGCCTCTTAATTAAATTATCTAATGTAGGCACGCTTTGTTCCTCGTATAACTTGTAAATTTTACGCCGTATTATATCTTGATCACTTCCATCTACCTTCGAGAAAATGCCAGTATCGGTTCTTTTTTTCCTCGTTAACATGGAATTATTCACAATTTTCCATACAGTTGATGTTGGAATTTTTGTTAATGTGGCCGTTTCTTCTAACGCTGCTTGCTTGCTGACCGCACGTTCAATGAGAGTTGAATAAACATTGTTTATAACTTCCTTAGTTTCCACAGAAAGGTGTTTTCTGCTTTTCGACGGGGTTATCTCCTGAGATACATTGAGCTCGCACATATTTTCCATGAGTCACACACGATTAAACAAACGCTGTATTACACACGAAATAAGAATAATTACTAAGCTTAAAACTAACTAGAGTGGCTATATACAGGGTGTTCCTTAATGGCATGCTAATATTTAAGTAGGTGATTCCACGATACATTTTAAGAAAAAAACTTCATATTAACGTATGTCCTAAACGTCTTAATATTTGAGATACAGGGTGTTAAAGTTTTCAGAAAAAAATCAATTTTTTAATAATAACTGTGATACTATTTATAATATCTTTATGAAATTTGGTACACATGTTCTATGCATTAATAATTTCATTAAAATATCCAGAGTGGTATTACAGATATTATTAAAAAATTATTTATTTTTAAAAACTTTACCACCCTGTATCTCAAAAGTTAAGACGTTTAGGACATACGTTCATATGAAATTTTTTTCTTAAAATGTATCGAGGAATCACCTCCTTAAATATTAGCATGTCATTAAGGAACACCCTGTATACATACAGTCTTTAGAACATAGTTTGTTTTATGGGATTAACCCTCTGATTTTGAATCTGGTAAAAATCGGTTTAAAATCACCAAACTATTACTTTAATAACTAATAATGAAATTACGTCTTCCGAATTTGAAGTTTGCTTTAAGACATTTTTAAGTACGGACCATAATTTACCTGCACTTATTCATTCATTCATTGTTTGTTTATGGCCATCTTTGGATAATCCGATTCAAAGGCAAAGTGTAACTTTCTTATATCTCTGGACAGGCTTTACTCCTTTGGTTAATTTTATGTGCGGGCTTTAGTGGACAAAGTTTAATGGTAATAAAAGTTTTATAACTGTCCTAATCTTTAAACTGAAACTTATTCGCGTATCTAAACAGCTTTAAAATATGGTCGTTAATAATTTATAGATTGGTCCATTGATCAATTGACCAGTGTATCATACTTATCACTAGTGACATGTTTAGTTATCTTTTACTCTGTCACTGTTAATGTTAAAGGTGACAGTTGTATGGCATTGTATGTTTGTTTATTATGGAATATCGCAACAACTAGTAAATTATATTTATTAGTAACAATGCAGTTTAGTGTTGCAGCAGTTGAGTTGACTGGTATTGTTAAGGTTTGTTGAAGGTTCAAATATTAGTTATTAATAGTTATTAGTATGTATAGGTACAGTAATATTTTTTTATTATTAATTTATTGCATTCTTGTTATAGTTTTGGGAGAGCAAAATATTTTTTTTATTTTTAATAAGTTTTCAGTTCGTTTAAAAAGACGGTAGGTTTATTTATCACCCAAAAACTAGTAGATTACGTAATGTTAGATAAACCATTTTTTTCCATTAATTGATTTTAATTTTATTAATTTATTAATAGGGAGATTAGAACCCAATTTTTCAGTGAATTTATCTTTCTGATAAAGTTAATTTACGTAACCGATTTGCTGTTTTATTATTTTAGTATTAACCTGAGGTTGTGTTTGTAATTATTAGGTACCTATACTTAATTTGGGGTAAATATGAGTATTTGATATATTGCATGATTTTTCTTTCTTTGCATACTTTGTGTCCGGAATATAAGTCTGTATATGGGGATTTCGCTTATTATAAAGGCTACTAGAGAGGCGGTTAAATGGGGAAAGTTTTAGGCAATTGTGTTAGAAGTTTATTGGCGCTTTTGGAGCGGAACTGGTATTTTGAGGTTTTGAGATATTTTAAAAATCTGCCATAACTTTCTTATTTTTAAAAATTTTTAAAATCTATAAACACATCTTCATATAGCCACCTTTTACGTAAATCACAATTATTTAGTCACATTTTGGCTATAGCGTTTCGGCTTCTTAAAATCATCATCAAAAGTTTTTTCGTATGTCGGCCATCTTGGATTTTTCTACTTAAATTAACCTTTTTAGTGACGTACCACTTGCAAACAAAGTTTTAAGTAAATTGTTCAAAATGGATTTTTTTTTCGCCAAATATGAAATTGGATAATAATAAATATCAATTTTTTTCTTCGTTATTAGCCTGAATAGGTATTTTTGTAAAAATACAAATAAGGAAAGACAGGCTTAGGTATCTAAAGACGAAATGAAACAAGAAATCTTTCTTGCAGGAGAAGGCAATTGCTTTCAATTGAGGAGGCCTGGAATCTGCCAATATCAGCTGAAATGTCGTCAAGGCAGCAGCAACAACCACCACAGTCACGAAGTACAACTCAGTTTCAGAAGACTTATGGACAAGCTGCTGCCCCTCAAGGACCTCCTCCCCCGTATCCTAGCCCCAGTGGTGCTTCTGGAAAACGCTTTAAAACCGAGCAGGATCAGAAAATCACGTCCAATACGGTGCAACCAAACTATATGCTTACGCAGCAACAGATAAATTTGCTCAACCATTTGCAAGCAAATGCAGCGACCTTAACTCAACCCCAGCAGAACATCATGAGACAGTTGCAGCATCAGTACAACTTGATGCAACAACATTTAAGGAGCCAGGCTAATCAGAGTCGACCACTGGCTCCCCCACTTAATGTTGGGACAAGGGGTGGACCGACACCTCCGTACGGTGGTACCAATCAACTAGGATCTCCGTTAAGCACTAGTAAAAGTTTTTCGCCACCTAGCAGTCAGATGCCGTCTTTTCTGCATGGACAGACGCATGATCTGGATGTAGAAGCAGAACTAAAAGACTTGCTTTCACAAAAGGATCTCGCAACTACTTTAGCTGAAAATTTGCTAAAGCATTTTGGATCTGATGAAATTGAAGATGTCAAAGAAGAAGCTGATTCTACAACACCCACCGCTGCTCCTGCAGCAATTCCTACAGGTAATTTTGAAATTAGTGGTCTTTGGTTGGTATTATTTTAATTGCTAATTTGTTGTTAAAGAACCCGTTGTGAAGGTCAAGCCAACAACTCTCTCATCAGGGCCTTTTTCTCCATCTAATGTCGACACAAAGACGGAACCTGTGGAGCCTAAGAAAAGAAGAATAAAATCGCCAACTCAAGACAGCGTCCTTACAGTCAAATCTGAGCCTCCTTGGGATTTTGAGGCTCTTCACTCGTCAGAGAAGAAGCCTCATATTGACTATAACATTGATATGACTGCTGAGACAATTCTGCAGTTATGCAAGTGAGTTCTGCAATTTTGTCATGATTAACCATGTTAGGGAAGGTGAAAAGATAAATTGCCCCAAAATTAGTGTAATAGGGTCCATAATTTAAAAATAACTTTAATATTATATTTTTTGTTTGTCATAGATGTCGTCAGAAAAAGTGAGTAGGTATGGTTAGGTGATTGCCCTTTTTTTAAGAACTGTCATTAAATAAACAAAATTGATCAATACATTTTAATCACACTCCTTTTTATGAGGTATTTTTTAAATAGTGAGATCCCCAATTCATTTTAAACCACCACTGCACCTTTATCAACGAGGCAACAAAAATGGAGGGATTGCTTCGGACTATAATATAGTAAGAATGAGGCTGTCCTTGTTTTGGGTAGATTCATGTTTGGGAGATGGAACCTATTTCCTATTTATCAATATTAAGAATATCAGCAGTGTACTAATTTTGTTGGGCTACAGCCGAAAATCCATCTTCCAACCATAACCTGGCACCTTTAAGCAAAACCAAACAACAGCCATAAAACGTGGACAGTGGAATGGGTTCTTATACTTTGGCATATTTCTAGGAGTGAAGCAATTAATGGTGACATAAACAGTTCTATCATATCAGACCATGCTCCTCCCCCATCGCCTCCGGAACCACCGTCTATACAGCTCAGTCACCAACAGCTCATTCCGCCGACGCCTTCCGTCTATTTGGATAACAAAAAGCACGCGTTTAGCCCTCAACTCCAAGAATTTTGCTTGAAGCACCCTATAGCTGTTGTTAGGGGTCTAGCGTCAGCATTGAAGCTTGACTTGGGCTTGTTTTCAACTAAAACGTTGGTAGAAGCGAATCCAGATCATAGTGTTGAGGTTAGAACGCAGATACAGCAGCCTTCAGATGAAAACTGGGATCCACAAACCGGAAAAAAAGTATGGGCTTGCATTTCACATCGATCCCATACCACCATTGCTAGGTATGCTCAATATCAGGCATCTAGTTTTAAAGATAGTTTGAGGGTAAGTTCTTTTATTGACGTATACAAGGGAGTCTTGTAACTGTAAGGTTTTTGTGCAGGAAGAAAGAGAGAAAACTCAAGCAGGACTGTCCGACTCTGATTCCAAAGATTCAACGCAGTGTGGAGGAAAGAGACGCAAGACAACCCTATCTATTACTCCATCTTCCATAACGAAAAATCTGAGAGAACATAAAACCTTAAAGTAAGTTTCAGGTAGAGAATTTGATTAGTTTGGTTATCCATACTATTGGCTTGTTACAGGTTTGGCACCAATGTCGATTTGTCAGATGAAAGGAAGTGGCGGCCGCAGCTTCAAGAGTTAATGAAACTACCCGCATTTGCTAGAGTAGTATCGGCGGCTAACATGCTGTCGCACGTTGGCCACGTGATCCTCGGCATGAACACTGTTCAGTTATATATGAAGGTGCCTGGTAGTAGAACGCCTGGTCACCAGGAAAATAACAACTTTTGCTCTATAAACATTAACATTGGACCTGGCGATTGTGAGTGGTTTGCTGTACCTGATGCCTATTGGGGCGCCATCTGCAGGTAAGATGCCAGACACTGATGCAGGATCACAACTTAGTTACTAAGGCATTCTTAATATTGACAGTCAGTCAACAGTATACTCCCTTTCTTTTCAGGTTATGCGAGCACAACCAAATAAACTACCTTCATGGCTCTTGGTGGCCGGTACTAGAAGACCTTTACAAAGCCAACATACCCGTTTACCGATTCCTCCAAAGACCAGGAGATTTGGTGTGGGTGAATGCTGGCTGCGTTCACTGGGTTCAAGCTGTGGGTTGGTGTAATAATATCGCCTGGAATGTCGGTCCGTTAACCGCCAGGCAATACCAGTTAGCGATAGAAAGATATGAGTGGAATAAATTGCAAAGCTTTAAGAGTATAGTGCCGATGTTGCACCTGTCCTGGAATCTTGCTAGGAACATTAAAGTGTCTGATAGGAAATTGTTCGATTTAATTAAGTAAGTGTCTGTTTTACATTTGAACTTAATTAAAATATCGTCAAGACGATAAACAAGATTAGGTACTTAAAAAGTTAGGTTCTCCTAAGCTCAAGACGAATATTTTCCCCTTTTTGCAGGAATTGTTTACTTAGAACGTTAACAAAATGCAGTAGAATTCTAGAATTTGTTAAGGATAGAGGAGTAGAAGTTAAATTTCATGGAAGAGGGAAAAATGAAGCTTCGCATTATTGTGGACAATGTGAGGTAAGTAGAAAAATTCTTGGTTATTCAACTTTAATTAATAAGCACTATGAGGAAAAGGTAAAAAATTTAAAAAAGCGAAGCCTCAGCCTTAAACTATTTATATCCTAATTTTTACATGTTTCCTCTGAAAGGAGCATCTTCAGACCATATGCACAAGTCTACAAATAAAATAAATAATACAAACTATATGACAAAAGTAAAACGCACATTGTCTTCTATGTGTCAACACTCATAATTATTTTAAGATTAGGTAATTTTGATGTCAATACAAAATGCTTATATAGGTCGATGAAGTAAAGTAATAAAAAACAATGCTTATAACGTTAAAATTATAATTGATAGAACACAAAAGGTCCGGCACATGTAAATATAAAGGACACAAATATATATCTAAATACAAACAGTTTAAAATATAAAGTGTAATAGTCCACAAACAGCAGCGGTTTGATACTATGTTTAAAGGTATTAAGTGGTAGTTGATTTACATTATTAGGCAACTTGTTGAAAATTTTGATGGTAATAAAATCTGGTCTACATTGACACTTTTTTTTTTTCGGAAAACGACCTGCAATAAATGCTGATATTTTCAAAGTCTCACAAACAAGGGCACTGGAATTTGGTTAGAATTTCGGCACTACCTTCAGGATTTTTTCGCTATAGCCAAGGATTAGTTGCAATATACAGCGTTGTCTTAAAATACAGTTATTTTGGTTACTTGAAAAAAATCCTAAAAGTAGATTTTTGTAAATAAAACGCCTCGTATTTTTTTTACTGATTTTAAAAGCTGCTAAAGTTCGCTATGTATACCATACCTATACCTAACTAGTCAAATTTGGAACTAAAATAACTTATTTAATTGAAAAGTATCTTGAAAAAAAATTCACATTTATTTTGTTCCTTGTGATAAAATTATAAGCAGCTAGGACATGTAGAAAATTTAATGAAATCTATCTAAATCTACCGCGAATTTCGGGTGAGCCGCCCAGCCGTGTGATCCACATAAATAGTGTGGGGTCCAGATAAACGCCTTGAAATTTCGCTTCCTCAAGCTTGTTTGCCACAAACCAGTTTCTCAGGTCTTCGACCCTCGCGTCGATGCTCCCCTTTAGCTCAGTCAGGTCATCACCACCATGAATGATGTATCATCAGCAGATAGCAAAATTTTCGGGTTTAGGGATGCATTGTTTAAAAGAGGGGCCCCAGGATTAAACCCTGGGGCACTCCATGCTCTGTTTTTTCCTCCCACTTTGTAGATGTCATCCCGGTTTAAACTGTCTTCTGCTGCCTACTCCTTAATTCGTCAATGCCATGCTCTTATCTTCAAGCCCATACAGGGACAGTTTCCGAACAAGCACCTCATGAGACAAACAGTCAAAGGCCTTTAAGAGGTCACACATAATGCCCCCTCAAAAGCCTCCACCATGTACTCGAGCAAGTTAGGTGGTAGAATAGCCAGTTTTGAAGCCAAATTGAGTAGCAGTAATAGGCTATTTTCATTGAAATAGCTTTTGGGGTATATGAGATGCAGAGATATCTCCTGTGGGGGGCCCCGAAGGAAAACAAATTATATTAACTTTACGTAATCTATATGAATCAGAGAGATTGCCCAGAAACTCTGGGGTACTCTTTATGTTCAGTTAATAATTTTTTTATAAAATGCTCTTTTTGGCAGATACAAGGTTATAGTTAAATAGTTTGAGGTGGATACTTTATATCCTAATTTACTCATAGAGTACCTAATATGTTTTAGATTGAAGTATTTAATATACTTTTTATTCGAGAACAAGAAAAAAGGCATGTAGTACATTGTATGGATTGTGCAAGAAAACAATCGCCAAACCTAGAAGGCTTTGTTTGTTTAGAAGAATACAAAATGCAGGAATTGTGCGAAGTTTATAATAACTTTATTTTATACAACAACATGTCAGCAAATTCTGATCCGTTTCGACTCATGTAAACCTAAAAGTAATAAAATACAACCTTCACTGCCACTTGTAACTGATGTACAACTATTATTATAATAAGTACGTTTTGCTTGTTAATATACGTGTAAAAACCTAAAAAGTGATATTCGTCTAAGAAAAAAATTATTTTAACGTAAATGTACATAAAATTTGTGGATATTTTCATTAAATTTACCGCATAGAGTAAATAAATATCTTGTCTTGCTTAGTTGGGTTTAAATAAACTAACCCAAGAAACAGTGATCTCAAATTAATTAGTTGAATCAAACTGTAAATACCTTGAATAAATAATTTATTTTACCATTGACTTTATAGGATTATTGTATTTATAATTTTTATAGTTTTTTTCTGTTATACATTCAGATTTATATGCAATTTATTTAAATCTTTATTGTAGGCCTTTTATTGTGTTCCTTTAATTTTGTTAATATTTATTTCTAATTAAGGACTTTCTATTATCGCAGATTGTAATTTGTGTTCAATTTCTTTATCATAAGTTATCATGTAAAGCCAACCAAAAACCTTCTATGCGAATAAAATCGAACCATATGTTTTATTTTCCATTCATTTTCCTATTAACAACGTTAGCAGTCCACTTATCTTACGGGGGGGGGGGGGGATCTGATTTAGGAAGTTTGTTTTTTTATCGGAAAATATGCTTCAAATTTTTATAGTAAAATTCGGAGTTCAGGTTTAGACAGCGAGGAGTCACATGCATCTGGACAGAGGAAACTATTGCCACAACCATTCCAGATAAGGTAAGAACATGGGGAAAACAAATTGGTATTTTTTGAAAACGAAAAATTAATCTTTATCTTCAAAGTTCCTTAATAATTATAATGTTTTTGAGGAGAAAATTGGAGGCTTCACATTGTCACTGGACATGAACTGCCTAGTACTCCTCGCTTTACTACCCACTAGGTACTACTTGTTTTTCGTTTTATACATTTATGTGTATTCTTCAATTGACCATTTAACAGAGCTGTGAAAGTTAGTACTAGTTGCTTCGAGCTACATTCTCGTTCATGAAAAAAGTAACTAAGTTACCAGTATCTTTCTTTGTAAGTTGCTTACAACTCTTCCAGTAACTTCACTGTTTGCCACAAATATTTTTTTAATTAGCTGCTTTTTGTGTATCTATCTAAATCAGCTCCCCCTTTTAAACATATTTTTTTTTGTAAAACATTTACAAGGTTTTTCCGGGTAATCCATTCTCGCTCTCTCCTCAGACTCGTTTGAGGGAACAACCTAATAAGTAATTTAAAAATATTTGTGTAATTGCACTAATATTGGTGAATATTATTAGAGATCTTTTTACACAAATTATAATTCTGTTGAATTTTCTTGAATGAATTTTAAACTTAACTGTAGGCAGGTTTGAATGGTTTTATTTTAGTGTTCTACACTGCCATTTTGTGATAAAATACTGCCCGACAAACAAAATTCTTTATCACTAGGGCTGAGGGTTCTGACGGGTGTTTTCATGTCATAACTTTTAACATATTATGTTGGAACTTCAGGGAACAGTGGAGTAAGGAAAAGTAAATTATGGGTTGCAATAGTATTAATTTTCTAGTAGTGTTGCTAATGCTCCCTCTGGCAGGCAATAACACTTTATTCTTTAGGTGTTTTTTGCATATGAATTTGATAGAATTAAAGTGCTGGTGAATGGATAATGAGATTTTAATTGGATATAATTTAAATGAAAAATGCTCAGCCCTAGTATCCAGACAGAGCCTGGGTTAACAGTGCCTTCATCTCTAATTGTCGAAAAACCTTAACACAAAAGAAAGAAAAAGATAGGTTCATATTTTTTGCATTCATGACCAAAATTTGACGTAGCTAGTCGACATAATGTATATAATATGTATTAATTAGATTATCTGGAAAAAACTAGCTCAATTTTTCTAATAAATCGCAATGAATTCTATTAAAGTGTTTTTATCATCATTATGAAAAGTCTGATTTTGATTGTGTATTTGCCTAGATTTTAATCTGTAATAATTGTAGGTTGTATTTATATTCGCATTAATAAAACTAAAAAAAAAATCTGTTTTTTTTTTATGAATCTGCAGGAAAAACCCTTTAGGGCGCTATGCGAGCGGTACGTGTGCAAAGTAAGTGATTCAGGTTGGTGTTGAATATTTACGAGATTTTGATCGTTCCAGAGTGATGAAGTTTTCCAGACGAAAGAATTCTGAACCACGTATGAATGAACTTCAATGGTTCGTTGTGTATTTCTACCATGTATTAACGCTCTAGGTGGCATTGATCGAGCGGGCAATGAGTTGAACATTGCCATGAAAATATCTGTATAAGAGCGTACCAACTTGTGAAAGAAGTAGTTTTTACATTTCTTCCTTCTGCAAGGCCATCTATTACGTTTCTATGCATTCTCAATATTGCAAGAACTGTTAGCCGGTCTTGACCAGTTGAATTGAAACTAACTTTTATTACAATACGGATTTTAGGAAATAATGTAAACTACTTTTTACACAATTTTTCCAGTATGTTAATATTAACGACGTAACATGTCTCGCTACATTGTAGTTTTTTCAATTTACAGTCGCTTGTAAAACGTACAATGTAGCGAAACATCCCACGTCTTTAATATTAAAAATATTAATATACTATAGCGGGAGTAGGTGGCATATTAATTAAACAAAGACGTGTAAAGAAAACTTTATTTCAATTCAATTCGTCATCGAAAATATAAACAAGGAAATTATAAAGCATTAAAATTGAAACAAAATTAAATAAATTATTTTAAATTAAGCACAGTAACAGACTAGAACAAAATCATGGAAGTAAATAAGACTTTGGAGGATTTGTTACATTCGAAATACCGGGAGGAGAATTATCTAACGGGAGTTGAGGACTTGGATCAGGTTTCTTAAGCAGCGATCCTATCTCAGATAAAACAAATCGAGATAGTTTTATTAGAGCAATATGAGCCATATACTGTAGAACTAGTGCTCCAAATCCTTTGTACAACCCTGCTGGGCCTTCTTGGGCGAGACAGCTATTGTAACAGTCCGTAGCACCGCTGTAGTTTGTCAAAATTGGCAGTACTGAACGGCCATCGTCAAGGTTGTCGACAATTGTCCTTGTGCCCTTAAATAACAAAGTAGTTTAATTATTTTAGTTCATTAAAATTTCAATTATATATACCTGCAAGTGTAATCTATGAACAATGGTTTCACAAGGGTAGAAAACAATGTCACTTGATACAGTAGCAATCAGTGCTGCTGTTAAGTTAATATCCTGCATTGCTGCAGAGTTGTTGATGTCTTTAGGTAATGTTCCTGTTTCCTCCCATTTATTTCTATATCTTATGTGCAGTAATCTAACTGCAGCACCTCTAACCATCATAGAAAACAAATACTTTGCTAATCCGAGTGTTATTGTGGGAACAATCAGGGCCCATATGGGTAACATTCGACCTTTAGCTGGTGCTCCCCAATTTAACAATCGTATAAAGCCTTCTCGGAAAACGTCGAGAATACCTGGCCTATCGCTAGCAATTTCACTTTGGACTGTTTCCACAAATGATGCAGAGTAGAAAGGAGTGACTATTGCCAGACTTAAACTGAAAAAAAAAAATTATAGTTACTATAGACCAGTCTTTAAGTCAAAAAATATTAATAGTAATCAATAAGAATTCTTGGGGTTCTTACCATTTTAACATTGTATGTTGACAAAACTGTTTTAGACTACTATGCCAGCCTATTTCCCTAAAAAAATTGATCATATTTTAACCATCCTAGCTACACTTAAGATAATATTCCAATGGTTCAGGAAGTTGTCTAAATCTGAACTTACTTTGGCCATGGTGTCAATTTTGAGATCAAATCTTCTATGCCCAAAGACATTCCTCTTACAAGGAGGGCTGATCCTAGGCCTTTCCACAGTGTGGTCAAACCTTGACGTTGATGTAGATGACATACTGTTGGTACTAGTGTAAATGGTAACAAATGGTACCTGTATGACGAATGATTTACCTAAAATATCGCTTTAAGTAGTTAGTACACTTATTAAATATAGACATTGACAAAAACTAACCTGACACTGTCTTCGTAAAACAAGAAATGGGTGGCTTAACAAGTTTTCTGTTATAAGACTGACAAAGGCAACCCCTGAGCCTATATACCGTTTTACTGTGATATCTAAAAATAATGCGATTAATATTAATAGGTAGTTTTGCTCCCAAAACTACAAGAGCTTCGTACCTTCTTGGCTTGGTCGTGGCTTAGGATTTGAATACTGATATAAGCGCTCTCTATTTACTAGGTATTCATCGTGAATAGGTAATCTCCTGGTTAAATCAGGAGCCTCAAAGTAATTTTCTTGCATGTAGTTGTCATAGGGCTCCGACATATCCATGATGCAGTGATGCCGTCTTCCGGCCCAAGTTCTAGGGTCTATAACGTACCATTCCCAAAAAATCCGGTATTTGGTGTAAGTCTTTTTGAACTGTTATTCGGATTACAAGGGAATTAATCGACTTTTAATTCATAGTATAGTTAAATTTTGACGCTTTGTTCTAGCCTATAACCTAAAAGTTTAGGAAACGTCAGAATTAAAAGGCCTTAAAAATAGTCCATCGTGAAGCTAGTAGATGGCAGCGTTAAGCATTTTGAGCGTAGGGGGATGTTCCAAATGAGACTCGAGTATAGCTGAGCCAGATTTGGAGTGGAGCGAGATTGAACTTTTATCTTTTATCACTTGACGTTATAACATCCCAAACCCGGACGCTTCTCGTCTAGCCGTTTATGAAGTGAAAGAAGAAAAAAGAGTGCGCCAAATGCTACCCAAATGTCCTGCACACGAAAACACTGTACGTTTACAACTCTAGTATCCTCCCTCGACGGAGACGCATATAAGCAATTTGACAGACTTAGTTGGAAGTTAAAATGAAAATCCCTGTCTCGGTTAGTTACTAAACTTTGTTGAGAATAGCACAATGTTCAAGACATTTATATTAAAATTTGTAAAAGCCATTTTGTTATAGTATTTAGTTTATTCTATTCAGTTTGTGAACGACTGAAAGTATCTGGTGTGTGGCGTAGTTAAGTAATGTATCCTTAAATATGTCTGAAAAGCTAAAGGTGGGTTTATATGTTGTCGGCGTTGTCCACAAGTTTTTGCTGACCATTTTATTTTTGTAAACAGAATATACCAGAACAGAAACTTAAAGCCTTTTCAATCGGCACCATGGGCAAAAGGGGCCTTTCTAAAAGGGAGTTAGAAGAACAACGAAAGAGGGAAGAGGAAAAAGCTGCTGCACATGTATGTATCCAGTTTTTAGATTTAATACCCTACAGGAGACATTTCTCTTAAATAAGCATGTTATTTTATATTCGAAATTTACCCAGTTTTTTGGTTAATCTTATATTTTCGAAACTAATAGTAAATTAGGTAAAGTACTAGTCTGCAGATATTTGTGTATTTTAAAGGTATTTCAAGAGTTTGTCGAGACATTTCAAGAAGCTCCGATAAATGGTAGTAGCAAAGTATGGGTCAAAGCTGGTACCTACGATGCTGGGGCAAGAAGTAAGTTTTTATAACAATTTCTGACTACATATAGTACCATTGTGTTGCTTATTTTTTCTATAGAGGAAGATACAAAAGATAAGGGTAAACTATACAAGCCAACATCTAAAATCCAACCCAAAGAAGAAAGTATATCATCAGCTGAAAGAGCCCAAGCCTATGCGAAATTGCTAAGTAGCGATAAGAAACCAGATAGATTGGGCAAAACCAAGAAAAGTGGGAAAAGTAATTTAGAGGCTTTCATGGAAGAGCTAAAACAGTAAGTTGTGTGTTTTAGTCTACTTTGGGTTAATTCATATCAAATCAATTAGAGGTTTTCACAGCACCATATTCAATTTTGATGAGTTTTAGTGCAGTTGCATGTACCTATTGAAGAACTGATAAATCCGTAATTATAGATTTTTGTCAAGGTTTGAAAAACGCTGTATTTGATCTTTTTCTAAAGATTGTGCACCTATTCCTTTTTTCTAATGTCTTAGTAAAAGACTCACCAAGTTTTAGGTTGGAGAAATGATTGGTTCAGTGTAAAAAAAAATATTAAAATTTCTCTATTTGGTTAGTTCAAGTTAAGGTCATCATAGGATTTCGGGATTTAAATATTCAATCCCAGAATATTTTAGTAAAATTACAAAATTTTAAAACAAACCATAAAACTACTGACTAACAAATATATTTGCTTATTTAGGAAAGTAATGGCTCAAGTATATGCCTGAAAAGAATAATAAGGAAGTTAAATCCCGAAAATTTCCAGGGATTAGGTGTAATTATTACAAATAAAATACAAATTTTGGGTTTTTGAGTTTTTTCAGGAGTAGAACAACTAACTGTACCAAAAATCATCAAAATCAGAAATGATGAATACAACAGTCACCTTTTTTTTGGTTAACTTGTCTTTGACATGTTCAAATTAGACATTGTTTGAATTTGGAAAACTATAACTCTCTATGTTCACCTACAGGATTCAAGAGGAACGGGAGGAGCGACATAAATACAAAACTCATGTTAAAACACCCATAGAATCAGAACTAGATTTGTTTATGCGTGGTGATATAGGGTCCTTTGACAATGGAGACCCAAATACTACAAATTTATATTTAGGAAATCTTAACCCAAAGGTAAAATAACCTTACTTCTTAAAGTTGAATAATATAATTATTAAAGTCTTTTACTCTGTTGTTATTGGAAAACTATTTTTTCTTAGCTAACTGAACCCCAGCTTATGGAAATTTTTGGGCGTTACGGCCCTCTGGCCAGTATTAAAATAATGTGGCCACGGTCTGATGAGGAAAAGTCTCGCGGTAGAAACTGCGGTTTTGTAGCGTATATGTCTCGGAAAGATGGGGAACGAGCCTTAAGAAACTTGAATGGAAAGGATGTATTTGGATATGAAATGAAACTGGGGTGGGGCAAAGCAGTTATTATTCCTCCTCACCCCATCTACATTCCTCCTGTGCTTATGGAAGTTAGTCAACCACCTCCTCCTTCAGGTATACAGGGCGTTCAGAAAACTACAAAGCATGAAAAAGTTTTTATTATTTTTTTTAAGTTTATATTATGTTGTTGCACGCCCTAAAAATTATCGGGAATACTGTAGTACACACAAATCACTGAGACTGAAGGATTATTTTTTTCGGAAGATTAGGTTATTTGTTGTAGTTTTTGTCAAATTATTTTAGGTTTTTCACTTACGGTTGGGTTTTGCATCAGACCCTTAAGATTTTGCTAATTTAACTGAATTGTCACTTACAGAGCTCACAATAAAAAACACTATTTCCTTGAAATATGATTAAATTGTAAGGAAAACTGCTGAAAAATTGATAAGAAACAAAGAATTTAATTTCTGTCTGTGGCCTTGATAAAATTTTACCTCCTATATTTTTTCCTGTTTTCAGATACCCTGCAATTTTTACCAGATTATTTTAGGTTAATGTTTCATTAGAACTGGTTGTTTTGTTAACTTAAATAAATTTTTAGAAAAGCTTCAGATTCATTGTTAACTATCGAAATGTTCCAGTATTCCCGATAATTACCCAAACTTTTCATTTCTTCTTCTGTTAGAAAATATCCGAATTTCCGTGACTAAATAAGTTTTTTTTTTTTATAATATTTAGGTCTTCCTTTTAATGCACAACCTTCCTCCGAGGACCGCGATGTGTTACCAAAGTCAGATGAAGAATTAGATGCTATTTTAAAGAGGGCTGTTGTTAAGGTCGTTATACCAAATGACAAAAACCTTATTATGTTGATACATAGAATGGTCGAATTTGTAGTAAGAGAAGGCCCTATGTTTGAAGCTATGATTATGAACAGAGAGTTACATAACCCTCAATTCAGGTAATAAATCTGAGTGTAGGAAATAAATTTTAGAATCTGTATTGGGGTAATTTTTAGGTTTCTTTTTGAAAATCAAAGTCCTCCTCATATTTACTATAGATGGAAGGTTTATTCCGTTTTGCATGGTGATTCACAGAAAGATTGGAAAGTAAAGGAATTTCGAATGTTTGAAGGTAATTTAAGGATTGTACTTGTATTTACTGACATATAATTTCATTCTTACTCTCTTTTAGGTGGATCTATTTGGAAACCTCCTTTAATGCATTCATACACAACAGGAATGCCTGACGATTTAGTAGTTGATGACGATATCCTTAGAGATTCATCCAAAGGGGCTTTATCCAGATCGTAAGTGATTTTTAAACTCTTACTAAACAGCGTTTATTCCGCCTTCTAAAAACACCCTGTCTAGTGGAAAATATTTTTAAAATATGCGCTTTTGATAATTTGTTTTTCTCTATACTGGTTATGTCCACGGATTGAGGAAATACAGAGGACAAAAGTTCATTCTACATAAAACCTTGGTAAAAAAACGATTTACAAAGAAATTTAATGATTTTGTTGAACAGAGTGCTCAAAATATTAAAATATATAAAGATAAGGTTAAAAAATGTAAGGAGTTGGCCCCGTGGCTAATAAAAATGTATGCAAAGTAATTTTTTTTATATATTTTAACAAAATAAATTAGGTACCTAAAAAAATTTTTTAAAAATAATGGAGTTAGGGGTCGTCTTATGCCAAAGCACATTTTCGGTGTTGCCTACAAATCATGGAGTGGATTGCGAGGCCAAGGCTTATCTGAAATAAAAAAAAGCAATAAAT
Source organism: Polydrusus tereticollis (assembly GCA_963920685.1). NCBI lineage: Eukaryota > Metazoa > Arthropoda > Insecta > Coleoptera > Curculionidae > Polydrusus > Polydrusus tereticollis. Next base: position 2,531,103 of record OY987335.1, read on the forward strand.
TGCTTGTTTAGGAATATAGAGATACTACTTTGATGAAATGGAGAAGTTGTGCAACTAATGGACTAATAACATGACACACCAAAAGTTTTGGTAAGATGTTTTAAGTTTTGAGTTATTAAAAAAAACTGTAGTAATGGATTTTTAATTTTGTTTTTTTTTTGCGTTAATATTAAAGTTTTTTTTTATGACATGGATCCTAGAGCGTTGCATATGCTTTTGCAGCTATTTTAATCTAAAGAATAAAAGTAATGGATGTATGAAGGACAAACTTAATCTTTTTCATTTAATGGCTTTTTTAAAAAATAATGAAAGTACATAATATATGTTTAGTTGTATTGTATTTAACATTAATTGTAACCCAGGAAAAAAATAAATTCAAAAGTCCAAAATTTTAGTGTTTTTGTAATAACTCAAAAGTTAAACATCTTACCAAAATTTTTGATGTGTTGCACAACTTTTTCTCCATTTAATCAAAGTTGTATCTCTTACCATAACCGAGATCCTCATATAGGCCCTCCTTATCTTGGCAGCGTATATTGTTAATAATATGATGTAGCCTAGCTGAAAAAATTAAAAATAAGTTTCAAGCAAATTAGAGATTTAAAGAAAAATGTATTTAAAAAAACTGGCTCATTGATCTAAAAACCCCTACGCTACATAATAGATAATATATTACTTAACAAGAAAATCATTTTGTTTTTAATTTCAAATCATTTTTGGCAACGCAATCCAGTCCACCATCTGGGAGCGTCACGCTTTGGCATACAACTACTCATAACTCGACTATTTTTTTAAATTAATTTCAATTCAAATAAATAATGCACTATAATAGGTACAAGTAAATAAACAAAATAGTGATTGTCCTTAAAATAACAATTTAAAAGACAGGAAATATACCCCTATAAGCTGCTAGGTCTAGTAGTTATTAATATGATCTGTTCCTACGTTAAGAAATTACTGCACTGAAAGATCATTCAAAAAAATATTGCTTTATTGTGGACCTGAATACACTCCTATCCAAATTTCTGATGCCTAGTCGTCTTTAGGTGAATACAATATTCACCTGAGGACAACAGGAGATGTTTTCCAGTTCACACGTTGTGAAGACAATGGAAGAACAAAACACATCTGCTATTTATAAATATTTTAGGTTTCATTTTTTTTTGTAGATCTTTGATTAATTTTATATTATTTTTTTGAATCACTTCATATAGGGTAATGTGTTTTAGGATTAAATTTTCTTTTAGGCAAAGAGATAGATTAGAAGATCTTTTACGTAACTTGACACCAGAAAAGAAGAAAATCGGAGAGGTCATGGTATACTGCATAGACCATGCAGAGGCAGCTGAGGAAATAGTTGATTGCATATCAGAGTCTTTATCTAACGAATCCACAATAGCAACTAAGAAAATCGCTCGATTATACCTCGTCTCGGATATCTTGAATAACTGTGGAGTAAAAGTAAACAAGGCTTCAAATTACCGAAAAGTATTCCAAGGTAAAGTGGTAGAAATCATAAAGGAGATTAAGAAGACATATGACAGCCTTGAGAGCAGGCTTCAAGCGGAGGGTTATAAAGTCAGAGTACTAAGAGTGTTAAAATCTTGGGAAGACACTGGAATTTACACTTCAGACTATATGACAAAGCTGCACAATACATTTTTGGGACTAAGAGAGGTAACAAGGCTAAACGGTTATATAATTTGATTCTGACTTGACTTTTGTTTGATATTCTAGGAGTCTAAATCACCTGAACTTAAAGAAGAAGACATTGATGGGAACCCGCTGGATAAGACATCCGATGACGAAGGCGTTCCCCTGGGTGGTTCCACCCTAATCAAGAGTTTGCTTCAGTATAATAGCTCTCCAGAAGACGAGGAAGACATTGACGGTACTAACGCTTTGCTTTGATTTTGATCTGATTTTTAATGAACCGTTTTACAGGTGAAGAAATTAAAGATGATAAAAATGACCCAAAACCACTGTCCGGTGCTGGATTTATCAAGTCCAAATGGGAAACGGTGGATCCAGAACAAATTGAGGCGCAAGCCATGACTACCAGCAAATGGGATTTGCTGGAACATAGCCAGGAAAACAGTCAGGATAGTAGTGGAAATGCTAATGACCAGGATTCTTCTATTGACTATAATGATACGAGGTTAGTTAAGTTGGAATTTTCCCTAAATGTTTGTTCTATTATTGACTTGAAAAATAAAATTTTAAGCGCATATTCCCTCCTGGAACTCATCATATAACAGTAATATGCACGATATTATAGGTTATCGTTACCTTCAATCTTCATTTTTACTAGTGGAATGGGCACCTTCGACTTGGAAATAATCCGAACCTATAATGTCAAGCATTAACTGTTAATTTTCACATATACTTTTCGAACAACCCCGGTAACGATGGTGCAAATGAACTACTGTCTTACGAGGGGCGGTCGATAAAAGGCAATTGATTTTGGTTGGGTTACTTAAGATTTTAGTGTACCAGACCTGTTTTAGCCTTCATATTTAGGTTTTAGTGTTATTACTAAGTTGCGTTGATATATTAAGGCCCATGAGGTAAGAAAAAGTTGAAGCCATCGTATCATGATAAACGTAGTGAAGCCGAGACGTCCTTGTCAGGTCAGGGTCGTTTTTTTTTCATAAAAGTTTCGACTATCGATAGTGCACTAATCTCAATTTCAATATATTCAGGATGCCTCATCAGTCAGGCAGTCCTTCAATTAATAAAACTCGAGAAATCAGTATTTACATCAGCATTTTATTCCAAAATTGCAGGAATATGTCTGAGGAGAAACGCCTGAAACTAAGAGAAATCGAAGTTAAAGCAGTACAGTATCAGGATGAATTAGAATCAGGACAAAGGGCTTTAAAGAGCGGGTGGACAGTGACGCAACAGGTGGAACATTACAGGAGGAAGTTGTTGCGGAAATCAGAGAAAGAAGCGAAGAAAGAAGCGAAAGGAGACAAAACCCCGAAAACCGAAAAACACAAGAGAGACTATGATAAAAGTGAGAGACAGACTGAAGACATATCGGATGATGAATACTACAAGGAACAGTAAGTACAGTGTGATACCAACATATTTTACAAAGAAAAGTCCCTGTTACATCATACATAATGTGTTGTACCTGATTTAAAACAAATTTTAACAAATGATCATGTAACACATTATTTGTTAAAATATGTTCTTTTGTTATTGCTTTGAATGGTATAATTTAAGCTCATGATTTACTGATTTTTATAGTACCTCTAGAAAAAGTAAAAAACATGCTCGCAGCTCGTCAAGTGGTTCCACATCGATCAACAGGTAACCTCATAGATTTAAGTAATATTTTTCAACTTAGATTTCACAATTCATCAAGTTGTTTTGCCTCTAAACTCAGTAGTATTTCAATTTATGGTACTCTGGTTCTTTTTAATCAAAAACATATTACAAACTAAAAAGTGACGCTTTATATGTTTTAGTGTTCTGTAATTTCGGTTCTGATTAATTCATTTTGACAGCCAATTAAAATAATCAGAGGTTTAAAAAGTCCAATTTTAATGGGCTAACACAGGAGCTTATCAGAACCATAAATACCGGTCCTTAAAATGTCATTCGTAGTCACTTCATTACTTTTACATTTGAGCCCTAGGGTCACAATAAAAGTTGCGCCTTGTGTCAATCGACTGGTCAATTTGACCGCGGTAAGAATTTAATATTCCACAAAAAGTGTCTTAAGCATCCTTTAAACTTGTGCAACAGATCTGTCCAATGAGAAGTTTAACCTTTTGTTGAGAAGAACAAATATCCTGCGTGCGCCACAGAAAATATTGATTGTGACTGGAGCAATGTTATTTTCTCTAACGAAGTCTGTTTTTTGGCGTTCCTAAACCCTTCGCAAGCCCGGACAACCTCCAATAACAGAGTGTTTCAACGCACAACGGGGGTTTGTGAGTTTGCTCCTCTTCACATGCAACTTAAATGCCGAGAAAATGATGCACGGTTTGTTTGGCACCGACAGCAACAATTGGATCCGTTAGCAGGATAAGGACCTAAAACACCGGAGTAGAGAGCAGTGGAAGGCGCAAAATGGCATTGTCACGTTAGATTGACTGTCCCAGTCAAGCAAAGCGAACCCCATACAATTGTCTATGGGGTGTGAGCTTCTACTCACCAGACAATAGGTAGCCAAATTTCTCCAGGTAGTCGTAAAATGCGCATATATGGCTGACCTGCACAAACGTATTTCGGGGAATCACCGACATCGTTCTGCCGTACCAATTAAAAAAAATACTTAATTCACTTTCTGGCGAGAATGAACTTTTTATTGCGGTCAGATTGATCAGTCAATTGACGCAAAGGCACAACCTACAATCAATATAATTATTATTATTAGGCATTTTCTGAGTAAAAATAGAAGTTAATTTAACATAGAATGAAATTGTCACATGACTTTGGTCAATTGGGAGATCTTGGTTTGTTAAACAGTGTCAAAATAATACTTTCCTCCGACGTTTCGCCTACGGTTACATGAGGCATCTTCAGCATCAACTCTACAAAGTTCTAACACCGAGTGGTGCTTACCAAGGGATAACAAGGGGCACGACTAACTAAAATTTAACTCTTAGGTGTCCTTCAGCCTTCTTCATTAATAAAAACTTGCCAACTTGTGATTATCTTTACTTAATCATCTTCAGGGTTAGCAGTATAAAATTAAGCACCTGGGACAGTCCAGACAATACCGTAGCTCTGTTTCAATAAAAAAGAGCTTATGTTCTTCGAAATAAGATCCCTGCAGATTCAACCGTGGACGAAACGTCAGAAAGCATTTCGATTCTGACAAGGTTTAAATCCCCAGATGCAAGATCTTCTAAAATATATTTAACCAAATTTTAAAAAATCGCCTCTAAGTTTAATAAAGACGGTGCCGAATTAGACATTAACAAACTGTGATATTTGTGATATTGTACTCTAGAAAGTAAATCTGTTATTTTATGGTTTATGAAGAAAACAAGATATTTTGACAATTTTCTACCAAACAAACTAGGTCCAAAAGCAGAACGCCCTCACGGAAACGCACATCTAGGCAAGCGAGTCCACCCACTCCTCCTCGTGTCCGCCGTCATTCCCCCCCTTCTTCCCGTTCCTCTCGTAAACGAAAGGACTCCACGTCTCCTATAAGCTCAACAAGCAAATATTCCCCCCCTCATAGTACAAGTCGCCACACTAGGTACTCACCCTCGCCAGTTAGAAGCTCCAAACACAGTAAGAGATCACCGTCCCCTAAAAGAAGGAGTAGGAGCAACTCGAGGACACGCTATTACTCTCCAGATTCAACGAGTTCCAATTCGAGGAAGCATAGGCACAAACATAAGTATTAGCTTTTAGAATGTGCTAGATTCGGGCGGGACCTCAGAGGTTCTAACAAGGATCTAAAAGACTTTTTAAATTAAACGGAGTTTTTAGAATTAGTCGAGGACACTTGGTACCCGTTCTGCGCAAGTATAGTTGTAGTACTTATTGGTTACATTCAGCAAGTACCAGTTTCAGTGGCGTTGGAACAGGGGATTTTGCTAGTCTCTTCCAGATGTAAAAGAAAGATGTTTGTCCCTTTTCTTTCCGTCAGACCCAATCCTTGGACGCGTTTCGCCGTATTACGGCTCCTCGGCATGGCTATAGGGTCTGACGAAAAGGAAAGGGACCGCACAGTGTTTTCAACACATAATGTATATACATATACATATGCGAGATGTTACACGTGGCGACAACTCGTAGCAATCGAGGTATCCACCTAACCAGGTGTGTCAGGTGGCGCTGAAAGCCAATCGTCGGTTACTGTGAACCGAAAACGCGATATGAAAGAAAGTTTATTTCACCCCTCCCTTCAAAGGCCAAGAGGTTCCGACGCCACTGATGAGCGCGTAAGTTTTTAAAAATGTTCCCTAGTGAGCTTGGGTAAATTTTTTACCTGGTAAATTTTATAATCTTAACTATTTTGACACTTATTTTATTTATATTTCTACAGATTGAAAAATCCTTTTATTTATGCCTTTTTAGGATTAAACTTATTATTATTAAGTTAACTAAGACTATTCTTGTCCAATAATTGCTTTATTTAGGAGATTTGATCACAAAATAAATCATCAATATTACGCGACGTTTCGTCAATTTTTTTGGCTTCTTCAGATATTGAAAGTCGTTTTTTAAAAAAAATCCCACAGTCCTATGCACCAAACGATACATCACGAAATGTCGCATTAAACAAGTCTTTGGTATTTTATTTTATTGTTTTAATACCCAAGAACCTCATAATTTAATCATACCCAAAGAAGTCTTCAATATACGTTTACGTAGGTACACAATTTGCCAAAATAAAAATTTGACCAATTGCACTGAGAGCAACGTAGTCTCTTGCTGATTGTGACTGGTTAGATTGTTAATGCTTAATGGCTACATATTTTTTGTGGTTTTATCCAAGCCATTTGCAAAACTTTGGCTTAGGCTTTAAGTGAAACTGATTGCCTGCAGCTGCAACTAAAGTTCCACTTGATGTTCTAAGGATATCCCGTGCAAGTAGGCATATAAAATGCCGGGTTACCATTAAAACGTTAAGTGGAACCCAAATGGCTAATAACCTGATAGACTGCAGCTGAAAATTAAGTCCCACTTAACGCTGCAACTTGCAAATGGGTCTCACCAGAACGGAAGCTTTCACGACTTAGGAGATCTTGGTTTTTTGGAATTAAACCTTGTCAATGTTGACAAACATACTCTTTGACGTTTTTCCTATGATTGCACGAGGCATCTTGAATGTTGTAATTTTGCAGAAATTTTACGTGCATCTGTAGGCGAAACGTACTTTTACAACCCAAGAACCAAGATCTTGGCTAGTCGTGTAGCTAAAACTATTTTTAAATAAAAAATTGTTTGGCGTTTCAACTACATACAGATAGATGTATGTATTGCTAGAAAATGAAGTAAATTTATCTTTCACTGTAACACAGCCACACACACACAATCACAAATTTTTAAGGCAAATCCTGATCGTAATGAGTACATAATAGTATACCCAGAAAATGTAAGCAAATAAATTTTAAGGGTCTAGACTGTATAATTTGAAATGTGCGTTTAAAATTTTTTTTTCGAAATAGGCATTGTCCAATTTACAGAAAATTTAAATTGGTCAATGATAATGAAAATGCAATTACCCGATTAACCTCCTTACGCAAATTTAGTTCCATACCTGGTGTTATCCGGATTTATATCAAAATAAGTGAGACAACAAAATCTTCATACAATTCTGTTATGCTGTACAAGACATTTTTGTATATACAATACATATAGTAAGACGAAGACTGGGTTCCTTTCGATATTTCAGGGGCGATCCTCAAAGGCATTCTAAAGTTCTCGCAGAATCACTCCTCTGAAATATCAGAACATGATTACCCTGGTAGTATATTATAATTTGTATAAATTATTCAATCTTTGTACATACATTCAATTTATGTTATTAAGGTAATTTTTGGTTGTTATTTCCTTAATAAAACACATTTACTATTATTAAGTGTTGTTATGTGTACTCTCCTCCTCAGGGTGGCCGTGTTCCTCGAGTATATATTTCAAAAATCAAGGTGAATCACTTTCTGGGCACACACACCGCTCGCAGAGCGCCATAAAGGGTTTGTCCTGCCGTGCTGTGCCTCTGCTCAATAAAAAAATATTGAAATTGACACAATTTTCATCCCCCTCAACATCCTTTAAACGTTAAGTCTAATGGTGAAATTGTAAAGTTTAAACGGCTAAACTATCAAGCTGATTTGGCTGCAGCTGAAATTTGTGAGCCTAAACATAGTCTTACTGGAATGAAAACTTTCACGGCTTAGAAGATATTGCTTTTTGGAATGAAGCCGAAGTTAACATTCTTTCTGGCGATTCGCTTTCCATTGCACTTGCCTTGTAGACTTTGTTTTTCCTACACCCCTTAAGCAGTCTAAAAGTTAGCGCCAACACAGTTTTTTAACCAAATTTTTCTCTTCTGTAATTAGATCATTATATTTGAAATTTATTGAGTTTTTTCATGATGATGCTTATTCAATTAAGAAATCGTGGGGTGTCCCAAGTTCGACGTTTCGCCTACGGCTACGAGAGGCATTTTGGGTTTGAACACTGCTCTAATTTTGTGAAGATCCCTGAAGATGATACGTGCAAAAGTAGGCGAAACGACAGACCTTGGAACCCCAAATTTCCATTGCTCAGGGATAATGATTTTGTTCCATATCTCGAAAACTGTTCGAAAGATTTTAATGAAATTTTGGTCAGGAGAGAGAGGGTATGTTTAACCATATTTTTGACATTAAGGTACTCCATTTCTATTTTAAAGGTTGGGGGAACTCTCGAATTTTAAATGGGAGAACGGTGATTTTGCTTTTAAAATTAGAATTTAAGTGAAAAACTATTATGAATAAAACGAAATCCTACTTATTTTAGATATTTATTTTAAAGCTTATTTAACAAGTATCACTTATAGTTTAAAAGAAGTTTAAATAAAAAAATAATGACATTGTTCGATAAGACAAAAATAAGTTACTATAATTATTAAACATATAACACAGAGAGGTATATTCCTATATTCTAGAACAATGTACTCGACTAGTAGTTCCGCCACAGCCTATGCGACCAACAATACCTGGATCTTAACGGCGAATCCCTTTTAAAGTAAAATTATTTTATCTTTAAAATCCTCGCATTTTACCTTCCCAAAATTTGAAAAACTGAACATACTAAATTATGAATAGATATTGGCGTAATTAGGAAGGGGAGGTAGGGGACCTTTAGCAACTTTCCTGGTGACAGCATTGATTAACGAGTACCAGCGTAGAACCGTACCTCTATTGGCTAAAATCTAAGTGCCCTCTCCCCACATAAATATCCTAATTACGCAGGGACTAGGACAAAACGAATATGGAATGTAAACGAAAAATACCTTATTGTTGAAATTGCCTTACGTGGTACCTTTCTATAGGCGTACTCTGGTCGAGCAAATATTGTTTTAAAAAAATATACTTAAAAGTGTAAAAATCAAAAATGTAAAAAGAAATAAGTAGGCTGCTTCATATTAAGTTGGTATTAACCCGAGCCTAATATTATAACCAACTATTTAATGGGAAGAAAAGAGAACCTAATGCGCCCATTTAAGAGTTAAATTAAAAGAGAGAACATTCCTTGTACATACCACCACGCTGTGTTTTCTTTTTCCACTATCAGTCAATTGGACCCGAATCTTACAAATCACCCGCGGCATGTGGATGAGCGTAGGAATGTACGTGGCAGTCAAAGTCGGAGCAGTGAACGGGCAGAAATTGCCGGTAGAAGGGGAAAGCAGCGCGTGTTTTGATGCGCCAGGGCATTTCCACTCTCCTGATATTCAGCTTGGCATGGCAGCCAAAGTCGGAGAAGCGGACGGGTAGAAGGGGCAACAAGGCAATGCCAGACTTGTGTAAAGGTAAGCATAATTTACTTTATAAAGATACCCTTTTACGGCTTGTTTACTCAATTGGCTTATCTTTTTTAATACGTCATGTGACACCATCGAGAAAAATTACTCTTTTGTATAGTATATCCCATATTATACCCTTTACCTTTTGACTGTAATAAGACTAACAGTCAATTTATGGTATTTGAAGAGGTTCGCACACATACAATGTGGTTTTATCGGGTTAGCTGATTAAAGATCCCTGATATAATTTGGAACAAACTATACTTTTGCACAAAGAGTCAACCCATTATATAGTAAAAAAAATCATATCCAGTATTGTTGGCAGCCTATCTTGCGACTTAAAACTAAAGGAGTCCATTTAATTTTGGCGGCTTAAAACGGGGACTTCGCGTTCCGGCAGCAGACCCCACAACAAAATAAATAAATTAAGAACCATATTTGCAAACAACAGTAATATCATTAAAGATCATTTCATGTTCAGAAGGGCGATTTTTTCTTGAATACAATTGTTAGACTGCGGAGCGTCGGCGCTTTCACTAACGTCAGCGTGCAGAATAAATCCGTTTACGTCTGGAACCAGCCTTTTACTATCACTAATAACCAGCTTATCAGTAGCAGGTCTTTTGCAGTTGGTTTTCGTTACACCTTTTACTTTTAAAATGTTCGGCCGATGAGGGTTATTACTATGATTCAGCAATGATATACCTCTGTTATTGTTAACAGTCTCTCGTTTGATGGTAAGCGCAGCCAACAATTCGTTCCTCTGGCTTTCGAGGCGCGGATTGGCCAGCAATATAGCCCCGCCCAGTCTCCTGGTGCCAAAGTTTGGTAATACTATCGGTTTGGGGTGCGATTTGTACATTTTTATATTCGTGCAGTTATTTGTTTGGATAGGCAGGATTACCGATGAATTTTTAAGCGGTGGGCTCATGGCCGATTGCGGGGACTCCAAAGAGATTATATTGTTTCCTATCTTCAAAAACTGCAAAAAATACATTTTACATTATTTTGTTGTGTGAGCTTGTGATATTAATATACCAGGTATGACATAAGCTACTCTAGGCGTTAGAATAACATGAAAGCAGGAACGTTCAACAAGCAGTAAAGATTTGCATGGAAATGCCCACCCCGAAACGTAGCTGCCATACCTGCATATCAACACTAGGTACTGCATAAGTAAATGTTAACCATAGTCCATTTGTATTCGCTGCTTCCAGAGTTTTTAATATGTCTTCAACCCAGATGTAGAGCATTAATCTGTAACTATAATGTACCTCCGTTCTGATGATGGCCTGATGGGCCGAAACGCGTAGGCTTTATTAATATATCTTTTTTTAAAGAAGGAAGTTACGGTTTTACTTTTACCCCTTCATGCTTAAAAAATGTCCATTCTGTAGGACAGCCCCTTCAATTTCCGAGGTATTTGTTGTTGTTAAATTCAACCCCCAGGGCATCTACCCCTAAAATCTTAAATGGCAACCCCCACCTTTTTGGTCATTTTTGAATTCCTGTATGTATTCCTGAATGTAATTTTTTAGGCAAGGGTTGCATCCCCTAAGTCTGCACAACTACTTATTTTAAAATATTGAGAAGAAGAGTAGGTTAAGTGATATGTTATTTAAAAATTATTCCGCTTGTTTACATTTTGTCGCTTCTAAACACAGAATTTTTTTGCCCTTGTTTTGCTTACCTCTTATTGTATTTAGGAGCGATAAAAATACATTCATATTTTTTGTCGCAAGGTGTCAATTTATACATTTAATGTATTGATTCCATTGGTAAAAATAAGTTCTACCAGTGTGCGATTTCAATAGTTTTCGATTTTTTTAAAATGGTTTACACTATGGCTGAACATGTAGAAATCATTTTTATACGAGGAGACACCACTCGATTTTTTTCTGTGGGGTCACTTGAAAGTTACTGTATTCAAAACACAACCAGATGCAATTGAATAACTGAGCAAAGGATTGTCCAAGAATGTATAAGAATTTCAGATGGGATACTTTAAAGGGTGCTTAAAACAATGGTAATCATTTTGAACGATTCATAAAGTAACACACAGGGAAGGATTTCAAAATTTAACTTCTTTCATCATCATACTTTTGAGAGGGTGGTTGTGTGACCGCTTAGGGGATGCAATCCCTCTAAAAGTTGCGGTATTTCAATTTTAAATTTACTACTGTTGAGCGTTTCGTGAAAATGTGCAGTTAGGTATTCAAATGATTGATTGAAACAATTAAAAAAGATGATGCTTGTCTATAATTACATAAGGAATTAATTCAAAAAAGGGTTAGGTGCCCTAGGGGGCAGAAGGTTGAATTTAATACAACAACATACCTGTATAGTTGTCCCCCTTCCCAGATCTAAATTGTCGTGTTTCATCGAATTTCCAGTGTTATCACCCGAAGAAATAATGCATACTGTTTGTTTTCAAATTGATACCCTGTATGTATGGTAAGGATAAGTCATAATCATATTTTAATTGGGTTTTAAGGTATGTGCTTTCAATGTAGGATGTATGCTTATAATTTTAAAACTGCATTTCTGCTAATACAGGGTGTTTCATTAATATTCCGAATGTATTTCAGGTGAGAAGCATTTCCGGACCTAGGCTTATAGGAACTTTTTTTCATATTTTTAAACAGGGAAATTCAACTCGCAATATTAATGAAACACCCTGTATTTTATAGACTTTATCTAGTATTTGAAAAACATGTATAATGTACTTTGTACTATATTTTATTGCCAATTTAAAAAAAGTTTAGGTTGTCAACACCGCTGAACGTTAATAAATGGACTATAGTATTATATATTATAAGAGACAGAATAACCAAAAATGTGCAGCTTACTTGTACAGAACTGACTACTGAAACAGGACTCATAGGCATAATTAAAACAGGAACAGTCCCAACCACCCCATCTTGGGTGTTTTCGATATTTTTGGCACGGGATATAAACCCGTTGGTTAATGCTTTTGCAGAATCTTTTTCCCCTTCACCCACGTTTATCATCTACAACAAAAAACAAATTCGAATAATGCCGTTTAAATCAGGGAGTCACGAGGGGCGCTTAAAATATGAAGTTTTCAGGGTTGGTAACGTACTTACCTTGGCAAGGACCGAGGTTGTTGATTGCCTAGTATGATTACTTGAGACCCGTGGCATAATAGGTACAAACGAAGTAGTGACCGAAGATTCAATGGTGGTGCTTACAATTTTTCCCACAATGGGAACGAAGGTGGTATTTTGACTTAGCATGTCTTTCGCTTCTCCGTTTGGGGGCGTATAGGAACAAGGAGGGGTTGTATGCTTCAAGTCTTTCTCTTTTGCAGCCTTTCTCTCTGTTATTAGCTGATGAATATCTTTACTACGTCCAGGAACTAATTTTCGTAGTTGAATCTAAAAATGTAGGTTAAGGCGATGTTTAAACAATGTAATTAGGAAAACGTAATAAGTGCTTACCCTATGGTTGGAACACGTAATTGATCTCATGCACGGCCCCCTACTACCTTCAATAACCCCGCAATGTGCATCCGGATCGTAATCTTTTGGCAAAACCTTGCTGCTGCCGCTATTGCTGGAACTAGCAGAACTTCCAGTGCTGCTACTTCTTTTCGAAGAACTAGAAGAACTCGCTGCAAAGTTCAAGAGTGTTTTATAAGTGATCTCAGGGTGATTCCACAATGACAAGGCTTCAACAAATCGACCGTAAAAATACTTACATTTAGAAGAATGATGACTGCTACTGCTACTGCTGCTGCTGCTGCTATGATGACTACTTCCATGATGGCTGCTACTATTCTTTGAAGACGATCTTGGGCTATGATGTACCGAGGAAGGACTTCTTGGGCTATGAGCTGATGATGATGGACTTTTAGAGCTATGATGGACTGAAGATGAAGATGAACTTTTTTGACTATGATGAACTGATGAAGCAGGGCTTCTCGGACTGTGTACTGATGATGACTTGGAACTATGATGAACCGACGAAGAAGGATTACGCGATGAAGTGTGGTGCACGCTACTGGTCACTTTGGAAGAGGAGACTCTTGTATCAGATTTGTCGCTGGAGGTAGTTGAAGTTGAAGTACTTGTTGATGCTATAACTGGAGTTGAGGGCTTCGATACTTTTGGTATTCCTATTTTTGTTACTGATACTTTAAGTTGCGGCATAGATGATGGCGCCCTTCGTAAAGGGGGAGGGGTATAAGGTTTCTGTAACAAAACAATTTCATAATGAATAATGGCATATAAGACAATGATTTAATTTTTTCAAGTTATTTAATATTAACGTTCTGAAGGGTTAATGATACTTTCAACAAAATTGTTTTTACTTTAAAAAAATGAAAATGAATAGGAAATGTAAAGTAGTTAGGTTTTATAAGAAGCAAGCCCTCATAGTTTTTAATTACCATATTAACTACCTTCGAATCTGTGATAAGAATATGTGATATAGGAGTAATCATTGATAAAGAATTGAATTTTATTGGTCATATAATAGGTAATATAGTGATAAAAGCTTTTAAAATGCTTGGCTTTACAAACACAATGTAGGACTCTCTAAATGATACAAAACCTATAAAAACACTATACAGGGTGAATTTTTTAAAGTGTTACAAGGCAATATCTCGAGAACGGTTTTAAATATTGTCATGAAATTTTGGTGAGGTGATATATTTAACCATATTTTTTACATTTTTCCCCTTTCGCAAATTTGAGGAGTGGAGGGCTATGTGCAACTTGATTTAATGTTAATTTTGGGCGAGTGCAGGGAAAACTACAGAGAAGTTGCACTAGTGTGGGCAGAGAGGTTTCCTAACAACCTGAAATCTCACATGGCACTTATCAGGCTGGAAACCAGATGTCGTACTACTGGCAGTTTGAAGGCGATACCACTAGTTCGGAGTAGACCTCAAACAAATGAAAACATGGCAGTTGGTGTTTTAGGAGCATTAGTGTAGGTTCCAGGCGGCTTGCTAGGGATGCTGGAATGAGTCAAAAACATTATGTTTCACCAAGAGTATGGGAAAGACTTTGAAAATCGCGTACCTTTTGCAATTGGCTCACAAGGTAAATACAAGAAAATAATAGGTTTTTGAAAACAGCTGGATTAGTTTAGCTGGTCCCCAAATTTTACCCCCCTTGACTTTCTTGTGGAGCTTTATAAAGGACAAAGTGATGGCAACTGCACCTACAAATTCAGATGATATGGAAGACCGAATTAATTTAGTAAGAGTGAGAAAGTGTTTGGAAGTTGAACGAGTACAAAAAGTTAATTTGTCCTTGTTACTGTCAAATATACATATAATTGTTTCTTTGTATTTTATATATTTTTGATTTTTATGACTACTTGTGTTTACCTTACTTTAATATTCATGTAGTATAATTAGTGAACTATACTGCTTTGTCAACAAGAATTATCTTGGGACAATAAAGCACATTTCGAATTGAAAGTCTGTAAATTAAGACAAAGAATGCAAGAATGATATTTCTGTTGAAGCTTAATAAGGGTATCATAAAGGCTTACAATGAGAACTATTTGGACTTTGATATCTTTCAGCTCAGTTTGGGGCAATTTAAACTTGTGTTAGCAAATCAGACTGTTGTGTGAGATAGATTGTATCTCTTTAACAACGCTGACTAAAAACTGAATGGAAATATCTCCAAATAAATGCTAACAAGTCAGAAAACTTACTAGTTATGTATACGTATGGTACACCTAAATGAAGAGCAAATTTGAGCAACTAAATCAGTAATAATATACAGGGTGTTTTATTTAAAATAAATGACTTATAAATTTTTTCAAACAGGGTATTCCATTCAAAACCTCAAACTTGCTACTTTATGGAAGAAGCGGCAACACCGCATTATTAATCATATTTTATCTGGGTAGAGAGCATGCCTGTCTATGCAAAAAACTTCATTTTTGGAGCATTCCATAGACCTCTAATGTTTCATCCACCCTGTAAAGTATCATTTTTATTGTATTTTGTATATCTAATATTAGCTAATAATTTTGTTTTTGTTTTTTTTCAAACGCAATTTGTCTAGTGACTGAAGGCCCCCAAGGAATTTTGATACAGGGCCCACTCAGGCCTAGCTACGCCACTGTATAGGTGATACTAGCTAATTGAAACCTTGCATCTAATACAAAAAATAAAATAAAGTCAATGTTAGTCCAAGAAGTACCTTTTTATCAAACTTGAACTTCTTGTTAAGTATACCCTTCCCTTATGTAACAACCCAATTAATATTTAATTCATTTATCAACTTTAATTCCATATATTATGTTTGTGTGGCTTGTTATGAACATACTATTTCAACTTATGCTGATGTAGAGGTATCTGCATTTTTTGTTACAACAATGACTTAATCAAAAAGATAAAAAATAAATGAGGCAGCACTGTTTCTAATTCAAATCAAAAGTACAAAGGATTTACTATGTGTTAAAATATTTGGTTACTTACCTTAAATACAAAGTCTTTTATAGGGTCTTTTATTAGAAGTGAAGAAGATGTTGTTACTACTGTGCTATTGCTATTCGAAGTAGAGCTTGAATTCAAACTTGTCTTTTTATTAATGCCACTTTTGCTTTTCACTTTTTTCTTCAGTAAACTAGGATGTGTTGAATGGGATGATTTCGAACAGTTCCTATGGGATAATACATCGCGAGGATTAAACACACGGCTGCATTCTTTACATTTACTATAAACTCTCTGCTCCATTTTGGGGATGGTGCCATATAACATGACATCCTGCCTAGGAAGGAGCTGCACTCCAGGATCTGGAGCTCGAGCCTCTTTCTTAGGAATTCTTCCAGCTTTTTCATCATCTAAATAAGAACAAAAATGATAACTCTCAATAAGGTCAAATAACAAAAGAAAATACTAAGCCCTGGTCAAAAAAAATTTTAATATTTATGAAAGGTATGTTATTTGGATTATTAGGATTATTGGAAAACAACCAAGAGGATAGATATGTAAAGCTGACATCATGTTATTAAAATAAGTTAGGTACCACTATAGAAATCAATAATAGTTAAAATATGTTTAAACAATTGGTGACACAAATTCAGACAAGCTAAGTTACCTGCAATAATTTTTTTAGTTAATCGTCGAATGACATCCCATTTTTTTATTTTAGTGGTACATGAGCCCCGTTTGTTGTAGCCAAGGAAGTAGGAGTTTTTCTGAAGACTCTTGAAATATCTGTCCATTCTTCTCCTAGGTTTACTAGTCTTAGCCATGCAGCTATCTTTAAAATAAAAATGGATTGGTGTAAGACTTAGCCATTGGCAAATAGGTAAATAAAAGTGTTACTAACCTTAAGTATACAAGATCACATAAATGTTGAAGCATTTATTTGTTAAAATACACTTTTTAGATGTGCCTATTTAACATCACAAATCTTATTACAATAATAACATACATTTCAAAGGCATATGTTTAGAAACCTTATTTTTGGAAAACTCTATATGTTTAGGATGTGTTTCTATGATTCCAACTAAATGATTAAAGCACTAGAGTACCACAAATTGAAAACTAACATTAGTTTATTAATTTATTTGTTTTTAGTTCTTTAATTTCCGTTTCAAACTACGTAAGTTACCTTACAAAGATTTTAGACAGAAGTGAACTGTCTGTCTAGTCTACTGTTTTCATTCCACAAATCTACAGCTACACACAGGATTCTAACCTATTCTTGTACTGTGCAAGACGTACAGTTACCTGCCTAATATGCAAAATAATTTTTACCTGAATTCGTCAAAATCTAGCTAAATTACTTTACGATCCTCCTTAATGATAACTTAAAACTTTTGCAACACTTCTTCATTACCTTTAACAGGTATTAAAAGTATGGATTTTTATGACATAAACATGAAGAATAAGACAGATGTAGGTTATATTTGAATGTTATATTAGTTTATTTTTTAAAAATATTTACAAAATTATACAAGTTTTCTAACTATGATTAATGAATTAACTTAAAAAGAAAAAATCAGAACGTAGGTATAATGACACATGACGTCACAATCCAGCGAGGGGGGAAGGAAGGACATGTTTTCATTTGTGGTGGGAGGGGCAATGTTAGACGTAGACGTACTAGACGAATTTTATCATTCAACTCAACCACCCAACATTCAATAGAATTGCTTAAAAATTATGAAAGGTGGCTGACAAAACTAGGGAATCGTCTTTAAAGACCTGCCTCAGCTAATTATGTTTTAGTTTAATTAGTATAACGATTTCTAAAGTTTGTAGTGGTTTACGCCTGCGTAAAATAGTTTTATTCAACAAAAGGGGAGGCAAAACGGAACTACTCCCACCTCTACAACCACCCTGCCCAAGAAGTTTATACTATACAGGTTTCGATCGTTATATCGTTTAACTCTTTAACTTTCCTTTTTATAGTCAAGAAATAATAAGAGTAGGCCAGAGGATGGGCCAAGAAAGCCTTAAAACAAACTGCTGGTATGGCTACAATCACAGAATATATAGTTACGCAGGCGGTATGTGGTACAATACAATCCAAGAATGAAACAGAAACAACCATATTGAACGTGCAAGGATATTTTTAGTCGTTTCTCTAATATCCTTAGTGCTGTTCTGTTCTAAGATCACCTGCACCAGAAAACCTACACGTACCTGCAATAATTATAGCTGAATATAGCTAGTTTTCTATTTTTTTTTTGTTCTGTCCGAAACTAAGTTTCTCGGTTTTCAGGATGAGTAACTATGAAATTTATGATTCTATAAATATTGCGTAGTAATGCCATTGACTAATAGATGTCGCTGGCATTTCGTCTCCATCGTAATTTCGGTGAAGGTCCAATTCTGTCCTTACAGACATCAATCATGGTATAATAGGACATCAATGGTAATAATGTAATATATAGGATATCAAATACTGATAGCTCGAGGTTAATGTTGCTTGTATGTTAGCGGGTTTGCTGACTAATTTTGTATGCTCCTGATTTGCTTTTAAACCGATTCATTTTTAAATTTTATATTTTTAGCTGTTTAAGGGCCACTGTAATTTAAAAGAAGAAGAACACGTGTCTATTAAAAGAATCAAGTTCCCATTGGCCATTATCAGTTTTTTGCTTCCTTGTTTTTTTTTTGTTAACCTACACGTAGCGTCAATTCTCTTTTTTTGTGGTCGTTCATTTCGATAACTGATAGCATCTTTATGTTTTTTCGATGGAATAATCCTCCGTTTCCTCCATTATGACCCCTTGATAAGCTATTATAGCCCCAGAAGGAAATAAAGTGTAATCAGTGACCGTTTCATTCTAAATTTTGTGTTTGGTACTTTGCTAGTCGTAAAAAGATGCTCTGAATGAGGTAAGAAATGTGTGTAAATTTGGGTTTAGTAGACATTTTTGTGGATTTTAGGGCTTCTCGCGCTTCCTTACGGTTTAAATCGTTTTGATACTTGCCACAGTATCCGTCGAAGAGGGTCTAAAGTTCACATTGACTTAGGGTAAAGGGGCACAAGACTTGTTTTGTATGCTTGGGGGTGTAGGTACTCGCGGCCATCTTTACAGTATTCTGATTTGTAGGCAAATTACAGGGTGTCCAAAAATGATGATGACAAATTCGAGGTCTGCAAATGCTTTCATAATGAGTTACATGCCCTTGAACAGGGTTTTAGTCTTTGGTTTTATCAACGTGTTTTTTTTTTTTAATTTATTAGGATCTAGATTTACAATACAGAAATTAATATTTTGGTATAGGGCATAAATTAGTGTAATTAAACGTTATTTACTTAAGGTCATATTTTTTTTCGCATAGTATATTTTCAGTCGTCAATAGTTAGGTATCTATTATAAAACTTATAGCAAAAAAGAAAGGATACAATATTAAAAACTTTAACACTAAACTTTTCGAACGTCATATAAGAAAACTGGGAGGTTTCATTTAAAAAATCGTACATTCATATAAGTAGGTATTTTATTGATGGTCCAAAATTTTTGATTTTTACTGGAAAAAATACATTAATTGGCTACCTGGGATGTTTTCAAAAGTACAGGGAAGCTTAAAAAAATGCCCTGTTCAGTCCTTGAGAGAGCACACCAATACTATTTTTCATTCACCTTTACCTTATACCTAGGTTAATAATTCAAGACATGGGAAAAACTCTATATTTCCTGTTGTTTGACTTTCAAACTGGTTTTGTTCACACACTTCCATCCTGTAAATCATTTTTACTCAATGTTATTTAATAGTAGTTTTTCTATTTCTTTCACAGGCGATAATCTGAATTCAAAATTTATCCCTGATATTGGAGGCAAGTCGACTTCACATGCAGTAGCTCTGTCACGCATATATCTGGACTGATTGAACTGGGAGCATAGCAAATCAGAAGAAAGCAGATGAGGGACTTCCATTTTTACTCCATGTCTGTAAGTTTTATTCATTTTATGTTTATTCTATATTGTGTTTGCTCCACTCCTCTCATAGCAGAGGGCAAAATATAAAGAAAGAGTGGCTTCATCCAGGATATGTTATATAAATGTATTTGAAATTTTGCTTGTGTTACTTATGTATGGTGTCATCAGAGAAGCTCACATCACATGAGAAAAATGATGTAAAATGGCATTAGGATACCTCAAAATTTCTAAAGATTATTTTTCAATTATTTTATATTCACGTACTAACTAAAACTTCTATTTTATTGCAAAAATCAGGCTGATATATCGAAATTGTAGCTACACTACAGAAGAGGGCATGATTTACTTTAATAAAACTCAGGAGAGTCCTTTCTAGTCCTTTTTAGTATGGTTTAATATTTTATTACGATGTATTTCATTACAAATGTCAGCAACCTCTGTTTAAGTTTTGTAGTAGTCTCCGACAGTAATACTATGAGCATTAACAAATTTAATAAAACAATTATATATCAAGATTTCATTTGGTACCATTAATAGGCTTGTTAACTGTCCTTTATTATTTTGAAATAAAGTCCTTTATGGTTTAATAAGGTGTCAATTAAAGACCGCAAATGTTCTTTAAAACCAAACGACTATCTAATACCTAAGTACCTTCAAAAAACTTAACATTCAACAAAATAAAAACCTGTTAGTTTTACTTAACATATCCCATCTAATGTGTATGAAAATGTTATATTCCTTTTTTTTACGTTTATGTGTTATGTGTTGGCAATAGTTTATATATACCTGTAAATCCCCGAATTCGGCTAATTCCCTAACATATTTATGCATTTATTTATTGGTCGATTTGACCATTTTCGATCATCGAAGAATTTTCGATATTCTTATTATTTATCGAGTTGTTGCTCGATTTGAAAACTTTCGAAGGGGTTGAAAGTGCTTTTTGCGTGTGACTTAGTTCCTGTTGATTACGCGACGAAATGTGAAGAGAGTAATATTGTTGGTAATGAAATTCCCTATAATTTTGTTCTCTTAAGAATATTCCATATTTTTATTATTTATCGAGTTGTTGCTCGTTTTGAAAACTTTCGAAGGGGTTGAAACTGCTTTTTGCGTGTGACTTAGTTCCTGTTGATTACGCGACGAAATGTGAAGAGAGTAATATTGTTGGTAATGAAATTCCCTATAATTTTGTACTCCTAAGAGTTTTCGATATTTTTATTATTTATCGAGTTGTTACTCGTTTTGAAAACTTTCAAATGGGTTGAAAGTGCTTTTTGCGTTTAACTCAGTTCCTGTTAATTACGCGATGAAAGATGCAGAGAGTAATATGGTTGGTAATAAAATTCCCTATATTTTTGTACTTTCAAGAACTTTCGATATTTGTATTATTTAGCGAGTTATTGCTCGATCTGACTATTTTCCAAGGGGTTGAAAATGCTTTTCACGTGTAGGTCGGTTTCTGTTGATTTCGCGACGAAAAGTGGAGATACTAATATTGTTGAGAATTAAATTCTCTATAAAATTGTACTTTTAAAAATTTTCGATATTTTTATTATTTCTCGAGTTATTACTTAATTTGACCATCCTGGTCCCCAACCAGCTAGCCCGTTAGATCAGCGTGCATTTAATTTTTCAGAGACAGGAAACAGATATGTAGGCGTGGACTGCGGCTCTGGATTGTCCTTTATTTAATTTATTCGAAAGTTGACAACGCTAGGCATGAGTACCTAGCTAAAAGCATCACTTAATATAGTTTTTAAGGATTGTTGTCCAATGTAAACTTGCAAACTCTGCGTCAAGTAAGTGACCTAAAAACTGTCAAGCTTACGGTTATGCTAGAATTTTAAAGAAGATAACGATATTCGACTGTAACAATATACTACTAGCGCCAGCTATGCAAGAATAGCCAAAAGAAAATTAATAATTACTACTAGTGCCACCTAACGCGCTTATAGGTAATCACCTGTTCATTTACAGGCTACTGTAGCAAGCTATTTTAGTTTTGCTACCTGCCAATAGATGGCCAATTAATACGGTAGCCCGATAAAGAGTCGAGAGTGAGTCCCTGGTTTTTCCAAGCTTACTATGCCCAAAACTAATATTTTAGCCAACATTGAGATATCGAATTAAATCGTCCAGGAAATATTGATGAAGCGTGCAAGAAGAGTTTGTTTTCTCTTTGTTGTGTGTGTGTGTGTGTGTGTTACGTTTTATTTAATACTAGTGTTGTGTTCTCATTCGTCCTCTGTTGTTATCATGGAATGGGGTCGATTATTCTGGTCAAAACACAGTGTTCACAAATCAAGTCCGCTAATCGCGCCAACCACGTCAATTTTTGTGTGATTTAACAATTCTTCTTGTAAACGGGTAGTTAGAGGATCCCAGCTACGCTCGCTCGCCCCCCCCCCCCCTGCTTGCGCCACTGATTATTATAAAGCAGGACTAATTATTTTAAAACTTTCAGATGTCGGGGCTGTGACTAAAATGTCGCGTTACTCACCAGAAGATTACTTTTCTTTCAAAGGTGCCAACTGACGTGACTTATTTTATTTTTCCAGCAATCTGTTAAGGGTAGTGGTGATTATTTCTATTTTCTCTAAATATCTGTTAGTTTTTATACACATTGGCACAAGCACACCTAAGTGCATAATAATAATAATATTACAAGATATAATGTTATACTATCTAAATTGTATTGTAAGGTATGCAAACGAAATTAAATTAAATAATTCTATACCGGGTGTTGCATCGTCGAGCGGGACATAGGAAATCCCATGTAATTTTAAATGGGGTCAATTATTGGCTTCCCTAATTATTTTAGAGAAAAATTCTATTTAGGTTTATTAAAGAGCACTAAAACCCACATTCAAAAGAATAACTTTAGATATTTTTGATGAGCGCGTTTACGGGTTATCGCCGATTTCTTTTTTACTATTTCTCCTTTTTATGGCCCCGTATTTGCGGGCACCAGTCAAGGTAAAAGATGACTGTCAAATAAAGTTGTCATTTTGAAATGTGTGCTTTATTGTTATAAAAACTCGTACATCGAAAATATTAAAGGTGTATTTATGAGTAGAAATTAATCTGAATAAAACTAAAATAAAGTATCCAATTACAAGGTTAATTATGACATTTTACATGTTTCAATATTTTACTAATTAATAGGTAGGTACTATTAAATTGTTAGAACTTTAGGATTTAAGAAGATGTTCAAATATTCCTCCATTGACTGCTAGACAATAACCGAGGCGATCATAGAATTCTCTTCTTACATTCGCTAGTTGGTAAACTGAAATTCTATTGCATTCGGCAGAAATAGCATTTTTTAACTCGTCTAGATTTGGGTATTTTTTATCTTTGTATATCCTGTTTTTTAAATGGCCCCAGAGAAAGAAATCATTTGGCGATAAATCAGGAGACCTGGCTGGCCAATTTACTGTATGATTTAAGCCAATAACATTTCCATTAAAAGCACGGTTTAAATATTCCCGGACAGCCAGGGTACTATGTGCCGGGCAGCCATCCATTTGGTACCAAACTTCCTGATTTTCCCTGGCGGCATCATGTAAAGTAGGTAAAATATGATCTTCAAGTAGTTCCAAAAAATATTCTGCATTTAAATTTCGTGTAAGAAATAATGGCCCGATAATATTTTCTCCGAAAATCCCAGCCCATACATTAACTTTTTGTGGATATTGCGTCCTTGTTTCCACAAACCTGTGTTGGTTTTCTTTGCTCCAATATCGATAATTTTGAACATTGGGTTCATTGTTTAAGGTAAATGTGCATTCGTCAGTGAAACAAATGTTTTTTAAAAATTCCCTATCCATGTTTGCTCTTTCCATCATACCAAAACAAAACTCCTGTCGTCGTATTTCGTCCCTATCTCTTGGCTCTTGGTGCTTTTCATATTTGTATGAATAATATTTATGTCGTTTCAAAGCTCGTAACGCTGTGGTGTGATCTAATCCTATGTCATCCTCAAGTTTCCTTGTGCTGATCTTCCCATCATTTTCTTTCACGCAAAATAAAACTTGCAAGTCCCTATCATTTCTTGCATCTCTTCTTTGTTCCTGCCTTTCTTCACATCTGCAGTTATTTATTACAGTGCCTTTTGTCTCAAATTTCTTGATAGTCCTTTCGACTGTAGATTTTGCAGGTATCGGTCTATTCGGATACAGAGCAGCAAACATGTCTGACACATTTTGATAACCATTTCCTTGATATTACCATTTAATCATCAATATTTTTTCTTCAGAAGTGTAATTCATGGCTAATATTTTCGATGTACGAGTTTTTATAACAATAAAGCACACATTTCAAAATGACAACTTTATTTGACAGTCATCTTTTACCTTGACTGGTGCATGCAAATACGGGGCCATAAAAAGGAGAAATAGTTAAAAAGAAATCGGCGATAACCCGTAAACGGGCTCATTAAAAATATCTAAAGTTATTCTTTTGAATGTGGGTTTTAGTGCTCTTTAATAAACCTAAATAGAATTTTTCTCTAAAATAATTAGGGAAGCCAATAATTGACCCCATTTAAAATTACATGGGATTTCCTATGTCCCGCTCAACGATGCAACACCCGGTATAGTCATTTCGGGATATGTATAGGATTTTCTTTGGTTATTAGTTCCTTTGCAATTATTTTGGCATAAAATTCTGTTAATATTTGAATCTGTGGGTCGTTGTGTATGACGTGATTCGTGACATAACTAGGCACATTAGCTTTCATCTTTATTGCTGTATTATGCAGGATATACAGGGTGGGGACTTTAAATGGAACGCTGCTTATAGCTGATCTGAGAATAAGATTCCACTAAAATACAAAAATACGTCCTCAAAGATTTTTTATGGGCTTCGTTTTTGTCATGTAAAAAAAAATTTGGGCCCCAAAGAGTGGGCGCAGCCCTAACCAACTTTTTTTATAAGATTGGAAGACACCACTTGTGACACCTTTTTGGAAAGCTCATTGAAAAAGGAGTTTGTCAATCAATTTTTTTTGACATCTGTCAAACCATGTGCCAGAAATTTAATAAAATCTAATTTGAAACAATTTGGTAAACAATTATGTTAAAATACCATTAAAACTGTAATGTCATCTTTTTAGCTTAACAATTGTTAGAAATATGCCCCATTAACCTGTTGGCATAGATTCAACCGTAAGTCAATTATTGTTTTGTTTCCTTGGTAATGCCGCCAGTTTTGTTACGTTTGACAAGCAGGTACTAATTAAAATTTTATTTTTGACGCTTTCATTTAAAAATTTTAAGAATGTATTTAACTGAAACCTTAAAGATTGAAATACTGATGATGGTCGGGTTTGGAGAAAGAAAACGAAGTCAAGTAGAAGTTTGTGAGTTGTTTCATGAAATTCATCCCGATTGGCTACCTCTGTCGCGAAGTACAGTCAGAAAAATTGAAAAGCAATTTAGGAAATTAGGTCGTGTAAGACATGTTCCGAGACGAAGACCCCCAAGAGTATCAGATGAAACCAAATTAAATGTCCTATTGAGTTATCAAGAAAACCCAATTACTGCAGCAAGGCAACTATCTCGTGACCACAATATTGATCATAAAACGGTGTTGAAGATCACAAAATCTGCTGGCATAAAGCCATTCAAAATGCAGCCAGTGCAAGAGTTATTGGAGGATGACTTAGATAGAAGGGTAGAATTTTGCGAAGTTATGATGACCGCGTTGGACAACCGACACATTGATTTAGAGTGGATACTTTTTTCTAATGAAGCAACATTTACTTTAGAGGGCCAGATAAGTTTGAAAGTTAAAGGGAATTAACCATTGTTCTTGACAATCACTGGGCAAAGTCTTACTTTCTTAACCGATTATTAATTAATTTCCATTTTAGGTTAATCGTCAAAATTGCCGGTATTATGCCGATGAAAATCCTCATTGGATTGTTGAATGTCACTCTCAACTCCAAGGGAAAGTGAATGTTTGGGCTGGAATAATAGGCGACAGAATAATTGGTCCATTCTTTTTAGAACATAATTTAAATGGAGACGTCTATTTAAATTTTCTTCAAACATTATTAATACCAGAACTCCAAAGAATATTCCCAAATTATGGAAATCTAGATCGAAGGATATTTTTTCAGCAGGATGGAGCCCCTCCCCACTTTGCAAGGATTGTAAGAGAATTCTTAAACACTGCATTTCCAAATAGGTGGATAGGGCGGCGAGGATTTTTAGAGTGGCCGCCCAGATCACCGGATATTACACCCTTGGACTTTCATTTGTGGGGGGATTTAAAAAGAAGGGTATATGTTACCAGACCTAACAATTTGGAAGAGTTGAAGGCAAGGATTCGGGCAGAGATACGTTTAATCACGCCAGAAGTTTTGGGAAGAGTAAGGGAAGAGTTTTACCATCGGTTAGGTTTGTGCCAACTGGTTAATGGGACACATTTTCAGCAATTATTATAAAGTTAAAAAGATGACATTACAGCTTTAATGTTACGGTTAATATAATTGTTTAAAATTAGATTTTATTAAATTTCTGGCACATGGTTTGACAGATGTCAAAAAAAAATTGATTGACAAACTCCTTTTTCAATGAGCTTTCCAAAAAGGTGTCACAAGTGGTGTCTTCCAATCTTATAAAAAAAGTTGGTTAGGGCTGCGCCCCCTCTTTGGGGCCCAAATTTTTTTTTACATGACAAAAACGAAGCCCATAAAAAATCTTTGAGGACGTATTTTTGTATTTTAGTGAAATCTTATTCTCAGATCAGCTATAAGCAGCGTTCCATTTAAAGTCCCCACCCTGTATATTGCAGGAGCAGTGAAAAATTTTGCGGTTAATTTTCATTGACAAGGAAATACTTTGTAATTTTTCTTTTCCTTTTTAGATCAGACTGAAAGTATACAATCAGACGTTCGCGAAAGAGGACCTGGAGATCAGGATGGTGTTCCTACTCACAAAGAAACGCTGGTGATCAACTATCCTAGCGACTTGCATAATGTCAAAGAGGACCAGTGCTACAGAGCGCAGAGCAGACGCGCGGATGACAGCAGCAGTAGCCGACGTTCTAAAGGAATACGACGATGCAAAGGGTAAGCAATTGTCTAACGACATTTAATATTATTTAGTTTACTTATGTGATCATAATTAAAACAGATTCAGAAGGGGATATTGATATCGATATTGATCCGATCACATTAAAAGCAGGATTTCGTCTGCCATGTGTAGGCTTGAGCGCATCACAAGGTAACATGTTATTTATTGAGTAATTTATCGATTATAACGCTAATTTATTTTGATTGAAATCATATGTTTCACATGACATCAATATCGATTCGTTGGAATCAGCCTTGGGTAGTCCTCTGGCTCAGAGTAGCTTTAGAACAGGTAAATTAAACTATTTAAAACCATGAAGGAGTCACCTTAGTTATGTGATAATAGGTATAAGTGGCTCATCTTTCGTTTTGAGCAGTTTTCGGACGTTTCTCTATTTAGTCTTGACTTTGTCTGTATGCTTGTATCATTGTTCGAGAGCCAGTGTAATATACGGCGATGTAATATGGTTGGGAGTTCAATTCTCTATGATTTTGTTCTCTCAAGAATTTTCGATATTTTTATTATTTATCGAGTTGTTATTCGATTTGAAAACCTACGAAGGGATTGAAAGTGCTTTTTGCGTGTAACTCAGTTCCTGTTGATTACGCGACAAAAGGTCAAGAGAGTAATAAGGTTGGTAATAAAATTTCCTATGCTTTTGTACTCTCAAGAATTTTCGATATTTTTATTATTTATCGAGTTGTTACTCGATTTGAAAACTTTCGAAGGGATTGAAAGTTATTTTTGCGTGTAACTCAGTTCTTGTTAATTACGCCACAAAATGTCTAGAGAGTAATATGGTTGGTAATAAAATTCCCTATTATTTTGTACTCTCAAGAATTTTCTATATTTTTATTATTTATCAAGTTGTTGCTCGATTTGAAAAACTTTCGAAGGGGTTGAAAATGCTTTTTGCGTGTAACTCAGTTCCTGTTAATTACGCCACAAAATGTCAAGAGAGTAATATGGTTGGTAATTAAATTCCCTATGATTTTGTACTCTTAAGAATTTTCGATATTTTTATTATTTATCAAGTTATTGCTCGATTTGACTATTTTCAAAGGGGTATACATGCTTTTTGCATATAACTCGGTTCCTGTTGATTACTTTGTCATTATGCTTGTATCTCTGTTATAAAGCCAGTCTGTTGCAGTAATTGTAAAAGTAGACATGCCTATTTTCTGCCGATTCTAATTAAATGAGAAGTGTTAATACAGAGCGATATTTAATTGATGGGTAATACATTTTTGCTAGGCATCAATTAACAAACATCCTGTATATTCTCTATTTATACCTTTACGTTTTACTTTTAAAATCCCTTAAGAAATGTCGTTTCTAAAGTTTAGTAACTTGTTTGGGCTTAGTAGATTTTTAGCGCTTTGTCGGTCTTTGCTAGCTTACTTAACACCTATTTTATTCAATTCAAAAAAGATATTGATGGAGTTCCGCTTGAAGCTTCAGATATTTCTCCGAGCAACTTCGGAATTGCAAACCGAACTGATTGGGAATTAAATTCTCTATACTTTTGCACTACAAGAATTTTCGAGATTTGTATTATTTATCGAGTTATTTCTTAATTTGACCATTTTTGAATGGGTTGAAAATGCTTTTCCTGTGTAGCTCAGTTCCTGTTGATTTCGCGAACAGAAGTTAAGAGAGAAATATGGTTGTAAATAAAGTTCTTTATATTATTGTGCTTTTAAGAATTTTCAATATTTTCATTATTATTTATCGAGTTTTTGCTCCACTTGTCTATTTTCATAGGGGTTGTAAATGATTTTCTTGTGTAGCTCAGTTCCTGTTGAATTCGCGGCGACACATGAAGATAGTAAAATGGTTGGGCATAAAATACTCTAAAATATTGCTCTTTTAAGATTTTTCGATATTTTTAATATTCTTTTCTCAGAGTTATTTCTCTTTTTGTCACATAAAGTCAAATACTCTATTGTTTAAGTTTTACTCGATGGATACTTCGGTTAATATTGGTCTTACAAAGAAGTTTAAATGAGAAACTTTAAGGTATTCTTTACGGACATTATCAGAAAAAACAAAAAGGCATCAATCAGAATCTTAAATTTCTTAAATAGGTACTCTGGTATTTTTTAAATGAAACACCCTGTATTTTATTTCTTTAATCGCTAGAGCTCGTTGATATTGTTAAAGTAGTCTGTAATGGCGCAGACAAAGGTTAATTGTCGATAGAGGCATCCGCTTGTGTTACTTAATGTGTTTAATAAAAAAAGACCCTTTTCAAGGAGCTGATACGCTTGTTAGGGTTACGGTCCCCAACCTTAGTGATAGGGAATTCCAAGAAAGTTTTAGGGTTACTAAAGAAACATTTTTATGTCTATATGAGCAACTGAAGAATAAGCTTGAAAATTCTTACATGGAGAATATAAACCTAAAAGGAAATTCCTATGGATTGGATAGGACTCAATGGAATGTGGCTAAGGTATCCCAAATTTGGAAATTTCTCAACAAATTAAGGTTTTCTCCAACAACCAATATAAATCGAATTTGTTGCATTGTTACCTGGTGATTTTTCTGACTAGAGGGTCAATTTTTGGCAATGGGTGCTTTATAAACTGGCAGACAATTTTACTTTTTAAGTTACCCTTTTTACTGACGAAGGAACTTTCAAAATCAGATATTTTGGGGGTTGGAGACTGATGAGCACCAAGATTATCTCTGGCCCCTGATATTTAGGCAGCCCGGCCACCCATTGAGTAAGCAGATACTGTTAATACATATATTTTTTTATAAACCATGGTATAAAATGAATCTAAAATTGACAGGCTTGGTGTACCTATGCATATTTATTAAAACTAAAATCGATTAAGTACATTAGGTACCATGTCACACATGGACTTACGACTGTTAAAGCTAATGGGTGTAACCAAGGCTTAACTGACATTTATCAAATTTAGATTAGGGCTTTTTTGGATAGTGACATGTTGCATCTTACTCCTAAAGGTAAAAGGGATAGATGAGTCTGTATTTGTCTATTTATACCTTATGAAATATTATCTATATGCCTTTAGATTACTACTACAAAGTCAAATGGTTGTGTCTAGCTGTAGTAAACTATTCTGGACCAAGGCTCCTTTTATCAATGTCCTTTTAGTGATAACGGCCACATAACTTCCATGACAACAGTTGTTCTAACAATGGTATATCCTTGGAAATTGCCTGAAGTTGGTGTTAACAGAACATTGATAAAACGAGTCCAAGCAGGTTTAAAAATGCCTTGTAGTAAGTTTTAATCCAAACTACCTAGTGAATCTAATTTTTAAAGCCATGTTGAAATTTTGAACTAAAATCCATTATGTTTAATGTCTTATTTTTCAGCTGCTACAATAGACTGAAACTAAGGTACTGAGTGCAGGGAAATCAACATGGAGAGTTACTGTACGACAGTTAAAAAGTATGATTTGTTTGTCCAAGGCGATGGCAAGAATGGGCATTAATAAAAAAGTCCAACCCAGACATGTAAAAGAAGAACATAGGTAGTGACTGCATAAAGAACCAGCATTCTCTTGGCGTAGTTTATTCATGAAGATAAAATAATGAAAGTAAGTTTTTAAAAGCTTTACTTATCTTTATGTATAGTAATTAGAATTTTTTTTAAAAGGAAACCCCTGCTTCGCAGTCCGCTAACGAAGGAATGCTGCTGTTTTCCGGAATATAAGAATCTTAGCAACACGATTATTGTGTATCTGCAAAGGCAAGGAGCCGAGTTTAAAGAAAGTAAGTTTTTATGACAGCTTTATCATTCAAATTCCACAGTTCACATGTTTTCTTATTTCCAGAGGAATTCACAGAAGCGCCGTCAATAATAGGCTGATACCTGAATCATATAGCAGGTCATATTGAATCGAGAGAAGAAAATGTAGGTTGAAAAGTCTTGGATCGCCTTTATTTCTCATGTAAGTATAGTATAAATATTAAAAATATTTTTAATAAATCAGATTATTTATATAGTATGCATTCAGCACAGAAAGATATTTAAGTGCTATTAATTTAAACTTTTTCAAAAAAATCAATACAAATATAAATTACAAGGAATCATTGTCGACTCTAAAATGGACTACCGTCGTTTTTAGCCATCTATTGGAGAGTAGTAAAAATAAAATAGTCTTGTTACAGAAATCTGTAATTTAGCGTGTAGTTGCTTATACAAGCATTAGGTGGCACTAGTAGAAAATATTAATTTTCTTTTGGCTACTCTCGTATAGATGGCGCTGATAGGATGTCGGGTAAGTTGTTAAAATATTCTCTGCGAATGTTTAGGTGTTTTCATCATTTTCAACATCAGCTCTCAGTAATCAGTTATCTGTTTTGTGCGCTCAGTTGTCTCTGTTCAAGAACCAAGTACCGCCCTCGCCTGGGAATCACGGAATAATCTCTTATATTTCCCTCTCTTTCTTGTTTACACAAAACTAATCTCTATTGTTCTGTGGTTTACACTCGACCTTGGCAATATAAACATACAATAACACAATATAAGAATTCACTGCTTCAAAAGAATATGATTTATTTAAGAATAAATATTACAGTCCTTTACACCAGCTGGTACAAGAAGTCTTTCGTTAGCCCTATTTTAGCTTAAAATCACCCCTAAAACTTTACAAATCACAATGTTTCCTGGGGCATGTGCCAGAAGTACTTTTGCCCAGAAGTCAGGCAGAAAGTCACGTCTAAAGCACAAAACCTAAAAAAGGTTAGTCTAAAGTATGCTTGTCCTATTCTTTCGGTATCCTTAAAAATTATCTGTAGTTGGTTAACAGGACATTGATAAAATGAGCCCAAGAAGGTTTAATATTGCTTGTAGTCAGTAAACCAAGCTATGCAGTGAAATTTTGAACTGAAATTCATTATATTTATGTCTTATTTTTCAGTTAGTACAATAGACTGAAACTATACAGTAATACGAGTGCAGAGAAATCAACATGGAGAATTTCTGTATGTGGAATGGTGCTGTTTCGTGGATTATAAGAATCTTAGCATCATGATTGTTCTGTATCTGAGAAGACAAGGTGTCAGGTTTAAAGAGGTAAGCTTTTAAGACAGTTTTATCATCCAAATTCCACAGTCTACATAATATGTTATTTCAATTGAGTTTAAACTGTACCTTTGCTTTGAAAGAATAACACTAAAATGGCAAATAACCTAACTTTCTCTTTTTATACAGCGCCAAATTCTTATCCCCCTTACTACAGTGGAGTTAAAGGGCAGTTCTCAAGACGAAGGGGACGATCCATTTCCGGTGGTTCATCATCTCATTGATAGATCAGTAAATTTTTGGTATGTCACTTACTTTAATTTAGACTTAGTTTACCCAGCTTTTTTGTTATGTTAATTCCTAATTTTTTTGTGTAACATACAGAATTCTAGTTATTTTCTCTCTAAACATAAGACTGATAAATAATTAATAGTCATTCCCACTAAAAATTCCTTTTAGTGGGAGCTCCCACGACTCAAAATCCTAGCTCACAATACTAAAAACAATTTTCTAAGTGAATTCAATCCATAATATGGTGGGAAATGACGAATCGGTGGCAGATTTACCCGATTTTGTTTATTTTTTTAAAGCCCCCTGAACTACATTTTTTTTCCATTTTAACTTATAATTTTTTACATATAAACAATATCGGTTAAGTCTGCCAGAGTTTTGATCTGTGGGAGCTTGGACTAGTTGTATCTCATTCGTCTTTATTGCAATTTAACAACAAATATTCCCTTCTCATAATCTTAATTATAAGATTTTAGTTATCTTGCGTTTTCAGATGTAAACAAACACTTTACTTATATTTTTTTAATATTATATATTTATATATAATTTATATATTAATAGTTTTTGTCTGTTCACTATTTTTCAGTTGTATTGTAATGGGGCCCTTACGCGATCAACGATTAACATATTGTTTGCCTAGAATTACAAAGTTGTCTTGCTTGTGTTTGTATATGTAGCATCAAAGTGGCAATACCCATATTTTGTAACTGCTCTCCTGAAAGCTTTTCCTTAATGCAAATACAACTATGTAATTCTGACCAAACGATATGTTAATACACAATATATTTTAGCAATACATGGAAATGAGTTGTTAAAAAACGTTGCATAATGAAATTGATCGCCTGAGAGGCCCTTAATGTTACGTCAATAAACATTAGTGTTAATTTTAAGTGTTTAACAGTTATACTATTTTTGTGTTATGTTTTGTAATGGGACCCTTAGACGATCAATACAATATGTAATTGCGCAATATATGTTATAAATTGATCGCTGTGGGGCCCCTAATGGTTCGTTAATATACTTTTGTTTACTAAAATTTGGATATTTTATTTATTGCGACTCTTATAGAGGTGCCCAGAACCTCTAGAGCCTTCTGTTAACATATCATGCGTAAAAATGTTGGGACTCACGCTCGACTACTTTTTAGGCATCAGGGTACCGTATTAAAAAATACAGGGACTCACTGTCGACTCCTCATAGGGCTACCGTACTTTTTGGCCATCTATTGGAGGTTAACAGAACTAAAATAGCTGCATTACAGAAATCTGTAATTTAGCTAGTTGCCAATAAAAGCGTTAGATGGCATTAGTAGTAAATATTATTTTAGTTCGGCTACTCTCGCATAGATGGCTATTTTTTTTTTTTTTTTTTTATTTTCTACGAATTTTTAAAATCTAATTTTTAAACTTCGTAGTGTGTAAAAAAAAAACCCAAACAAATTTTTAATTTTTCAACCAAGCGGATACAAAATATACTCTGCGATTTTAAAAATTTCAATTATGTTGGTCAAAATTAGAGAAATACGGAACAAAGTTTTAATTTTTCAACCAAAAAGCCACAAAATATGCTAAAATCTGGATTTTCAAAATTTGAAATAAGGGCCGTTTATTCCACAAAGTTAACTGGCACTTTAGTTGAAAATTTTTTCGATTTTGCGACGTTGCCAGCTCCGTTTTTCAGTAGAATCTAGGGAAAAACGTCAAAAAACCATGTTTTTCTGTAGTTTCTGGGACATTTTGCCACACTTGGCAACATTGTTTTCGCTAACTGGCAGTCTTAACCAGAGAATAACTTTGGTAAATGTACAAGTTAAGTTGGCGTGAACTTAGCCTTAGATTTTTTTTATCAATTTTGTCAGAAATAATTCCTAAATGTTACTAAAATTAGTCAATTTTTTCGGAAACTTAAATTTTTTTTTCCTTTTTTTTTTATAGCTCTGGTTAATCCAACTGGTCAGCATCTAGAAACTCGAATTAAATCGGTATATTTTTTTATCGCCTTCATAAAGAAAGTTGTTTGTCTATAAATACTGTGCTACAGAGGGTGAATTAAAACAAAGAAAAATGGGTTTTAAATACATTTATTTTGTGTATATATTTTTACAGAGCCGTAACTAGGATTTGCGGCCCCCGCTCTCTTTACAATACAAAAGGATCCTTGATAAGGGTAACAGGGGGAGAACGTTAATCGTGATGGTCCATTATAAAATATAATAATAATAATAATAAATAGACTTTATTAAGAGTTTAGAAAGAGTAAACTAAGCAACAGTCACATTAGCAATTAAATAATTAGACTAATTAAACCAAATTACATCGTATTAAATCAAATCAGATTAAATTAAATTAAATTAAACCCTCTCTACAAATTCTTACAGTGTGAATTCTAGCTGATAAGCAGCTATTCATTTTATTTATAAATATTAATTAATTCAACATTAAATCTTTAATTTAATAAATATGTAGTGCATCCGTGATTCGTCGTGTTACGGAACTGGCCGAATCCAGCCCTGTTGTCCTCAGCGGTGACTAAGCGGAATAATGCGTCTGGACCAGTGAGAGGAGACTCTACCTATATCAAAAAAATTAAAAATTATTGTACAGTTTGGTAAGTATAGAAGGCGAGCGCAAACTGCAGTCAGAACTTGCTTGTTGGATTTCACCTTGCAAGTGACCTTGAACTTTCAAGGTCAATTACAAGTCAAAGTCAAGGTCAAATCCAACTTCGAGGTTACTTGACCTAAAACTTGGATTTCACCTTGCAAGTGACCTTGAAACTTCAGTGACAAGTAAAAGTCAAATCCAAGTGTACCCTTATCTAACTAAGGAAAATTAATATTATATGATGCTCCTACTGCGCTTGTACCTACAAGGGGTTCTTTACATTATTAAACTAGAATAATTAAAAATTACTTACACACCACGTCATTAACTTCAAACTGAACCATTTTCTGATTTCTTCCAAAGTCTCCTTGAATTCTTAAAATGTTAATGGTTCTGGACAACTGCAGGTTGAGCCGTTTCTGTCTCTTTGCATTCTTGGTTTGGTTCAAGGGGTAGACGTAGTGGCGCTGGGTTGTAAACTCGTATCATCAGTTCTTCAACCCATTCTAAAATGTCTTCTTCAAACTGAGGCGTCCTACCCCTAAAGTCAATAAACAACAGTTGCAAAATTAAAAAAAACTTTGCTCTAAAATGTCGAGTACTAATATGGTACTGAAAAATACAAAAGGCAAAAATTAACTTTTCTTGTCTGTCTGTCAATAGGTAATTCATATTTAAAGCATGTCAATGCAGAATGTGGTCTTAGCTACTTATCAGGCTCATGCTGGTTTATCGCCAACATGAAGAACAGTGACCTTTGTTTATAAGAAAACTACAAGCACAGAAAATAGTGTTTTACGGCGGCGTTGCTCCTATAAGTTCAATACCCAATTTGTAAAAAATGATAAATTTCTTTATATGATAACCCTCCGCCATTATGTCAAGAAAATCTAAATTACAATGGCCACTTGCCCCCTAGCTCTTCTTTTCTTTTGCCGAGGCACTTGCTTCCTAAGCATCTCGCCAGAATAGAGAGTACTCAAAACCAATTTTCCATGACCACGCTATTCATAATAACGTTAGTGTAACATAAAAAATGGCTTTTATTTTTTTTCTCGAAAACGAAGCAAGATACGAAAAAATATCAAGAGACAAAAAAGTTGTATTTTTAGCTGCTTAACCCGAAAACAACATAACGTACATGTTTTGTCGATATTCGTGAGAAGAAATTTTTCGACATGCATGGGTGGCTTTTATTTTTTTTCTCGAGAACGAAGCAAGATACGAAACAATATCAAGAGACAAAAAAGTCGTATTTTTAGCTGCTTAACCCGAAAACAACCTAACGTACATGTTTTGTCAATATTCGTGAGAAAAAAATTTTTGACATGCATGTGGAAAGCTTTTATTTTTTTTCTCGAGAACGAAGCAAGATACGAAAAAATACCAAGAGACAAAAAAGTCGTATTTTTAGCTGCTTAACCCGAAAACAACATAACGTACATGTTTTGTCGATATTCGTGAGAAGAAATTTTTTGACATGCATGGGTGGCTTTTTTTTTTTTTTCTCGAGAACGAAGCAAGATACGAAAAAATACCAAGAGACAAAAAAGTCGTATTTTTAGCTGCTTAACCCGAAAACAACCTAACGTACATGTTTTGTCAATATTCGTGAGAAAAAAATTTTTGACATGCATGTGGAAAGCTTTTATTTTTTTTCTCGAGAACGAAGCAAGATACGAAAAAATACCAAGAGACAAAAAAGTCGTATTTTTAGCTGCTTAACCCGAAAACAACCTAACGTACATGTTTTGTCAATATTCGTGAGAAAAAATTTTTTGACATGCATGTGGAAAGCTTTTATTTTTTTTCTCGAGAACGAAGCAAGATACGAAAAAATACCAAGAGACAAAAAAGTCGTATTTTTAGCTGCTTAACCCGAAAACAACATAACGTACATGTTTTGTCGATATTCGTGAGAAGAAATTTTTCGACATGCATGGGTGGCTTTTATTTTTTTTCTCGAGAACGAAGCAAGATACGAAACAATATCAAGAGACAAAAAAGTCGTATTTTTAGCTGCTTAACCCGAAAACAACCTAACGTACATGTTTTGTCAATATTCGTGAGAAAAAAATTTTTGACATGCATGTGGAAAGCTTTTATTTTTTTTCTCGAGAACGAAGCAAGATACGAAAAAATACCAAGAGACAAAAAAGTCGTATTTTTAGCTGCTTAACCCGAAAACAACCTAACGTACATGTTTTGTCAATATTCGTGAGAAAAAATTTTTTGACATGCATGTGGAAAGCTTTTATTTTTTTTCTCGAGAACGAAGCAAGATACGAAAAAATACCAAGAGACAAAAAAGTCGTATTTTTAGCTGCTTAACCCGAAAACAACATAACGTACATGTTTTGTCGATATTCGTGAGAAGAAATTTTTCGACATGCATGGGTGGCTTTTATTTTTTTTCTCGAGAACGAAGCAAGATACGAAACAATATCAAGAGACAAAAAAGTCGTATTTTTAGCTGCTTAACCCGAAAACAACCTAACGTACATGTTTTGTCAATATTCGTGAGAAAAAAATTTTTGACATGCATGTGGAAAGCTTTTATTTTTTTTCTCGAGAACGAAGCAAGATACGAAAAAATACCAAGAGACAAAAAAGTCGTATTTTTAGCTGCTTAACCCGAAAACAACCTAACGTACATGTTTTGTCAATATTCGTGAGAAAAAATTTTTTGACATGCATGTGGAAAGCTTTTATTTTTTTTCTCGAGAACGAAGCAAGATACGAAAAAATACCAAGAGACAAAAAAGTCGTATTTTTAGCTGCTTAACCCGAAAACAACATAACGTACATGTTTTGTCGATATTCGTGAGAAGAAATTTTTCGACATGCATGGGTGGCTTTTATTTTTTTTCTCGAGAACGAAGCAAGATACGAAAAAATACCAAGAGACAAAAAAGTCGTATTTTTAGCTGCTTAACCCGAAAACAACCTAACGTACATGTTTTGTCAATATTCGTGAGAAAAAAATTTTTGACATGCATGTGGAAAGCTTTTATTTTTTTTCTCGAGAACGAAGCAAGATACGAAAAAATACCAAGAGACAAAAAAGTCGTATTTTTAGCTGCTTAACCCGAAAACAACATAACGTACATGTTTTGTCGATATTCGTGAGAAGAAATTTTTTGACATGCATGGGTGGCTTTTTTTTTTTTTCTCGAGAACGAAGCAAGATACGAAAAAATACCAAGAGACAAAAAAGTCGTATTTTTAGCTGCTTAACCCGAAAACAACCTAACGTACATGTTTTGTCAATATTCGTGAGAAAAAAATTTTTGACATGCATGTGGAAAGCTTTTATTTTTTTTCTCGAGAACGAAGCAAGATACGAAAAAATACCAAGAGACAAAAAAGTCGTATTTTTAGCTGCTTAACCCGAAAACAACCTAACGTACATGTTTTGTCAATATTCGTGAGAAAAAATTTTTTGACATGCATGTGGAAAGCTTTTATTTTTTTTCTCGAGAACGAAGCAAGATACGAAAAAATACCAAGAGACAAAAAAGTCGTATTTTTAGCTGCTTAACCCGAAAACAACATAACGTACATGTTTTGTCAATATTCGTGAGAAAAAAATTTTTGACATGCATGTGGAAAGCTTTTATTTTTTTTCTCGAGAACGAAGCAAGATACGAAAAAATACCAAGAGACAAAAAAGTCGTATTTTTAGCTGCTTAACCCGAAAACAACCTAACGTACATGTTTTGTCAATATTCGTGAGAAAAAATTTTTTGACATGCATGTGGAAAGCTTTTATTTTTTTTCTCGAGAACGAAGCAAGATACGAAAAAATACCAAGAGACAAAAAAGTCGTATTTTTAGCTGCTTAACCCGAAAACAACATAACGTACATGTTTTGTCGATATTCGTGAGAAGAAATTTTTCGACATGCATGGGTGGCTTTTATTTTTTTTCTCGAGAACGAAGCAAGATACGAAAAAATACCAAGAGACAAAAAAGTTGTATTTTTAGCTGCTTAACCCGAAAACAACATAACGTACATGTTTTGTCGATATTCGTGAGAAGAAATTTTTCGACATGCATGGGTGGCTTTTATTTTTTTTCTCGAGAACGAAGCAAGATACGAAAAAATAACAAGAGACAAAAAAGTTGTATTTTTAGCTGCTTAACCCGAAAACAACATAACGTACATGTTTTGTCGATATTCGTGAGAAGAAATTTTTCGACATGCATGGGTGGCTTTTATTTTTTTTCTCGAGAACGAAGCAAGATACGAAAAAATACCAAGAGACAAAAAAGTCGTATTTTTAGCTGCTTAACCCGAAAACAACCTAACGTACATGTTTTGTCAATATTCGTGAGAAAAAAATTTTTGACATGCATGTGGAAAGCTTTTATTTTTTTTCTCGAGAACGAAGCAAGATACGAAAAAATACCAAGAGACAAAAAAGTCGTATTTTTAGCTGCTTAACCCGAAAACAACATAACGTACATGTTTTGTCGATATTCGTGAGAAGAAATTTTTCGACATGCATGGGTGGCTTTTATTTTTTTTCTCGAGAACGAAGCAAGATACGAAAAAATACCAAGAGACAAAAAAGTCGTATTTTTAGCTGCTTAACCCGAAAACAACCTAACGTACATGTTTTGTCAATATTCGTGAGAAAAAAATTTTTGACATGCATGTGGAAAGCTTTTATTTTTTTTCTCGAGAACGAAGCAAGATACGAAAAAATACCAAGAGACAAAAAAGTCGTATTTTTAGCTGCTTAACCCGAAAACAACATAACGTACATGTTTTGTCGATATTCGTGAGAAGAAATTTTTCGACATGCATGGGTGGCTTTTATTTTTTTTCTCGAGAACGAAGCAAGATACGAAAAAATACCAAGAGACAAAAAAGTCGTATTTTTAGCTGCTTAACCCGAAAACAACCTAACGTACATGTTTTGTCAATATTCGTGAGAAAAAAATTTTTGACATGCATGTGGAAAGCTTTTATTTTTTTTCTCGAGAACGAAGCAAGATACGAAAAAATACCAAGAGACAAAAAAGTCGTATTTTTAGCTGCTTAACCCGAAAACAACCTAACGTACATGTTTTGTCAATATTCGTGAGAAAAAAATTTTTGACATGCATGTGGAAAGCTTTTATTTTTTTTCTCGAGAACGAAGCAAGATACGAAAAAATACCAAGAGACAAAAAAGTCGTATTTTTAGCTGCTTAACCCGAAAACAACCTAACGTACATGTTTTGTCAATATTCGTCAGAAAAAATTTTTGACATGCATGTGGAAAGCTTTTATTTTTTTTCTCGAGAACGAAGCAAGATACGAAAAAATACCAAGAGACAAAAAAGTTGTATTTTTAGCTGCTTAACCCGAAAACAACATAACGTACATGTTTTGTCGATATTCGTGAGAAGAAATTTTTCGACATGCATGGGTGGCTTTTATTTTTTTTCTCGAGAACGAAGCAAGATACGAAAAAATACCAAGAGACAAAAAAGTTGTATTTTTAGCTGCTTAACCCGAAAACAACATAACGTACATGTTTTGTCGATATTCGTGAGAAGAAATTTTTCGACATGCATGGGTGGCTTTTATTTTTTTTCTCGAGAACGAAGCAAGATACGAAAAAATACCAAGAGACAAAAAAGTTGTATTTTTAGCTGCTTAACCCGAAAACAACATAACGTACATGTTTTGTCGATATTCGTGAGAAGAAATTTTTCGACATGCATGGGTGGCTTTTATTTTTTTTCTCGAGAACGAAGCAAGATACGAAAAAATACCAAGAGACAAAAAAGTTGTATTTTTAGCTGCTTAACCCGAAAACAACATAACGTACATGTTTTGTCGATATTCGTGAGAAGAAATTTTTCGACATGCATGGGTGGCTTTTATTTTTTTTCTCGAGAACGAAGCAAGATACGAAAAAATACCAAGAGACAAAAAAGTTGTATTTTTAGCTGCTTAACCCGAAAACAACATAACGTACATGTTTTGTCGATATTCGTGAGAAGAAATTTTTCGACATGCATGGGTGGCTTTTATTTTTTTTCTCGAGAACGAAGCAAGATACGAAAAAATACCAAGAGACAAAAAAGTTGTATTTTTAGCTGCTTAACCCGAAAACAACATAACGTACATGTTTTGTCGAT
Organism: Polydrusus tereticollis; assembly: GCA_963920685.1. Classification (NCBI taxonomy): domain Eukaryota; kingdom Metazoa; phylum Arthropoda; class Insecta; order Coleoptera; family Curculionidae; genus Polydrusus; species Polydrusus tereticollis. The sequence continues at coordinate 2,572,104 of OY987335.1, forward strand.
ATTCGTGAGAAGAAATTTTTCGACATGCATGGGTGGCTTTTATTTTTTTTCTCGAGAACGAAGCAAGATACGAAAAAATACCAAGAGACAAAAAAGTTGTATTTTTAGCTGCTTAACCCGAAAACAACATAACGTACATGTTTTGTCGATATTCGTGAGAAGAAATTTTTCGACATGCATGGGTGGCTTTTATTTTTTTTCTCGAGAACGAAGCAAGATACGAAAAAATACCAAGAGACAAAAAAGTTGTATTTTTAGCTGCTTAACCCGAAAACAACATAACGTACATGTTTTGTCGATATTCGTGAGAAGAAATTTTTCGACATGCATGGGTGGCTTTTATTTTTTTTCTCGAGAACGAAGCAAGATACGAAAAAATACCAAGAGACAAAAAAGTTGTATTTTTAGCTGCTTAACCCGAAAACAACATAACGTACATGTTTTGTCGATATTCGTGAGAAGAAATTTTTCGACATGCATGGGTGGCTTTTATTTTTTTTCTCGAGAACGAAGCAAGATACGAAAAAATACCAAGAGACAAAAAAGTTGTATTTTTAGCTGCTTAACCCGAAAACAACATAACGTACATGTTTTGTCGATATTCGTGAGAAGAAATTTTTCGACATGCATGGGTGGCTTTTATTTTTTTTCTCGAGAACGAAGCAAGATACGAAAAAATACCAAGAGACAAAAAAGTTGTATTTTTAGCTGCTTAACCCGAAAACAACATAACGTACATGTTTTGTCAATATTCGTGAGAAAAAAATTTTTGACATGCATGTGGAAAGCTTTTATTTTTTTTCTCGAGAACGAAGCAAGATACGAAAAAATACCAAGAGACAAAAAAGTCGTATTTTTAGCTGCTTAACCCGAAAACAACCTAACGTACATGTTTTGTCAATATTCGTGAGAAAAAAATTTTTGACATGCATGTGGAAAGCTTTTATTTTTTTTCTCGAGAACGAAGCAAGATACGAAAAAATACCAAGAGACAAAAAAGTTGTATTTTTAGCTGCTTAACCCGAAAACAACATAACGTACATGTTTTGTCGATATTCGTGAGAAGAAATTTTTCGACATGCATGGGTGGCTTTTATTTTTTTTCTCGAGAACGAAGCAAGATACGAAAAAATACCAAGAGACAAAAAAGTTGTATTTTTAGCTGCTTAACCCGAAAACAACATAACGTACATGTTTTGTCGATATTCGTGAGAAGAAATTTTTCGACATGCATGGGTGGCTTTTATTTTTTTTCTCGAGAACGAAGCAAGATACGAAAAAATACCAAGAGACAAAAAAGTTGTATTTTTAGCTGCTTAACCCGAAAACAACATAACGTACATGTTTTGTCGATATTCGTGAGAAGAAATTTTTCGACATGCATGGGTGGCTTTTATTTTTTTTCTCGAGAACGAAGCAAGATACGAAAAAATACCAAGAGACAAAAAAGTTGTATTTTTAGCTGCTTAACCCGAAAACAACATAACGTACATGTTTTGTCGATATTCGTGAGAAGAAATTTTTCGACATGCATGGGTGGCTTTTATTTTTTTTCTCGAGAACGAAGCAAGATACGAAAAAATACCAAGAGACAAAAAAGTTGTATTTTTAGCTGCTTAACCCGAAAACAACATAACGTACATGTTTTGTCGATATTCGTGAGAAGAAATTTTTCGACATGCATGGGTGGCTTTTATTTTTTTTCTCGAGAACGAAGCAAGATACGAAAAAATACCAAGAGACAAAAAAGTCGTATTTTTAGCTGCTTAACCCGAAAACAACATAACGTACATGTTTTGTCAATATTCGTAAGAAAAAAATTTTTGACATGCATGTGGGTAGCTTTTATTTTTTTTCTCGAAAACGAAGCAAGATACGAAAAAATACCAAGAGACAAAAAAGTCGTATTTTTAGCTGCTTAACCCGAAAACAACCTAACGTACATGTTTTGTCAATATTCGTGAGAAAAAAATTTTTGACATGCATGTGGAAAGCTTTTATTTTTTTTCTCGAGAACGAAGCAAGATACGAAAAAATACCAAGAGACAAAAAAGTCGTATTTTTAGCTGCTTAACCCGAAAACAACCTAACGTACATGTTTTGTCAATATTCGTGAGAAAAAAATTTTTGACATGCATGTGGGTAGCTTTTATTTTTTTTCTCGAAAACGAAGCAAGATACGAAAAAATACCAAGAGACAAAAAAGTCGTATTTTTAGCTGCTTAACCCGAAAACAACCTAACGTACATGTTTTGTCAATATTCGTGAGAAAAAAATTTTTGACATGCATGTGGAAAGCTTTTATTTTTTTTCTCGAGAACGAAGCAAGATACGAAAAAATACCAAGAGACAAAAAAGTCGTATTTTTAGCTGCTTAACCCGAAAACAACCTAACGTACATGTTTTGTCAATATTCGTAAGAAAAAAATTTTTGACATGCATGTGGGTAGCTTTTATTTTTTTTCTCGAAAACGAAGCAAGATACGAAAAAATACCAAGAGACAAAAAAGTCGTATTTTTAGCTGCTTAACCCGAAAACAACCTAACGTACATGTTTTGTCAATATTCGTGAGAAAAAAATTTTTGACATGCATGTGGAAAGCTTTTATTTTTTTTTCTCGAGAACGAAGCAAGATACGAAAAAATACCAAGAGACAAAAAAGTCGTATTTTTAGCTGCTTAACCCGAAAACAACATAACGTACATGTTTTGTCGATATTCGTGAGAAAAAAATTTTTGACATGCATGTGGGTAGCTTTTATTTTTTTTCTCGAAAACGAAGCAAGATACGAAAAAATACCAAGAGACAAAAAAGTCGTATTTTTAGCTGCTTAACCCGAAAACAACCTAACGTACATGTTTTGTCAATATTCGTGAGAAAAAAATTTTTGACATGCATGTGGGTAGCTTTTATTTTTTTTCTCGAAAACGAAGCAAGATACGAAAAAATACCAAGAGACAAAAAAGTCGTATTTTTAGCTGCTTAACCCGAAAACAACCTAACGTACATGTTTTGTCAATATTCGTGAGAAAAAAATTTTTGACATGCATGTGGGTAGCTTTTATTTTTTTTCTCGAAAACGAAGCAAGATACGAAAAAATACCAAGAGACAAAAAAGTCGTATTTTTAGCTGCTTAACCCGAAAACAACCTAACGTACATGTTTTGTCAATATTCGTAAGAAAAAAATTTTTGACATGCATGTGGGTAGCTTTTATTTTTTTTCTCGAAAACGAAGCAAGATACGAAAAAATACCAAGAGACAAAAAAGTCGTATTTTTAGCTGCTTAACCCGAAAACAACCTAACGTACATGTTTTGTCAATATTCGTGAGAAAAAAATTTTTGACATGCATGTGGAAAGCTTTTATTTTTTTTTCTCGAGAACGAAGCAAGATACGAAAAAATACCAAGAGACAAAAAAGTCGTATTTTTAGCTGCTTAACCCGAAAACAACATAACGTACATGTTTTGTCAATATTCGTAAGAAAAAAATTTTTGACATGCATGTGGGTAGCTTTTATTTTTTTTCTCGAAAACGAAGCAAGATACGAAAAAATACCAAGAGACAAAATAGTCGTATTTTTAGCTGCTTAACCCGAAAACAACATAACGTACATGTTTTGTCAATATTCGTAAGAAAAAAATTTTTGACATGCATGTGGGTAGCTTTTATTTTTTTTCTCGAAAACGAAGCAAGATACGAAAAAATACCAAGAGACAAAAAAGTCGTATTTTTAGCTGCTTAACCCGAAAACAACCTAACGTACATGTTTTGTCAATATTCGTGAGAAAAAAATTTTTGACATGCATGTGGAAAGCTTTTATTTTTTTTCTCGAGAACGAAGCAAGATACGAAAAAATACCAAGAGACAAAAAAGTCGTATTTTTAGCTGCTTAACCCGAAAACAACATAACGTACATGTTTTGTCAATATTCGTAAGAAAAAAATTTTTGACATGCATGTGGAAAGCTTTTATTTTTTTTCTCGAGAACGAAGCAAGATACGAAAAAATACCAAGAGACAAAAAAGTCGTATTTTTAGCTGCTTAACCCGAAAACAACCTAACGTACATGTTTTGTCAATATTCGTAAGAAAAAAATTTTTGACATGCATGTGGGTAGCTTTTATTTTTTTTCTCGAAAACGAAGCAAGATACGAAAAAATACCAAGAGACAAAAAAGTCGTATTTTTAGCTGCTTAACCCGAAAACAACCTAACGTACATGTTTTGTCAATATTCGTGAGAAAAAAATTTTTGACATGCATGTGGGTGGCTTTTATTTTTTTTCTCGAGAACGAAGCAAGATACGAAAAAATACCAAGAGACAAAAAAGTCGTATTTTTAGCTGCTTAACCCGAAAACAACATAACGTACATGTTTTGTCAATATTCGTGAGAAAAAAAATTTTGACATGCATGTGGGTGGCTTTTAATTTTTTTCTCGAAAACGAAGCAAGATACGAAAAAATACCAAGAGACAAAAAAGTCGTATTTTTAGCTGCTTAACCTGAAAACAACCTAACGTACATGTTTTGTCAATATTCGTGAGAAAAAAATTTTTGACATGCATGTGGGTGGCTTTTATTTTTTTTCTCGAGAACGAAGCAAGATACGAAAAAATACCAAGAGACAAAAAAGTCGTATTTTTAGTTGCTTAACCCGAAAACAACATAACGTACATGTTTTGTCGATATTCGTGATAAAAAAATTTTCGACGTATTGTAAGTGACCTTGAGAGCCCTTAGAAGTAAAATATTATAGAGAATCTTATTCCCAACAATTTTACCATCTTCACTTTTCGTCGCGAAATCAACAGGGACCGAGCTACACGTGAAAAGCATTTTCAACCCCTTCGAGAATAGTCAAATCGAGCAATAACTCGATAAATAATACAAATATCGAAAATTCTTGTAAGTACAAAATTATAGAGACGTTTATTCTCTTTATTTATTAGCTCCATTTAATGCGACCGGATTAATATCGATATCAATGTCCCCGTCCGACTGTTCTAATACTTTTAATTATGATCACATAAGTAAACTAAATATTATAAAATGTCGTTAAAAAATTGCTTACCCTCTGCTCGATTGCTGTATTCCACTAGAACGTCGGCTACTGCTGCTGCTATTCGCGCGTCTGCTCTGCGCTCAGTAGCATTGTTCCTCTCTGAAATTATGCAAGGGTTAGTGTTTAGGGCGGTTTTTCAATGTGTTAAGGAAAAGGGATCAAGCAGGGTTGTATGTTATAACCACTCCCCTTCAACATATAAGAAGCATGCTTGCGAGAATGGGTCTCTTATATGGGCACCTATTTTACAATAAACATGTGATAGCTGTCGAACAGGTTCAGAGAAAGTTCATGAAATATTTAGCCTTAAAAACGGAGAGTCTTATGTCCTTACATGTTGGGTGAATTACCTAGAATTGCTAATAGGCATAGCCATTATTTCTATTTATCAGCAGCAAACACTAATGTTATGTATGTATTATCCGTGCATAAGCTGTGTTTGACCTATAAAAAAATATTGCACTCATGCGACCTGAGCATGACTCCAGTTCCTTCGCTTGTCTTCAAATTCTCTGTGATATGTAGTGTATTTAAAACTGTGATAGTCATAGGGAATACCTATTCTAAAATTAATGTTATATTGTAAGAATTAAATTGTTGGGCGTTGTTGAAATAAATAAATAAACATCAACGCAGAGTGGATTGGAAGACAAGCCACTGAGGACTGGGATGGTGGAGTTACAATGGCAGGCAAGAAGGTATTAAACTTATTATACGCCGACGACACAACACTCTTAGCGACGTCGGAAGTAGTAGCAACTTTGATATTTCAAATGAAACATCTTGTATATTTTTGAAATCTACCAATGTAATTATTTGTTTGTTCTGCAGAAGAGAGCGGTGTGATATATTGAATCATTTAAGCGGCGCTTACATACCGTCAATAAACATTTTTTTTACTAAAATTTGGATATTTTATTTATTCAGGCGTTTATAATAGACGTGCCCAAATCCTCTAGTCTTCATCTGTTAACGCAACATGCGTGAAAATGTCGAGGACTCTTGCTCGACTACTTTTTTGGCATCGAGGTGCCGTATTTATTGGCCACCTATTGGAAGGTCGTGAAACTAAAATATCTTTGTTATAGAAACCTGTAATTTAGTGTTTAGTTGACTACCAAACCGTTAGGTGGCAATAGTAGTAAATATGAATTACTTTTTGACTACTGTCGTATAGATGGCGCTAATAGTTAGTAAGTTTTTATGTGAATCGACAATTTTTTTAAAATTTTTGTACAGTCTTAAATTAAATGTTTAGAATAATTACTTCGTGCAAATGTTACAAAAAATACAAAGACATTGCAAGACATTTTGCAAAACATCATAAAAATATTTCAAATGCGTTGCAATTCCATTTTCGAGGGCAGAGAACACGATGTCGGCAAAATTAGACTAGCTACCAATAACTAAATCGAAAAAAAAAACGATTTCTTTGTGCTTGGTTTGATAGGGCTTGCCGGATCGAATTTTTTGGATTATAAAAAAATTGAGGGGGGTATTTTCTTCAATTTAGGGGTAGTTTGAGAAGGGTGACCAGTCTAATTTTGCCAACATCCGGTTCCTGACCTCAAAAATGGGGGAAGAAATGTCTTTAGCGGCTAGATCGCAACACGATTGGGTTTTCCACTGCATCTCTGCAGGGTTTTAAATTTTTGAGGTAATACAAGACTGTATTGTCGGAAGCCTGTAATTAAGTAATGTGTTAATTACTACACTAGTGTTAAAATGAAGAAAGTAAACATTCTTAACAGTCACCAATCACAACTTACAAGATAAGAGGCAGATTAGATATTAATTTGAAAAGTTTACCTCTAATTCCGGTCCTGTAGCGCCAAAAACATCCCTTTCGCAGAAAAATTCTGAGGGTAAATGAAAAGCTTCTACGCTGTCTCCATTTTTAAGAGCTTTTCAATATCGAACTTGAATGATTACTATTGATTTGGTTCTACAACATACAACCTCCCTAAAAAATATAAAAAAGTTACTGCAAGAGGACACTTCTACGGTTCCCTATTTGATATGGTACAAACTAGTAGCAAGGTACCTTTTGGTTTATTACTTATTACTGCAAACTTAAGGCCTACCTCCTTATTTCTGATATTACCTAAGGTGGTTGAAAACTTAGTTGGGGAACGTATTTTCGCATATTTAAAGGGACTTCAGAAGTTAAAGAACACTAGCGACGCGATCTTTTTGCTTTGGGAGGACCTCTATATAGAGGGATATCGAAAGCTTTTGATTTTGTAGATCACAGAATACTGCTAAGGAAACACGGGGTGTATGGGTTTAGGGGTAGGACGCTGGGTTGGTTGAACTGGTCTCGAACTGGGGGAGGGGGGGGGTCATCTCTTAAATATCTGGGAGTTCAATCGCAAGTACCTCAGTGTTCTGTGCTCGGACCGTTGCCTGCCGTTCCTTATTTATAAAAATGATATAGCGGCGATTCAGATTAAAGGTAGATTTACAATCTTTGCAGACGACAGCACCATACTTTGAAGAGGCAGTGACGCAAATATCCTTCAAAATAATGTCATCACAGGCTTAAAAAGATCTAAGGGATGTGTGACTCAAACTCTTTTTCACTCAACACCTCCAAAACTAATATTGTTACCTTTAAATGCAAGTTGAATACACCCTATTGGATAATCACTCCTCAAAACCAAAAGGAAAATAAATTTTTGTATTTATTCATAGACAACAAATTAAACTTTGAGTCACTTAGAAAATTTAAACAAGAGCATTGCGTCAGACAGCTACGCCATTAGATCTATAGCCAATGAACTGGATCCGGGTACAATCAGAGCTTCATATGTTTTCCTCATTAAATCCCAGATATGGTAAGGGAAATGCTTTTGGTTGTTTGCTCTCAAAGTCACTTTGGAACAAACCGCTTAAATTCCTGGACATGGGACAAAGTAACAAATTCCGGGACAAACCTTATTTGTACCAGGTCGAGGAATAAGGGACCAGAATATTTAATGTATAACAACAGATAGAAAAATTCTATGAATTTAATTTTCTTAATAATGACATCTGATACGACTGCTGAAGACAAATGTATAATTGAACAACAAGGCTTATGTCAGTATCGACAATCAGATGTCCAAACCATTCCAAGTTGGAAAGGGGATCAGACAGGGTTGTGTGTTATCACCACTCCTATTCAACGTCTTCGCAGAGTGGATTCCCAGGTAGCAGACGTACGTACTTTATACGTACAAATCTCGTCAGCGTAGACGTCTAAATTACCCTTGGACTGACGTCAAAATGACGGGCAAATGTCAGCGTCACAATGACGTCAGCTGAAGACGTCACTGTGACGTACATTGCAGGGGTCAAAATGGCGTACAATGAAGACGTCAAAATGTCGTATAATGAAGACGTCAAAATAACGTCCATTTCAGGCGTGAAAGGTTTAAAATGACTTCGGTTTTAGGTCCTGTTGAAGGGAGAGTTGAAAATGAAAAAATAAATAAGAAAATATTATATATTTTGTTAACTCAAGAAACGAGATGAAACAATGCAGTTTCATAAAATATTAATCATTAATATAATAACGATTTCATCGATTAAAAGTGAACAAATTCTTGTAAATAAATTTACAATCATAATACTTGTTTTATCAGCTTAATATTAATATAGAATATAAATAACTAATTCTTGTCATGTAATAAAGGAAAAGTTGCCCAAGAGTTGTTTATAAGGGGAAAAGCGATACATTTCGTTAAAATATTAATAAAGGTTATTTCTTTTAATTCAGACAATTCAGTAACAGTAAAAATTTGTAAATTACTTGATTCAAACGGATAAGAGAAGAAAGATTTATAAGAAAGAAATTCCTTACATATAAATACAATATTGTCATCAGAATCAACTAATATATTATGTATTTCGAGAACTGGGTTTTTTATTGTAAGACAGTATGCGTTTTTACTTGAATATGCATGAATAGTGAAAATCATATTTTTATAGCATATTTTTTTATACTGATGCGATGTAGTATGTGTTAAAATAGGCCCTCGATGATGATTTCCATATTTAAATACTCGTTGAGCATACTTTTTTTTCATTCAATTCATTTAAACGGCGAAAAAGTTGTTAGAGGTTTATTAGGGGAACGTATTAATTTTTTTATCATATCCAAATGGTTTTCGAAAGGAAAAGCAGAAATATTATCCAATGTGCCATATATTCTTGCGTCATCAGAAATATGAATTAATGCATGTACATTATGTACAAGAAAATCCAAGCCATAAATTCGCTTACAATGTACAACGAAAGTTCGTAGTAATAATAAAGTTTTAGCTAAATCACATTTAAAATTTTCTAAATTTCTTTGAGATATTTAAATGATCTTTTAGAACTACCGGTCCCAAATATAATAAAAATGATCTGAACTGTGTTGCCTTCCAATAGGATATTTTAGATATTTTTTTAGGTTTTCTATTAAACTCATCTGGGAGGAAAGCACATAAATTAGACTGATACTCAGCAATAAGGGTAATATTTGTAGCTTTTAAACTAGCATTACAATATCGACCACTAGTCCAAGAAGTAATTAATTTTTTTATAATCCCAAGGCATACACAATGCATGTAATCAATAGGAAATGATCCTATGAAATCCAAACGTGAGTAACATAAGCGAGGTATTCTGTTGATCTAGACTATGGAATCTATCTGCAAACAATTCAGTGAATTTCCTAGTAACGATTTGGAAAGAGCTTCGGGACTGACACCCTCAAAAACGGATATTTGTGTTAATATTTTGCATAATCTTATAATTTTAAAAGAAAGACAAAATTTATAAAATTGATAAATATTTTAAACAGGGATGGAATTATGGACTATACTGGTATGACAAAGAATATTCTTCTATCAACTTGGTCAAAAAACTTACTTTACTGAAGAGTCGTAAGACCAAAAACTGTTTTGTAGCTCCTACCACATAATATGTATAGACATTTACAGGAGGCCCGTGATCTGCTCGCACTTTTTTACTTTAAAGCATATTATTATAAAATATGGTACCGAAATAACACAAAAGGAAAAAAAGAACTTTTTTTTTGTTTGTCAACAAAATGGTAGTTCATGTTTGATAGTTGACAGTGTTGACACATGTCAATGCTGAATGTGGACTTTGCTATTTATCAGGCTATATTTTCATAGAAAAAAGAAACAAAGTATTCTCTGCGATTCAAAACTAATTAGTTGGGTTGCTCTTTGCTGCCGATACCTTCACTTCGTGACATTTGATGTCGTTGGCGTGCTAGTGCGAGTTCAAAATCCGATTTTTTAAAATGCTAAATTTAATATTATTATCCTCCGCCATTATGTCAAGAAGTGTCCTCTAACTCTTCTTCTTTTAATCTCGTTAAGGCACTTGCTTGCTGGACACATGGCAAGAAAATCCGAAATTACAATGGCCACTTGCACGACACCTCTTCTTCTCTTTTTTTGTCGAGGCACTTCCTACATAGATAGAGAGCACTTAAAAATCAATTTTTTATTATAACGCTATCAATAACGTTAGCGTAACATAAAAAATGGATTTTTAAAAACTCCTAATACATTCGAACAGATCCAGTTTTTACTGTTACGCTAGCCCAACGTAAAACATGGATTTTTAGGAACTTACCGTTCAGTGACATGTAGTTAAACTTGATGTTACTATTTTACTATACTAAAACCAAATAAGCTTAACGACTAGAGTAAAAAACACATGGGCGAGGACCGCACGTGAAGTAATGCATCAGGTGACAGGGACGTGCTCGCCCCAGGTATATTTGGCGGGCTTGTTTTGATGTGTTCAAAGTCAAGTTGTATCGACTCTTGGGGTTTCTTTAAGCAATTTGGCAACATGAATCTTCAAAGTGTTAAAAGGAAAAACGGTGTGGACCGGGGAAGAGGTTCATTTAGTAAGATGTTTGATATATCTAATTTCTTAATACAATAAAAGTATGAGTGCGACCGACCAAATCGACAATAACACATAGCTGTAAAACAATTTATTATATATTGTTTTCAGCGCTCAACTGGCCATACGTTCAAAGAAGTGGTACAGCCTATTTTTACCTAGTTATTGAAGCAGCTGTAAAAAAGGTTTACATCCTATGCAGAAAATCTGGAAGAAACACGAGTCGGACTTTAAAGAAACATTTGAGAGGTGATGTGTGATTTACTAATAAATTAGCCACTGTAAGAAAATACATATTAACACATTTTAGGTGGTGCTATTTGACGATTTAATATAATATATAATACGAATAATACGAATCCATGTACATCCTGTGCCATGTATACTTGTAAACATATTTACACTATGCGACTATCTTTCAGTGGCGTATCCAGCATATGCTCTTGGGGGGGGGGGGGGCAAAGCGTTTACTAAAAGTGGTTGAAAAATACTTTTTATCGTCATTTGTTAGTCCTTGGTACTACGATTCACAAAATTACCAATTTCTGTATAATAATAAAATCAATTTAATCTAAATTTATTTAATAGCTCGTTAAAGAGCTTTTAACAAAGTTAAACAAAAATTAGAAAACATAAGTTAGAAAGTATTTCTTAATATAGGTAAGAGGTAAACAGTAAATAAATAACAAATAAATGCTGATGCAACAAAAATAAACAAATACTAAATACAACCTACAACTTTGGCTAAAACAGGAACTACTAATTAATTTAAAAAAAGAAAAACAACATAAGAATATGTCAATATACATCCTAAATAACAATATGCAAGACACTCAAGATAGACAAGATAATCACGAAATAAAACATAATCAAATAAAATTTCTAAATATTCTTATAATATCTAATATGGTCTAATCAAAACCAAGTTGAAAGAAAGGAACAAAAAACACCAAATTCAAACATAGAGTAGATTGACTTTCTGACACTCTTAGGGTGTGTTCCGTTTGTGCTACTCTTTAATAAAATTGTTCTGGGGGGGGGGGGGCAATTGCCCCCTTCGCCGCCCCCTGGATACGCCACTGCTATCTTTACATTCAAGCATAGGGAAATTTTTGATTTCTCCTGATTGTGTATTTGTAAATAATTACGAAACAATATAACTGAGTGCGGCCATAGCGAATAATTTAACCCAAGTGCATTTATTTACGCGAGGTGTTAGGCTTATTTGACTTTACTATAGTGCATATTATGCATAATACAGGGTGTCCCATAACTAATGAGCCATAGAGCTCTACATTCGACATCGAACTATCTGTAAAGAGCTGTAATAAACAATATGTAGGTATGTGAAACTTGTATGATGATTTAAGTCATACAAATTTTTTCGATATGATACTGATCCGTTATATTGAGATACTTGTACAAAAAATAACTTAACACACTTTTTCACTTCAAACTTCGAGGGCCTATTTCTTAAAAACGAATGGATATATATATGGAAATTCTGCCAGTACTACAGAGAAGGGTGAGGAATGTGCAGCTTTTTGTTGTAACTTGGGAAATGAGTGTATAACTGATTGAAATTGGTATATTGATTCAGGTGCAAAGTACTCTATAAGACAAGCCACCAAGGACTGGGATGGTGGAGTTACGATGGCAGGCAAGAAGGTATTAAACCTATTATACGCCGATGACAGAACACTCTTAGCGACGTCGGAAGTAGTAGCAACTTTGATATTTTAAATGGAACATCTTGTATATTTTTGGAATCCACCAATATAATTCTTCGTTTGTTCTGCAGAAGAGAACGAGTCTGATATATTGAATCGTTTAAACGGCGCTTACATACCGTCAATAAACGTTTCTTCTTACTAAAATTTGGATATTTTATTTATTCGGGCGTTTATAATAACCGTGCCCAAATTCTCTGCAGTCTTCATCTGTTAACGGAACATGCCTGAAAATGTCGAGGACTCTCGCTCGACTACTTTTTAGGCATCGAGGTGCCGTATTTATTGGCCACCTATTGGAAGGGCGTGAAACTAAAATATCTTTGTTATAGAAACCTGTAATTTAGTGTTTAGTTGCCTGCAAGAGCGTTAGGTGGCACTAGTAGTAAATATGATTTCTTTTTGACTACTGTCGTATAGATGGCGCTAATAGTTAGTAACTTGTTAAAACATTCTACAATTTTTTTAAAATTTGTTTTGTATTGTCTTAAATTAAGAGAAACTTTAGCCAAAAAATACAAAATACACTAAAATCTGTGAAATTCAGAAAGTGTAATAAGAGCAGTTATTCCAAGAAGTTAACTGTCCTTGAAAATCAAAAGGAAAATAAATTTTTGTATTTATTCATAGACAACAAATTAAACTTTCATAGTCACTTAGAAAATTTAAACAAGAGAATTGCGTCAGACTGCTACGCCATTAGATCTGTAGCCAATGAACTGGATCCGGGTACAATCAGAGCTTAATATTTTTTCCTCATTGAATGCCAGTATAACGCTACGGTATCTGTTTTTGGGGCAGCACCATTTTACCATCTTCACTTTTCGTCGCAAAATCAACAGGAACCGAGCTACACGTGAAAAGCATTTTCAACCCTTTCGAAAGTTTTCAAAACGAGCAACAACTCGATAAATAATAAAAATATCGAAAATTCTTAAGAGAACCAAATTATAGGGAATTTTATTACCAACAATATTACTTTCTTCACATTTCGTCGCGTAATCAACAGGAACTGAGTTACAGGCAAAAAGCATTTTCAATCCCTTCGAAAGTCTTCAAATCGAGCAAAACTCGATAAATAATAAGAATATGGAAAATTCTTGAGAGTACAAAATCATATGGAATTTTATTACCAACCATATTACTCTCTTGACCTTTTGTAGCGTAATCGACAGGAACTGAGTTACACGCAAAAAGCATTTTCAACCCTTTCGAAAGTTTTCAAAACGAGCAACAACTCGATAAATAATAAAAATATCGAAAATTCTTAAGAGAACAAAATAATATGGAATTTTATTACCAACAATATTACTTTCTTCACATTTCGTCGCGTAATCAACAGGAACTGAGTTACAGGCAAAAAGCATTTTCAATCCCTTCGAAAGTCTTCAAATCGAGCAAAACTCGATAAATAATAAGAATATGGAAAATTCTTGAGAGTACAAAATCATATGGAATTTTATTACCAACCATATTACTCTCTTGACCTTTTGTAGCGTAATCGACAGGAACTGAGTTACACGCAAAAAGCATTTTCAACCCTTTCGAAAGTTTTCAAAACGAGCAACAACTCGATAAATAATAAAAATATCGAAAATTCTTAAGAGAACAAAATAATATGGAATTTTATTACCAACCATATTACTCTCTTGACCTTTTGTAGCGTAATCGACAGGAACTGAGTTACACGCAAAAAGCATTTTCAACCCTTTCGAAAGTTTTCAAAACGAGCAACAACTCGATAAATAATAAAAATATCGAAAATTCTTAAGAGAACAAAATTATAGGGAATTTTATTACCAACAATATTACTCTCTTCACATTTCGTCGCGTAATCAACAGGAACTGAGTTACAGGCAAAAAGCATTTTCAATCCCTTCGAAAGTCTTCAAATCGAGCAAAACTCGATAAATAATAAGAATATGGAAAATTCTTGAGAGTACAAAATCATATGGAATTTTATTACCAACCATATTACTCTCTTGACCTTTTGTAGCGTAATCGACAGGAACTGAGTTACACGCAAAAAGCATTTTCAACCCTTTCGAAAGTTTTCAAAACGAGCAACAACTCGATAAATAATAAAAATATCGAAAATTCTTAAGAAAACAAAATTATAGGGAATTTTATTACCAACAATATTACTCTCTTTACATTTCGTCGCGTAATCAACAGGAACTGAGTTACAGGCAAAAAGCATTTTCAATCCCTTCGAAAGTCTTCAAATCGAGCAACAACTCGATAAATAATAAGAATATGGAAAATTTTTGAGAGTACAAAATCATATGGAATTTTATTACCAACCATATTACTCTCTTGACCTTTTGTAGCGTAATCGACAGGAACTGAGTTACACGCAAAAAGCATTTTCAACCCTTTCGAAAGTTTTCAAAACGAGCAACAACTCGATAAATAATAAAAATATCGAAAATTCTTAAGAGAACAAAATTATAGGGAATATTATTACCGACAATATTACTCTCTTCACATTTCGTCGCGTAATCAACAGGAACTGAGTTACAGGCAAAAAGCATTTTCAATCCCTTCGAAAGTGTTCAAATCGAGCAACAACTCGATAAATAATAAGAATATGGAAAATTTTTGAGAGTACAAAATCATATGGAATTTTATTACCAACCATATTAATCTCTTGACCTTTTGTGGCGTAATCAACAGGAACTGAGTTACACGCAAAAAGCATTTTCAGCCCTTTCGAAAGCTTCCAAAAGGAGCAACAACTCGATAAATAATAAAAATATCGAAAATTCTTAAGAGAACAAAATTATAGGGAATTATATTACCAACAATATTACTCTCTTCACATTTCGTCGCGTAATCAACAGGAACTGAGTTAGAGGCAAAAAGCATTTTCAGCCCTTTCGAAAGCTTCCAAAAGGAGCAACAACTCGATAAATAATAAAAATATCGAAAATTCTTAAGAGAACAAAATTATAGGGAATTATATTACCAACAATATTACTCTCTTCACATTTCGTCGCGTAATCAACAGGAACTGAGTTAGAGGCAAAAAGCATTTTCAACCCTTTCGAAAGTTTTCAAAACGAGCAACAACTCGATAAATAATAAAAATATCGAAAATTCTTAAGAGAACAAAATAATATGGAATTTTATTACCAACCATATTACTCTCTTGACCTTTTGTAGCGTAATCGACAGGAACTGAGTTACACGCAAAAAGCATTTTCAACCCTTTCGAAAGTTTTCAAAACGAGCAACAACTCGATAAATAATAAAAATATCGAAAATTCTTAAGAGAACAAAATTATAGGGAATTATATTACCAACAATATTACTCTCTTCACATTTCGTCGCGTAATCAACAGGAACTGAGTTAGAGGCAAAAAGCATTTTCAACCCTTTCGAAAGTTTTCAAAACGAGCAACAACTCGATAAATAATAAAAATATCGAAAATTCTTAAGAGAACAAAATTATAGGGAATTATATTACCAACAATATTACTCTCTTCACATTTCGTCGCGTAATCAACAGGAACTGAGTTACACGCAAAAAGCATTTTCAACCCTTTCGAAAGTTTTCAAAACGAGCAACAACTCGATAAATAATAAAAATATCGAAAATTCTTAAGAGAACAAAATTATAGGGAATTATATTACCAACAATATTACTCTCTTCACATTTCGTCGCGTAATCAACAGGAACTGAGTTAGAGGCAAAAAGCATTTTCAGCCCTTTCGAAAGCTTTCAAAACGAGCAACAACTCGATAAATAATAAAAATATCGAAAATTCTTAAGAGAACAAAATAATATGGAATTTTATTACCAACCATATTACTCTCTTGACCTTTTGTAGCGTAATCGACAGGAACTGAGTTACACGCAAAAAGCATTTTCAACCCTTTCGAAAGTTTTCAAAACGAGCAACAACTCGATAAATAATAAAAATATCGAAAATTCTTAAGAGAACAAAATTATAGGGAATTATATTACCAACAATATTACTCTCTTCACATTTCGTCGCGTAATCAACAGGAACTGAGTTAGAGGCAAAAAGCATTTTCAACCCTTTCGAAAGTTTTCAAAACGAGCAACAACTCGATAAATAATAAAAATATCGAAAATTCTTAAGAGAACAAAATTATAGGGAATTTTATTACCAACAATATTACTCTCTTCACATTTCGTCGCGTAATCAACAGGAACTGAGTTACACGCAAAAAGCATTTTCAACCCTTTCGAAAGTTTTCAAAACGAGTAACAACTCGATAAATAATAAAAATATCGAAAATTCTTAAGAGAACAAAATTATAGGGAGTTTTATTACCAACAATATTACTCTCTTCACATTTTGTCGCGTAATCAACAGGAACTGAGTTACAGGCAAAAAGCATTTTCAACGCTTTCGAAAGTTTTCAACAACTCGATAAATGATATTAATAAGAATATCGAAAATTCTTGAGAGTACAAAATCATAGAGAATTAAATTCCCAACAATATTAGTCTCTTCACTTTTCGTCACGAAATCGACTCCTTCGAGCAATATCTCGATAAACAATACAAATATCGAAAATTCTTATAAGTACAAAGTTATAGAGATCTTTATTCCCAGCCATATTACTCTCTTCACTGTTCATCGCGATATCAACAAGGAGTGAATTACACGTGAAAATAATTTTAAACTCCTTTGAAAATTCTTAAGTACAAAACAATAGAGAATTTTATTCCCAATTAGTTGGGTTTGCATTTCCGGAGTTGCTCGGAGAAATATCTGAAGCTTCAAGCGGAACTCCATCAATATCTTTTTTGAATTGAATAAAATAAGCTAGTGCAAAGACCGACAAAGCGCTAAAAATCTACTAAACCTAAACAAGCTATTGTTTAAGGGCTTTTAGAAGTAAAACCCTTAAGGTGTAAATAAAGTATATACAGGGTAGGGTGTTTTTTAATTGATGCCAAGCAAAATTGTATTACCCGTCAATTAAAAATCGCCGTGTATTAACACCGGCTCTCAAACAATGATACAACCATACAGACAAAAACAAGACTAAATAGAGAAACGTCCAAAAACCATTCAAAACGAAAGATGAGCCACTTATACCTATTATCACATAGTAACTAAGATGATTCCTTCATGGTTTTAAATAGTTTAATTTACCTGTTCTAAAGCTACTCTGAGCCAGAGGACTACCAAAGTCTGACTCCAACGAATGAATATCGATATTGATGTCATGTTAAACATCTGATTTTAATCAAAATAAATTAGCGTTATAATCGATAAATCACTCAGTAAATAACATGTTACCTTGCGATGCGCTTAAGCCTTCCTGACATTCGAAATCCTCCATTTAATGCGACCGGATCAATATCGATATAAATATCCCCCTCCGAATTTGTTTTAATTATGATCACATAAGTAAACTAAATAATATAAAACGTCGATAAAAAATTGCTTACCCTTTGCTCGATTGCTGTATTCCACTAGAACGTCGGCTACTGCTACTGCTGCTGCTATTTTCGCGACTGCTCTGCCTCAGTAGCACTGGTCCTCTCTGAAATTATGCAAGGGTTAGTGTTTAGGGCGGCTTTTTCAATGTGTTAAGGAAAGGGGATCAAACAGGGTTGTGTGTTATCACCACTCCCCTTCAACATATAAGAAGCAGGCTTGCGAGAATGGGTCCCTTATTATATGGGCACCTATTTTATAATAAACATGTGATAGCTGTTCATGAAATATTTAGCCTTAAAAACGGATGGGGTATAGCCACAAATCGGTACAGATAATGAAATGTCCTTTTAACTAGGTTTAGTTTGAAAAAACGTAGAAATATTCAAGAGATATTGTATTTGCATAAACTTACTGATGGTAGAGTCTTCTGTCCTTACTTGTTGGGTGAATTAAAATTTAATGTACCTAGAATTGCTAATAGACATAGCGACTATTTCTACTTATCAGCAGCAAACACTAATGTTATGTATGTATCACCCGTGCATTAAGATGTGTTCGACCTATAACAAAATATTGCACCCATGCGACCTGAGCATGACTAACAACCATGTACCTCTGTAATATGTAGTGTATTTAAAACTGTAATAGTCATAGGGAATACCTATTCCAAAAGCATATTTCTAAAATCTATATTATATTGTAAGAATTACATTGTTGGGCGTTGTTGAAATAAATAAATAAACATCAACGCAGAGTGGATTGTAAGACAAGCCACGGAGGACTGGGATGGTGGAGTTACAATGGCAGGCAAGAAGGTATTAAACCTATTATACGCCGACGACACAATACTCTTAGCGACGTCCGAAGTAGTAGCAAATTTGAAATGCAACATCTTGTATATCTTTGGAATCTACCAATATAATTTTTTGTTTGTTCTGCAGAAGGGAGCGGTCTGATATATTGAATCATTTAAGCGGCGCTTACATACAGTCAATAAACATTTTTTTTACTAAAATTTGGATATTTTATTTATTCAGGCGTTTATAATAGATGTGCCCAAATCCTCTAGTCTTCATCTGGTAACGCAACATGCGTGAAAATGTCGAGGACTCTCGCTCGACTACTTTTTAGGAATCGAGGTGCCGTATTTACTGGCCACCTATTGGTAGGTCATGAAACTAAAATATCTTTGTTATAGAAATCTGTAAGTTAGTGTATAGTTGCCTGTTAGAGCGTTAGGTAGCATTAGTAATAAATATGAATTTCTTTTTGACTACTGTCGTATAGATGGTGCTAATAGTTAGTAAGTTGTTAAATGATTCGACAATTTTTATAAAATTTGATTTGTACTGTCTTAAATTAAATGTTTAGAATAATCACTTCCTGCAAATGTTACAAAAAATACAAAGACATTGCAAGACATTTTGCAAAACATCATAGAAATATTTCAAATGCGTTGCAATTCCATTTTTAAGGGCAGAGAACACGATGTCGGGAAAATTAGACTAACTACCAATAATTAAATCGAAAAAAAAAACGATTTCTTTGTGCTTGGCTTGATAGGTCTTGCCGGATCGAATTTTTTGGAATACAAAAAAATTGACAGGGTGTTTCTTCAATTTAGGGGTAGTTTGAGAAGGGTGGCCAGTCTAATTTTGCCAGCATCGGCTTCCCGACCTCAAAAATGGAGGAAGAAATGTCTTTAGCGCGATCGCAACACGATTGGGTTTTCCACTGCATCTCTGCAGGGTTTTAAATTTTTGAGATAATACAAGACTGTTTTGTCGGAAACCTGTAAAGTAATAATGTGTTAATTACTACACTACTGTTAAAATGAAGAAAGTAAACATTCTTAACAGTCACCAATCACAACTTACAAGATAGAGGCAGATTAGCTATCAATTTGAAAAGTTTACCTTTAATTCCGGTTCAGTAGCGCCAAAAACATCCCTTTCGCAGAACAATTCTGAGGGTAAATCAAAAGCTTCTACGCTGTCCTCATTTTCAGGGATTTCTTTAAAATCTAACTTGAATTATTACTATTGATTTAGTTCTGCAACATACACTCACTTCCCCTAAAAAAAATAAAAAAGTTACAGCAAAAGGACACTTCTACTACTACTACGGTTCCCTATTTGACATGATAAAAGCTAGAACCTTTTGGTTCAATATCTACCTTTAAGAGTGGGTACAGTGGTTCCCTTACATGAAGGAGAGGATTGCGATTCATCGGCAACCCTTAGGCCTATCTCTTTATTTCCGACATTAGCAAAGGTGGTTGAAAACTTAGTAGGGGAACGTGTTTTGGCATATTTAAAGGGACAATTTGGACTTTTAAAGCTTTGTGAATCACAGAATACTATGTGTCAATGTATTCAACGATTCATAGAATGCATACGTGTTTCTTGATCTCTGTATTGAGTTGAGAATTATTTTGATTTTTAATGCACAAAACTATCAGAAAAAAAAACATGGGTGATAATAGTGATGGTAAACAAAGCGTTGATAAAAAAAATAAAACAGTAGTTTCAAAAAAAGCACCCAAACAAAGATGTAACTCACTTATTTCAATCAAAGAGTATACTCTTTGGTTCAATCATAACCTTATCAAAATCACAAGTAAACAACATTATTGGCATTGAAGATAAAAACAAGCTCCCAAAATAATAAACAAATCTGATAAACAGGAGGCTGCAAAAAATATTAAAGAAGCGATATATCCGAATCACAAGATACTATACAGGAGACACGAGAATTGAAACAGCATTTTTTAAAAGTATGGGAAATGAAGAAAAATATTTTGAAAATGTGTTCATGCCTACAGATTCAGTGGCTAGGACGCCACCAAAAGAACATAAAAATAATACCAAAGGATTAAACAAAGAAAAAACTGAAAATAAGGCATCAAAAATAAAAGACCTAGTTCAAGACCTGGCAACAAAGTTTCTCTGAAGAGACTATTAGGCAAACATTTAGGGCCCTCGACAATATATATGAGGTTACCATTAATACAAAATTTTTAGGCGTGTACATCAATGAAAACTGTCTGCTACGGAATCCGGACACTGAGCAGATATATGAATAAGAAAACTTTAAAAATATTTTACAACTTCGAATCGATTTTCCCGTCATCCAGCAATAAACGTCAATTTGGATATTTTATTTATTCAAGCGTTAATAATAGAGGTGCCCAAATCCTCTAGTCTACATCTGTTAACGTAATATACGTAAAAATGTCAGGGACTCTAGCTCGACTACTTTTTAGTCATCGGTGTGCCGTATTAAAAAATGACAAGGATTCATTGTGGGACTACCATATTTATTGGTCATCTATTGGAAGGTAGTGAAATTAAAATAGGCCCGTTATAGAAATCTGTAATTTAGTGTTTAGTTGCCTAAAAGAGCATTAGGTGGGGCTAGTAGGATGATATCGATTTGTAAAGTTTACCTTTAATTCTGGTCCTTAAGCGCCAAAAACACCCTTCTTCCAAATAAAAGTTATCAATTCCGAGAGTTAATCAAACGCTTCTATGCTGTCCCCATTTACAAGCATTTCTACAAAACCTAACTTGAATTATTACTGTTTGTACTGTTATTGTTTGGTTCTGCAATATACACTTCCCCAAAAAAAAATAAAGTTACATCAAAAGGACCTTTCTACTACTACTACGGTTTCTTATCTGACATGGTAAAAGCTAGTAACTACGTACCTTTTGGTTCAATATGTACCATGCAAACATCCTAGGAGAGTCGCAAATAAACAAAAAACTTTAACTTCATGCGTCTTACAGTGATTTTGAAATGAACTTACAAAGTTTGAACACTTAAATTTCATATTTCTTAACCTTTTCAAAGGAAATAGTAATTTTTAAATAGTATTGTGAATAATTCATTATCGAATATTTTATAATACCAAAATATTAGTTTCTTTCAAGCAGTTTTCAAAATATTTAGCAATTTTATAAATATTGTTGTTTTCTTCCAAAATTATGACATAAGCTGAACTAACTTAGACTAATAAGTTGTAAATTACAATGAATATTTAATATTTCTTCCACTTTGGTCTATGTATAAATTTATAAAACTGAACTAGGTATTTAATTATTTATTATCTTGTGTAAAATTGATAAAAATGATATCTCAGACCTTGTCGAAAAGTCGAAATATATATCAAAACATTGTATGCATGTTTTGTTACCTACAAGGGGTGCCTATCGCGGTAGCCAGAGGATAAATAAATCTCGAAAATCCCGCGATTAAGCCCTCAAATCCCAAGATAAATTATATAAATATCTTGTGAACCCAAACCCTGAATCAAAACAATGACTTAGTGTTCCAAATATCTGCGAAATCAGATCTGAATTGGAAAAATTATCCTTGGACTCTTAAAATTCTAATGGTTCTGGACAACTGCAGGTTGGGCCATTTCACTCTTCTCAGTTTTGGTTTAGTTGAAGGGGTTGACGAACTAGGTGTGGTGCTGGGTTGAAAACTCATTTCTTCGACCCATTCTAAAATTTGTTCTTCAAACTCAGGTGTCCTAATCAGTGACCTATTGGGTTCAAACCTTGCTTGATCATAAGCTTCTTTTTGGCTCTTACTCGTATTAATTGATTGTAACGCTGATAAGCAATCATGCTTTTGAAACTTGGTTTAGTAGGGAGCTACTTTGGTGGCAAGGTTTAAACCTTGGATTGATATATATAGTAGTCTATCCACAGGTAATATCAAGTCAATACATTGCCAGCAACACATAATAATACATTTGTTTGTTGTGTTATTTATAGGTACCTCTATAAATCTAAACTCTGTAAAAGTCAAAAGATGGCAGAGTCTGTAAAGGAGCTAAACGACTTTTCCTTGAACTATAATAAGATACCCTAAAAGAAAAGCCAGGGAAAGCGCGGGAAGCTCTAAATTCTAAAAAAATCTCTACTAAATCTTACCAAAGAAACCTGTTATAGCCGTTGTAGAATATCACAATAATAATAATAATAAATAATAATAATATACAACGCTATTACTTACCTCGACTGAGAGCACAGCAAACGGAATTTTGAGACGTAACAAAAAACGGATTAAAAATAAATGCGCACCCCTTTACGTTATATTTCTGGAGTTAGCTTATTATAGGGACAAATGGACGTATTCTTCCGGAAGAATATTCCATTAATTTAAGAAACTAGAAAAGCTATCGAACGATCAATCACCAAAAAGCAAAGCTACACTAAAAACCACAGCTAAAAACCGCCATTACTTATTTTCAATTGTTTTAGCCAGGCCATCTGAGAAAACCACAGAACAATAAATTTAAGAAGAAAACTGTGGAAAGATCGGCAACTGGACTCTTCTTCTTTAAAATTACAATGGCCACTTGTCCGACTGAATTTTTCTGTAAACCTAAAATAAATGGTGCTGGGCGAAACTCAATATGGGTGACCTCGCAACAAATTAGTTCATTCAACCTCGTTTCAAATTACGTTGGCCAACTGTCTACCAGAGGGCCAACAACGGCCGCTACCATTTGCTGTTTTCGGAGACATCAAACTGGCATATCGGTCTGTAGACTATTTCTTTCTCGTATTATTAATGTATAATAGAAAACAGACATTGTTAAAATCCCAATATAGATTACACCAACTCACTCAACTGTTTTATTATCCATTTTGGATAAAAGAAGAAAAGTGCTGTGAACAGTTGACCTGCTGTGAACCCCCGAGCCACGAACGAATGGTGAATTGGACTTGGTCTGGCGGCTAACATGTTTCTTTTTATTTTTATATCAGAATTTGCTGCTTTAGTCTTTGTTTTATCCTTTACAGACTGTTTTTACAAATGTTAAGGAATTTTAGGGTGGCTAAGCGACCATATATCACTGGTACAAATAACTATAGGTAACCTTAATGTAAAACTTATGCTTTGAAGGTGAATTTTGGTATTCAAAATGATTCTTTTCTAATATTTTTAGCATATTTTTACAATTTGCTCTCTAAAAAGACCTAGCAACCATAGTTAAGAGAAGAGGTACGTATCCACAGCCAAAGCGGATGCGAACAGAACTGTATGATTGGCTATGCCGAACGACTTTTAATGTGTAGAGGTTTCAGAAGTTTACATTCATTCTTTGTCAAAATGCTATAATAGTGTTGTGTGACATTTATGTGTCGTGAGCTCTTTATTATTATTTTTTCATAAGATGGCCTAGATCACCCATTTAACTAATTTAATCAGCAAAATTAGGATTTCCTCCATGTAAATATCCCAATCGCAAAAATGCCTATATATGTCCATCTGACCCTATATTTCTGTCAACAATTATTTCTATAAATGTTTTCTTGCTACTTGCTGGAGGTGCTATAATGGGAGTTAGGGTATAAGACTCAAAAATTATTTTAGAAAAATATATTACCATAGATTGGCAAAATAATATATATACACCTATAAATACATAAATAATTTAGTACAAAATGCAACATAAAATATATCAATAAATTATAACGCAAGGCAAAATACACAATAGGTAAATAAATAGGTAAATTTTGGGTATTTTAAGCATATTTTGGCAAGATATATATAATACCTTTAAACTTATCGGTAGATTTCAATTTTAACAGAACCCTCTGGAATTTTTTTCATTTGCGACCAGGCGTCAATGCGAGAGAGATTTTGAAAATTAATATCATTTACTGAAAGAATTTGATCGCCTGTGTGTAATTCTCCACATTTATCTGCAGCTCCACCTTAAAAAAATATGAAACATCTGTGCTATGAAAGTGATAAAATATTTTCAATTTATACCTGTAAAAATTTTCTTAACGACCAATGGCACATCTCCTTTGGGCGACTCCTTCCCGCCCTCAATACTAAATCCTAGTCCTGCACCATCCTTTATTAGAGATACAGTCTGTGTAGGTTTTCTAATTTCCAAAGTATTAAGTGGGTCTGTTTCAGCAGCTGGAAAGAACAATTAAAATATAAATAAACGGCAAAATCAATAACATTATTCAGCATGTATAGGTTATGTTCGTGGATTATACCTTTTACTTCAGAAACTAAAGAACTTTGCGAAGATTTTCTAGAGAGGTTTGATGATGGCACAAGATCTCTGGATTCTTCTATTACTATTGAAAACTTAGTGCAGGATTTCTAAAAAAAAATAAAAATCAATTACCCCCACTGAAGAAAATATCACATTTTAGTAATCGCTGACATTCGCTGATGATATATTTTATTACTTACCTTTAACAATTCAGTGGCTGCCGAATGTGTCAGTCCAGCAGTATGAAGACCATTTATTGAAATTATCTTGTCCCCCTTTTTTAAGTGTCCATCTTGGTATGCCACACTGCCATATCGAATTCGGTGAATCTATAAAAAGAACATATACATACACAAGGGCTTCATTAAACAGTGTTTTATAGGCGAGTCATCCGTTACAGGCTCTGTTGCAATTGTATTCTGTAACTGTAATTACTATAAACTATAATTACTATAAAAAATTTGTCAACTTTGACTTTTTAAAATTCTTGGGGGGGGGAGGAGGGAAACTGGCTCAAACATCATGACATATCGTATAAGCACGACTTTATTCTCACATCCCTTGTGGGCAGAGTCAGGGTTAGGGTAGTTGAGTAGACTCTGTAGATATTTTACATCGACCCACATTCGTTAGTCCAAAATTTTAACTGGTGTTATTTGACAGAGCTGAAAACTGATTTTTTTAAATACTCTAGTCATTCCTCTTTAAAAAAAGTTACTCCTAATTTATCTCGATTAGCATTAGCAACTTTTGAGCGTTTCGCATAAAAACCGTTTTATCTCGAAAACCGCCAGTCTTATCGAAATAAATTAGGAGTACCTTTCTTGAAGAGGAATGACCAGAGTACTTAAAAAATCGGTTTTCAGCTGTGTCAAGTGACACCGGTCAAAATTTTGGCCCAATGAGTGTGATGGCAAGTCCGTTCCTGCCTTCCCTGACGATGTAAAACATCTACTGTAGTATGGTTTAGGTTAGTTAAAAATAATGAAAATAATACTTACTGTTATGTTTTTATTTTCATAATCGGCACCTCCTGCCAGAGTAATGCCCAAACTACCCCCTACTTGTTCTAAATATAAATCGACTGTCTTAACTTCAGTGCTAGCAGTAGGTTCTGTCCCTTTATCAGCACTTGGTCTACGAACCACCACCTCCTCCTTCTTAGATAAAGTCTTTGGGCTTCTAACAGCTTCCTCCTTTGTCAAACTACTGTTTGACAGTCTTCTGGTATCTAGTTTAGATATTTCTTCTTTAGATATTTGTCTAAATAACAGTTTGTCATCTGATTTTCTTCTTGCCTTTACAAGAAATTCCTCTGATCTTCTCCTAGTCGTTACTATAGGTTTGCCATTTGCTAGTTCTGGAGGCGTTCTTGCTGGGGATACCGTTTTGTCTGTTTTATAACTTTTGGGGAATACTGGCATGGAGTTATCCGAGTTTTCGAAATTAGCTCTGAGACTCTGAATATTCACTGGTTTATTTCGTTTCTCTAGAATACTAGAAGCACTATTTCTTCCCAAAAGACTATTAAGTCTATTTTCTCCTAACTCTGTTTTACTTTGGTCTCTTTTAAAAGCTGGAACAGGGGGCAAGGTTCTTTTGGTCGGAATCGGTTTTTCTTCTATTTTTTCTAAAAAAATCATATAAATTTGCTTCCTGCATAAAAGAAAATTCATTTTTAATACGCGTAGTATCATTAAGTCATTTCATTCTACATTCTTAGTTTTTGTCAATCATTTGGCCGTACATAAAACGAAGCAGCAGTAAGTAATAAACTGCTGCTACTGTGCTACAGTAACATTAGAAACAAGAATTCTTTCAACATCAACGGTATTACGTATTAAGTACTTTATTACTTAATAAAGAACTAGTGCATATCTGCTGACTTTTAAATACTTTTTGTTTTATAGATTACACAGGAAATAGTTTATTAGAATGTTAAATGGTTGTTTTACCAAAAAGTAAATCTAAGAGAAATTAAAAGTAAACTGGTAATTTGATATTACTATATAAATATATATATTATTATAAAACTAGTTTACAGTACATAATGTCAGCGCCGGCCCCAGCAAATTTCGCGCCCTAGACGATCATTTCAAATAAAGTGCACAGAGACAAAATAATTCCCTAAAAAATAATTAATTAATTACATTTTTTAAATTAAACATTTTCTACAATAATACATTTTGATTTTCTTTGCCTTGATTTTAGCAAAAGTTGAATGAATTAATTTAATTGTTGCTGGAGCTTTGCAATTCAAATTGTCCGGGCGGACAAAGAAATATTTGTCTTTTTCTAATTCATATGAATTATTTTCAATATAAAACACGTATACCGGGTGATGCTTGGCTTAGTTGAACATAGGAAATCCCATGTAAATTTTGACGTTGCCAAATATTGGCTACCCTGTACATTTTAGAGAAAAATTGTATTATATTTTTTTGAAGAGGCCGATATAATAAACCTATGTGCCAAGTTTGAATAAATTTTAATAAGCCAATCATAACTTATTCATTTAAAACACCAGAAAATTATTATTTGGCATTGACAAAACGAAAAGTAGCGTCAGTGACAACATTTTCATTGAAGGCGCCTTAATTATAGTCAAATATGAGCATTAAGGAAAAAGTAACTATGATTAAGTGGTATTATACAGGAAACAGTTTATGAACGGTGTCTGAAATGTTTTCAGTTCAATTCCCTGATAAGCCTTTCCCTTCCATTTCAATAATTAAACTTATCATTAGTAATCTTGAGTCCAAAGGCACTAGATAATAGATATATGATAATGCTCAACTCAGAATGTCAATAGAGCTGAAGAAAGGGATAATAGAGATCTTGATATAAAATGATTAGCACGAGGATTTTTGGGCAAGCCGTAGGAAAATATCAAACCGCAGTGGTGCGCACTTTACAAAATAAAGTAATTTCCTTGCAAGTATGAAAAACATCAAGAGGCGATGAAGAACGGAGAATGGTATCCTGTTTTGAGATTAGTTTTTGAGAAATAAATTATTACATTTTTTTAAACTCGCCTGAAAGGGTATTTTGCGTGTAATCCTAAAATGTTGCTATTTGCAATAATATATCACAGCAAATGTTTCACTTATAATCCCCTTGTACTTATCAATCACCGGAAATACTTTATAATAATAATAATTCAAGTACTAGGGAGATTATAAGTGAAAAATTCGCTGTTTCCGGTTACCGCAAATTTTGCCAACTAGCGAATATGTGTTCCTTCAAAACTAGAATTTTTTTCTCGAAATGTAAGGTTAACTAGAGTCGACATTTGGCTAAACTTCGCCATTTTTTGTACATCTATTTGCACAAATAGATATATAAATAAATAAAACAAAATAAAGCCGCTAATGTTTAAGTAATATTCGCATTTCCGTTATATTTGTTGTGAAAATATCACTTTTACTGCATGCAAAAGTTCTAAAAAACCCTAAAAATACGACCGGGGGCCGCAAAACATTTTTTCTTCCCCCGTTTTCGAGGGCCAGGAACAGGATGCCGGCAAAATTAGACTAATCCTTTTTTAAATTTGGTTCTGTCGCTTAATTTTTTGACAAAAAGTCATTCTTTAGGTATACACGTTTTTGCTTGTAAAAAATACAATTTAGTTCACGTATAGATACAGACAAGGAGGTCATCATTTTTTAAAATTTAGATTTTGACCTACGTTTGGCATACAAAAAAAATGTTTTTGGTGAAAAATTTAAAAATTAGGTTTATAGATACCAGAAATAAGTAACTCCAAACCCCATAAAGAAAAAAAAATCCTAGAAGGGTTGTTTCAAGCCCCGTGGGTTGGTTGGGCCTTTCTCTATCAGAAGCAAATGTGCATATCCAGGGCCCGAATAAAACAATTCTCCGCCCTAATAATAGAATTAAATTAAAGGCCGTACTTTCTTCGATCCTGCTACCCTTTAGGTAGCGAAAGCGGTATCACTTGGACCCCTTTTTGATTAACATTTGTGAGACAATGAAATTACTATTATGAGATGGGAATTTAAAATCCATGATATTTCATTTTTATTTATTGAAATTTTATTCGAGCCTTCTGGGTTATCTTAGGCCTTAGTGCATCATACAGCCCTGAACATATACAGGGCTGCCCAGAACATTTGTCAAAGATATGATGGCATCGATCTTTTTTATATAAAGATATACAGCTTGTGATACATCATTTAAAAGCTAATATTTCGTACAGTATGCTCATACATTTTGGCTCGATTCTGTTAAGCTATTTCAAAATGGCAACTGTTAAAAGTTTTTAAAAAAATCCCTATTTAAGTAAGCGGAAATGATAAATCATTGATGTTTTTTTTACCTTTCAAGGTAAGAAATCTTCATTGTTTCACGTTCTGACATTTCACTTCCGCTTACTTAAATAGGGATTTTTTTTAAACTTTTAACAGTCGCCATTTTGAAATGATTTGACAGAATTGCGCCAAAATTTATGAGCATACTGTACGAGATATCAGCTTTCAAATGATGTATCACAAGATTGTATTTTCAACACGCTTGCATGAAAAATACAATAATTAGTAAATTTAACCAAGCACTGCAGTTTTCAAATATTATTTTTTGTAATTTGTTGCTGAAATTATTATATTTGCTGAAACCTATTATTGTAAGGATCCGTGAAAAAGGTGTTTGTTAATACCTAAACATTTCTTGATGAGCAATCTAATGTTTATATTGTTGTTTTTGGACGAAAAAAAAAATACGTGCCCATTTATTTTATATTGAAAACAATAATTCGTGTAAACTTGAACGAAAACAAAAACAAACCCTACAAGTCTTTCGTAATTTTTTGTGAACGCAGGAAAGTTTGTATTAGTTGTATATAGTTTCTAGTTTCTAGTATTGGTGTGGCCACAGACACAGAAACGTAACTTATACATTTTTTTAAAAAAATATTAATAACTGATTAGAATCTGACGTTTTTTAACTAACTTACCCTCTGCTTTTGGTGCTACCACAGTGGCTCGTTCTACATGTACTTCTAAAGTCACTGGTTCATTTACCAGCACTATACTTGGACTACTTATTGGTGGTCCCTCCTCCAAAACGACTGCTTCAGAAATCGACACCTCCTGTTCAGTTGCAGCAGGTGTTTCTTCACCACTGCAGAGGACTTCTTCTATATTAGAATCTCCATTCGTTTCTTCTTCCAAGGAAGTTTTCCTTTGTATCACCGGTGATCCGATTTTAAGGTCTTTGCCGCTCCGACACTTAGCTGAAGCTAATATGTTCTTCCTATTAATAGCTTCAACGCTGAAAGGTTTCAGCATTCTATTAGGACCGTTAAGTTTGTCATCTGAACTTGGAGAGGGGGGAGGGGACCCTCTAGAGTTGTAACTTGATTGACTCGAACTCACTGCTGAATCATTGTCGCTATCTCCAAAGTCCTTATTGCTGTTTAAGTGGTGTTCTTTAATTGGTATGGTTTTTGAGCTGGTATAATCAAAACTACAATCCGATCGGGTGGGAGAAGCAATGCTTTCTAGGGATCTAGGATCATCAGTTGTTCTAGAGGGTGTACTGTCGCTATATTTACTAATATACTCATCATAGCTGCTCTCAGCATCGCTGCTGTCACTTCTCTTTGCGTTGTTAACAGGATACACTTGCAAAGTTTTCCGTTTAAATGCAGGGGAATATTTAGGCAAGGTGCTGTTTGCAGACCAGGATGGAAGCACCAAAGGAGTGACAATATTGATTGATGTTGGTCTCACCAATCCATTTAGGGTGGCCTCTGGTTTAATCACCAAGTCAATTTGGGACGTAGTAATACTTTTAATTTCCGGAATATTAACTAGAGGAGTAATATCATTCTCTGATGCTTCAGGAATTACTAAGCCCTTCAGTTTCGACAGTCTTCTCTTGCGTTGTTCAGCCAAAGTGTTCCACTTGTTCGAGCTTTTCTCTTTAGAAAATATGGACATGTCAATTAGGCTTTGCGATCTACTATGCAATAAATTCGATGTTTCATATGTCACGTACTTTTCTTCATCGGAATCATTTATTTTTGGCCTCAAATCGCAATTGGAATTGCTTATAGACCTATCCAGAGCTGCAGGTTTGGGCTGATCCATATCACTCCAAGACGATTTAAAGTTTGTGGCGCATTCTATTGGCCTATGCGTATAGTTTGCATCGGTGAAGAGGGCGACTTTTGAGGTTGTTTCTACGAAGTCTGGAAATTCATGGCCGTCAGGAGGTTGGCGGGAGGCGCTTGGAGGAATTTCCATAGGTGCTTGATTATCTGGAAGAAAAAGAAAACAGTTGTTTGACAATAATAATAGCTAAATCCCATATATATGTCACATAATATGCCTATAAGTTGAAAAATTTAATATTTTGTTTTAATTATTAAAATCAATTTGTTATATTTTGATTTGGACACTCGAATCTGGCATTAATTTACCATTTATAGCTACATAATTAATATTTAGGCAACGTAAAGAGAGATGGCACAGTCAAACTTAAAACCTCAGAGATTCTTTGGTTACTAGGTGACACCAATGCAGGGCCAGTTCCTAACAGTTTAGCTGTACGAATGTCGTAGTTTAGGTTAGGTTAAAACCAGTACATCTCAAAACATACCACCTGGGGTACCCCAAGGCAGTGTCCTGTAGCCCCTATTGTTTATATAAATTTAGTAAATGGGATAGCAGTTTTGTGAACTTGTTTACAGATGACCCTGCTTTCTGTAGAGGGCCAAAACTTTAATGAAATAACTAAAAAGAACTCAAATATTTAACAGAAAACCATGTGATATTTATTATGGCTGATTTTGGATCGCATCTATTTCTTAATTATTTCCATGTTGATTTTCTGAGTAAAAAAAATAGGAAAAAAATTTGTCATCCTATGGAAGTCCAGTCCTAGCTATTAATGAATATTTTTTGTCTTTTGATAATCAAATCGAAAATACTTACTTGCAATTAGGTAAATTACACGGATTAGCCATTTAAAACTTTGGATAAAATTTTTTAACTGGTTTTATCGAAGGCCATACATATAAAAATGTTAAAAACACTGGAACATAAGGTGTTACGATGAGACATCTGTGTTGGCAATGGTGAATTTAAGTCGTTAAATACAGTTATAAATGTATTAAAATTAACTGCACCTATATAAGGTGTATGCACATAGAGATAAAATATTTTTTTCTGAAATATTTCGCTAAAACCATTTCCCTGTTATGTTCACCAAAATATCAGCTTAATCACATAAGTGTGTTTAGTTATTGATATATGCTATTATGAAGCATCCTTTATTAAATAGATTAGCTAGCTGAGCCAAAAAACTGTGGTTATCACTTTTGACGTCACATGCTGCTTTTGTTTTGATTTATTCGCGTATTACCCAAATATATGTCAAACCTATAGAGATACCATCTTTCATATGTTCGTCATTATCACATCTAAACAACGGTAAATTTTATTGAATTTACTGGTTTTAAGATTTTAGTCATAATATATTAAATCAATTTTACGTAAACTTGTTGGCTTAAAGAATTTTGTTTTACGTTCCCAATATTACGGTAAACCTTTTAACAAGTCCCATTATTTAGAGGCATATTTTTTACATTTATAATATACAGTTTTTTTTGTCAGTAATCTACTTCTTATTAGGTAACATTACATCCAAAAACTTTTTTTTTTCCCAAAGAACTTTGTCTGCCCATTTTTCAACAAAAAAACATGATTTAGCCAAAGTACATTTGAATTGATTCGGCTTTTACTTGATGGAAATCCATTGTTAATTTAAATAGATGGTAAAATAAAAAATATAATTTTTAATTTTGAAATCTGTGGAAAGTGTAAAATTATATTTTTTATTTTACCATCTATTTAAATTAACAAAGTACATTTGCTTTTCAAATCACCCTGTTGCGACACCTTATAAATTGTACATAGACAGGGTTGGGTTAAGACGCGCAGAAAATTCATTTTCTACATACATGCAGAAAATAGCGTCGAAAATGTAGAAAATGTATACCATAGAATTCAGTTCTAACTTATTCTCTTCCGTTGAAATAAACTATGTTTTATTATATTTTATATACACACTAATTATAATGATGCTAGTGGCCTAATGGGATTAGGTACCCTAAAGAACAAGAACAAATTAACATGACTTTGTCTGAATTTATGTTTGGATGTAATATACCTTTTTCTGTTGCTGAATTGGACCAATTTAAAAGATTTATAGGAATCTTATGTCCATATATCATACAAATTGCTTATATACAAGAAAAACGTTGCCATCAAGTCTCCTCGTAAAATATTTTGAGAATTGTAAAAAATATATTTCCCAAACTCAGCGACAAAAAAATGAGAAAAGTTCGAACGATTTGGGAATTAGCTGAAAAGCTTCATCCTACATCATCACGTTTAGCGATGAAGCTAAACACAATTTTTGCGTCATCAGCACAACCAGAAAGGCTATTTTCAAATTGGTCGTTTGTTCATTCCCCTATCCCTAACTTCAAAGATGCTGACATATCTATTATCACTTGAAGATTATTAACTTTATGTGTTCTTATTATTTTTATTTTACTTAACAGTTACTTAATGATCGTTTTCCTAATCGTTACCTAAGCAATGGTTTTATTGTTTCAGTTCAGGTTAGTTGATCTGTTTTATTATTTTAGACACTGTGTGAGGTGTAATAAGAATTAGTAGTTTATAATGATTTATATTCATTATTTTAATAAACATTTAAACAAAAATAATAGCCAATAATATAAATATGAATAATTGTATAATATGTATAATTGTCTACCCACCCATCCCTGTACATAGGTACATCTAACATGTAGATGCTAACTAATTGTTTATCCATGATAGTGCGAAAAATAAAGGTGATTAAACTAAAACAAAGGTGCTAAAACTGTTTTTTTTTTAAATCAGTAACTAAAACAAATCTCGCGCTACAAAAAAGTGCTTTAAAAAAATTTGTCTTAAACAAAGAGTCGCACATACCTTATCAACAAGGGCACAACAAGTTACACTAACTCTTTAGTTAATTGCTACATTATCTGTAATGTAATTTATTGGATACTCTACATTGAAAGCGAATATTCTTTTCACATGTATATCTATAATAAAAAAAAACCTTATCGCACATAAGGTTCAAAAGGATGGTGTGCAGGTGATAAAGTACACAGTAATATTTATTGCACTATGACTGCTTAAGCATATTTTTAAATATATAAAATATTACACTCGATATTAGCTAGATTTTAGTGGGTTGTTAAAAAAAATGTAAATACTCACCAAGACGCATGCCTATATTGCTTATAAGGTTTTTTCTGAAGAGGATAATATGCGAAGCACAGACATGACTTATTCGAAAAAAAAATATAAATACTGCTAGACTGCGTGAGAAACCGAGCAAGGTACTTAGACTTCTAAACGTATAGTGTACCTACTAGATGACGAAATAAGAGATATTACGTACTGGAAAATCTATATTTATTTTTTGCTTGACTAACCCGTGACTAATATTAATGTTACTATCAATTATTAATATAAAATATCTTATTTTGTTTGCTTAGCCGTCATTTCATTAGTTTGTTTCAGTTAAACAGTCTGAGCGCGAATGACAAAAACATCATTTTGTGAAAATAAAATATGATGCACACTAATAAAAATTCGCATTCTGGTTTGTTCCATTGAATTGATTGATTATTCAGATAATTTATGTATCATTATCATTAAAAATAATACTTTATCATAAGTATTTATACATTACGTAGGGAACTTAAAGTTTAAAGTTCAAGAAAATAGCATTTGATATAATAATCTAAAAATCCTAAGATTTAGAAGAAAATGACTTAGACCAAACTCAAGAAATCGGACATATTGTGTGCATTCAATCTCTTTTATGTGACTAAAATAGTTCTATTGTTTGTTTAGGAATTTGTAACATTGTAAAAGCGGATCATCACGAATTTTCAATACATATTTTTTCCTTACATTACAAACACCAAGGGAGATCTCACGACTCGTGAGTGAAGACTCCAAATGTTGTTGACCGATTTCCATTTAGAAGCCGTAAACATTATTTGATTAATAATATTTTTAAATAATATTAAATAAAGCCGATGTATTAAACTTTTTAAAAAATGTAATAACAATTAAAATATTTTTGATGGATTATGTGCTTAAGTTATTGAAAAATACCTATCAAAACACAAAATTATTTCGATCAATGGGAGTTATAGAATTTAGGAATTATATGTTACTAAAATGTTGGGATTAAGACTATCAAACTATTAAGCCAAATATCTTTATGATTTATTTCATGATAATTTCCAATTTTCGTTAAAAACGGTTTAATGTATTTAATTCCTTGATGTTTAGTAACAATTCCAACAATTTGATAATTATTATAGGAAGAAAAGAAAAAATACCTTACAAATTACCTACAATAATTATAAAAATTGGTTCTTATTAAAAACGTTTGTTTCTCGTATTTTTCATCAAGTTCACACCTAGTTAGGTCTTATTATTTTATATAAGTACGATGTTTTAAATATTTTAAGTCGCATTTTACACTCCTGTAAAATTATCATAGAATAAAACAACAAAAAGCTGCATATTTCCCGAACGGATAATTATTTAAATGCCACCAATTCATTCCTATATCCCGTTTGTTTTATTTATTTATATTTTCATAAACTTGTTAATAACTGAAAATAACTCGGGGGAACAAAACGTGACAAATTATTTTATGCAAATAATATTACAAACGACTCGAACTAAGTCAATCTAAAGGTATTTACCATACTTTCAACATACCTAACTTTGGCTATAAGCAAAAATAAATTATTTATTTTAAATATCAAGAGATATATAGAGTTGTTCAAAAGTCCTCCGTAAAATTCATATTTTTTCTATAAGTTATTTTTAAGAAAAACGATGAACCACAGAAATTGATTTAAATTGTTGTTCATCTTAATACCTGCATTAGCAGTTATTTTTCCTAACGAGGATGTTCCAAATATTTCCCATGAAAGAATATACTTAGGCGAAATTTTTCCAAATCGCTGGATAGGACGACGGGGTTCAATTGAATGGTCACCAAAATCTCCAGACCCTTACGCTATTGGATTTTTTTCTGTGGGGGTTATTTGGAGAAGAGAGTGTATCAGAATAGTCCAGATAGTGCATGTCAAGTGGAAGGTGGAAGCTACTTTTAGAATTTGATAAAATAAGTCGAATCAGGTGCTAAATATCGAGTAGCTCATAAATTCAACCTATGTTGCCATATAAAAAAAAAGTTGGGGTAACTACAGGTTAAGGGGTTGAAGAGAGGGAACTGAAAATATTAGTATAGAAAGATGGTCAACAATTTAAATCAATTTCAGTGTTTCAGTGTAATTCTTAAAAATGGCTTTAACAGAAAATATGAATTTTATGCAGACCTATTGGACCAGCCAGTATTTCTTTCATTTCAGAAATTGAATGAAGTCTTTGAGCTGAAGGTATTTAGTGATTATTTATCATGATCTATCAATAAAAAGAAACTGGTTTTTGGCTATTCCTGACTGGTTCGCCTGTAAAGCAGTTGTACCCAGAAAAGTTGAAAAACGTGATTTTTTTGGCCAAATTAATGTATTTAAGCAACATAAAAAATTGGCTTTACATTGGCATGGTACGGTAGAGGACTTTTCAGCAAGCAACTAATGGTGGGGCGAGGGTAATCTTCTTTACGTCCTTATGTAAGCAGCTGTATATTTAGTATAATTTTAATTTAAAATTAATTCAAATCATTAGAGTTGTAAATGTCATAAAAAACCTTCTGAAAGAAACCATGGTTTACCTACTACCTACATAGGCAGACCTGTTATGATCCAGATAACAATCCTTCGGGGGGAACTTTTTGAAAAATCATAAAATATTGTATGAATACGACAATTGGAGGAGAACTTTACCTGAGCCCCTCCTCCCCAAGACCGCCACTGCTACTACGCCCACAATATATAAAATGTACAATAAAATAAATTGCTGAAGGTGATCAACTGATTTTGCAAATGTTAAGTCGTCCAATTGCTGAAAACTAGATTTTGCTTGTCTGCAGTAAAGTCCTTGCTTTCGCCTTGTGCACTGTACGGGGTGTTCGAAAATAATTGGGTCCATTTCTTTGATGCATTTAAAGGTCGGTTTATCTATTTGGTTGTTGCTGAATTCCCCTTAAATTATATACAGGGTGTATAAAAAAATGATTGCATGTCAAACGAAGTAAAGAGGATTTTTTCATTTCTAAGAAAAGAAATTGAAGTTATTGGTGGAGACAACGATATTATTATCGAATATACTAAAAATTCATCAAAGAAACGAATCAAAACTGCTTCAGGTAGTCAATATAGTCACAATGCTGATTGTGATTATACTATAAAAATATGTTACGATCTCGGTTACGATAATCAACAAATGTGCTTTATTTGTTGTTTCTTCGTTTTTATAAAAAAAATTTGACATGCTGGATAGGATGAATTTGAGTGCCTGTCTAGCTACGTCCATGTAATTTAGAAAATAAAATAGAAATAGTAGGTGCCCATTAAATATCTTACAAAACATTAGAACAATTTAGCGAATTTGGCAATTCCTGTTACTGGAAAGGAGGGCTAGGTGGAATATTCGGTTTATTTGTATACTTTCACTGATTTTAATCATTTTCGCAACATTTCTGAAATAAACAAGATATCGAATAGGTACCTATAAACTTTTACAATTTTTTAAAACTGGGTATTTGTCATTATTAATAGGTCTTGTTTGTTAAGGTGTGTGTCACAGTAAAGTACGTAGAACCGCAGGATAAAATAACGTCGATTAACACAGCTAGAGGTAGGAGACGCAACTTATGCAGTTAATTGTTATAGGGTGTACTCAGCCTTTCAGCAGCATCAGTCATATTTGTTTGATTTTCTCTTGAAATATGGAAAAAGCTGATAATGGATTTGTTAAAAAATTCAGTTTTTTTTTAATATTAATATAAATTAAGAAAAGCAACTTACCCTTAATAATCTATTTAAAGTATCACGTGTTTGTGCAGATATGAAAAAATTTTAGTAATATCACAAAAAAACAATAATTAGGAACTCGTAAAAAAGACTAGCATGATCGTACCGGATCAAATCGCGAATGAACATCAAAACACAATAATTAAAAAAAAAAACTTGTCAAACGGCAAAACTTATTCTTTCATTGTTCGGAACAATGATTGAGAAGAGTTACTTAACCATTTCACAATTTCACCGCAATTTCAGTGATCTTCGAAGCAAGATCGAACCAGAACTACATCCGTGGCTTATTTTACTCCCGTAGCGGTCTTTTTTCTTTTTCGCGGTCCGGGCCCGCCCGAAATAAATTAACGACGCGTTATTAACGAAACAGTACCGGGTTCGATTTAATTTGATTAACGATATAGTTTTCAAATGGAGTGCAAAAGCAGGAACGTAGCGAGCACTGAAGAAAGAAAGAAATTGCAAGCATCGCAGGTCAGTGGACGCGAGTCAAGGGCAGCTAGCTCTGGGCCGTCAAGCGACTTGTCGATCACGGTGTTGCAGCAGCGGCCTGCTGCTGTTGGAGGAAGCGGAATGTCCGCCAATCGCCAATGCCGGTCACCGGCGCCGCGTCGTTTATTTGGTGCTGATTTTCAAACTTTATCGAACCACACCATTTGGCTATTACATGGTTCTTGCGAAAGGTTTTGAAACGCTACACAGTATCTAGTTTAAGTAACATTCTATATACGAGATACCAAAAGAAAAATGAGAAAAATTGACTTGTGGCCAAGGGCGCCGATAATATACAGGGTGAGTCGGCAGGAACGGACCAGACTTCAGCAACAATGTGAAAAAAACTCCGATTTTCATTTGTTTTCAATAACAAATAAATAAAATTTCATTCACTAACATTTTTTTAACCATCGCGTTCTTTTAATAAATGTTCAAAAATACCGCCATTGAACTCTGAACATTTTCTACTTCGTTGCTCTCTAATTGCTTCATGTCTTTCTTCATTAATATTGGCTGCAGTATTTCTAATACGCGAATTAGTGCATCTTAAGTATCCACTTTTTCTTTGTACACTTCATTTTTAAACATAAACAATAATCTAGTGCTGTGAGGTCTGGAGATCTTGGAGGCCAATTAAAAGGACTACCGCGACCAACGCCCTGGAAATCCTTCATCCAAATGTTGCTTGAGCTAACGAGTGAAATGTGCAGGTGCTCCATCCTGCTGATGGTACATTTGTATTCGGATGTTTACAGGAACATCCGCTAGTAGTCGAATGTTGCTTCATCCGTAAAATACAACACGATGATTATTATTTATCCATCGACAAAACTCCATACTTTTAGCATAATCTTCTTGTTTTAGGTGCTGTAGTCTCCATAGGCGTTATTTCAGCACTTCTTTCAAAAGCCAGAAGCGCTAACTAAGACAACCTCTCCTGTACAATAGTGTTTCTGGTGTATGTTTTTACCCGCCGTAAGCACGAAAGGGACCTCTCATAGGATGCCGAGTTCATTGGATTCGTAAAAAACAAACAAAAACACACTTTTCAATGATTTATGTACAAAAACGTCAGCTCTTTTTTGAATAGTTGCTTCTTGATTCTTCCATTTTGTGAAAACATCTCAGCTCAGACGGAAGAAGTTCATTGCCTAAATTGTAATATTTACATACATACTGTATACACTGGCTGTGTCTACATCAGTTCCACCTAATACGTTGCTTAAGTGGTTATAAGTACATCTAGGTTGTTTTCTTGAAGCTTGTCTCTATCTCCTCGTTTAGGATATCAATAACTGGCCAGAGGATTGAAGCTACTCTACAGATTCAAATGGAGCTTTACTCCCTCCCCCAGTTTTTTAGCGATTTCTGTGCAGTGATTGAACAACTTTGTGAAAAACTCATCTATTCTTAAGGATTGCAATACTTCAAGTGTGCTGTTTTTTACAGATTTTAAGACACATGCTATCTTTCTGTGCTAGCTTAAGCATGATTAATGAAGAATCTATAAAGTTAAAAAAATTCCATGTTGTAGGTATTTGTAAATTATTGATACTTTTACTTCAAAATTCTGGGGTGGCAAAATACTGGGCTCGACAATTCTGGGGTGGCAACTGCCACCCCCTACCACCCCCGAATTACGCATATGGTACTCTCTATACATGGTATGGATGAATTTATTATTTTTTTTTGTGGAATGCCTAATTAAATACCAATTCTTCATGAGCTGGTCGTTGCATCTTTTTCTACTAAATCCAGAATATTTTCTACTGCTTCCAATGTTAGCACCAACACCAATTTTCGCTTAACGTATGGGCAGGAATTATTGGTAACCACTTTATTGGCCCATTCTTCTTGCCGAGACTACTTCTTGGACAATCTTACTTCAATTTCCTTCAAGAACAACTGCCTTTGCTGCTTGAGGATGTTCCGATAGCAATAATAAACCATATGTGGGACATGAATAATGGTGCACTGTTTATTGCGGTGGGCCGCAAGAATGGCCTCCAAGGTTCCCTGACCTCAACAGCTTAGATTCCTTTTTGTGGGGCCATCTTAAGATTCTAGTGTACACAAGTCCCATTAACACTGTGTGTTGCAGCATGTGATAGAATAAGAACTACTCCTCAAATATAATTGAAAGTCCTCTATTTTGTGGGACCCATCAGTTCTGGCAAAAAATACTTCATACAATATCGGCAAAGAAACATAAGACGAGGCGACAAAAACCCAAGGACATTGTGGTTTCTTTTGTGATTTCTCGTCAAACATTGCAAAAAATTCGCGCAAAAGCGTGCAAATTTAGAAATGAACTAAATACTGGTATAACACACCTGCCACTAAATACATAGTTGATCGCTTGAGTTAACTTTTTTTTTTAGACAATAAAACTTCCTCAGAGGTGGGGTTAAGTTCTTTTTGCGAGTGCAAGTGCTAATTATTTCTAAATTGATGTTTGTTAACTGAAAAAATAAATATCCAAATGTTACAGACCAATTGACCTAAAATTGACTATAATTAATGAGAGTTTTTATAAGGCATCTCAATCAGAAATAATCATTTGATAAACATTTTGCCGATTTTTTATTAATACCAGTAATAAATAATGGTATTTAAATGATTATTCTATATTATTAAAATTGCTTTTTATTGTTAAACAAATTGCATATGACATTTGATAAATTAAAGAACATTTCGAGTTCTAGGTCGTATCACATATATTAATAAAAATTACTGGTTTATAGAGATCCGAATCTGTAAATTAGGACTTTGTAAGTCTAAAACAAAGGCCCAGGCTACATGCCATAATTTATCTTGTCAATTCTTTTTAAACCTATTTTTTATATGCCATTTTTATAAGCTAGCCACATAGATCATCGACCACTAGGCAATTTTTAGAACGCTTAAAGCGTTAATCAAAGCTAAGCGCTAGTTAAGTATGGTAACAATAATAATCAATTTTCTTAAGGATAAAAAATGGCAACGTTATAAGAGGATTACCAAGACAAAAATGTATCTTTTTTTATTAACAACAACATTAGCTATAGGATTATAACATTGAATAAAGAACTTACATACAAAATTTAAGCTAAGAGGATTTTTAGAAGCTAATGTAGCTAGTACATGTTAAAATATTAAACGTATAAGCACATACAATAAAAAGCTATGGCACAAGTAACTGGTTGAAAATACAAAATATAGTTCGATTTATATGATTTATTTAGAGGCATGGAAACAAAATGTATGAGGAAAAATAAAAATATGTTAGTATAGTGACTTCATTGCTACCCTCTTTTAACTGACCAGGACTTTCCACCTACGCCCTTGCCAGAGGGACACAGGCAGCTGGCCCTAAATTTTCTTCGGGCACCTGCCTTACTTCAAACTATGCCTCAAATAAGCAATTCTCAAGTTTCCATAAGAAATCGGACCACACATTTCTTTGCAGCTGGCGGTTTCCAACGTGTATGTATTGCGACTCAATTTACATTTTTAAGGCACGTCCACATCGTAAAAATAATTTTATAAGGTTTTAAACTTACGTAGTTAAATTTAAGGCCTAATAGGCCAAAGGCACTAAAGGTAAAACGTATCTGGACAGGGAATTTTTAGATCAATCAAAAAGGTGTTGGTATAAAAGAGCTTCTTCAGACATATCATTTTCTCGGATGAAGCTACTTTCTATTTTAATGGCATTGTTAATAGACACAATTATCGTTATTGGTCTGCTGAGAATACTCACTGGTTCCAGGAAGGTCATACTCAGAGGCCCGAAAAAGTTAATGTTTGGGCGGGCATAGTTGGTAGACTTCATGGATGGTAATTTGAATGACGAAAAATATCTGGACCTCCTCAGGAATCACATAATTCCTTCTTGCAGAATGGTTTTACCGGGTGTAAATAATGGCATAAACAAACAGGTATGGTTCCAGCAATATGGAGCACCCGCGCATTATGTGGCAAATGTTAGACAATACATAAGCGAACAATTTCCAAGACGTTGGATAGGCAGAAGAGGTGCTATTGACTGGCCAGCGCGATCTCCGGACTTAACCTCGCTCGACTTTTTTTTGTGGGGACACTTAAAGAACAAAGTCTACGTTAACCGTCCAAATGTCTTAGAATCTTTAAAAATCAGAATTAGTGCTGAAATTCAAGCCATTCCGCCATTTTGAACACCTGATCCACTGAAAAGGTTTCATTTGTTTACTATTGCGATGTTAAGTTGTTCAATTTTCTAGGATATTTATTTTGTTATTATATATAAAGTTTGTTACAATTTTAAATAAATAAAAATTTGTAATTACAAAAAATTCAGAGTTTTCCCAGTAGTATCCAAATATGCAATCATAGTGTTCCATTTAAAAAAAGTAAGTTGGTCTCTATGGCAACCAATCCAGAAATGACAGGAAAAATTCATGCAGGTAAAAACGTGGGGAATAGTTTACTAAACAACTTTCATAAAAATCACTTTTGTCGTATACGAGGTAATTCAAAAGTTACAGGCATTATGAGCGACTTCTTTGTCACTCTGTACTAGAGAGGCATACATTACATATATAAAATTAATACTAAAATAAAATTTTACGAATGCGATCAATAAAGCTTTGAAAGTGTCGTCTAAAGATCAAGAAATCTTTGCTATAAGCAATAAAATCAAAGACATAATAGGTGGTGTTTGAAATACTTTTGATTGCTGGTCATAGGCAAAGCATATTTTAAGAAATTATATAGTTTTTACTGTTAGCGGTTTTTTCGTTACAAGGCACTTCTTGAATTCTTATCGATGAAGTAGTGTCAATCACTAAACGTGCTGGATGCTCGTGAAATTTTTGGTTCTTTTAGCGTCTACAAAAGCCCGTTAGTTCATTAGCACCAGATCCGTGTTGCATGATTAGCATGACGGTTTTTTTTGTTTCGTAAATTTGCACTTCCAAGTGTAAGTACCCCTCCCCTGAGTACTCTCCTTTGTAGTGTTTCAAAAGCTGTATAAAATTTATTTTCGTGTGCAGGGACATCTTATTAACATTTTTTTATTTTAATTGGGCACAAACAGGATAATACCCAAAGAGATAGTATCCGCATTTTACTTGTACATATTTACGTACCTATAAGCCTTATTTCTAGAAGATTAATTACCAAAGTGAAATTAGGTGAATTTAAAGTAAAAATAGTTAAGGGAGGTTAAGTTTTCAAGAAGTCTCACACTTTTCCTGTTTCTCTCAAAACTCGAATTTAAGTGGGTGGTCATGTCATAATAGATGCCTTATAAAAATATTTCTGGTACCTCTATGGACTTATTTATTAGTTAA
Organism: Polydrusus tereticollis; assembly: GCA_963920685.1. NCBI lineage: Eukaryota > Metazoa > Arthropoda > Insecta > Coleoptera > Curculionidae > Polydrusus > Polydrusus tereticollis. The sequence goes on from OY987335.1 coordinate 2,616,148, forward strand.
TAAAGAAAGGAAGTACTAATATGTTTCAAGGAAAATACTTAAAGTCTAGAAATAATGGTTAAATAGATGCTTAAAGGAAACATATGCATGCTAAATTTAGAAATTTATTGCCAGCATACCTTTAGGTTCATGCAGTTTAAACAAACAATATAAAACATTGATTTATGAACAACAAACTACACAGAACTACAACACACGAGTAGCAGCAAATCTTAGTTTTATATATGCAATGGACCATTTTGCTCTTGGACAATGTCTAATAAAGAACAATATCTAATAAAAGCCAGTGGTAGTACAGCAAAATCTTTTTTTCTCCTAATTAAACACGTAGTCGTCATCAATCACAAAAGGTACATTACATTCTAAATGACTCCCTTAGGCCTAAACTAATCAGAAAATTGTATTTATGAAATATACAAAGATCCAATCTTAGCTCCTTAATGACGAGCTATTATATCAGGGTGTGATTCCTGAGATCATTTTACGAAGCAAAGTTCATATGAAAATATATGTTCACAACGGCTTAAATTTTGTTACTACAGGGTGCTATTTTACTCAAGATGAGAGTCAACGGGAAAAACGCAAGAGACTGTTTTTATGTTACCACTTTTGTTGTAAAAAATATCAGAAGACGTATTTGCAGGGACTCCACGAGGGGGAGGGGGGTCTAACTTGCTGTCTTTCTTAAAAAATGCGCCGCAGGAAAAAATTTTTTGGTGCCCCGCCCTTTTTTGAAATATTAAACCTCAACGTTTTGATAGCACGACCCGAAAAAACGTAAAAATAAAGAAATTCTTAAATATAAACGCCAATATTTGTATTTTAAATATTGATTTTTTGAAGGTATGCATAACGTACCTTATTTTACCCCCTGAAGTAGAAAACACGGAACAAACAAAAAAATTCAACAATTGCAACAACTGCGGGAATCCCCAAACATCTTATTTACACCACAGTCCAGGAACAATACTTCAATAATGCCATACCAATATCATCTTTTTTGGGTTTATGATGAATTGAAATATACGAAGGCGTAGAAGGGCCACATTAAATATTCAAATAAAAATTTCTCAAAATTTCGACTTATAACACAAAATATTTAAAATTTCGTCTTATAACACAATATTTTACTTTAAAGTTTCGAGGTATAAGTCGAAATTTTACTTTAAAATAAAAGAAGGCTCACGTAAAATATTAAAATAAAAATTTCCTAAAATTTCGACTTAATTTAACACGAAATTTTTAAAATTCCAAGATAAAAGTAAAATTTTGTGTTACAAGTCGAAATTTCAAAAACTTCGTGTTATAGTCGAAAATTTAAAATAAAATTTCGTATTATAAGACGAAATTTTAAAAATTTTGTGTTATAAGACGAAATTTTAAAAATTTCGTGTTTTTAGTCGAAATTTTAGAAATTTTTTATTTTATTATTTAATGTGGCTCTTCTACGCCTTCGTAGAAATAAAATCAGTTTTGAAAATTCGAAATATTGTTTTATGTTGTTTATTGCAAATAAATGAATGTGGTTTTGAGTTTTCTCTACTATCGAACCCAAGGGGGGGGGGGTCCGCCCCCCCCCCCCTTAAATATGCCACTGAGAATAACCTTTCTAACTAAAATATGTGGTTTTATACTCTGTTAACACATACCAAAATTGAAAATAATGTCTAAAATACTTTCGAAGATATTACATAATAAAGTTTTAAAAAAAATCCAACACTAAATCACTTCAAAAATTTTAGAAAAATGTTCTTGTGTTTTCCAAATCACCAGAAGTTTGTTGTTTATTATTTTAATATACCAGCGTGTCTCCTAAGCAATCTAAAATACATATTTCAAGTTACCATTCCTCAGGTCTTTATACAAAAAAAAAAACGTACCTATTATTGTGTCCCTATTTTGAAACATATAGGGTGTTGACATTTTTTAAAAATTATCTTAAAAACTTTCAACGTGCACCATAGGGAATGTTTTAGTGCAAACAGAAATTTAATTTCTTTACCAAAAGGGCGTGCGTGTTGGCAAAATTTATTGCCAGAATATTAGTGAATGTAGGTAGTGATAATGGAAAAATTCTAAGAGGCATCTTATCTCAGGTATTAAATGAAGATTACAAATAAATTTAAGAAATTTAAATATCAGAGTGGCGTGCATCTTTGTGTTTGAAACATATTTTGATCAGCCTTTTTTTTATGATAAGGCACAGCACTGCAGGATTAATCATTTATGGCGCTCACATTATGCAAAATATTAAAATTCTCTCTTTTTTTAAATGGAACACCTTGTATATTTTTTGATTGATTCCGCCATGACTATATCCGGTTCTTCAACCCTAACTTTTTTAGAAATAACTGCCGCCTGGGTATTTTTAGCGTTAAATTCTAGTTGGTTACTATCACCCCAAGACAGAATTTCTTCCAGGTCTTTGTTGAGATCTGAGACCTCTTGCTGCCTATAGAGATCCAAAGTAAAAGATGAAACGAGTTTACTGTCATCAGCGAAGCTATATATATGTTAATGTATAGTAAAAAGAGGGTGGGCGACAATATAGAACCTTGAGGGACTCCGTCGTTGATGTTTAATGTGTCTAAAAGAAATCCGTCCATCGCCACTCGCAGAGAACGGTCTTTAAGAAAGCTTGACAGCCATGAACAAAATTGAACCGGCATTCCGTATGCTCTCAATTTTTCATAAAAATACCTGAGGGTGAATTACTTAGGAAATATTAATGAAATTTCTGAAAATGGTAACTGCCGAAAAGTTTTTTGGCCCCTGTTTGAACTTAGTTTATTGCGTGTGGTATCGGAATATTTTTTATTCTAATGAATACCTTTTTTAGATAAACCTAGCAATCAATAAACGTACCTAGACTTTCTTTGACGTAAAAAATTTAAATATTAATGTAAATAGTTAAGTAAAATAAAATTTCTTATATCAATGTTGCTATAATAATATGTTTCCTTAGCATGCACAGCGGCACAGAAAGCAGGCACGAAAGTTAAAATTTTTATCATTAGCAGAATTTCACTTTAAATTTTTACTTTTCATCTATCAATAGATTATAAGACTTGTTTCCCATCATTGCCAATGTGTTATGCATAAAGGTCAGCCAACCAAAATTTTACATAAAAAAACTCTTTTGACAAAAATTGATTACTTGCTTCAAACTTTTTGTGAACCGTGTAGGTATGATAAAAGTCATGCTGAGTCAGCTGAGTGATATATTGCATCTTTATTTTTAGGTAGTGAGTTAAATCTCAGTCAAAGGTAACAGCAATACACCTACAAGAAAATATTTCCATTTTAAGTGATCAACCGGTTCTTGTTAGTCCGGTAAACGGTAAAATTATATTATCTAAAATATAAATATAATTCCAACTATTGCCAACTAACCTGGCGCATTCGCCTACGGTGTAAGCTTTTGGATTTATTATTGTACATTATACATACCGAGTGTTGCATCGTCGAGCGGGACATAGGAAATCCCATGTAATTTTAAATGGGGTCAATTATTGGCTTCCCTAATTATTTTAGAGAAAAATTCTATTTAGGTTTATTAAAGAGCACTAAAACCCACATTCAAAAGAATAACTTTAGATATTTTTGATGAGCCCGTTTACGGGTTATCGCCGATTTCTTTTTAACTATTTCTCCTTTTTATGGCCCCGTATTTGCGGGCACCAGTCAAGGTAAAAGATGACTGTCAAATAAAGTTGTCATTTTGAAATGTGTGCTTTATTGTTATAAAAACTCGTACATCGAAAATATTAAAGGTGTATTTATGAGTACAAAATAAATCTGAATAAAACTAAAATAAAGTATCCAATTACAAGGTTAATTATGACATTTTACATGTTTCAATATTTTACTAATTAATAGGTAGGTACTATTAAATTGTTAGAACTTTAGGATTTAAGAAGATGTTCAAATATTCCTCCATTGACTGCTAGACAATAACCGAGGCGATCATAAAATTCTCTTCTTACATTCGCTAGTTGGTAAACTGGAATTCTATTGCATTCGGCAGAAATAGCATTTTTTAACTCGTCTAGATTTGGGTATTTTTTATCTTTGTATATCCTGTTTTTTAAATGGCCCCAGAGAAAGAAATCATTTGGCGATAAATCAGGAGACCTGGCTGGCCAATTTACTGTATGATTTAAGCCCATAACATTTCCATTAAAAGCACGGTTTAAATATTCCCGGACAGCCAGGGTACTATGTGCCGGGCAGCCATCCATTTGGTACCAAACTTCCTGATTTTTCCTGGCGGCATCATGTAAAGTAGGTAAAATATGATCTTCAAGTAGTTCCAAAAAATATTCTGCATTTAAATTTCGTGTAAGAAATAATGGCCCGATAATATTTTTTCCGAAAATCCCAGCCCATACATTAACTTTTTGTGGATATTGCGTCATTGTTTCCACAAACCTGTGTTGGTTTTCTTTGCTCCAATATCGATAATTTTGAACATTGGGTTCATTGTTTAAGGTAAATGTGCATTCGTCAGTAAAACAAATGTTTTTTAAAAATTCCCTATCCATGTTTGCTCTTTCCATCATACCAAAACAAAACTCCTGTCGTCGTATTTCGTCCCTATCTCTTAGCTCTTGGTGCTTTTCATATTTGTATGAATAATATTTATGTCGTCTCAAAGCTCGTAACGCTGTGGTGTGATCTAATCCTATGTCATCCTCAAGTTTCCTTGTGCTGATCTTCCCATCATTTTCTTCCACGCACAATAAAACTTGCAAGTCCCTATCATTTCTTGCACCTCTTCTTTGTTCCTGCCTTTCTTCACATCTGCAGTTATTTATTACAGTGCCTTTTGTCTCAAATTTCTTGATAGTCCTTTCGACTGTAGATTTTGCAGGTATCGGTCTATTCGGATACAGAGCAGCAAACATGTCTGACACATTTTGATAACTATTTCCTTGATAATACCATTTAATCATTAATATTTTTTCTTCAGAAGTGTAATTCATGGCTAATATTTTCGATGTACGAGCTTTTATAACAATAAAGCACACATTTCAAAATGACAACTTTATTTGACAGTTATCTTTTACCTTGACTGGTGCCCGCAAATACGGGGCCATAAAAAGGAGAAATAGTTAAAAAGAAATCGGCGATAACCCGTAAACGGGCTCATCAAAAATATCTAAAGTTATTCTTTTGAATGTGGGTTTTAGTGCTCTTTAATAAACCTAAATAGAATTTTTCTCTAAAATAATTAGAGAAGCCAATAATTGACCCCATTTAAAATTACATGGGATTTCCTATGTCCCACTCGACGATGCAACACCCGGTATACAGGGTGACTGCTATAGACACAATTTCAAAAACAACTGAAGCGATTATTATAGGCAACATAGATATTTTTGGAAAGAGAATTTTAAGCCCTATCAAAATATTTATTAATATACAGGGTGTTCGATTTAAAAATTATAAATGGAATGGTTGAAAACACGCATGTGCGTTACTGAACTGTTATTTGATAACAGTGTCTGGGGATTTAGGTCCATTCCTATAACTTTTTCTGTCTCTCGACAATATAATCTGTTTATGAGGAAAGATTCGTTAATAGGCTTGAAAAAAATTCTTTGAGGGCGGCGCGTGTGCGAGTAAAGCGATTCACATTGGTTTTATTGAATCTTTGGGGTTGAGGAGTAGATAGAAGTATTATGGCAACTTAAAAAACATGTTTATTTTACTTACCATTATGAAATTCTGTTCCTGAGAAGCTGTTATCAATGGTATGACAGTCAGCTGTTTCAATAGTGACACGGGGCGTATAGCAGGAAGATCTACAAAATTCATAAATGGAATTTTTTAAGAAAGCAAAAAATTACTCACAAAATATTCTTATTTTTTAAAAAACCTTTAAAAAGTAGCTATGTTATTACTTGACAGACATTAAATATGATTATTAAGCCTTCATTGTTTGTGTCTGATTTGCCTATGATAACCTATAAAAACAAAAAACCCTAACTGTAGGTACTCCAACGGATGGGCTGCCCATTTTTGAAGTCAATTCGATATTCTACTTTTTTTATGAGGACTGTGGTTTAGCGCGGAAGTTATAAAGCCATGCTACTGGACGGTCTAGCGAGTGTATGGCTCTAATAACATTTTATTTTGTTGTATGTTATGATATATCTTGTAATAGATCTGTTGGATTGATAAATATTAATTAACTTTAAGAATTAATGCCGATTTCTTTCCGCTTTGTTAAAATTTTCGTTATACAGGGTGTTTCAAAGAACATATGCCATCCTTACCCAAAAATAAGACAAATAGTTCCTATTAATATTGGTCCGCAGCTGCGTTAATCTTGAGAATACATGGTGTTGAAAATTAAACGAAAAAAACGGGTTTTCTCTTAATATTTTTGAGACCACTTGAAATATCATTTTGAATTTTATAGTCATTTCAGAAAGGTGTAGAGTAATAAAATAGGAAATTCCGTCCAGTTCGGCTCAATTTCGGTGTCGACCATATGCGCAGGTGAACTTTGTGCATTAAATTATTTATGATGACTAACCAAAAATTGCAGAGAATTAGGTTAACGGGTATTAAGATAAAATAGTATTGTTTGTAATATTAAAATTTCAAGTAATTGCGTAAGAGAATTAGGTAAGGTATGTTTTCTGGCCTGAAGTGTCAAAATCGAAATATTGTGTAGGGATTAGTTAGGTAGTAGATTATAAAGTTACGTTTTGCGTTTAACAGGTACCGAGTTTGGCTCTGGCCTCTGTGGCTGGATCATATAAATAGGTGGTAATTTGGAATAATCTTCATATATCGTGTGTATGACCTTAATAAGTATATTTGTTTAGTTTAACGCATCAGTATTTACTGTTAAGCCGTATATAGTGTTCACAGTATTATAAGATTAGTAACAAAATGGCGACATTCACACCAACAAAAAGATGTTCCAAAATTCTCCACTATCAGTGAGTGAAAAAGTTATTATTTTAAATGTACATGATTGCATAAAATACGATTATCCGAATTTTACTGTACAAGAAACTGTCGACCGATTTTCCCTAATGACTGGAGTTGGAAAGTCCACCGTTTTTAAATTATTGCGGGGGAGAAAGACAGCAGGCTAAGTGGAACCTCCCAAGAAAAGTCCAGGCAGACCAGTAAAAGTCCTTGATGAAGACACAAAAAGTGTAGTTCGAAGAAAAGTTCACTCTTTTTATTTTAAAAAAGAAATACCCATGCACCCTAGATAAGATTCTAATGGACCTTGGCCAGGAAGACAGTATTCCGTTTATAACTAGAAAACTTTTATGGACCACTTTAAAAAATATGGATTTTGTCTGGGAAAAGCGTAACCGTAAATCACTTTTACTGGAAAGCGATGAAATTGTTTGCTGGAGACGAAAATACTTGAGCAGTATTAAGCAGTATAGAAGAGAGCAGAAGAAAATCTTTTATCTTGATGACGTGGATTAATGAATGTTATATAGTACCAAAATTGTGTCAAGACAAAAATATAACCAGTGGTCGCCAAGCTTTCATGGAAGGCCTGTCGACGGGTATATTAGGGTGCCTTCAGGTCAAGGGAAGAGACTAATAATCGTCCATTTTGGAAGCACAGAGGGATTTTTAAAAGAAGTTTTGCTAACCTTTCAGTCGTTCAATACGGGAGATTACCACGAGGACATGAATTCGAATGTTTTTGAGGACTATTTTGGTGAAATGATAAAATATCTTCCAGCTGATTCAGTAGTAGTTATGGATAACGCAAACTATCATTCACGACGCACAGAGAAGACTCCAACTTCATTTTGGAGAAAACAAGAAATTATCGACTGGTTAACCACCAAAAGTATTGAATTTGAAGATAATTTGATAAAGAAGGAACTATTAGCTATAGCAAATTTACACAAACATCGTTTTATGAAATATGCCGTGGAAGATATAGCAGAAAAACATAGTGTAACTTTGCTGCGCACACCGCTATATCATTGCGGACTTAATCCTATAGAACTTATATGGGCGCCAGTGAAAGGATTTGTAGCAAGACACAACACGACATTCAAAATGAAAGACGTTAAGCTACTGTTTGATCAAGCCATTAAGGAAGTGACACCAGAGAACTGGCGAAAAGCAGTCCATCATGTCATTAAAGAAGAGGAGAAAATGTAGGATCTTGACCACTTGATCGATCGGACCGTCGTCGACCCGTTAATTATAACGTCAAGAGGACATGACGAAGAATATTATGATTTTTTATAATTTAATAAAACATAAGTGTAGCCAATACTATGTACATAATGCCTAATTTTTATTCTGTTAAAATAAAATTATTTCCTTTTTACGAATATCCTACCGGCACGCCTTTGTCACACCAGTGTTTGTGAATGGATAACAATAGGCAAAACCCATAAATAACCCCAAACCCGGGTGGTATTACCTGCACTTGATGAAAAGAAAGAATTTTGCAATGAAATTAATGCCAAATTATGAAAGTGGCTTAAATATTCGTTGGGTCACTCTGTAGTCCCGTTGCATACCTAATGAGCTTATATTACTCTACACCTTTCTGAAATAGACTATAGTAGGTACTAACTAGGCATAAAAACGTATTTATTTTACACAAAAGATTTGCTCTGCTTCTAGCAGTGGCGTCCGTATTTTGATATTTTTAACGAAAAAGTGATACGCTACTGTTCTTCAAATTAAATATTATTTTCAAAATTGCGCTTTATTACTTAGCAAACATGGTTCCTAGACTTTCTTCGTGTGATCAACGGTTTTCGATTAAAAAAATTAATGACATTTATTTGCGTATCACCATGCCCATATCAGAGTTTGATAAAATTGCATTTATCTCCTAAACAAGGCCGGAATAAAAAAATTATCAAAACGTACTTCGCATTAGACATTAAACGGCCTACATAACTGTGTTATCAAAAGAGAAAACGGCAGTGGCGTACATATTTTTTTCTCCACTTAAAAATTGTATCACCCTGTATCTCAGCGCGGTTGCGCACCTATGTTGATGGGAGAATTATTTCTTATTTTTGAGTGAAGAACCATTAATTACCGAATACCGTGTATAAATACAATACAAATATATTAAGAAAGTGATCATCAATTTGCATATTTTTGTATGCATATTAATTATTGTCTAAACTACTCCCCAGCTGTATTTTTAAATACAAATATGTGTATCTTACACAACAACCAATTTCACTTATTAATGTTTAAAATTTAAAACTGTTAAATAATTCGTCAATTAAAAAAATATATTCAAAGGTTTCTACCGGAGAGGAATAATTTACCATGATATTTAATTTATACAAAACATCGCCTACTTAAAAAAAGAAATAAAAAATTACTCACCCAAAATGATTTGAAAAATCTTGTCCACTTTGTTCTTCCTCATCTTCTCCAATAGTGGACAAATGTGAAGACAAGAGCCATTTTGAATTATAGGGATCCATATTATAATCCATATCATCTGCTTGAGTATTTTCATTTTCCATAAACTCAAAATCAAATCTTTCATTTTCTAAAAACCTTTTTAAAGTGTCTACTGAGGCATCTATCTCCTTTAGCGGCGATTTAGGAACGAAATCCACCAACCGAGGTAAAGTGCTTTCGTCATGTGACACTTGCTTGTTGATCTTATCTCTGGATCGAGGAATAACTACTGGCCTTTTAGAAGCTCGTGGACTTGAACTACTTTCGTCTGGTTGAGGGTAGTCAATTTGATCTGCAGGGTGTAAAAGTTGAATTTCGTGAAGGCATTTGATATTGTCTTCTTCAATTCCATTCAAGATATTGTTGTTTTCTTCCACCATGGATCTAGATAACTTCTTCTCGAATAAAGGCAGGAAATCATCCTCAGGAAAATCATTGATTATGTAGGAGAGGTCAAGATGCTTCTGAATGGAAGTTGGAGTAGATGGAAGGCTTCCAGCAAAACTGGAGGTGGTGGTAGTTGGGAATGAAGCAAATCTAAAAATAATAATAAGATTAGCTAATGTTTTCTAAGTCCAAAATAACGTATTACCTGTCCAGTACAGTAGAAATAGTGCTTCCAGTATCATCAGATTCACTTAGACTTAGTGTGGATTCTTGTGAGATCAAGTCAAGGTAAACCTCCGCATCTGGAGGTCCCAGACTACTATCAGACAATCGTCTAGATACATCGGGTGAGTATTTTTTCCTAAAACTATTTCTAGGTGATTGCAGCCTAGTCGATTTATTAGAAAATGATTCTTGTTGTTTAATCGTCGGTACTATGTTGTCATGGACATTTTCAGTATTATTTTGAAGACTTTTGTGAACCTTTCTATGAAGCTTTCTTGGCGGCACCGGAGGGGGCCTCTTCTCTTCAGTACTAATAATTACAGGGAGGTCTTCCGAAGATTTAGATTTTTGTTTCAAGGGTGTGGTGTTAAAGCAATGTTTTACTAGCAGTTTTATGGCTACGTTAGAGTCTTTAAGGAATCGCACACAATCTATCCGAGTCATACTGTTCACAGGGATGGAATCGATCTCAAAAACTTCATCTCCTTCAACAAGTTGGCCCCATGAACTCTGTACTCTGGAAGCTGGACTGTCAGGTGCGCATGACTGAATAAATAACCTCTTAACAAATTCATGTGCCTTAGTACCACCTTCAAATTTTAAACCAAAGCCTAGCCTTTCTCCTGGTAATCTATAAACAATCACTTCTTCAGTTACGTCTTTTATGGTTTTTGTTTCTTCATTGCCTATAGTTAAAACTGTAATGTATTCGGAATTGTTCACCGCTTTTTTCGGAGTGCATTGTTGTGTTTTGTCTTCGATCCCCACCGAAACCACCGTGACAAAAGGGTCTTGGTACTTTTGAGACATTTTTGATGGCTTCAGTAATCATTTGCCTAGAAAAAAAGGAAAGTTACCTAAATATGTCATTTTATTATTTAATATAAGCGTATAGTATATCAGAAATTGAACATACATCTTACGGAATTAGCCAAGGAAAGTTATAGAAGATTCGTTTCAGGATTGATGACTAGAAAGCATCGATAAATTACTTAATATTAAATTTGTATACATTAAGAAGTAGCAAGAATGAAAAACCTCCACTATTTATTTATTCCCTAATCTTAAAAATGAACGATTTATGCAAATTTTAATTACTTAGTTCTCTTAAAACCGCTATTTCGATTTTAAATTTTACACTGTATGCCAAATTAAACTTGCTCAGTTTTCAAACATTAATAACTTTTTACCTGTTAAACCTATGCAATTTGTTTTTAGAGGGCCAGAGAGAGTATATTCTCACCAGGATGTCCAATTGAATAGGTGAAACAAGTATAAAGTTACTAATGGATAAAAAATTTGAGCCACAATGTACAAATATAGGTACCAACTTATAATAAAGGCTACTGAAATGAACTTTGGCGGCATGTGATGGCAGAGTGACCTCCTTGTGCTAAAAACTGGAATTGCAGAAATATGTTGTTGACAGATCCGTAATTGATGCAATTTTTAAGATGATATAACGGCAGCATGCGTATGATCTTCCTTGATTGAAGGAGCCTACTTAGCCGGACTTTTTAATTAATTTCTTCAAAATTATATCCAAAATAATATCTTGACGTTGACAGTTCAAATTAAATATTTAAGTATTTAAGAAGAAAAATAAAAAATAATATTTAGGTTTAGGTAATTAAGTTTTGCAAGTGAGTGTCCCAGAATATATGGGCAATCTTCCAGATAGAACACATAAAAATAATTTCACAAATTCCTATAATTTTTTTCCTATGCACTTACAGGGGGTAAAAAAATAGCGTTACTGTGTTAGAGCTAGTCCGTCCCTGGTAAACTAATTAAGCCGAATGTGATTAAAAGGGCCCATTTCAAGGAGACTTACCTAGTAACAGTAGTAACCATCATATTAAAGAAACATTAAATGACACCTATTACTGCAATATTTATTTAAAGACTATCTATCTGTGTATAATTCAAATTATTTTATTAAAATATCTAATAAAGTATGGGTATTGTCATTCTTCTATTTAAGAATTTTTTGTGGCTGGTAAAAGTGGAATAAGATGCTATTATTAAAAGAAAAGTACAATAATTATCGATTGGAATGTATTCAATATAACTTATATATTGAACTGAAGAGAAGAAAGTTATTTCTTTATAAAATAAGCATTCCATATAGAAGTATGTGCCCAAGGCGGCGTTTAATAGAAATCATGATCATACCTTAATGTTTAACATAATATACCGATTTTGATAAGTTACAAAATATTTTAAACTTCCATTCTTGACGAAATTTTAGGAGAAAAAGTTGTTAATAGAGAATGATAATGGCCAAGTGAGATATAAATATTAAATGACGACTAGTGGATTGAGGAAACTTATATATCCAAGGGATATGTAATTTCGGAAATTTGAAGATATATACAGGGTGTCCTAATTTTTCATAGAAAAAGAATTCCTAAAGTGCCCCTTATAACGGTGATACAGAGCCCCAATGGGGTAGCCAGCGACTTACCTTCGGCTCTTTTGATTTTTTTTCTATGACAAATTAGGATTATGCCATAGAGTATGCCATATACTTAGCAGACACCCTGTATAATGGGGAAATAGAGGAAATATTGTTGAATTTATGAGAAGATATATGCCCATGAAAAAATTAATGACACTTTAGTGTTTTTATAAAAAGATAGATCCCACAAAACACCTACGTAATGTACAAACAACATTCCAAATTAAATACATATCGTTTATTGCCATTTATATTTTAATGTACTTGCATGAATTAAAAACAAATTATGTAATTTTGTCATCGAGATAAATACAAAGAGTCAAAGCCGAATTACAAGAGTACAACAGGGCCCAATACGGACCTGAAACGTCTTTAAATCCGGCTCTGTAAAAAATTAAATGGTCATATAAATAAAAATAAAAGTTGCTTAAATCGTTTGGGGAAATAATACGTTTAGTGATATCATTGACCGCCAAGGGTCACTTACATTTTGCATTGTTGAAGTATCATGAAACTTGTTTTTATTTTTTTCCGGTAACAAGTCTAGTGGAATAATTAGTTATTTAATTGGTTGCTTATTATTTGGTTACGTTGAATGAATTTGAATTCTGATTTTTTGAAGCTGTGGGTTACATTGTTTTAATGAATATTGGATGAAACAAAAATTAGAAACATACTACTATAATTTATCTTAATTGTTTAGATTTATTATATTTAAAAATAAACCAAAAATTTATTATTTAAATTTATTTTTATGGTTCTATTTGAAAAGCTTTAAAAATTTCATTTCTTTTGTATATATGCAGGGGGCCCGCCACTGAAATCATTACAAAAAAAAAACCAACAATAGTAAATTGAGATTCAGTCAAATATTTAACAGTTAGATGAGATCATTAAATTCAACTGGAACAAATTAAAATAAACATTTGCATTCATTTTTGTTATTCAGTGGGTAATTTGAATTTTAGTGTTGGGTGTAACACATTTTTATGCAATTATTTCTATTTTCAATACATATTCTAATTTTAATAGATACAAATAATGAAAGATAAGCAAGAAATATTTTACAAGGATTTTTACAAGGTAGGGCTTGCCTCTTTAAGAAAACTGACATTTGCAAACAATAAAAAAAATAATGCTAGCAACGGTAAAAAATAATAATAGCTATAGTTTTTATAATTTAAATTGGTTATATCTCTATGTTATGGTGCTATGAAATTGAGCATTTTAGCACCTATATTGACTCCAAAAATTATGATTTTTTTTAGATCTATAGATAATATGTTAGTCTCCATAGTTTATTCACTTTTCTGTGCCCTGGGTTTTCTTTAATGTCTGTAAAGCGCTTAAAAATAATAATTGATGGCCAATTAGGTATAAAGTTTTTTTTTTTAATAAATCAATAATTTGTAAGCATTAGAAAAGATGTTAAAATGTGAATAGTTTCGCTTCGCATATCCATATGGATTACTAAAAACAAAAGTTATTAATAAATAGGAGACCATTTACATATTTGCAATAAAACAAATTAATCCGGGAAAATTGAAAAGGCAAACAATTATAATTATTGTATTTAATTTTTTGACAATCTTCGTAAAAGGTTTACTACTGCATCTCTATATTCTAAGAGGACCAGTTTAACATATCTCTCTTAAAATAATCTGAAGCAAAACTTCTCTTTTATCATCTATTGCTTTCTGAGGGGTCTGTAATGTAGAATTTGAGATCAATAGGATATTTCTTAGAAATTTCATGTCTGTTAAAAAAGTATAATAACAAGTTACGTTTATTTATATGTGATTTTGAAATTAAAAGTTGCGTGAATGAAAACTATAAATTACTGAGTTAATAATATCTAATATGTACAGGGATTCTCCTCTTAATTAAACAGCATCTATTCTGCTGATGACTTTGTTGTTAGAGATAGGAAATCACTTTTTCAATGAAAGTTCTAGACATACCTAGCCTAAAATCGTCAAAAGCATTCCGTATTATTTAAACACTTTGGTTGGGCTTCAAATTTCCTTTTTAACAATATTTAGGTACAGGGTGTCCGCAAATGATGAGCAAGAAGTTTAGGGGGCCATTCTACTCGAACAAATTAATGGTAGATAGTTACCTATAAATGATCACAACATTTTTTCGAAAACTCGGAATTAAAGGGTTTCAAACTTTTTTGCTATAAATTCGTTAATTTCGAGATTTCAAAAGATTTTTAGATACCGTTCTAATAGTCGTGAAATATTCAAGTTTAAATTGCAAAGTAAAATTAAAAGCTATCATTTTGAAGACAAATTTTAATGTTTCGTTTAATTGCATCTGTCTGATTAATGCTTTAAAATGTAATGAGTAGATTTTATTATAACTTGGCACATTGTCAAGCTGTTTTGGTTAGAATCTGATTAAAACTTCGCCTAGAATTAGAAAACAAATCAAAAACTACTATTACATTTTTTAAAAACGGAATTTGTGATGCAACCTTTATTTTCAAAAAAATATAGGTAGACTAACAAAATATGGTGACTTTTTGAACACAGTGTGTCTTTAATATAAGTTTTCTATTATTTTAATCGCGTTGTGTGACCATTAGAATGCACTGTTTCGATTTGGGCTTGTTTTGAAGGCAATACATAGTTTTTACTCAATGAAGAAAAGCTAAAAAACTACTAGGTATGAATTTGCAAATTTGAAATAGATAAAAATGTCACACCATGTTACCAGAACAACTTTATCTATTTTTATTCCTAGAACAGACAATAATATAGGTATAGTATAGGACCAGAAAAACTAAATTTTCAAAAAATGCGACACGTTTTCCACTTTTTTTTCATAACAGATTCTGGCAATGTAGGTCCATTGGTACAACTTTTATTGGAATAGTTTGTTTCTATTTTCAACAGCAGAGTCAGGAGAGGATAAAGACCCTGATGTACAATCTAGGTATGCACCTACATTTAACCTACATCTATAACATACCTTGTTTTGGCGCCCTGTCACCGAATAAGAAGCACCATGCTATTTTTTTAAAACTATTTTGCAAAACGATACTTTTACTTCTGATGTCGAGGCATAAAATAACAATATTTGTTGTATTTGAAATTGCAATATTATCTTACCACAGGAATTTGTACGCTCTTTGTAACTATATACAGTCTATGACATAAATATGCTATACCTATAGGAATTTAGAACGCTTGCATATAAAATTCACCTACAACGCGAAGAACTTGTCGTAACATTCACTAAGTAAGATGTGGATACATCTCCGAAAATAAAGGTTAAACCTGAGGAAAATTCACGTCGAAAACATTTTAAAACTGATGTTGTTCAGGCCACAAGTTTATAAGGTAAGGTATTCTCTCGTCGTAACGGTATAGCTGTTAACAAAATTAATATTAAAACAGCGCGCGGTCTCACGTGTAACACAGCACTTGTTAACATCAACACTTAACAGCTAAAATACTTACAACTATAATAGAGTTCCCGAGAACATTTTTTAGCGTTCGTGGCCGATACATTCGGTTCTGCCTGTTAAAAGTATGGGGCACTCAGAGATTGTAAACAACAAACTGTTTTCACCTCTTTGGGAGACCCAGTTGAAAGATATAATATGACCTCGTATGGACTCGCATGTCCACGCGCAACAGACTGCGATTTACCTTCAGGCATATTTCTTTCATAAATATTTCGAGCCATCGGTTTTTTGCGAAAAAAATGTGTCTCTGATGATATACAAAAATAAATGACATACGTGTGAAGCTATAGAAGCCTCGATCTGCTATTTAAATTTCTTTCGGTCTAACGGCCTCACTGCAGTATAATTGAGATGTGCTTGCAGGCCTGCAAGGAGGTCATTGGCTGATGGCTGATGAGAAATACACCTGCAAAAACAGGTCTGTCTAGAAGAAGTTATACTGACCTATTTAGACGACCCAATCGTCCTTCTGGTCTGGAGTTCTTCAGCATGGTCTACACATTCCCCTCCTGGGTATATTCTGGGGTTGTAACTTAAGAAATTTGCATTCCCTCGTCATTTTTGTTGTTTTTTTGGCTTATCTTTTGTCATAAACATTACATTCGTAATTAGTAATTATTTTGCAGGCATTTTAGTTTTGATATACAACTTTTTTGACAATATGGCGACATCAGGAATAATTCTGTTCCATTCTTCTTTCAGGTTTATCGTTAATTGTTGCTCAAAACAATTTATACCTGTAGTTCATTGAAAATAAATTTACCTCCACAAAAAGGCTCCGAAATGACGCTCCTGATTTTGTCTCCCCTTGGAAAAATGTTTGCAGGCGCCCATGTCCAGAAACAACAATCAACATTGCCCGCATAGAACTGTTGACCGTTTATTACCAAAAAAAAAATGTTTTTCTGTAGACAAGAAGCAGAAGCCTCTCAAAAATAAATTCATTATTGACTTAGGCCATTGAATTTAAAACTAGGTCTATAATGAAAAATTTTTGAATAGTTTTACCTACTCTTTGGTTTTACTATTATTTAAAAAAAAAATGTTTTGCATGTAGCAACATACATTATTAATTATTACTTACATAATTATAAATAGATAAAATTGGTACTTTCCGAGATTTCGTCGCAAAATCATTAATGAGTTCCGTGAAATCCAGTTCCCGGAGGAAATCACTTTCTATGCTAAGCGGTGATAAAATTGACCGGCAGTTTTTGAGTTTGTGGAGGCCCTAGGGCACGGCTATGGAGGACTTATATGCCGTATCTATATCTCAGAATATAGGTCCATATTCTGAGTCTATATCATCCCCAGTTGCCCATCTCTAAATCCGGCACGTAAGTCAAAGGTTCAAAATGCCGCTAAATCTGTGCGCTAAAAAAAAGTCCTTTATGGGCAACTGAATATACATAATATAGACAAAGATGACATGTCAAATGGGCTCCTGCTATATACAAGAAGGTTGAAGAAGAAGAGAAACAAACTGTATGGCAGTTTCAGTAACATAACCTTAATCTTAGCGAAAGTTTAAATTTGTTGTTTGTGTTTGTGCTTATTTATTAATTAATAATATAGTTTATTTTAAAATGTCCAACGGCGTCGGTAAGTGCTTTTGTTATTATGCGTCTCAGCACCTAAATTTTTATATACGTAATTACAGATTTTGTTAAGAGACAAAACGAAATAGACCGGGAAATTCAAAAATTAGAGGAGCAAAACTTACAAATTAAAAGCAAACTTAAGGCTTTAAAGCAGGAAAAAGAAGAATTAAGACTTCAACACTCGTTGAGTCGTCTAAAAAATAGGCCTGATGCATCCGAATGGTTAAATAAAGAATACCCTTGGTCGAAAAAAGTTCATGAACATTTAAAAAATACATTTAAGCTTGAAGAGTTTAGACCCAACCAGTTGGCTGCAATAAATGCTACTTTATCCAAAAAGCATGTTCTTTTAGTCATGCCTACAGGGGGTGGTAAAAGTTTAGTATATCAAATGGCAGCCCTAGTAAGCACTGGCAATCTTTCTGTTGTTGTATCTCCGCTTATAGCCCTTATTGAAGATCAGCTTATGGCGCTGAGAAAACTGGGTTTTATTTCGGCTGCCACCGTTAACTCAAGTACCCCCAAAGAAGACAAGAGAGAAGTTACAGCTAAAATGCTAAACAACAAGCTGGATTTCATATTCGTCACTCCAGAGTGGATTGCAAGAACTAAAGTTTTTATGAATAATTTGACAAAAATTCATAAAGAAGGGCGACTAGCACGTTTTGTTATTGGTAAGTAATTAAATAATGTTTTTTGGCTTGCACCAATGATAAGTAACTTTAGTCCAAAAGACAGCTTTGAAAGCTAGTTTAGGATGAGTCTCCATTCACAACAATTTTTAGATGAAGTGCACTGTTGTTCACAATGGGGACATGACTTTAGATCTGATTATCTTTCACTCTCTCTATTAAAGGGGCAATTTCCTGGTGTCCCAATTTTGGGGCTAACAGCCACGGCCCCTTCCAGTGTTATGGTGGATGTACAGAACATTTTACAAATACCTGATGCTGTCATCATTACATCACCTTATAATAGGCCTAATTTATTTTATAGGGTAAGTGAGTTGGGGTGTATTTGTGATATTTTTTGTCTACATAATATTATCATTGAAACTATCAATTATATCAAGAATATTAAATTTGAAAAATAATATATAAAAGGGTCTTGTTAGAACAATATTGTTAGAACTTCTGGCATGTTTGGCAGAAAGAGATCTGAAGCAAGAATAAGTAGAATAATAATTTTTAAAGGGTTCTTGAGGTTTATAGCAAGATATGTGATAATGAGTTTTCTACCTGGTCTGTGTGGCTGCACCATATATTTGAGTTAATTTTTGTAGGTATATGATAAAGCATCAGGATCAAAAGATTATTTACCGAAGTTAATTAAACATAAATATAGTAATCAGTCAGGTATAATATATGCTGGAACACAAAGCGAATGTGAATCTCTTGCTACGAATTTAAAGGAGTGCGGAATCAGTGCAGCTCCCTACCATGCCAGTATGGAAGGCAAAGTAAAAAAAAAGATACATCAGAAATGGACAGAAAATGCCTTACAAGTTATAGTTGCCACAATTGCATTTGGAATGGGCATAGGTAATTAAGTAACTTTTTTAGGTATTGTTTGCTATTCAAGCCAATAAATTTGTAGATAAACCTGATGTGAGATTTGTTATACACTCAACAGTTCCAAAAACCTTAGAAGGCTTGTATCAAGAAAGTGGCAGAGCTGGTCGTGATGGTAATAAAGCTGATTGTATTTTGATGTTTGGCCTCGTGGATTGGCTGAAAAACTTTGTCTTGACCAAAAACAAAAAAGAAGAAAAAAGTGTGACCGATGTGTTACATTATTGTGTTGATGTTTCCAGGTAAGTACTTAGAAGTTTTAAGGTACCTACAAGGAGTTATATAACTATATGGGTCGTTTTGTCTACATTTTTTTTAAAGAATTTTGAAGAGAAAACCTGAAAAACCAGAGTTGACTATTACATTTAGATGGGCAGATAAAATTAAGCAAGTGGTAATAATAGCATTTTGGATGCAATTTGACTTCAAAATGGTTTGTTTAATTTTATGGGTCCATCTACATGGCTTTTGACTAGTGATATATTATATATTTCTTACAAACTTGATTAGTTTCAACTAAATACATATTTTAAAAACAACTGAGAAGACTTATAGTCAACATAGATATTTTAAAAATGTCCTATGATAATATTTAGTAGTTTTATTGCATACAGGGTGTTTCATCAATATTGCGAAAAATTCAGGATAAGTTTCCTTTTAAACTTTACTATACAATGATTTCGTTTACAGCCGGTATAAGATTAAATATGTAACTAAAATGTAGTTGTACTCTCGGTCGGAAATAGTATCTAAGTATAGTATAAGGGGCGTGGTTTTTGCATATTATACAAGTTACTTTTAACAATTATTTACATACTGTAAATATTTCAGCTGTCGAAGAAAAATTATTTCAAAATATTTCGACGACGATTGGCGATCAAGTGATTGTAAACATATGTGCGACTACTGTAAAAACCCACTCAGAAATGTTCAAAAGTACAACATAATTACATGCTTAACTGATATATTACATATTATTGAGAAAGCTGATAAAAAAGAAGTAAATTTAACATTACTAAAACTCTTAGATGTATGGTTTCAAACTGGTCCAAAACACTTACAGGCTTCCAGTTCGAAACCTCAGTTTACAAAAGCGCAAGCAGAGCATATCATCGCATTTCTTTTAAGCAAAAATTTCTTGACAGTCAGAAGAGGCTACTCTTTAGTTTCTACCATAGCATATATTGATACAAGTACTGATGAACCATTTAACCCTAAGAAACGTGGTGGGCAGATTCTTATGGAGTATTCTGGGGTGCTTAAAGGACTTCCTGTTTATACAGAGAATAATAAGTCTGGTAGAACAGAATTCGATGATGCACAATGTTCTAGTAATGTATCGGTATCATCATCAAGTAGTAAAATTGATTTAATAAAAGATGATGATGTAGAGCCAGAAAAGAAAAAGAAAAGGATTGCTTGATGTACTGGTAAAAATAAGAAGTTGATGTTGATCCACCACATGTCTGTCAAAATTTGATGGAATCAGTTGAGTGGTTTCCCCCAAATTTTGCTATGTTCCTTTAACTTGTGATTTTCAAAGATATGGTGTTACTTATTTATTTATTTAAATAAAACTGTTATTTCCAGATTAGGCTAGTTATTAAATTCTACATTTATTTTTTAAAAATGCGATATAGTTACATTAATGAGGTTTCATTCACTAAAATAATACTTATATGTAGATTAAGACTGATTCTAATAATGACAAATTTCAATAAAAATAATTTTTGCAATATTCAGTGCGTTTTATTTAATAATCCATGGGTCCACTACAATGCTTTCTATAAAATATACCAAGAGATACCAAAACAACGTTAGGATAGCTTCAATTTATTTTATTAAAAAACTTAAGTTAGGTACATCTCCGCATTTTATTTAAGAGAAAATGAAATCGTCTGTCCTTTAGTTGGAGAATTTTTCACATTCTAACAGCTTTTGTGCTTCACTCTGAAACAAAAAATATGGATACTGAAACACGCAGTAACGGAGCTTATATGAAAATTTGCGTTCAGAGAAAATGAATTTTTTTTTACCTTACCCTTGTATATTAAATCATGTTCTGTAATTATTTTAATGGGCGATTCCTAGACCAATTTTAAGTCGAAAAGTTCATTCACACATTAAATTAAGTAGTACATTAAATATCACCCTGTATATTAGCAATTTTAGAAAAAAAAATATTTTTAATTTTTTTCCTTCCGAAAACCAATGAAAATCTGGCTTGGGTTCTTATAACTTAAATTAGCTAGATGATATTGTACAGGGTAAGGCAAAAAAATTCAAGGAACTAGTTTTGTTTAAAAAAATTTTTTTTTGAGACATCATGCACTTTTAAAGAACTCGCTAAACTCTACAACTTGGTAGGTCAAAGATAGCAACAAAGTGCAACCCTTTAAAATACAAAGTAATCCTGATATTTCTGTCTTAACTATTATTTTATGACACTTTGCAAACTTCTTAACCAAATTTAGCCAACTAGGCAGCAATAAAAGAGAATTAAATTGAATTAAATGATCCCATTTAAAGTTTTAAGGGTGTAGCCTAGCCCTGCTAGGAGCTTGAAGTTACAGGTTTGAAAATATTAGCAAAATATTTCCCCTTGAATATTAAATTGACGTATGTAAGCGACTTTTTTTTAACTAAAAAAAAATCGAGATTGTCTCGTTTTCATTGGCCAACCGTATAAAATAATCGATCCATTGTATACATCTTGGCCACACAATTTAAAAACAATTCGTCTTTGTTTGTTTAAGCTTTTGTCAAACGCAAAGTAGAGTCATAGAGTAAATAAAC
Source organism: Polydrusus tereticollis (assembly GCA_963920685.1). Classification (NCBI taxonomy): domain Eukaryota; kingdom Metazoa; phylum Arthropoda; class Insecta; order Coleoptera; family Curculionidae; genus Polydrusus; species Polydrusus tereticollis. The sequence continues at coordinate 2,638,105 of OY987335.1, forward strand.
ATTGCACTTGAATGAATGTGGTAAATAGATATTCATTTTTTATCCTCAACAAATGAATATTTTCAACTTTGATTAAAAACACTAATATTCGTAGATTATGATGGCATAAAGGCAGAGTATAACTACTTAATACTAAATAAATCTGCATGCACAGGGTGATTAAATATTGCCTTCCCTTTAAAATTCATTTTGGCAGCGAAAGGTATTTACTTTCTCCTTGGCATAGAATATCTATCAGAACACGCGAGAAAAGTATTTGTTTCTATGGGAAATAATATAACAACTAAAATAAAATTTGTCATACCTGGATTATTTTATAAATAAGAAGTAAAGTATCCACGGATTCCTTACAGCCATTTTCGTTGTCTTCGGATGGGGTGTTGACGTTTCTCTTCCCCCAATTTGGAGAAAAGTTCACCTGGGCAGTGCAATAACTGATTAAAACCAAAACCGTCAACACTATAATAGCTTGTCGCATCATTTTAAATCGCGCCAAATTATAGTCTGCGATAAATCGGAGAAGTTTGCTTTTCGAAGTTCGGAATGCGAATGGAGTTTCCAATTGGAAACTCTCATATTTATATTGCAGGGGGATGATGCGCGCCCCCGCCAGCAAATTAATTATATAAAGAAGCCTTTTGGCAACGTGGAAACAATATTAATTTTAAGAAAATCTCGATTAACCATTTCCGGTCGAGTCAATAAGATTTTTGTTTAAAAGTAAACAGTTGTCTTGTAGCTATGGGGCTTCTTTCACACCCACCAAATAAACAGACGCACAATAGCGCGTATGCATTCCTTAATTAGGTTGATTGAGGGTTCATCCATAAGCCCCCCCCGTTTTTACAAGTATCATGTACCAGTAAAACGTAGTAGGTGAGAGAATTAAAAAAAACATTTAAAGGCAGACTTTTTTTTTACATTTTCTTGGTAATTTTCTCATTTCTAAATTGAGGGTATTAATTAATGGTGAGAGATACAACTTTGGTTAAGTGGGGAAAAAGTTGCGCAATAAAGGACTAACAATTTGACGCTTAAAATGTTTTAATAGGATTTTGTGGATGTTAATTTAAATTTTTTTCCTCACAACTTTTTTAATGAACTTAAAACTGACATGACAACTTAATTTTTTATAATATGGTCCTGATTTTTTAATGCCAAATTATGTGAGCCTTTTTATTCTAAATTTTGTTAGGTTTGTTCTAACACAGCCAAATTACCATCCCCCAACGATCATTTTCAGCCTGTCAATTAAATTTTCAATCATCAATCGTTGCAGTGGTAAATTAGTTGAGCGCCCGTTTGAGGACGATCCTAATATGGGTTTTGGTCGGGTTGGAACAAGCCTATTATCATTTCATTACATTTCGTGCCTTTTTTGACCATCATTGTGAAATTTTCAAGATACGGACTTGGATCCTAGAGCGGTTGATATGCTGTTTCAGCTTTTTTAATCCAACAACATGTGTCGTCATTTGTTGCTTTTTTTGGGGACTGGTAACCCTGATCGATCAAAACTGGCAAATGTGGCGTGTAACGCAATTATTATTCTTAAGTGCCCCCAAGTAAAATCTAGGGAAAGATGATCTCTCTAAAAGTTCGAAATATTTAATGGTTGGTTGGTTACGGCTTATTGTGCTCCTCTGTCTTGTTAAAAAAGTCCGGTTCCTTTGGTTAGATTCACTAGCTTTCTTCCAAGTTTTGTATAAATTATAGGTTTTTTAAGTCATTTTCTATGAGAGGAAATCAAAATTTTCAATAATATCCTTTTAGTGAACTAGGTAAGCCATATATCGCCTAAGAATATTAAGGGGATGGTCAACAAGGGGTTAAAAGGTTGGAAGGGCAATTACGCTTGTTATTGGCCAAGTACCATCAGTCATGGGACGCGGGAACGACCATTACTTGTTTTGGGAATTTTAATTGGTTTAAAGTTGAAAGGTTGGGATTTTATGAGCCCAGGAGTGTGGTACTCAGGCACAAGTTCTTTTTCGAGAACGCAGTAAAATCAGTTCAGAGGTTTTTACCGAACTCTCTGGTCGACTTACTAACTCTCGTGTAAAGTGATCATTTTCTTAATTTTATAAAGTCCAATTTAATCTCTTATCGTTTATTAATCATTCTGTTCTATTTCTTTATTTCTTTATTGGGGATTTTACATTCGAAATTAATTTTCTGAAGAGAGTAGCTCCAAGTTGAATTGTTCCAAATATGTTTAGTCTTAAAAAGTAATCATTTAAGATTTTAAATATTTCAACCAAATGGTTCTGTAAACACCGTTATAATACCCAAAGAAAGCACTTTTACTGTACCAACGTCTTGCTCGGGGCTTCTAATTCTGTTTATAAATAATATAGAGATAAATATGTCCTAAAATTTAGTGAATTTCAATTTATTAAATTCCTTTATTGCAAGGCATTGCTTTGTGTTTACCGACAAACTTCCTTTATATACCTAGGTCGTATTTAGAAATCACTTGAGCTAACTTGTGGGTATCTTAGTAAATATACACGAACTTCTATTGAGTTATAAAGGTAGCGGCAACTCTTTAAGTAATGAAATTGAAGGGATATACGTGAAGAGAAATATATTTGTTAATATAGCATGTGGTATTTGCTTAGACTGGCCTAACGAAGTAAATACTTTTATCCTAATATTAGATCTTTTATTTGATTATATTTCTGGATCATGAACTCTTTTTATCCCAAGAATGTAAGTAGGACAAAGCCGTTCCAGATAAACATGTCCTTGGTTAATTCTCTAAAATGGTAAAATAACAAAAAAAGACAATAAGATAAAAAAAAAGTCGTTCGGTAAAAGCAAATCCCAACGAATATTTATGTTTCGTTTGATCATTAGGTTATTTTTTTCCCCGAAACAAGATTACTTACTCTATTAAAAGCAACCCCAAACAAATATACAAAGGGCATTATTCAGGTAATATGCTATGACAACAGAGGCTTTTAAAACCTCTTCCTTTTCAATTAAAGCTCTCAAGTTGAAAGGAAAAAAAAATAGGTTAGAAAATGGGATAACCTAATTACTCGGACCACACCAAAAAGGTATTGTAAATAAATTTAGGTCCATATTATTTTTTTTTTTTTTTTGGGGGAAGTACGATTTTAATGCGATCACGCACAGCACTGCAGAAAAAAATCCTTTATAGGAACCGATTCACTCGGAGATTTTTATACTTGTTGCAGAGTAATGACTTGATTGATGAAGAGTAGTACAGAGGAGAAACGAGGAAAGTAGCTTTTTCTTGTTTTTAAGAAATTACAATTTTAAAATTTAAAACCGTATTTTGAAAAGGTTAATAACATATTTATTGAACTAATACTTAAAATAGGTCATATAACAACTTGGTAATATATTGGTAAAAAAAAACAACAAAAAACCAAACAATATACAGGGTGTGAAAAAAAATGAATTTCAAAGACATACAATTAATATGCTATTTTCGTTTTTTCCTTGTTCTTGACCAGAGCATTTTTCTTTTTCTTTGTGATAATCGTGTGCAGGATAGGGAGAATATTATACATATGCTACGCGAAGAAAATTATTTTTCTACACTAACCAATTTTCTACATCTTCAGAAAACAACAAAAATAAATTTGTATTTGTTTATTTATTTTAATATTCATCAGTTTGGCGGCATATCATGTCATAATATGAATTTGGCACAATTTTAACCTAGATTTGGTTAGATACAGGGCTGCCCAGAAGTCCGGAATAAAATTAATATAGCCTTAACCTGTAACTTTTGGGGAAAACGCTCGGACACGTCAATTTAGTTTTATATATGCTTACGTTTTGACGTTATTCGTTTGTTTCTTTATAGGCATTTGTCAAAGATATGACGACTTCTGCGCATGCTCCATAAGTGCGAACTTTATTCCCGAAAAATACAAACATAACCTCAAATATCGACGTCTGTAATTTAACGGCGCGTTGTTTCATTAATTTTCTGAAAGGTTTTTGTAATTGTCTATGTTTTTGGTAATTCTATTATGAATGGGCAATCGATTTTTGTATATTTGATTAACAAAATAGGTGTTTCATTGAAACGGGACTCCTTCATATATACCTTCATTTTGACTTTAATTTCATTAATACATAAAATTGTTAAATATCTAAAAAATATTCCATTAAATACAGATTATTTTACATTATTTGCCAACTCGGCACATATAAACTTAAATGGGATTCATAGTAATAAAACACATTTTTTTCGAAGAAAACTTTATTAAACTAAATACTTATTGTCAAATTATTACTTAAAATATGTATTTTATGGAAGGAATATAAAAAATTGACAAAAACTAATATCACAATATATTATTTGTAGTGTTGTATTGCTCTACCATGGCTTGAGTTTGTAAATAATTTAATATCTTACCATTTACGAGATCTCTATGAGTTTCTAACACCCTGTATAAACAACAAAATGAAATAATATAGAAAAAGCATATAGGCAGAGATTCTAAGAATTAGAAGTAATTCACAGTTAAAAATTAATTAAAAAAATTGACTAATTATATCTTATCTATGCTATTCCTGGAATTTTAGGATCTTCCTCTGCCGGCAAATTCCTTGTAACTTGTTCATCCCACAGTTGTAACAATTCTATTACAGCGGTATGACCGAAAGTCAAAGCTTCTTCTAGTGGCGTTTTGCCCCAACGATCTCTGACGTCATACGGCACATTACATTGCTTTAAAAGGAATTCGACGGAATTTAAATGCCCCTCTGCTGCAGATAAGTGTAGCGCTGTTCTACCGTCGTAATCTGAAAGACTCATGTCCATTCCATTTAACATATGCCTTAAAAAAAAAATTGTGAGTAAAGTATTCCAAAAATCATCAAAATCGGAGATGGTCAAAACCATTAATTGGCTGATTGACTTGATATGTTCTGATCAATTACAGTGGCCCATTGACATACATGCGAAACTTTATTTGGTATAAGGTTTTATGTGCAAAATGTGGAAAGTGTTTTTTACTTACCTTCTTAATCCAGGCAAATCTCCAGCTGCTGCTGAGAACAGCAGATTAACGACATTAAGTCCTTTGGTTTCAAATTTGTGCTTTCTAGGATCAACTTTGTTGGGGGCATGCCTTAGGTTGTCGTATCGATGGAAGTTGAATTTCTTAATCAGCTCCTGCAAGAGATTTGCTATTAGTGTTCCAGTCAGATGCGAAAACCATTAGAGTAAACCTCGCAAAATTGAACGCCTCTGCAACTATTGCCTAGAGCATCCAGTGGTGGGGACCAAAGGCAGATACCCATAACATTTGGAATTACGACTAGTAGAGCTCCGCTGACGCCTGATTTGGTTGGTACTCCTACCTGAAGGTGTCTTTATTATTATTATTATCCGTTAAGGCCGTTTTCAGTTACAAAACAATAAGTCCTAATACCTTAAATGCAAACTGTCCAGAATAGTCATACATTCCGCAGCTGTGCATAAGAGACAATACATCTCTGACACTTTCAGGCTTTAAAACCTTCTCTTCTGTTAGTGGACAAATTCCCCCATTTGCTAGGGTTGATCCAACTACAGCTAACTGGTCACATGTTGTTTCCAATGAACAACACTATAAATTGAATGTAAATGACTTGTAATACTTTAATAAGTAGAACTACATTGTTAAGAAAAAAAAAATGTATATATGTATATTTCTGAAAAACAATATACTGTTGAGTTAAAAATTGCCAGGAAACAAATCTGTAATTAAAAGTGTTAAAAAATCGCCGTAGAAAAAATATATTAACTATTAATTATTGAAACTTACTTGGAAATAAAAATCCATGCATTCCTTTAAATTGCAATTATCCGGAAAACATTTATGCTCCCTCATATAAAATCCCAAAGCATAATTTCTGTCAGCACATTCTCTTTCGGAAAGGAAGACCGAATTATTAAAGCCCAGGTCTTCATTTCCTGATAATCTCTGCAATTAAACGAATTGAATGAGGAACTTTATATGGGAAATTCAACAGGGTTGTACCGACCCAATCGGTAACTTACTTCAAAATAGTCCATGGTGAAATCAAACTTTTCAGCCAGGCTCATCTCCGGACCCACCACCGTTTTCAAAAGTCCACATATTATGATAGCACCAGCATTTATCATTGGATTATGAGGCTTTTCTGAAAAATATCATTTTAAGCTCTTGAGTCATAAGTACTTAAGAACTTACTATTGTGATCCAAAATAAGTTCATTGAAATTTCGACCACTGGGTTCCTGTCCAACATATTTATGTACCAGATCAGATCCTAGTAAATCAAGAGCTATACCATATGTTAAGGGTTTGCTGCAAGATTGTATTGTAAATGGAATGCCAACATCCCCTACTGAAAACCTTTGCCCGTCTATGGTGCAAATACTCACCCCCCAATAGTTTGGGCTCATTCTTTTTAACTGAGGTATATATGCGGCAACCTAAAAGTAATACTAATGGTGTTTTAGGGTCAACTTTTAATAAAAAAATGAGGTGTTTGTTTAATTCGTTATTAAATGTAATTTTACTTTTCCATTCATATTGTCCTTGCATTTCCAATAAATGTCTTCAATTTCTTTAGAAAACTCTTGAAATTCAGGGATTATAAACTGTCTTCTAAATGCTCTTGATATTAAGCCAATATTTGGTTCTATTAAGCTAAAAACAATAATATTATAGTATTACTAATAATATTTTTGTCAGCGTTGCCTACAGTGATAAGCAAATCATTTTCCCAAAAAAAAAGTATCTAAGTAAATATAATAAAATGATTATTTGCAACTAAGTCCCCAAAGTCTTGATAAGAGTGATGTATATTTATTTTGCTGCTGTAGTAAGGAAAACGAAATTTATAAATTACCTTTTAAAGTTATCTAATCCTAATTTTTGTGTGTCTATTGCGAACCCCTCTGCATTTTTCTTAGACATTCGTTTTAAAATCTCCATAGTCTCTTTAAGTCTAGGGTCTGTTTTTCTTAGTCCGGTTGCCTTTAAAGCCTGAATAAGTTTGCTCAATAAAAATGTAGTTATTGCCTACTATAATATAAAAATTGCTTACATTAAGAAATTTTCCAACAGACAGAAGTCCTGTGTCTTCGTTTTTAAACATTTCAAATAGAATTTCATCTGTGCGAAGATTGTCTCCCCTAAAGCAAAATTAGTTAAGCATGCAAAGTTTTCCTGAAATTCCATCAAACCAAAAAAAAAAAAAACTTACAAACATAAGTAGTTAGTGTCGTGGATAAAGGAGTACGTCCTTCTGTAATTAGCCAAAAAGAAAAATAAAAAAGTTGTGTGCAAAGCGCAAAGAAAACTTACTAATAGTTTACCTTTGCTTGTAGTCTCCTGGTTGGACATGGGCCTAAAATAAAAACGCATTCCTTGATATAAATATAAATTATTTAACAGGTTCACTTACATTATCCAGGAAATCTGTGTTTGTAGATCCAGAGCTAAATTTCTTGGCATGTTTAATTGATAAAACTGAACTGGCTCTCTCCGAATTTTTTAAAACGGTATTTAAAAATCCTTTTAGAACTATGGTTTTCATTTTAACGCCGATTGATTTTATTTCACAAGAATTTAAATGCCACTACGCCGACGCCTGCACGAGGTGTTTAACTGGGTCAGGAATAATCGAAACAACAATCAGGATATTACTCAACCCAGCTTATGATCCTCGGCGTGATTTGGGTTGCCCACGTACCTGTTACTTACTTAGCAGGAAATTAGTTACCTCCTGCGAATATGAATGTTTATTTTCTTGGTTTGTTTGTACGACTTATTAATTAATGTTATGGTTTCATGTTTTTACTAAAATACATCAGGTTCTAATAAATAAGGTAGTGATACGGATGTTTATATGGTCTTAATGATGACCAAAATAATTAGATGTGCTTGAAATAATTAGCACACATATTATGAATTAGCAGCTAAAGGACCACCTGTGTGTTAAAAAAATTGTGTTGTAAAATGTTCGAAAATAGTTGTCTATACAGTGTGTGTATAGTCTGGAAACGGCTTAATAACATCACAAATTATTGGTCGATTTAAACCAAATTTGGTGTAAGAGGATCTGACGCACCGAATGACGATATTGGCGTTGTTGCCAGCTTTGTAGTTTGTCTGGAATTCGAACGAATTTTATATTTTTAAATGTAACACCCTGTATATTTTTTCATTTATAGTTTTTACTTTAAATTTGTCACACTTTTGGTATAACATACTTTGTTCCTAATATCAGTAGTTTTCGAAATAACGAGTACAATTTAGAAAAAATATATCTTTTATATTAAATGTTCAAACTGTTTTCCCTGTACAGCTTGACAGTGTGCTAATTGAAAATAAAATTTTTCATTGTCATTTCTGGCGTTATTAATTCAAATTCGTCCGAAATTCGACGCTGCATATCGGCCAAATCTTGAGGTTTTGTGGTATAATCTCATCTGTTCTTCAAGTGTCCCCATAAAAAGTAGACGTTCGGCGACAAATCAGGGGACCTAGGTGTCCACTCGATTGTACCCCTCTACCGATCCACCTATTCGGAAAAGTGACACTGCGCCAGTGTTTAGTTTCATTTTTTTAATAAATTTTGCATTTCCGAATCAACGGTTCGATTAGTTTTTAATCTTTCTAGTAAATCTGACCAGACGCGTAAATTTTGAAAAGGAGACTTACTTTATTCGTGGATTTTTAAATGTTCGCTCAAATGATGCCAATCATTGAAACCGTCTTGGTTACTTACTTAATTTAGTGTTTTTAAAGGTCAATGGATTATTGGGGTTGGGGTCATTGGATATTTTACAGCAGAAGAAGGAAACTGCATTTTTTTCAATAGAATATAGCAACCAATGACGCTGAACCTTTTCACCATTTAACAGTAAAATATATATCGGAAAACTTACGTCCACTTTTGTCTTTAGGATACATAGTTTTATTTTGATAATGCATTGGACCTTTTTCGACAAGTTCTTGCTCTTGAATTGGAGACAATACACTCCAAAGACCTGGATCGTTAGAAAGGGGCGCTTCTTCGGATAATTCGTCTTGCTTACTCGAACATGATGGTACCGACACTGACTGAAACGTATCAGGATCTAATTCTTTTGGATCTTCATCCTCATTAGCTTGCTTTTCTAATTCTGATGGCAAGTTTAACTTTGTTGAATGTAGAAAATCACTTATCAGAAGTAGGTAGTGTCTTGTGTGGTCTTTCGAAAAAAGTTACTTATTTTGAAATTGGTTTTCTCCAAGTCTTCCTCCCGTTTTCGCTTGTTAAGCAAGTTTTGGTAACCAGACAATTTCTTTTTTTCTTCTCTGGCAATCTAAATAAAAAATATTAAACACTAAGCCTTATTTGTTTCATAAATAAGAGTTATTAGATAGAAAAACGATTATTTGCATCCCTGTTAATTAATTTACTTAATCACTTACTTACCTTATTTGTAATTATTTTTCACAATTGCGGTAGATACGTAATAGCAAATAAGGCACTCTATACATCTTATGCGCTTATCAAGACAAAAATTAAAAATTAACCTGCTACATCGATTACGAACACGCAAAATTTTGCAAGTTTAAACCAGCGGGCCGAACGCTCGCGGATTTTCGCGCCCCCACAGGAAGAGGAGTAGTAAAATTTCACCACTGGTACTGGTCGCCGACCGGCGGTCGGTGTTGGTGGATAATGCATTTTCACAACAGATCATCTGGGATTACCTTGGTAATGTCGGGAAAGGCCTTAACAGCAAATTAAAGGTGTAATAGTTTCCTTTGCGATTTTCTATTATTTACAAATGGGTTTAAAAATGTCAACTAGGTTTGCAATTTGAACCCAAAATACCTTGTCATCTAAGACCAAGATCTATTGTTTTGCAGATATATTAATAACCAAAAAATTTGTCAAGTCCGTATTTTTCATCTCTTAAGCTCTGTGCGTCGTTCAATAGAAGCGGCGACTATACATAACTCCTAACATTATGGTGTTTTTTTTTTGTTTATAAAAGTACACAGAATTGTTTAAATCTTTATTTAGGACTAATGTGTGTTTTGGAATATTTACATTTCCATTTACAACACTAGGTGATAATGAACCTAAATGCAAATAAAACTGCAAATAAATAAGTTAATATATGTATATTGACTTTAAATAGGTAATAAAATAGATTTTAGGTAATACTTTGGTAAAATTCTTACAACTAGAAGCCGTATTTACATATGAAGAAAGTTTGTTCAATTAACACAAAATAATTTGTACTTGTATATCCTAATGAACATGAAATGGCTATTGATAGATATAAAGTAAGATGGGGGGTTTACAGAGGTTAAAAAATCATAACTACCCACATTGTTTATACAGTGTCGCTCTGAACTTCTCTAGAAGATTTTGGAACATGACTGAATTACTTAAAAATCGAATGTCAATTCGTGGTAAGTTATACTTCATTAGATAGGTCTTCTTAATGTCGGAATAAATCCTTAAAATTTCCCAGTTGACTAAAATACTGTTCATGTTATCCTCATGTAAGAGTAAAAAAGAATAAATAAAAAAGTTCCCTACTTTATCATGTTGTAAAGAATTTTAAGAGAACATTTTAGAATTCATCTAATAAATACGCGATCTAACCTCACTTCCGGTAAAACCGGAAGTGGTTTTACTAGGGGATTTCTACTAAAATTTTAAATTCCTATTTGGAACGAGAATGAAGTGGGGTTCCGTCCTTTAATTTTTATAAGAAATTTGTTTTTACTTCTCATTTTCAAATAAAGAGTGGATGTTGTATATACAGGGTGTTATTTAATAAGTGCCCGATATTTAACACGACGCGACGATCCCTCAGTTATTTATAAGGCGAAAAGTTCATATAAGCATGGATCCGTAAGCCCTTCATTTTTGAGATACAGGGTGTTACAATTTTTAACAGGAACAAAAAATATGTACGCCACTGCCGTTTCCTCTTTTGATAACACTGTTATGTAGGCACTTTATTGGCTAATGCAAAGTACATTTTCATAATTTTTTGATTTCGGCTTTGTTTAGGAAATAAATACTATTTTATCAAACTCTGATATGGGCATAGCGATATGCAATTATATTATTCTTTTTCTCGTGAACGATTGCTCGTAGCGACTCTCATGTAAAATTGATGAAGAAATTCATTTTTTTGCTTAAAAAATGTAATACAGTCACGTATAAAAGAGTTACGACTCCTCAAAAGAGTAAAAAGACACGTAGGTGGCGCCCTCTACAAGTGGGAGCCATACTAACATCAAATTCGAATTTCGCATTTCAAAAAACCCCTAGTAAACCAATTTTGGTACAAATATATACATTATTTCAAAAATTATTTACGGAAAACAAAAATAAAAATATATTTTTAACACCCTGTATCTCAAAAATGAAGGGCTTGCGGACCCATGCTTGTATGAACTTTTCACCTTATAAATAACTGAGGAATCGTCCTGTAAAATAACGGACACTTATTAAATAACACCCTGTATATTATGTATTATAATACGAATGATAACCCCGGACACTTTTCTATACATTTTTCCCCTCTAGATAGATAATGCGTGAGTGCGAATTTAAAACAAAATTGTATTTTTCCATTAGGAAATATTTGCGCATTAATAGCTATTAAATGAGGTATAACTTATTAAAAAAAAATCAAGATGGTGTCCTGCTGCCATCTTTAAGGATTACGTCGCTTTAGGTTAATATGGTAGGTCCTGTATGTGGGTAATGAAGCTTTTATAGATCCCTTGAAAGCCAAAAACAAAAGTCCTAATCTACTCTAACTATTGTTATGATTTATTGTCCCTCAATATTAAGAATCGACCAATATCAACATATGCAGTACATACGTTCAAAAATGTCTATTTCTTAAAATACAAGATTCACGATATGATTTAAACACAAAGATGCACGTCACTGTTTTAATTTTAGGAGGATTTTTTGTAATCTTCATTTAATACCTGAAATAAGAAGGATTTAGAATTTTTTTATTTGGGGCTTATTTCAGGAGAAAATGTTATTAAATCAAAAACAAATTATATATACCCCCTAAGTACGTTCAAGTATTTTAGGGGACGATTCCTTAGGACATTTTAAGAAAGAAAGTTCCTATAAACCTATACCGCCAATGCCCCAATTTTAAGATACTTTTTACGATTTTTGATAATATTTTAAAAACCTTGAAATATTAATTTTTTGAAATTTGCTAAAACTAAAAAGTGATTAAAGTGATACGTTTTAGAACTATTTACAATTTTTTGATTGTGCCATGGGCGTAGATACAAGCAAGCATGTTGGGTTTTTGTAGGGACTCGACGTTACGCCACTGCTATTTTTAAATTTAACAGCTTCTTAGATATTAACAACTAAAAATACATAAAAAATGTATCTTCTCTTTTTTTGATAGGATCAGCTGATTTTGAGAAAAAAATAAAATTATGTTTTGGTGCACGCCACTCCACCATTTCTAGTATTTCCTTTTTCTTAAATTATATACTAGGTTATTTCTTGACAAGTTTATTAAATAGAAGAGATATTTTTTATGTATTTTTAGTTGTTAGAATTAAAAAAAAGCAGAGGCGTAACATCGATTCCCTATAAAAACCCAACGTGTTTACCCGTATCTACGCCCATGGCAAAATCAAAAAGTTTTAAATTGTTCTAAAATGTATGAGTTTAATCACTTTTTAGTTTTAGCAAATTTTAAAAAATTAATATTTTAAAGGTTTTTAAAAGTACATCAAAAATAATTTTTTTTAAAGAAATTTAGAAAATAGACATTTTTGGACATATAAGTTTAAAAAAAACGGCACACACCGACAAAAAATGATATCGGTCAAATCCTGCTCAGCATACACTACTGATATGATACGATATGTCAATACAAATAAAAGGCAAGTAAATAGGTCCTGCATCAAAAGTTTCTCAGTATAAGTTATATCTAATTTAATGATTTGTATATGTACGTAGACCCAGTCGTTATAAAGGTTCTAAAAATATGTTTTGAGCCGCCAACAGTCTTTAATTGTAGACGCAGTCCTTTTATTTCGTTACATGTAAATATTGGCATGAATTATAACTTAAAGTTCCATACCTAACCAAATATCACAATGACATTAACCTGCAAACACAATTCGCTACCCTTGTTCGGTTTTGCTGATAAAAATAAAAACAAAAACTCAACAGAGTAGTCAAATAGCGAACAATCGAAAAGCTGCCTGCAATTGCAATAAATAAATACTAATTAAATAAAAGCTAGGTAATGCTTTCATTATATATTACACACAGTTTATGTAACTGGATTTATACCCAGAAATTTCTCATTTCAAGGAAACAAATCGACCTAAACAACTGAAAAACGAAGACAACACATACAAGGCAACAGCGGCGCAATCAGGATTTTGGCTTAGGGTCATTAATATTTAATACCCTACCTGTGGGCAACTTGTAAAATAATAACTTAAACATAAAGTACAACGTGCTAACTTGCACTCTACATGTCAACAGTTCATTTGACATGTAGAATGCACAGTGCTCGTTTTACTTTACAACACCCTACACGTCAACTGTCAAATGTAGTGTTGACGTGAGTGCAATTGTTGCGCCACTGCAAAGCAATAACAACATATTCGATGTCAAAAAGCTGAATGAGTATAAACCCCGTCACATTGGCGTTTCAGTATCAATAGGCAATGCACTCTGTACAGAATAAGCAGGTGGACCATTATTCAAAAATGCCATGTTCCTCATACTGTTACGAGCAGGATTACCTCTTTTTTGAGGTACTTGAGGAGTGGCATGACTATGATGATACTGTTTCGGAGGAGAGTAGTTCGCTCTAGCACCATGAAAATTCGAATAGCTCGACCTTACAGAGGCCGGCCTATTGTTGTAAAGCTCATCAAAATCTTCATTAAGGGAGGTAGTTGATTGCTGATAGGATGGATTAGTATGCCCCACCGGACCCTGCCAGTTCTGAGTGTTAATTGAGCTATTAGAGTTCACGTAGTAGTTCGGTAAAGGCGATTCTACAGGAGACTGACTTGTAGTGCTCTCATACGCTTGACATTTTTGCTGTTGCTCCAACAGTTTGGTGACAGGGTTCTGCATTCTTCTGGAGCTTCGTGTAGAGGACCTAGCGTGCCCTTGTCTTCTACTACTAGTACTGTGTCTTCCTGAAGAGCCCCTTTGCATGACGCTTCTCCGTTTTACTCGGCGAGGTGTCATTGGTTTGGGTGATGAGGGCATATGATCAAACTCATTGTCGCTACCTCCATGTCGGTTGTCCAGTTGGGAACTGAACTCGATAGAGTATAATGACATGCGTTGTTTTGAATTTTTGCGAGCTGATTTATGTGATGCTGTCAAAAAGGGAGGGAATCATTTTTAATTTCAGTTATACAGTGTGTGTATAACGTCTGGAAACGGCTTAATAACATTACAATTTATTGGCCAATTTAAACCAAATTGGGTACAGTTGTGTAAGAGGATCTGACTCACCGAATGACGATATTGGCGTTGTTGCCAGCTTTTTAGTTTGTCTGGAATTCGAACGAATTTTACGTTTTTAAATGTAACACCCTGTATATTTTTTCATTTACAGTTTTTACTTTAAATTTGTTACACTTTTGGTATAACATACTTTGTTCCTAATATCAGTAGTTTTCGAAATAACGACGTGTTTTGAAAATATCAACAAATTGTGTTTTATTTATTAATAAATTAAACACCAGTTCAGTTTTGATGTAAAGTCATAAAAGCTGTCATTTTTACATGCAAGAATGTCTTTAACTGAAAGTGAAAGAATTACAATTCTTATGATGAGAGGATATGGCGATAGGGTCAGGTCTTACAAAGAGGTTAAAAATCTATTTAATGACGTATTTCCAAACCGAAATCCAATTTCAAAAGCAACTGTTCTAACAACTGTCCGACGGTTCGAAGAAACTGGAAACTGTAGAGATAGGCGACGATCAGGACGACCAAAAAAAAAATTAAACAGTTTTTCAAATTTATAGTATTTTCGGACGAAGCAACATCTATATTAAAGTCAATAATTTAGACACAACTGTAGGTTTTGGGCAAATGAAAATCCCCACTGGATGAGAGAAGGTCATACACAACGCCCTGGAAAATTGAATGTGTGGGCTGGGCTTCTGGGTAACCACAAGATCGGTCAATTTTTTATTGATGGAAATTTGACATCACAACTTTACCTTGAGCAGTTGCAAACGCAAATAGTGCCTACTATACGAAATATGATGGGTCCAAATTATGCAAGTACATTCTTCCAACAGGACGGAGCTCCTCCCCATTTTGGTCGAAACGTGCGCGAATTTTTGAACAACACTTTTCCGAATAGGTGGATCGGTAGAGGGGGGTACAATCGAGTGGCCACCTAGGTCCCCTGATTTGTCGACTAACGACTACTTTTTATGGGGACACTTGAAGAACAGAGTTTATACCACAAAACGTCAAGATTTGGACGATTTGCAGCGTCGAATTTTGGACGATATGAATTAATAACGCCAGAAATGATTTACAACACAATTGAAATATTTTATTTTCAATTACCACCCTGTCAAGCTGTACAGGGAAAACATTTAATATAAAAAATATATTTTTTCCAAACTGTACTGGTTATTTCGAAAACTACTGATATTAGGAACAAAGTATGTTATACCAAAAGTGTAACAAATTTAAAGTAAAAACTATAAATGAAAAAATATACAGGGTGTTAATTTAAAAATATAAAATTCGTTCGAATTCCAGAGAAACTAAAAAGCTGGCAACAACGCCAATATCGTCATTCGATGCGTCAGATCCTCTTACACAACTGTACCAAATTTGGTTTAAATCGGCCAATAAATTGTGATGTTATAAAGCCGTTTCTAGACTTTATACACACACTGCATCTACTAATGTCGTTAAATGTAGTTACATACATTATGATCAAATGTTTGATATGAAAGAGATTTGAGGTCACGATATAAAAAAAAAGCACATAAATAGGATACTAAACAACATTTAAATTAAAATTTGCAACAAAAAATTAAACTTTTTGAACAAAACTGAACTAAGTTCATTCTATATGGATTTTTTTATGCTTAGGCCTGGAAAAACTTCCTGCATATTCTCAGGCTAAAATCATATTAATACAATTATAAGAAATCTTTCCAATAGACCAGATATAGACAAAACTTGAATCTAGAAAGCGCACAAACACCAATTTTTTAAACATTTTTTTTTAACGTTGCATTTTATCATTTTTGTCGTAGTTTTTGAAAGTCGGTTGCGTTGGTATTTTTATTTGTTATTCGGAGAATCAAAATGCATTTTTTTACCAGGCCTAATAATAAAAAGGAATCCCATAACATGGAAAGAAATTTATGGAACAACCTGTATGTGTGAGTGATTTGTAAAAATAAACAAACAACTTAAAAAAATGTAGTAAACATATAAAACAGTTAGTAACAACAAAAATGCACTAAAGTTCATGCAAAGCAGGTGCAAATTACCTAATTAAGCAACAGAACAAAACGTGTATTTCGAACTATCTTCTCACTTAATTAGATTTTAACAAGTTATTCACTTCAATTGAGCTTTAAATACACGATATAAACAAATATATCGGTAAAAACTCTGGTATTTTAAAGCAAGCAAACTGGACAAGTTAGAGATCATCAAAATAATGGGCGTTTGAGCACAAAGACTTGGGCCTAAGCGACTTTATCTTAGTAGGGGTAGCAAGAGCATCAAACGAGTTACTTCGCCTTACTGGTAACCTAATAGCATCGGCGTAAACGCGTGTTGGAATTTTTTTAGGCCTCATAAAATCGTTGTTAAACGGCCTATGCGTATTGGCTAGCTCAGATCGTTTAGATTTAGTATGCAAGTGCCTATTCGAACCATGCAAATTGCCACTGTAGCTCACATACATTGGGTGTAACAGAAAAGTATCAGGACCATCTGCTTTCTCGAAATTAACTGAAAAGAAAGATACTAGCGGTTGCTAACATTGCCTAGTTAGTTAAACAAGGTAAACCACTCCTTTATATTAATTTAAAATATTTAGGGGGAGGGGGGCTTGTAGTTACTCGCTTTGGTAACAAGTGAACTTTTTTTTTTATTAAGGGAGATGCCCGTAGGTTTGGTTGGTCTGCATCATCTATTTTCTGATTTCTCGTGTACCTTGTTACCTTTTTCTTTTTAAATTCATTTATTTTCATAATCTAGTTTATCTACATATTATGCGCTTAAACTACGGTTTGGCCTAGGTAGTGGCACATATTTACAATTAATATAGGTAGTGAACAATTTTCCGGTGGTGACCTTACAGCGTATTATGGAAGTATATATTGCCCTGGCTCAAAGATATTTCCTGCGTTTACGATAATCAACTGGAATACGGCTTGGCATTTGGGGAAAAAACTTCCTAAAAACCCCATTTACTTTCTTCAGTCAAACATTATGTCCGCCGTAGCAGACAACTTCAATGCAGTGGGCGATATCTCCAATCAACCAGCACGGAGTGCCGTCAGAAGGAGGCCATTACAATAAGGGCGTAGATTTTCTGTTTTGTGGGTAAGTCTTTGTCGGAGGCGTCGCCAGTAGTCCCCCCCCCCACTGGCCAACAGAGCATGTGTATCGACCGTGTGGGTGTCAATGTGTAAAAAATGTGCACACATCACTTTAAAGAACTCTGTAAACTCTACAATTTGGTATGCGCCGCACAAATCTTTCCGTCAAAAATTAGGGATAATTCGGACTTGGGGAGTTTTAGTGGTAGACCCTGTATTATTGGATAGGATCTTTATATCATACATTTTTTATATCTGAAGACATAGACCTTTAGTTTCTAAATCAAAGTTTTAGGAATTAGTCCAACTAAGAAAAATATGTGGAAAAAATCGACGCGTTGTTGTCAGATTCTGCGTTATTTCACAAAAATCTATTTTCTTAAATGGCAACACAGCATTTTTTTGACACATTTTGATACAACTTAAGACTCTAGGCAAAACATAAAGAATGCAAGTTTTTGATTAGAGTGACGGTTTAAGAGCTATTATTGTTTAAAATTAATGGGTAACAAAGATGTATAACATTTAATTATCTGTTGTTTTGTGTCTATAATAGGATATATTATGTATTTGTGACCCTCATTAGAGAACGAAGAAGTAAGCTAAGAATTGTGAATTAGATAGCCTAAAAGACCATGGCTAATGAATGACCTTTTTGAAAAATAAATGGAGTGAGTTCTTGTAAAGAAAAATCATTGTCGTTTTTGAATTAAAATTAGCAAGCTTTCGGGCGCTATATTCACTTCATTGAAATTATTTTACACCTGCATGTAATGACCAGAAAACAAAAACCATCCCAAACCTTGGGACCTCCCCCTACAATGTCAAGAATATTGCTTCAAAATTAGATGCTGAAATTAGTAAACATTGCAACCTTATAATAGTTTGGAGCCCTTATTTTGTCAAACTATTATTTAAATTTAACAACTTCCAATAAAGCCAACTAAAGAACATTTAGGGTAGGTGGTTTATCTTGCCTAGAACTACTGAAAATAAAATCATATTATTTATCAAATAGAATGAAAATAGAAAAGAAATAGGCTAGAAGAGTATACTTTAAAAGTGCATTCCCATTTACCACTTACCAAATTGTTTGCGGATCAAATCCACCAATGAAATCAACTGCAAGCATATTTTTACTGTAGTTATATGCTATCACCAATTAAAAATATTTCTGCAAACCCTACTGAACAGGGGGTAAATATGGGTAACTACAGCAATATAGTAATTTAATCATAGAAGTACAAAATAATTAACTGTAACTATCTTTATTTACCCTATGTGTTCTTTTATTTTTGAGCTTGTTAGTTTATATATGTATCTATCTTATAGCTTAGTGGAATCCATTTATGAGAACAAATAATACTTACATGTATCATCTTCTTCCATAAATGTTCTACTTAGACACACTCCCACTATACAGCTAAACACCTTAAAAAAAAACACAGATACATTGATACATAATGGAGGAAATTAATTAAAATAATGACTTTAAGAAATTACACAAAACACAGGAAATGATGAAAGAAATTGAGCTTAAATGCCAATGTTATGGTACCTACTCATAAAAAAACAAAAAAGTGTGTTTCCTTTATCCTTTCCTTAATAGGAATTAATGCAATACTTACTGCTAAAACCACCTGTAATCCAGCATGAAATACTTCAATATGTATGTAATTTACCAAGCAACCTTCATATTTAGACTCATCCACATTTACTACTTTACATCCGGGTCCTTCTCTTTTCCAAAAACTATCACTGGTCTGATCTAGTTTAAGCACCTTATTGGTCTACACAAATGAATTAATAAATATGTCAAGCAGGTGGAAACAAACATGTATTAACAGAACTAGATGAAAGATGAATATGCACACACATACCTCATGATCAAGTCCTGCAACATTAAGATAAAGGCATATTATGAAAATATTCCATGCTATCCAAAAGAGATGCCACAGAAGGTACTAAAAAATATATTCATTAGATTTATTCGTAATTGTTGGTAATTTTTTGTGAACCTACAGCAATCACATATTTGGGCCTATATTGGTAAGCCCCAAAAAACCCAAATATTATAAATATGATCTCAAAAAAGTTGGCCAAGATCGGTATCCACAGAAAGCCCAAGAAATCGAAGACTTGTCTCTCGACAACTGTTATCTAAAATCAATTTAAAATAGATACTGCTTTAAGTCTTAACAAAGTTACATCGACTTACCATTTGAAAGATACATAATGTAAGAAATAAATGCCTTCTGGTACAAAATCCCATGACATAAAGGTGTTAATAGATCTGGTTTCCTGTACTTTCTTTCAATTTCTTATATTCCTCTCGACTTCAATCCCATTTCGCTGCCATCTTTTCGTTCTCTTAAGTATCTAATTTCACTTGCACATCACTTAATTAAACGTCTCATGCATTTCCTTGAAATAAATAACTCGACACTCCAAACTGTTTTTTAAATTTCACCTTTGTGTACGTTTTTTCTGCGTTATGCACCTTGGACAAAAGCCATTTGTCACAAATGTCAAAAGCCAAGCAGGTAGGTGTAGTTTAGCAGGTGGATATAGAGGGAGACCTGTCGTCGGTATTGTGGGTGGCCTGTAAAGTACAGGCATCTGTGAGGTCGTGATTTCGTGGTGGATCATGCCAATGTTTAAATTTTCAACAATAGGTGGCGCAAGCATGCAGAATGAAATGATTTCCTGATAGGATGGCCAAGAATCAAAATAAATTTTTGGTTTTTATGTTTTTATCAACCTCTTCTATGTTCATTCCCTGCAAGAAAAATCCTTTATGGCACTCTGCGAGCGGCGTGCGTGCGAAGAAGGTGATTCTCGTTGGTCTTCAATCAATCCAGTTCCAGAACAATATTGTTTTTCAGGTGCAGGAATTGTTAAACTGTGTTATTCGAGAAACACTAAGCTGAACCACGTACGGGTGGGCTGCAGTGGTTCGTCGTATATTTATACTGAATTTCTTAGCCACGATTTCTAAAATCGTTTTAAAGTCGAAAGGGCTGTGGGAGAGGGTTTTTGGATTTGTCATGGGGGGGGGGGTCAACCCCCTAAGCCCCTCTTACCTACGGCTCTGGGGGAGGGGAACCAAACAGGGCTCCATTTAAAGCCCTCTGCTTTTACAGTAAGTCGTTACTTCTTTAGGATGTTGAATATAAAAAAATAGTAAAAGTCCTTTAAATCTTTGTAAATATTTTTATCTTTATCTGCTTGTCTTTTATCTCATAAGTATAATATCTATATTAAAAATATCACACGCTTGCACTCCCTGTTTTTAAAATATGATAATATGTTTTGAATTTATGACTAGGCACATATAATACAGATATAGATAAATTACTTTGCATTAAAATAGAGACTCCAGTTAAATTTTGTATCTGTTGGTGTAAATGTCGCATAAAAGATTGTTAATATAAATGAAAGTTATACACATAGGATTTTATATAGATAGAGAAAGGGGGTAAAGTTAAAATTAGTCTAATAAAATATTTAATATTTATAGGGTAAAATACATATTTTCTCATTGATTTCTATAAAGAAAAAACGATATTTTTATGGTCACTGCTCAAAATATATTGGGCTTATTATATAGATACCTAACTAATAATACTTCTTGACAGATGTCCGTGTGCGTGTAAAAGGAAATATTTGAAAATTTATTTTTGCGAATTAACAAAAAACTTCTATCACTATATCAGTCTTATGCCTAGCTGAAATGGCAGTATCACTGAACCAATACAATTTGGGGTGACAAACGGTTCACATTATGTTCCATCCAAGAGAAGTTAAAAAGAGGTCGAAAAAATAAATAGTTCGTGACGAGACCTATGGTTTTGGTAAAGTAGGTAAGTAAAATCAATTACTATAGATCAGAAATGGATAGTTTGTGTTCTCCACTAAACCCAGAAAGTCGGCAAAGGAGTTTTTATAGTGATCATGGAACGTTTAGATTACATACATAAAGTACCTAATGAACTTTCTAAAAAGCGATACCCTCGAATAGGACCCCAATTAAAAACATGCACTGATAAAAGGCAGCACTTGCCTTAAGAGAATAAATTATCTTGACTTTAAATTACTTAACCTGAAGGAAATAATCTTATTTAGAGTGAATGTGTTCTTAATATATGATTTTCTGCGTCTTTGGTCATTTCTGGTTATGTTCTTGGCGGCAAAATTTCTTGTTTGAAAGCTGGCATCTTTGAAATTGTAACATTTTAAAATTGTATTTTTAACAAAGATATATATCTATTTATAAACGAACACCAAACATCTTAAGCCGTCCAGGTGTTTGTACGTTTGCTGCAAAGAAATAGATTTTTGCAACAAGTCATATGAACTTGGAACAACTTCATTAAAACTTCCAACGGAAGAAATTAAGAATTTTTTTGTCTTGATTCGAGGATGCCGTCTTGCCGCCAAAGCAATAACAAATGCTTGTGTCTTTGAAACAAAGACACATATACTTGACATAAATACATAAATACTTGTACACAGTACATTCAGATTTAAATGCTTCTATTCAAGGATGTCATCTCTAAAAAATAATTAGCCTTATTTTAAGATAATAAATGAACTTAATTCAAGGCTATGCTTGAAATTGCTTCCAAGGATTTAGCTGCCTCTTATCAAGGAAATATTCATTTGGACATCGAAAGACATGGCGGCCTTGTCTTCAATTCGTTTTGCTTTACATTAAGATATCATTTTTATCTGTGTAGTACCAACTGTCGCGTGCTGCTGAATAAACGGTTGAAATGGAATAAAAAAAAAACATATTGATATTAGGTGTTGGTAGGTACCTAATATGTACGCAAAAACGGGAAATCTCATAATTTAAAAAGAATTGAAGATGTTTTTAAAATATTGTATAAGTTATCTTAGTTATCTTTAAGTAGGCCTCTGACTAGTCAAACATTACAGAAGTTTCTTTTTACAAATAATAGTAAAATATTTATGTTTATGACTGTTTGTATAAAATTGTTGATATTAACTGTTCAGTGTATTGTTCGCTAGAAACGATTCCGTATTTAAGATAAGTTTACTGTTTTTGTTAAATTCTTCTGTATTATCTTTGAAACGTCTTGAATGTAAATAGTCGTGTCACTGTGGGTACGTGTGTATGTGGTCTGAATTAAGTTATTTTTATTCTATTGAATGTCTACTTAGGGCTTAAGGATACAGGCGTATTAGTGTAAACAACAGTTGCCAAAATATGTATAATAAGGAGGAAAAAGTCAATATCACGTAAGTGTCATATATTACCTGCCAAAAAATGGGTGACAATACTATCACTTCTTCTAGCACGGTGCCTGCGAATAATAACTATGGGGCAGTTAATGGTAGAAATCAAATTACCAATATTACATCACCTAGAAGAGTTATATACTGCGTTCATGGTAAACCAAGTGATGGATGTTGTAAAGTATTAGAGGGAGAAATAATAGACTTAGAGCCCCAAACACAAGATTTTATGAACGTAGCAAAAGAGAACACTAATACGACAGAATTAGGTAAGAAAAATATTACTGCATGTTATCTCAAGTTTCTCTATAAATAGAATGTATATAGGTACAGATGATAGATACACATATAGATAAGAACAAAAACAATCTTGCCAAGATATAATTTTTAATTAGCCATGGTGAAGATACAGGAATGCAAAATTATAGGATATTATACATTTTTTATTTTTTAATTTTTTTTTTGCTTTACCTTTAACTTACTATTGCCATGCATAGTGTATCAATTTTTTTTTTTAGTTAATAAGCATTGTCATATGTCAGATTTACCTGAAGTGGATAAAATTGCTAGAAGAAAACTAATAATAGCAAGTGTATTATGTGTGATATTTATGATAGCAGAAATTATTGGTAAGTAGAAATAAACTTGGCAATATTTGAATTTCTATTGAATCAGAGGCAAATTCAATTAAATAAATAAATAACGACTCTATTAGGAATTGCAGTTATACAGGGGTGTCCGGAAAAATGTGGGAAGTCTAGCTTCTCAAAGTTAGCTACTCAACATTAATCTTTTCTACAGGGTTGTTTAAAAGTTCTGCGTAAAATTCATATTTTTTCTATAAGATATTTTTAAGAAAAACACACAACTTGATTTAAATTGTTCTGTGATATATTCAGCCCCCTCCCTTTAACCCCTTAACTTCTAACTGCCCCAACTTTTTTTAAATTGCAATCTAGGTCACATGGGGGCTGTATGAAAGGGTTTTCAAAAACCGAATCCCCCGAGGTTTTTTTTTCAAAAATACTTAAATCA